>OY754958.1:63740331-65071623 GCA_963576555.1 Ferdinandea cuprea
TCCTTACCAATTTTGTGTATGCCTATTAAATCGGTCCCTGCGAGTATCCTCGGATCGGAACATCGTCAATCTTTGTGCACCGACTCGCCAATTAAGGCGCTTATTACTGTTCTCCTTGTCACGGCACCTACAACGGTATAGCATTTCCTCGTGCATATCTATTGTATTCAATTACTTAAATGAAATTCACATGAAAAAACATAAACAATGGCTAATTACCCACTAAGTACCAAGATGCCGAGCACAAAACAGCAAAATACAAACCAATTTCAATGTTTTACTCATCAATCAACCCCCTCAAAAGTGTTAGGTACAAATTGAAATCACATGCGCGCCCATCCACCATTTCCAGGTTGGCTGTAAATCTTTGAAAATTCCATTTAAAATTCTATTTCCCAGTAACGTGTCGAATTTCTCTTAAAAGATTGATTGATGTGTCATAAGATAACAACACCAAAGGTGTTCGCATACGCTAAACTATGTACAGACAATACATTCACCCTAACCTTATTTCGTTCTACGGCCATAACCTCACACTCGGCAAAAAAAAATAACAGAAAACAGAAAACAAATAATAGAAGCTTTCCGCCATTTGTTGTCGTCATTTAACAAATTGGGTCGAGCTCATATTTCTCATTATCAATGTCTTTTCGTACAGTGTTTTGTCAGGTCGTCTTCGTCTCTTCCAGCGTCTCAGGTGGAGGGTGTGCGTGTTCTTAATGGTGGAATGGGAACAAATCAAAAATAAAAGCATAAATTATCCTGTCACAAAAATATTTTCATTCCTGCTCCACCTCGCATGTCCCCTAAGCAGGAGGATATTTTTTTCCGTGTTCCTGACAAAGGGAACAATGTAAGGACCCATCCTTCGCGCCGTACCTCCTCCTTCTTATCCTTAGTGAGGTGTCATGTTTTCTTTGGGAAATATTATTACCAAGTGAAATCTGAGATTTTTATTTTTGCTCATATGCCTACCTTCTCTTTGTGTTTGGTGGCCAAGACTTGGGGTGGGGTAGTAAGTTGCGATTTCTTAATAAAAAAAAAAGTACTAGAAGCTGGTATGTGATTGTTCTCTGTCGGCCATTCAACTGTGAGAAATTCACAACCTGATACCACCCGCCGTCACCCGATATGCTATATGTATAAGCGACGTGTGTATAATGTAAAATGTTCGTTTGACAGATTTATTTTGCCAAGGTTATGCCATTTGACTGTTGTCAGGTTAATAATGGCTTGGCGAAGATACCGAGGGAGGAGCGCGGAGGATGATGTGGAATATATACTTTTTGGGTATTTTGGGAATTGAGTGGGCCACGAAAATCGTGTAACTGGGTCGAGAGTGTGAATGGGAATAGTTGTACATCTGCCGCTGCGATTTAGTTGATCAATGGGCCTAAAGAATGTCTATTTATACCTATACCTTCGAGGGGAAGATGTAATATACAAAATTTGTTTTCATCTCACTGGATGGATGGATGGATGGATGGATGGTTGGAATTAGGTTGTTGTGAATTTTTGAAAAGTAGAACTACCTATCTACACATATAGCAGGGAAGTGGAAAATGCTTGCGAAAAACAACAGCAGTACGATGATGCATTCTTCCGCAGTTGACCTAGATACTGATTATCTCTCAAACTCGAAGAGAATACCTATTTCAGACATTTATATATTAATTGTGTGCACTGGAAGCTGTTGAATTTAAGTAAGCGCTTCTGTGACTTAAAGATGTTTGCCAATTTTGCACTTTTAGCCGTTTTATTCAACTTGGTAACCTTACCGGAAACCTTGTTGGAAAGGGAATTTAAAATTGCTTCGATCGGAAAAGTTAAAACTGAAGTAACATTATTTGTTTTTTGCTTAAAAAGGTCTTCACTTAAATCTTTACAAACTCTTCCTTTCTGGTTATTGGTTCTTTCGACAGGAACACCTGTAGGTTGGTATTTTGGTGGTGTACAGAATCAGTTAAGTCTTAAATGGATTATCTTACCTAAAAGCCCTTTCCATGCCCGCCTGAAATTACGCCAAAAAGTGGTTTGGCAAAAAGGCTGAAATAATTGTGGCGTAATGGTTTTGGAAAAAACACCGAAAATTGAAAAGAAAAATTCGTCCGAATGCTCTCCTTTTTTGCATAATTTCCAAATTTGGTTGGGAAATAAGATCAGAAGTTTGTTTGTTTTTTTTTTTTTTGTTTAATTTTCAAAGCCCAAACTCATTGAAGGCGCCTTAGTCGACAGCACTTGTGTGGCCCGCTTCGCTGAAATTAAGCATTTCAACTATCTTTTTTGCTACGTTTAGGCCGTGTCTCGCAACCATCTCAAGTATTTACCTTCCTCGAGAGTCTGTAGTTGGCATTCCCCACTCTTGTGCTATGGCGTTAAGGTGGATACCAACCAGAAAATCGCCTATCGTCTTATTTAAGACGTCATCCAGTTTTTGGTGGAAATAATCGATCCTGTCGTTTGGGATGAGATAGATGCATATAACCGTGATTCCATCGGTCTTGACCCACGTGAAACCTCATTGTGTACCTTGGCTATTCAGGGAGAATTTCCTTGTGTCTGGTATCCAGATTGCGGCAGTTCATAACGTGTCCACTATCCAGTTTGCCTCTTTGACTACGTACTGTTTGCTGATGATGACGACATCAATCTGTAATTTCCTCAAAAATTTAGTCAACAGGTTGTCAGCCGTTCGACACCTGTATATATTCCCTGTTAGATTCTGGTCATTGTAAAGCCTGGTCATTACAAAGCAAAGAAAAATCTTCGCGTTTTCAAGTGCGTCTCGGAAAACTTAACACTTACCGGACCCCGGCATATGATCTAAGGCACATGCTAGAGATTGCAGATCTGAACATAGACAGCACTTTAGTGGTTTTCTGCAGTCGCTCTTTTTGTGGTCTCTTTTCCATACTTGAAACAGAGCCCTTGTCCTTTTCTTTAACCACACCTAGAAACTTCTAATCTGCGGCGCATTCTGCACTGAACCCATCCTATTTTGATTCGAGGAAACTTCTACATCTCGTGAGCTGCTCGAGCGTTCGCGTGTTCACTATCACCTGCATTTCCAGGATTTTATTTGAAGTTTTCTCCTTGCTGGCATCCTCAACCTCTTCTGCTGTGGTAGTTTCATCAAAGTCCCTAATTTCGAGTGCAACTTTATCTTCAAGGCTGCAAAACGTAGCTCTTTCTCCTAAAATGTGTCTGAGAGATTTCCCAAAAGCCTCTTTGTCCTTTGTCCCCCGTGCCAGTCCTCACAGGACTTCCCCTTGTTTTGTTTGCCCATTTCGTCGGGGTTGGCTTTTCTTCCGAATTTCCCGTACAATATCACTGTACTTTTCCATGCCGTGATTTTAAATGGAAGTTTTTGGTCTTTTTTTCCATTTTAATTTGTTGGCCCCTTCCATCATTTCACTCAATATGTCAGCAACTTGTTCGGAGCAGGTTTAATAACTTTATTACTCTTAATTCTCAGAAACGCCACTTCTCCTGTGTGGGAGCAAGGTTCTTCGACTTTTTGGGCTTCTTGTCTGCAGGATGACATGTGTACCTTTGGCATCTGGATAAAATTTCACACATAACTAACAGTCTCTTAAATAACCTAAGAGTTTCGCGGTTATTAGCTAGAGTTTTAAATTCAATTACTTCTTCATCATGTCTAATAGAAATACGTCAGAATCCTAAATGTGAAGTCAAACTCAGAAGGCAATTTTGTCAAAGTATGCCAGTAGGTTTACATGGAGTACTTTTACTCATTGAAACTGATCTAAAGAAATTGAAATTAACGCATATCACACTCAGCGCTTTTTACTTCGATGACAAAGTCTGCTTCAATACACGACTTGAAAGGCTTATGCAGTGGTAGCACTTTCTTAAACTCTCAGAATATATACTATATATATAAGGCCTTTGATTGCACCGCAAAACAATTTTACAAATTTACCTTTTCAAAGTAAGCCTTTCTTCATTACGTACAAGTACGTAACTACCTACCAGCACCCCTTCTGCCATCATCAGAAAGTTGATGGAGTAAAAAAAAAAAACACAAACTGATGAAAATGTCTGCTGGCATCGCTAACTCAGCCTCTAATTAGAGGTGTTTCAAGCTGCTTCTGTGTGTGTGCATTTACATTAAAGCAGCTAAAATGCAAGATTAGATCCGACAATTTGTTTCTGCCAGTCCTTTGATTGCTCTCTCTTGATGTGGCTTACTGATTTATTCCCACAAAGTGAAATGCTTATCCTTTGGCTCCTCAGACCCAACCGCTCTACAAAAAAAAAAAAAGGATGATGATAGCATAATTAAATACTGCAATCAGTTGAAAGTAGCAACTTGCTTTCAGTCTGACGTTTCGTTTTTTAGTTGTACCTATTTTTTTTTTTTTTTTAATTAAAAACCACTTCCACCCACTAAAGTCGAATAAAAAAAAAAAAAGATATTAGATGAGCTCGCACATAATGACTTTCCGCTCTTTGTGTGTGACCACAGAGAAGCAACTAACAAAACGAAAGAATTTGTATGCGAACAGAATTTATAATTAAAAAAGTCTGAGCCCGGAAAAAAAACCGCATAAAGGGCTTTTCTACATACACGCTGCGCTCATGTCCTGTCCTCCTCTCAAGGGAGTAATTTTTTACGAATTATTTCATAATCAAAAGCAGCGCCCCCAATGATGACCCAATTCACTAGATGTGTTCCTTTATCTCATATTGAACGTTTTTTGTTGTGCTCTTTTCCTTCGTTTATTGGAATTTTATGAGAGCAAACCATAGGATTCCGAGTCTGAGTTCGAGTCCGAGTCCGAGTCCGAGTCCGAGTCCGAGTCCTGCTGATGAGCGCAACGTACATATAGGTGGATCCAATGGTCCACTTTCGACCATCATGCCACTCATCCGAGCGGCAAATCATCAACATATTTATTCAGCTCATATAATGCTACATTAAGCACGTTTCCGGTAAACAAGGTTCTCCTGACTAGGCAGTGTGGCGGGATGTGAGGTGGAAGAATCAGAGTGAATGTCTTCCTGGGGATTTCCTAGAATTCGCACACTGAATCATCATCGTAGTACCGTTTGTGGAGAAGAGTGTGGGGGTGGGAGTATTTAATGTAAATTAGATGTCAAGTACGACTGAAGTGAATAACCAAATAGGGTGGAACAGAGTTACACATGTTTACAGGGCAAGGGCTTACCGACCCCATGGAATGTAAGGAGTGCATTGACATGCATGGTATGTCGTTATAGTGTGCCATGTAAACTAGGGCAGTCTGTTCCGGAGTCTCTTCATGGGTAAACGGGCGTGGGTGGTTATATCCGAGAATCATGAGGCCATTAATGTATGCAAACTAAGATTGGCAATGATGGAACGTTTGTTGACGGAGCGACAGTGGATAGGAACTTTCGCCTTCTTGTCTTTTGATACTGCAACGAGCTTGCCAGAAGAAGCTGTAATTGAAAATTGCATGGAGTAAGCATTTTGAAGGTTTTTATGATGACAAAAGTATACAAATTCAATCATAAAATAGAGCACAAATATTGAAAATTGAGTTAAGACATGGAAAATAAAACATGCTTAGAGGAAAGAAGACTGTTTTGAGGCAAATTTTGTTCTGATTTTTTAGTTTAATTTATCTATTTTGGCAAATAGAGACAACTTAATCATCTTACTGAAGGCTGGTATTGGCATCGGCTTGCCATGGCCGATGATCAGAAGATTCCCTTGTGCGGTGATGGTATATTTGTTGGTCATTAAGTTCAAAAAAAAATGTTCCCCATCAGGAATCGAGTTTACACTCAGACCAGCAATCTTGTCACAAGTTTAGCTCGGTCAGAGTGGGATCGGACAGGTTTATATTTTTCTAACCACCTGCACAAGTAAGCTGCAACTTCATTCCGGTGCTACTTTTTAAACATTCTCGTATACATTAGTATACTAAAGAGAAAGTTATTGCGATCGTGTGGAAATTTCGAACTCAAACTGAGTATGAGGGATGATATTACGACTATAGAGAAGTCAAAAAAAGTGGATCCGCCAATGCCGTCCGTCGGTCTGTCTGTCTGTCTGTCCGGGCGCCCTATGGCGAAGAGGTTCGACGGATTTGCTTCAAAGTTTGTATTTAAGGTTTTCGGGGTCACATCTCGGGGCATCATTTTTTTTTTTGCTTTATCTTTTGAAATAACGGTACCTGCCATACAATTTTTTTTTGTGAAAATCACTTAACACTATTTTTCTCAAAAGTGGTTGCAAGGATTTCTGTTTTTTTTTTGTACTAAGGATATTTGGGATGGGGTCAAAAATTCTGTATAACTATCTATTAACGCTAATTTATAAAACGGCTTATATCTCGAAAAATAATAAAGGGAACTTCCAAAAATTTACAGTTTTTATTATACTATAAAACTCAAACAAATTTGCTTACTTCGATTTTTTAAATAATTTTTTTTAAATTTGTTTTTTCATATAACGATTTTCTTAAATTTAAATTAAATTAAATTCGATTTCTCAAAAACGGCTCTAAAGATTTTGATAAGTGCAAAATTACATCAAAATCGTACGTGTCGTTTTTGAAAAAATCTAATTTTTCAAAACCTAAAAAAGTGATTTAAATAAATTTTTCACCATTAATTTTCGATTCACATTGCGACTCTTAAACGCATCTCGTGTACCGAAAAAGTTTCGTATGACGCAGTCGTGTACTTTATTTTATTACCGTCGGTATCAATACTCAACAATTTGTATTTGTGTTCAAGGGTTCAAATTAATTAGCATATTAAAAGTTAAAAAGGTTTTACTAAACAAAATTTTATAATAATTATTTTTTAGAATAGTCCTTGCAATATAAGACAATGGGTGGTACAGAGGAAGAAAAGAAGGTCTTGAAAGAGTGTGCTAACAAATAATGAAGAAATGCGGATTTGTGTTTGGTTTGGTGTCTCGGTTTTCCAAGTGAAACTGCAAAAGACATTGGAGTCCATCAGTAAACGGTATCTTAAACGTTTAAGTTTTTTCTAAAAACGGCTTTAAATATTCTATATATTGGACACATTTGTCCTAATTGTCAAAAAAACAAAATCGGATCAAAATCGTTAGAGCCGTTTTTGAGAAAACGAATTTAATTTAAATTTATGAAAATCATTATATTTAAAAAAAAATTATTTCAGCAATTTGTTCAACTTAACATCAAATAAAATAGTATAATTCTTAGGAATTCCCTTTATAAGTTTCTGAGATATCGGCGGTTTTATAAATTAACGTCACACGAATTCTTTTTAAAACAATTAGAATGCAGTATTGTTGATTCCATCTCAAGTATCAAAAGTAAACAGAAAGACCGAAATCCTTGGAACCATTTTTGAGAAAATAAGTTATAACTGATTTTAAAAAAAAAAAATTGTATGGCAGATAACGTTATTTAAAATGATAAGGCAAAAAAAAACCCACAAGATGTAAACCCAAAACCATTTTATAAAGGGTGTTTTTTTTCGAGGTTAGCTTTTCGAATATAGATAAAAACTGACATTTTGTGGTCAAATCTGGCAAATCTAATGTCATTAATGTTCAGTTTGGTTTGCCACAGGTTGACAAATCATGTAAATTTATTTCGAAAATAATGGTTCAGTTCGCGGAGTTTACCGCAAGCTCCGTTCATTTTATGGTCGACATAATCGTCCATCAGAGCAATTAATTCCGTTAACCATGGATCGGTTTCTCACTACGTTTACTCTGTGTGATTATAGGCCACCGCAGAGACGTCGAAGAGTGTACACCGAAGAAACAATTGCCGCTGTAGAGCAAAGTGTTGAAGAGGACCCGAATGAATCGGTTCGCCACCGTGCACAGCAAATGGAGCTTTGTCCATCAACTTTATGGAAGATTTTGCGCAAAGATCTCTTCTTACGACCTCACAAGATCCAGCTTGTGCAAGAATTAAAGATTTTGGTGTATGGGCCGAAAATGAGATTGATATCGATGCTGATTTTCATCCCAAAATTTTGTTCAGTGATGAGGCTCATTTTGGGTTGAATGGCTACGTCAACAAGCAAAATTGCCGCATTGGAGTGAAGAGAATCTACATGAGACCCTTACATCTACAAAAACTGACTGTTTGGTGTGCTCTATGGGCTGGTGGAGTCATTGGGCCATACTTCTTCCGCAATGATGCTGGAGAGTCAGTTACCGTTAATGGAGACCGGTATAGAGCCATGATAACCGACTATTTTTTTCCGAATTGGATAGCATAAATGTGAATGAGATGTGGTTCCAACAAGACGGCGCTCCATGCCACACAGCGCACGTCACAATCGATTTATTGAAGGAAACATTCGATGAGCGCATAATTTCGCGGAATGGACTTGTCAATTGGCCACCAAGATCGTGTGATTTGACACCATTGGATTATTTTCTTTGGAGATATGTTTAGTCGCTCGCCTACGCCAACAAACCAGAAACGTTAGGGGACTTGGAAGCCAACATTCGTGGCGTTATTGCCGACATACAGCCCCAATTGCTTGAAAAAGTGGTTGAGAATTGAACCCCAAGACTTGCCTTTATTCGAACCAGCCGCGGCGGCCACATGCACATGAAATCATATTTAAATATTAATGGCATAAAATTAACGTTTCGCCATACGGCCCCCGGCCAGACAGATTGGCGTTGGTATTAGCTGACCAATTTTTTTGGACCTCTCTATAAGGACCTATACTACTGGAGGTAAACGAGAATGTAAAAAATCTCAGAAATTATATTAATATGTTAACACTTGGCAAGCGATATATAGTTATTTGTTTAACTTAAAAACAACAACTGCCATGGACAATTTAGGAATTTGGAAAATATTTGTTCCTAAAATATAACAATCGTCATGCAATGTCCGTCCGTCCGTCCGTCCGTCCGTACGCAATTTTTAGGTCTTTAAAATTAAGCTAGGAAGCTGAAATTTGGACCACATACTCCCTAGGGCTCCGAAATGGTTAAGTGTAAAATTATTTTGAATACGCCTACTGCCACGCCCACAATTTAGAAAAAAACCGTTTTAAAGCTAAACTTAGGGAGAAAGAGCGTTATAACCTTGAGTAAATATGTGGGCACTGCCATCCTTTATAAGTTTGTCATACAAAGTTGTTGGCCACGCCCACTTTTTGGGCGTGTTTCTACCTTCTGCCAGAATTATGAAGCTCATGAAACATATTTAATTTACGAACTGCGTGTATTTTCCGAGCTGCAAGTTCGTGAGCTGCATATGGCAAATCCCAAATTACTGAAGAATACAAGGTCTGACTTAAAATAAATAATTTTGAGGCTGTAAAATAAGGCAATAAATAATTTTATATCGTTTAAGGAAGCCTAACAATGAGTTCGACTTGGGAAAAATTAGGTCTGTCACCAAGATTTTTCACTTCATCAAAACGCTAAGATGATTTATAAAATAATTATGCAAAATTGAGGTACTATATAATATGCTCAAAAAGCTAAGAAAAGTGGGCGGCTACACGCCCTCCCTGTGTTTACTGCAAATCGTATTATTGGGCATATTATTTCAAGGTTCTACGATGATTGGAAGTGCCCCATAGTTTTGATTATCTAAAAAAAATAAAATTTGGTTTGATGTATAAAGGCACCTACTCCGTTTGAAGGAGGAGGTGCTCATCTTTGCTGTTCCGTACGAAGTTCTTGCTCTGAGCATGATCTACGTTTTATTCATATCACTCAATGTCAAAGCAAAAGTCTAAGTTTGCGTTACGAACTTTTGTGTTTTGGCATTAGTAAGTCAATATTGCATGCCATAACCTTAAAGGTTCTCAGACAAAATATTTGCATTTCAAATTTTATATACATCAATTTCTATTGGTGTCAGATATATTCGAATCATCAAAACTAAACAACATATTTTCTGTTGCAGAGTTTTTTTTAAAGTTAAATTAAGTTAGGAACGGTATTTGGATGCAATATAAACAATGTACATGCAATATAACCTGATGCCGAGAAACCACCCTTGTGAATCATTATTTATTTCTATCTAATGAGTTTAAAACTTTATCCTTAAACCTTTATAGCGAATATGTTGAAAATATGAAATTTTCATTAAAAAGGTATCCCAAATGTTTCTGGCAGTTTTTTAATTCGAAGAAAAAATCGGGGATGGGTATCCAGCGAATTTTAGTTATTGTAATAGTAAAACTTCCTTTGCTGTTAGCAATATGTTTGCTGACTATTTTAGTAGATCATTCAGTGACTCTCCTCTTTCCATCGACGATAAATAAAGGGTCTGCCAAATAACTTTTTTGTTTTTGAAAATGCTTTAAAAAAAAAACTACACGAATATTTTCTCAAATATTTTCTTTTTTTATTTGAAAGTACAATCCTTCTGGTTAGTAATGGAAAATAATTTCATTCAAATGGCTGCCTCGGCTGGCCACGCAGTAGCCTACACGATTGATCCAATTTTTAAGCACATTATCGATTGTGTGCAGCTGTATTTCACCAATGGCTTCACGAATATTGTCCTTTAAAGCGTCAATTGTCTCTGGCATGTCGGCGTAACGCTTATCTTTTACGGCACATCACAAATAATAGTCCAACGGTGTCAAATCGCAGCTCCGCGGTGGCCAAACGACATCAGCTCTGCGGCTGATAATGCGATCATCAAAAATAGGGCGCAAAACATCGAGTGTAGCTTCGGCGGTGGCACGTAGCTAATATCCTCCTCTTCAAGTTTTGTGAACAAAAATTCGTTCAACATGGCCCGATAACGATCGCCATTGACTGTGACGGCCACTCCTTGCTCATTTTCGAAGAAAAATGGCCAAATTATGCCTCTGGACCAAAATCCGCACCAAACAGTGACTCGTTTTGGGTATATCGGCTTTTTAAAGGTATGCGTGCGGGTTTTCTGTGCCCCAAATGCGACAATTTTGCTTGTTTACATACCCGCCAAGATCAAAATGAGCTTCATCTGAAAAGATGTTTTTTTGGCAAAATCGGCATCTTCTCTATGTCGCTATGTCGCAATATTTCCCAGCGTTGTTCAAGCGTATACACAACCATATTCGTTCAGCGGAAGGATAAAACTAATTATCTGTCAAATCAGACATGAGCTAAGTGTTACCATTCGCGAAATAAGCACTAGTTGAAAAAAAAACCGTTAGATGGCGGACCCTTTATTTTAGCTATTTAAGTAGCTGTTCCCAGATTGCTTTCAGTAATTTTTCTTTCGATTTGGAAACTGTTTCGAAATTTGTTTTCTTTTTGAAAAATGACTACTCATGTGGACCCGATGGTAATGCACCGACTGCTCTTAAAAAATGCAGCCAAGCCCATAGTACTTATCTTAAGTATTTGTTGGATTTATCAATTAGCTCTGGGAAATTCCCTTAGCTTTAGAAAAGTGCCTTTATCACGCCTGTATTTAAAAAGGATTACCAAATTTTTGAGCAACATGGATTTGTAAGAAACAGGTCCACTGTTACAAATTTGTTATGTTTCTTGTGTGCATGTTCTAGTTCTTTAGAAAATAATAATGAAGTCGATTGCATATCCACCGACTTCTCTAAGGCTTTCGACCAGCTGTCCCATGAGATAATTAGATATTTAAACTCACGGGGTATGGTTTTATAAAATGGATTAGTTCATACCTAGGGATTATCGTGTCAAATTTAGGCGTTAGTTATCTGAATCTTTTTCTGCTCAGTTTGAAGTTCCTCAGTTGAGTCACTTAGGCCCTATTTTGTTCATACTTGCTATAAACGATGTTAAAACATGTATAAAAACCAGCAATATTTTAATACACGCTGATGATATAAAAATGTATAAATCTGTCAACAATCAGGATGACAGAAATCTTTGCCACTTGGTGTGATAAAAATGGTTAAATTTGAATCCATCTAAATGTCAACATTCGAAACGTATTCCCTCCATTTTTTAATATTTTTTATCCGATCATATGCTTTGTCATGTTAATAGTTTTAAGGATCTTGGAGTTTTTTTGTTAATAAATCCAACTCCATGGCTTTATTAAAGGGTTTGGTCGTTAAAGAATTTGACGACTTCTACGTTACTCAGTCTGTGTACAATTGCTTCGTCCGTCCGTCAGCATCTAGAGTAAGCTTCACAAGTTTGGACCCCGTACTATAATATTCACTCAATTCAAATTGAAGCTATTCAACGTAACTTTATTCTTTTTGCCCTTAGAGCTCTTCCATGGGATGATCCACATAACCTTCTTCCTACAGTCAACGTGGACTGAATAGTGATATAGTTTTCTTACATCAACTTATAGATGCCCCTGATTTGCTGTCTTCCGTTGCATTTAACTTCTGTGGAGGTGCCCACAACTTACGCAGTGTAGATCTTTTAGTAAATGGTTATCGTAGGACGAATTTTGTCAAAAATGATCCAATTACTCGCATGAATAGAATTTATAACTTAAATAATCATGTGATTGATTTGCAGTTCAGTAAATTTAAACCGAAAATGTGTTTGCGTAATCATGTTCTGGTGTCATAGATCATTTTTATATCTTTTGTGTTTGTGTTATCAATACATGTTTGCTCTACGCATGTATTTACTAACACCAGCATTAAATGATGAGCCTCTGGTGCACTTGTTTTGCCGGCAAATTTTTGCTCGTGACTGCTGCTAGTAACGGGTGATCCAAGTAGAGATACTTTTTTCAATAGCCTTTTTTGACAGATCACGTGTGAGTCGTGTCATGCTGTCATTTTTGTTTAGTATTGTTTGGCATTTCATAATGGAAAGACTTACGCGTGACCAGCGTTTACAAATTGTTCAACTTTATTATGAAAATTCACGTTCTGTGAGGAATGTGTTTCGTGCACTTCGCTCAACTTATGGTCAACATAATCGGCCTACTGAGCGTACTATTCGCAACACCATCACCCATTTTGAGACCCAGCATTCATTATTGGATAATATTCGACCGAATAGACCACGTCCAGCACGCTGTGAAGAAAATATAGCGGCCGTAGCTGAGAGTGTACACGAAGACCGTAGAGAGTTGATTCGGCGCCGTTCGCAGCAACTCGGACTGACGTATGGAACGACTTGGCGCATTTTACGTCAAGATCTTAAATTGAAAGCATACAAAATACAGCTTGTGCAACAACTGAAGCCGCTTGACCTTCCCAAGCGACAAGCGACATCGCTTCGCTCTATGGGCTCTTGAAAAGTTCCAAGAAGATCCGACGTTTTCGAGGCAAATTTTGTTTAGCGATGAGGCCCATTTCTGGCTCAATGGGTATGTAAACAAACAAAATTGCCGCATTTGGGACGAAGAGCAACCTGAAGAGATTGAAGAACTGCCACTTCATCCAGAAAAAACAACGGTTTGGTGTGGTTTGTGGGCCGGTGGAATCATCAGTCCATATTTCTTTAAAAATAATGCCGGTGCGAACGTAGCCGTCAATGGCGACCGTTATCGTGCCATGATAACCGTTGATGCCTGAAATTGAAGCTCGTGATCTCGGCGACATTTGGTTTCAGCAAGACGGCGCAACTTCCCACACATCGCATCAATCAATGGACTTATAGAGAGAACCTTTCGGTGAGCACATAATAGCACAAAGTAGGGAACCTCGAAATGGATCACCCTTTAATAAGCACTCCACGACACAGATCTGATAGAACATAAAAAAATACCGAGGAACTGTGCTCCCATGCAGTGTCTATTACAGGGTGACGTGCTTGTACCTAAAATTCACCTAGCTATAAGCGTGGATGGAGGAGAGCATGCCCGATGACTGAACCATCAGCCTTCACATTATATTATAGTCGATTGGCGACTTTTTGTCTTGCAAGAACTATCAAGGCATATCCATGCTAAATGTCGCATGTGAGATCTTATCTAACGTACTTCTTGAACATCTCAAACCCTCCTGCAACACACTAATCGACATGTACCAGTTTGTCTTCCGACAGATAAATAGAGCAAATGTTTACACTAAAGCGAATCTTGGGAAAACCAATTTCAAGTCGAGACGCTATTGTGTAAATTTTTCGAATTTGTTCTTGAACAGATCATGCACAAGGCAGGTGTCACCATGCGGTCCGCATCATGGGTCGCTCCCAGCGTGCTTTTAAAGAACGGGCGAAACTTTAATGTCGATGTAAATGAGGACAAGACAAAATGCGTGCTATTAACAAATAAACAAGAATCTATCCAGGACTAACTTCGAGGTAGGTAAGGGGTTTATCTAGCTCGGGGTAAACATTAGCTTTACGATTGACGTCTTAACGGAGACTTACGATATAAAAACGCTGCTATTTCGGTTTGACAAAAATGAAGTCAAATCGAAGGACAAAAAAACACTTGTTCAGCCAGTTTATACGGATTAATGATAAGCTCCTCCGAACGTCCGTTGCTTTTAAGACCAAACCATGCAGATTTGGAAGCAGTTTGCCCGGAATCGCAAGGGACGGAAGGCTAACCTGTCTAAGACAAATATTCTTCACAAGTCGGGATTTCGTTAATTAATGTAAGCTATGAGCTCCGTTTTTTTTCAAGCCAAAATCCAAATCAAGACAAATGGGTGACGAGCGGTGCAGTCCACTGAGGGACTTAGTTTTCACTTAAGTGAAGTGAACTTTGTTCTCATGCAAGGGGGAAATTGTGGGGGCAGCATGTCCATACTTGATTCAGCTGTGACCTGTTTCGATTGGCAATTTGTGGTTACATCGGGTAGAATAAGATTAAAGGTAAAATCTGCCGCTAATGGCTTTATATTACCATTCGAGATTTGCACAAACTCACAATAAGTATAATATTGATGGATACTAATACTCAGACCAATCGATCGTTGGGTCGCTGGGATTTTATTACCGCCGCGGTCGTGGATTTTTCGGTGATGCGCCTCTTCCTCTTCTATAATCAGTGTCCGACTCTTTAAAGACTCCCGCTTATTTTAAAGACAACTTAGCCAAAGAAACGATATGATGCACACATTGGGACCCATATTGACCCTCAAACTCATATTTATGCTAAAATAGCTTGACTGCACTACTTTTACGACATTATCCATTACACAGTTTTCTAACACGCATTCAATTTAACTGCTGTATCCAACCATCCCAACTGAGTCCCATCACAAAGCAGATACACGATCCTTCTATAGTCACCGCCATGAACACACTATATGCAGTGCCCAGCCATGAGTTGCACACTATAATAGACAATGTGCATCCAGAGCAGGTCCAGGGTGGTTGTGCCATTTAAAACTGAAACTTAAATTGCCAGAAGTTAAGCCACATCGCCGGGAATATGAGGAAAATAGAAAAAAAAATATATATATGAGCTCACAACTCCTCTTGCTGCTGCCACGAACAGGGAACAATTCTCTCTTTCAACATACTCCCTCATCCAGGACATTTTTATTCGCTGTGCCGTGCTGCCCTGCTTACCATGTCGGGCATAACGAAACCGTTGGATACATCCCACACCGACGATGCACAACAAAACACACATCCTTTTTATAGTTCCTGTTCATGGGAATGCTATTTAGCAAGTCCGCAGAGTGCATTACACCAACCATGCATCCAGAAGACAAAAAAAAATAAAAACGAAACAAGACGACAAAAAGTCATAAAAATGTAGAAAAAGAAAGAAAATTTTATACAAAACCAGGAAAAAAGGTTTTCCTATCTTCTATTCATGTTCGCATTGTGTCATACTGACTTACATTGCTAAAAAGGATTAAAACAAGAACAGTAAGACTACCCAAAAGAAAAATAGAAGGAGACAAAGCACCAACAAAAAAATTGCACACGAAATGAATTATTATCCTTTTGTGCGAGGCTCATATCTTGCGAGCAAGCTCGCTCTGTGTACAAGTCTTTTAATAAATATCCCTTCGTCTGCAGCAGGACTCACTCTCATTGTCTTCAGTGTGCTTCCTTTCTTAGGCGCATAGAGCAAAAAAAAAAATAATGTCATCCTCACCGGAAATGCATTCATTCATCGCGCGCGCGGAAAGAGTGTTTTTGACACACAAGGTTCCTTCATCTGTGTAGCTAGTAGTGGATGAAGAATGACTGGATGACGAAATAGAGGAGATTACTTTTCAAGCAGAAGAAGATCATCCTCCTCGCCTTAGTTGCCGCTTGTCGGTATATTTGGTGGGCTTTGCTACACATCTCCTCGCCAAGGGGACGTTCACATCCATTATGTATAATTCACAAATGGAAATTTGCAATTTAAAATTAAAGTGAAGAAAGGTTTCGTCGTAAAGATGAAGAAGACATGGGATTCGGATGATTTATGAACGAAGCCGAATTGAAACAGACTCTTTGAGTCAAAAACTGACGCTGAGGTGGAAGTTGACTTTGGTAGTCTTATATTTTCCGAGGGTGTTTTTCTTTTTTTTTTTAAATGTTTTTTTTTTGTTTAAATTGGGTCAAACTTAAGTGAATATGAAGCGGACGTAATTCTGCGGAAAGCACCCAAAGCCCCCGATGACAAATTGCCAGAAAGTGAATCGTGAATCTTCTTAGCAGTTGGACGGAAGTATATTAAGGTTTTTGCTGCGATCTCGAAGGGTTTATAAAGTTATTTGTCAAGAAAAAACTCCGCCAAGTTCAATTGCTTTGTAAAGGATTAAGTGATGGGGTTTTTTTTTGGAGACGCATTCCAATACTAATTTCCCCCAAAATCATCAAGCTTTGAATGCAGATAGCCAGTAACTATGCGACGTTTTATTTACCGGAAAAACGCCGAATGTCTAGGTCTTCCGAATTGACACTGGCACCTATTCCTTTTTGTTGATCTGCTGCAAAGGAAATTTGTCTACTCCGCTCTCTCCGGTATTCAGTGAATGAATTTTAGAACTTTAGTTAATTTGTTGATTTGAATAGATAGAGATGCATCATGGGGCCATCTTATTGCTGAGCTAGCAGCTATTTGGTTACCCATAATGTCTATGGGCAGAAGAAAAAGGGTGGTTTGAAGCGCCTAGCCGCTGCAGGTCATTACTGCACCTGCAATTCTGAGACATAATTTCATATCCCCCCATTCATGTAGGGGTTAGAATATACTAATATTCTATTCTAATATTAGAATATCCACTCTCCGTATACCGAGTGTAAACCGTTATAAATAAAAAGATATAATACCCCAGGTGTCAGTTGAGTTCTACTGGAAAATCCACACTCTTCGGAGGCAGGCCCTACGAATTATTGAGAGAGACATTTATTGATATCCATTGACCCTTTTAGGAACATTAAAAAGGTGTCCAAATTACGACAAGAACGCACTAACGCGCGTTACTCGGGATTCAACAAAATTCAAAAGCTTCGAGGACGAAAATATTGAACTCCGTGCAAAGCTTAATAAAATGGAACAGCTCTACGAAGAACTAAAGAAAGAGTTAGATCTAATAAAAATCTCTTGGAGAGTCGCAACTCTAAAAAAAAAAAGCCGAAGACAAATTATGCCGCCCAGTAAGTCGCGATTATTCTACTGGCAAGGAGGAGCTGGTGCGTGAAACTAATTGGATCACTAAGATTGAATAAGAAAGAAAAGCGAATGAAGTTATAGTTGAGCGCGAACTTCAGTTGTTCATGCTTAGCTTCGAAAAATACAAAAATTTAGACAAAATATATAATATTAAATCCATACTTAATTGAACCTGTGCGCAAAAGTACAAGGTCCCCCAGTGTAAGCGTGGCCAAGCCTTTAATCATACGCACGAATATTGCAAAAAAAAAAACGCGTTGCCTTAACTGTGCCGGTAAATAAAGGGTGATTTTTTAGCTGGTTTGGTTTTGGCAACACTGGTTTTGACAGCTGACGTGTGTTTAGTACCTTGTGTCACTGTCAAACAGCTTCAGTTTGGTTTGCAATTTAACCATGGATCGTCTTACAAATGAACAACGCTTGCAAATTATTGAATTTTACTATCAAAATTCGTGCTCGGTTCGAAATGTTCATCGCGCGCTGCTTCCATTTTATAATCGGCATTCTCGACCTTCTGAGCAGTCTATTCGGAAGATTGTGACCAAATTTCGCACCAAATTTACTTTGTTGGACATAAAACCACCAACACGTTTACGTACTGTGCGTATTGAAGAAAATATTGCGGCCGTATCAGCTAGTGTGACAGAAGACCGCGAAATGTCGATTCGGCGCCGTTCCCAGCAGTTAGGCCTTTGTTACAGCACTACGTGGAAAATTTTGCGGAAGGATTTGGGCGTAAAGCCTTTTAAGATACAGCTGGTGCAAGAACTAAAGCCAGCCGACCTACCACAATGCCGAATGTTTGGTGAATGGGCTCTTGGAAAGCTGGCCGAGGATCCGCTTTTTTATCGAAAAATTGTGTTCAGCGATGAGGCTCATTTTTGGTTGAATGGGTACGTAAATAAGCAAAATTGCCGCATTTGGAGTGAAGATCAGCCAGAAGCATTGCAACAGCTACCAATGCATCCCGAAAAAGCCACTGTTTGGTGCGGTTTATGGGCCGGCGGCATTATTGGGCCATATTTCTTCAAAGATGATGCGAATCGCAGTGTTACTGTCAATGGTGAACGCTACCGAGCGATGATAACAAACTTTTTTTTGCCCGAAATGGAAGTTCTTGACTTGCATGATATGTGGTTTCAACAAGACGGTGCCACATGCCACACAGCACGCGAAACAATGGCGCAATTGCGAGGCGAGTTTGGTGAACAGTTAATTTCACGTTTCGGGCCGGTCAATTGGCCGCCTAGATCGTGCGATTTGACACCATTAGATTATTTTTTGTGGGGGTATGCCAAGGCTAATGTGTATAGGGACAAGCCCGCTTCGATTGACGCACTGGAAGCCAACATCCATGCATTCATTCGTGAGATACCGGCCGATATGTGTGAAAGAGTATGCCAAAATTGGACTCAGCGGATGGGCTACCTGAGACGCAGCCGCGGTCAACATTTGCATGAAATTATCTTTAAACATTAAATTGCAAGGTTCAAACTATCGATTCAAATAAATATTTCATTCATTTTTTCGAATTTTTTATGTTTTTTTTTAAAAAAGTTCTAAACCTCTTAAAAAATCACCCTTTACTTATCAGAAGAGTGCGTTACAAAAAAACGTCGACTTGCATTAATTGCAAGAGAAACCACCTGGCAAATTATAGCGGTTGTGAAGTAGCTAAAGACCTCCAGAAGAGGTGCGATTGAACAAAGTAAACGTATTTACCGATCGAAAAGCGATCTAAGGGAAAAAAAAATCTATGTTAGAGTTGAGTTCCTCTTCAAGGCGCTCACCCATACCAACACTCCTTAGGGGATACTTGATCTTAGTACCAAAGTGAAAAGCCGGTGCATTTTGAAATTTGAAGGTGTTTAGAGCAAACACTGATTTCCTTAACCGCTCCCTAATGTTCCGTATTTATTAGATTTCCTTAAAACACCTCTCAAAGGTTGTTTAGTTAAACAACGCGTAAGTATTTACGTAACCTTTACGCATCTTTGCTGAAATTCTGATTTATAAACGATTTTCCTCTGTGTTTTAACTAAACTAGGTTTGTGTCTAAATAAGTAAGAACACTTAAAAAACTAGTACCAAAACCATAAAATTCTACTACATTTGGCTTTAAGAGTGCAGAAACTCAGCTGCATTTGACAGATTTTTGTTTATTTATATGGAAATATTTTGCGTAGCATGATGAACTCCCAAAATAAAAGAAAAATGTCGGAAAATTGGGATTCCACTGATAAGGTACTACAATTTGTTTATTAAATATGATACAAAGGCACACATATTATAATCAATTATACGATTAGCATTGTCTCGGGTTAATTTGTTTGCTAAAGGAATTAATTAGATCGATATCCTTCACAAAAGCGGCATTGGAAATGCATTTTTATATCTCTTTATACCTGTTTACAACTTGTTAGTTTTAATGAAAACATAAAAATGACATTTGCAATCGAAAACAAATTTTACAAACACCTTACGCAGCCTCTAAAAGCATATTTTGGTGTATAGGTTACGCATCGCTTAAGCAACGTTGCTTAAGTTTTATAAATAATGTTTTGCTGCGTAAAGATAGTTTAAGTATTGCGTAAAGTTACGCTGGCCTTAAAATATGTTTATAAATAAGGCTGTAAGAGTGGATCTTTATGATTCACGAAGACTGTGATAAAAATTTCGAAAAAAAACTCATCTCAAACGTTACTGTCAGCTACTTTTGGAGGGAGGGTTCCTGGCAGAAGTCATGTTCTGTAAGGTGGGATACCACTGCAGGGCTACATTGTGTAATACTACCTCCAGACAAATTTCTTATATAAGAAATTGCTAGCTTACAGCTAGGGAGTCGAATTTGTTGTTCTTGGAAATAACCATAAAGCAACCGTTCTTCTCTTACTTGAAGTTGTCGGTGGTAGCAAAGAATATAAAATTACCAAGAAGTAATACCGTCTTTGAAAATTAATGCTCGTGGTGTCGATCCTCTGATGGCGATCGTTATCGGGCCATGTTGAACGAATTTTTGTTCACGAAAATTGAAGAGGAGGATATTGGCAACATTTGATTTCAACAGGACGGCGCTACGTGCCACACAGCCGAAGCTACACTCGATGTTTGGCGCCCTGTTTTTGAAGATCGCATTATCAGCCGCAAAGCTGATGTCGTTTGGCCACCGCGGAGCTGCGATTTGACACCGTTGGACTATTATTTGTGGGGTGCCGTAAAAGATAAGTGTTACGCCGACATGCCAGAGACAACTGACGCTTTAAAGGACAATATTCGTGAAGCCATTGGTGAAATACAGCTGCACACAATCGATAATGTGCTAAAAAATTGGACCGATCGTGTAGGCTACTACATGGCCAGCCATTTGAATGAAATTATTTTCCATTATTAACCGGAAGGATTGTGCTTTCAAATAAAAAAAGAAATTTGACAAAATATTCAGTAGTTTTTTTTTATAGCATTTTCAAAAAAAAAAGTTATTTGGCGGACCCTTTATATGAGCTATCACTACAAGCCTCCTAGGCATATTTGATTCTTGCAGCCAATAAGCTCAACGTAGCCATGGTGTCAGCCTTTAAAAGTGTCTTAAAAGAAGCTTTCAGTTGTCATAAGATATCTTTCCTTCATCGTCGGGTACTGCGTGACTACTATTCTTCACTCTTTCAGAGAAAAGTTTTATCCGGCTCCAATCGCAACTTCTATAAGGCGGACGTGTTATTTCCCGAGACGGATTAACACTTTTTGAAGAGACAGTGTGGGCAATTTTTGGCCAGCTGTCATCGTGTTTTTTTTTTTTCAAGACTCACTGACATTATCGTCAATTCAAAGCCCCTCAAAGTTTCCTATACACGTCAGAGTATTTCTGAAGCCTCAGGCGATACCTACCAGATTCTCGGTGCTAACTAAGCATCATTCGTCAATCGCGAGGCTGACGCTAATCAGTTCCGATCCTGTTCTCTGTTCCAGCCAATCCAATATACTTTAATTAATATTTTGACGCAACCTTTTGAATTTTACACTAAATCCTAATTAGTTAATTTATATTAATTAAATAAAATGTCTCTCCTATGACTATGCAATGAACTAGCCACAAAATTGTTATTATTCCATGAATTTCAATTTCGAGAACATACAATTTTAATTCCCTACTAAATGTCATTTATCTCAATCAACCCACTTCATACTCATCTCGCTGCCACATCTCTCCAAAAATATACATGTGTCAACTGGAAATAGCATTTCGAGAGCCGAAATTAGCATATTTCAATGGTCATGGTTCTGTTTGTGCGATGTTATCATTCAACGCACCTCAAAACAGTTGGGTGTATCTCTATTCCATAGATACACCTGCTAGACGAAATACATAGAGAGAAAAAAGTGTTAAAACACATCACCTCTTGTAATCAGTCGATGAATATTAATACGTTCATACATGGCAATTCCATTTAATCCAGCAGCCAGACGTGGTAAAGCTGATACTCCTTGTAGCTTATTTCATAGGGTGCAATAGGTGTTGAGTTCATCAGTGGATTATCTACCACAAAACACATCTGGTCCATACGTTCCGTGACGAAACGCCCAAATTAAAAGCAGATCGTCCAAAAATTGGGAATACTTGATTATTTATATACCACCTCTCCCTACTTCAGTTACAGCAACTTTCCATCCTCTGTGTTCCGAACACGGACTTTTCAGTTTTATAGACCAGGCGCTCTGGTATCAGCAATGGCCTGGTTGTAAAAACGCAACTTTCGATAAGAAGATCCGCTTGGCTGGCCGGGCCAATTTACTCGATGGGTTTTTAATCTTGGAACTTCTCATCAACAGATTGATGAATTTTCTTTCAAAATATTAACTGCCCTTTCCTGCTTATCGCCCAGAACTCAGCGCCGTATACGACAACTGGCAGGATAGGGGTTCAGTAGAGCGTTTATTGTATCCTTTGCGTCAGGATTGTGAAGCCATTTCTATTATCAAACCGAAGTAGCAGCGGTTTCCTAAAATTGTTCGTCCGATCTCCACTAAGACGTCATCCATATAGTTAATGTTTCCCTAACTACCTCGAAGGTGCCGTTGTCAACAGTCACGTTTTATCGTTGGCAGTGGACAGATGTTTGTTTATTGGTAGCATATCTTCCCCATACCTCATAAGCCCTCTTTTGCTTCAAGCCTAACTTCAATAGCTGTGAAAGCCTCTATCTCGGCTTTAGTCTATGCAGAAATGTGTTCTAGAAAGTTTTGAGTCGCTCACACACGACTGGATAGAATATTATTGAGAAATTAAGCAGGTAGCTATATCGCATTTACTATTGATGACAGATATGAAGCTAATTGCCCAAATATCGGCTCTCCAGCTTTCTTCCATCGCTATTTGGTTGATCATTTGTTACGTGCGGCCTACAAAAGCATCACCTTCGTATTTAAAGGATCAGCTCGAAAACCTTCAGATCCGGCGGTCTTACCGAATTTTTTATAGCTAAACCAACGTCTTGTATATTTGCAGACGACTGGCGAAATTGGTTCTTCATTGACTGACTACATATGCTTCTCTCCTGCTGACTATATTTCCGTTTGTTGTTTCGAAAAGCGTTCGTTTTTCTCTAGGGTGTCTGGTAACCTAGGGTGGTTTCGGCTACCTCTTTTATGATGCAAAGATGCGTGCTGCTATCTATTACCATATGGTTGATTTGGTTACAATAATGTTTGCAATGGCGACCCAAGTTGATTTTCCACACCCAATCTGCATCGTAATACATGCATCATATCCCTCGGGTATCCGAGTCTTATACCGCACGTGGACAGACTTAAGCTTATTATAAGCACCTGGGATGTGAAGTCTCCGCATATTTCTCATGTCCGTTGACGTTCCGGGTCTGTTTGCCATTGGAGGAATTCGTATCCGAGGCTAGACCCGTCTCTTTTAAAACATAAAGAAAGCTTTTGACGTAGTCGGAAAGTCACGGCACGGCCTCAGGTTTGACTTTAGAAAAGAAAGCGGATAATTCCAGTGAACCTAATCCTACGTACATATATAGGTGAAAACTGCCGTTAAGCCATAAAGGGCTCATCTGCCACCATCTCTTTTACAAAACCCTGGCTAGTCTTAACTGCCTTCAGCTTCAAAATATCTACCGTTGATCCAATCTAGAACATAAAATGTTTTTGGAATCTTGCACCCTCTTTTCCCTTTTAAAATTAGAATTTCCAGAAATTTCGAAGACCCCTCTTGTATTCGCGATTTATAAGACAGGATTTAAGAATGAAGTGACCAATTGTTAACTTTGAGGCGAGTTCTAGTGTTCCACGAGGTGACCATTTGGGTCCTCTTCTTTTTATCTTTACTATAAACGATGTTGAAAGTGCCATTAAACAACCCTCTCTGTCCCTTTATGCTGGTGATACGAAAATTTGTTAACGTTATATCCTCACCTCTTCTCCTCCTCCTTTAACATAGCCTTGAGAGTTTTTCTATTTAGTGAAGCAATATAATTGTTTAGAGCTCAACAACGCATCAACAAAAACATCAAACTGATTTCCATAATTTATTTCCCCCTAGCCATGTTTTGAAAATAATTAACGTCGCTTCGTTCGGTTCGCTCTTCTAGGTATACCCTGCTATTGTACCTCGCTCCGAATTAAATTAAATATCGTAAGTCCAATGTAGGGTATACGAATTTTCCATGTTACAAGCCTACTTGTTTCCTGTATTTGTTTTATTCGTATTTTTTCTCTGTACACGATTTGACGCTCCGAAAAAGTCTATTTATGGTGTAACTGTTTCCATTTTGGGACTCGTGTAAGGCGAACATATTTGGCAATATTCCTTTCCCTTCCCGCTGGTTAATCATTGGGGTTAAGCACGAAGGTTTTCTAAATTAGTCCTATGGCTTTTCTAGGTGGTTTAGTTAGTCAGTCTGACTACACATTCTATCAGCTCGAAGCCAGCTGCTACCCAATTTTCTAAAAATGAATTTGCAAAAACCTACACCCGAAGTGATACTGATGTTGATGACGATGATGATGATGATGATGATGACGTTGATGATGAAATCCCATGGCGACTACCGGCAAAAGCCAAATCCATGCATATGCTGGCACTCAGCAGATACAGATTGTTGCTATAAGCTAAAGTAGTACAGCACAGGTGAAATTTAAAGAGAAAACCATTGAAACCAGAGTTTCAGGCGACAATTCCAAAGTTTGAATTATTTATTAGATTCAAAAAATGATATACGATGGCTGTTATCTTTAGTTACAGGATATGTGAGACCTGTTAATTATGATGCTGATGGTTTTCATCGTTGTCGTCGTCGTCGGTAGTCGGTAGTCGGTAGTAGGTCGTCGCTGCTGGAGTCACGGTAGTGTAAGTTATTTTTGGGGTGGAATAATATTCGAGCGTAGATTTTGACTTAATGACCTCAAACTGGGGTAGGGCGGTTGCTACAAGCTTTGGGAAATGGATCTTTAGTCTATGTGTCTGAGAGTGTTATATTTCAATATCCAGATATGCGATAATTATATCGTTTGAGCAAGTAATTGCATGAGTGGTAATTATTTTGCGCAATTATGATGCCCGATAATGGACAGATTTATTTAGTTGGTGGTAAATGTTTTAAGAAGGTCTTTATGGCCATCTTAGGCTGTTTAATGATATTATGAAAAAATCTGACCTGTGCCTCTATTCTGTAACTCTGTCGAGAAAAAGTAAGGCGCAGGAGTTGGTTCTATGAAACTTTTATCTGGTTCTTAAGCCGCATAAATGTTTGAAAAATGTCACTTTTTTCATTTTGGAGATGTGTAATGTGTGACATTTCTGAAATATTGATTCAGTTTAAAACTTTCGAAAAGGGTGATCCATTTCGAGGTTCCCTACTTTTTTAAAGAAAAAAACACAGAAAATTCAAATTTAATGGAGAATGTTTATTGGCATTTATTTTTTGAAGATTATGTCTATCAAATGTTGGCCGTTGCTACGTCGCAGATGGTCCATCCGTTGAGTCCAATTTTCGATCACTCGTTCGAGCATTTCGACTGGTAACTGGCGAATGACACGCGTGATGTTTTCCTCCAAGGCCTGAATCGAAGCGGGTTTGTCGGCATAAGCTTTTGACTTTACATATCCCCACAGGAAAAAGTCTAACGGTGAGAAGTCTTGGTGGCCAATCGACCGGCCCAAAACGTGAAATTATGTGCTCACCGAAATGTTCTCTCAATAAGTCCACTGATTGATGCGATGTGTGGGAAGTGGCGCCGTCGGAAATATGGACCGATGATTCCACCGGCCCACAAACCACACCAAACCGTTTTTTTTTCTGGATGAAGTGGCAGTTCTTCAATCTCTTCAGGTTGCTCTTCGTCCCAAATGCGGCAATTTTGTTTGTTTACATACCCATTGAGCCAGAAATGGGCCTCATCGCTAAACAAAATTTGCCTCGAAAACGTCGGATCTTCTTGGAACTTTTCAAGAGCCCATAGAGCCCATGGGAAGGTCGAGCGGCTTCAGTTGTTGCACAAGCTGTATTTTGTACGCTTTCAATTTAAGATCTTGACGTAAAATGCGCCAAGTCGTTCCATACGTCAGTCCGAGTTGCTGCGAACGGCGCCGAATCGACTCTCTACGGTCTTCGTGTACACTCTCAGCTACGGCCGCTATATTTTCTTCACAGCGTGCTGGACGTGGTCTATTCGGCCGAATATTATCCAATAATGAATGCTGGGTCTCAAAATGGATGATGGTGTTGCGAATAGTACGCTCAGTAGGCCGATTATGTTGACCATAAGTTGAGCGAAGTGTTGAACGTTCACAGAACGTGAATTTTCATAATAAAGTTGAACAATTTGTAAACGTTGTTCACGCGTAAGTCTTTCCATTATGAAATGCCAAACAATACTAAACAAAAATAACATGACAGCATGACACGACTCACACGTGATCTGTCAAAAAAGGCTATTGAAAAAAGTATCTCTACTTGGATCACCCGTTATAACCCAAACGTACACTTTACATTTTATCGATGCGAGAAGTCATATTTCTTTAAGTTAATCTAGGCTTTTGTTCATAATATTTGACATTTTTTCTTAGTTTTAAACAACCTTTCCGTACATACGAACACAAATAGAATTATAAATAGAGGTCGCTTATTGATTAGTATCCCAAACCGTAACAACGTAAAACCGAGCTTGACCTTGGTAAAAAAATAATTCGTAAGTCTAGCCAAAATTTTCAGACTCATAATCTGTCTTCCATCTTGGTGAAGAGTTTGTTCTCTGCCTGACAACCTGGTGTAGATGAATCTTTTGGTGATGTGGATTAAAGCAAATTTATTGTACTGGGGGCTGATAAACGAGGCATATTATGGCAACTGCGCCATAACAGGGGTAAATAGGGGCTGCCCGCAAGATGGTGCTCTGTTTCCCCTTTTATAGTGTATACTGGTATACTCTCTGCTTACCGGGCTGTCTGATCTCAGGCGCAGAAATCCTTTGATTTGATCAATGTTTGGTGCACTAGAAATGGCCTTTCAACGTTGCAACGAGGGAGGTCACTGGTCTGTCCCACCTTGTTCTTAAAGGTGTCAACATCTCGATTTCCGATGAAGTCAAGTATAGTCTCCATAAAAAAAAAACTTCTATGGATCACGCATATTGAATCGATTAAGCTGGTAAAACACTGTCGACTATCTGGCAGTTTAGAGGACATGACATGGGGCTTATCTCCGTAAAGGCTTCTTTGGATCTATACGGCCATATACCTGGCAATGTTTTTATAACCTCTCAGTCAAACTGTGAAGCAGGGATTGAATGTCATCGTATTTCACAGATGGCTCCAAAACCGAACAAGTGTCTGGTGTTGGAATCTTTGTGGAATGCCATAATAATATTAGACTTCGCGTCGGTTTACCAAGCGGAGGTTTGCGCTATATTGTGAACAACGATCTTAAGCTTTCTCTGAATTTGGTCGGGCATCCGGGGAAATGAGTTTGCTAGGTAAGGTTCAGAGAAGTTTTCTCAGGACCCGAACTTGTGTTGGATTTGCTTGCATCTGTAGTCATAGCTTCCATTGATACTTAGGTTTCTTGTGAACTCAAGATTTGGTGGACCAGTCCAAACTGCTACGCCCTGACATCATATTTTCTTCTATCTCATATTTTCTTCTATCTCTGAGGAGAATCGACTGTAGGCTGCTTGTAGGCTTTCTTTCGGGCCACCAAGGAGAAAAATTTGTTGGGCAAAAGCGATACCACTACCAGCGATACGTCCTGCTTGCGGTGAGGAGGGTGACACAGCAGAAGACTTCCTCTGCAGTTGGCTGGCCTGGGGCTGACGTGGTGACTGAAGTTCCTCCTCATCTTTCTTCGAAAGACGGGAAAACTAAGTATATAAATGTAAGGTGGCTGCATCGTAGCACAAGTAGTTGTGTCTGAGCGCTCCTTCGGTTAGTAGCAACCTCTGACAAAATTAAAACTAAAACCTATCAAGGCGGCAGCAAATCAAAAGTCACAATTAGTATTTGCCTTGAACTGCATCGCATACAAAAAAATAGAAACATTCGGCAGCAAAATATAAAGTCCTCTACCGTCCTATTCTTCCAGCTTTGACTCCATCGTTATCCCCTACTCGTAAATAAACCGTCCAACTAACCAGGTATAGGAACACTTTTATTGTTTGTTTATAAAAACTTTATCAGGAGTTAATTATTAAATAAATTCGTTAAATTTTCTCAAAGCTATAGAGGTAGGTATTGAAGATGCAGAATGACTTTAAGCAATTTATGTGAAATAATTTCATTGCGCACACTTTAATTATATGACTGACTTGACTTGACTTTCAACTACGTTCATATTTCAAATAAGCAACTTTAACCTCATCCTGATTCGAAAGAGGAACACTTCAACTTCTACAAAAAATGTTCACGAAATGGCAAATTTTTCACATAAACTTTAACGTTACTCTCAGCCATTCCGATCATCATGATAGTCCTTGCATAAAATTCGTTTCCGCTTTTGCCAAAGTCACACAGTAGAGACACATAGTTTAAGTGAAAGGGGACGACGGCGGCGACGACTACGCCAGAGATACGGTCTCACCGCGCCGCCACCATTGCCGGTACGCAATGCAAAAGAAAACTTTTCCAGCAAATTTAATTAACTTGACTTTTGGCAAAGTCCAAAAAACCCCATCTGCTGCGCATTGTTAAAGGATATTAATTAAGTCCTTATTCAATTTTGCATGTTCAGCAGCAGCATCAGTGGCAATAAGAACATTCTGCGCCCAGCTAGAGAGCGTTGTCTCTATCTCTGATATAGCAATGCTGACGTTGTCATCATCCCGAAAAAGGGTAGATACTCACCGTTTTCCGACTTTAGGAAATTTCATACCATCTCATCGGCGCGGCGCGGCGGCGGGCGCAGAGTATGAATCATAAATTCGTTTACTACTTCACTCGAAGTAATAGCCAACAATCCGACTTCCGTCAGATGAACGACAAAAATACACACAAAAGTGGGAGGAATCCCTTTTTAAGATTAATTACATTTGTACATTTTTCTCCAGCACACTCGTACATATACCAGTATGAAGACTGGAGAAGGACCCCCTTAGCGACTGAGCTCTTGATAATGATGGGTCTTCTTCCCCACCCGCCGCCGCGCCGGCCGCTGGCGTTGTATATGGGATTTCACCTGAAATTGGAAACTTTTCATTCTCTATTCGAAATAGGGGGATGTGCAGACTTTGATTTGATTAATTGTGATTTTATGCGAATTAACTTTTCACTAGGTTGCTAGCGCAGTGCTGTGTTGTAGTCATTCGTCGTAGGTAGTGTACCCTTTATAGTCCTAGAGGAGAAACCTTTAGAGAAAAGAAGTGCTGACGAGGAGTGCTTCACTTTGCTTTGCTCTGCGCTGCTGCAAAGATGCGGGAAGTGTTAATTAAGTTTAAGTTATAATATGATGAATGTATACCCGCATATTTCGCTTATAGCGACGGGGTTCGAGTTCGGTTGACAGAGGGATGCCGCTAATTTAATTTATTCATGTGTTGAATGTGAGCAGTGCCGCTCCTCCTCTCAGCAGACAAAGATTTCTATGCAAATTGTTTGAGTAAGTGACAAATGGAATTTCACGAGATTTTCATCGCGTAATTAGTTTAGTAAGGTTACATGAGTTTTGGGTTATAAATATTTAGAAACACATCAAGAGGGAAGACAAATATGGGATGTGTGTGTGTGTGTGTGTGTGTGTGTGTGTGTGCGTGCAGAAAGGATGATGTGAATGTTGTTTCAGAGTTATAAAGATTAATCAAATTTTAATCTATGGATGTACGAATTTTTCTGAAACTAAATTTTAATAACTGCATCAACTAAGTACTTCCGCGTGTTTCTTTGCCAACAAATTGTATTATTAATTTACGTGGCTTTCCGATCAAATAACTTTTACTTAGCCACACCACAAAGCTTTCTACACCTTCATCAGCAGCAACAGCAGG
Source organism: Ferdinandea cuprea (assembly GCA_963576555.1). NCBI lineage: Eukaryota > Metazoa > Arthropoda > Insecta > Diptera > Syrphidae > Ferdinandea > Ferdinandea cuprea. The sequence goes on from OY754958.1 coordinate 63,770,280, forward strand.
AGACGAAACAACAACTAAAGCAATCCAATAACTTATCCGAAAATCGCCAACAATGCTCGAGATTGCATTTGTTTAAATATTTATTGAGTCATTCTCAATACCTACGTCGCTCGCTTTTTCCTACATGTCGATTTCTCATTTTTAGCTGAACCGCAATCTAAGAGAATCCCTCAGTAAAATGTAATCCAATCGGCGAGAAGACTCCCACAACACTTTATTAAATATTCAGTGAAAAACAGAAAGTCGTCTCCTTCTCCAAACCATGACAGCTACTAACTTCCTGTATTAAAACCGAAATTCCAATTCAATTGTCCTCCCAAACTACTTCCTCCCACTTCCTGGCGTCTCTCGCTCGCAGACCCTAGAAAAGACCTGAAAACAGAAACCCTCCAGCGGAAGGGCATAAGAGAGTGGAGTAAATTTTTAATAGAAATTGCAGCAGCATTACTATGTGTTCCTGTTGGATGTATGTATGTATGTATCACACATAGTATATTTGATTTCATGCTCCAAATACAGCTACATACCTTGCAGGAAGACGGGCAAAACTAACTAAACAGAAAAGAAGAAAAAAAACCCACACTCGTGTACTTAGTCCTAGGAGGAGTTCAGTGCTGGAGTACAAGCGCAATTTCTAAGGAACACAACAACATTCTTATCATTTTAAATCCTGAAGGAACGAATGAGTTCTCTTCATCGTATTTCTAGTTTGCCAGTTGTGTTGTCGTATCGCAGTCATCGTTCTTGTCGTTCTCGTCGTTGTCGTCGTTGTCGTCGTTGTCGTCGTTGTCGTCTTACTAAGCGAAATCAATTCGTAAATTTTTCATGAAGACGCAGCAATCTCCATCGTTTGCCATTGAATTGAAACCTATTTTCAGAGAAGACAGATTCCCAACGATGAGGCACTCCGGTTCATTTCTACGGCTCCAAAACATGCAAAAGATGTTTTCGTTGCGTTGACTTTATCAATCTGGGACTGCTTTTGCTGCTGCTGCTGATGCATAATCATCATCACAACAAACGAAAAATAAAGAAAAAAAACAACATCACGCTGTCACACAATAGATGGCGTCAGGCGTTCATGGATGTGTGAATAATCTAAGGCAGCACTTCGTACGAGCATCCTTTACGATGATAACTAAACTGCTTAGCACAAGTTTTTATTTAAATGTGAAATAAAATCCTTTTTCCTGTTATTGGGCGTTGCATCAATAAATCGAACAAGAAACAAGTATGTCAAGTCTTTGTGAGATGTAAAATTTTGCCTTATAAATTATTCGATGGCTTGCATAATGTACTACCAGATATTTGCTATGTCAAACATTTAATGGATACCAAATTCAATTGTCCATCGTGAATATTGGAAATAAAAAGTTAACAGGAATGTGAAATGTACCTAGGTTACCCTATTCAGAAGGCAAAGCAAAGCAAAGCAGGCAAAGTTTTGGCAGATAGTTAATAAAACCACTCTAACAAAATATTGTCTCTTTGTTAGAATATGGTGTGGTACAAAAAAGACGAACTGTGACATTTTCTACTCCATACAAAACGTGTTATGAGATCTGAGCAGCATTTGATCGAGCTCCTTCCATACACTCACTAGGGAAAAATGTTCTTTTAGTCTTCCTCGATGGCTTTCGTACTATTTTAATAACAGCTAGCTATCCAAATGAATCAATGTAACATTGGTGTCCCACAAGGAAGGCCACATATGCCCTCTTTTATTTATTTCGTAATAATAATATCGATCGTTCATTGAAATACATATATAACTGATCGCCTTTACATTTGAAGTTAGTTTTTGAGCAGTTTTGGCAGTAGCATTGGTCAGTTAAATTAATTAATTAGTAAGTTAATTATCTGAAGAAGAAGTTAAGTAAATAAAGGGTGTTTTTTAAGAGGTTGGTTTTTCGAATAGAGATAAAACTGCCATTTTGTGGTCAAATCTGGCAAACCTAATGTCATTTATGTTTAGTTTGGTTCGCCATTTCTTCTTGAAAAGGTTAACAAATGAACAACGCTTGCAAATCGTGCAAATTTATTTCGAAAATAATTTTTCAATTCGCCAAGTTTACCGCAAAATTTTGGTCAGTGATGAGGCTCATTTTGGGTTGAATGGCTACGTCAGCAAGCAAAATTGCCGCATTTGGAGTGAAGAGAATCCACATGAGACCCTTGAAACGCCATTACATCCACAAAAACTGAGTGTTTGGTGTGCTTTATGGGCTGGTGGAGTCATTGGGCCATACTTCTTCCGAAATGATGCTGGAGAGTCAGTTACCGTTAATGGAGACCGGTATAGAGCCATGATAACCGACTATTTTTTTCCGAATTGGATGGCATAAATGTGGATGAAATGTGGTTCCAACAAGACGGCGCTAAATGCCACACAGCGCACGTCACAATCGATTTATTGAAGGAAACACTCGATGAGCGCATAATTTCGCGGAATGGACCTGTCAATTGGCCACCAAGATCGTGTGAAATGAATGAAATCATATTTAAACATTAATGGCATTAAATTATCATTACATTACATTAAAACGATTTTTTTGTGATTTATTTCAATTCGAAGATCTATACATCTTTAGTTAAACTTAACATTTTTCCCGGAGTCACCAGAAATGTTGAGTGTTGTGAGCTGAGAGTCGACCACCATGCACCAGTGGAGACAGAACGACGCTTTGTGGTAAGTCCCTTTTTATGGATGTCATTACATTTTGGCCGCCATCCGTATCTTTAACTATCGCTGTGCTATCCAAAATTGCTCGGATCCACGTGACAAGCGATTCTTTTACATCTTTTGTCGAAGGTACTCTTAATATACCTAGCGCGTGATTTTTCCCATAGAGCGCACTATCGATCCTTCTAACAAGGTTCTGGAGCGCCGTCCCGCTAGATTTTTTTCGCTGATAGGAATGTTGCACTTCAGAAAGGCCACTTTGCGCACGTGCAGCGCAACCAGTCTTTCCAAGCTATTTCGACTAATAGGCCTGAAATTCTTAGCGATGGAGTACTCATCCTTACCAATTTGTTTGATTATTATTACTCTAACCATTTGCCAGAGAAATGGGATGTAGATCACTTCCAAGATTTACTTAAAAACTGGCAACAGCTAGGTTATACTTGCCGAGCGAGTTGAAGACGATATAAAGTATCAACCGAAGCATATACCACATACGTCGAGTTACCTGTCTTTACTGCTCTGTTCGCGTTAGTTGAGTTTTTTTTTGAGTAAGTAGAAATGTGGTTAACAGGAAAATGGGTTTCAACTGAAATTATTTATAGGTTATTGTTAATAATTTAAACTTCGACGTAATTTGCTAAAAACTAATAAGCTAAACTTGGTGCCGTGAAATAATTTCACTTTGAGAAAGCGTAGTAGCGTCAAATTTTGGAATTCGAAGTTATTTAACTTTCATAGAGTGAATTTTGAAGTTTGACTTTATTTCGCTCGGCGTTATTTCACGGCACCTTTAAACTTCATTACTAGGAATGTACTTGAGGTGCTAGATGTTCGATTCTTAAAAAATAAAATAAATATTAGGTGTAAACGGGAAGATATATTTTTTGGCACGAATTGAGGGCTTTACTGTTTATTTTTAAGAAGCTTTTCAGGGCAGTTCTTACTCTTGGATGTTTGTCAGACTTTCGCAAGAGGTGGGGCAGCAAATAAAAACTTTAAGGTGATACGTGGTGGGATTTGAACTAATGTTTTTAACTACTAAGCCACTGGACAAACAAATTCATTCTGTGTGGGAGTGGATGTTAGAAGCATTCTTTTCAGACCACAGAATAACTAATTGATGAGAGAGTGTTCCTAATTCTATGTTGCAGGTCAAACTGGGGGATGCAATGAAGGGAAAACAGAAAGAAAAACAAAGAACTGCCTGAGACAGATGTGTCTGTTAATTAAATTTGGTCTTCACCTTGGCGGACCAAAAGCCTTCTGAGACATGAAGGAAAACAAGGGCCTTATTTAACGCTGTTTAGGCGTTCAATCAGATTCGGATGCTTATAAAGCGCAGAATCAAGGTTCAAAAGCTTAGGTACAGCATGACAAACAGTATTTTATAGATACAGAAAACACCACGTCGTAGCTTCAGATGTATAACGTCCAAACCGGCAGTTCCAGAAGAAATTATAACAGAAATTATGTCCCTTCCAATGCAATCCCCTGAAGGTGACAGAATGTATCAGAGAGCTAAGCTCATAATTATGAATGTCCTTAAAAGATTCTTTATCAGCCGTCTAGAACAAAAGCCTGGCGTATCTATGGAAATTTAATGCAACTCCATTGGTCAGACATCTTTTGTCTTGAACACATTCAAAAAGTAGAAGCTATAAACTTTTTCAATAGGACAAGACATCGCTGCCTTAGCTAATAGGTGCTTTAACAGATCACAATTTCCTAAGAAACTTCGCAATGAAACTAAATTTGCAGCTTGCCATTCTTAGGGGCATCGAACTAGGTCTCTAGTTTTTAAAAAATTTAACGCTTGAAAGCTACTTCTTTAAAGATATTGAAGAACTATTTTGAAGTGATATACGCTTGACAAACAGAACTGCATCCTTGCTCAACCTTTGAGGTTCGTTTGTTTGATCAAAATAATAATAGGCCTCTCGGTTTTGGATCGCTTCGTCGCTGTTGACCGATTGAATGGTGGTGTTGTTGCATTTTTGTGATCACCTACAGCTAAGCCTACGGTCTTTTTTGGATCAATACCCATTCCTCTTCGTCTGCACCACATCCACACACACATCAAGTCTTCATTACAGGGTAGTTTGATCGTCGCATATGATGGCTTCATCCTCAGAATATAATAGCAGATTCACTTTTCCTCTAAGCTGATAATCTAGAACATCTAAGCTTAGTCTTTACTCCCCTGTAAATGTCATCTATCTGTATATATGTGGTTCAAAAATTACTCGTTGTCTTACACTCATATAAAATCTAGTGGTTGCCTGTTTTTTTAATATTAACCAACTTTATATGCGAATTGTTACGTGGTTCCTCGTTGCTTTGTCATTATGATCCTTTTGACTGCATCCTGTCATCAGATTATTTTTATTTTTTTTTTTTATAATTTGCACGTGCAAAAGGGATTGTTAGCACCCTTATAATGTTATAGTAACACAGCACGGGCGTTAAGGAAATGAGGGATTAGAAGAAAGGATGAGAAACCGATGCACATTGATTTTAAATGTTTGTAAATTGTAATGGTCAGGAAAAACAGAGTGAGGCAGAGTATTCCACATTCGTGTTGTACGGCAGAGGAACGAATCCTTAAATTTCACAATTCGACCGAATATAGGCTTTAGGGTGAACTGATGAGCATTCTTCGCGTGGGGAGTATTACGGTTGAAGTGTTGAAGGGGAGGAATGCAACTGGCTATTTCGTTTGAGCACTTGTGATGGTAGTATCGATAGGCAGGAGACATTACGACGATGACTAAGAGGGTCAAGCGAATTCGCAATATCTCGGTCGCCAATAAGTTTTATCGCGTATTTTTGAATTCTGTTAAGAAGCTCCAAATATGTAATTGGTGCACCGGACCAGATATGAGCGTTGTACTCAAGTTTTGGGCGAATAAACGCCTTGTAGATTCTAGCCAGATCAGAAGGGGTAAAATATTTCTTGCATCGCTTTAGGAAGCCTAGACTTGGCGACATCGAATATGTGGTCATTCCAACGAAGGTTGTCATTAACACACATACCGAGAATGGAAAGTCTTTTGGTTTCAGCGATGCAAGTGCCATTCATGGATAATGGCAGAGAATTAGAGGTTCGCTTCAATGACAGCAGACAGCATTGCGTTTTGGAAGCATTAAATTCCACTCTGTTGGTTTTACCCCACTCAAGAATGCTGTCAAGATCGGAATTTAATGGGCTTAACATACGTTGCCGTTCCAGTTCGACGCCCGAAGATGAGGGGCGTTGCCCAGGAAACGAATATGTAAAGCTAAGGGTACTGTCATCAGCAAAGGAATGGATTGGATTAGAAGTGACAGACAGGAGGTCATTGATAAAAATTAGAAAGAGAGTCGGAGACAAAGCAGAGCCTTGGGGAACACCAGCATTTATGTGGTAAGTTGCAGACTTGAAACCGTCCAAAACGACTTGAATTGAACGGTCCCAAAGGTAATTTCTAATCCATTGAATAAAGGTATCATCGATTCCAAATGCACGCATTATCGACAAAAGAGCTTGGTGCCAAACTCTGTCAAATGCCTTCGAAATATCAAGTGCAACGACCTTACTTTCACCACCACGGTGAATAGATTGGTTCCACTTTTCGGTTAGATATGTCATCAAATCACCAGTGGACCTGTTGCCGCGAAAACCGTACTGCCGGTCTTTAAGAAGTTTCCGCGATTCAAGATATTTCATAAGCTGACGATTTATCAGCGTTTCCATGACCTTGGAAAAAAGGGACTTAAGTGCAATTGGTCGGTAGGAGGAGGGAGAGGAGGATTCGCCTTTTTTTTGGGACAGGCTGGACAAATGCTGTTTTCCACCTTCTCGGAAAGAGCCCTGAAGAATAGGACAGATAGAAAAGCTTACGCAGTGGTTTTGCCAGCGTGGAAGAACACCTCTTCAGAACGATAGGGGAAATATTATCTGGACCAGCGGATTTATGTATGTTGAGATCTTGAAGAACTCTTGCCACTGTACGAGTGCGAAAATGAATTGGTCCCATAGTATATTCTACGCGCTCGAGTACAGGGGGAGATAAAGCACAATCTGGTAGCGTTGAGCTAGCTGCAAAATGAGCAGCAAGCAGATTGGCTTTATTCAATGTCATTGCAAATGAGTGTCGGGATAGATGTTGAGGCCGAATTCTTAATATTTTTAACAAACGACCAAAAGTTTTTACTACCGGTGGGACTTTGTAGTATTTGTTGCCTCTACTTTTGGTCGTAGGAGAATTTCACACGATTAATGTGGGCATTGCAGTCATTTCTGGCTCGTTTTATTCGGTTTTTCTTAGTTTGGTTGGCCTTATAAGACCTAAAGCTCACCTCTTTTAACCTGATAGCCTCTTTGCAGCTCAAGTCACACCATGCGTTCACCTTGGGTTTGATACTTTTAATCCTATGAGGAATAAAATGTTTCATACCCAAGTGAATTATGTTTGTTATCATATCGGCAGCAGCATCCACATCGTCATCGAGGAAGCATAGCGACCAGTTAAAATTCTTAAAGAAACCGTTTAATTCTTCCCATTTGGCTTTCTCGTATTGCCATACGGTTCTTTTAGGAGCTTGTTCTTTAACTTTGTGGTTGGAGTACGAGAAATTGGCCGATATGACACAGTGGTCTGACGAACCTAGAGGCGATAATACATTTATGGTGAGAGGTGAGAAACAAGTCCAGTATGTTGGCGGTTTGACTACTAATATCCGGAATTCGTGTCGGCTCATTTACAAGCTGGGTTAGGTTGTTTATCTCAGCAAAGATCTAAGCGTACCTGCCTTCGGGTGTTGTCTGTCCAGAGTGACGAAGCCAGTTCGAATTGTGAACATTGAAATCGCCCGCAACAACGATTTCAGTGTGAGGATAAAGGGTTACAATTCGTGTAATGGAATCGGACAACTCATCAAACTCGTTAAAAGTAAGATTACGGTCCAAGTTTGGGCTTCTATAAATGAAACAGTAGTGGATTAATTGCCTACGGACGTGGAATTTAAGCCAAATAAAATTAAATTCCGGATTAGAACATTGGCCGTATTGTGGTTGAAGTTGGTAGGCTACATCACTACGTATATAAACGGCGAGACCACGATGGCAAACTAAATCGCACTTATGAAAATCCATCCATCCCGTTCAGTTATATTATAAAAATCATCTAATTTAGCTTGTAGATATAGCAACTCATAATTCCAACGTTACAACTTGCTAGACTTTTGATTCGACTATTTAACTATGCCTCAGAAACTGCCTCTTCCCAGAATCGCAGATATGCTTTTCCTTAATTGTTATCGTTTTAGGATTTAATATTGAAAGGAATAGATCGATACAATTTACAACCCTCACTTACAATTCTTCTTCAAGGAGCGTTACTATTTTTTGTCAAAATTTTTTTCAGAGTTTCTCATTGCAATTTTCAAATCAGTCCCGTACCACCTGAAAGTCTTAATTCGCAGTCTCACCTCTTGCCAGCGTCCGACAAGCTTCCAAGAGTGAGAACTATCATGAGAAGCTTCGCAAAAAAATAAATTGCCGTTCGGAGTCGACTGTTGGTCCCTAATTCGTGGCCGAAAAAATACATCTTCACACACACAATGGTTGAAGGAGCTAGGCTTTAGGTCCTGTTTACCCCTAATAGTTTTTTTTCTCATTGCATGAACAAGCAAACAATCAGAACTTCCACGTGAATATTTTAAAGTCACATCTCAAACTGTAAGAACATTGTTAAGCAAGTTAAAACTCCCTATATAGGATGAGCATACTCCTAACAGCTCGCCCCCACATTCTGCCTTCCAAAAGACACTTATACATGTCGCCTGGATCCGCTGATGTTACCACCACTTTTCTAAATCCAATTACTCACTTTTAATTCGATTTCCTTCGATTGAATTAGGAATTTGGAATCACTGTCAGCCTTCTGGAAGGTGGAAACCATTTTAATTTTCGTAGCCGGTCTTTCTTCGTTCCTTTTAATGTTGTTTCATTTCGTCTCGACCGCGGAAAGTAATTTGCTCGGATTTGAATTTGCGACGACTTTGCCAATCACGGCAGTCGTCTCGTTTCTTATTGACATTTTCAATTTTATATTCAAGAGGATAACAATTATTCATTCTCAGAGTTCTGAGAATCTTTGATAGGCGTTTTCAAAATTTGCGTTCTACCGACTAACCAAAACCAATTGCTGTGGTAACACAAGACGAGGTCGACGACGAGAGCAAGGACAAAGAAGCGAACAATAAAATGGAGAAATTATTCATTAAACAAAGTCAGTCGTGAGTGTATTGTCACTGTCACACATATGGACATATATATACCTAGTATATGTACCTATGAGGATTGGAAAACTTTAAATTGACCAAGACAATTCGGGGTAGGTGGAAGAGAAGGTCGAGAAGATCGATTTTTAACAGTAATTTCAGTTGGGTCAAGGACTGGGATTTGTTGAATGACGTAATTGAGTGGAAAAGGATAATCGAATTTAACAATCAATTTGATTTAAGAATCGCAAAAAAGTAAAGTGACAGGCTTTGGTGAGGTAGTTTGGGAGTGTTGTTACATCGGTGGGCGTTAAATTTGTCTGCGATTCTTAGAAAATTGATGCAAGCTTGTTGTTAGGAACACCGAGATAAAAATAAAATGAAAGTAGGTAGAAACACCTTTAAATTAATCAATTTTCAACTCATATTCATCGCCACCGATCTGTGCTGAAATCAAGCACATCAGTCTGACTTTTAGAAATTGAATGATTAATTTAAGAACTATTCTAATAACTGCTCGTCCTTATTGAATTACGAACGAATGTAAGTATGTGGATTTTTGTATTAATACACTAGGCATTCCGCCTGGAACTATGGCTTAACCTAGCTGAAGTGGAGATTATGGTGTTCAAAAATGGGGAAAGGCTATCTTGTCAAAAAAATTGGAAACTTAATGGAGAGCAGATACAGACAGTTTCCAACTATACATACTTAGGAATTGTATTAACACCGAAGATGTCGTTTTCAAAGCATGTAGAGAAGAGAAACAGTTCGGCCAAGAACAGCATAAACTCGACATGGCAGTGCTTCATATCAAAAAGAAACATCAGTCTAGGAGCAAAGTGGAAATTGTTGCCAACAGTTTGTAGAGCAATACAAGCTTATGGTGCACAGGTCTGGGGTTTCGGTATGTTCTGAAAAGAAGATAAACTTCAACGCTATTTTTTGAAATGAATTTTAAAACTATCTGGATTTACTCCAAACTACGCATTGTCATTAGAGATGAGAGCAGAATACGGACACTATTATGATTATATAACAAAAGCAATGTTCGAGTACAGTGAAAGAAGACTACCAATTGACTTACAAAAATGCTCTTGAGGAAGAATCCCGTTCTGGCTAAGAGAGGTAAGCCATCTTGGACATAGGTTTTCTAAAATTAGAAAACCATCAACAAAATATAAGAAGGTCATCGGAAAGCAGCACACGAGTATATAAACATCTACCTCACCGACGGGTTCGAGCTTAGCAAAATCACTTGGATTTTTAGGGCAAGATGTTATCTAAACGGGAATAGGTTTGGATAGACCGAAACTTCATTATTTACTGTATGTAACTTGGAAGACGAGAACGTCCATCACTTCTTAGGCAGTTGTCCAGGCTTAAGAGAATTCCGTTTAAGGGTCTTTGGGAGAAAAGGCTTAACATACGATAAAGTTATTCGTATACTAAACGGAGAGAACTGCCACGATTTAGAAAATATAATAAAAATTTTCTTAAAAATTCAGCATAAAACTCTATTAAATTGTTAATTGGATTAAAAATTAGATTAAAAAATTATCAAAAACTTTTTGTTATTATGTTGAAATAAAAACATTTTACTACTACTTTTACTACAGGGTGTCCGCCGGGAAGGTGTACTACTTTGTTTGTTTATAATTTTTGATTAAATGGAAGAGAATGGATCTTATATTGATAAATGTTTTATTTATGTGTGGAATATAATATTAGCTAAATGTCCGCCTCTGTTAGTCTCACAAATGCGAGCCTTTTTGAGCACATTTTTCATTACATTCTCAGACATTTCATGCGGTATTTCATTAATTTCATCACGAATATTTGGTTTGAGTTGCTCAAGCTTTTCTGGTTTGTTTGCATAAACCTTGCTTTTCAGATATCCCCACAAAAATAAGTCCGGAGCAGTCAAATCAGGCGACCGTGAAGGCCAATCAACATCCCCATTTCTTGAAATAACTTGCTGTGGAAAGAGGTATCGCAGTAATTCCATTGTAATCCTGGCTGTATGCGATGTGGCACCTTCCTGTTGGTACAACATGTTAATGAAGCATGAAGTTGTGGCGTTAAAAAGTTTTCAATCATATCACGATATCATGAGACTGAATTCTCGGAACTCATGGAAATCCACGCCGGTGTTCCGCAAGGAAGCGTTCTCGGCCCAATATTATTCCTGCTCTACACAAGAGATATACCACAAGATGAAGGGACCATCGTAGCAACTTTCGCGGACGATACGGCTATCCTCGCAATGGATGAGTCAGTCGAATTATCAACTGGAAAACTCCAACGGGCACTTAATAAAGTATGCGAGTGGGCAAAGACCTGGCGAATTGCCCTTAACGAGACCAAGTCGACGCATGTCAATTTCACGTACAAAAGGATAAACAACTTACCTGTCTTTATTAACTCGGTAGAAATACCATACGCAAACGAGGCGAAGTATCTAGGAATGACCCTAGACGCAAAACTTAAGTGGAAGCCACACGTTAAGAAAAAGCGCGACGAGCTCGCAGTCAGACCTAGAGAAATGTATTGGCTACTCGGAAGATATTCGAAGACAAGCGTATACAACAAACTGCTCCTGTATAAGCAAGTGCTAAAACCTTCTTGGACATACGGGTACCAAACCAAGCAATATGGCTATAATACAAACATTCCAAAACAAAACGCTAAGAGCAATCTTGAATGCTCCATGATATATAAGGAATAGTGATGTTCACAGAGATCTAGGAATTGCTACCGTGAGTAACGAAGTAACAAATTTTGCTCGCAAACTTCGTACTCGCATTCATGGTCACTGCAATAATGAAATAATTCGTACCCTGGACGTGACATACCTTGATTGCCGACTACAAAGAACAAGACCGTTCGACCTAGCGCCATAAGGAAAAACCGCATGACGGTATTAGTAGGTGCGTTCGCTGGAAAGCTACCTACCAAATTCCGATTAACACTACAGAAGCGTAAACTACTTGTTAAATTAACTTAGTCGTAGTCATCACTAAAAATGAAAAAATGAGAGGAACAAAATTTCTTACTACTATGAGCGCGCGCGACCGGATCTCATAGTGCCTCTCTGAGAGTGAGGTTTAGCCCGTAGGCAGACTAGATATATCTGAATCGGGCATAACCAATGGTACGGGCCATTGGTATCTTCTGAAGATTACTCACCTCCAGGCGCAACCAAAAAAAAAAAAAAAAATATCACGATATCGCTCCCCATTCACAGTTACCGTTACGCCGTTTTCATTTTCAAAGAAGGCGATTGACAGGAGGCCCAATTATTCCTCCTGACCAAATTCCACACCAGACTGAAACTTTTAATGGATGCAAAGGTGACTGATGAATAATTTGAGGGTTTTCCATTGCCCAGAACCGACTATTCTGTTTATTCAAATAAAAATGTGTCTCGTCACTCATTATAATTTTTTCATTAAAATCGGTGTTGTCATGGGCTAGCTGTAACATCCTATTGGCATAAGTACGGCGGCGTAAATGGTCTTGTGGAAGAAGCTTAAATGGAAACGAATGCAAATCCTTGGGCAAAATTGTCGCCAAAGTTGTTCATTGAAGACCAAGCTCCTGAGCACGGCGTCGAATTGAGGTTGATGGATTGTTTTGAACACTTTCTTGAGCAGCAGTAATGTTTTCAGTCGATCTTGCAGTACGTTATGGTCCACGCTTGGGCCTATCACCTACAGACCCTCTTTCTTCGAAATCATTCACTACACGATAAAAAGTGAGTTTTGTTGGCACGTTGTTTCTCCCAAAAATTACATGTTACTTTCTCATCGTCACAGTAATCGATGATTGATTTTGATAAAATGTTTTAACGAATTAAACACGTTGGTTTATCGAATATTTTTCCATAATAAATTTGCCACGTGTCTACTTCACCACTGCCAAATATGAACGCACTTGGGCTAGTGCCAATACGAATGAGTAAATGGTTTCTCTGTCAATGTATTTTTTTCGATTAATTTAGTTACCTTTTCTTGGTAGTTGTAAATGAAGAAAATAACGTTCATGGGAATTTAGTACTCATGCTTTTTGGATATATATTTTGGATGGACAGATTTTAAGCAAATACGTTGGAAACATTGTCAATCCCCAACTGGACTTTAACAGACCATTCTCCTGCTCCTTCCCGAGTAGAGATGAATGGGATAAATATGAACCCACAAAACGTAAATCGCTATGCATCTATACAGATTGATCTAAGATAGACTGTGGAACCGTTGCCGGAATATTTTCGGAAGAACTAAAGCTAAACTGTTCAATCAAGCTTCCTGACAACAGCAGTGTCTTCCAAGCAGAGGTTCTGACGATCGCGGAAGCCGCCCGTAAGGTGTCATTGTTTGTAATCCACTAAATGATATTACAATTTTCATTGACAGTCAGGCAGCTATAAAAGCAGTTTCTGCTATTAAAATAAAATCTAAGCTAGTCCAACGCTGCCGTGAAGAGCTTAAGGCTCTCTGCTCGCAGCACGCCATAAATCTCTGTTGGGAACCTTGACATAGTGACAAAGCCGGTAATGAGAAGGCTGACGAATTAGCTAATGTTGGGTCTGCAATGGATCTTGATCGAGCACTTCAGTCAATCAAGCCACCATCCCGGGATTTTAGAAAACGAATGGAGAATAAGATTCGAATCAAATCTAACAACAGGTGGAAAGAACTAACTACCTGTAAAGTATTAAGGAAGCGCTTGCCAGCCGAACCATCAAACTTCTACAGCTTGACAGCTGGTAGGGTCCCTAACGGGAGTTAACTTGCTCAGAAATCATGTAATAAAATTAAACCTCAAGGATGACCATATATGTCGAAGATGTGGTGATGAAGAGGTCCATGAGGACACACCTCACTTCCTCTATTATTGTCCGAGTCTCAGTCTTTCCAAGTTCCTCAGGAAGTTACTACTTCCATGACTAACATGAACTCTCTGATGTCTTATTTTAATCTTTATAGGTTTCTGAGGATATCAGGATGGCTGGACGGTGTCGGGTTAAGGGACACGTAGCCTAGCCATCTCCTACACCAATGGCTACCGCCTATAAAAGTGCATCACATAGGTCCATGAGGCCCTAAGTGTAGCATAGCAGGATAGACTTGATCTACCGACCCGTAAACATAACTTTACCTAACCTACCTGGTGGGATAAAAAAAACTCCCTGTGTTTAGTATAAGCTAGAACTCATTATAAATTCATCCAATTTCCTTTATTTCTGTGTACAAAATTATAATCGATATTTACCTTCAAATACCTATTACGTTGGTTGAACTTGAACTTAAGTTACTAGGTCACTGGCTCTAGAGTCAAACATTTTTTGAATTGTTCATACAAAGTAGATCACTCTGACGTTAAGTTCCAAGGTACGTCTATGACCTACGCATATATCAAATGGCACATTAACAAGGAATAACAGTTGCAATCACTAGGAGCTACGAGAATCCTTGCCGATATCGCGTCTTTCTCAACCTCTCGAGAATTTGTTTGCAACATCCATTACTAAAAACAAGACCATTAGAAAACTCCGAAATCACAGACCAATTGCAGTTGCGTCCCTTCTATCCAAGGGCATGTAAACGTTGCTTATTATCTTGAATCCCAAAAATCTCTCAATGATCGACGGTACGGATTAAGGCCCCGACCCATAGAATCCGTTGCTGCATATATAGAATACACGTATGAATACTTAAGGGAGGCGACACATTGACGGTGGCGGAGGCCGATATAGCCCAACAGAGGTTGGTTTTTCGAATATAGATAAAACTGACATTTTGTGGTCAAATCTGGCAACTCTAATGTCATTTATGTTCAGTTTGGTTTGCCATTTTCATCATAAAAAGGTTGACAAATGAACATCGCTTGCAAATCGTGCAAATTTATTTCGAAAATAATGGTTCAGTTCGCGAAGTTTCATCGCAAAATTTTGTTCAGTGATGAGGCTCATTTTGGGTTGAATGGCTACGTCAGCAAGCAAAATTGCCGCATTTGGAGTGAAGAGAATCCACATGAGACCCTTGAAACGCCATTACATCTACAAAAACTGACTGTTTGGAGACCGGTATAGAGCCATGATAACCGACTATTTTGTTCCCGAGTTGGATGGCATGAATGAGATGTGGTTCCAACAAGACGGCGCTACATGCCACACAGCGCACGTCACAGTCGATTTATTGAAGGAAACATTTGATGAGCGCATAATTTCGCGGAATGGACATGTCAATTGGTCACCAAGATCGTGTGATTTGACATTAGATTATTTTCTTTGGAGATATGTTAAGTCGCTTGCCTACGCCAAAAAACCGGAAACCTGGGAGGACTTGGAAGCCAACATTCGTGGCGTTATTGCCGACATACAGCCCCAAATGCTTGAAAAAGTGTTTGAAAATTGAACCCCTAGACTTGTCTTTATTCGAACCAGCCGTGGCGGCCACATACCCGAAATCATATTTAAACATTAATGGCATAAAATTGTCCTTCCAATACAGCCAAATTAATGGACATTAAAACGATTTTCTTGTGTTTTATTTCAATTCGAAGTTCTATACCTCTAAAAAATAACACCCTATATATTCAAACGACTTGTCCCGATTAAAATAAAATTCGAACACTGAAGGACAGTGAAACAAAACACCAGAAACAGGTTATTCTGTCGATATGTCAATCTGCCATCAAAATGCAGCTGTCAAAGTTCCGACGGATTCTATGGAATTTTAAAGTTTTAACGCACGCACGGCAGCAACGGATTCTATAATTCGGGGCCTTTAAGCGGAAATAGCTTCTCCACGATTGTGTGTGCGAAAATATGACACGAATGGAGAAACATACAGTTTAATTTCGATTCCGAATGGCAATTTTATCTTTGAGAAGCTTCTCAAGGCAATTCTTACTAGTGGATGTTTGTCAGACTTTCGCTGAACTCGGAAAACATGGAACCACACTACCTGATATTTCCACTGATTAAGGTTCTTTAGGCCACAGTTTTGTCTGAGTTTGATGCTGTTGCAAAGGAGGGCTTTCTTCCACACAGATCTTGAAGATTTATCAACTATCAATTTTAAAAGTCTTATTCGCTTCATGGTTTTTATTAATTTTGACACATATTTTGTAACAGCCTTTAATATTCGTCGTGGACCCATAAAAGTATTAGTACTAAAGGGTCCGCCATCTAACGTTTTTTTTTTTCAACTAGTGCTTATTTCGCGAATGGTAACACTTAGCTCATATCTGATTTGACAGATTATTAGTTTTTTTTGAAAAAAAAGCCCCCAAAAATTGGGCGTGGCCAAAAACTTTGTATGGGCGATATGTTGAAAAAAAAATGTTGGCTAAATATCTTGTTAAACATTTTTTTTTCGCTTTCTATGAACATTTTCGAAGAAAACAGCATTTTAGTGAAAAACGCCCCCAAAAAGTAGGTGTGGCAACGCAATTTTTAGACCTTTAAAATAAAGCTAGGAAGGTGAAATTTGGACCACATATTCTCTAGGGCTCCGAAATGGTTAAGTGTAAACATTTTTTTAATACGCCAATAATTGACCACGCCCACATTTTGGGGGCGTTTTTTTCAAAAAAAAATTTTATATAGAATGAAATAAAATGTTATCCATCATCTTCTTAATGATTTTTTTCTTTGGGGCATAAAGGGATATGGAAAGGGTATCCCACTGTTCGCCCCAAGCGGACTGTAGCCTTTCCTTATGTTTTTTTCTTTTGTATTAACTCAACGATCCGCGTGGTATCACAAAGACTCTTGCTCTTGTCTAAGGTGCTTCTGCTACTTTTAACCTAATCTTAGCTACCTCTAGATATTGCACAAGATAATTAAACGGCGAAATGATCTTCAAAGAACACCAATCAAATAGAATGATTCATTTATACACATCGCCCACGTCTCACAAAACAAATGCATCACACCGTGAGAACTGCATACAATCTTTGTCTGTGCACAAGTCCTTCAAATCATTCACCTTAGCTCATTAGCCACTGAGGGTCGATCCTTTGTTTTATGATTCTCCCTCTGCCATGCAAATTTAGCTCCGAATCTCTGCTCATTTCTCATTATGTCACGAGCAGCATATTTCCTTTAAGTTCATCTTCCTAAAATCTAAACGCATCAATCGAAGCTTGAAATTCCATTGAAGACATATTATAGTGAACAGGCGTACACAGCGCAGCGTGCTCAAATCGCATTGCACTAGGGATTTCAAGTTTCGAGGAAGTATTCGAAACCAACCACCCGCCTCCACCAAAATAAATCATTCTAAATGAGTTTTTCTTGTTTTCCAAGACCCACCATAG
Source organism: Ferdinandea cuprea (assembly GCA_963576555.1). Taxonomy (NCBI): domain Eukaryota; kingdom Metazoa; phylum Arthropoda; class Insecta; order Diptera; family Syrphidae; genus Ferdinandea; species Ferdinandea cuprea. The sequence goes on from OY754958.1 coordinate 63,787,558, forward strand.
CATCATACCAGCCGACGCCACCACCGCCGCCACCGCCACGACCAACCTTAACCAAAAGCCAAAAGCGAGCGATAGCTCCATGATAAAATTGAAGCCATTTCTTACAGTCAAACGTGGTTAAGAGCTGAGCCCTTCTTGTGCCAAAGTGCATTCCATATTCCGTAGCACTCACTATCGACGCTGGAATCCAGAGACCATCAAGCATTGTCTGGTGATTAATAGTCCAACTATGTGCGCTGCTCTCGAAGATGCCTCGACTTCCGTAGTATTGTTCGATGAATATGCTATGCAGTCGCAATGGAGAAGGAAAGGATTTTAGCTGGATTTTCCTTCTTCTTGGGGGATTTTTTTTTTTTTTTTCATTTTTCTCCTCCTCTCAACTTTGTGTCCTTTGAGGAATCCACTTAATCTGAACTAACATCGCGTGCATTTGCCGTAACATTTTTCGCCTTATTACCAAGGATCCATTCTCGATGGTGAATTTGAAACAACTAATGATGTATTATTGTCACAAGGAGTTCGCATTGTTATCCTTGGCACACCCAACACCCCCACGTCTATAGTTAGGTTCGTCTTTTGTTCCCCGGGCTCTTAGTCATTCGCTATATTCATTGTTCTTCTTCTTCGTCTCAATTTGTGCAAAAAGAGAAGAAAACGGGTGACAATGATGCTGATGAGGATGATAATGGTGCTGATAATGATAAAGGCGGGCGGTCTTTGCGCTCAAAAAAGGTATAATAAAAACGCGAGAAATTATAGGATAATTAAAGGATATTTCGCTCTTCTTTACTTTTTTGACGCACGTTGCTTGGCATTGTTCTCTTCCTGATGGAAACAGCTTTGCGGCGAATATTGATGGTTGGCGGGCATCTTAATTTTAAATCCCGGTGCGGCTTAAATGGAAACAAAGCTGAATGCTTTGTGGCATACCACTGAGATTTTATCAACATTTTGCACGACGGGTTACTTATTGAAAAGAGAAAAGATTTACTCTGTGACGTGTATTATAAAGGACTCGTCTTAGCTCCCAACAATACAGCGATATAGATGGCAATGGGTTGATTAATATTTGGAACTGGAATTTATTGTCAGGCAAACGTTAGACTGGTGGCTGTGTGCAAATCAGAGGACATTCAGGGATTCTGAGGGAATTATACAAATTGGGTACAAGGTACATTTTGTATGCCCGGTAAGGTGTTTTTTGTTATAACTGACAGATTGATGTTTTCTATAAAGTTAGGGATATCCATATGGATGTGGCTGTGACTAATCAGTTTCGGTCCATTGTGTCTAATATTTTGGAACCAAAGATATGACCTCTTGAAATTATATGTAAATTATGGGCCGAATACAAGTTTCTTTTTAAAAATGCAATAAAATTAACAAAACTAAATTGTTTCCATGTTTTGTTAGTAAGAGCAAACATTCCCTTTAATTATGGAATGCAACTGCCTCGTCATCGCAGGAGCCCATTCTGTCACTCCAGTTTTCCAAGAACTTGTTGATGGTTTCGGGGCTGTAGCTCTCGGATTGCTTGGATGATATTAACCCTAATTGCTTGAATCGTTTCCGGATTGTTGGCATAACATCGGCCCTTCACGGTTCCGTACAACAAAATGTGCATAGGGGTCAAATCGCAGTTCCGAGGCGCCCGATCGATTGTGGCATGGGCTGTGTGGCATGGCGCGCTATCCTGCATGAACTAGAGGTCATCCGAATCCATGTCTTCAATTTCTGTATGAAAAAAAGTCGGCTCTGTAACGCCCACCGTTGACCGAAACGTTGTTCCCAACCTCATTTCCGAAGCAAAATGGTCATTCCCAATCCGCACACTTTCGGTTACAGCAGCCACATTATCGTCTGTGCTTACTGTATGACGATGTGTTGTCCACTAGCGTACCAGTCTCACGAACTTTTTGTTCAAACTTGCGTTCAGCAGGCGCGGAGGGTGCTTCATTTCAGCCAACATTTTTTTCAAAAACGTACTATTTGGGCTTCACAGCACTCACTTTGAAAATAAGTTTTCAATATTTCCCAACGTTGTTCCAGCGTAAAGCGACTCATTTTGTTCTGCGGAGATATGATACTGACTTTCTGTCAAGATTGCGTGCGGGAAACATCTGTCAATGTCAAAATAAGCTACGATTTAAACAGAAATCACCAGATGGCCCACCCGATATATGATGTCCTCAAACTCCTCGATTGATTGCAAATCACAGAAACTTTAATCGGCTGCTGCCAATGTTTTGACATTCGACTGTGATTGAATGTTTTCGTCTTCAATCGTAATTTTTTTCTTTTTAGGACAGTGACAGTCGGCGCAGTGACGTCTACTGCTGCTTCTATTATCATGTTGCTTTTGATGATGCAACTTACTTTTCCAAGCAGCGGAAAAAATATTTACAAAAGAAAAGTGAGCGAAAAACATAAGGAAAGGCTACAGTCCGCTTGGGGCGAACAGTGTGATACCCTATCCATATCCCTATCTACCCCAAAGAAAAAAAGCGCTAGGAAGATGATGGATAGCATTTTATTTCGTTCTATGAAATTTAAAGAAAATAAATATTTTTTTTTTGAAAAAACGCCCCAAAAAAGTGGGCGTGGCCAAAAACTTTGTATGGGCGATATATTGGAAAATATATTGGCTAAATATATTGTTAAACATTTTTTTTCGATTTCTATGAAAATTTTCGAAGAAAACAGCATATTAGTGAAAAACGCCCACAAAAAGTAGGCGTGGCAAAAAACTTTATATGACAAATTTATAAAGGTGAGCAGTCCCTACATATCTTGTGAAGGTTGTACAACTTTATCTCTCTAACTTAAGCCTTAAAACGGTTTTTTCTAAATTGTGGGCGTGGCAGTGGGCGTATTTTAAAAATTTTAACACTTTTCCATTTCGCAACCCTAGGGAGTATACATTCCAAATTTCAGCTTCCTAGAATAACTTTAAAGGCCTCAAAAGTTGATACGGACGGACGGACGGACGGACATTGCTATTTAGCAATAGATTTAGATTTTGGTCCTGATCATAAATATATATACTTTTAGGGGTCTGCGACGAATATTAAGGGGTGTTACACACTATGTGTCAAAATTAATATACCCTTAGGATAGGGTATAAAAAAAGCTGATAATAAAAAGACGACCACAGACATATGCTAAAGCGGCGTTGCCAGCTGACAAGCTAAACCTTACAACGTCTGATCCATTCGCCTGAGTTTGTTCAAACGTTTCTTAAACTGCACTTTTGTGTATTTATTCTTTCGAACTCTCACCGATCATTTTAATTCTGAACATCGCCCACAAAACATTTCAAATTTACCGTAAATTATACATACAAATACCTCAAAAGCCTTTAACGGGCAAATGACGCTATTTCAACATCTAAATTTGAATGGTTCCTCAGAAAAAAATTTAACCATGAAAAAATCAAAAAATATGTAGAAAAAGCATTTATCATTACCTATGTAGTATACCAAGCCTCTTCGCACTAAACCTCATCGAAGTGTCAGTTAGTCGTGATTGTTATTGCGGTATACCGTTCATAGTCTTATATTGTTTTTAGCTTACTTTTCATGTGTGAGCATTTGTGTTTCTATAAATTCAGCACAAACGACCCAAACAAATGTCGCGAAGATATATTTTGGATTTTGTCAGAATTTTACAAAAGGTTGCGCAGCGAATGAAAACTTTTAGGTGGTAAAGACAGCATTTAAACTAGCCACTGCACCCACTAAACCTTTACAAGGCCAAATAAAACAAATAGTGAATACCATAAGTGCAATTTGGTTGTGAGTTTATTATATGATAGCCCTGCGTTCCTGCATTTTACTTGTTTTTTTTTTTTTTGTGTGCTTCTAATGGATTTTTTCAATTGAGGTTTGACAACTTTGAAATTTCACTGTGAATGCACCCTTAACCCAATGACAAAACTGTCAATGAAAAAACATTAAATAACAACAAAATTTGTATCATAGTTCACGAAAACGAAAAAACCCTTACAAAGAATTAAAATTTATTACAAAATTTTCGGCCGCCGCCACAGTTGATTGTCATTTGAGCCCTTTTTATGGCATTTTCCATCACTTTGGCCAAAACTTCCGGCGATAGGTCCTCACATTCTTGACGGATATTGTCTTTAAGAGCTGCAAGAGACTGAGGCTTGTTGACATAAACCCGCGACTTCAACAAGCCCCACAAAAAGAAGTCTGGAGCGGTCAAATCAGGCGATCTTGCTGGCCAGTGCAAATCGCCAAAACGGGAGATTAGGCGCGAAATGCATCCTTCAGCATATCGGTTGTGGCACCGTCCTGTTGGAACCACATGTTTTCCAATCCCAATTCATCAAGTTGCGGCAAAAAGAACTCGTTGATCATTGCTCTGTAGCGCTCACCATTCACAGTAACCGTTTGGCCCGCGACGTCTTCGAAGAAAAAAGGTCCGATGACTCCTCCAGCGAAAACAGCACACCATACAGTGACTTTGAGCGCGTGTAATGGCTCTTCGTGGGTTACACGCGGATTTTCAGTGCCCCAGAAGCGTAAATTTTGCTTATTTACGTACCCGCTAAGATGGAAATGGGCCTCATCACTCATGATTATTTTTGATGAAAAATCATCTCCCTCTTGGTGGTGATTAAGGATGGCTTGAGCGTATGTTAGACGCGATTAGCGGTCAGCAGCTAACAGATGATGCACCGTCTGGACTTTGTACGGAAACATCTTCAAATCTTGTACCAAAATTCGCTGTAAAGACCGTCGACTGATACCCATTTGCGTGGCACGTCGTCTGGTCAAATAAATCAAATAAATAGTCACCAATATTCCGCGTTCTGGAGCAGTGTAGCGTAACATTGTTTATTAACGTGTATTTCGCATGTGTTTACTACACAAATGTCAAAACAGAACTGACATTAGGGGCCAATCGCAAAATTTATAACATTTTCTGATAGGAGGATTACTTTTGCGCCACCTTGTACAAACATGTAAAGTTTGCGATCAATACCACTGATTTATTAGTAAGAATCCATGGAAATGACCTTAACCTTGTATCTCGAAGACCTGTGTAAAATTTCATCAAGATCGGTTGAGTGGTTTTCGATAACTTTTGACAACCGACTTTGAAAATACAGTTTCGAGAAAAACGCGTTTAAAGTTTGGATAACCTCGAATAAACCTCGTGATTCAATTGAGTGCGCACCTTCCCAAGGCTGTATCTCTGAAGCTTTTATTCGGAATGACTTGGAAATTTAGAATAATATTCTCTAGATGTTGTAGAAATTACTAAGACAATACAATTTTTTTGAAGTTGTGAAACCCGTGTAACCCCTTAAGCGGAGCTGAAGTACATAAAATGCCCTCTCATATAGGCCCTCTCAAACACCTTCAATATTTGAGAAAAGCTCAAAGAAATCCCTTCTTGCGTCTTCAAAGTTAGGGAAATTTACCGCCAAAATTGTATAACTCTACCAACAGCGGTTTGAGCTGAGCTGTCAGTCAGAGCAAACTGTTTAATGGGTATCTAATCTATAGATATGCCTCGATTTTTCTAGATTTCAGACACCACGAACCTTGAATTGATACACAACTTTTTCTTCATTTCCGTGTTGTTCTGATGTAATTTCCTAAGTCTAGTTCCTTTGCGCCTCCTGGATGGAAGTCACAATTTGTTCCTTCGGTATACACAACAGATCCTATTTTACTGTACTAAATATAGGTTTTCTGTCATGATAAGCACAGTTTTGGAACCCCAAACACAAACACATTCATTTTCACGCCACAAAAAGCAGTAGGTCCCCAATTAAAACCATATGCATATGCACCTTCGTCAAAACTTGCAGTTGAAAACTTTAAAATTGTTGTTACAGCTGCCCCCCGAAGAAGACCATAACGAAATAGTTTTCTATTTTTTCCATGTCTTTTTGTCCTCCACCACCAACCAATGGTACCGAACTGTAGGTACACACACTCGTGTTTCCATCAAAAAACTTATTGCTCCGAGCGATATTTGCAATGAAAACTTTCCTTACACACTTTGGTTCTATGTAACGTCCCAGGCGCTCTGCGGAACGCACTTCATTCCGAGATTTCATTACTATTTCCGTGTACCTACAACAGCTGAAATGAACTCCAAGCCCATGGCGACATGGCATCATCGTTGTCGTCGGCGGCGGCGGGTATAGCAATGAAAAAAAATAAAAAAAAAAAGAAGAGGAATACAAACTCCATCCGCCAAGGAAAGTTTTCCACTTGGTTTTTAATGCGAGAGCTCCGCTGCGTCTTTGAGCGTCATTCAGTTAGCAATATTGTTCGTGTCGCATTAAAAAATATTTTCCCATAGAAGGTGTGGTGTTTTTGTTCCTCATACTCCAGAGTCAGTCCTTAATTTTGATCCACTTGGTTGAAACATCGCAACGGTATAAACATCAGCGGTGCCATGTCGTCAGGCATGAAATGGATTTTTTGTTCGTCTTCTCTGACATAGTCCTTGTACGCTCTGTCCCCGAACGAGATCCCAAGGAAAGAATATTGTACCCATCTGTGAAAATTGCTGCGAAACTTATGAGTTTGTTGTTAGAAAAAGTTTGTTTGGCATATTTCTTTTGCTCGTCCTTTAAGTCCTGCAGATATGCAATTCACTACTTGCTGGTGGCAGAAGAGGTGATGATGGAATCCAACCAACTGCGGTTTTGCACTCTTGCATGCGTTAACAAGCGAACAAAAAAAAAAAAAGAAAACAGAAAAGGAAGAGCGACTGAAGGCCCTGCTTTCATCCTTTCAGAGATAAATGAATGTTAATGCGATTTCTTAGAAAGCATTCCACCAACAACCAACAGTTTGGGTCATGATGCGGCACGAGCCGGGGGAGGAGTTCATTAAATTAGCTTCACTTGACTGAATTCCAGTGCGGCAAGTGTTTGCTTGTGTCTGTCTTCCATCCGACTCTTGCCATCTGTTCGGCTGGGGTGGGGGAGAGGCGACTCTTTGAAAGGGGAACAACCTGACAGTTGTGTGATAAGTTTTAGAAGGTTTTTGATGTGTGATGATGTGTTTAGAATTAAATTAGGAAAGTTTTCAAAGCAGGAAGTATTGCTTTCATTTTCCAGAGGAAAGATTTAAGAATCACACTCAGGTTTTGTGCTGTTGCCGCTGATTTAATGAGCTTATAAGAAGTTTCTAAGTAGGAGATTGCACGTATTGATAGGAAATTGTATTATGGGAAACTTAAAAGGAAAATTTTTCAGCAATTCTAGATGGCAGACAGTCCTTGAAAGCGGATGACTCATTTTTTCTCATAAAACTACTTACAAATACTTAATGCGACACCCCCCAAGTATAGTTGGAGTTTTGGGTTAATTTGTTTTGACAAACAAAACAAGCATCAGTTTCCTAGAATCGATCATTCATTGAATTGTTTCTTACTCTTTGCAACAAAGTGTAAAACTCCGCTAGTTTACCGTGCACAGGGATGCACCAAGAAATAAAATAGCCGAGAAGCTTAAAAAAGAGTAGAGTGTGAATGACAGCTTGGTGGGACATGCCAAGTGTTTTTGTTTTTATTTGTGTCGTTGTGGCTACTGTGCCTACTCAGCTATATTAACTTTGGCCCACCACGAACGTCTGCTGTGATCTACCAACTGATTGTCGTCGTTAACTTAGTTCCAATAAAATCTCAGAAGTAACAAAAAATTGCGTCCTAAATGGTCCGCCATCTTACGTTTTTTTTTCAACTAATGCTTATTTCGCGAATGGTAACACTTAGCTCATATCTGATTTGACAGATCAGATATCCTTCTGCTGAACGAATATGGTTGTGTATACGCTTGAACAACGAACAACAACAACAACAACAACAACAATGAGTAGCCGTTACAGTCAATGGCGATCGTTATCGGGCCATGTTGAAAGAATTTTTGTTCACAAAAATTGAAGAGGAGGATATTGGCCGTTCCAACAGGACGGCGCTACGTGCCACACCGCCGAAGCTACACTCGATGTTTTGCGCCCTGTTTTTAAAGGTCGCATTTTCAGCCCCAGAGCTGATGTCGTTTGGCCACCGCGGAGCTGCGATTTGACACCGTTGGACTATTATTTGTGGGGTGCCGTAAAAGATAAGTGTTACGCCGAAATGGCAGAGACAATTGACGCTTAAAAGGACAATATTAGTGAAGCCATTGGTGAAATACAGCTGCACACAATCGATAATGTGTTAAAAAATTGGACCGATCGTGTAGGCTACTACATGGCCAGCCATTTGAATGAAATTATTTTCCATTATTAACCGGAAAGATTGTACTTGCAAATAAAAAAAGAAATTTGAGATAATATTCAGTAAATTTTTTTTGTAGCATTTTCAAAAAAAACAAGTTATTTGACGGTCCCTTTATATTGGTATAGGTCTTGACGCAATATCTTAGGACTTAGAAGATAAATAAGTGAATTGACTTTATCTGTAATCACATAAGTTCCAAGCGCTCAAGAAGAGTTTCGAAGAGTCTCAATCCAGGAAGTTGGCTATGCTATAAAAAACAACGGCCGCTGCCTTGTTGTTAAATTTCCGGGTTCTAGCGGAACTTTATCCAACAAATTAGTGCCACCTCCCATGTTATAAACCGTTTTTTAGAAATAATACTTCTTGCCAAACATTTTCGTTGGGTAAGCGGCAAAGGTTCACTTTTAAGCAAACCGAGTTATTATCCGAATTTTTCGATGTTGTGTAGTTGTGGATCAAACGGTAGTGTTTTAAGAATTAAGTTACTGAATATCTCTTCTCTCCATTTAACGAAGATATTATGATCAGGATTATAGGGATCATAACCCTCCCACTTCACTGCATTCCTACTGTCCACCTGTAGGGTTCGCCGGTTCGACCTCAAAAAATAGACACAGACCTCCCGATTTTGGATCACTTTATCATTGAGGCCAATCAAATGATGGTGTTTCTGCATTTGTGTGATCCAGGAGTTTTTAGGCCTGCCTCTCTTATGCGATTGTAAGGGAACGTTGATTGCCTTGCCTTTTTAGCAGGGTTCCCTCCTTTGAACATGACAATACCCACTGAGTCGGTCGTGCTCCAATTTTTTTGAGATGGGTTCTTTGACGTGAAGGCTTCTTCGAATTCTGGAACTTCTAATTCGATCAAGCTTTTTTTAATTCTGCCGTCATGCGAAGCATCTTCATCTCAGCTGCTGTCAACTTTCCCTCATACTTTTTGTACATTGTCTAGCATTGTGAACAGTATGTGAGCGCCGGATGCACAACTGCGGTGTAGGCCCTTCCCTTCAGCTTAGGGTACATTTTTCGGTCACAGAAGATGGCAGAGTTTTCCTGCCACTTCATCCACCCTACGCTTACACGATGATTGATGTCGTCATCAACGGTTGCTTCGCTGTTGAACTTTTCACACTTGGGAACCACCACCCCATTCAAATAAATGTCTGGAATGGGTTGGCTTGGGTCAGTTGGCTTGGGACAGATACTCTGCCTTTTTTTGGCTAATACGATGCCAATTTCTTCTAAAACATCGACCCAAACATCTTATATATATCTCACTTATGATGGCTCCATCATCAGCAAAGAATAACTGATGCACTTTAGGGTCCGTCACTTTTCCCTCAAGCAGATAATCATGGACTGTAATAAAGATCAAAGGACTTAAGACACTTTCCTGGTGAACACCGACTTTAAAATTAAGTTACTGAAAATAACGTTCCTATTGGAAATTTGGACTTTGTTTTGAGTTACAAAATTGTAGACACGCTAATCTTTTTCATTTTCTCTTTCTGTTATTATTGGCTAATCAGAAACAAAGGTAATTTCGTGTCATTTATTGCTAGATGAAGAGACAAGACATTTTTGAGCTACGACGAAAAACTTCAAATGCCGAAAGACATCAGACGATACTTCAACAAATTATTTCTAAAAACAAAACTATGGGTCCTTTTAGGGAAATGGAGATATTTGTTGCAAATCTGATTGGAAGAATTAAAGGAAAATGGGAACAAAGTGAGAGAACTTACGAAAAATTCCAACAACAACATCAAGCTTGGTTAGAACGGCCTGTTGTTTTGCCACCTGGGTTTATTCACCAAGCTGTACCGAGTACTAGTTCTGATTCGATAGATCAAGAATAAGAACAACATGCCTACTGCCAATCGTTTAATAGAAAAACTAGCAGCAAGGATACAAATAGGGCTATCTTGAACAGTGTCATTGTTGCATCTGATCCACTGCTTTCGACCAAATCTGATATATCTCGAATTAAAAAACCCCACCTCTCGGTTTCGCCACCATCTAAGCTTAGAAATATGTTCCGTAGAAATCGAAAAAAAGCACTGTACCAGCAGAGCTCTTCAAATGCGGAGGATGTTTTGGAAGGGCGCCAAATCATCAACCAAGTTTGGGTGGAGGAAAGCATGCCTGATGATGTCCATCTGATGATCCATCTACAAGAAAGGCGTATGTCTTGCTACAACTATCTAAATGTCGCATAAAAAATTCTATTCAACTATACTGTGCGAACGACTCCAACTCTTCTGCAGCACACAAATAGGAATGAACCTGTTGTGGCTACTGTCTCGGCTTCCTTTCTATTATATACCAAATTTTTGGAAAATACCAACGAATTTTAAGAAGAGACGCACAATCTTTTCACCGACTTCAAAGCCGCTTCTGATAGCGTTCTTTTTCATGAGCCGGATTCGGGATCACGGCAAAACTGATCCAACGCGTGACGTTGGAAACTCATCTGAACTTATCGAAACATGTACCGAAGGATTTCTGAAAGGTAATGCGCTATCATGGGACATCTTTAAGTCTTGTTCTTGAGCAGATATATTCAATAGATCCGTGCAGTTACTGGGATATGCGTATGATATTGATATCATCATACACTACCAATATGGCATAGCAGAGGCGGAAATAGTTACTCTATCAAACTACCAGATGCCACTACGACTTAGCAACACAAATGCGTTCAAAAAACTCCAGACTTGAAGGAACAAAGGTATGCTCTACGAAACCTCTGTTATACGCCGCCGATTCCTGGAAGAAAAGCGGCAACGGAAACTTAATATTGAGATCTTGCGAAAGAAATACTCTTTGACTGATATTTGGTCTTCGATAAAACCACGAATTATACGAGCTGTACCAAGATATAGGTGTAGTCCAAAATTCGTCGACTACATTGACTAAACCACACATTGAATGGACAATAGTACTTTAGATTAAAAATAAACAGAGGATCTTGGAATCCCAGCACCAAGTTTTAGTCGACAAGGAAGACCGAGCTTTTTTTAAAAGAATAAGCTTTAACGGATGCCAAAGCGCTTGATTTGAATAACTGGGGCACTGTGCTTGGAACCGCAGAGTATTGAATCCTACTTTATTTCAAGAAAATCCTCTTCACTGGCCGCGAAACCGTTATTGGATCTCGTGATAAGTGTGTGACCCTGGTGGTGCACCAATGCACTTCACCCATATAGACTATTAGCGAACAAACTCTATTTTGAAGTACAAAAATCCGGTGCCAATTTAAAGTGACTGACTCAGCGCTCTGAGACTTGAATTGTAAAAAAATATTTTGCTAAAGACTTTGCTTAGAATGAGTCAAATAGCACTCTTTGACTTTATCTTTGGTGACTACCTATTTAGACCGTCTTAGACTTCGAAAATACAAACAAAACATGTCTAACAATGATTAATCAGACACAATTACTATAGTCCCATAGGCATTTTATCAGTTCCACACTCTCATAAGGTCCCTTTTGCCATTCTATAATCTCCCCATCTTCCAATGCTGATTACTAACCCTTTATTCCCAACCATAAGTGCCTTCAATCAATATCAATGTGTCCCATCTCACCCACAAGAGCCAATAATAAATAGAGCTCATTTCAGTCTGTAAGAGATCTGAAACCACAACTTGTTCAGATTGCAAACCATATAGGACACATCAACCAGATTCCCTGCTGTCTATTATTACTAAAAGTACCGTGCAACCACAGTCTGTGACCCAAGAGACAAATCTTCTAATCGCCATCATCCTCATCGTCGTCGTATACATTCATCACGGACACCCGCAACTTATTCAAGATTTCCATGTGACACGTATATTCGTGTCATTCAGTCAAGCCATCATTCTCGTTCAAGGACTCACATAATTTTCCATCGCACATAGCCCAGAAGGGGAGGAACATACTTCATCCTTCGTCTTCCTTACATCTTGGCTGCCATGGCAACCTACATTAGGTATATTTACAAAAACCAGGAACTGCTTTGCTGTTGCTCTTTGAATGGAACAGCGTTGGTGTGTTAACGCTGCATGCTTGTAGAGGAGAAAAGACATCGAACGTGCGGTTACTTACTGACACTTGAAGACTTTGAGTGGATCCTTATTTCTTATTCCATTTAATTTTACTAGTACACTCTCTTAATGGAAAAGCGTGAATGCACTTGGAATTGGCAACGACTCGTTGTAAATTTCGTAAATTTAATTTAATTTAATTTACCCGATGCATTCGCATTTAGGAACGCAAGTCAGCAACATGTGGTAAAATGGCATTTCTCAAAAGCCATCTACTATATGTAATTGACCGGTTTAGTGGTGTGGTGACCACATTTATTCAATTTGGAAAGGACATCTCCAAACTCTCGGTATTATGGTTGACAATTTTTCTCAATATCTAAGTCGAAGAGAAGACGTAAATTGAAATTTGAAAATGGAGATGGAAAATTCTCCACGAGCTCTTTCTCTCTTTGAACAGTGTAAAAGTTTATTTTCTTTTAAAGTGGTCAATGATTCCAAAGAAGTGCTCTTTAACAGAGCCTGAAAGTGATAGCTGTAGTTTACTGCAAATCGCAGTGTGTATTTGTTTCCCCTGAGTGATACAGGGAATGGCGTTTCTATATCCAATCTTTTGGAGGGTTAAACTATTTTAAACTGCAAGCTCCCTTAATTAGCTTTAGAATTCTTACAGCCCTACAGTGTAAGGATGAGTCTAAGATTGAAAAGTTTGTTATGCTGGGTATGTCGCGTTGTTGTATGCAAACGAAATCCTTCGGGTAATAAAACAATTCTTCAGATCCATTTATACTTTACAAGGGTAAAGTACCGATATGTTTTCTAAACTACTCCGAATTATTTGCGAAGACTCGCTTTCGTCGGTACTCTCATCTGAAAAGAGTGACTTTGAAGTGATTACGTCCTTCGAGAAGTGTAATCAAGTGACTATATCACCTTCACCATGCAAGTTGCGGTTGGAACTCAGCACGAAGGTTACCGGAACTGCTGTTGGATTAGATCAGAGTTGGAAACAAAGCGATAAATGTACTTCACCTTTAAAAATAGTTACAGAATGAAAGATTATTGATAAGTTTTAGTATGAATGTTGTTGAAAGCGCCTTCTATGCCTAAAAGGGTGACTACTTACTTAGAGTCCCTGCCTGAGACACGGCAGCCTTCCATCCTCTGCGATCCCGGGCACACTGCTTCCATAGCTATCCAGACCAAGCGCTCTGGCATCCGCGATGGCCTAGTCTTTGAAACGGAGGTTCGGTCTTCCTTGTCGTCTCGAACCTGGGGGCTGGGATTCGAAAATTCTCTTAGCTGGAGTATTATTGTCGACGAGTTTTGGCTTTTTGGACTACATACAATCTTGGTACAACTCATAGAGTTCGTGGTTGTATCTCCTTTTCTTTCGAAGGATCCCAGTATTAGCTCCCCTTTCCTGCTTATCGTCCAGCAATCGGCGTCGTATAACAGAACTAGCAGAATAAGGCTTCTGTAGGTGACTAGCGTGATATTAAATAGAAGCCACCGCAGTTGGCACAACTTCTTGCAGAGTTGTCAACGTAGACCTTCACTGCAAGTGAAGGGTTTATTCAAGCTTTTTTAACATGAAAGACGATAAACTAATTGGTCTAAACTCCTTTGCGGGCTTATGAGTGCGAAACATACAGGAGGATACAACTACTGCAAGAAACCGCGAGGAGCCAGGGTAGCACCGTATTTTGAAACATGATTAATTTGCCCAATAAATGGTTTCATCGGCTATAACCGATTTGAAGTCTTAATAGGGTGCTTGTTGCAGATCGTGAAAAGTGACTGGACTGATTTCAGTGGAAGCTATAAATATTTCGTCGGCGTTCCATTCTTTTTCTTTATAGAAAACAGGATGAAATGTGTTTACGAAAGAACCTTGCTGAATCTTTTTAGAATCTTCGGCAGTATTCTGACTAACCCAACTCCGTGCCTTGGATGATCTTATTAACTTTTCATAGAATGTAAGCAAAAATGGTTGCCAGAACTTATTCCGGTAACAGGTATGGAAATTCTCCACTCAACCTGCTGAGGATTAGTACATATTCTATAAATATATTTCCTTTTCATTTTAACCTACTTCACTGACTTTCACTAATTATCCTTCTAGTGAAATATGAGATTGTTTGATGCAATTAGGGTAATTGTGCCAGGTCTTAGTCTTAACATCACTTTTCTACAACTTGCCCCCACACTATTAAGCAGAGCCAATTGAGCCAATTTTCGCTTCAAACTTGTTGCATTGAAGGCCAAACTCCAAAAAGTACTTTAACCCTCTAATTTGAAACAAACTTAATCCGATTTTCACGCACCATCTGCTGCAAATAGCTATAGCACATCCTTAAAAGCCTAATAATCAACCAACAACCACTTTCCCAAAACAGTTGATTCACAAAGTGAAAGTCCTTTGCCAAAAATGGCGTGAGAAATTTGACCATTTTCTATTAAATTCTCGCACCCAGTGTGGTTCAAATTACACTCGAAAACTCAACCCACAGAATATTTTGTTGCGACGAAAACACCCAAGTTAAAGCGAAACGAATATCCTTGAGAGAGAAGAAGGGGAGAGCAAAAAAATCTCTCAACATCAGTGCCATGTGTTGCCTCATCAATAAAATCATCGAGGTCATTAAGTGTATTAACTGCTACCCATCAGTATCACATGGTGCTGCTCGCGTTCCGGACAAGTGGGTTCTTGTTGGGCAAAAATCCGGCTGGCGCGCATCCCTTAATTTAGTGTTTTCATTTATTTCCTTCGATCCATCCATATAGTCATAGTGGCGATGTGTGTGTCTCTCGGCTTGCGAGAAATATTGCTCGCCGGGTACTGCTATCGAGAAATAACTACTCCTACATATACTACTCGTCGTCTCTGCGGGTGGAGGGGTGTAAGGCGAAGTTTTCGGTTTAAGTTGCCCTAATTTTGTTCTTTTTTTTTTGTTTGGTTTTTTTTTTTTTTGGTGAGCAAAGCTCCTAAAGGACTGTGTGAATGTGTGCTTGAAGTTTTATTACTCCCAGGAGTACCCAACCGATATATTGTCATGGAATAATGCTGGAGATGATGTTATTGCATTGAATAGGGTTTCCTTGAATATTTGAACTGATATGCGAAAGCGAATGGAGAAGCCATTTACATGGAAATTCATTTTTGGAAGAAAAAGAAATATGCTTAACTCTCGGGTGGTTAGGTTAGCGGGGAGACACTTTGATTTGGTTGCTTTGCGATTAAATCCTTCTTCGTTTTTTCTTTTTAAGGATGAATTGTATTCTTTATTCCTAGCGAGTGTTTTGTAATGTGGTAATATGAAGTCGATCGGATTTTTTTTTTAATTTAGTGGCACAGAACGGCAGTGTTGGTTTCGTTTATCATTTAAAGTGAATTTTGTTACAGTTACAGTGGATGAGTTTTCTGACGATGAAATATTCGGACGTTTTAGTTAGAACTATAGTGAATGCGTTGAAGTCGGCTTCGTAGTACACAAAATGATAAATTGAAGAATACTTTGGGGTAAGATTTGCTCAAGCAACATTAACAGCAGTTTAGGTTAATTAAACACGCACGCCGATTTCAAAAACATAAGTGATCAATCAGTTCAATCTGTTCTGAAGAAATCTTGCAGGTTCTGACGATCAAAACGCTGGCTTGTTGTTCGTCAGAGAACATATCCACTGTAACAGTAGTCTTATGGCTTTAGCCGATTTCATAAAAAGACAGAAAATATTTTTAAGATCCTAAGAACAGCAAGTTTATAAAGGATGATCCATTTCGAGGTTCCCTACTTTTTTAAAGAAAAAAACACAGGAAATTCAAATTTAATGGAGAATGTTTATTATCATTTGAAAGAACATTCTTTGGCATTTATTTTTTGAAGATTATGTCTATCAAATGTTGGCCGTTGCTACGTCGCAGATGGTCCATCCGTTGAGTCCAATTTTCGATCACTCGTTCGAGCATTTCGACTGGTAACTGGCGAATGACACGCGTAATGTTTTCCTCCAAGGCCTGAATGGAAGCGGGTTTGTCGGAATAAGCTTTTGACTTTACATATCCCCACAGGAAAAAGTCTAACGGTGTGATATCACACGATCTTGGTAGCCAATCGACCGGCCCAAAACGTGAAATTATGTGCTCACCGAAATGTTCTCTCATTAAGTCCATTGATTGATGCGATGTGTGGGAAGTGGCGGCGTCTTGCTGAAACCAAGGTCGAGCGGCTTCAGTTGTTGCACAAGCTGTATTTTGTACGCTTTCAATTTAAGATCTTGACGTAAAATGCGCCAAGTCGTTCCATACGTCAGTCCGAGTTGCTGCGAACGGCGCCGAATCGACTCTCTACGGTCTTCGTGTACACTCTCAGCTACGGCCGGTATATTTTCTTCACAGCGTGCTGGACGTGGTCTATTCGGTCGAATATTATCCAATAATGAATGCTGGGTCTCAAAATGGGTGATGGTGTTGCGAATAGTACGCTCAGTAGGCCGATTATGTTGGCCATAAGTTGAGCAAATTGCATTTCCATTATGAAATGCCAAACAATAGTAAACAAAAATAACATGACAGCATGACACGACTCACACGTGATCTGTCAAAAAAGGCTATTGAAAAAAGTATCTCTACTTGGATCACCCGTTATTTACGCAACCTTTACGCATCTTTGCTAAAATTCTGATTTTTAAACGATTTTCCTCTGTGTTTTAACTAAACGAGGTTTGTGTCTAAATAAGTAAGAACACTTGAAAAACTAGTACAAAAACCATAAAATTCTACTACATTTGGCTTTAAGAGTGCAGAAACTCAGCTGCATTTGACAGATTTTTGTTTATTTATATGGAAATATTTTGCGTAGCATGATGAACTCCCAAAATAAAAGAAAAATGTCGGAAAATTGGGATTCCACTGATAAGGTACTACAATTTGTTTATTAAATATGTTACAAAGGCACACATATAAAGGGTGATTTTTTAGCTGGTTTGGTTTTGGCAACACTGGTTTTGACAGCTGACGTGTGTTTAGTACCTTGTGTCACTGTCAAACAGCTTCAGTTTGGTTTGCAATTTAACCATGGATCGTCTTACAAATGAACAACGCTTGCAAATTATTGAATTTTACTATCAAAATTCGTGCTCGGTTCGAAATGTTTATCGCGCGCTGCTTCCATTTTATGATCGGCATTCTCGACCTTCTGAGCAGTCTCTTCGGAAGATTGTGACCAAATTTCGCACCAAATTTACTCTGTTGGACATTAAACCACCAACACATTTACGTACTGTGCGTATTGAAGAAAATATTGCGGCCGTATCAGCTAGTGTGACAGAAGACCGCGAAATGTCGATTCGGCGCCGTTCCCAGCAGTTAGGCCTTTGTTACAGCACTACGTGGAAAATTTTGTGGAAGGATTTGGGCGTAAAGCCTTTTAAGATACAGCTGGTGCAAGAACTAAAGCCAGCCGACCTACCACAACGCCGAATTTTTGGTGAATGGGCTCTTGGAAAGCTGGCCGAGGATCCGCTTTTTTATCGAAAAATTGTGTTCAGCGATGAGGCTCATTTTTGGTTGAATGGGTACGTAAATAAGCAAAATTGCCGCATTTGGAGTGAAGATCAGCCAGAAGCATTGCAACAGCTACCAATGCATCCCGAAAAAGCCACTGTTTGGTGCGGTTTATGGGCCGGCGGCATTATTGGGCCATATTTCTTCAAAGATGATGCGAATCGCAGCGTTACTGTCAATGGTGAACGCTACCGAGCGATGATAACAAACTTTTTTTTTCCCGAAATGGAAGTTCTTGACTTGCATGATATGTGGTTTCAAGAAGACGGTGCCACATGCCACACAGCACGCGAAACAATGGCGCAATTGCGAGGCGAGTTTGGTGAACAGTTAATTTCACGTTTCGGGCCGGTCAATTGGCCGCCTAGATCGTGCGATTTGACACCATTAGATTATTTTTTGTGGGGGTATGCCAAGGCTAATGTGTATAGGGACAAGCCCGCTTCGATTGACGCACTGGAAGCCAACATCCATGCATTCATTCGTGAGATACCGGCCGATATGTGTGAAAGAGTATGCCAAAATTGGACTCAGCGGATGGGCTATCTGAGACGCAGCCGCGGTCAACATTTGCATGAAATTATCTTTAAACATTAAATTGCAAGGTTCAAACTATCGATTCAAATAAATATTTCATTCATTTTTTCGAATTTTTTGTGTTTTTTTTTTAAAAAAAGTTCTAAACCTCTTAAAAAATCACCCGTTATATTATCAATTATACGATGAGCATTGTCTCGGGTTAATTTGTTTGCTAAAGGAATTAATTAGATCGATATCCTTCACAAAAGCCACGAAATCAAATGGCATTTTTATATCTCTTTATACCTGTTTACAACTTTTTAGTTTTAATGAAAACATAAAAATGGCATTTGCTCTAAAAGCATATTTTGGTGTATAGGTTACGCATCGCTTAAGCAACGTTGCTTAAGTTTGATAAATAATTTTGTGCTTCGTAAGGGCAGTTTAAGTATTGCGTAAAGTTACGCTGGCCTTAAAATATGTTTATAAATAAGGCCGAGTGTATATAGGTAGGGTTCCTAACAAATTTACCTTCTTACATGTTATGTTCGCCCTTATTTTATCGTGATGAATGGACCTCAAGTTTAATGCCGATTCCGAACGGGAAATTATTTTTGAGAAGCTTTTCATTGCAGATTTTACTCTTGGATGTTTGTCAGACTTTAGGCGGAGATGGGGCAGCGAATAAAAACTTTCAGGTGGTACGAGCCGGATTTAAACCAGAGACCCTTACTTAGTAGTCCAGCGCACTAAACCACTTAGCCACTAAATGTGTTATATGATAGTTTTTCCTATTGTTATGTTTCAGCAAAGCTAGCGAAAATATCCAGCTGCCAAAATCTATAGTAAGGTATGCCATTTCATAATGCATTCATCCACGCTTGCCGAAAGTGCGGAAATTATTGCAAAATATTATCAAAATTCCGGCTCCGTTGTAAATACGCAACGTCAATTTTGTCGTCGGTCGCCGGTCGATTTGGGCATCGCCAGAGAGTCAACCCGGCTTATTTGCGGTTAAATTTTGGCCTAAAACAGTATAAGATAGTGCTAGCATAAGTAATGAAGCCTAACGACCATAGACGACCCGGAGTTCCGGATTTTGGCCAAAAAAATCATCTTGGGTAAAACGCTATGTCAACAAGCAAAATTACCAGTTTTGGACCAAAACCAATCCACAAATATTCAACTAAGCATCAAAGCATTTAACTTTTTGGTGTGGTTGAAGGAGACACCGTTACCGTCAATGGTCTGACGTATTATCAGCTCAAATCCAATATTCGAGCGCTATATCCGGCACAACGCCGCAGTGAGTCATACAAATTTTTACCGCTTGAATCACACTTCAAAATAAAGCCTCTGGAAATATTTGTATTGTTTGCCCTAAAATGGGCACAGTCGTGTCTTCGAAACCATTTCCAAACATTTCTATTAAATTTCTTTTCTATCTAGTGAAATGCTGCTGACTTCCCACAGACATTCGATCCACGAAAAATACCAGAAACATACCGGTCCACAAAAATAGCAGCTCTTGAAACCTGAACAAATTGGGAAACATCCGTGAAAATGCGATAACGTCCTTCTGTCTCATATCCCGGCCGAAACCATGGAAAAAAACTTTTGCAAAGTCGAATTGGAAATGCTTGCATAGCTGAAGCACCCTTTAGGATAGTGCTCGCGAAATGTCATTGAAATTCCAGTGCGAATTGCTTCCATGATAACAATATCAAATAAAGGAAGGAAAATTCATTTGAGAATCTAGGCAGAGCCAAATGAGCTACTTCTCTGGCTCTGATTTAAAAATTAGTATTTTATTTTTAGACAGATATATTTAACTACCGTTGATACAAGCACGGAATCCATGTGACTAATTAATCCAACTAAAAATCCGTGTTCATTAATACATACGAATACGACTAAGATTTAATTAAATTGACTTCAAAGTTTACGGATGATAGACAACTACGGAAAAACACTGTTTCCGAACTTTGAACTTTTACCACAATGTCCTCGGTTCAAGCCCTGAACATCATTGTGCTGAGACACATCCATTATTGAATGCGCTTCAGTATCCAGTGTCACGTAGAATCTTTGCAGCTTACACTTAAAGTTCCACTGATAATCCCGCGCCGAAAAATAGTCATTACAATAATAACATATCCATTTTTCAAGAAGACAGCTTTAACTACAGTTAACCTATTGCGACTACCGCTAATCAATGACTCTATTCATCAAATTCAATTCAGTATCTTTCCCATTCTATCTATTAACAACGAGTTCCGACGCTAAGTATTCACCAGCATTCCAGTGCCTAATTACTCCATTTAACTTTTAATTACCTTATTGTCTTCCTCATCACACAGGAAGAACAAAAGGACAATACCATCAGAGTGGCGGCATTGCCTCCTACCAACTACATACTTGTGCACCTCAAAGCTCGGCAAGATGTACCATTTAACGAACATAATTACCAAGATGAAGATGTCGACTATAAGCACGTTCCGTGTAAAAGAAGAGCCCATCCAACAGGTGGCGGCACTGATGGTGTTAGCGGAAAAATTATAACTCATTCTCTCTCGGTTCGAGATCCAAAAAGTGGCCAAAAGTGTGCTTAGTCAAAAAAGTTTTGTTTAACTTTATCCCGAATGAAGTTTAGTTTGCAAAAGAGTGGCGGGGTCGGTACGTGAATCTAAAGAGAGAGAGAGTTTTATAGACTTCACCGAATGGCAATGTGGCAATGGCGAGTTTCTAGGTCCCAAAGAAGAAAAGGAATTTCGTGTAATTAAGAAGCATTGACAGTCGTCATGAAGGTATTGGACTAAGAATTTCTTGCTTATTGAGTATGGTTTGGGGGCAGTTTGGGTGGCGGCGTCTCTTGTCTCGTGTGGCTTCTTGGCATCACACACACAATGCTTTTATTTTTATTTTCATTTGATGCCGAAGGACATTTTTCATATGAGTTTTTGTTTGTAAGTAATTCCTCTTTTCTCTCGGTATATTCCCATGTGTGGGGATGTGGACTAAAGGATGAATGAAAAGCAATAAAAAGGAGAAACGTGTCTTATTTTTGGTTTCTTTCAGCTATAGGAAGGAAGGAAACTAGGTTGAAACTTTGTCAAGGCAGGATAATGGAAAGATTTTTTTTTATGAAAAAGCAACAAACCCTTTTCGTCGTCGTCGTCGTCGTCCGGGGAGTTTAGTTTGCTTTTTTTGAAACGCATATGAATGAAATGGAAATTCTGCGAACGTGATTCAGAGGAGAGGACTGTTTTGGAACAGTCCCATTCGTCCTGTTCTGGTTTTGTTCTCTTTCATTTGAGTGTTTTTGTTGTCGTCCTCGAGAAAGTTTGAAAGAGTTTTTTGTGACATTTTTTTTTCGTGCTTTTGATAGTGAGCAAATGGAGGCATGCCCAGGGTGAACATGAAATACGCGACGGATGTGGATGAGAGGAGAATCAAAAGTTTCGATGTTTCATAGTGACTCGAGAGTATTGTTGTCGAACGATTTCAGTGCACGTTATGTTGGTTTGATTTATATGGTTTATCCTTTTGTGTCATCGTAGAGAAATTGAAACTGGATAGTGTACTTTCTGCAAACGTTTTTCTCTAAAATAAAACATATCAAAATTGAATGTAATCAACCGGCACTTGACAAAAGAACTAAGTTCATTCATATACATAATATGTATGTCCGTTTGGCTATCATGGTTTTGAAGGAGGACATCTGTGGTTCGAAAATAAAAATGGTGTATGTTACTATTCGTTTAAAGGAACTACAGGCGTCTCATAGAACTATTAGAACGGTTTCTAGCTCTGAATGGAGACATGCAACAAACTAATGCATCCATTCAAACTCTTTAATATATGTCCGCCATCTAACTTTTTTTTTCAACTAGTGCTTAATTCGCGAATGGTAACACTTAGCTCATGTCTGATTTGACAGATAATTAGTTTTATCCTTCCGCTGAACGAATATGGTTTTGTATACGCTTGAACAACGCTGGGAAGTGAGCCTGCGATCGACTTAGAGAAGATGCCGATTTTGCCAAAAAAAATATCTTTTCAGATGAAGCTCATTTTGATCTTGGCGGGTATGTAAACAAGCAAAATTGTCGCATTTGGGGCACAGAAAACCCGCACGCATACATTGAAAAGCCGATATACCCAAAACGAGTCACTGTTTGGTGCGGATTTTGGTCCAGAGGCATAATTTGGCCATTTTTCTTCGAAAATGAGCAAGGAGTGGCCGTCACAGTCAATGGCGATCGTTATCGGGCCATGTTGTTCACAAAAATTGAAGAGGAGGATATTGGCAACATTTGGTTTCAACAGGACGGCGCTACGTACCACACAGCCGAAGCTACACTCGATGTTTTGCGCCCTGTTTCTGAAGATCGCATTATCTACTACTATTTGTGGGGTGCCGTAAAAGATAAGTGTTACGCCGACATGCCAGAGACAACTGACGCTTTAAAGGACAATATTAGTGAAGCCATTGGTGAAATACAGCTGCACACAATCGATAATGTGCTTAAAAATTGGACCGATCGTGTAGGCTACTGCATGGCCAGCCGAGGCAGCCATTTGAATGAAATTATTTTCCATTATTAACCGGAAGGATTGTGCTTTTAAATAAAAAAAGAAATTTGAGAAAATATTCAGTAGTTTTTTTTTTTTTGCATTATCAAAAAAAAAGTTATTTGGTGGACCTTATATCTAACAGGGCTGCTCAAAGCAACTCCATCGCAGTTATTCATGCCGATCAATAGCTGCAATCGGTTAACAAAAATAGATCAGAATTCATGATCGTGTGTGGGTCTACATGCGGAACGGCTGGGCATATTGCACAATGACATTGAATCTGTTCATCACCTGATATGCGAATGTCCAGGCCTAAAAAGCAAAAGGTTTATGACCCTCGGCAGATACGTCTTTGATGAGCTGGAGGATATAAGCAAAGTCGGGCTAAAAGACCTTCTCAGATTTGTATACAAATCAGGATGGTTCTGAGAGAGCGACGCTTTGACCACTGACAGCGGTTTCTTCTTTTTATACTTTCAGGTTTTGTTGTTTTAAGCGAGGTTGAGTTGATGGTTTAAGTGAGCCAAAGTGACAACCGTCACAAGGGCATTCATCAACCTACCTACCTATTCATGGCGGTCAGATAAAGGAGAAGGGTTGAGGGTAACTCATTTCACCCTATTCATTGTAAAAATGCAGCACCGGATGACGACCAGGCTAAATATAATGAACGAACCTTGTGGCTTGATAGCTGCAAGAACTTCGGATGCTGTTAAAGTATCCTAAATAACTACTATAGATACTGACATCCCAATGGCAATAAATGGCTATCTATTGAATAAAGTGAGGCTGCTGATTCTTTCTATTTGCATTTGATGAGTTGCGAATTACATCGATACTGATGCAAAAGCGGTAAAGAAGAGAGGATCCGGTTCTGTCAACGATGGTGCCAAAAACAGCTTTGGGTGGGAAGATGATTGTTACTGGAAAAGCTGAGAGTGTATTTAAGGCTGTTGTTGAGTGTCACTAGCATGGATGGTGAAAAAGAGATTTTCAGACTTGGTCTTGTTTGATTTGGGGCTGGAGGTTAGAAGTTGTTTTCTCAAATGACCATCTAGGGAAAAAATGGCAATAGACATTTCGAGCGCGTCATTAAATCCAATCGATGTCTTATCATTTGTTGCTCTGGTGATGGCACGAGCGAATTTTATCTCCATAGAAAGGAGCTGAATTTTTTATGAATAAACGTAAAGATTAGAAGCAAATTAAAAAAAGGAAGAAGCACATACTATTAATTGGCGCTGCCTATTAGGATTCACAATAACGTTGATCAGTATGCGTCGAATGACGTGCTATAATTCGGTAGTAAAAGTGCCTTCACGCCGCCTATCCTGAGCCTATCCTAAAACTAACTCATTCGATGATGGATTTTGATAAAGAAAGTGAGAACTGATCGAGGAAGTCTGGTCTGGAATCCGATTGTAACTCTCATGCAAATGCACAGAAATTCAAGCCTGGTTTTGCTGACGCAAATGTGAAACTGGTTGAACTTTTAAAATCTAAGTTTTAGTGCTAATATCGAATAATGGCTGGCTGCCGCAAAAGTTGACACAGAAAAACAAACGAGGGCAGGGACGTTTCAGCTTCTGTTGGCAGCTACGTTAGATGTCACCTCACGTTTGCTCAATGAGGTGTGCTCTCGGCGACCTTGTGGAAGCTGTTGGTCTTGTCCTTTTTGAGAAGGCCCGATAGGGATTTCATCAATTTCTTTATACGATGATATTCCTATTAAATATCGTTTTAATTGGCAGTTATTTCGTGACATTAATTGCAGCGTTATATATGTATATATACGACTACCTTAGGCTCCGCGCACAGTGAACGATGCAATGCGAGAAGCGATAAAACTATTTACATATTTTTCTTATGTAAGACCTGCATAAGAAGACATGTAAACATCTTTATCGCTTCTCGCATCTCATCGCTTTCTCGCTTTACTGTGCGTGCAACCTTAGACAAAGTCTTACTTATTCCATTTTAGCGACATCATTAGCGGGCAATTGGGTGCTAGGGTATCTGTTCGCTCGCCTCGCCGCGGAGAAACGTAGAATAATCATCTTCTAGAATAATCCAGCGGCTCGGATTCAAATAACTGAAATCAATTTACATTAACCTTAAAGACACTTCGTAGCAGTTCAACTTTCAGCTTTATTTGGTGCTTGCGCATAGAGACATTCCTAGGAACTATGGGGCTGATAAAATGTCCTAACATGAAAGTACTTGTTTACTTAGCAAAGCAAAACCATAGGTAAGTAAATGGTACAACTTGACAAGTAGTTGATTTATTTGAGCAGACTGCACAATAATGCCACAAAAGCTGTAGGCTAGGCTTGTCGTTTATTCAAAAGATGTTTGTCAAAACCTACATTGACGAGGAAGAAGTGGACCTACTGTCGTTCTCGGTATTTAAAAAAGCAAAAAAAATCTATTTGGACGCCTTTTTCTTCAAAAATTTATCATAGTTTTAACTCAGACATTGGAAATCAAATCGACATGGTATTAAAGCTGACTTTATACTAAACTAAACTTTAATTGACTTTGCCTAGTACGAAAATTATTCCAATAACTTATCACTCCTCCTACTCTCTCAGAAAGCAGTTACTCGTCGAAATTTCCCCATAATGGAAACATCGATTGTCCCATCACTCTACCCACTTCAGAAGTCATCTCTGATTGCTTGCAATTTAAATTAAAAACACTTTCCAGTAAAATGCAATTAAAATAAAACCCTCAAAAGTATACAAAAAAAAAAACGCTTTATTTTTATTTCACAAGTGCTCTCAAAACAAGAAACAATCTCTTTCTATCTCTGTCTCTGTCTGACAATGAATTCCCGAGGCAAAAAAGAACAAGGGAAAACCTCCAAAACCTCCACTATTTGACATTCAACAGCCACCGCATGTAGACATTGCAAAACTAACCACCCACCCACGAGCAATTGAACGTGAAAAAAATGTAATTAAACAAGTCAAACAGATATCCGTCGGTCCAGTGTGTGTGTGTGTGTGTGTGTGTACCTCTATATACCTACTACGGCGGAAGTTCCGTTGGGCATTTAATCAGATATCCACGGCATTTAATTAAAAACTAAATTACATTTATACGTTGCAACTTCGCCCCGTCTCTTCATAATACACACAGTAGGTACAACAAAAGTTGCAGAAACCCAACCCTGTTGGATTCTGTAACCGGGGACAAGGTGATTAATTGCATATGCTTGCGTGCCGTGCAGGTGAGTCTGAGTCTGAGTGAGAATGTCTATGCATCTACTGTATCTCGACGTTCTGCCATAATGACGATGATAAATGGACTACGATGTCAATTTTTACTTTATACCAAAATATTTACTCTATCCTTGAGCGAAGAGTTCTTTTACGAGGAAACAAATTTAATCAGAGCTGCAGGGAAATTCAAATTTTTTTTTTTTTGATATGTTCTGCGAATTCCCGATTGATCGCGATGCAGAACCTTTGACTTTGAATTTGACAACTTTAATTCGAAAACTGGTTAAAAAAAATTGTTTGAAATGCAAGCAGGATAAATGTTTATTTTTTTTTTTTTTTAACAGAGTGGAAGCAAAATGGTAAGGCATATACGCTCAATTCTGGTTAACCAACCACCACCGGAGGCAACTATACATAGAAATATACCGTATTATCGTACTTTCGTATTTTATTATTTTATTATACATATTTGAATTTTTCCATTGCCTGTTGTACCAACAAATAACATCTGGCTAAGTGGTGTTGGACTTATGGAATTATATTTGTACCCCCTTTTCTCAACCCAGCAATGTCAAGCACCGCCCCGTGAGAACTAAAACAATTGAGGTGGGTTTGGATTTAATGGACTGTCAAAGTGTTAAAACGCACAATGGTCTGCGGCTTTCCCCACCTCAATCGATCCAATAAATATTTATTTGATCATAAAATAAATATTCGGCGTGAGGGTAGACGACGCTTTGCAGAGAAGTGCTGTCGTTTGGAACAAAACGAGGGGATAACTTCTAAAGTTAGGAAAAATAGTCATTTGTGTCTAAATATTTTGTTAATCTATAGATATAAAATAGTCTTCCTTTCCCTTTAATCTGCAGACGTAATTCAATTTTAGAAAACACGATAACTCAAAACCAGATAGACAAATTAACCTGAGGTGTTGGAGACATTTTTTCAGCGGCACTCTTAGGGTTATGAAAAACATGAATAGGTAGTTCTTAAGTGCCCTCAACGTCAAATCTGAAATTTTACATGCTAATGGAAAATGAAAAATAAATTTGACACGTATTTTAGTTTTATTTAATCCCACTCTGTTGGAGCTAAGCACCTTTACGGGGATGTACGGGAAAAAAACATTTTTTGTCAGATTTACTTGAAACTTAGAATATAAGACTAATATAATAAGTTTTTTTGGAATTTCCCCAAATTCGATGCTGCCTTCTTCGATAAAAGCGCTTCTTTTTATATTGAAAAAACTATCAATGGTATTTATTTGAAGCTCTGCAGCCTGCACTTTCCTAGGTTCGTGTGAAGTGGCGAGAAGTAATTAAGTAGGACAATCGGCATTCGAAGAATGAAATGTTAATCGTAAATCTCAAACACCATAGCAAAATAATGTTTGTATCGAGGCACGGGTACATGCATATCTGTATCTTAGGGCTGTTGTTTCGAAAACCGATCGTTCTGTAATTTTTACAAGACAGCCTTTAACTTCAAATGAACGCCACATAAAATGGCATTTAGCGTCTCAGACTGGAATGGACTGATAAACTAAAATAAGCCCTATTTTGTTGGTTCGTTTAAGGAAGAATGAAATATTCCTGCATTCGCGGACCGTAGAAAAATGAACGATGATGGTTACAGTTATTGCAATCCAATAAGAAACAATACAAGGAATTTTTATTTTGTATTTAGAAGGTTCTCAAAAATAAATTGCCGTTCGGAATCGGCATTAAACCGTGTTATCTACCACAATGGTTGAAGAAACTAGGCCTTAAGTCCTGTATGGGCTGTTAAACCCTAATATACAAGGTGTTCCCGTTTAGCAGCATAATGCTATTTCTGAAGTTCCGCTGAACAAAAAATTTTAAAGTGAGGGGGGTCTATTGTCACTCCATTTCAAGTTACAGCTCATCAAAATGGGTGACGTCTAATTCGGAGGTGTAACCACTTTAAACTATATTCCAACGGTTTTGGACATTTTGGAAAGATTTTTAAGTAGTCTATATACAGTTTGTGCCAGTACGTCTGTGCGGTAACCACAAATGTATGGCTCGTACTTAAAATGCATTTTTCTCAAAATTTTTACTTAATAAATTTTATTTAATTGTTTATCCTTGTAAAATTTCTTAAAAATTATGTTTTGAAACTTTTTTACGTACGATTAACAGATTTTGCAGTAAAAGACATTTTTTGCCAGAAAAAAGGGCAAAGAGAAATGTACTGGGTGACTTCTAATCTGGAGGTGTAACCATTTTAAACGCTATAACTTCTAAGCTGTTACAGGTACAGTAATAGAATTATACATTTTAGAAATACAATTTAGTGGTGCCTACAACTCTATGCATCTACAAAAAAGTTATGGTTTCTTGAACTCAAAATGGTGACAAATTGTTCTACAACGTTTTTCCTCAAAATTAATTTTATCACAAAATTTTTATACAATAATTTTTGGATGTTTTATGACATCTTTATACTTCAAAAATTCCTGAAAATTATATCATGCAACATTTTTACGCACGATCAACAAAAGTTGTAAATAAAAGCATCTTACGACTTCGCCAGGAGCTTCGGAGACGTGAGGAGAAACCACATCATACTTTCTGTCGAAATGCCTCGCACTCTCTAGATTGAGTAAGAAATCTAGGTGAATTTTTTTACGAAGAGTTAAGTGATCTGAGCACTCAAAAAACATCTCCTTGCATTCGCCCTTAATTGAAAGGTCCAAACCTTGTTTTATGTAGCTACGGGGAAATCATCTTTATAACCGAAACTGTACTGTACTTAACAACTAATGATTTTTAAAAAAGAATCGTACTCTTTAAACTTTGTTCTAAGTAAGACTAATTAATAGGTATTTCTTGTAATTCGACTTTTTTAATATTAAAGCCAAGCATGTGATCATATTTATTGAAATACCTCGTCAAGCTGTTGATAGATCAATTGCTACCATAGATAGAACATGCTGCCTAGTTAAGTAGTTACCAATAACAACTTAACACGACGCTCAAAATTTAAAACTCTTAACAATTCTATTTAAAAATATGTATTAACTATCTATAGCTAATGTAGCCAAGAAATCGAATATAGGTTTCATTAGAGACCACGATATTTCCCATTTTTATTCTGATTATTAGTTCATTACAGCCGACAGCACTGGTGGAACACACTTCAACCGAATCCGATTTGGGGGTTTGATTGGTTATCCCTGATTATTGATATGATTGACTGAAATATAATAATAAAACCATACGTAAGTATCGATGTTTCCGATAATTAATGCGAAATTTTCACGCCAAATGAACTGGTAAAATAATTTATTTTATGTAGCCATGATAGTTGATAGTTGTTTTCCTTTTTCCTTTTGGCAGATAAATTTTGATTTATTCGTTGCGAAATGTTTCACGAGATATAGCTCTGTACAGTTAAACAAATAAGCATTTCACGAAACAATACAATGATAAAAACAAATTAATGTTAATTTAATTGGTGTTTAATCAATCACTTGATGGAATCTCAAAAAATTTGAACAATTCGAGCGCATGGACTTTACAATGTTTTGTGTGTCATTTGAATTAAAAACTGTAGCGTAAATTTAAATTTAAATTTAATTTAACGATGGCTTTACAAAAAGTGTGCAAATATATTATAGTGGCAGTTTAATTTTTGATCCATTTCACGAACTGTCTTTCTATTGTGCAATTTTCCTAGAACACCCCTTAATTGCAATTGACCTCCCAATCTACTTAGCGAGTTTCTCACGCAGGTGCGTACTTTCAGCTAAGGGCTCCAACGTCGAATAATTTCTTCTAGGCGGTTTGCACCTTCTTCTCGTTGGACGGTCGTGCCCTGAATTTAACTGCAACAAGAAAATAATCAGAGTCGATTTTGCCCCCCGGTAAAAGGGCCCATACACCACACATACATCTTTGCGCATCCACAGATGGGATGCGCCAATAGATGTGGTTTCTTCTAAAGATGCGGTTGTCCGAGCTACCAACATGCATGATTCGCAAAACCCGCAGAATCGGTAACTGGAGTATGCCTACGTTCTAATCCACATAACTACGTGCTTCAACTAACCGTGGGAATGCCGTTAGGTAAATATATTATTTCGCGGAGCTGGTTAGCAAATTATGATATGCTTCCGGTATTTGCTTCTTCAGTTCGTCTTATTTTTTTAATTCGTCTTACCGCGTTTTGCACCATTATCCCAATGCTCTGCCATTATCCATGGATGCATCGCTGAAACCGAAAAGCGTTCCATCCTCGGCATGTGCGTTAATGACAAACTTCTTTGGAATGACCACATATTCGACGTCGCCAAGAATGCTGCGAAATATCTAGGCTACCTCAAGCGATGCAAGAAATATTTCACTTCTTCTGACCTGGCTAGAATTTATAAGGCGTTTATTCGCCCCCAAACATTTGTATAATACTCATATCTGGTCCGGTGCTCCAATTAAATATTTGGAGCTCCTTGGCAGGATTTAAAAAAGTGCGATAAAACTTATCGGCGATCATCGCTAAATCACTTGACTCTCTACGTTATCGTCGTAATGTCTCTTGTCTATAGTTGTTTTATCGTAACTTGCACTATAAGTGCTCAAACTAAATAGCCAGTGTTGCATTCCGCCCCTACAGCAGTTCAACAAAGAAATAACGGGTGATCCAAGTAGAGATACTTTCTTCAATAGCCTTTTTTGACAGATCACGTGTGAGTCGTGTCATGCTGTCATGTTATTTTTGTTTAGTATTGTTTGGCATTTCATAATGGAAAGACTTACGCGTGAACAACGTTTACAAATTATTCAACTTTATTATGAAAATTCACGTTCTGTGAGGAATGTGTTTCGTGCACTTCGCTCAACTTATGGTCAACATAATAGGCCTACTGAGCGTACCATTCGCAACACTATCACCCATTTTGAGACCCAGCATTCATTATTGGATAATATTCGACCGAATAGACCACGTCCAGCACGCTGTGAAGAAAATATAGCGCCGTAGCTGAGAGTGTACACGAAGACCGTAGAGAGGCGATTCGGACTGACGTATGGAACGACTTGGCGCATTTGACGTCAAGATCTTAAATTGAAAGCGTACAAAATATAGCTTGTGCAACAACTGAAGCCGCTCGACCTTCCCAAGCGACATCGCTTCGCTCTATGGGCTCTTGAAAAGTTCCAAGAAGATCCGACGTTGGGTATGTAAACAAACAAAATTGCCGCATTTGGGACGCAGAGCGACCTGAAGAGATTGAAGAACTGCCACTTCATCCAGAAAAAACAACGGTTTGGTGTGGTTTGTGGGCCGGTGGAATCATCGGTCCATATTTCTTTAAAAATTATGCCGTTGCGAACGTAACCGTGAATGGCGATCGTTATCGTGCCATGATAACCGACTATTTGATGCCTGAAATTGAAGCTCGTGATCTCGGCGACATTTGGTTTCAGCAAGACGGCGCCACTTCCCACACATCGCATCAATCAATGGACTTATTGAGAGAACATTTCGGTGAGCACATAATTTCACGTTTTGGGCCGGTCGATTGGCCACCATGATCGTGTGATATCACACCGTTAGACTTTTTCCTGTGGGGATATGTAAAGTCAAAAGCTTATGCCGACAAACCCGCTTCGATTCAGGCCTTGGAGGAAAACATCACACGTGTCAATCGCCAGTTACCAGTCGAAATGCTCGAACGAGTGATCGAAAATTGGACTCAACGGATGGACCATCTGCGACGTAGCAATGGCCAACATTTGATAGACATAATCTTCAAAAAATAAATGCCAAAGAATGTTCTTTCAAATGATAATAAACATTCTCCATTAAATTTGAATTTTCTGTGTTTTTTTCTTTAAAAAAGTAGGGAACCTCGAAATGGATCACCCTTTATATGCTGTCAAAATCGACTTATCGGCTAGAACGTCACAATCATTTTGAGTAAGGGACTTAACCGGGCTATCACGTCTAAAAACGAAATTTCCTTAGAAATCAAATAAACAATAACTCTTTACAATCGCTTTTTCTTCAGTCTTAGGAGGCACCATTCTTTTTAATGCCCTCTCCTGAACAACTAAAGGAAATATATATAATAACCCTTATATATAACCCTTTTAATTTTAGTCCCGCTCTATGCATCTGAAGCATGTATCTACTCTTTCTTAAGATAATGATTGTGATGGAGATTCAAGGACGAAACTTGCGAGCTCTACAGCAACATAGACCCACGCAAGCAACTTCGCATCAGGCATTTAAAAGTGCTAGGAAATGTAGATAGAGCGAACAAAACACAAAATACAAACACTGTAACAAACGCAACACAAATATACAACATATGCATTTCAAGTCAAGATCATTGAAATCATTAGAACGAACATAAGCCAGTTTGGCGACGTTTCGAAATGTATATATAATTTAAGATCCATATTAAGCCCTTGAAGAATTCTGTTCAACTTAAAAATAAAATTAAAACCCTTTTATTTTACTTTAATAATATAATATAATTTATTTTATTTAACATTATTCTTAGTGCATTTCTTTTTGGTTTTTTGTTTGCATTTTGCATCATTGTATTTATAATAAACAGTGCTGTACAATATACATATAGGTACATTTCAATTAGTAAACATAATTCAATTTACTACAAATAATAATATAATAAATTTAATATCAATAATTTGTCTATATCATCATCGACTGGAGCTTAAATTATAATATTTTCTTGGTTTTCATTTCTTTTCTTTTCAATAAAAATCAATTACTCTTATTACTTAGTCTTAAATTGTTTGTTCTTTGTATTTTTTTTGTTTTAGCTATTTTCAACGCTGTTTTGCAATATTTATTTTAATATTCCCATTCTATAATAAGTATAATAAATATATTTTATTTTTGTATGTAGAGTGATTGATTTCATGTAGGCTGATTGAAATGAGGCGGACTAAATATCATTCTTCATTTTCTTCTTCTTGTTTTCTGCTATAGGTACAACTAGTAATATTATTTTTTATATATATATATATGTATATCATTAGATTATTTATAATACAATAATACTTTTACCAAGTAAAATATTTTTTTTATTTTTTTTTTTTTTTGGTTTCTGTATAAATATTTTTAATAAATTACACTTTTCGAATTTAAAAAAAACAAAAACGGATATCTTTATGAACGACAAGGCTGAGG
Organism: Ferdinandea cuprea; assembly: GCA_963576555.1. Classification (NCBI taxonomy): domain Eukaryota; kingdom Metazoa; phylum Arthropoda; class Insecta; order Diptera; family Syrphidae; genus Ferdinandea; species Ferdinandea cuprea. Next base: position 63,820,933 of record OY754958.1, read on the forward strand.
ATATCTTTAAAAGTTTATGTTATGTTTTTTTTGTTACCTTGTTTTATATTAAAATTGTGTGGCTTTTGACCACTTGAGTTATTATGCAAACAAATTAAAACAACACTTAATAATAAAAAAAAAGCTAAATTTTTAATACAAAATTTAGAAAAATTATTGCTTTCATTTTGAAATACATGTATTATTTTTATTTTAATTCAATTTAGGAAATAGCATTTGTTTTACAAAAATGATATGGAAATAAAATATTATGTTAATTTCGTTAGCAAAGAAGTATGCATTTTTAAAGTGTGCAAAAAGAGAACTCAACACATTTAATAAAAGGATTAAAGGAAACTACTGGCTTATGAGTAAAAAGAGAAATACTAAAATTTTCGCCATTAAAAGCGAACCCTGGATTTCCTTTTTTTCGCATTATCTTTTGTTTAATTCGTTTCGTTTTTTTTTGTTTTGCTTTTGCTGAGTTATAATTTGCGTACGCGGTTATTACATTCTTTAATTTGGGAAGTCTTATAAGTTTAACTTGAAGTGGAATATGTCATCGAAGTGTTTCCTTCGAAAGGTCTTGCAGAATTTTGCGTAGCCTTTCGTAGTCGGTGTGGTATTTCAAATGGGAGCAATCATGTTCTAGCAATTGTATTCAATGCCAATGGTCCCGACTGCTTGAAAGAAGGGGTTTACTTCTACCTCTGAATTTGCGTTATTGTTTGTTCTATAAATAACGCACGGATACTCCATATAAATTGTTTGTCTTTAAACGATGTCAATAAACCTTTCAATAATGTGTTCACAAACAGCTCAAATCTTCACTAATTAACTTAATCTTTACATATTAGAACTAATTGTAAGTGAAAAATCGACAAAGATAAATCGCTGACGAAATATGTTCTCAAAATTCGTGGCATAAAGAAGTGCACACATGCCCTAGCCAGAGATCTACCAGTTCCCTATACTGGATGGTAAGCAGAAAGATGCTTCATTGACAGAAAATGTCTTAAACTCCAAAATGCTTATCGGTTACATTGCATTGGCTCCTTACTTATTAAAAGAATCAAGTCATCCTGTTGTCTAAAATATAACATAAACTCCAAGCTAACAGAGTCTTCATGGATCAGGTTAGATACTAGACATTTTTATCGGTTCAATTTATATTTTATAAAAAGTAACTGAAAATTTAATCGATTCAACAAAAAAAATACAAATTCATACTGGGGAAATAAGAGGCTATTGTCTATTTGGTAAGTATGCCGACAAAATAGGATTTCATTGGAAGCTGCAGAATGTGGAAGCAAATCATAGAAGAATACTTTTCCAAATAGATGATGAACAATCTCAGCAATGCTATTATTTGATGCAATAAGTCGCCAAGATTTGACTAGCCCCAGGTGATTTTTTGCCCACGGGGAAATGTCCAGTAAATCAAAGTTTTTTTTTTTTTTTTTTTTTGTCGGTGGTTGCTGCTATCCGATGGAACGCTCAGACACAAGAGAGATAGAAGAAAAGATGCTGACCTTTTGCAAATGTCCGGGCGCAGTAATTTGGTCTGTCTACATCCACCGCAATCGCGCCACCGAATCTTGTGTTCACGAGAAACCCAAGAATCGATAGACGACATGACTAAAGATGCAGGCAGACCCAATACAGGTTCGGGTCCTGAGAAAACTTCTTCTGAACCTTGCTTAGCAAGCTCATCCGAGATCTCATTTCCCTGGATGCCAGTATGACCTGGTACCCAGACAAGATTCACTCTGTTCAGTCTTCCGACCAAATTCAGAGAAAGCTTGAGTTCTAGCACTAACTTGGACGAGGTAAGAGGGTTTAGAAGCGCTTTTAATGCAGCTTGGCTATCACTGCCGATGCAAATGCCTCTAGCCCTCCACTTGTTGTTCACAATATAGCGCATAACCATTAGGATGGCAAAAATCTCCGCTTGGAAAACAGATGCATGTTTACCCAAGGGATAGTAAAGTCGTATATCATCGCATTCCGCAAAGATACCAGCACCAGACCCCTGCCCGGTTTTGGAGCCATCCGTGAAAATACGATGGCATTCAATCCATGGTTCAGAGTCTGACCGAAGCCATTCCGTTACCTGTGGAAAGTTGACGTGGTAGTTTTTTCGCAGAAGGATTTCTGGTGTCATTGCATCAGACGGCATATCCATAAATCAAAGTTAGTCTAAGGTTTAATTCTTTCATTCACATTAGTCTGCTGTGTGCCGAAGCTTCATCCCCTTCTATTTAATGGAGATCTAACTAGAATTCTATTAAATTATTTTCTTTTAGTCTGCTCTCCTCTAAGAGAGGAGTTTCGAATGTAGCATAGCAGAAGAGCGTAGTATTTTGGAATCCGAAAATGGTTCTGAAATTTGCCATTTGAACATATTATATCACGTTTTTTTTTCGCAGCAATGCTTGATTTGAGATGGAATTGTTCTTTTTTTCTGCTATAAGGGAGCGAAATTGGACTATCTTCTACAATAAAATGGAAAAATAGCTGAAGTGCAATGAACCATTAAGATCTAAGTGTCTAAATGTCTCTGGATGAGACCAATCTAAATACAAAGCCAAATAAAATCTGGGAAACATAAACGTGCTAAAAATAGAATTGCCTTGCCTTGCCAAATGTATGTCACGCTTACATTCTCGCTCAGGACCGCCCGACTTAGAGACCTTTGTCCGCCGGAATGTGCTGTCAAAGTCTTTAATTTCCCCGACTTTTTATTTAATCATCAAACCTATTATGAATTGTAAAAAAAAATTCTAGGTTTTTACCTAAAGTCACTTGGAAATTATGAAAAGTCAGAGAGGAAATCTTATCAGATTATTGACGGCTGCAGAGCTTTTCAAGCAGAGAAAGCCGCTATAATCCCAGTAGCTAGTTTTATCAACAAATACTTTACTATTTACTCTAAGATCCAAGCGGCCATAAAGGTCATGGAGTAGTCTAGACCGTGATACAGCGCAAGGAAACTAAGATAAGGTATCGGCTGAAAATACAGTAACCCCTTGCAGGAGCTGCAAAGACGTTGTAGAAATATAACTATTTTTTATCACCTTCTTTGCGAATGGCCAGCGTTCAGAAAAAACTGAAGGATCTAAGAAATGTAGAGCTTAAGAAATTCCCTATATTTATAAATGTCAGTCAGTCCAAAGAACGCTATATTGATAGAAGTCGATTAAAATATTCTTCGACTATTTTTCTTTGCTCTTGAAGCTTTGTTATTTCCTAAAATCAATTATATTCGGTATATCTTAAAGGACCCGTCATGTCACTCTTTTTAAACTCAATTTTGTCTGGGTTACCATCCTACCCGACAAAAACCTTGAAATTGAAAGATCAACTTGAAAAATTTTAAATCAGATTCACTTTTGACAGATGTAGTTCCACTTCATAAAGAATTTCGATTGCATAATATCTTCGATTTTAAACTAAAGACTTCCCGGTTAATGTTAAGCCTAAGTGCGATACAAGTTCCTATTTCTATTTGCTTTGCTGAATTATCCTGTATTAGTAAATATTTGTTTGTTTGTTTTTTTTTTTACATTTCCGTTCTATGATTGTTAGTTTTATTTTTACTTTCTACAAATGCCGCGTATTTCTTTAAATATTATCTACTTCTCTTCATTTTTTTACTTTACAAATTTCTTATTTTTTTCAAATACATATCTACCAAATTTTATACGCACGCAATTTAATATATATATATGTGTCGCGTTCCTTTTTCTATTTTTTTTTGTAAATGCATTTTCGTTTAACAATTAAGCAAAATAATTTTTTTTTTATTTCTTTTACAGGCAGGCCAATACTGGAGATATGTTTTATGTTTACACAAGTTTTACTTATTTTTTGTTGCTTCCCATTTTTGTTTCTTTTTATATTAATTTAATTGCAAATTATACCGTTAAATATATGCAAATAAGATTTAAAGAAAGAAAAAACCAAAATATACACAAGTCCAACAGACAAGAGAAGAGAATTAAAAAAATTTACTGAGCAAATGGATTACGTGGATTCGCTCCGGGTATATCCAAGTTTCCACCAGTCGTTTGATAAGTTCCATAACTATTGCCGGTTCCGTTTTGTGGATTCATTTCATTGAGTCTGGTGTTAGATAGAGCACGAGGTATTGGATTGCTGGGCACACCGTGTGGTGCCAAGTGGGAGGTTTCCTCAGCCACCTAAATAAGAACAAACATTAGATAGAGAGACTTGTAAGTTATAGATGAAGGTATGCTTGTACTCACTTGATGAGGATCCTCAGTAGTTGGAATTTCCGCAATGAATCCTTGATCTTTCCGGTAAAAGTTGATGAATATAAATGCTCCCAACACGACCAGGCACATGATGCCATAGCCTCGGAAAGTCGCTGTGGTTCCGTAATATGTGACAAACATGCCACCAATAATCGCACCACATCCTCGCCCCAATCCGTGATGGATGCCCTGTAGGACACCTTGAGCGGATGATCTCAAGTGCTGTGGCGTGTTGTGAGCTATATACGAGCACGAAGCTGCCCAGACGGCGGCGTGAGTTATTCCTTGCATGAGTTCAAATGGCAACACCCACCATGGATTGCGCAAGTATGAGATGTACAAAAACCGCACTACATTTCCAATCAAACCCAAGCACAGTACCTTTACGTGGCCAACTTGGGTGATAAGACGGAAGCTGAAGAAGTACGCGAAAATTTCTGAAACGTGATTAATGACGGACGCCACACCGAAGAGAGTTGGGGAGCCCCCGTAGTCTTGTAGATGCCAAAATAGGAAGGTGAAAATAAGGCCGATGCCGAATCCCATGAACCATGCAACAAACAAGAACGAGGCACACTTCAGATCCTTGAAGTGCTGCAGCACTGTCCACCATTCGGGCATCTGTTTCGTTGTTTGGGCAAACATTTTCGACTGAGCTCCTATGTTTGGATGGTCGTGGGGCGCCAATCCACTGGTAGCGCCACCACCACTGCCAACGGCCAATGATGGCAGATTTAGCTGGGCGGCAAGTTGATTTTGCATTTCGTCCTCCGCGAATCGGTTTGGATCTTCGCTGTCGGCAGGCTTCTGTTCGGGCTCTGTAAAATCGTACTTGAACGTTATCTGCGTTGCGGTAAGAATGGCGCACGTCATTAGCACGGAGAACGTCGCGAAGCAAATGGTGTAGTTTTTCTCCTGCCTCTCGGGTCCACAGGGGTGATCGGGAAAGGATGTCGAATGGTCGAGGGCGATTCCGACAAAGAACATGGATATACCCCAGCCCAGGGAACCGAACATTCGTTGGTGACCGTATTTATCCGCATCTTCGCCGAGTAGTGTGATGACAGCCGAGTCAGCTAAGGTGATGGCGGGGGCGCTGAAGAATTCGCCGATTAGAATTAGCAGGAGCAGAAGGAAGAACGCTTTTTGAATGTCCTTAAGGGAAGACGAGAATGGTAAGAGGATGTCAAATAAAACTGAATTGAAATTTCAACTTACCGGAGTTCGATAGACCATGGAGGAAAATATTGGACTCACATAATCTCTGTGATGTTTATCGTCATAGTTAGAGGCAAAATTCACATGAATTGGGGATATCCCAGCATCGATGTAGGGAAAGGCCGAACGACGTTGCCTCTTAACTGGCTCTTCTGGCCTATGAGCGTGTTTCTCAAACAGCTCGGTACTAGTTTCGAATCCTTCAAACGGTGAAACATCTCTCCTAACTCGTGTGGTCGTTAACACGAAATCCGTCCTGTTTCGCATCTCAATGCATTTGACAGCCTCGGGCTGAATGAAACCCAAGGGCAATGTGAATAGCACCCAACAAGCTAGAGATCCTAACAGCAACTTTTTTCCTTGCTTGCATCTGAAACATCGAAAAAGATTTAATCTCTTTCGAACGATTGGTGAACTTCAGAAACTATACCTATCGGCGTAGGATCCCCAAAAAGGTGCTGACAGGAATTCAACAAAAGGCCGCATTCCTATCAGGATGCCGCACTGTCCTGGGTTCATGCCCATCTGTTTGAAGTACACACCCATAAGGGGGAAGAGAGATCCAAAAGCTGAATAGAAAAAGAAATAGAAGCTCTTCACCACCAGAAGCTCTTGGTCGACAGGTCCAAAGAACATCTCAATGATATCGGATTTTCCACGTATTTTGTGCGTAGCCTCTTTGGGCTCTGGATACCTAAAATCAAAGCAGACGACAAATCAGCAAGCATAACCAAAACATACACATACATTGATACTTACAATGTTGGATCAACTTCTCCTTCAGCGTCTACATCTACTCTCGGTCTGGCCTTTACTCCGTAAGGCTGTTGAATTCCCCCAGCAGGAGCATTCTGTCCATAGTCGCCATAGCCACCACTGGTATCCTGTCCATAACCCCCGCCGTAATTCCCCTGCTGTTCGTAACCTGCTTGACCGTAACCTCCGGCCTGTCCATAGGCGGGTCCACCACCCTGTTGGCCATAGCCTCCACCTCCTCCACCGCCATACTCATTGCCATATTGATCCATGGATGTCCCCCTTTTTCTTTTGTTTCTGACTTACAGTGGTGCACAGTCTATCGTTTTACTACTGAGGACGGACGATTAATTTCCTTTTGTGATGCTGCTGCTGCTGCTGCTGCTTCTAGGTGAAGTGGTTACTCTTCGATGTCGTTGTCTCTTACGTTCGGTTGGGCGTCGTAGTCGAGGCGTTGTGGATGTTTTTAAATTGTTTTTCTGTATCTCTCGGAAGGTGCTCTTTGCAATTGGTTTTATGGCTTACAATTCAAATTCCATGCTGGAAAAAAAATGGGTAAAATGCTTTGAAAATCCTTTTGAACTGTTTTTGTATGCACGAATGGATTTGTATTTTAAAGAAAGATTTTTATATATAATTTTAGGAAATGTATCTACTTACGATAAAATTCAGATATCAGCGGTCATGTTCTGTGGTTGCACTTTTTTGCTTCACGTTTCCAGTAAGATTAGGGCCAAATCTTATCCTGAAAATGATTCCAAAATTTTAAATTAACATGTTGTTGTGCCAAATTAGGTTTGCGACACTTCAAAGTGAAAGTTCGTTTTCATAAGAATATCTGTTGGAAGCCTTTCAAGAATATTAGCGATTTGAATGGTTTAAATTTCTCGAAGAAATGTGTGCTTTGAAAAATAACAAGTTTATAAATGAATTCAGTATGAATGACCTATTTTGTCAGATTTGGCTGTGTGCCACTGCGAAAATCACTGACCTAAAATATGAGAACGCAAATCCACAACTTAAGTGCATACCTAAATTTGTGTTATAAAAAAACAAAATTGGGGTTACATATCACTCTTTTATAACCTATCATAAGGGTGTATCAATATGACACAATTTTTCAATAACAGTAGCGTTTAAAACGGGACAGTTTTAGGTTGGGAATACTTAAACGAAAACAAGTCGTATTCCATTCCATGGTTAAAAAATAAACTGTGTAATGAGAAATTTTCTCGATACATGATATGTGTTCTTAAATCGCCTCAATAGGAATGATAACAAATTTATTTAAATCACTTGTTAAGTTTTGAAAAATAAGATTTTCTCAAAAACGGTCCTAACGAGTTTGATGTAATTTTAGAAAATCTTTATAACCAAAAAATAAAAATAACTATTTCAAATATTGAAGTCAGCCAATTTGTTGAACATATATAGAAAATAGTAAAATTTTTTGGAGTTCCCTTTATATAATGGGTGATCCAAGTAGAGATACTTTTTTCAATAGCCTTTTTTGACAGATCACGTGTGAGTCGTGTCATGCTGTCATGTTATTTTTGTTTAGTATTGTTTGGCGACCGTTATCGTGCCATGATAACCGACTATTTGATGCCTGAAATTGAAGCTCATGATATCGGCGACATTCGGTTTCCGCAAGACGCCGCCACTTCCCACACATCGCATCAATCAATGGACTTATTGAGAGAACATTTCGGTGAGCACATAATTTCACGTTTTGGGCCGGTCGATTGGCCACCAAGATCGTGTGACATCACACCGTTAGACTTTTTCCTGTGGGGATATGTAAAGTCAAAAGCTTATGCCGACAAACCCGCTTCAGGCCTTTGAGGAAAACATCACGCGTGTCATTCGCCAGTTACCAGTCGAAATGCGCGAACGAGTGATCGAAAATTGGACTCAACGGATGGACCATCTGCGACGTAGCAACGGCCAACATTTGATAGACATAATCTTCAAAAAATAAATGCCAAAGAATGTTCTTTCAAATGATAATAAACATTCTCCATTAAATTTGAATTTTCTGTGTTTTTTTCTTTAAAAAAGTAAGGAACCTCGAAATGGATCACCCTTTATGAGTCTAACAAGGTTGCCGGGCCAGACGGTCGATCGGCCGACATATTGACTTGGTAGAGAGCATAGGTGCACCATCTAATTTCCAAGATTGGGTCGAATGAAAGTAAGCCTTTTGAATGCAGCCTTAGCATCGTTTGCCCGGTTAACACGAAAGCGGACATTTTTCCGTATTGTGCGAATTCCTTAAACCATTTGTTAATGATCTGTTTGAATACTAACAGTGCGATTTATGTCAAATATTTGCACTACGCCATATACTGGAAAATACTCTAAAGTTCAGATCGATACACACCGATAAGTTTAATTATTTAAATTCGCCCTACAGAGCCATGTTTAGTTGTTGGCATCTCTACAAAACTTGTCCATTTGTATGGGCTTTTGACAGGGCTAACATAATACTCTTACTTGAAAAAACTGTGTGAAACTCAGAAGCCAGCAAAAGAGGTAGGTGATAGTCCCAGTCGTTTCTGTTTCCATGTATTATGGCTTTATTAGTAAGAGCAAACATTCCCATTGATTATGGAACATAACTGCCTCGGCATCGCAGTAGCGCATTCTGTCATTCCAATTTTCCAACCCCTTGTTGATGGTTTTGAGCTGTAGCTCATGGATTGCTTGGATGATAGTGGCCTTAAGTGCTTGAATCATTTCCGGATTGTTGGCATAACATCAGTCCTTCACGGTTCCCCATAAAAACAAAGTCCGAAGGGGTCGAACCGCAGCTCGGAAGCCGTCAATTAACATCGCCAAGACGGGTGAGAACACGGTTTGGGGATTTGATGCTCAAAAGATCGATTGTGGCATGTTCAAATCCACGTCAAAAAGTCGGTTAAAGTCGGCTCTGTAACGCCCATCGTTGACCGAAACGTTTTTTCCAGTCTTATTTTCGAAGAAAATGGTCCAATGATACCAACACTTTACACTCTCGGCTACAGCAGCCACATTCTCATCTGTGCGCAACGTACGACGACGGGGACGATTAGTATTGTCCACTACCATACCAGTCTCACCCGTCTCACTACGGTGTTCTATATCCACTGTCATGCTGAATAGTGGTTGAATTTCTGCTGACCAGGCTTAGTGCTTCTTGTCTCTACGCGGGATTATGCTGATGATACCGCTGTTCTTTCTGTCGAATCAGGCCTAGCGAATATTTTTGCCAAAGCGCGTTGAACATGATAGACTATTGGTGAAATATAAATTAGATGATGCCTCTAAAAGGCGTCACATTTCAGCTATCAATGCATGCAACTTTAGACCAATTATGTCGAGAAAAAGGCATGTAAGGTATTTTCCGGGGGTTTGACACATTTAAGAAAGTGCTAAACTCTAGATATATGTGAAGGTGGCACCGGGGCCTTCCCTATTAGAAATAGCACTTTCCTGGATGCTCTGCGAAATCTTATACCTATTGATATATTTATATGAGGAACTTCTCAAAAATTAATTGCCGTTCGAAATCGCATTAAACTTTAGATCCCTTCCATTCGTGTCACAAAATATATCTTCGCACACACAGAGGTTGGAGAAGCTTGGCTTTGGGTCCTGTATGGGCCGTTTACGCCTAATATTTATCTATTTTTACTTCTAGGTTAGTGCAAATCCCCCTCATTGTCTTCTCCCTTCTGTTTCGCATCCATACCTACAGAAGAACTCATCATACCCCAGAAGATCATTGGATATTTTGTTCGTCTACTGAAGTTCTCTCTCAAGATGGTTCGAAAATCTGTCAGGGTTCAGACGCTGGTACTCCCATAGAATATGACAATGGCAGGCTTTTCTCCTCGGTCTTTCAAGCGGAGATATATGCTTTCTCATGGCTACGCATTATACTATGTAGAACAGGTGAAGGGATCGAAGTATATGTGGCTTAATCTTTTAAGAACTTCTTAGCACGAACTTCTAATTCAGTGCTTCAACTCAAGAACTCTTTGAACTCGGTCGAAAGACTATACACTCTGATCTCTGGTCGAACTGGAATCACGGAAAATAAGATCCAAGACGAACTTGTTCCGCAAGGTTCGAAGCAAGTTTTCTCAGAACCTGTGTGTTTGCCGTCATTCCTATTAGGGGCTTTAATTAATGTGTGGGTATAGACACCTGACCGAATGTCTGTGGCAAGCAAACTGGAAAGGACTGCAGGCGCCTAGTGAGTATTTTAAAAACTACCTACTAAGTAAGTAAAACAACTATCTAAGACGCTTATGGTTGCGGCAAAGACACAGCGGAAGTTTTCTTCTATAAACATCCTGCTCTGCTCGAACTAGGCTCAATGTACTGATTAGGTGAGTCCTGAACATCAAAGTTTTTATCACTGAAGTACCATCTGGGCTTTGTGAAAAAATCTTGTAAATTACTTTTTGTCATACAACACAATGGCAAGAAGCACACCTACTCCATAAGCAGTTCCTTTAAAGATTTCCACTGACCATCGGAAAACTGAAATCATCTGAATTATTCCACCTAAATATATACAGGTTATGTGTACATATAAAGTGAGTTTTCAAATCACTTAAGAGGGATTCAAGGACGTACACGTCTTAGTTATGCATGTATAGATTTTTATTTGTTTGGTGCTTTTAAATAATCCCTTGTCCCTTGTCACAATGGTTTCAGAAATATCCCTTACTTACACACAGCATCCCTTATGTTGATCTTCCGCTCATATCCAACATATTAGTACAATAACGTCAATCACTCGTTCGTAAACATGTAAGTCTTACTAAGCCCAATCATAAAAGGACGTAGCTTCCCACATGTTTCTTTTAGAAATTCCTTTTAAATTGAAAATTCCAACTTAATATGCCTTTTTCCGACGAACATACCACAACTTTTTCCATTTCCCTATCCCTTTTTAATTCTCAGTAGATATGTACCTAGGTAATAAAAATTTTGACGGTTATTAACGCTTAAACAAAAAAAAAACATCTCCTTAAATTTCCAATTAATGTCATAGGACCATAGTAAGATTTTCCGTTTTGGTATCAATGGATTCCCATTTATATTCATACAATTACGACCCCACTCCATCAAGCGTCATCATTCTACATATTTTTTTTTTTTCGATAAATCGAATACCAGATGATGATGTTGATGTCACAGGGAAATGTGAAAATCGATGATTTGACGAATAAAAAAAAAAGAAGCGTGAAAACCTTTTGACATTCTTGAGTGCGGGGCACTTGAGCAAGGCTCGTTTCTTTCGCTTCTTTCGCTCCCATCGCGGCTCCTTAAAAGACAACCTGAAGAGGTTAATGATTCCACACAAAGATTTGTGTGTGCGTTTTTTTTTTCGAGTGAATAATGAAATGATTTCAGCATAACAAGAAGACGATGTATCTTATGTATTTCCACGACAAATACAAAATCCTTTCAGCAATTACATAAATTGCGACGAATAAAATTAGTCTAATTTGTAGTATCTAGGTACATCTTTATCGCTTCAGTTGTTGTACAAGGACTTGGATGTAGATACAATTCGACATTATGGCCCTGACAAATAGCACCTACACATAAATGTACCCACATGTAGATACTAGATAATACTTATGATAATAAAAATATGCTTGTTTTCAGAGTACTCTATTCAAATAAGTATCAACTCACTAAAATTGTGTATCCTGTTTTTATAAATATCCTGCTAACACATTATTCACAAAATTTTGTAAAACTTTTTCACAGTATATCTATATTTTTTTTTTTTATTCACAATCAAAACTCACATTTATCACACATTTTTCCGTCGAGGAAGTTTTCACGTTTTCTTTTAAGCTACCGATGGACTTTGCAAGTGAATATATCCTTGATGGGATTACTATCGGCAATAATAGATTTAGAACGTTATTGTACTTTATTTTTGGCCAAGGAAATCGATAAAATTGAGACTATTTGCTAGAGACGACGACTACATTCCTGACGACTAGTTATATTGGAGCTGTAGCGCCATCATGCGATCGATTTTGTAATGTAATGAAATGAAAATTTTGTTCACCCTCTTGGCTCAGTGAACATATCCTAGAGTATAGGTGTTTGTGTGTGTGTGTGCTTGTGTTGGTGTTTTGGTTGCCTGTGATTTGATTTCCGAGAGCATGGCAGAGAGCTTTGTTGAGTTGTGTTTGGAAGAAATTCGTTGAAGCTTTTCTTTTTACTTTGAAAAGTGCGTAGTCCTAGTACAGCATAACTTGCAGAGAGGGTGGTTTGAGTATATATATTTATCTTTTTTGTTTGTATAGTTAAATAGTACAAATATATACTTACAAGTTACAAGGTTTTTAAGAAACGGTTTCAATAGAGCAACTGCTAACTATGGCGAAGAAAGTAATAAACGAGACAGAAAGGGCGGCTGGCATCGGAATTCCGATGGAGAACCACAATGTTGTTGGAATTTACACGAGTTAGTTGCACTTTTAACTAGTTGAACAGAAAATTTTGATATTTTGGGAAGTACTGTAGTTACTTCCTTCCCATATTTTGATAAGTCTTTTACGAGAGCTAAACGAGATATCACAGAATGAAAGTAGTATCTCTAATAACTCGTCAGACCGTTTTGGTTTGTCTGCTTTTTCATAACCATCAATTTATCAAATCATCATTATTTTTAAGGTTATCTCGAAGGCGTTAATAGTAAGTTACGACGCTTTACTGTCGTAGAAAATGTAAATTTAGTTGCTTGTAATATTTTTGATTATATTCTCTCTGAGCTGTGCTCTATATATCTACGTATCTCAGCCTAAAATACAAAGTTTTTTTTGTATTCTTTGTTTCGAATGAATCTCTAACAATGGTGTCTTAACACATCTCTTTCCAGTTCTGTCGTTCCAAAAATGTTGCCTTGAAGTTGTGGGTGACGTTTTATCGTTTGACACAGTTGTTCATTAGGGTGATAAGCAATTTTTTCGAACTTCTTGATCTAGATGTAGTGAAATATTTTGAAGGTTTCATCTCGCATTGACATGAGCGTCGCCTCTTTCTGAATTTATAGATGGAAGGGAGGAAGGCTTAGTAGAACCACATAAGCTGTAGTCACGCCTCTGTAATTTATTTAGTCCAGCACGAATAGACCTCTGTTTTGAGTGAACAGCAAAAGCGGCAGTTAGTCTGGTAACCACAGTATCATTGTTGGGTGTAGGAACCAATTTATTTATAGCGTGCTTATGCAGATCAATTGTTCTTGCCCATGGTTCTTTTTGGCAAAAGGTGGGGTACCTAACACCTACAATACCAAACTTTATTTGAAAAGTGTTTGCAGTTTTCTTCATCTGGTTAAAGCTATAATGGAACCTTTTTTAAGGTTAATTTTAAGTATAACATTTTTCCTAGGTTAACATTTTTTTGGAATCGATCTGAGATTGTTTTCCCAAATTTTTTTCACATTAGGATTGCTTTGTCATCAGCTTACCTATGAACGTAGAAATCTTCGTTACCTTCTGAATTTATAGTTATATGCTACATGCTATGGCTTCGACCAAAAAGCTACTTCAGTCAGCACGATCCTTGGCTTGCTGTCTCTAGTTTGGCACCTCACGCTTATCGAGGTCACAATCTAACTAGCCAATTGTCAAATGACCAACACACGGCTAGTCACAAAAACTGTGGCATATATCCGCTGCCTTATCTTGCCAAACATAAACAAACCTTAACCACATCTCAAGCTTGTTTAACACGTACCGCTTTTTCCAGAAAAGGAAGCTGCATCTTGGAGCATTATCTATGAAGATCTAAGCGAACTAACTAAATTTTTATTCCTCCAAATATCAAAAGATGAAATGGATTCGATGCTGACGGGATCGGATTCAGCAATTGCGCTAAATCGCGAATTCAAATTATCTTTAGGGTCGCATGTGCAACATGCAGGGTTTGCTAAAAGTTACATTAAATCATTATATGTATCCGTCAAATAAAATTCTCGAAAAGGAGAAGACTATTGACATTGAATGTAATTCCAATATGTGACTATTGCCGAGTGCTATTTTAGAAAAAAAATTTAACATTATAAAATTCATTAGAAATAAAAAAAAAACAAATACAAATGCAAATAATTTAGTGATACTCATCTGAGAAGTATTCTTTTACCATTATAGTAAACCACCCCCCGTACTCTTGTGCAACACAGCATTCATTTCACTTGAACGTTTTTACGTTGTTGGTTTTTTTTCTTTTTGCAAATTGTTCATTCCATTTTCCACTCAATTCAGAATGTAGTCAAAAGAAAGCTTATTATAAACTAACACTGACACTAACTTAATGTTTTCTCTGCGAAAAAAAAAAATTCGTGTCATGCGCAAAATTAAATTATTAAAGCCCCATCCGGCGGACACATTTAAAGAGGCATCCATGCCGCTCTCTTTCTCTCAATCTCTCCCCTTATACATTTCGCAATCATTCGTTCTTATAACTTAAGCTTGATTATTATTTTGAATTATTTGAGCTTTATGTTAAAGAGAATTTGCTATGGGTAAAGTGGTGAGAACTGGCGGACAAGCCGTCTAACCGAGAAAGTGGGTCGAAATTAATCGCCTCATTCATAAATCAACGCAAATTAGAACAAACAAAATATATATTTGCTACATATGCATACACGATACACACAGCTCCCTCGACTATAATTTGATATAGTCCACCTGGAGATTTCCGTTCATCAATAATTGTAGGACACTATGGAGTTATTTCTGGAACAACTTCAATACGTTTTGGGTACCTAATTGGCTGCTTTCATTATTGATGCGGATCAAGCGTGAACTTTGTTTGCCAAATTAAATAGCAACAAGTGGAAGTGTATAGTCTATCACTCGTGCATATTAATCGGTAGATAATAATGGGGTTGGGTAAAATTTATACACCTCACGTCCAACTTGAGGTTTACTTTTCGAAAAGTTAATTATTTAGCAAAAATTATGAGAAAATGGACAAACTTTTTCGCATGGTGAAAAATGGCCACAAAAAGTAAGCCGTAGGCAAACAACTTTATGCAGCAAACATATTATCGCTGGTTCTGACCCTTTATATCTGCAATTTTAGCTTTAAAATGCAATGTATAGCGAATCATTTTTTTAATTATTAACCATACAAAATGTTTTAGGAGCGTTTTTTTCTTCAAAAATTGCTTTTTATTTTATTATTTTAATAGAAAACATTTATATTCACTGCCCCACCTCTGGCGAAAGTCTGACAAACATCCAAGAGTAAGAAATATAATAAGAAGCTTTTCAAAAATGAAATTGTCGTTCGAAATCCGCATTAAACTGTAGGTCTCTATGTCAAAAAATATATTTTTGTACACACAATGGTTGGGGAAGCTAGGCTTTAGGTCCTGTATGGTTTTCCCCCAAGCGGATTTAAGCTGTTCCTTATGTAATTTTGAAATGGATATGACCTAAGTCGGAACCAACGGGGTTGTAATACAAAATGTGATGTAAAATAAATAAATACAGGGTGTCTGCCGGGAAGGTATACTACTTTGTTTGTTTATAATTTCTGATTAAATGAAAGAGAATGGATCTTATATTGATAAATGTTTTATTTATGTGTGGAATATAATATCAGGTAAATGTCCGCCTCTGTTAGTCTCACAAATGCGAGCGCTTTTGAGCACATTTTTCATTACATTCTCACACATTTCATGCGGTATTTCATTAATTTCATCACGAATATTTTGTTTGAGTTGCTCAAGCGTTTCTGGTTTATTTACATAAACCTTGCTTTTCAGATATCCCCACAAAAATAAGTCCGGAGCAGTCAAATCAGTCGACCGTGGATGCCAATCAACATAACCATTTCTTGAAATAACTTGTTGTGGAAAGAGGTCTCGCAGTAATGCCATTGTAATCCTGGCTATATGCGATGTGGCACCGTCTTGTTGATACCACATGTTTATCAAGCCCAAAGCATCATATCACGATATCGCTCCCCATTCACAGTTACCGTTACTCCGTTTTCATTTTCAAAGAAGTAAGGTCCAATGATTCCTCCTGACCAAATCCACACCAGACTGTAACTTCAAATGGATGCAAAGGTGACTGATGAATAATTTGAGGGCTTTCCATTGCCCAGAACCGACTATTCTGTTTATTCAAATAAAAATGTGCCTCGTCACTCATTATAATTTTTTCATTAAAATCGGGGTTGTCATGGGCTAGCTGTAACATCCTATAAGTACGGCGGCGTAAATGGTCTTGTGTCAACTGAATCTTAAATGGAAACAAATGCAAATCCTTGTGCAAAATTGTCGCCAAAGTTGTTCTTTGAAGACCAAGCTCCTGAGCATGGCGTCGAATTGAGGTTGATGGATTGTTTTGAACACTTTCTTGAGCAGCAGTAATGTTTTCAGTCGATCTTGCAGTACGTTGTGGCCCATGCTTGGGCATATCACCTACAGACCCACTTTCTTCGAAATCATTCACTACACGATAAAAAGTGCGTTTTGTTGGCACGTTGTTTCTCCCAATAATTACACGTAACTTTCTCATCGTCACAGTAATCGATGATTGATTTTGATACAATGTTTAAACTCGTTGGTTTATCGAATATTTTTCCATAATAAATTTGCCACGTCACGACTGCCAAATATGAACTGTCAAGACTAATGTTTACCAAAATGGCGGCAAGACAAAGTAGTATACCTTCCCGGCGGACACCCTGTATATAATCACCTCGCGATTACCGTTGTCTTTTCCTACTCAAATATACACAAAAACTGTTCAAAGGTCGCATAATGTAAACGTCTGATTGTAGTAGATTCTTATGTCGTTTTCGATTAGTAATCCGGAAGACTTCTGGACTCTTCTGAATGCGTTCGTTTGGTACTTAAATGAAAGTTACGCGCACATCAAAATTCTGAAGAGATTAGCTGAGAATTATTACCCCATTTAATTTAGCAAATTAAGAAATAATACTTTTTATAAAACAAACATACAATATCCTCTGCATCGGCCTCCCAGTAGAGCGGTTGGAAATAAAGATACGCAAATGCAGCGACAAATAGTCTTTAAACTCGAATCAGGAATCGAAAACGACATTAGTCGCCTCCCGACTTTTGCTTTACTATCCAAGAATATATTTATAATACATATGTAAATTGATTGTTTGGGGCGAATGAACGTTGGATCACAAAAAGTCACTGAAGTCACAACTTGAAAAAACTTCTTTACAATCAAAACCGTGAAGAACTGGACGCGTGCTTTGATTGAAGACTAACATGCAAGTTTTTTTGCAAAGTGATCGAATTTCAGATGTGTTTTCTAATCAATTGTTGGCCATTTCTATTTCATTATATATTTCATATAAGCAACTCAAACCGTACACGGTACTGTGAATATTATATTGAAGCTACAAGGTTTATTCAAATAAATCAGTTTTTGGCTTTACCTTTTTGTAAAGAATTTTAACCAGAAAGGTTAATGATGGCCTATTGTGAATACCGTAATTATATGTGAAAGAACATGTGGCTAACAAAACACATCTATCTGTTGATAAATTATTTGATAAAGGTACTCCTTTTAAAGTCAAGTCGTCTAAGCTTTCGAAGAACCGTGCTCACATGTGTTAAGTATTAACCCCAGTATTAATAAACACGAATTAACGGCGAGTTACCCTTAAGTCATGAGTTATGTGTAAAATGTTATTAATAAAACAAATTTGAGACTAATTGAGATTTCTCAACTGTGAGTTAACTAAAATCACCGTCAAAGGTGGTTAACGATGGTTTAGCAGGAAAACGAAAACATGTTTTTTTTTATATTCCTACTTCTTTTTCACTTCCCTTTGGTTCTTTTTTTGTACAATTCTCCATTTTTATTGTCCACATTGCATTTTTAAATCTTAAAACATCTAGACAAAACAAGCTTATAAGCTTGAGTCTATAAGATTTGAGATGGAAGGCTGTAAGGTTCAACCCAGGGGATGTATATTTGGAAGATGAAGAAGAAGATAAAGAAAATTTGATTGATTGTAATAAAAAAGTAATAAATTTGAGAAAAAGTTATTGCTGAACGTCAGAATTTTTATTAATAAGAAGTTTTAACTCGTGAGTTAAGTCTTATTGCATCGCTAAGTTAGCTCGTAAGTTAGAGGTGACGTAAGGGATTTTTATAAATAGGAATGTAAGTATTTTACTAAGTGTCATATTTTTAACAAGAATTATTGAAAACGTTTGACAGTCTCGTGATCACGTTATCCGACAGTGGATGTGCTAGCCTCACCTTATTTTACTACCCCTACCTAGTTAACTTATACACTCTGAATTAATATAAATAAAACATTAAAATTATGGGAAGTCTTTAACAATCAGCCCAATCATTAAATCCGGCGGATTGACTGCGGAGGGAGTTGTAGGTACTGGCATTTTACATTCTCGCTATCATACAAACCGTCTGATATTAAGTGTGCAGATGTCGGTAAGAACTTGTTCGAAAATAATCATTGAAAACGCAAAAAAAATAAGAGTTAGCTAAAAAGGTATCTAGCAACAGGTATGCTAAGATTAGGTAAAGTGCCCAAAAGGAAACGAAAAGATTTTAGTGACATATTTGGCTTTACCTTTCTAAAGGTGCGATCAGACGGCCATCCAAACTTGTCATCTGGATGACAACCTGACGTCACTATGACGTAGAATTCATCCTAAAGTGGTCATCCCGTCTGAAATAAACAAATTTTTTGACGAAAGCATGTCATCCGGATGACAAGTTTGGATGACCGTCTGATCGAACCTTAATACATTATATATACATATATTGAGTACATATAGTTACTATTACAAGTTTTATATAAACAGCAAAATGTTTTATTTTTCTGATGAAGTTGGGGAAATTTCAAGTTCGGCCCCTGGATCGTCTCCTAATAAATAATGGTATAAATGCTGCATTTTGTTATCCCTTTGTATGCGCTTTGTGTTACTACTATTTTCCTTCAACTAATTAGATAAAATAAAACTAAATATGTATATGCATTTTTTTTTTAAAACCAATTGGAATTTGCTTCCCAAAAATGTATTGCAAACCAGCTCCCTACAATACAATCGATAAAGTGGTTTTGCGGACTGATAACGCAGTTCATCGGCCGTTTTTTGTGATAGCACAAACGAACGGAGGCGGATCGGAAAAAGTGCCGCCGCAGTCAATCAGCCAGATTCAATGATTGGCGTGAATATAACACCATGTAGGATAAGCGGCGTTTCCGTAAAGCTGAGCAGTTTCCAATGTTTCCAATGATACAGTCGGCCCTAGCGAGGTAGCCATCGGAACGGAAAATTTTTCGCAACGCATACTCTGTCGGAGACCCTAATTACATTCGAGGTATCCGATTTCGGAAAAGAATAAATAAAATGCAACGGCGCATTGATTTGACATGCGACAAATGTTAGATTCTGATAGGGATGTACAAAATTTACCGATATATCGAAAAGCCGCTCTATGTCGACGCATATTTGTATTTACAGTACTTTAAACTCATACATATATGTCGAGGAGGGAGGCATTTCATACTTAATACAAAAAAGTATGCCAATAAGCTTACTAGCGTAAGTTAGAAACCAATTTTTGAGTTACCGATATTCACATTCAAAATATATTGAATGGCTAAATATCGATATATTTTCGAAATAGCCATCTCTATTGTCAAAAAGTGCCAGAAATAAAAATTCGTGTTTTCAAAATCAAATAGAACAAAAAAATGGATATCGCAGCTTTCTTTATGGAAGTAAACACAATCAAAGGAATTAAGGGCGCAAAATAAAGAAAAATAACGAGGATATCGAGAAACAAAAGGAAGATGAATATTTTGCCTGATAAGGCGTAAGTTCTCCTATTTTAGATCTTATATTTTTTGAAAACTTAAGAGTTTACTTATAGATTTAAAAATAACTTTCCCTTAACAAGTCTTAAAATAATAAACATAAATTATTAAACAAAAATTACTAGCCTGCTTGGAGTAACTTTAAATAAATAAATAGAAATCGAAATAGAAGTTGCTATAAAAAAATACTAATTGGTCAGAAATTGGTCGCACTACAAAGTAGATCGTAGGTGTGCGTTATTTTCTGTCGGAACAATGTTCCGAACAGAGGTTCCAAAGAATACCTCGAAGCAAAAATCCTCCGAATCGTAGGAAATTGGAGAATTTTCCGTTGACGAGCACCTGTTTTTGGTTTCTATCTAGACACTTTTATCTTTTCATGTCAATATTGCGCCAACGACTTCACAATTGTTCATCACATGGGGAAGAGCCTAAAAAGGAATTTTAAAAGAGAAAACAAAATTCAACGATTCCTAAAAAAATTTTGGTTTTTCCATCGGTATCCAATACAATCCTCTTTATTATTTTGACATGATTAATAGTATTTGTTTTGTTTTGTATTTTTTTTTTATATATTTATAATAATATTCTTAAATAACATTCGGTTAAAAAAGGATACAAAAAAAAAGATGAAAACAAAACAGTTGAAGAAAAAAAATAAACACCACCGCACCTAAAAATTCAAGAATCATTTGATTTAAATAAAAAAAAAACCGTTTTTCCAAAATGTTGTTAATTTTTTTTTTTGTTTTTTTTCCTCTAATATTTGTTACAATAATAATTTTTTTTTAAATCATGTATTTGAAATTTGAATCGAACATTTTGAATTCTTTGAATATCGACAGAAGCATATTGTTGTTTTTTTTTTAATTAATTAAGAGAGACTCTGTAAAAATTGTGTAGTTTGTTTTCTGTTTAATAATTATTATAATCAACAAAAATTGAATAAAAAAAAAAAGTTAATAATAATAATATGCATTTATGAATTGTTACATTTCGGACAGGATAAAGGAAAAGTTTGTTTTTGTGTTAATTTATCTGTTATAGAATTCGTAATATCCAAGGATAAACAAAATATAGTTTTTTTTTTGTTTTACTTTAATTAGAAATTAATCGCCAGGAAATGGTAACGTCTATGAGAGCTTCTTTGCCTTCTGATAGAGCGTGTCAACAACTTTGCCCATACTTTGAATTGTCTCTAGGACGCGTTCGTAGGTCTTGTCGACGGTGGTTTCCTCGAATACGATAAGTACACCTTCACCCTGGTCGAGGATACCACTAAATTTCTTGTCGAGAATCATTTGTGATAATTTCTTTTCCACCTGAGGCATGGGCAGCTTAATGCATTCGGCAACATGTGAGACCTGAAAGTGAGATAAAAATAAAAAGGTTATGACATATTTGGCGATAGAGAGAAAATAAACTAAGTTGTTGGTTTTAAGGAAGATTATTGACGCCATTTTCATTGAAATGATGGCATTTAGATTTGAAAATCAATTCACCTGACAAGGTATTCCTCGTTTGGCAAAAATTTTGCGCAAATTTTTTACAAAAAATCATTTATTGTCACCTAAATAACCTTTGACATCATCGAAAATGCGAGCTTAAAGGGGGAAGCGAGTACGTGTAAGTTCAAGAAACCATCATTGCGGCAGATCGTCTTGTGTCACCCTTTGAACATTTTGAGATAAAGTCCATGCGCAGACTGGAAAACGATTCTACGAAATGTCTGGTTAAAGGCATCCTAATTTTGTATAAGGCTTCGACCTGTCTATTTCATCAGAGTGACAAACAAATTTAAATGCCCAAAAAAGTTTCGGTATCAGAAGTGAAACCACTAGTTGGTGTTTGTACAGCATGTTCAGAACAAGCTCATATCAACTCGTCATCATGCACCCAAATCTCTCAATAATAACGTTACGTCGAATTTTAACAATGCGCTCGTTCCCAAAATGCAGTTAACCCAGAAATTGAGGACTTCAAACCAATATGCATGAGAAAACACAACATGATAACGATTTTTCAAGAAAATTATGTCGCGAAAAACGATGTCACTTTGCCTCCAAGATCGTGCGATATGACACCGTTAAATTTCTATCTTTTTAAAAAAACAAAAAATAAAACAAGGTCTTTGGCAATCAGACAGGAGGGCCGGTACCTTGATCCAAATCACGAAAACCTTGCAATGATGAAATGAAACCCAGATCCACTACCATTAGAAGCCAAGATTTTTCCTTGTATTAAAGATTGAAATAGCAATAAAATGGAAAAAAATTGGAGGCTCATGTTACTGATGTCCAAACTCTTGAAAGGCTGAGAAAAAATCATCGACTTTCATCTCTCTTTGCAAAGATTTTGCCAGTACGACGCTAATTTGTGTGTTACTATGGAAGTCACCAAAAAGGCAAAGGGAAGAATCGTTATCTCGAAGATAGGTAAAACACCACAACTCTCAGATTCCAATGAGATAGATTATGTGCAGAATGTGATGGTGGCTAAGCAGGTAGTCCAAATCAACATCCGTCACTGCCTCCCCTCTCCCTTAATGGTGAGTATTCATTCAAGAACCTGCATTATGGCAAAGAAAAGCCTTCATACCCTAATGGTAATTCCTTTCAGCTCAGGTGGTCTGACAGTAGAAAAGGGCAGGACGAGAGATCTTCCTCTACTGCGTTGTCTCTCCGGGTTGGATTCGAAGACTCTTCGGGCCGGAGCGTTGGTGTCCATTCGCTCTACATGTCCCAGCCATCTTAGAAGACTAATCCGTATTTTTCTGACCAGGTCGAAGTCGCTGTACAGCTCGTAGAGTTCGCCGTTAAATCTCCTCCTTCAAAGCCCGTCAACGCAGGCGTCTGCGTACATACCTTACAATTGCAACACGTCTGTTTCCCTACAGTCAGTAAAGAAGATAGTAACAGCTTACAAGGACCGATTTCTAAGCTTATGTCCATACTATCTGGAGTAGCTCAGACACTAATGATAGTGATCTTGTTCTGTTTGACAACTTTTTCTGCTCCAATTGCCTTCCCTGTGACTACGGTAACGCACTTCCCCTGTTCTACTGCAGAGTCCACAGAATATGGTGGCGTTCCCGGAATCGGCCTGGGAAATGCAGGGCAATTAAATCTTTTAGCACGAGGAATATATAATATGTGAGGAAACCGTCATTCCAAGGCTAAAATACCTATTACTCTTTCGTTGTTTATTCTTAGAACTCTAAAACGGTTTATAGACATCTATGTCAGGAATGTGATTGGCAAGGAGTACACGTAAAGATTAGATACAATCACACACAGTCCACAAAGAGCTCAAATAAACAATAATCTTAGTGACTTGGTTGGACTCATGCTAGGTTCAAGACAGATAAAAACATATCAAGAGGATGTGAGTAGTAAATTGGAACTGTTTAAAATACCGCAACCGGTAGTGTTCCGCCATTGTTCCTTAGCTTAATGTGTAATGACACCGTCGATCCGATATCCGATATCCGTACGCTAGTAGTGGATTCAGATCAGAGCCGCATCTGGCCAGCTCGTCGGCTTTTTCGTTTCCTTCTTCCCCAACGTATCCGGGAATCTAGCAAAGTACAACTGAGTGACGACATATGGCGCTCAGGGCTCAAAAATGGAGTCTGTAACGCTAACAAGGTTGAATCTCAACTTAAAAGACAATGCAGTTATTGTACAGTCGATAAAACTGCATCTGCACCTATCTTTCAACCATGTTTGAGTTCAAGCCCTTAGGTTGCGTGATATATACGCAGACTATTTCAATAGAAGCATACACATCCCTAACCATGGCCAACTTATTATAAGATATAATAAGTAAGACTATCAGCAGCTCTACCCTAATTCGCATTAACATTCGGCAGCCCACGATTTCACAAAGCAAGCAAAGACCGAAATTTATGCATTCGTGCGACTTAATTTTGCATTAGTCATGTTTTTTTTTTCTTTTCTATAATTACACCAACAGTCTAACAATTCATTTAGAGATTCATAATGCCCCACTCTGTGCCCCGTGCGCGTGAACGACACAAAGCAGCGGCCTTGGTGCGAGCAAAACAAAGAAACAATGACGACAGCTCCTTGTTTCTCTCATAGCATGTCTATTTTAAGAACTCACCTGCACTCTCGAATACGGCTCAATGATTCTGCAAAGATTCTGTTCCAGCATTGTGTCGTACAATGTTCCCAAATGCGCCTGGACAATGACATCTTCGGCCAATTCCTTGTGGTAGTCCTTCAATGCCTGTTGAAAGTCGGCCAGGGATCGTTTGTGCGAAGCTTCAGCGACCGACTTCATTGCATCGATATCCCTGCCAGAGTATGTTATAGCCTGAAAAGCCCACCACAAAAATTCAGTAAGCGATTTGGTGTCTTCACCATTTACTAACTTACCAACTTCCCACTGATAATCTGGTTGACATCGTCCGACTGGCCCAGCATTATCTTGCACAGCAACATGTATTTCAATGCGGTCAATGCCCTGCCAGCATCAACACTATCGAATCCCTCAAACGCCTCATAGAAGTAGGAGAATCCAGTTTTGAAATCCCGCTCATCGGCTGCGTGCAGGATTCCCGATTGCAGATCAAGCGCACCCTGTACCTTTGGTGGACAATAGATCGCGTTCGCTGTGGTTCGTGCTGATGTCAGGGCCGCCCTGGCCTTGGGCAAGTTACTCAGCGCATGGTAGGTCTTCGATTCTAGCAATTGCACCTCCACCAGGAGATTTTTATCGTCCAATTTCTTTAGTTCTTTAAGCAGTTGCGAGCCCAGCTGCAACGCCTCCGTATACATTCCAGTATCAAAGTACAGGGCAATCAAGCGGGCCTCCAGCGATTGCCTGAGGAAGGTGCGCTTCTCTTGCTTTGACCATTCGATACAATCCTTGCACAATTGCACTTCTATACCTGTCCCAGCTTCCATGTCCAAGAACAGATCAACCAAAGATCTTACCAATTTTGCAGCCTTGGCCTTGCTAATCAGACTGAGAAAGGGTCTGGTGACTTTAATAAGGTCAGCCAACTCCTTGGCCTTACCATCTTGTTTGTACAGTTCGCCCAATTGTAGGATGCCCTGCTCCTTAACACGAATAAGTTCTTCGTCATTTTCGGCAACTTCTTGTTCACGAACGATTTTGTTGAGAAAGTCGATGCCATGTTCCGGACTGCGAGTTGCAAGTTCTTGCGCTCGCTCGATTTTCGTAGCACCGGCCATTGTGTTTTGTATTTTCGCAATTTACGATTGAAAATTGGTATTTTCTATAAAAAAGAATTCAATTTAATTAAGCACTGAAGAATTTTTTCTTTATCGAAAATCCTTTTGTGAGCTTCTCGTGTTTTCTTTTGCGATGTCTTGAGTCTTTCTTCTTCGTAGTTTTCTTTCTTTTCGTTTTTTACTTCCAAAAAAATAGACTTGTGTGTCAATACATGAATTGCGGTATAAGTGTGGACGACGTACAAGCGCTAGTCATTGCATTCAGGTTGAGCAACTTTGAGAATATTAAAGAACTTGGCAGAATTTGAAGGAAGTGCTAAGGGTTAGGCTGCACTATTTTACGGAGAAATTTTATGAAATTTTTTTTTTAGTTTTCACCATAGAAACTGTATATCTCACATATCTGATTAAAGCCTATTACGCTACTGAGCCGAAATGAAAAATTCCATGCAAAACTCCCACAAAAAAAATCATTAACGCAAAATTTCGTTACATTTTTTTAACATTACATTGTTTAAAATAAAATTCTTGTTTTAGTGTTTGCTTTTTTCTTTCACAAAATAAATAAAACACTGAGCAACCTGAACATTTGACAGTTCAAACGACGTCTGCTATGTTAGTTACATTTCTCCTGTCAGAATTGTTTTCAGTCGCTGGTTCATTGGAGGTCACGGAAGAATATTTCGTTTCACATCAGCAGCTTACTATAAAGCATAGCATAGCAAATTTTTTTTTACGTCAAGTTTACTAACAACAAAATGATGATATGTACTAGATTATTACGTTAATTTAATTATATTTTTACGTAGAATTGCTCTACAAAATAAATACATCAAAATTATAAAATAACTAGTTGTTATTTAATTATATATTAAAAATATGAATTTATGCAACTTTGCCTAAATATTTCGACCCTTCATAACTATGCAATCGTATGGTTACTAAACGAGGTTTCTGTCTAAATAAGTAATGGAACTCAATGAACGGGAGATTCTACTACATTTGTTATGTCCTAAGAAATGTACTATAGACAGTATCCGACGGCAACAAAAAAAAGAACACCTTTATCATGTCAGGTTAATTTTTTAAGTCGATAAATTGCCATACTCAATTCTCTTTCGCCATCGCTTGCTGAGATGAGTAAATTTTCTTGGATTCGGCTTGGATCTGCTTTGAAATGAGCGTGCTCTCTCTCACAAAATATACCAAAGTGGGTCCGAGATATGATTCTAATTTTCATTCTATGCGAAGTCCGCCATATGTCACTTTATCCTTTTAGGACTAATTTGCTTCAAGGGTATACATATATTAAAATAAATAAATTTTGTTAAAATTAACCATCATTCAAGGGAAATCTTATGATCAAATAAAGAAAGACCTCTACTGTCACGTCATCTTGAATCTAAGACCTCTTTCTATTTCTGCTGTTGCGATAGCTCAAAGATTACAAATTATTGTGCTATTGAGTTCTTCTGGGGTTTATTGTTATTCGATAAAATTGTTCGTATTCTCCATAAATACTCATAAGAAAGCTCTGTAAAAACTCAACATCAACTGCTTTACCGCCACTAAGATCATAGCACAGTCACATTTATGCGAAATTCCTTATCTGTGATAGGTTAAAACTTGGTTTTATCAGTTTTGCAGCTTCTCAGTTTATTTTCTTCATTGAAGAAGTTATATTATATACAAAATACGAAACCATGTTATATACTATGTATTTTAAAAATTTGTTAAAACGTTTTTGGTTTAAGTATTACGTAAATTTAAGCCGATCTTTAAAATTGTTTAACACAATTCACATTTCAAAAACGCTGTCGGTAATGGTAACAGGTGTTTTCGCAGAACTGCTTTTCTAAGCACACTCACCCTAAAGTTCCATTCCTCACAGTTGTCGACACTGTGAAGTTTTAATTTTTGTTTTTTTTCTCGCATCTAGTGCGCAAAGAAGTTTCCATTTTTCATGCAATCGTGATAATCGGTGTACATGTACACTGCTGCCTACTTTTTTTTGTAATTGTCGTCGGCGTTTCCTAAACAAAAATATTAGACAAGAAAAAAGTGACGGCAGTTTTCGACAAGGAAATTTGTACTACTCGAAATAAGCAAAATTAGGTACTTACATGCCGGAGAAAATGAACAGACGCATGGTAAATTCTAAATACATTATAATGTACTTTTTTTTTTTATTTTCTAGAAGTAGCTTTTTTTCCTTTTGGCTTGTGAAGCTATGGTAAAGCAATTTCTTAAGGTTTCGTTGTTTACACTTTCAAAACAGTAAAATGCCATGGAAATATTTTAATTTCTGTTGAATATTGATTTAATATTGTGTTAACCGATGCCGGATATTGTTCTGCTGGTTTTAATTACTTTAATAGAAAAAAAAACAATTTTCTGGAGCTTCTATAAATAGCTAAAAACCAAACTAATTAAAAAAAAAAAAATATGCATATCGTTCCTAACCTTACTCAATTGCAGTCACCGCGCAGTGCCAGTCGGAGCGTAAGCAGATCACCTATAAGAAAGAATGGACGGAGGTAAGATTTTAGCAGCTTAGGCTTCTGAACGAGCTTAATTTTGTGCATTTGTTTTATTGGCAGAAAATCGCCCTCCTATTCCCGTAGCCGATCCAGATCAAGGACTCCACCGCCACCTCAGAGAAGAAAAGGAGATCGACGCACTCATAGCCGAAGTCGTTCAAGGTAAGCTGAAAGCATACCTACGTGAAATTTATTTTACCAAATTATTTGCAAACATTCGCAGCCATTGCTGAAATTCAAGAAATAACATTTCAAAACCAAAAAAAAAAAACACCTCAAAAACATCAAGCAAAACAAACACACAAAATCTCTTTCTTTGCAAGCTCAAACTGAATTTTAGAAAAATAACTTTATTTATTCCTCTCACAAAGGTCGTACTCGCCAAGGGATAGGCGCCGGTCACGGTCTCGTAGTTCCCGTACATATGGGTCTAGTAAACGACGTGTGGGCACCAGGGTAAACGTCAGCATACAAGAAACTGAAAGTTCTAAAAAGTAATTTGTAAAATCTTTCGTTTATTTGCAGGAGAAGCCGTTGCAAAGCCGATGCTTAGGAGTTTTCGGATTAAACATTAGCACCGATGAATACCAGATAAGGGACATTTTTTCAAAGTACGGCCAAATTGAACGCATTCAAGTTGTGATAGATGCTAAGGTGAGTCCTGAATTGGATTTTGTGAATTTACAAAAATGTGCCTGTGATATTGAAGTACTCGGTGTAGTTTCTGGAGTTCGGAATGATCAATGGCTAGAAAAACTTCAAGAAATATGAGTGGAATGCTTTAAGTATAGTGTTCTATGAAAGGCTTTTTGAAACATTCATTAAATAATTGCAAATGAGTAGGCAGATCCCAACTAACACTTGGATGATGTCTTTGTTGGAAAATACTTAACGGGCTTTTGACCCGTGTGTAAAATCTGATTTGGACAAATGGTTTGTTAATGATTTGTTACATGCACCCAACAAAAACTAACTCCGTTTTTGTAGACGTTTTGAAAATTCGTTGGCAAATTGCAACGTTTTATTCCCTCTTCTGGGTAGCTGGCAGCTTCATTTTCACACTCAAGTTTCGAATGCTGCCGATACAAGAATGTTGTCAAACTCAACGTTTGTCTCTCGGAATATGCACGTTTATTAAGTTGGATGCGTGCCGATTTTGCCAAAAAAATCATCTTTTCAGATGAAGCTTATTTTGATCTTGGCGGGTATGTAAACAAGCAAAATTGTGGCATTTGGGGCACAGAAAACCCGCACGCATACCTTTAAAAGCCGATATACCCAAAACCAGTCACTGTTTGGTGCGGATTTTGGTCCAGAGGCCATTTTTCTTCGAAAATGAGCAAGGAGTGGCCGTTACAGTCAATGGCGATCGTTATAGGGCCATGTTGAACGAATTTTTGTGTACAAAAATTGAAGAGGAAGATATTGGCTACATTTGGTTTCAACAGGACGGCGCTACGTGCCACACAGCCGAAGCCACACTCGATGTTTTGCGCCCTGTTTAAAAAAAAAAGAAGTTATTTGGCGGACACTATATTAATACGTGGTCGAAGTTGATTCGTTGCAGATTTTCACCGTACTACGAGCTGCTGCGAAGTCTATTTAACGGAAGCCGTCGTTTGTTGTCTTGAAGGATGTGCTTACAAACTAACCCGTCAAATATACTTTTGTTTCCGACTTTAGGATTGAAGTCCCCAGCGGCACAATTTTCACATCAGTACTCCGGACAGGGTCTGTCTCATCGTCTGCTTCTGCTCTGTGCACATATAAGGCTAATGTTTTGGAATGTACTCAGCCCATTTCCTACGTCACCTTTTACGTGGACGGGAAGTTACCCCCACAGCTTAAACTTCAACCTTTAGGTGCTGTCCTTGACCCTAACACATCAGGCCGGTTATTCCGGTGCCAGTTACCAACTTTGCTCATACGCCTTACTAGTTGCCTTCTGTTTGTTGATATCGACAGCGACACAATATGTTTGTGTCCAGAATTACGTATTAGATGGTTGTCAGATGTAACATTGTAGTAAGTAAAAAATTTTGAAATTTTGTTATCAGTTGGTCCATTCTTACTCCAAACTGTTGTCAGTTGTGGTTGGGCCAATGAAAATCGACATTAATTGTGTATGTCAGATATAATTATTTTCTGTTACAATCGTCCTGAGTTCTGTTTCTATTCGTACGTTTTCAACGTCAGCAGAGTCAGTAGCAGAAAATAGAAAGGAGTTAGAAAAGAAACAAATCTAGGGGATGTGTACTAAAACCTTAGAATATCTTTAATTACTTCAGGCTCGTTTAGCCAACTAGCGCGAAAATGCTGCTTGATCTGCGAAAGTCGTCGCCATCTGTTTAGGCCGGATACCCGCTCAAGAAGTTTTCAAAAATAAAAATTATTTTGAAAAATTTTCTGTCGTAACAATTTTCTTATCTAAACTTTCAAAAAAAAAAAAAATTATAAAACAAAAAATAAAAGTTTTTTTACGGGGGCTCGGCGCCTTTTCCATTGTGCAAATTTTTAAAAGATTTTGACAGCAAAAACGTTCCAAATCGTCGAAAGAATAGTAATGTATTTGTTTCCTATGCATCGATGCAATATTAAAAAAAAAATCATTTTTCCTAAAACGATTTTGCATGCATTTCATGCACTTGTAAATTACTTCTGTTATCTCTGCTTATATCTGCTCTTTGTATACATAATACAGATGCAGCTGTGATAATTTAGGCCGGTATTCATCGACTATTCTTAAAAAGATTTTAATTTTAAGTAGCTCATGTGCATTTGAAAATACAGATATGAAAAATTATTTAACTTTAAAAATTAATTAAAGTGCTTAACTTTGAGCAAAATGTACACTTTGATGAAGGATGATTTCTCATTAGCTATCGCTCAAAAATCTCAATCCATGTCACGATTTTGAGTTACGAGTTATGTGAAGTAAATATTTAATCTTCGAAACGCTATCATCTGGCGATAATGAACACACGGGATGTGTGACCCAGAAACGTTGCCCGATGATGCCAACTAATGCCTGCGGCCCAGCGTTATAACGTTTCCCTTGACAAATAAACCTTGAGATTGGACAAAAACATTAGATTTTACCAGCACTATGAGTGACTTTTGCACCAAACGTAAAACTAAAAAATGCAAAATTCCTTTATTTGAGACTAGCTTGCCCATGATCGACTTGCGACGCCTGCTTGCAAACATTCTGAAGATTCACACCTATACCCGCAATATTAAGTCTCTGTCTTTAACAGGAAACTGTAAACGTTTGAAGTTAAAGAACTATGTATGTCGCTTCCCTGATCGCTTACTCATGTTCGCTAAAAATACATACAATTCCCAACTGAATAAAACAAATCAGATCACTGATGTCAGATGAGGTGCAATGACATAGAGACTCAAAAGCCAGTAATATTCCAAGTCCCCTGGGACTGAACTGGTCACTTCATTTTCTCCATGAAGAACTTACATTTGCACTTAAAGTTAGGTGGTGCAAGAGTCATCCGAGTTTGACTATCTTATTACACCTCATTTCGTCTGTGCACACGACACAAGCACAAATGTCCTATTTAAATATAGTTAATAGTTTTCTCATGGGGCATTGTATCAAAATAGTTTCTATGGCCTATAACTTTTGGTAGAGTGAATTGAATTAACGCTTGAGCAACCGCACAAACTCATGCGAGATCGAGATTCGGCTCAATCAGGCAAATACATGCCTAAATCAGAAAAGAAGAGAAATAATTCGCTCTTTCTTTTGTGTTACACACGTCACGGCCACTCCACAGTATTTGATGTGCTCTTAAAAAACACGAATAGATGTTGATAGCAAATTAAAAAAAGTAAACATCACTGAGATCGATTTGAAAATCTTTGGTCAATTAACGTTTTAATAAAAAAATGAGTTTTTCAGAGATTTTACTAAAATTTCTAAGCTTTTAAAGCATGTCAAATTGAAATTGGCCTTGAAATATGCGTAATTCAAAGATCTAAAGACTGAAATTAATTTCATTAAATTAGGCGCAGAAGTAGTTCAAATTTTGTTGGTTTAAAGTCGAATTATTGAATTACTTGGTCTTTCAAACACAGAACTAAATATTTGTATATGCACGAACCTGCTCCTTGTGAATACCTAATTATTAAAATAAAAAAAATCCATTCGCCCGTTCGCTGTGAAGGTCCAGTCAAGTTTTATATTGCATTTTATGATATAAAAAGTAATAGTATATTGTATATGATTTTATCATGAAATTTGCCTTTGGATTATATTTCTTTTAATAAACGTTTTCAATCAAAATGAGATCTAAATTTCACAATCTTTTTTGCCAAAATTTAGTTATTTTACAGGAATTTTTTTTATTCTTATAAGACAAAAAAAAATGTTCTCTCTACAAAAGCGGTTGTCAAACTTTGTTTTCAGATAATCTTAAAAGAACGATGCTACCCCTTTTTAAAGGAATTTGCGTAAAACCTCCCATACATGACCGAAAGCTTAGCTTGTCTAACCATTGTGGTGCGAAGATACATTTTTTTTGACACGAATGGAAGGGAGCTACAGTTTAGTGCCGATTTCAAACGGGAGTTTATTTTTAAGAAGCTTCTCATGACAGTTGTTACTCTTGGATGTTTGCCAGACTTTCGCAAGAGGTGGGTCAGCAAATAAAAACATTTTTGTGGTACGGGTCGGATTTGAACCAGAGACCCCTCGCTTAGTTTGTAGTCACTGTAGCAAAGCCACTGCACCCACACTTTCGCAAAAAAAAAATCGTTATAGCAACAATTCACGGAAGTTTTTAAGAGTGTCAAACTCATTCAAACAGATTTGTTATTCAATTCTTTATTCAAGTCAAATGTATCGGGCATTAATAGCCTTCTTCACTAGTCGATGAACCGGCTTATATTTAGTAAGCCGAACTCCTTTGCTCGTGTTTCTCCACCTCTTTTTCGGTGAGTTAAGGTAGGATTAGATTGCATGCCAATTGGTCAAATAATGACCATTTCGCTGTCAAAAAATCTTATCTTGCAGGCGAAAACTGTCAGAAATGGTAATTATATGACCATTTGGCATGTAGTCTCATCTTACCTTGAGCGTGAATTGCGTTGATACCCTCGTATGCTAGCGAATAGACAAAGCATCGCACATTGAGCAATACACTGGACAACTGACACACCTTTGGTTGTCAGATGTGTTTTAAAGAAGTTGTAAGTGTTTTTAATAATGACCTCAGGAGATATAAAAAATAAAGCAGCTGCCGCGTTGATAATTTTGTGAAAAAACACAATAATCGTGGGCAAATTAAAAAAAGATTGTTTTTTTGTTGTCAGAAACGATTCCAGAAATCGAGTGAAATCATTTTTAGTGTTCTATATTTTTATTTTGGGAAATTGTTTCCTGGTAAATTATTTGGTTGTTCACGCGTTTTAAAGTATAATTAAAGAGGGATAAAGTATCATCAATGACCATTCCTAATGGTTCTGCAAATTGTGGAACCTCACTTTGTGCAATCTTCAATTGTAAGTCACGTTGCAGCTAGCCGCAGTTTTGCGTTTTCATGGTGAAGACAATTTTCAAAGGTCAATCGGAAAGGATGCGTCGCTTTGGGGGGAAGCACTGCATCAAAATTGTTGACAAAAGTGCTAACGATTTTGGAGAATCGAATTTGTTTCTTCCATCCACTCGCGTCCTTCTGTTGTGGTGGACCATGACTGTTCACATCTTTTCTCAAATTTTCCCACAAAACTTATGTGACACTCGACACAATTTTATCGCACTCACGCCAACGAAAATTTAAAACAGTTAAACAACTCGAAGCACAACAATCTCTAACAAAGCAAAATGATCAGGTCCGATACCCGTACACTTGTTGAACAAAAGCGTTGGCCATCAATAATTAACCATCTCCAATGCGTTGGTTGAGCAAAGTTGAGAACCTCGTGCATTAGAATTTAGTGCTTTAATCATAAATTTGATGAGTTTTTCAGGTTGTGGATGATCGGCATTAGTGTCTAGGAAAGAAGAAATATTTTTGACGCAACTATGTAGCGGCTCTTTGCTATAAAATGGTCCCTTTTTGCATTTAAAACAATAATAACTCTGATTTTAAAAACATATTTCACATTTAAAAATGGTATTTCAAAATTCGAAAATGTTTTATTTTTTTGCAGTCTGGGCGATCGCGAGGTTTTTGTTTTGTATATTTTGAACAGTTGAGCGACGCTAAAGTTGCAAAAGACGCTACCACAGGAATGGAAATAGACGGCCGTCGCATTAGAGTAGATTATTCAATAACACAGAGACCTCACACACCAACACCTGGTGTATATATGGGCCGAGCAACAAAGTAAGTGTTTTTTTTTTAACAGTAAAATCAAAATTTTTGAGTAACCGTGCTTTTTTTCTTTTGCTTTATTTTGTATAGCTCCAGAGATAACCAACCTGATTCAAAAAGGTACAAAGAAATAAAATATTTTTCATATAAATTTGTTGCATTGTGTAATTGGATACAAAAAAAACAGTTTTTAAGAATTTTTGTATTTGAGATCGGCACTACATATCGTTAACGCGAAATGCGCCCTTTTGGCCAGTTAAAGAAATTTTCAATTATTCAGTTATTCTCTGTTGCGTTTCTATATGCTTTGCAGTGAAAGCAATTACAGCTGTTTGGATTAACTAGTTTATGGCCTCAAGGAACCAAATGATTTTTTACAGTTGCGTTTACGTTTGACTATAGCTGGCGTTTTAGCTGACATGCAGTATAAATTAATTGAGTTTGGCTAAGAAGTAATGAAACAACACTAGCGATTGTGCTCTAAACCGTAGTCTCTGATCGGCAGTGAGTTGCTTGTTCAAGTAAACAAATGTGTTTAAAAGTTCGGCGGGTAGACCATCCCTAGTTTTGTTTATGCGAATCTAGCTTAATGTATGTCAGGTCTAAACTTTCATCATTCAGGTTGAATAATTTCTATTGCTGACTAAGCAATTTGGCAAGTTTTCTCCTTTTAAAGTTATTAAGTGTTTTTGCATATCCTCGACACGTTCTTTTACCTTAAAGTTAAGTTTTTTGAACATTATTCAACCAACTGATATGGTCTCTGTGTATATATTTTTCTATTTTTGCACGTCACATGACCGCGCTTTTTTTTTTTTTGACACGAAAGGTCTCTGTTAAGTTGTTACCGACCCTGAAGCAGCGCAGATTTCTCCACTAGACATACTTAGCTCTGTTTTCTCCAGCATCTGCACAATCTTATACTCGATGTTCACTAATATCACAATTTTTGGTTGAAAGGTTCACTCTGCCTGATTGCGGAATTGTCCGTCTTCGTCGTTTACTAGACGTCAAAAGAAATAGTTTATCCATATCCCCAGGACCGACTTTGACTCCCGTACAAGGTTTCCTTGTTTATCTCTACATTATATTATTTCCCCGACGCCCCATACAGAACGTAAAGCCTAAACCCATTGTCTATGTGAAGATTTTATTATTTGACACGAATGGAGGGACCTAACAAATTTTTGAGAAGCTTCACATGACATTTCTTGCTCTTGGATGTTGTCAGATTTTCGCAAGAGATGGGACAGTGAATAAAAACTTGTTGGTGGTGCGGGCGGGATTTGAACCAGCGATCCTTCGCTTAGTAGTCCAACGCACTTAACCACTAAGCCACTGCATCTACACGCACTTTCTACCTTTTGGTAATACTTCCCAACGTTATTTCTGCCGCGCCGCTTTATTGGCATCTTGTTTTGAAATATGTACATGTCGGCACTCTTCATGAAATCAGGGGATTCTTGATGGTTGCAGCGCATTAGTTGCGACGCTTCTGATCTTCAGCACTTGATGATGCTAGATACAAAGGACATCTCGAGATGTTCGGGATATGCGATCTGCCAAGGTTCTGACTGTTAGCTGATCTGGTGAACGCCGCTACGTTCCTTCAAGAATCTTGAGGTGAGAAAACCGTATGCCTGCTATAGTAACGTTAGTTAGTTAGCTACTTTGTTAATTAAGCTATCAATGATGTCCACCGTACCTATTTTGGAATTAAAATCTAACATTTCACGTGCAAATATTCAAAAGTCGTTTTCTTGTATTTGCTTTGGTGGGTCGTCGTCAGTGTATCGTCCTTATCCAATACTTTTTACGTATCCACCTTATTATGAATCAACTACGTAATAAGGTGGATACGACGCACAACACCTAACCTGGAAGGCCAGGTCCTTTCTATAAAGGAAGGAGCTGTGCATTTTGCAGACAGTAACCCGCTGGTGCGAGGGTGCAAGTGCTGCCTTTGGCCCATTTGGTTTTCCAACTATTAAGTGTTGGACATGGGTTTCAAATACGTCTAAGCAGCGCATATGGGGATATCAGTGGTTTGATCTTTCGTTCGCTACCGCTCGGACAGAGGAAAAATAGTTCAGTGAGAGGGCACTCCTCCCTCAATTCTCCCCTGCTACCAACGATCTTCTAAAGGGCTTGGGTACCCAATCGTAAGGCACATAGCAGTCACTAACCCGAGGCTATTGTGTTCTCATACAAACGCATCACCAAACTTTTGACTATGTACTTGTCGGAGCTCATTGATAGTCTAATTCGCACCAATATATCAGCTCAAAAAGTATTGGTATTTGCGTTTAGGGCTAACTTTTTCATGCCTTCCATCCTAGAATTTTGTTTCCTTTTCTCATCCATTAGCTTGATTGGTTTACAACCCTGTTTAATCCAAGCTATATTATCTGTCTTTTTTAGCAAGTTCGTTTAAAGAAATATGTCAGATCTTGTGGTCTGCATTCTCCATCATAATCTTATTCAATGATTTTTAAGAGGGAATTTTTAATTGAATCCAATCCAATAATATTTATTTAATTTTCAAACTTCTTTCTTCTAGATCCTACAAAGATGGTTACTATCGCAGAGATGATTACCGCAGCAGCAGGCGAAGGTCTGGTTCGCCATACCGTGACAGAAGGCGACGCTATGAACGCAGCCGAAGCAGATCCGCCTCTCCACGTGAGTAATGAACTAGTTATTCCTTCCTCTCAAACGCTTAACACACTTTCTGTCTTACTTACAGGACGTTCTCGTTATTAGTTCTCAAATAAATATTCTTCACCTTCTGAATCATTTACATCATCATTAATTTATCAAAAAGAAAAAGAAAAACAAAAAAAAATCACGATTTTATTATTATTTAAAAAATAACGCCGCGATCCGTCGTGTGCGTTGTTTTTTCTTCTAATTATTTTCGTGACTGATAATTGAATATTTAAGTTTCCTTTCCTTCTTTTTCAAATCTATTTAAATGTTAATTTCTTTCATTCGTTTTTCTTAATTGTTCTCAACGCAATTTCATTCATTATTCAATTCCAATCGACCAGAAAGGAAGCGTGAGGCAGATTAGAGAAGCATATGTCCCAGCTGAATAAAATGGATGAGAATGAATCTTCAATTGTCTCGCATTCGCAGCACAGCACACACCATTGGGGACGTATTTCGCTGTAAATCAAATATTTTTTTTTATATCTATATAAATGCCCGTGTGTGGGCACAAAGCAAAGCAAAGCAAGAATTAATTTCAATGTCAGTTTATAAAATATAAAATGCTCATATACGGAACCAGAAGATTAAATGTCGTAGACAATTGATTTGGTCGCCTTTAATAATTGTAAATCTTACTTGTAACATAAAACAAATTAGAAATAAAATAAAAAAAAAAAACAATTAAATAAACTTGGAAATGATTGTTTGTGTGTGTGTGTGAAGTTTTTTATGTGTCGGCGTGAGACAACATATTGTCTATTCTTAAGACGACGATGTTGTCGGCTGTCGTGATGTCTTGTAGGCGATCTCCAAGGTGCCCTGGATGGTTTGCATGTCGGTTTCTATGCTGCGGGCCCAGTTTTCCACGTCACCGAGTTCCTGAAATGAATTAATTGTTTAGTTGTTGCTGGTTGAGGTGTACTTTTACTTAATAGTTAGGACTAAATAAATATAACTTAAACACGAAGATAGGTGAAGAAGTTTCAGGCGGGGAGTGCTGCGGTAAAAATTGAACTCGGTAAGGTTGCAGTTAATCCCCCCTATCATGCTATCCGTTCGGAGAGGAATTTTCTCCGCAACTTCATTTACATTCACCGTATACGTTTGTTTTTTTTTTTTTAGTATTTATTTATTTCAAAATCGCTTACAAAGTAAGACAAGAGTCTTATAAATTTTTGAAAGCCTTTAAATTAATTTAAGATTTGAATTTAATTTATTTATTAAGCTATTTTCAGCATTATTATATTATTTATTGAAATATATATATATTGTTTATTGAAAAGAAATCTAAATTTAAAAAGAGAAAAGTTAATAAATTAATAGAAATTATCAATGATTTGCCAAATAGTTGAAAAGTAAACATTTGAATCTTCTTGTGCTCTTTACACTTCTCATACTTATGGGCAGGGAGTTCCAAAGGCGAATAACATGGACGAAGAATTGACGCTCAGTAATAAGAAAATTGTATCGATGTAGTAGTAGAGCAAAAGACCTTGTTGAATGAGGGAAGTTCAGCTTACCGTGTAGATAATCAGGCTGTTTTGTTTGAATGATTTCATGTAGATAGCTAAGTGATCGAAAATTTAATAAATTGTCCAGACTACAGCCAGATATACGAACAGCAAAAGAGGAAACGTGGTCATACCGACGTAGATTATAGACGTAACGGGCAATGTTGTTATATGCAACGTTTAATTTGCGGTTAGTGGCAGAATCCAAGTTGCAAAAAATTTCACATCCATATAACATAATAGGTAGTAAAAGCGTTTTGGCAAGAAGAAGTTTGGTTTTTGTGGGGATGAAACTTCGAGTGACTTGGAGAGCACGGAGGCTTCCATATATTTTACCAATTACTTTAATTAGGTGGTCGTTCCATGTGAGGGTACGATTGAAAACCATTCCAAGGTTTCTAGCACTGTTAACATATTCGATTCCTTCGTTTTCGAGATTCAGTGGTCTTAAGACTGCAAAATCAAAGATTTTGCGATAGATGGGGAGGGCTGTTGATTTGGCAGGGTTTAGGCACAGATAATTTCTCTTAGACCAGCGAGAAATGAAAAAAAAGATCCTCATTCATTAATGCAACGGCATCATTCTTTTCTCCAAACGGTCGACTTATCAGAAGTTGCACATCATCAGCGTAAAGATGAATAAGACAATGCTTTACAACTTTTGGAAGCTCATTTATGTAAAGTGAGAAGAGAATTGGGCCAAGAATAGATCCCTGTGGCACTCCATTCAAAACATTGAGAAAGATCGATGATTGACCATTTGCCACAACGCGTTGTTGCCTACCGCTAAGGTACGAGTGAATCAACTTACAGGACTCTATTGAAAACCCAAAGAAATTACGCAGTTTTTTACATAGAATTGAATGGTTAACAGTGTCAAAAGCCTTTGAAAAGTCTAAAAGCGTTAGAAGTGTAATATTATCCTTATCCATTGCGGTTCTTATTTCGTCAGTAACAAAAAGTAGGGCAGATTTGCAGCTGCGCTTTGGTCTAAAACCAGACTGACAGGTTTTCCGAACGCACTTTTTATAAATTATTATTTCCGCGATGAATATATGTCGGAGACAATCGGAGAGAAATTGACAGGTGGCTGTCAAAAACTGATGTAAAAAACGCAGCTCATCGCGTTGAAATGTATACTGCCGGTATGCGTTACGTTTTGTCGGAGAAATGTTCCGAATAGGTGATCGGAACAATTACCATGAAGGAAAATTGTCCGATTCGTATAAAATCGGAGAGTTTTCCTTTCGGAACTGATACCAAGATAGGGGGGAATTTTTGCTCCGTGACCGTACACTGGAAAATTTGTTAAATGCTGGTTCCTTGAGTTGTTCAATCTCATTTTCATTGGGTGAGCTTGAGCATTGAGTTGATGCATGCGTTGATAATGTCGTACATTGGACCAGGCATCGGGTGTTGAGCAGCTTTGTTCAAGTTTGTAGTAGTTATACAGATAATCGACTTCCACATCCCATGTAGCCCTGAACAAGCAAACAAAATTTAAAAATTGCGGCCAAATTCTTTCAAATTCTTGGACAGAACATGACAGTACTCGATGAATGAATAGGACGTTAATTAGATTACGATAAATAATATAATTAATGGGTCGCTCCACGGGAACCAAGATATTCTCTCAATTTTGGACACGTGAATATGCTGGAAGGTTTTGTTTAAGGATGACTAGAATCTTGAGATAAGATGAATGGGTATGGATTAAAGTGGTGTGCTTTGTGGTAATCAATCGATGATTCTACACCACATTCTCTAAGACCGAGAGGACAAAGAACACGATCTCAACGATGCATTCAAAAATGCTTTGAATTGAGATATAAAAAAGTTTATCAATGGGGTGTATTCATTTATACCTTTTGATGAATCGAGGACATAAAAGAGGTCTTTGAAATTTCCGAAAAATCGCTTGTGATAGGGAAAAGCGCAAGATAAAGGACGGAAATATTGAAAGAACACTTTAAAATATGACGCTAATAACATAATTCGATGGTGTGTGGGTCGTCTGTTAAATTATTTTCAAAAGAGTGCGTGGGAGACCAACTTGTTTACTGGTCGAGAAAATTTCAAACTTCTGGAAAATTAAAATTAGATATTATTGGAGTTGTAATGATACGTATTTGTGCGAAGGCAAACTGTCTATAGTTAATTAATTTGCTTTCTTAAGCAGCATTTCGTTTATACCTTAACATTATGAAAAGATAAATAGAATTAATAAGAGTTTCATAATAAAAAGTAACAAGGTCATCCTTTAGTTCCCTTGGCGCATCGAAAGCACGTTTGTGGAGTCAACAGGTTGGGCTGGAAGGACATGAAAAAGGACTGGTCATGGAAAGGCGCCCACTGAAATTACGGCAGATTTAAGTCGTCAAAACCAAGGACATCCTCTATGGTGTCCGAAGAATCAATAACAAAAGTCAATCGCTTCGATAGCAAGTTAGTGGATTAAAAATATTGGGCTGGAAGGATAAAGCAGTTTATAACGTACACGTAAATAAAGGAAGTTTAATTTGTATTACAACGAAGTCGAGCTTAAAGGAAGATTTCAGGAAGAGCACAAACGAAACATCAGGAGATAGATCTCTTACGTTCAGGTAGGTACATATATGTAAAAAGAAATTTATTTGCGACGGAAATTTGTTTACAATTGCCTCAAGCAATAACAACAAACAATTGAAATGGATTCAATTACCTTCAAAGCACTGCTAAAATTATCGATTAGCTGCAACCACTGATGAGTTTGCTTGGCAAAGTTGGTCGCCCCAACGTGTAGCTGCTTTGCTTCTGCATCGAGTCGTTTCTGATTTAGATAAGCTTGTGCCACTCTAGGGGAATCAATTTTGTATTACCATGGCACAGGATATGTTAAAATGTTACCAACCCAACATTCAGATGATCCACTAGCGCTTGTGTAAGTTCATTGGACGACTCGATTGCTTCCTTTCGACGAATTTCTATGTAAAATAACTTTTAATAAACTTTAAACTGTTCATTAAAAAGTTTATTTTGCTTGCCTTGTTCCTCTTTGCGTTTTGCTTGTTTAGCTTGGTGTTCTTTTAGCATGGAATTCAGCATTTTCCTTTATTAAACTTTTCAGTCAACTTGTTGGTGATTAATAAACAAAAATAAATTTATCTACTGTTAAATGTCAGCATATATAGGATTGATGACATATAAGAAGTTGCTACTATCCGGTAGATGGTGCAAGACACGTTTGAAGGCGGATGTTTTTTTGGAAAAAAATCGTTGGTCTAGTCGTTTTGGAATATTTTGTTTGGAAGGTCAAACCTGATTAGTTAAAACTAGTAACATTTTTTTGCATTACACCCGTTTTTGAGAAAATCAATTTTTTGACCATAAATTTTGTATGTTTTTAAGGTTACATTTACAAACTCATTCATTTTCCAAGGTAGGTGTTTTATTTAAGAAAATTCGTTGGATATGGTTTGTGGATATGAAACAGTTTGCCAGCCTTCTCCATCTGAGATTGTTTGAGTTCTAAGTAAACCTTATATGATCAGATGAAATCAGTTCATCTCAGCAAATTTGCACTTATCTGGAGGTTACATTTACTGAGTCGATAGACTTGATGGCGGGCTGGCGTAAGTAATTGTTACTTATATATTATGAAAAACTATGCTGTGGTTTTTTTTATATAAAATTTTAGAGGCAACAGATACAGGACTATATGGTTGTCTGATGCTGTTGATTGTACAGCATCTCCTGCGCGGTCTTTATGCATACCGTTCTTTGAATGGTATGTATGCTTTCGTTATTTTTCAATTACTTAAGTTCTGGTGGTGAAAAGCATAAGTTCAGTTTTCCAGTTATGTACCACTTAAACCAAAAAGTCTGCCCAAGCTTTAACCTTGACTATAACATTTTCTGGGGGTAAGACGTGGAGGTTTATATGACCTCCACGTCTAACATAATTATTTTCGACGCTTTCGCTTAGAAATCTGTTTACTAAAAAATGTAAGGTACTTCTAGTTCTATCCCTTTATCGACGAGGTCATGATTAGAATTATGGGGGTCAGAACCCTCCCACTTTACTGCATCCCCACTGTTCATCTTCCTGGTTTTGGTCTTCGTTGAGTTAAGTCAAATGCTGCAGTTTGTAGCAGTTTTCAGGCCTGCATCTATTTCGCGCTTGAGCTTTGATTGACGTGGTTTTTTTATGGGCTTCAACTGCCGTTTTTTATTATCTCACACATTCCAACTTCAAAATAACAAAACACTGCTTAGAAAAGAGTAAGCAAAATCTTTTTTTTTCTGTTTAGAAATACATTGAAAAAAAAAAACACATTCAGAGCGTACGCTCGACTTACCGCCTTTAAAAGACATCTTGGTAACAAGGCAAGCTGCATCAACAATTAAAGAGTTATTCAGCTTACCATTGTCTTCCCTATCTCGCCTTATATTATGTAACTCCGTTTGTAGTTAGAAAACATTTATTTATTTATAATGCCATTTTTTTTTTCTTTACATTTATACAATTAAATCCTTTACAACTTAAAAAAAAAACAATAACAAAGAACACATAGAAATTGTTAGTTTTGTAGTTTATCACAATTTTCCAAACTGAACATTCTGAGAGGAAACGAAAAATAAAAAACATTAAATTGCTTCTAATATTATTCTTATAACTTTTCATTAACTTAGTTGTAGGATAGGTACTAAATTTTAATGCATTGTGCTAAGTGTTTTTACTTTTATTTCCTAACTTAAATTAAATTTACCAGACTAGCGATAAAATCGTTTATTTACAATAATATTTTACATTGATATAATATTGTGTTTTTCTTTATGAATTTTTTGTTATATAAAAATAAATACATACTTGATTATTATTGAAGTCTATTACATATTTTGGTTAGCTTATTGTTCAACTTAAATTTTGTTTGATTATGCGTTTTTGTGTTAACAGTATTGAAAGAAGTTGCTAATATATAATTCTAAGGGCGTCTGTTGATATTGTCTAATTGACTGACTTTTATTTAAGCTGTTGTGCGAAGTTTAAACGAAAATAATTATAAAAATAAGTAGTTGAAATTGAAGAAATGATTTGTGGGATTTTATTGTTTATATTAATTTATCTTGTACGATGTTCAAATCTAAGGTAGGTTATTAAAGGCATTCAGCTTGGAGACAATAAACAATAAGGTATCTATTTAGAATATATAGTTGTCCTATTTTAATTCGTTGGACAATGTGAGAGAAATAAATTTGTGTAATAATGACAATGGATCATGTATGTAAGTAAAACACAGCCTAAGTTTTTTTTTTCGGTCAAGAACTCATATAAATAAATATTTGGCGTTAGCAGCCCATACAGGACTAAGCGTAGCTTCTCCAACCAGTGTGTGTGCGAAGATGAATTTTTGAAATATGGGTAATGGAATGGAAGGGAATGGAAAATTTGAGAAGCTTCTCATGATGAGGTTTGTAAGACTTTCGCAAGGAACGAGGCAGCGAATAAAACATGAGGTGATACTGGTGCGGATTCATTCAGAGACCCTTGCTTAGTAGACTAACCCACTGAGCCACTGCACCCACACTTTCGCTTTAAATAATGAAATACGCCAAAGTTAAATACGTTTAACATTTCTTGTTTTCAACTAGGCTATTGAGAGCGGAAAGTTACTAACTTATGCCTGAAGGTTCGAGGGTTGACCTAAAAACTAAGGACAAAAGAACACTTATTGCAAGAACACTTACAATGGCAGGTTATAACTTGGCTTGGGGTTAAAATAAGACCCACTATAAAACTTTTT
This sequence comes from Ferdinandea cuprea, assembly GCA_963576555.1. Lineage (NCBI taxonomy): Eukaryota > Metazoa > Arthropoda > Insecta > Diptera > Syrphidae > Ferdinandea > Ferdinandea cuprea. The sequence continues at coordinate 63,865,141 of OY754958.1, forward strand.
ATTGGAGCTCGGGTACTTGCAGAGATATTTATTCTACGAGATTTGTCTTCTTGTCTTATCAATATGCGCTATGCCCAAATGATGTCCTTTAATACTCTATAAATAGGAACTTCACTCTAAAGTGCTTAAATAATTTTTTTTTAAATAAATCAATTCAATGTGCGCATATTAATGTAATTTTTTTAAGTTAATTAACTATTGCTTTTAAGCTTTTATTTAATTGTAATCTTATTGATTTGTGCAATATTTTAGCTATACAATATTGTGCTTATCGCCCTTAGAACGTTAGCTCTCCTTCAAACTTAAATAATACCAGAAAGCGTTATATATAGATATAAATAATTATTTACGTAATGGAAAAAAAAAATAAATTGTTGGTAGCCTGATTGTTGCTTTTTCATTGTAAATATTATTAATGTCAGTTTTTTTTTTGTAGTTGCTTATTTTTACCACTGTTGATTCTCCATTTGCTGTTGTGCGTAGGCATTCAGTTTCGCTTGAATAGGTGGCGCTGGTGCTCTTTGTTTTCGGGGTGCATCTGTTGGAGCTGATGGTACTGGAGGTGCTATATTTAAAATTGTTAAGGGAGAGAATATTTTCTTCACAATTAAATAAATTTTGAGATTTTTTGCCAATTGAGGGTGAAAATCATTTTGGATAAATGACAAAAAAAAAAAAAAAAAAAATTGTATGTTTGTATGCAGCTTGCGGATGTGCAAAAATGTGCTAAAAATTAAAACAAATGAAATCATGACTTGGTAACATGGCCGCACGATGCAAATATATGGAACTTTATAAGCAACAAAAGCTTACATGCGCAAAATCAAATATCGGCAGAGGTAGAAACAAATTTACCTAGCGATCTTTGGAATAGGGATTGAGAAAACCTAAGTCTTCCACATCTTGTGGTTAACTCGCGGGTGCGGATTTGAAAACCCTTGTAATGAATAAACAAAGTGCGTGCAATAAAAACAAATTACGGACTAGAGAACAGTAAACTATGATGAGAAAGAAAAACAGCGTGACAGAGCAATTCACAATTGTGTTGTTTTGTTTTACATGGGGGTCAACTGATGAGCACGGCGAATTTTTCTATGACTGGAATACAACTGGCTATTTCCTTTAAGAACTGGAAAAAAACTTAAATAGTTAAACTAAGAGATTCGAGCAATTTCGTGATATCTCGTTTAAGGATTAAGTTTATAGTGCGTTTTTTGAAAACGGTTAAGTAGCTCCAAATACTATATTGGTGGTCGGATCAACGCCTTATAAATTGTAGCCTTTTGACTCAGGGTAACATATTTCGCTTTAGGAAACCTAAACATATATCGTTGATTTCAAATATGTGATGTGTTCATTCCAACAAGGCTGCTTTTATGTTAATGACTGTGTTAGTGTTTCGTTTCAATGACAGAATCATGTTTTGGAAGCATAAAACTTAACTACCCCACTTAAATAGGCTGCCAAGGGCAGCACATGATCAATAAAAAGAGAGTGGTTACATCTAGGTGAGCCTAACAACACATTTAAAATCCTCCCGCTACCCCGCAAATGTGCATGCCAGGCTGGCAATAGAAAAAATTAAATGAAAATGAGGGCCGTAAACTGGGAACCGAAGCTAAGGGCACTACCATTAGCAAAGGAATGGAAACTGTTTTATTAGAGGAGAAGACTCTATAGAAATGATAAAGAAATTCGAAGACAAAACGGAATCACGGGGAACACCAGTATATATTTGGTAAATTGCCGACCTGAAACCGTCCAAAACTACTTGAATTTTAACGGATATTGAAAGGTAATTCCAACTGCTAAACTCTGTACTCTTACCACCGTGGTGAATGGGTTGGTTCTACTTTTTGGTTGCAGGTTACCGGTTGTTTTAGTTTTCCGCATTCAAAATGAAAGAACAAAGAACAAGTGAAATTCGATTTGGACATTCTCGACTAAATTTCTAAATTTACCCTCGCAATTTTGCTCGATAGCTTCCACTAATATTTTCAGGAAGAATACCACGAATCATTTTATCTTCAGCAAAGATTCTAAAAATTACGCAAAAGGTCTCCACCAAAGGGATTCGATTGTCAGGATCATATCCAAAAATACCTTTTAAGTGCGCGTCTACACAGAGAAACAAGCCCCCCCCCCAAGTCCTTAATCTATAATAAAAACAAGTTTGGGCTGTTCGTTTCAAGAGTCAGTAAGTCAAGATAAACTATATTATATTATCTAACAAAATAATACATATCGTCGGCTTAGAGTGTAGACCTGCTTAATTCTTAAATTACAATTTTACAGGAGAAGCAAAAAACAAAACACGTTTTTCTCTACACAATAAAAGAATTTAAATATTCTTCAACCTTTTTACATAAAGTTTTTGTGTATGCTCTCCCTTGTTTTGATAGGGTAAGCATGTAAAGGGTGATTTTTTTAGCTGGTTTGGTTTTGGCAACACTGGTTTTGACAGCTGACGTGTGTTTAGTACCTTGTGTCACTGTCAAACAGCTTCAGTTTGGTTTGCAATTTAACCATGGATCGTCTTACAAATGAACAACGCTTGCAAATTATTGAATTTTACTATCAAAATTCGTGCTCGGTTCGAAATGTTCATCGCGCGCTGCTTCCATTTTATGATCGGCATTCTCGACCTTCTGAGCAGTCTATTCGAAAGATTGTGACCAAATTTCGCACCAAATTTACTTTGTTGGACATTAAACCACCAACACGTTTACGTACTGTGCGTATTGAAGAAAATATTGCGGCCGTATCAGGTGACAGAAGACCGCGAAATGTCGATTCGGCGCCGTTCCCAGCAGTTAGGCCTTTGTTACAGCACTACGTGGAAAATTTTGCGGAAGGATTTGGGCGTAAAGCCTTTTAAGATACAGCTGGTGCAAGAACTAAAGCCAGCCGACCTACCACAACGCCGAATTTTTGGTGAATGGGCTCTTGGAAAGCTGGCCGAGGATCCGCTTTTTTATCGAAAAATTGTGTTCAGCGATGAGGCTCATTTTTGGTTGAATGGGTACGTAAATAAGCAAAATTGCCGCATTTGGAGTGAAGATCAGCCAGAAGCATTGCAACAGCTACCAATGCATCCCGAAAAAGCCACTGTTTGGTGCGGTTTATGGGCCGGCGGCATTATTGGGCCATATTTCTTCAAAGATGATGCGAATCGTAGCGTTACTGTCAATGGTGAACGCTACCGAGCGATGATAACAAACTTTTTTTTGCCCGAAATGGAAGTTCTTGACTTGCATGATATGTGGTTTCAACAAGACGGTGCCACATGCCACACAGCACGCGAAACAATGGCGCAATTGCGAGGCGAGTTTGGTGAACAGTTAATTTCACGTTTCGGGCCGGTCAATTGGCCGCCTAGATCGTGCGATTTGACACCATTAGATTATTTTTTGTGGGGGTATGCCAAGGCTAATGTGTATAGGGACAAGCCCGCTTCGATTGACGCACTGGAAGCCAACATCCATGCATTCATTCGTGAGATACCGGCCGATATGTGTGAAAGAGTATGCCAAAATTGGACTCAGCGGATGGGCTACCTGAGACGCAGCCGCGGTCAACATTTGCATGAAATTATCTTTAAACATTAAATTGCAAGGTTCAAACTATCGATTCAAATAAATATTTCATTCATTTTTTCGAATTTTTTGTGTTTTTTTTTTAAAAAAAGTTCTAAACCTCTTAAAAAATCACCCGCTAGTTTAGTTTGAAAGGTAAGGACTCAACTGTCTTACTCATCATTCGATTTCGACCACTTTTACTTGGAATTTAATTTTGATCTTTATATCAGACGATGCGTCTTTATTTGACCTTTCTAATGGTGTAATAATCTCAAGTATCATAAAAATGGAGTTATACGGTTTAGACTTTATGCCGACGATATTTGTATGCAAAGTATTATCTTGACATTCATCGAATTTTCCATTTAATATGTTACCATTTTGTTGACAATACAATTGCAATGAAATTATTTATCTCCCTCATTTCCATATAATTTAGCAACAACACCTTCTCCAGACAAAAAAAAAACAGATAATAAAAAAAGAGACGAGAAGCGAACAAACTTGAAATCAAAATTTCCATGACAAAGAGGAGCAATAACGAAGCGTTAAACAAAAAAATTGTACAATGCAAAATTTTACAGAGATAATAATAAAACAAATGCAAATGGATGTTTATTTTTTTTTTTTTTTTTTTTTCAAATGAATATTTTTATTGTTATGCCATTTTTTTTTTTAAATTCATTTATCTATTCCTTCTGTTTTCATTATTATTTTATTTTATTATATATATATAAAGCATGCTTTGTTAAATGTTAACAAGAAAATGAATAAAAATTAAAAAAAAATAAATGAATATTATATGTATATAAAAAAAATGTTTTTTTTTTTTCATTCTTATAGAAAGAAAATCAGCTAAAAAAGAACTCTTAAAATATAATTCGTAAATGTAAAATTTTTATACAAAACATTCGTTTTCGATAACTGAAAATAAAAATAAAATGGTTCATTCTGTTTTTTCTAATTCTAAGTAAAAAATAAATGTAATAATATAAAACATATATATTATTAGATAACAAGTGAATATCGTAATATGTATAATAATAACGATTAACGATGATCGAAAAAACAAACAGGTGAAAAGAAAAAGCTAATAATTAATAATAATTAACTGTGTTACTTTTTTTTTTTTTTAAATGTGTAGTTTTCGAAAAATATATAATTCATTCGACTACTTCTTTGCTTCGTTATGTGTATGTTCTTTATCTTTCATTTTCGTTCTTTTCAATTTGTTTACATACCATTAGTTGCTTTGACCGCATTACGACTAGGATACATTTTTTGGATATTTAAGAATGGTGGCGGAGTCGGAAACTCGGTGACATTGTGAAATCGCTTTGCGAATTTCGATTCCAAATCGGTCACTAATCGACTGACTACAGAGTTGCCACCAGTATTGTTTTGACTGTAGCTGCTGCTGCTGTTGTTATTGGAGGTGTTAACAATGCCAGCTGATGCTATACCCGGTGTTATCGAGGGGGTGCGCATGGATGAATGCCTCTGGGGTGGCACTGGAGGTGCGCCCGTCTGGAAAAAGAAATACAAAAAAATTAACTTAGTCTACTCTATATCAAATTTAATGGGTATTTTTGTCAGATATTTATGAGGGTCGCGTTTGAGAAATTTTGGGTATTTTTCAGGATTGAAATTTTAACCCTGGATCAGTAATCCAACAAGTCTATTAATATTCCCCCCTATCATGCTATCCGTTCGGAGAGGAATTTTCTCCGCAACGCAAATATAATCGGAGACTTCATTTACATTCACAGTATCCGTTTTCCGAACGTACTTGTTATTTCCGCGATGAATATATATCGGAGACAATCCAATGCGAAACTCATAGGGATGTATTTTCGATGATCTTTACCCCTGATCCGTCCAACTACGAATGATGTCAACATCATCATCTGTTTTTAACGTGCTATGAAGGTGAGTTTTAATCAATCAAAGAATAGGCAAATTTTGTTGGTTTTAACGAGAACTTCTATATCTTGGTTGAGTTTGAACTTTTTTTTGCCATCTTGCCGGGATTCACAATGAATTTACAAAAAAAAAGGATGTTGTCTATACGAATAGAATTAGTCGACGAGTATAACTATTTGAATTGCATACTATTAAAAACATACTAAAAGCTAAAGAAGTTATTCTGTGTTGTAATTTCTTAAACACTAAGCCCACAATTTAGCATAACTGAGTACTACAAACAATGTTTTAACTGTTCTTGTTAACCCTTGTCATATGCACGCAGAAAATAAAAAAAACTTCATCATAAGTCGCCCGTTATGACTACAAAATTGAAAGTTTTGAGGAACTTGGGGCTGTAAAAAATTCAAGGATTTGTACTTCCACGCAGAAATCCTGTTCTTGGTAAGTGTTTGCAGAAAATTTATGGGGCATGTGACTAGATGTTTTCCATTGGGGATTGAACCTGCCTCTCCTGGTCACCTCTCTAACACACTAACCTCTACACCCTTACTATTAATTGATAATTTAGGTGACGATAAAACTGTGTTTTTTTAGTGACAATTTTCATTTCATTTGGTTTTGAAGCTATTTCACTAAGAGTCACATTGTACAATCCGGTAACCTTACTTAGGACCCCACTAACATCACCCCACCACAATGTTAGATGCACATCCATTCCGTGGAACAAACTTCGACTCATTTCCTGTTGCGGTTTAGTTCAGATTCCAACGAGAAAAATTATTCAAACGCCCAGAATTAGAAACTGTGCATCCACCTACCACGTCAATCCAATAACGAAACATTCTGAAAAATGTAGACAAAAAAATTGGGTGATGATGTAGGTGTAGGTGTACAGCAGAAAGGTTTTCGAGCCGGAATATGATCCTATTTAGAACATAGGAAATCATCAACATCCAGAAATCTTAAAAGCAAGGAAAGTAGCTGCCTCCTGTACTTTAACAACATCAGTGAAATAGCTGTTGAAAAAACGGTATACCAAAAATCGATAAAGTTTTACTTGAAAGGGAAATATCTGAAAAGATTGAAACCGATTAGGCATGAAAAAGGTAACCAGCAGTTTATACACACTCTTAAGATGACATATGCCTATAATTATAAGTTGGGTACGCGATTACCGACAATAAGAAACAAATTTTAAAGGCAAACAATTGGTAAATAGGGATAATTTCAAGGGTAAGTAGTAAGGTTTAAAGAGCTTTTTACTACATATAAATATGTAGTAGTTTGTTTTGACAAAAACTGTCGAGAGAGATTCTGCCCAATTAATCGCACTCAGATTAAGCCAATGAGCAATCAATCAAATAGGAAAGCAACCCCTTTACCGATAAATGGTCAACCACTTGCCTGGCAGACATGTACTAATTGTTATTATTTTTTCTTTGCTACGTGCCTATAAATGTGACTAACGATTTGCAAAATAACTATGCCGACAGTCGAAACATATTTAAATTAATTTATTAAATTTTCTGAGTCACTAAATTCCACCGCATAAGAACTGCAAAACGTATGAATGATCTAATGTCAGGAGTACTGGGAACTCGCACTGCCAATTATATCACTTTTGACAAACGAGGTCACTCTGTCGCACAGAGGTATAGGTACTGCATACCCATCAATAGCTCAATTATTTGTCTGTTTGAAACAAGAAAGCATGAATACATCCAGTGCCAACACATTTCTTTAATCAATTAACATTATTATGATGTGCACTTCGAAGAACCAGACCTAAAATCGCGCCATTTTCACGCCGTGTTTACCTAATCATATTGTGTCAAACCAATGTATAAAAAGAAAAGCCCATTTCCTATTTTCCAAAGACCTTGAACCAATGAGGGGGTAGGTAGTCCTTACGAGCAAAAGGTACTTTACATTCAGCCCGAATATACACTTTCTGCCCTTCACTACCACCCACCTCCACTTACACTCACACACGTACACAACAGTGTCAGATTTAACTATTTGTTTACCTTTTTGGATCTCATTATGTTAGTCTGGCTTTAACTTTAATTTATAAATTTGCACAGTTACCAGTTAGTCGATGCTTTTTTAAATGCTCAGTTTAAATTATTTAAATTTTATTATTCACCATTAGTGGACTGTATTGCGAGCCCATTACCACATTCTGAAAGTAGAATAAACACTGCGACCTGGTAATTGTCATCCCTTTACGTGAAGTCGAAAACTCTTCTGATAAAATCAATAGAATACGCTCTTGGAATTTAAAAGAGAGCAAGATGTGCCAGAGAAGAGTGTGGTGGTTTTCTCTAACAGAAAATTGGATGCAGTGTTGCTGTGCTCTGGAAGAATGAATCTTTGTAGTCAATACCTAAGTGGTATAAAAAATACATCTTTAAAAATAAACTTTGGTAGCTTGAAAATGCGTTTATTCTTCTTCTCCAAAAAAAAGATTCGACATCGACAATTTTTGTTCTATTTTTATTCATAAGAAATTGCTGTGCCTTTTTTGTTAAAAAAATTAAATCACATTTCAATGGCAACTCTAAATACATTTCTCTACTACGAGCAACTTATCCACATATTGGCTTCTCTCTTGGAAATTCTGTTTACGAACTCTTCTCAGAAAAATTAGGTCGATGCACGAGGACATACTAGTTGTATGGTTTAAAAAAATATATATATATAAATATTCCTACCTACATCAAAGTGCACTTAAGGGAGAACTTTTGGCAAACTCATTTTTCCTGAAAGCTGATAACAGGAAAAAAAATGAAATGAAAAAAGCTACAATGTACTTACATTAGTTGATGATTGTCGCTGGGGGGGAGGCGGCGCTGGACACGTCCTGTGCGGAGGTAGAGGTGGCGCTGGTGCTCCTCCATTGAGTTGACTTGCTGCCGTTCTACTGATAACGGGTGAGCTCGTTTTCGGTGACGCTGCTGAAGGTGGAGGTGAGTTATTTGACGCCGGCATTCCGCTTGTAGAGACATTGCTTTGACTCGACTTGAAATGCAAGGAGGAGACATTCGGTGTGAGACTGGAGATAGAATTCGAATTACTCTGTGACGGTGTACTCAATGAAAGATTATTAAGGTTCGTGTTTGATACACTTCTAGCTGGAGTAGGTGGTGGCGGTGGTTTGACAGCGGGCGGTTTTGGTGGGGCGACTGTTGGGCGGCCTAAAAATAAATAAAAAAAAAAAACACAAAAATTGGTCAATTGATTAATTAAATGATTACGCGTCATGCTAACGGCAAACGATGGACTTACCAATGGGCGGGATTGGCGCTTGCCGGATACTGATTGTTTCCTGTGACTGACATAGTTGCAAAGGGGTGCGCATCGTAGCAAATGCTTGGGTGGTTGGGAAGACAGGCCCACCAGGTGGGGCGATAGGTGGGGATCTGAAAATTCGTTTCATTAAATGTTATAAAGAGAGGTTTTAAACGGATTAAAAGGAAGTCATTAACGTGAGTGGGTATTTAATCTGTAAAGCATATCGAAGACGATTTGTTTTATTGGAAGCACACATGCAGCTAGATAACCAGGTCCAGATTCAATCGATGCTTCTCATGGTATATGTATGAAGTGTAATTTGTTGTTATAAATGCGCTAGTGCTACGAGTGGTTATACACGTGATTCACTGCTTCAAAAACGCATTACATTCTACACTAAAAGCTGTCCAAAAATTTGGCAGAAGCTAAAAGTGTGTTTCGATAATCAGGGTCTGCATATATGCGAGACTTTCTTAATGTAAGTCGCCGATATCAAAGAATTACAACGAATTTGAAGCCAAACTGAGTGCTAAAACATCAAGAATCTATATTTATCCTGATCATATAAGTAATGCTTAAGAAACAACAATAACTTGTTCTCAAACCAAATTCGGTAAAAAGTAGGAATCTGATTATGTTGAGCTGAGAAACAGCACTCAATTCTGTACTTTTTTTTAAGACTGCGACCAGGATAGATCTTTTGTGCACCATATGTAGTTAGTAATTTATTTGGTCTGGCGACAATCCTAGGTCTTTGATGAACCTTACGATTGTTGAGGCCGATGATTTGGCAATATCCTGAGTTTCTGTGGGTCCTTTGTTGAAGCATTTAAGCCTCTTTTGGATAATTGCAGGGCATTCGCAGAGGGTGTGTTCTGCCGTTTCTGGTTGTTCTAGGCAGAGTCGACACACATCTAGAGCTTTTACCCATTTTCATGAGACGATGGTTCAGGGCGCAGTGACCAGTTAGGAAGTCAGTTACGATCTTAGCATCAAGTTTGCTCATAGAGAGGATCTGAAAAGCTCGTTTTTTGTTGGCCAGGCCAATGAATTTTTTTTTAGCGTGGGATGTTCACATTTGGTGTTTCCAAGTATTGAGTTCAACTTTTATATTACTGGTTGGTAGTCCACAGAAGGGCTCTGGGCCGATGAAAAGGGTCGCAGAGCCTCTTCATTGCCGAGAATACCTTCGTGTCCTGGGACCCAACAAAGAGTCGCTCTGTTGTGGGACGGTAGTTCCTTTAGAATTCTGTACTTTTAGTCCGTGTAGCTTCACACAATATGGTAAAATCTGAAGTCTTTGATAGCCAGTTAAAAATCACTATCCACTGTCTGTTTATAGTTTTTATTTGCAAACAAAATACCCACTAAGTTTAATTTGAAGCGCGAAAATTGAACAAGCAAGCCACACATTTAATAAATTTTTAAATATTCACACAAAAAAAGCTCATACCTCGGCGACTTCATACTGTGATGCCGGGCTACAGTAGATTTCTGCCCATTGGAAGCTGCCACCAATTGCTGTATGCCCGGCGGTTTGGGTGCGAAATTCGGTTTACCATGATTTGGTGCGAATTTATTCGCTAAAGGCGCTGGTGGTGGAGGTGCTGTATTACCACCCAATGCCGGCGATCCCGGTGTTGGTGATCTACTGCTATTGACTGCTCCGAATAGAGTTGACTTATTTGGCGCTAATGCTCCACCCAGTCGTTGTGTTGATGTTGTCGTCGATGACAACGATGATATGGATGATGTTTTCGTTTGACTACTCATACTATTTACAAAACTTGAACTACTTCCTAATGATAAACTATAATGATACAAATGAGACACAAGAGAAAGAAAAATAATTAACAAAGAAGTACGACACCAGAGTGTTGCAATAAAAATAAAGATTCATGGTCAAAGATTCTGATGAGTTTTCTAATGAAGAAGCTTTTTTTTTTTTTTATAGGTTATGAGCTTTGCACTTACTTTAAGTTGGCGGCGTTTTTCCTCACTGAGATGCCGGTGGTAATTTTATTTCCACTTCCACTACTGCTGCTACCCTCTGATAGCGTTGGCGATGAGGCTTTTGCATTACTGCCTCCGGTTCTGCTTCCTCCTCCTCCGACTCCTACTATTGGACTTGATCGCTGTGAATTTAAATTACTCTTCTCCAGCACTGAATCGGAAGTGCTCTGTTAGTAAATGGGGAGAAGAAAAAAATAAATAAATAGAAAAAATGAAACGACGACGTTGGAAAATTAGCGAACAAATTTAATTGAAATTCATTGGTGTGCAAAGTAAACATCGCATCTTATGGTGGATGATGATGGTGGTGTTGGTTTGTGTGGCGCTATAATATGTTTGTTGTAGTTTAATTTCTGTGTGGGAGTGACATCTGGCGAAGCAGATGCTATCGTTGTGCATCTCTTGTTACCAGAAAAGTTATGAAATGCTTATATTGAGTTTCTTTGTTGTGATAGAGGGATTCTGGTATTGATATGCATACACATTTGGGGCAGACCGTAATTTAGTTTGTCATATCTACGGACATTGTACGTACATTTTTTAATAGTTTCCGATGAATTAGTAAGCATTCATTAAGAGAAACAGAAAGTGAGTGACGAATGTGACGACTGCTCCAAATCATAATTTTAACAGAAATATCTCAAGTAAGTGATGACTACACATCGCGCGCGTTTTCGGGTCAACACGACAAGCTGAGATGCTAAATGAGTAAAACTTTCATTATGAAGTATTCAACAATGTGGAGGACGAACAGCGACAGTTCGAGAGCGGCAATTAATTATTATATGCAGGGAATTAGTCAAAGTGAAAGTTTTAAGTGTTAAAAAAGCAATCTACTACCATGTACATTGTTAATAGAACTGAGCAATATTTGAGCCCGACAATTTTTATTTGTATCATCTTCAGAAAGGTCAATAACATTACGACATGTTGAGTACTCCGTTGTTTCCGGAAGTAGTTCGGTTAGGTGTGTTAGAAGACAGCAATATCTCGCAGCACATCAATGCAATGCAATAGTGTCTAAATTGTGCTATAAAAAATACCGCACGTGGAACAACGATGACTAGCGTTAATGATACTCGGTATGGGTAGAAATTGAAAGAGAATTATTGACAGAGGTAAACTTAAATTTCTGCAGAGCAGTTGCGACTATACGTAAACGAAATCGGATCAATTACAGATAAAAAGTTCTTATATAAAACAAATGTTTGAAATTTAAAATAACTGTTTCTTTCTTCCTTAAAAATAAATAGATAAGAAATAGGCGTAAACGGTCCATACGCCGAACTTTTTCAAACATTGTGTTTGCGAATATAAGATATACGAGTATATTGTTGACACGAATGAAAGGGACCAACAGTTTGATGATGATTCCGAACGGCAATTCATTTTTGAGAAGTTTCTCATAACAGTTGATACTCTGGAACGAACGTCAGACTTCCGCAAGAGGTGGAGCATCGAATAAGAATGTTCAGGTGATACGGGACGGATTTGAACGCACAAACAAAAAATTAGAGAGACATCCCCCAACCTCAGATATTAATCCCATTCTTTTACGAAAATGGACTATAAGTCGTACGTACGCTGCATACCCCAAATGTTATTGGAGTAGCTAGAGTCTACCAAGGGCGTTTGAGCGAGGAACTCAGCTGTTCACTCACCATTCACAAATGCGAACAATGTGGAACAAGTATCGCAACATCAATAAGGAGGTAGCCGAGGCCACCGTAGGTTACTAAAGAGAGTCGGTGGTATGATGACGATTACGCTCAGAAAATTGTGACAGGACGTGTATACTTACAAGATTTTCAGGGAAAATTATGAGTACCAAGGGAAGCGTATCGAGCCAGGAAGACAATTTTGCTTAGAAAAAAAGACGGCATACCCCGTAACTCAAGAAAATCAAAGAGATCAGCAATCGAAGCAACATATGGCGGCTGGCTTCATACCTGGAATGCAGTCTCTTCGAAAAAGAAATGGATACCTTAGCACGGTAGTGCAGGGAAGCACGGTTCAAGCACTTCTAGCAGCAGCTGAATGGGCATCGGGTGAGTGGTAATGCAAAAAGAGAACGCGCGTCCAGCTAATAAAAAAGAAAATCCAACATCCAAACTTTAAAGGCAAAACAAGAATTCCACTGTTTTGGCAGTGAAAGAAACCATTGGCGATAACCCTGATAAAATTATATTCTGTCCAACTTTTATGTGATTACTACTCAATATGTACTGCAACACGGTATGACGTTCGGCCCGGCAAATGGACAATATATGATCGATTTTACCGTCTGGTCAGTACTTCAATAAGGCGAACGAGGTGAACTTCCTACCTACCTCCAAATAGTTGTACGGATCCTAAAATTATAGTGATAGTTACAATTAATTAAGTTCTGAATTCACAACAATTAACTGTTAACAAGTTGATTAAGTTGCGATCGCCGTAAGGCATTCGGCCAGTGCTTTAGATGCCCAAACATTTCAAGCGGCCAACAAAGACTCGTACCACAGCCCATGGTACGTCTACGAATATTAATGCCACAAAAACGAGGAAATACTGTAAGGAGATCTAAAGTTTAACAGTTGGAAAAGCAAAGAGCCGTAAGAATCTTCCTTAATTGCATATCACCTAACCTATTCACGTGCACTTCGCTCAACTTATGGTCAACATAATCGGCCTACTGAGCGTACTATTCGCAACACCATCACCCATTTTGAGACTCAGCATTCATTATTGGATAATATTCGACCGAATAGACCACGTCCAGCACGCTGTGAAGAAAATATAGCGGCCGTAGCTGAGAGTGTACACGAAGACCGTAGAGAGTCGATTCGGCGCCGTTCGCAGCAACTCGGACTGACGTCTGGAACGACTTGGCGCATTTCACGTCAAGATCTTAAATTGAAAGCGTACAAAATACAGCTTGTGCAACAACTGAAGCCGCTCGACCTTCCCAAGCGACATCGCTTCGCTCTATGGGCTCTTGAAAAGTTCCAAGAAGATCCGACGTTTTCGAGGCAAATTTTTGTTTAGCGATGATCCCATTTCTGGCTCAATGGGTATGTAAACAAACAAAATTGCCGCATTTGGGACGAAGAGCAACCTGAAGAGATTGAAGAACTGCCACTTCATCCAGAAAAAACAACGGTTTGGTGTGGTTTGTGGGCCGGTGGAATCATCGGTCCATATTTCTTTAAAAATTATGCCGGTGCGAACGTAACCGTGAATGGCGACCGTTATCGTGCCATGATAACCGACTATTTGATGCCTGAAATTGAAGCTCGTGATCTCGGCGACATTTGGTTTCAGCAAGACGGCGCCACTTCCCACACATCGCATCAATCAATGGACTTATTGAGAGAACATTTCGGTGAGCACATAATTTCACGTTTTGGGCCGGTCGATTGGCCACCAAGATCGTGTGATATCACACCGTTAGACTTTTTCCTGTGGGGATATGTAAAGTCAAAAGCTTATGCCGACAAACCGGCTTCGATTCAGGCCTTGGAGGAAAACATCACGCGTGTCATTCGCCAGTTACCAGTCGAAATGCTCGAACGAGTGATCGAAAATTGGACTCAACGGATGGACCATCTGCGACGTAGCAACGGCCAACATTTGATAGACATAATCTTCAAAAAATAAATGCCAAAGAATGTTCTTTCAAATGATAATAAACATTCTCCATTAAATTTGAATTTTCTGTGTTTTTTTCTTTAAAAAAGTAGGGAACCTCGAAATGGATCACCCTTTACAAATTCGTAAACACTGCAACATATGTGCTGAGCTTCACCCGACCACCTCAGCAAAACAAAATGTCTACAAAGCGGTGATGCACAAAGGACGAGAGCGGTTAGTGACCACTAGAAGCAGAAAAGAAGAGAACATCGACTTCCTTGGATAAAAATTAAAGTGTATAAGAAGCGCGCAATTTAGGAAAAACCTACGAACTACTCCCAGAATAATATTCAGTAGTTATACCAAAAGATAAAAGGAGCGTGTCAGGGAATAAGATCTGAACAGGGACCAGCAGAGAACAAGAAAACCTTAAAGTACAGCCACAGTCGGTGATTAGGATCTGTAAAAAAAAGCCAAAATTTCCGTCCACCGAATAAAATGAAGAAAGGATATCTAAAGCCCCAACGGTTTACCCGCCACACTATATAAGGCAGCATGATATGAAAATCGGGCACTGTTTCGGCAAACTAACGGAGCCTGAAATCATTTAACTGAAATAACAGTCATATTTGGGTAATTCTACGTATTCAATGATGAATGGAAATTTTGCGTTATAATAATAAAAAATTCTATAATTCCATTTCCAGCTAATAACCAACTGCAACTCATCGACACTCTCGGAATGATCTAAAGATATTCCCGCTGTTACACGTAATTGAAATTAAAATCCATAAAGCATTTAGTTATAACGTAAAAGTGAAAAACTGCATTAAACCCTTATCATTATTTAAATTTCCCAAAAAGCAGCAACACCAACATAACTTCCTGTAAACTCCTATCCTCTTCACTCACCCCCATCATTATTTTTTGATATTTTTAACACACAACATTCTATTTCAATATAAATAACTCGCACTTCTACAATCTCAAGCTAAGCAATATGTATATTCGCTACCCCCACACTTAAGAAATTCCACAGCAGAAATGTTTATTCTCAAATGACGTCACATAAGAAGAAAACAGAGAAAAAAATACAGCACAATTTTAAATTCAAATTTCTCTAATCCACAACGTCGACGGAGATAAAGAGGATAAAACCACCCCCTACCTACGTTCTACGCACAACGAAAATAGCTTTGCACCCGCTGAGTTAACCGACGACACGTTGAGCACATTTCAAAGATACAACAAAATACACACTCTATATACTCACAGATGAAAGATTCTTCGGTGGCGCTGCTGGAGGTTGTGGCGGTGGTCCACGATTGGTCCTTAAATTTGCTTCTGTGGCGTTTATCTGTTGCTTTTGTCGCTTCAGCGTCAGATGCTTTGTCAGTTCGGCATTGAAATCCATTGGACCATTAGATAAGGGTGGACTGTTCGATGTTGTTGTGGTTGTTATTGTTTCAGACTGTTGCTGTTGTGCTGTGTTTGATCGTATGGAAGACGGTGAGCTTCGTGCTCCGTTCACTGGCTTTAATTTTGGCATCGAAGACAAACCCTCGAAAAGACCACCTAATTTTGGTCCACCGTTGGCGATTATGTTGCTGTTGCTCCTTTTGGGAGAGGCAGTAGTTGTTGCTGATTTGGATTCATCCATTATCTGCAAGAGAAGGAGAGAACTGCTTTACACAAAACTGACAGAGAAATTAAAGTTATTCGTCTTACCTTTCCCGATAAGGCTGGTGCACTTTTGTCCACCGTTACAGCCTTCTTTAGTTTGGTACCTTTTTGAATGGATTGCAGAAGAGCTGATCTCATGTCGCCGCCACCAGCTGCCGCGCTACCAAGCTTCAAGCCACCCATTGCTGGTGGTGGAGGCGGGCCCGGTGGCGGTGGTGGTCCCGGTGGTGGCGGGATTGCCATCTGTAAAAAAGGGAAAAAGACGCCATTGAGAACCTTTTTTTATCTAATAAACAATAAAGAAATGTATATGGGATCGACTACTTTATATTGACAACATGTTTGGCCGTCCAAAAAGACGGCCCACTCATGACGAACCAATTAGTTTCTTGGTATCGTGCGCTCGTGCGTAGGTCGTTAGAAATGTATAATACATTCATTTTTTTTTTCTTTTATTTAAGTAGAGTTTTGTGTTTGTTCATTTTTGGTGCGCTCTGTTTTAGGAGGATAAGCCACAGGCGTTATTAGATGATTGTTCTATATCCGCCCTCATTCGTAGCTACTTGCATGGAAGATAAGTGTCATGTCAACGTCCGATCTACGACTACAATACTATACAAGATCCAGAATCCTCTTCTTGACCTTGATATTTGCTCTGTATATGGAGAGATTTATGGCGTGCGTGTGTGTGGCACGACGTTGGAATAAGAGAGACGAAGACATCATGCTACTTTACTTTATTTTAAGATGGTTTAATGTGGAAAATTATTTTTTTTCTTGTTTATTTTTTTTTGAACGAAATACGTAAAAACGTGTTATTCTGTATGCAACAAGTCTGATCGTTTGGATTACGAAATTTAAGTTTCTGTACGAAACTACAACAAATGGCGTATGGATACTATAATGATGCTCAATTTTAAGGGGTAATTATTACTTGCTGGTTTATGTGGAGAATGCTATGCTTTAAAAGTGATAAGACAGTTCGTGACAACAAAATTGAATGCTTTCTTTTTCGCGGTTGTTGAATTAAGGAAAATTTTGACACGTGCCAAGTCGGTTGCTGTTTGCCGGCAAGAAAAATGAAATCAATGCTTTTTTATGTGGATTTAATTGGCAAAATAGTTAACACGAAAATGAATTATTAAGCTTGCCAGAAGTCAAAATGATCATTGATGACAGATAAACACGTGCATATTTTGCCAAAGTATCAAATACGCGTGCCTTTAGACGCGCAACTCAGTTATACGTGTAAACGTTAACTAAAGTGGGAAACAATTTGTGTGTGCGAAGCAATATTTTCAGATTTTCGAAAGGAGTGTGACAGCGTTAGTAGTTACCTTTTGCTAGGGCGTTTGTGGAGTTCACAGACTATTTTGGAGCACTGTACGCACGTCATGCGTAAACAGTGGAAAAAATAAACCAGTAGATCAGGATAAAACATATAACTAAGGCTACGGTTGTTTATGTGGTTGACCTTGGCGGCCTCCTATGATTTCAAAATATTTATTTTGTTTTCGCTTTTTGCCGGTTTTCGATCAATTTATTTGTTTGTGAATGGAATAAACGCGGTGTACCACCAGAGCTCAACAAACCGCAGAGTAAATGCAGAAAATAGTGGACTAAATTTGGGCCAAACTATGTTGGTTTTGGAAAAGAAGGCTAACAAAGGAATCGCTTGCGATGCTTTCGACAACCAACCAACCGGGATGAATTCAATAGGTAGAATCGAAAAAGGAATCACAAGTTAATCGAATGCTCTTACAAATGATGTAGGTGAAACTTCTGATAAAAAACGTTTGAGAATGCGCCAAGCCTTTTTGCAATTCTTGCCACCTATGTTAGTGTGCTGTTTCCACCGTTGGTGTGCTGTAGACAGAAGTTTTTTATTAATATTTGTGCGTTAAATCTACATATATCGGTCAGCCGTTATTAGGTTTTTAGAAGGGTATTGGTTCTTCCAAATAACTCGACAAAATCTTGGAAAATGTATATCTAAAAGCAGATTTAGCGACTCTTCCCTTTTCTCTAAAAGCCATCTGCCTTTTTTAGTGAGAGCTAGACATTAAAGAACAGGTCCACAATATATTCCATAACCTTGAAGACTCAGAAACTTATCCTATTTTACTTTAGAAGAAGTTTCAAGAAATACACTTGTCCATCTTCTCCTCTTGTTTGTATGTTTTATATTTTAGTTAAAACTCTCATCTCGTACTTTTGGCCTAATTCTGGAGTTTTCTACCGGTTGTATGGAGCGGACCCAAATATGTGGGCCATCAATGCGGCTTCTTCTATTTACACATTCAAATGTACATGTATATACGGGAGAAACACGATAAGGTTTTTCTTTGTAAATTAATTACCAGTTTACAACTTGGTTAAGATCATAGCCTTCATTTACACTGCCTTAAATGCTTTGAACCTTAGCCAAAACTTGTCTCAGAAAAAACTACATGCATCGGCATTTTAAAACATTTTTTTCACTCATAAGACTGCGTGCACAAATTACCACACCAGTTTTCCCATTTTTAACTTAAAATTCATCTCGCTTTATATGGGCGGGATTTCATGGTTGCATCGATTACAACACCAGCGGTGACCAGCTGTTGGCATTCGAGTTTCGTACAACCCCTAAATATGCTAAGCACTGCTAACTTCACTATGGAAATGCCACAGTCGCAGCTGCCCTTTTGTTTTTTGCAAATATTTCAAGCGAATTTATTTAAAAATATACGCAACCTTTTTTGTTTTCGGTGCTCCCATTCTGTTAATTTATTTTTCTTTATTTTTACATAAAAACAAAACACACTCTCGAATTCAACAAACAACTATAACAGTTCGCACAATTTATTAGGCAAAACAAAAACGAAAAAAAAAAAAAAAAACAACAACACAAACTAGATCACTATACCACTTCCGATCGATCGATGTACAAATCGTATAAACTACTTAACTGCACCGTTCAACAGCTAAATCAAATCTGATCGCGGCCGGACTGAGTGTATTTCAATCAAAGAAACAGAAACGAACAAAGTCATCATCGTTGTTGTCGATTTAACGCGGACGACTACGATGACGACGACGACGACAACGACAACGACAACGACAAGTAAGAGATCACAGCAATATCGCACTCGCACCCAGTGTGGTGACTTTTCTATATTATGCCAACGGAGTGCCGCGGTCGCTGTGTAACGCCGGTATTGAATGACTAAACTGCGGTTTTTCAATCGCGGAAAACTTTAACTCCTTATTCCAGCTTACCATGAGAATGAGTCAACCCAAATCAACATTTGTCATTACACAGTATAAATATTTAGAAACAGAAATATTTAAATAAACCCAAATTTCTGGAAATGTACGTCAATCAAAAATTCGCAACTTAATTGGAGACAGGACGACGACGACGCCGCTGACGTTTAAAGTAAAATGTTAGAAAAAAAAGAAAAGAAATCAATGACAGTAATTTCCGCCGGAAGGCTTTTAACATCCAGGAAGAACAAATAAAGGTATACCTCCCCATACTGGTAGGTTGCTTATTTCTAATTCGAACATCGAACATCGATATGACGCAACGAACAGCATTCTATCAATACATACCTACCTAGATACTGAATTTAAATTTCAACGAAACTCGTTCAATTTGTTTGTTTGAATAATAATCCGTAACTCGCTATATCACGCTCCAATACGGAATCTTGTAAAAAAAAAAACAAAAAACTATTATCTCGTGTTTTTACATAATTTTCGTGCTTCAATGGAGAAAAGTCTATTTCCACCTGTTATCGATGTGACCGGTGATTAAAATTCATCATGGCCATCATCCGCCGTTCACGTTGGCAGCATTGTTTATCGTGCTGAATGTCTATTACTACTCTGTTGTGTGTTGTATATACCAACGGTATTCATGAGCTGCTGAGGGTTTTTAGTTTTCTATTTTTCAAAACTTAGTTTTTCGCAATTTAATTTGCATTCAAACGGCAACGGCCAACCAGCAACCACAAACGTTGAACGATACACGAAACGAAGATGATCATGAGGATGAGACGGAGACGGATGGTCGTTTTTTGTTTTTCTCTTTTTTTACTTTCGATTTCTTTTTTGTTTTTCGATGGTAACGACGGTAACGTGTTTAGAATGTGATGAACACGATGTGTGTGTGTGTGTGTGTGTGTGTGTGTGTGTGTGTGTGTGTGTGTGTGTGTGTGTGTGTGTGTGTGTGTGTGTGTGTGTGGTGTGGATGTGGACTTGTGACATATGGCAGAAACTGCAACTGACCAGCAGACGACAACCTCCTCTTGCGGTGGATTTTCTTTGTCAGAGTCATGCACCGGAACTGGATTCTGCTCTGCTGTTATTGCATCTGCAACATTGTATCACCTTGAGATGGAATGTTTTTATAATACCAGGTATTTATTATTATTTTGTTTACTTCTCCAACTAACGTTGGGGCTTGTGCCTTGTTTACTGTTCAAACGTAAATTTTGTTGTGATAAACTTGCAGTGATATTAATTTAGCAATAACTCAAAGTGTAATCTATGTGTCAACACAAAGTTTTAATTATCTGTTGTAGGTAGCTAGGCATTATAACTACGTTAAAGCTTTTCATACTTTTTTTTTGTGAATTAACACAATCATTTTTGCTGTTCAATGAGTTGAAGAATTTGAATGTGTTCGGATTTGTGGGGAATAAAATAAATAATTAGGATACCTACCGAAGCTATGATAATTTAAATTATTTCTTTAAGCGTTAACGGACTTTTTTTTAAGGTATAACCAATGAAAAACGGAATAGGTAGGTTTGTATGTAACGGGTGATCCAAGTAGAGATACTTTTTTCAATAGCCTTTTTTGACAGATCACGTGTGAGTCGTGTCATGCTGTCATGTTATTTTTGTTTAGTATTGTTTGGCATTTCATAATGGAAAGACTTACGCGTGAACAACGTTTACAAATTGTTCAACTTTATTATGAAAATTGACGTTCTGTGAGGAATGTGTTTCGTGCACTTCGCTCAACTTATGGTCAACATAATCGGCCTACTGAGCGTACTATTCGCAACACCATCACCCATTTTGAGACCCAGCATTCATTATTGGATAATATTCGACCGAATAGACCACGTCCAGCACGCTGTGAAGAAAATATAGCGGCCGTAGCTGAGAGTGTACACGAAGACCGTAGAGAGTCGATTCGGCGCCGTTCGCAGCAACTCGGACTGACGTATGGAACGACTTGGCGCATTTTACGTCAAGATCTTAAATTGAAAGCGTACAAAATACAGCTTGTGCAACAACTGAAGCCGCTCGACCTTCCCAAGCGACATCGCTTCGCTCTATGGGCTCTTGAAAAGTTCCAAGAAGATCCGACGTTTTCGAGGCAAATTTTGTTTAGCGATGAGGCCCATTTCTGGCTCAATGGGTATGTAAACAAACAAAATTGCCGCATTTGGGACGAAGAGCAACCTGAAGAGATTGAAGAACTGCCACTTCATCCAGAAAAAACAACGGTTTGGTGTGGTTTGTGGGCCGGTGGAATCATCGGTCCATATTTCTTTAAAAATTATGCCGGTGCGAACGTAAACGTCAATGGCGACCGTTATCGTGCCATGATAACCGACTATTTGATGCCTGAAATTGAAGCTCGTGATCTCGGCGACATTTGGTTTCAGCAAGACGGCGCCACTTCCCACACATCGCATCAATCAATGGACTTATTGAGAGAACATTTCGGTGAGCACATAATTTCACGTTTTGGGCCGGTCGATTGGCCACCAAGATCGTGTGACATCACACCGTTAGACTTTTTCCTGTGGGGATATGTAAAGTCAAAAGCTTATGCCGACAAACCCGCTTCGATTCAGGCCTTGAAGGAAAACATCACGCGTGTCATTCGCCAGTTACCAGTCGAAATGCTCGAACGAGTGATCGAAAATTGGACTCAACGGATGGAATATCTGCGACGTAGCAACGGCCAACATTTGATAGACATAATCTTCAAAAAATAAATGCCAAACAATGTTCTTTCAAATGATAATAAACATTCATTAAATTAATTTTTTTTTCTTTAAAAAAGTAGGGAACCTCGAAATGGATCACCCTTTATTTAAGAAATATTTCAGAAACTTGACAGTTGCAAGTGATCGAAGGATGCTGCTCAGGAGAACCACTTAACATTTAAAAAAAATAATATACTACAGGGTTTTCTGGGAGGAGGACCCTTTCATAGAAGACACATCAATCCACTTCTATACAGACAGATCAAAAACTAATGATGTGGAGTGCATGAAGTTGTCTTTTCTAATACCCCAACCCTTGTTACCCCATTCCGTCTTCCCGTTCATTGAAGCGTGTTCTATGCGGGAATAATAGCGACTAAAATAGTTTTATCTTGACTAAAGAAAAAATGTGATATGTATGTGCCAGGGATATCCGTTTATTGTGTTTTCTCATATAGTCAAGCTGCAATCAAGTCCTTGAAATCAGAATCCATAAAATCCTGTGTGGCCCCAGAAGAGTGCCGATCGTCTTTTGGTAAGATGATAGGGTAGTTTACCATTCACCTCTGTTGGGTGCCGGAGCATAGAGACATCCCCCTTACATTTTCAGTCTGATGAGATGGCCTGCAGCAGGTAATTTATTTATGATCTCTCTAAGCAGACTTTGGTTTTCGCCAGACGCTCCAATTGCAGCTATCCAGCCTAAATCGTAGGGTGTCACAATTGGCAAAGTATTGGTTTAAATGTGTCGGTTTTTGTGCTGGCTTGAAAGAGGAAAAAAAAAATACTGGTATATGGTTTTTTACACACCAATAGGTTCTTCTTCCCTGTTTCAAGGATTCAAAACTAGAAACTTGAAGCTTTCAAACGTATTTCCATCATGTTGACGCGATCACACTTCAAGGTACAACTCTTTAAAAAGCAATTCGACAATGCGATGCGATTCGACAAATTTGCTTCTCGGTTTTATATAAATGTGTTTACGATAATAATCACTTATTGTTTATCATTTAAGCAGCTTCCGACCCTTCTCTGGCTAAAACGCAGCAGCATACTGAACGAGGAGTATTGATGATATCATTGACTGGTTGCTCCAAGTTTAATACACTAAAACTTGTAACCTAATAATTATTGGTACCTACTTGTTTAAAGGAACTCTATTAAACACTCTGTAACTCGGTGAGTCTTAAAGAGAGACCCGCCCTACCTTTCTAACCAATAGTTCATATTCCAAAATATCTGTATTCCAAACCGAACCACCCTGTATTTAACGAAAGCAGCAGAATCAGTCGTAATGATTTCTACAAAATAATATAAATTTCTAAGTAGATAACGACACACCTGTCATAATTGCAGATTAAAGCAAAAAAATCCCATTTAAATCAAGAAGTACAAAAAAAACACTGAAAGTATCAAACTTGGTTAACCTTCACACTTTATTGTTCTACTACGGTCCTATTATAGGCAACCATTAAAACGGCGTTTCTGTCATCTTACTGAGGCAAAGAATACATAGAAAGATAAACAAACAAGCAACAGTTACAGTCACCGCTTAAAAAAGAAACACGGGTTGTTTCTGTCGTCAAATTATAATTCATAATCTCGGGCAGAGATCGACCATTTGCATAGAGAACTACAAAAGCGATGAACAAAAAAAAAAAAAAATTGTCAATAGAAATGTCCAAACTGGTTGTTACTTAAATTGAAAACACTCAAACCACTTTCATTCGCTAAATTAGCATGAGAAGTATATTGTATCGCTTTATATTTTGTTAATTTCTGTTTTTTTAATTAAGAGCAAGATAGAAAAGTTTTTCGCTATGTTGTTTTAGTTTTATTTTTACCGGTAAACCAGATTCGACTGCATTTTGTCATCATGAACACGTTGTACTAGATTTTTGTTTGTGTGTCAAGTGAATTTGAACTTTAGCACTGTTCTATTCTGTTTGAAATGTAAAAAAAAAAACCTGACCTAAAGTGACCCGATTTAATTGGAAATACAATACCAACGCTCGAACAGGGTGTAATGTTTGTTATTTGTGTAATATTGTGTTGCACCTATAGGTTTGTGACGATCACATCGTTATTATGCAAATGATATTATTGTGTCTATTTATAGCACTTTAATTGTCTTATCAAATAAAAAAAAATAATAAAAATGCTTAAGCTTAACCGCCTGAATCTTATCTTATCGGGGACGCTGTGAATCATTTTTCCGACGACGACTAGTTGTTATCAGAGCGAGCACGATTTTGCAAATTTTAATTTATAATATAATTCTTTTACTGTTATTTTAAGGTACACGTTCTTCTTGTCTCTTGACAGCTAGCCTCTTTCATTCAAAAGCAAGTTTTATGAGTCATTGAATCCGATTCAGACCGTTAAATGCTAATGTTAAGAATGATGTGCGTGAGTCATGCTTTTGCCATAATTCATGCAAGTTAAATATTGACGCAAAAAAAAAAATAATAATTATATCTTTCCGTAACTCACTGCTTTGAGTCACTGCCGTAAGTAATTGAAATAAATTCATTTCCTTTTATAAGTCCCTACTAATTTTGCTACTATCCGATTGAGCGCTCAGGCCCAACTACTGGTTTATTGTACTACGATGCAGACATCTTACTTAGTTTTTCCGTCCTTCGGAGGAGCTTCAGTGATAAAGAGCATACATGTTCGACTCTCACCACGTCATCCCCCAGGACAACTAGAAAGAAAGTGTTCCGCTGTGTCAATCTCCTCACACGGAAATGTATACGGCACCAGGCATTCTTATAGTGAATACATCCTTAGCTCGGAGCAGAAATAAACATGGTAGTGGACAGAGGGAGCTTACTTATAAGCCTAGGCTAAAACTCAAGTTAAGTGTATAGAGAGCTTGTATTGTGAGCTGAAACATACGAGCTGCAACAAAACTCCTTGATGAAATGAAATTCTGCATGTGCAGCAGAACTTGTGAGGGACTTTTAACCAAAAAGTTTATCCCCCTATACTTTACCGGAGCCATTAATAACTATGAAGTAGAAGGGACATCGGGTCCAGATAGCTCAGAGTTCTTATCTCCAAAGTCAGAGGCGATCCAATGCCAAATCAGTAGAGGAAAATGTGTCTTTTTTCTTAGCACAAATTCGGTGTGCACTAGGGAAGCATCTTAAGTCCTTTTCTTTTTATTGTTGTCCTCGATTATCTGCTTGAAGGAAAAGTGATGGACCTTAAAGTACATTGGCTATTCTTTGCGAGGATCGAACTTCTCTGCAATAAAGACAGGCTATCTGTGCTATTCACTCTCTGACCCAGCCCAAGCTGTTTCAGATATTTACTTGGATGAAAAAGTGATTCCCAAAACAGAAGCAACCGTTGATGACGACATGAATCGTAGTGCAAGCGTTGGGTTGCAAGAAACTCTACTATCTTTTTTGCGCAAAAAATGTTCCATAAGCCAAAAGGAAGGCTTAACAGTTGTCTAAAACCAATCCTTAACTTCACAGCATTTGTTTAGCCTCAATGACGAAGTGATACGAAACCAGGAGGCTTGCAGAGGTGCTCGTATGTTTCACAAAACAGGCTCTCTATACAATAAGCTTAAAATTTAACGCACTTATTCTCAGCCAAGTGCCTTAAAGTGGGAGGGTTATAATCCCTATAATCCTGATCATAACCTCGTCGAAGAGGAGAAGAGGACGAGCTACCTATTAAGTTTTGAGATTTTTATTTTGATTTAAAAAAAAATTGAGTCCGTAGTAAACAAAAATGTAAGCTAAGCATTTTGAAATACTGAATTAGCACGTTCAACCAGAATTTTAATTTACAAAATTATGGCTTACGAAAGATCATACCTTATTTTTTATCTCCTTTGGGTATAACATTATTAAGAGTATTGTTCATTAAAGGAATAAAAATTTAATTGTCTACGAGGTATGGCGCAGTTTAAACATCAGCTGTATAAACAGTTTTGACGCGGTTCTACTAGATAGAGACGCACCTGTTCGATCCGTATCACAACATAAGTACCCATATCCGCAGTCAATTGCGTTAATCTTTAAAAATATCTTTATATCTAAATAATAAAAGCTAATCAAATCACTAGGGTGATCGTGTGGCTGAATTTTGAAAATTAAGTGTTTTAAGTGCATCGAGAATAGGAGTTTTTGAAAATGCATTTTTTACCACCATTAGTCAGTTCGTTCATATCAGGCGGTGGGCAGGCTGGTTAGAGCACTAGCATACTTGATAAGATTTCTATTCTTAAATTCATAACTGATGACTGTGAGTTATATAAAGGGTGTTTTTTTTAGAGGTTGGTTTTTCGAATAGAGATAAAACTGTCATTTTTGTGGTCAAATCTGGCAACTCTAATGTCATTTATGTTCAGTTTGGTTTGCCATTTCATCATGAGACCATGCAATGCGTCGAGATTTTAGGGTATGGGCCGAAAATGAGATTGATATCGCTGCTGATTTTCATCGCAAAATTGTGCTCAGTGATGAGGCTCATTTTGGGTTGAATGGCTACGTCAACAAGCAAAATTGTCGCATTTGGAGTGAAGAGAATCCACATGAGACCCTTGAAACGCCATTACATCCACAAAAACTGACTGTTTGGTGTGCTCTATGGGCTGGTGAAGTCATTGGGCCATACTTCTTCCGAAATGATGCTGGAGAGCCAGTTACCGTCAATGGAGACCGGTATAGAGTTATGATAGCTGACTGTTTTGTTCCCGAATTGGATGGCATGAATGAGGATGAGATGTGGTTCCAACATGACGGCGCTACATGCCACACAGCGCACGTCACAATCGATTTATTGAAGGAAACATTCGAAGAGCACATAGTTTCGCGGAATGGACCTGGATCGTGTGATTTGACACCATTGGATTATTTTCTTTGGGGATATGTGAAGTCGCTCGCCTACGCCAACAAACCAGAAATGGTAGGGGACTTGGTAGCCAACATTCGTGGCATTATTGCAACCCCAAATGCTTGAAAAAGTGGTTGAAAATTGGATCTCTAGACTTGTCTTTATTCGAACCAGCTGCGGCGGCACATGCCCGAAATCACATTTAAACATTAATGGCATAAAATTATCCTTCCAATAAAGCTAAATTGATGGACATTAAAACGATTTTCTTGTGTTTTATTTCAATTCGAAGTTCTATACCTTTAAAAAAAGCACCCTTTACATGCAGAATGTGAAGATTTATTTAAATAAATAAATGTTATTAACAAATTGTCTTTCCAGCTTGAGCAATTGCTTGGTCTATTCATAAAGAGAACAAAGGTCTCAAAGTGTTCAACAGTATATCTATATTGAATAAACATATTTTTCGAATATAATGACCTTTTTTTACTGCGTAATTAGTCCTAATTACCTGCCACACATGTGTGCAGATTAAATTTCGTCGTCAAAAATGATTAGGACATTAGAACAAGGAATAAGTATGTTTAGGATTGACTTTCCATTATTATATTAATGAAATTAGTTCATATATGTTCTTCCTCCTGTATAGAGACGTCATTGAACGGTAAAAAAAAAGAAGCTGAAACGTGCCCTAACCCCCAGCAAACAGCAACTAAAATAGTAATTTCCAGTGTTGCGCTTGAAACGTGATCAATAACTCACTGCCCAACTTCCTCCAAATCCAAACACAATTATCACGATACACAAGCACAAGCACAGTCATGA
Source organism: Ferdinandea cuprea (assembly GCA_963576555.1). Lineage (NCBI taxonomy): Eukaryota > Metazoa > Arthropoda > Insecta > Diptera > Syrphidae > Ferdinandea > Ferdinandea cuprea. The sequence goes on from OY754958.1 coordinate 63,892,925, forward strand.
TTCGCTAAACAATTAATGGGTGCAGAATTGCGCTTCGATAAGAATCAAAATCAATCCATTTAACATTGGTCTTACGTCAGAATGCGGGTTGATGTCACTTCTTGTGTTGACATTATGTCAGCAAACAATAATATAGAAATGGAGGTAATTCACCTCAACATTTTATCTAACGCAGCCTTTCCCTAAAAAAACGAATTGCATCGATTGTCGTCGTATTTGACACGATTAAACAATTCACTTTCTTTTATCGTTGAACTCGTCAGAAAATCATAGTGTCATGCCAATTTTTGTTCTCCTCGCGCCCATGTTTACTCAGCGAGTGAGTTCGTTATACATAAGGGTATGATCATGATGGAATGGAAACCATCTCCCTCTATTCGCACTAGCCATGGCACAAGCACAACATTGAAATGCAGAAATGGTGTGAGCTAACCATATGCAAATGTAAACACAGCAAAGAGCAATGTCAACACTGTCAATTAGTCACAGTGGAAGTTGGAAGTTGGAAGTTGGCAGTGACTACATTAACACTGCACATGGGCGTAGACGCGCAGCTATTACTTTGAATGCGCACTCGCAAATGTGATGTAACGAGCTGGTTCTCCGATTACTGCCAACAGAACTGATGATGCCAATATGGCCGTTGTTGAGTGCTGAACTAATCATCTGTATAGAATCTTAATTCGATTTTAATTCGATTCTGTCACATAGGAGAACCTTGAGTCGGGCAAGGGAGAGCGAATAACAATAATAAAAATAACTAAATAAACGCGGACATAAATTAATCTGAGAAGTCGTTGATGAATTAGTCATTCGAATGGTGTGTGGTGTGTGCCGCTGGCACCGCTCCACCATCAGTCTATGGACCTCGGCGCGACCGGCGTGTATGCGACAATATCGACAGATAGGAAGTACCCGTCGACTATTCACAATAAAGAGAGACTGGTTTTTTAATTAATTTTTATTTTGCTCTTAGCAAAGTGGAGCACTGTTTTGAAACCTTTTCAGTTTATCAACGAACAAAGTGGATCAATAGGGCGGGGCTCTGTACATAGTGGCGCTTAAGATTATTTTTAGAAATGCGATTGGAATATATTATCATTATGTTGGATATAATAACGACCACATTCAGTTGCTCGGTTCCTTGACCATCTACGCTACGTCGACTGTATACGTAATTTATGTGTCTCTCTATATAAAAACCCAAATTATTATTCTATTGATAATAATATGCAATGAAAACAAATGAGAAAAGATCCTTGTAGCTTTTATAACTAGGGCTAGGCTTATCATCATCTTAATCACGATTTGCTTTGACTACCTAGGTATGTCGTTGTGTCATATGTAATTAAAACCCACCACGTGCTAGACAATTGTAAAATTCCATTTTAGCAAACTGACCGATCTTCACTTCATTTTTAAGTCATAGAAGTACTAACTGAACACGCGTTTAATAAATGTAGTACCTACTTTAAAAATGTATGCTCTAGAGATCGTGCCAATAGCCACATTGTGACGGTGAAATGCATTTGAATCAGCAGTTATTATGCATCTTATCATGATTTTAAATTTTGAGATAAAATATATTCTGCTGATACCTTTAGCGTTAATTTGTTGTTTATATTATAGAAAATTGTTTATGGGACAAATGTATTTTTTTAACGAGACGATTTAAATGACACTATCGCAAAATCGCGGTATCGGTAAATTTTGGTTAATCAATTTGTTAATCGCTTGTTTAATTTAGAAATAAGCAAACATTTATATGTCTGAAAAGCTTTTTTTGTGTGGTATGCATCGAAGCATTTTGGATGAAGCGGAATATAAAGTGTATTTTTTGTAGCAAAAAAAAAAAAAAACGGTTCTGCACTTGCGACATTGAAGACGCTTTTTTTCTTTTTTGATGACTGTATGCTTGTGGTCTTCGAAAAGAACCATTTCATTGCGGTTTCCTTCCATTTGAGGCACAGGTTGAATAGTTGACTCCGAACGCAACAAGAAATCTACAAACGTAGATAGCCTACAAGGGGCTCTGGCACTGCGGGTCGTTATAGAGCTTATTGTGCATTCCCTGGAGGTGTCCTAGAGCAAATGTTTGACTCCGGAGGAAGTCAGGAAGACAAGAATCTTCTCTGCATGCAGGGTAGCAAGGTTTGTTGGTGAGATGATTTCCTCACCGAGGATGTCCTTCCTGAGACGGAAGAGACCTGGACACTCCATGATTATGTGAAGAGAGGATTCGTCACTCTCTAAACAAAGTCTACATGTAGGGACCGGTGAGCGGCCAATGCGGTGAAGGTGTCTATCAGGAATTTTAGACAATTCCTCTCCAGGTTAATAAGGAATTTGAATTTCCTGGGTTGAAATTTAGGGAAGAAATGTTTGGTACGTTTTGACCATGTGAATTGAGCCAGACTTCATTGGATTCGGTCAGGGATAGGCTTTTATCATAGTTCCTGAAGTCATTTTTGCTAACACCACAGAATGGTTCAGGGCTGACAAGTGGTGTTGTTGCGACGACTTTAGCCAGTGAGTCAGCGGCCAATCAGCTTAAGCTTCGATTTTATGACAGTCAAGAGCTTTGATGGCTACTTGACTATATGAAATGATAAATATAGTTTTACCTCGAGTGTCAGAACTTGAGTTAATTCTAGCGGACTGGTTTATGGCAAGGATTTCTGCTTGGAATATGGATGAGTTCTTGCCAAGGCTGACTCCAAAGATTCCAGATCATGATCACTAAAGTATCTAGTTAGTTGCGATATTAGTGATTTCTTATGCGTTTATCAATGCTACAGCGAGTAAAAGAAGCATTTTGACTTTTAACAAGAAGGGTGTATGCTGATTCACCACATGAATATAAACATAGTTGAAGCATTGCCTACTCCTCAAGCTTGCGCTACATATTGTTCTATTAGAATATCGGGAATTATTTTTGGTGTAACTAGATGTTGGTTTTTTTTTTATCAATGGGCGACTTACATTATTGTTCCCAATTAGGGTTTTAACCTTCATCTCCTAAATCACAGTCAACACACCATCATACAGTGAGCAGCAAAAGTGTTGATATCCTTCACATAAATAAATGTGTCTTTATTTATAAGATATAGCACTTATTTAATATCTAGTTTAGTACCCTTTTAACCACTAAACTTCTCTTTATCGAATTGGTATGGAATATGTAAAGTTTGAGAGGTATTCACAGGATATTTCTTGCCGCTTTGACAAAATTAAAGCTTTCAGCTGCGACTTCGACTTTATCGCAACTGCCTGTCTTAATGATCGGAGAGATGGTCAATTGGATTAAAATCGGTGCTCGGCGGTGATCTAACAAGCAAATGAGGAACTCTATGACAATTTGAAAGACATGTTTGGAGTCCTTTTCTAATTTGTACCAAGATTTGTTGCTTAACTTCGAGGTACACTTTCTTTGCAATAATGTCGTTAATTATGACCATGTTACCAGCCTCTTTACTGGAATTTTCGATTGCCTTCTACTTTTATCGTTAATTGATTTCTATGCTCCTTCAAGAATACTTAGAAATCGTTAACTATTTTATGGTTGTAATAAACCAATTTCCAGGTGCTTACAAAAGTGTAATAAGTTTAGCAGTCTACTTGAGTTTGATCTTAGCAGGGTCTCGTTTAAAAATAAACTTATTTTGACGTTAGGCCTTGGTGGTAGAACATAAGTATTAAAATTTTGTTATCGAGAACAGTGATTGTTCTCATTTGATGATGAAATGAAATAAATAAATTTAATAAATCATTTTTAAATGCCTTGACAGGTTTTCAAGGCGAACCTACGAGGTCGCTACTATTCCTGCCATCGATTTTTGAATTGAAACGGATCGTGGATAGTAATAATATTCATAATAGTTCATTGTCGTACTATCCGAAGATTAAATTATTTGTTAGTAACAAACATAACGTTAAAAATAACCAGGTTGAATTTTATAATAAATTCGACGTAACACTGAGCAGAATGGAAAAATAACAAGGACAGTAAAAAAAAGTGCGAAAAACAATTCGTTTTTTTTTTACTTAAATCGAGTACCAAATCATCAGATCAAATCCAAGATCTTACATATCTCCCTTCTTCTGAATATTATTAGGATGTGTAAGTTATTGTGAGGATACTACCCATCACTTGGTTTGCGAATTCAGCATCGAATACATTCTTATTTAGGCTGTGCTTCCCCAAATAGGGCACTCAGGGCAAATAGTGCGCGTCACCTTAGGCTGCGACCACGCCATGAACGATGAGCTTCAAAATAGAAATTGCTTGGTCGCTTAACAAAATCGCTAAATGATAGCTTACGTGACATACGCTTTAATTTTTTTTCGTCGCTCAATCAGTCGCTTCGTGAGTTCATTTCATCGATGAATCATTTCTTCCATAACCCGTCAACGCATACGGGACCAAATATCTAACCACGAATTGTTCTCTCAAAACGACCAAAGACATCATCCGCTTTAAAAAGAGTCCATGCTTCAGAACCATAGATCATGAAAGGATTTATAAGGGTCCTAGAAAGAGTTTATTTAGTTGTTCTTGGAGAGGAATTTAAAGAAACAGCGATTAGCAAGTGCTATTTTTCGTTTGATTTTTGATTTCGTTTTCTGAGGTAGACAAAGTCCCTTACTAACTCAAAGTTATAGCTTCCGATTGTGAGATTCTGAGCGATTTGTCGATGTTGTGTGTCTTGCCGAAATCCTTTATAAACTTAATGATCTGAACTTTCCTGTATGCAGCAGCGGGTTCCATCTCATCGTGCACAAAATCGATAAAAATCTATCTTTAGGAGACTGATAGCGGTCTCCTTTTTTGTGAACCGGGCAAAAGATGCTGACTTTCCTCCGACCAAATCTTGAAAATTAGTTGGTGTATACTCTCTACCAAGTCATCTACTGCCGCCTTAAATAGTCCGGCGGTTAGACCGTCCGAATAGCCAGAAGTAGCTGGGATATTCAGGAAAAAGTTAAATGTTAAGATTTAATGCGCAACTTTTGTCTGTACGCATAAAAGTACAAAATCAAAGTGGAGTTCCACAAGGAATTTTATTTGTTTGACAATGCAATCCCAGAGGACATAACGTTGACGAATGTGGTTGTGTATACGCTTGAACAACGCTGGGAAATATTGCGACATTACTTTGAAAATCATGGTAATGTTGCAGAATGTGTGCGAAAATTGGTACGGATTTTGGAAGAAGAGAAGCACCGTCAGCTCCGTATGTTCGTTGTCTTGTGAAAAAAGTGAAAGAAACTGGCATCCTCATCGATAAACCAAAGCGTGAAAAGCCAAAAACAGTGCGTCCACCCAAGAAAATTGCTGCTGTGGCAGAAAGTGTGCGTGAAGCGCCATCAACATCAATTCACCGTCGTTCTCAGCAATTGAACATTTCAGAGACATCATTGAGACGAATTTTGCATAAAGACCTTGGTATGACACCATACAAAGTTCAATTGGTTCAGGAGTTGAAGCCAACTCCTGCGCCTGCGATCGACTTAGAGAAGATGCCGATTTTGCCAAAAAAATCATCTTTTCAGATGAAGCTCATTTTGATCTTGGCGGGTATGTAAACAAGCAAAATTGTCGCGTTTGGGGCACAGAAAACCCGCACGCATACATTGAAAAGCCGATATGCCCAAAACGAGTCACTGTTTGGTGCGGATTTTGGTCCAGAAGCATAATTGGGCCATTTTTCTTCCAAAAAAATGAGCAAGGAGTGGCCGTTACAGTCAATGGCGATCGTTATCGGGCCATGTTGAACGAATTTTTGTTCACAAACATTGAAGAGGAGGATATTGGCAACATTTGTTTTCAACAGGACGGCGCTACGTGCCACACAGCCGAAGCTACACTCGATGTTTTGCGCCCTGTTTCTGAAGACCGCATTATCAGCCGCAGAGCTGATGTCGGCCACCGCGGAGCTGCGATTTGACACCGTTGGACTATTATTTGTGGGGTGCCGTAAAAGATAAGTGTTACGCCGACAACTGACGCTTTAAAGGACAATATTCGTGAAGCCATTGGTGAAATACAGCTGCACACAATCGATAATGTGCTTAAAAATTGGACCGATCGTGTAGGCTACCGCATGGCCAGCTGAGGCAGCCATTTGAATGAAATTATTTTCCATTATTAACCGGAAGAATTGTACTTTCAAATAAAAAAAAACAAATTTGAGAAAATATTCAGTAGTTTTTTTTATAGCATTTTCAAAAAAAAAAGTTATTTGGCGGACCCTTTATAAATAAAACGCTGACTACCTGCAAAACGTACGCATTCATTCAGCATACTTTGATTAAAAATCTGAAAATATTGATGACTGTCTGCATCTAAACAGATTTGATGTGTTCGCTGTGCGATAAAATATTTATTGACCCTCTTATTGCTGTTGCTTCCACAACAAATACTTTCATTTCTATGCACTTGGAGTTACCCCTAAATGGGGAGTACCCAACAACAAAATCTTCCACAGCCGCGACACATTTTGCAAATGAATAACTTAAGCTTCTTGCTTGCTGCTTGGCATATGAAATATCAATGACAAAGACGCCAAGGGCAGGCCCTTAAAATTAGCAGAATTCAATGCCAGCTGACTCAGTCATAGACAATTTCCTGTTAGTTTTTCTCTTCGGAAAAAAAAAATATCTCTAATCTGTATATAGATAAAGACAAATATTAAAAATTAACGCGCACACAAAATCAATAAGTTTTGCCATAAAATAAAAGGCAGCGTTGTCAAAATTAGACAAAGCACCATTAAAGTCGGAGCGCGTGTTTGTCACCGCCTGGCCAAATTGAAGAGGGTGGGCACTTTTACCATGGCGCTTCATTGGAATGCAATGCCCTGCCTTGGAGAATCAATGCTTCGTCATCCCATTTGTCAGCGTCATTGGACGTGATGAAGTTTGCTCTTTTGTAGTCGAATTATCTTTTATTACAAAAAAAAACTACGTACTGTCATTTCAAATGATTTATTGACTGTTTCAGTACAAAGGTTTTAACTGACTCAGTTCGCAACAAAGTAAACATAATTTACACATTAGACTAAAACTGAATTTATGTAAATATCTCAAGGCACCTGTTTGGCGATTGAAAAAAAAAATCAACGACCTCAATTTTTTTTCCATTTATTTTTGTTTTCAAATCCAAAAGTAGTAATCGAAAAATGAGATAGAAACACAAAGCGCCTTGGCCGGACGCAATGGCGGGTAGTGTGGTTGGCGGTATCTTATCAAAACGTAAATTTATATCGGTACTCATAACATGGATAAGATACGTTGGGTTTTTTTTCGTCAAACTGTTGTTTTTGCCATTCCGTTTGAGAATAGCGCAAAGATGTACAGTACATGTAGTAAGTTATTGAAATGAAATCCAGTCAAAATAGTCAAAGTATTTCAGAAGCTGTTTTCATTTGTGGTGATGGTGGTTTGGTAAGCGGCAAACATGCAATTGAAATACACAATAAAACCACAAAGAGTATTGGTAACGTTCTGGTTTGGTTTCGAAGCAGGTGATAAGTAAAGTGAAAACCAAATGTCTTACGGGAGATATTGTATATCTGTCTTACGTGAAGATACGGGTAAATGTGAAGTTTTAAATTGATTAAAGTTATGAGAGAAGCAGCAATATGATCTGGTGAATTGAGTGTGGTTATACCTTTGGTAATTAATCATAAATATTAGAGATGTGCTTGTTTTTTGCTGCAATTTATGACCTGATTGCATGATATTCATCTCGTACGTAAGACTAATCGCTGACTTATTTGACCCATAAACGTTCTCAGTGTTTAATCGATTATATTGAATAGATGACCCGAAAAAAATATTATGTGACAAAAGGAAATAAAAGAGAACAAGCTCAGCCGGTACAACAAGAAGAAACATACCTAATAACGGGTGATCCAAGTAGAGATCCTTTTTTCAATAGCCTTTTTTGACAGATCACGTGTGAGTCGTGTCATGCTGTCATGTTATTTTTGTTTAGTATTGTTTGGCATTTCATAATGGAAAGACTTACGCGTGAACAACGTTTACAAATTGTTCAACTTTATTATGAAAATTCACGTTCTGTGAGGAATGTGTTTCGTGCACTTCGCTCAACTTATGGTCAACATAATCGGCCTACTGAGCGTACTATTCGCAACACCATCACCCATTTTGAGACCCAGCATTTAGTATTGGATAATATTCGACCGAATAGACCACGTCCAGCACGCTGTGAAGAAAATATAGCGGCCGTAGCTGAGAGTGTACACGAAGACCGTAGAGAGTCGATTCGGCGCCGTTCGCAGCAACTCGGACTGACGTATGGAACGACTTGTCGCATTTTACGTCAAGATCTTAAATTGAAAGCGTACAAAATACAGCTTGTGCAACAACTGAAGCCGCTCGACCTTCCCAAGCGACATCGCTTCGCTCTATGGGCTCTTGAAAAGTTCCAAGAAGATCCGACGTTTTCGAGGCAAATTTTGTTTAGCGATGAGGCCCATTTCTGGCTCAATGGGTATGTAAACAAACAAAATTGCCGCATTTGGGACGAAGAGCAGAGACCTGAAGAGATTGAAGAACTGCCACTTCATCCAGAAAAAACAACGGTTTGGTGTGGTTTGTGGGCCGGTGGAATCATCGGTCCATATTTCTTAAAAAATTATGCCGGTGCGAACGTAACCGTCAATGGCGACCGTTATCGTGCCATGATAACCGATTATTTGATGCCTGAAATTGAAGCTCGTGATCTCGGCGACATTTGGTTTCAGCAAGACGGCGCCACTTCCCACACATCGCATCAATCAATGGACTTATTAAGAGAACATTTCGGTGAGCACATAATTTCACGTTTTGGGCCGGTCGATTGCCCACCAAGATCGTGTGATATCACACCGTTAGACTTTTTCCTGTGGGGATATGTAAAGTCAAAAGCTCATGCCGACAAACCCGCTTCGATTCAGGCCTGGCGTGTCATTCGCCAGTTACCAGTCGAAATGCTCGAACGTGTGATCGAAAATTGGACTCAACGGATGGACCATCTGCGACGTAGCAACGGCCAACATTTGATAGACATAATCTTCAAAAAATAAATGCCAAAGAATGTTCTTTCAAATGATAATAAACATTCTCCATTAAATTTGAATTTTTTGTGTTTTTTTCTTTAAAAAAGTAGGGAACCTCGAAATGGATCATCATTTACAAAGTGAATGTATTTGAACACCACACGTCACCCTAAAGTTCTATTTGAGCAATACACATACGAGTTTGGACGATAGAACCTGTAAGGCCATAAACATTCCCTGGTAGTGCTGGATAATCAACAGAATCTGCAATCTTAGCCCGAGATTGGTTCCCTGGATATACGCAACATACATAGGTATACCTTACCTAAAGAGACGTGGACTCACCGAGGATCTTAAAACTTTAAACTTCTTCGATTTTAGGTTCAGCAAGTAGGGCTCTAATGGTTGTCAATAGGTCTGTGTCTAATTTGTGCAGCCTTGCTGAGAACAACAGACCACGAGCGTGTTGTCTTCGGATGGCTTCCTACCAAATACAATACAATAAACATACCAAGAACAGGCAGATGTCCAAATGACCTTTCTGTTTATGCGTAATTGTTGACATTTCCATTTATTGACTGATATCAGCCATCAGATAGTCCAATTTCCTAGAGCTTTTTTTTTCGCTGTGAATTTTACTAGCTGCTACGAGGTAGTTAAGGAGTTCACCTCGGTGTTAATATCCACTTAACGAATGACATCTTATTGCAGATCGGGCGAAGAATTACCCTATGAAGCCGCTCCTACTTCGGTTTGGCGAAGCAAATGGTTTCAAGACCACTGACTTGAAAGAAAAAGTCTCTATACAGAACCCTTATCCTGCCAGTTCTGCTATACGTCGTCAAGTGCTGGACGATAAGCAGGAAAGGAGAGTTAATACTGGGATCCTTTGAAAGAAAAATCCTTCGACGGATATTTGGTGAGAGGAGGTCGAATGGAGGAGAAGATACAACCGCGAACTCTATGAGCTTTACGAAGATGTGGATGTATTCCAAAAAGCCAAGAAACGTCGACTACATTTGCTCGGTCACATCAAGCGAATGGTTAGAGACGACAAGGAAGACCGAACCTACGTTTGAAAGACCAAGCCATCAATGATGAAAATTTATGAGTTCCTTTTTAAATATAATCAAATGCAAGTGCTTTGGGTTACTAAGCGAAGGGTCACTGGTTCAAATCCTGCCCGTAGCACCATAAAGTTTTTATTCGCAGCCCAACCTCTTGCAAAAGTCTGGCAAACATCCAAGACTAAGAAATGGCATGAGAAGCTTTTCAAATATTAAATTATCGTTCGGATTCAGCTTTAAACTGAAGGTCCCACCATTCGTGACAAAAAAAATCATTTTCGCACACACAATGGTTGGAGAAGTAGGCTATTAGGTCCTGTATGGGCCGTTTACCGCTAATATTTTTCAAATGCATTGCGGAACAATCTTCTTTTGTTAGCGCGGTTTGTCAAACATTTTTTAACGAAAAAAGTACGGCCCACAAACCGTTATTACAATCTTCTATTCACGAATTGCACTTCATCAAACCGTCAATGCAAACAGCTACATCGTCCTGAAACAAAAAAATTACTAGCTATTACTGCGTTCAGTTCCTTGGTATTGAGCTTCACTTCCAATCCAACGTTGCGCACATAAAAGATCTTACTTTTATCTTCAATGGTCATGTTTAGGTGCAGTTCACGGAAAGATTTGGATATGTTTCCGACAAAGGGATAGGCATACATAGGTCCGGAACTATACAGGTCCGAAACTACCCAGCTCTACTTTGTTCAACTAGTGCTTCAAATGAACTAATATTAAAAATTCTTTACTGAAGTGCAATCTTTTTTTTTTTGACACTATTGACAATGTTTATATAATTTGAAAAGTAATTATAAAGCTTGTTTGAGTTGTGAAACGATATGAAATATTGTTTTGCAAACTTAACTAGAACTAACCTACATTTTTTGCAACTCTGTTGGTCGTCGCTCTGTGTAACTTTATTTAAAAAATTAAATGAAAACATTGGTTTTAATTTAATAAAAAATATTTATTCAAAGTGCAGTTGGTAGTAAGTAACTTCATAAACTGTGTGCCGCTTTACTTAGCCCATTGGAAGAAACAAGCAAAACTTCCCTGAAAGGGCTCATTTCTTAAGCCGATTACTTGCCAACCCAGTTTACTTTAACTTTCGCCTCCTCCTTACGACACAAAGCTAAATGAGCAATTTAATATTCGGAAACGATGCGCAAATGGAACTATTACTCACAAGACTTTTTCGTTCAAAGGATCGTTTTTTTTTCTTGCTAGGAAGTTCCTGTTCCGCTCTTGTCTTAAGGGAAAACTATGAACATTTCCATAAACTAGTTAAAACGCCGGAGAATGCAGGAAACAAGAAAAAAAAAACCCTACACACACATACTAAAGCCCACTTAGCCAAACACATTAAATGCATTTATTGCAGCAAAAGAGTCCTTGCCATGAGCAGCCAGAACGACTTCCTCCTCTCTATACAAGAAGACACGAGTTTGAATTAATAAAAAAAAAAAAAAAAACATGCTTCCGACATTTTTTGTTCTCTGACCTATTTGAAAACAAATTTTCCATCTTCTTGTTTGGCATTGAGCGCATCTAGATTGAGGTTCTTATTGAATTCTGAGGTAGGAATCCGATAAACGGCTGCCAAAATCTAAAACGCAAAACTGAAAAACTGGAAAGACACAAATGATGAAAAACTTTGCAGGCACCAAGTCTGGCACAAACTGGGGTAAAAGCGGAAATCATTCATTTCTCTCGTATTTTATTCATTATTCAACCCCACGCAAGCAAAGAAGCTCACTCGGTGTATAGTGATGACAATCCCCCTCCCCCCCCCACTCCCTTTCGGCTTTGTTGCTGGAGAGATGTTTTTGTTTTCGTGTTGTCAGCGACCTAAATTGAGGTTGTTTGCCTCCAATTGGGGAGCGTGGCTTTTGCAGTGCGTCTCTGTCGTTGTCGTTGTCGTTGTCTAGGGAAAAGTTCAATGCCACCAAAGGAATCCTGGCTGCTTGAGGATGGTCAGGAGAAAATATGATGTAGGGATATTGCTTGTCTATTACATTTGTGAAAAACATTTTTATTTCTCTACGCCCTGATTCATCGCAGATTTCTTAGAAAATCCAGACAGCCACACACAGTCAGACAACCACGCCAATGAATCATTCACCGAGAAAGAGATACATGCATATGTATGTGTGTACGAATCATCTGTAATTAGTATTCCCGTGAAGTGCTGGTGATGGCGATGGCGGTGGCGAATGGTTATGCGAAATGATTGCATGATCGCAAGGCAAACTGCAGTGTGGCATCGTGGCAGTCACAGCTCCAGATCGATATGAATCTCTTACTCTTGGTTTGTGTGGTGTCTGCCTGCATTGAGTTAACTGATGCGAGAATGATGCTGCTTCTCCGCTTAAACACGAACACCCGGTTTTAGAGTGGAAATTTCGAAATATTGCTCACCTACTGACCAGGTTGGAAAAAATTACGGAGGTGGAATCGAAGTGGTAGTGCGTGGTCCAGCTAGCCACCACACTTGATTACTATCAATCAATAAAGTAGATTCAGGGAAATAATAAATAATCGTGTGGCTTGCAAAACGCAATAGTATATTTTATCTTAGTTATATCTTGGTACTTGTGAGAGTTTTCACAATTTCTGAAGGTGGTAAGCTGTAGTACAAATACTTGACAAAGCGCGATAAGGATAACTCAAGTAAATAATGCTATCTCGTCGAGTACTTGTGCGGAATCGGAGCAAAAGGAATGTTAAAAGGAATATTGCATTTAGTATGAATCGGAGAATTTTTCAAGTTTTAGTACATACAACGCCATGTATAGTATGCATAAATAGCCCCTAATTTCATCATTACATTGTAAAACATATAAGCGAAGATTGGCGCCATAAAAAACAGATCAGAGTCGTGCTGACATTGCCATCATTCTCCCAATATAACAACGCCCATCTATAGAGCAACCTTGGTGCGTTAATTTTCCATGAACTCTCCGCCCTTAGTTTATGGAATTCGAGGTTTTTTCTTAGCTATTTAACAAGTTTGTATTTTAAGTGCTTAAATTGTTTTACGATTGTTAAACACCAGATATAGCTAGACATTGTTTTTTTTATTAAGCCTCGGTTGACAAACCTTTTGACAAAAATTTCTAAGTGCGGCAAGTAATTAATTTCGTATCTATTACAATTACAAGAGGTGACATCAGTTTGAGTTGGTGTGTTAAAGAAAATAAGTATGAGAGATATTTGGATGGAAAAAACCGAAAGGAGAAACACATTTGAAATTGAAAGTCTGTAAAGTTTGTGTAATGGTGAGTTCTAGCTTTCTCCTAAATCGGAATCGTTGCTGGTCGACTGGTTTTGTTTACAAAAGGGTCCCACCATCTATTTGGCAATTAAGAAGAAGCCCTTTGCATGGGACGTTACAACATGGGACGTTACTCGTTGGCAGCAATATTTGTTACTGAGACTGAATTCGCAATTTAGTGGTGAAAAAATATGAAAAAAATGGAAGCATTCAAGATAGGGTAAGAGTTGTTCAGCATTCGTGAGAGAACAATTTAAACATGGATAATGGGCAAGGTTTTTGTTAACCAGTTTAAAATTTTTATGGTAAAGCTCGAAATTTGAGGATGATTATATTGTAATCTCGGTTTAGTAGCGGTTGGAATCGTAGGATTACATTTGCAAAACAGGATCCTGCTTTCGCGCACATCTACCAGTTGTATTCTGGTTTGAGTGAACTATTTTGCTTGGTGGTGGGTGCACAGCTAAAGCACATTCACATGTCGTTTTGCTGTTGAAGCGGATAGACAGAGAAATGTTCGATATGAAGTGGATTCTGGAGGGTGATTTTTTAAGAGTTAAGTTTTTCAGGTTGGCAGCACTGGTTAGTAATGGCGTCCAAACGTCACCTGTCAAAGTGAAAAGTTTTCAGCATAATCTGCCATTTAATCATGGAAAGACTTACAAACGAGCAGCGATTGCAAATTATTGAAATTTATTATCGAAATTCGTGCTCTGTGAAAATCCGCTGTTTTATCGAAAAATTGTGTTCAGCGATGAGGCTCATTTCTGGCTCAACGGATACGTAAATAAACAAAACTGTTGCACCCACATGCGATACAAGAATTACCGATGCATCTCGAAAAAACTACAGTTTGGCATAGTTTATGGGTGAGGGTGGCATCGTCAACGGCGAACGATATCGAACCATGATACGCGACTCTTTTTGCCCCAGTTTACTGAGTTGAACTTGGTTGCCATGTGGTTTCATCAAGACGGTGCCACATGCCACACAGCTCGTGAAACAATGGAAATGTTGAAGGATGAATTTGGTGAGCAGCTTATCTCTCGAAATGGCTCTGTTAGTTGGCCCCCAAGATCATGCGTATTATCGCCTCTCGATTATTTCTTGTGGGGTTATGTAAAGTCGTTAGTCTATGTGGACAAGCCAAACACGACTGAAGCTTTAGAGGATAACATAACACGCGTAATTCGTAGAATACAGGAAGAAATGCTCGAAAAAGTAACGCAAAATTGCACCTTCCGAATTAACCACTCGAAACGAAGCCGCGAACAACATTTACATGAAGTTGTCTTTAAAACGTAAATGGCAAAGGCCTATTTATCGATTACAATAAAAAAAAATTAATATTTGAGTGTTTTATTCGATTTAAAAAAAAACCCTTCCAAAATCACCCTTTACTAGATGTACTACAGTCACATTCACATTCACATTCTAAAAGATTTGTTAGAGTCGCAAAAATATAATGAGAGATTGATATGAATTTTTTTGATGTCAGTTGACACTTCTATTTCTTGAACTTTTAAATGGCTAAAAAAAGACTAAAAAATATGTAACTGGGTAGTACCCAGGATCGATTTATTGACATAATTCTCACAAAAACGACCCCAGAGCTCACAGCAGCGGTACAACGAGCAGGATATTTGCCTGGAAACCATTGAAAATGTGTTCTACTATGGAGAACATCGCCGCAGGAAAGACGTTCAAATAATACTGAATCCATTACATACAGTAATCGTCTGCAACCGAAAAAACATAGACAAGGTTTTTTCAACCATCTTGGCTCAGGGACTATAACCAGCAATGAATCGGTGAGGAAGGTCTACTAAGCAAAAAAGGAGCTCACGCACTACGGTAAGAGAAATATAGAAAACAAGTGGGGCAGTGGAGCTTTAGTACTTTCTTTAGAGAAAGTTTGCAACAGAATGCTGAAAATTTAAGTTGAAACACCAACCCACCGATCGAATTAACAATATAAAAACTTGGTCCAGTTTTCACACGGATTGGTACTATACCTTTACAAGATGAACGGCAACGAGAATGCCGACATGGCTGTTCTCTAAAACAGATGGGAAGCGGAAAGAAGTGCCATAGAATCACTGATTGCAGTCATTTCATCGATCAACATAGCCGCAAAACTGTCAACTAACGGTCAAAAGTACTAAAAAGAGAAGAGAAAAGGTACCCTGCGACAATGCAGCTTAATGCAAAAGCTATTCAAGGCCGTTAGAACCTGAGAGTCGGACTCAAAAAGTGATTAAATTAAGTTTTCATTCTGAACATCGAATCGAAAGTTAACCTAGTCACCGTGGACACCGGTCTAGAGCTTGCGAAATATAAAATATTATTTTTTTAGAACAGTTTCAGAATAAATTAACAAAATTTATTGGTCACTTTTACTTTTTTTATTTATTTAGCTTCTTATCTTAAACAAAAATGAATAAGATGAGAAAAAGAAGATATCAGGCAGTCTTGTGCTAGTTGAATCACATTTTATCTTATATATGAAACTGGTTGTTTGTTTCTTATTAAGGAAAGGGAAAGTAAAAATTTGTTTTAAACAGAACAACAAGACTTTTATTAAATTTTCGAAATATTGAAACTTCAATGAGCAGTCAATGATGATAAAACAGTATTCATGATGGTTATGAATGTTGAGGTAAACGGAAATCACTTTAGAGGTAAATAAACCAATTTCTTGACCAGAAATTAAGGAACTTGATCGAGGGCATCATTAAAGACATCTTGCTTTCAGATCAGAAGCATACGATCTTAAACAGCTAGTGCTTCTATATGATATATATAGAAGGTGGCGCAAAAGTAATCCTCCTATCAGAAAATGCTATAAATTTTGCGATTGGCCCCTAATGTCAGTTCTGTTTTGACATTTGTGTAGTAAACACATGCGAAATACACGTTAATAAACAATGTTACGCTACACTGCTCCAGAACGCCGAATATTGGTGACTATTTATTTGAGCAATAATCGGTCGGTGACTTTGGCACAACGTGAATTTCGTCGCAGATTTCCTTGCCGTCCAACGAATACTGGTGAAACACTGCGACGTTTAGCCGCTCCAATCGAAGAGACTGGCAGAACACGAGATGCAGACTCCGGAGTAGCCGTTCTGCAGAAAATATTGCTGCTGTAGCCGAAGATGTCATGGAAGCGCCGTCGACATCGACCAGACAACGTGCCACACAAATGGGTATCAGTCGACGGTCTTTACAGCGAATTTTGGTACAAGATTTGAAGATGTTTCCGTACAAAGTCCACACGGTGCATCAGCTGTTAGCTGCTGACCGCCGATCGCGTCTAATATACGCTCAAGCCATCCTTAATCACCACCAAGAGGAAGATGATTTTTCACCAAAAATAATCATGAGTGATGAGGCCCATTTCCATCTTAGCGGGTACGTAAATAAGCAAAATTTACGCTTCTGGGGCACTGAAAATCCGCGTGTAAACTACGAAGAGCCATTACACTCGATCAAAGTCACTGTATGGTGTGCTGTTTTCGCTGGAGGAGTCATCGGACCTTTTTCCTTCGAAGACGTCGCGGGCCAAACGGTTACTGTGAATGGTGAGCGAGTTCTTCTTGCCGCAACTTGATGAATTGGGATTGGAAAACATGTGGTTCCAACAGGACGGTGCCACAACCGATATGCTGAAGGATGCATTTCCCGAGCGCCTAATCTCCCGTTTTGGCGATTTGCACTGGCCAGCAAGGTCGCCTAATTTGACCGCTAAAGACTTCTTTTTGTGGGGCTTTTTGAAGTCGCGGGTTTATGTCAACAAGCCTCAGACTCTTGCAGCTCTTAAAGACAATATCCGTCAAGAATGTGAGGACCTATCGCCGGAAGTTTTGGCCAATGTGATGGAAAATGCCATAAAAAGGGCTCACATGACAATCAACTGTGGCGGCGGTCATTTACATGACATCATATTCTCGACTTGATGTAAAAAAAATTAAAAGACCAAATAAAAATAATCCACAAAAAGAATCAAAGTTTTTCATTTTTTAATTACAGCCACCTTGTATATAGCTACCATGATCATAACTATGTCTTCTTAACGAATGAAGTGTTTTCCTAGAGAAGCCTGTCTGGCTATGCTACATCCGTATAGCCGCAGATAAATTGTGATGGCAGTATTCAAATATGTTCGGACTTCTAAGTGCGATGGTTATAAAACTGGACTTAATCCAGTACTATCTGTTAATTTTTGCTCAGTCAGGTTAATTGGGGTAAGTATTTGTGGTCTTAGAGGTTAGCTTCTTTGAGTTAGGCAAAGGTAAGTTTCAGGTATACGGGACGGATAATAACACCATAGTTCAGTTTAATCGAAATTGAACAAAACAAATCAGCCTGCGAAGAACCAAATTTGCGAAATCGGGGAAACAAATCTTTGTCAACGGTGAAGAATTTGACTTCCCTATTTGCAGGTACAGGGACATTTATTTCTTCTTTCAATTTAACCTTATCATTCTGTACCTCATGTCTAAATTTAATTTAGTTATTTCGGAAAACTTCAGCTGCTTCCTTTTAAGAGACTGACATATAAATAAGTACTAGAATCGTCGGTCATGGGCGATGATGCCAACCTGGATCGATGTTTTTATGTCTAAATCCGAAAACATAAAGCCTTTTTCAATAGTTATACCTTTTGGTAAAACAATCAGATAACAACTAAAATCTGAAGACTGACTCGCTTCTGCAAAGGACTAGGTTTTCAAATGTGAACGTAATATCCTCTGAGTTTAAGAATCTCTGTAGACATTCCTTCATTTAGTGATTCCACGTTCACGGAATGCAGCTGGTACCTTAACGCCGCCAATCTGGAAAAATGATAGAAAATGCAATCATTGCACTCTCCATGCTGCACTGGATTGAAATTCCGGTCCGCCTTAGAGATCACCCAATTCAAGGGCAAAACAGGGATCTTCCAATGGGCATAGAATCCGACGAAGCAGAGGCTAATGGCAGATTGCTTTCATTCCTTTCTTTTCTGTAAAGAATGTACTTAACCTCAAATGTAAATGAGAAGTTTCCCTCTAGTATGGTATCCTTGCTCAGCTTTGAAACTGAAGGAACTTAATTAAATGTCGAACAGCATGCTGTTTGAGGGGCTATAGCGGAAGAGTTAGAGCTCTTCCATACATAATAAAAGCGTCAGATTTTAAATGATTCCGATTGGTATCTTTTTGGAAAATTTGGGGCATCTAAAATATCTTTAAGTTTTCACAGAAGTTGTCTAGCTATCACATCGGAAACATCCTGGACAATGCGGACATTTTAAGTCCATTCAGTGACTTTGATTGGAATGAACTATATAGGAAACGCATGAGTCAAAGACAGCAAAACGGGCATTTTCTTTTTTTCTTCCTGGTCTACTGTCTTATTTTTCTGTCGGAAGCTATGTCCATCCTTGTGTACTTTGTATGGAACCGATAGATTAGACTATCTTGATCTTTATAGACGGTCAAGCAGCAAAGCCATGGAATCGCTAAAAATATGATATAAACTGGGAAGCTATGCAGAGACTATCTCAACGAGATTGTCGACCGGTGCGAAATATGCGATATTCTTCAGTAATATTCCAGACAACTGCACAGCGTCTATCGGTAAACAATAAAGGCCTTTTGGCTCCTCAAAGAAAACGATCGAAAATGCTACATTAATACCATTTTACAGAACTTATATTTAGCTTGGCGTGCTGACTTCACTGGAATACACCTTTTAAGTTGCGCGTCAGTGGATTGTTTCAGCCCTTTTAAAGGAAAAAATTCAAGCCATGATGCTTTCTGGAAGATCGGGGGTAGCCTTTCAAATTTTAGGAATAAAAACCATCTTACCCTTTCTCTTTCATAGAAAAATGTGCAGATTTACACATACCATAAAGATATTTGTACACACTCCACTCTGTTAGTCAGCAAGGAAGTAGGTGTCCGCAACTTATTTGTGTAGGCTGCACGTTGCCCCAATTACAAACGTCACAAACACGCAATCCGCAGCACCGCTCTAACTTTGTAACATATACAAAGTAATGTCAACGGATGCAGTAACACGACTTGAACTCTGTGATCTTCAGCGGTTGATTTCGTCAATATTTACCAAAGAAATAAAAAAAAAGAAACACATTTTGTGATATAAGCCACCTTTTGTGCTGACATCGACCTAATCAGCTTTGCATTATGCAGCTCCACACCCGAAATCCAAGGACGTAAGACATCTCAAAACAAAGATGAACAACCAAAGATTGTGCGATTAGATCTAATTTGTTAAGAGATTCAGAGCCACCTAAGCGTGGTTGAACAGCTTTTGGAGCAGGGAGGGAAGAAGTACCCACAAGCAATTTACGACCACAATCTCGTCTTGTCGCAACGACCTTCCAAAGTGTGTGTGTGTGTCTGCGAAGTGTGGATTGACCAGACAGCAGCAGCTGTTAGCCGTTTCGAACTAACGTAGCCAGATAAGAAAAAAAATTCCTTCTACCAACAACAAGTCTGCGTGTGACTCACACACTTGTCTCAATTATTCGCGCATAATAAACTTGCACAAATGCAGTGTTTTTTATTCGACAAAAAATTTTATGCAAAACCACTCACCTTGAATGTTTCTTCTTGTTTGGCTTTTTTTTTTTTATCTATTCGCGCACTTTATTCTTTTTCTATTGTAGTCTCGCACTATTTGCTTATTTTACGAATTTTTTTTATAAAATTCATACACAACCAAAATTAAAAAAAAAAAAATTTGACACTAATTTATGAAATTTGCGTGCGGAATTAATTATTTTATTTTTTTTTCTTCCCTTTTTTCACTCGTTTGCATATAATATATAGTATATATGCAGTTCTATCAAACAATCTCAATCGAAGGTGAAATTAATTTATTATTTTAATGAATAAATCAACGACGTGATTGGAAGAATTTATTATACACAAAAAAGAAAAAAAAACTATAAAATAAAACTGATGTTCACATTTTATATCTTCTTCGTCGAATATATGAATTTCTTTTTATCTCTTTGAGCGATTTGCCAAGTTTTCACTATAAATTGGTCCACCACTTTGAAGTTGTTTTCCGCATGATTTTGTCGGGAGTTTTGGAATGTCAAAGGAAAATCTGTTTTTCTTCTTGGAAATTTGCGCAATATTGCGTGTAAAAAAATAAGAAGCGAGAACGCGAACCGAATAGAGTTTATGTGCAAAAAAATGTTTGGTGGAAATTTTGCATTTTCCCTCGATGTCGATGCAGCAGACAACTAGGAAAGTGGAACGGCAGGAGGTAGAAAAAACAAAATTGGAATTTTTTTGACGTTCTTCGCGTTGACATTCGAAGGAAACTTCAAATTAGCTGTTTTTTTTTTTCTTTTGCTTTTTAATGTGTATGTTGAAAAACAAAGAAACAAGACGTTGTACCCGTCGGACGACAGCAGTTAATTTATGGTTTATTTGCTGTTTGTCACTGTCTGTCTTTGGGGTTGAATTCGATGGCGAAGTTCAGTGTGCGCAAGAGTGAGAAGGTGATATTTGATTGTGCAAATTGAACGAAGAAATGAAATGGAATGTGGAGAAAATTGCCTATCAGCTGGAATGGAGAGTGAAGTTGGATATGATTTGAATTTCGAGTGCAGTAGTGCAGGAATGGTTATGGTAAATTTTGGATTGAAAAATTAAAAATTCAATTGGGATGCTGATGCGAAAATACATTTTTATGTGGTCTTTAAATCGATAGCAAATTGTTCATGAAGAGCAACGGTGAAGAAACCGAATAGTTGCGTCGAAGCCTCAAGTTCCACTCAAACGCATTATAATCCGGGTGCATTGTTGAATACGCAAGCCAGTGGATAAGTCTGCGGGTGGCCAAAAAGCGCACAACAGGCTTATCAACTGGATTGGTGAGGCTAAAGGTTCCAGCCTCACCTTGTGCGTCCCCTCCACGAAAGAATTTCTATTATACCAAAAACACCGCATAAGCAGAGACTACCAGCTCACGTCAATTAGGTTGGCAAAGAACAATTGACACTACAAAACAAATATCTCTTTGTCCAAGTCAACAGCTATTACAGAGTGCGCAGTGCACTCTGATATATTTATTGAAACACGCTTGAGTGCTCTGAACACTAAAATAATGTTAGTGCATAATATATGACTATTATTCAATAAATTAATTTATAATTTAATTATTATTATGTAAAAGAAAAACAAACTTAGACCTCGAGTTTTAGAATTTTCTCCTTTTTCTTTCAGCTTCTGTCAATGTGACTATCTCTATGATCAGACTACTTAGTCAATTTATTCCGAGCTTAAGGTGTGAGCTCTGAACGAAAAGAGGGACACAAATTCTGGGCTCTGATGTGTCTGAGCTGAAAAAAAAACACGAATTTTTTTGACAACTCAGGCTCTGTTCTGAACTAAAAAAAACACGCCTAATATAACCGTTATCATATATGTTGCGCTGTCATTTTGTATGACGTTTCTAATCACTATATAATACTATATAATACACTAATTGGTAATCCTAACTGACTTCTAATATTAAATTCTCATCAATAATCCATTTTTAGATTTTTTAGCTGCATAAATTGACAAAAACGAAGTTTAAACAAGTTTTTTGTGTACTTTTTCTTCAATTTCACTACAGAAAAATTGTTATCCTTCTACATTTTTGTTTATAGGGGAATACTTGATTTAATTTCATTATTTTGAACGCCTTTATAAATTTTAGAATGTTTTATTAAAAATCCAAATCCATTTCATATCAATGCAAGGACCCACAATCCACAGGCCTTCAAACATTCGTCAAAATCCAACATACACCATCTTCACACCGTTAAATTTTCTTATGTCAATCTCTGACAGTCAGCTGTCATTTCATCCAATTGCCAGTTTTTTTGTTTTCAGAATTTTAAGGAGTAAATTTTTCTGCCATGGCTGGACGTGAAGCAGTAAAAAGGGCTGTACAACAAGTTCGACCAATTCTTTCGGTTGATCGTGAAGAAGCCAGGAAACGTGCCCTCAACCTGTACAAGGCATGGTATCGCCAAATACCCTACATCGGTATGTGATCTTTTGCCTTCTTCCTAGGTTATGTACCCGAGGAATCGATTGTTATGTAAACGTTATTTGCTGGAGCTCTAGTGTTTCCGATTTCTATTTGCAGTTATGGACTACGACATCCCCAAGTCGGTGGAAGAGTGCAGAGAAAAGTTGCGCGAGCAATTCATCAAACACCGCCACGTAACCGATATTCGAGTTATTGATATGTTGGTCATTAAGGTAAATGTATCGAGTAGTTAACGACTTGGAGGAATGAATGTTATTTGTTTATGTTTCTTTTTTGCTTAGGGTCAAATGGAACTCAAAGAAACCATTAACATTTGGAAGCAAAAGGGACACATCATGCGCTACTGGAAGGAGTCCGAGGAGGTCAAACCAACAGATTTCCTATCGAAATTCATTCAGGGACATAATTGAGGGGTTTCTATGTGATTTTGGTTTACTTGGGGAGACCATGAATTAGAATATAATGAACTTGTTGCAAGCGAACGATAGAAACGAACGTCAGCCATTAAATGAATTGTTTAGTTTCAAAACAAAATTGTTTGTTATGTTGTTGGGCAGGGCATTGGTTGGGGCATCAAGTTGCGTGGAAAAGGCTAATACACAAAGAATCCACGATGGCTTGATGTTTGTTCACTGGGCTTCGAAAATCCGCTAGACGGAAATAAGATCTTTTTGTTCTTTTTGCTGATGCAGTGATCGTTTGTGTCAGGTGAATAGGTGTGCGAGGGACGGGCCGCGTAAAGGCTCTAAGGTAGAAGGCGCAACGTTAATAGCATTCTGTTAGTGGCGAAAGCACATATCGGCGGAAGATACACTAATTAGGCATTTAGATCTAACGCCGCATTCTTTTTTAAAGGAAAGGAAAAACTACACAAGAGGGCCAAAGGCTAACCCTACCTAGTATCATTGGGTGGAACTTGACGGTTGGGAAGAAATGTACTGGGAAGAGCTTATTGACGACTCTAGAAACCTTGAATGCAAGAAGAACGTAAACTTGCTCTTCTACAGAAGTGCGACTAGGACTTTTTCGAATCTCCTTTTCGGGAGAGCTGCGCAAGAATTATGAAAGTCATATGTGGTAGGTGGCTAAAGCATCTAATGCCAACATCCAAGTGGAGAGCTGTAAAATGTGGCACGGACTCCCAGTGAGAGTATAATATGCAGCTGACGTTTTAATGACATAGCAAGGCGGTTTTGAAAATTCCACCTTTGTTGTCATAAGATGCGTGTCGCATCAATACCCAGACTCGATGCAAGCAAATGCATTATCTATTCCAATATTGGCCAGACAGCAAGAAAGCTGCTCTCTTTATATGGGAATGGTTAAGAAGCCTGCCGAGTTTGTACAGACATGCGGCATGTGTTCTTGTGTCTTTCTGGACAGATTTTTTTTTCGGAGGTTGCTATTATCCGATGGAGCGCTCAGACACAACTACAGGTCCATTGTACTAACATTCAGACACCTTACATTAATGTATTTAGTTTTCCCGTCTTTCGAAGAAAACAAGAAGAAGCTTCAGTGATAAAGAGCTTAGACAGATTAATTTCCGCATTGTTGAGAATGCTATTTTTACTCAGATAAAATGTCAATACTTCAATGATTCTACCGCAAAAGTCTCTCCACGTTGGATACAAAACACGTAGTAAAGTTCGTGGCGTCACGATACTGTCCGACGAATTGCCCAAAGCATGTCTTAATGGGTCGAAAGCTGAAGCCAGAAGGTATGAAGGAAAGGCAGGGCAAGTGAAAAGATATTTGAGAAATTTTAACTGGACGCGTTTTTACCGTAGAGCTAGACAAATCTGCCAAGAGTTTTACAGATGACGCCGTTCCTCCGTTGCTCGTGAGTGAAGCCATTACCAGCTGTTTCGAACTATCATCGAACTATCATCGAACTATCTGCTAAGTAACCGTCCACACATGAAGCAGTTCCCATGGAATAACGACAGGCGTAGAATTCGAAAGGAAGTCCGAAGGCTTCTGAATATCGAATCTTTACCGATCGAAGTTCGTACAGGGATTTCAGGGATAGAAACTATCGAACCATTCCACTGTAAGTTTTTGATCGAGGACTCGCATGATTTCCCTCACTGATAAGCATGTTCATTCAAAAACTTTGCCTAGTTGCGGGATCGAAGTATATATATGTCTGAAGTGATAGCAAAGCTGCACTTGAAGCTTTTCTTAATCCAAGTGGGGGACTAACTCCTTTTGGGGCCCAATAGTGAAACACTTATTTAATATTAGTAATAAGGTTAAATTACAACTATCTTAGAGAACACGTTTTCTAGACTTAATATTACTGAAGTGGTTCATTCCATTGTCAAAGTTAATTGCATTTGCATTTATATCCTTTTTTATTTTCATGATTTTCGGTCGCAATTACCGCTTTTCCGACTATGATTATTTTCATACATTTCTGCTCTAGAAGGAAGAGTTAAATCGTCTAGAATCAAGCATAGAGCAATGCTCACCTATGTTGGGTCTGGCAGCATCCCAAGTAAGGGCTTCCATTGATGAATAGGTTTCCTATAGACACAGTATTTGACGGCAAAATTCTTCGGGCTGCAGAGTTAGACCGAATGTCTGTATGTCTGCGGCATTTTTGCTATAACTAGGCGCCAAGTAGCCAATCCGACGGGATACCATAATTTTGAAATGCACCTAAATGTGCTATGTTTAAATAACACAACCAGCTGCGACGATACAGCGGATCACTTTCTCTGTGCATGTCCTGTGAATGAGCTGTATACCTAAACTTCTTAACACTGTAGGCCTTTCGCTGCTTTCTAAGTACATATATAAGTATCTGTCTCTGAAAACAACGGACCATTTTTGAAGTCTGAGTGCTTCATCGGAACTGCAAAGCTTCCGACCAAATGAAAAAACCGCAATAGTTCAGGAGAAATAAAACATTTCCAATGAAATGGACTAAAACTTTATTTGGGGCAGTGACAGTAGACCCCAAACCACTTCTTTGCTTAATATTTAGAATTCCACTCCTACTAAAAGATTTAATTTTTTATCAGGCATACCCTTATGTAAGTACTCATACTTCTTACATATAAGTGGATATCTTGAAATATAAGATGTGTTTACTAACGTCAGCGAGTGACTGTAGGTAAAAACTTGTTAATGATTTTCATTTATTTATGTTTTTGTTTTCTTTGTCTAACTCTTTACAATTTAATTGACTCTAATGTGTGTATGTGAGAGCTTTGAACTTATTAGCACGAGGCCTTAAAGGTGCTAATTATTATGATGTAAATAATTATCTGGTGCAAATAAACAGTGGCGCCTCAAAATAGCATACAAAATTTAAGTTTTTGTTAGACTAATACATGTTTGCAGCACTTCTAAAGCTTTCGTAAATACATTTAAAATGAGAAAAAATGATTTTATCTAACTGGATCAGATTGATATGCAACAGCTTGTTTGCCTGGCGAACATTTACACGAAATTCGGTTATTAAAAACGCGGGGATCTTATTTCTAAAGATAAATGAAGCGTTTTTCATTCGCAGCGCCAAGTACCTATTGCGGATCGGATATTCCCACCCGCCGGTTTATATAAATTAAAGGCCTTTGTAATAGGTGGACTATCCTCCTCCTCCAGCAGCAGAAAAGGTTTCTCTCTGTTGCTAAAAACAAACTAAATAAGGCATAACAGCCCATAAAAGCCTAATGTCTAGCTTCTCCAAACTACAGTGTGTGCGAAGTTATATTTTTGACTGGCGAAAACTTACACGAAATTCGGTTATTAAAAACGCGGGATCTTATTTCTAAAGATAAATGAAGCGTTTTTCATTCGCAGCGCCAAGTACCTATTGCGGATCGGATATTCCCACCCGCCGGTTTATATAAATTAAAGGCCTTTGTAATAGGTGGACTATCCTCCTCCTCCAGCAGCAGAAAAGGTTTCTCTCTGTTGCTAAAAACAAACTAAATAAGGCATAACAGCCCATAAAAGCCTAATGTCTAGCTTCTCCAACTACAGTGTGTGCGAAGTTATATTTTTGACACAAATGCAAGGAACCTATTATTTAATGCCGATTCCGAACGGAAATTGAAGAAGCTTCTCATGATAAGTTATTTTTGTCCGACGATTTGAACCAGGGACCCCCCGCTCAGTTATTTAACACTCAAATAATGGTACTGATAAAGGCGATTTTGTTTTGATCTTGGATGTATCTTTCTTGCGGCCTTATGATTGCAGCTGTACACTAAGGCTAAAAAATACCATAAAAGACTTTGTTTTGAAGTCTGATTATGTCAAGCTGTGTGATCCTGTAAGTCATTTTCGTTCTGTATTTAATTTCCTATGTAGCTAATCCGCTCCTCACCTCATCCAGAAGAGATCTCCCTCCGGGATGCCAATCGAACAAGCAAACATATTTCATTTGCCGCTTTATTTGTATATATGTATTTCCAACCGCCTCACTGCCATCATCTGATTATGATAAAGGAGATGGAAGACAAATACTTTTAGTCATTGTAATATAGGGTCCGCCAAATAACTTTTTTTTTTGAAACAGGGCGCAAAACATCGAGTGTAGCTTCGGCTGTGTGGCACGTAGCGCCGTCCTGTTGAAACCAAATGTTGCCAATATCCTCCTCTTCAATTGTTGTGAACAAAAATTCGTTCAACATGGCCCGATAACGATCGCCATTGACTGTAACGGCCACTCCTTGTTGTTGTTCAAGTTGTTGTTGTTGGTCGTTGTTCAAGCGTATACTCAACCAAATTCGTTCAGCGGAAGGATAAAACTAATTATCTGTCAAATCAGACATGAGCTAAGTGTTACCATTCCCGAAATAAGCACTCGTTGAAAAAAAAAACGTTAGATGGCGGACCCTATATGTACAGTGGCTCACAGCTTATCCATCACATGTTACAAATTTGAAATACGTAGAACTTTTGAACGGAACCAGATATCAACAAAATTTAAATGCAGATATCTTAATTCATTTTTAAACTTAAACAAAACAACTTCATTTATTTGTATTCGTATACGGTTTCATAATTGACAAAACAAAACAAAAAATAATCC
This sequence comes from Ferdinandea cuprea, assembly GCA_963576555.1. NCBI lineage: Eukaryota > Metazoa > Arthropoda > Insecta > Diptera > Syrphidae > Ferdinandea > Ferdinandea cuprea. The sequence continues at coordinate 63,920,453 of OY754958.1, forward strand.
ACAATTCAGTGCCACATCTTATTTGACCCAGCTTAAAAAATTATGATTAACATGATATTAAGGTACCATTTCAAGAATCTTAATATTTAGTATGGCCCCCTTTGTTATCTCTAACCGATTTAATCCTGTAAGGAATCGATGCCACCAATTTTTGGGTAGTTTCGGGAGTGATTTTTGACCATTCCTCGAGTATGGCAGCTTTGAGATCATTTTGAATATATTGCGCTTCCGGATATTTGTTTCCAATATTGCCCATAAATTCTCTATTACATTGAGATCAGGTGACTGTGCCGGTGGTTTCATAATGTGGCGACAGTTCCAAGTAAGCCAGGTTTGGACTATACCCGACGTATGTTTGGGATCGTTGTCCTGGTAGTATCGAAATTTTATGCCTATAGATTCTCAGCACTCTGGAGCAAATTGTTTTTAAGGATATCAAGGTATACATTCTTATCCATTGTAGTTTCGATGAACTGTAGATTTGCGACCCCCGCCGCAGACATACAGGCCCAAACCATGACGCTGCCACCGCCATGTTTTACGGTTGCTTTTAAATGTTTGTTTTGCAGCTCTTTATTAGCTTTACGCCAGACTTAGGGTCACCCATCGGAACCGAAAATATTAAATTTCGACTCATCAGCAGATACTACGTGCTCCCAGAAGCTGGAATCCTTATTGATGTGGTCTTTTGCGAATTGAAGACCACGTTTTTGATTTGTCTTACTTGTTCTTCAATGTAAATCATTTTTTCGGAGCACTCGACGTACGGTTTCTGCACAACATGACTTTCCCAACATTTCCCCCATCTCAATAGCTAATTTTGGTGCCGAAATCTTAGGGTTTTCCTTAACTTTTCGCACGATATATCGCTCATCTGTGGTAATAAATATTTTGTTTAGAGCGATTCTCCCTTTGTCTTCCACTCTGTTTTCAAAAACGAAACGACGAGAAAGACCATTTTTGTAGTGGTTTAGTACCAACTCCCGCTGTTCGATGGTTGAGCTGTTTCCCATTGTGGTAACACGTGTTCCGCTAACGAAATCAAACTAAAAATGCAATCTCCAGTTGCGAATATAATGACTGAAGCATAGGCAAAACAAGTACCGTTATCCTGCAGATCGAGCGATCGCAGGTGTTCAATAAACGTCGTGGGTCAAATAAGCTGTGGCACTCAATTGTTGAATATTTTTTGTTTTCTTTTGCTAATTACGAAATCATATACAAATATAAATAAATGAAGTTGCTTTGTTTAAGTTAAAGCATCAGTTAACAATTCTGCGTTACAATTTGTTTGATATCTCATGCCGTTTGAAAGTTATACTAATTTCGAATGTTTAGTATGTGATGGGTCAAATAAGCTGTGAGCCACTGTATATTTTATACCCAATATTATTTCATTATTTATTTATTTAAATTTGGTAATAACTTTCAGCTAATCTCGTCAAAATTGAAGAATTATTAAATGCATCAGCAACAAATACATATGACATAAATCAATTATGACGTTTATGGTGTTTGAATGTGTTAGTGCTTCTAATTTGGATTCTGAATTCAAATCCTGGAGCAAATTTCTCTTCTTTCCATGAGAGGAACTGTCAAGTTCCAAACGAACACTTTCAGACGAGTCCGGAAGTCTTTCGAATTACCAATCGAAAACGACAAAAGTAATCTATTATTTTGGATCCCAGGAGTAAATCAGCGAAGAAGGCAAGGCGTTAATTAGGTGATTAAATGTAAATGTCAAGAGGCATGCTCTGGAGCAATGTCATGCAAGAGAAAAACTATTAATCGATTTCTTTCCAACGTGGCGTATATAATCGAAGAGATCGATAGTAGATCGTCTTCATCTTATGCGATTTATCTCTTGTTGTGGTGATTTTGAAGCATTTAAACTAGATGCCTATAAATATAAAGCATTTTCTTCTTACGAGCTCCTATTACGTAACTATCGCCATTTCTTTCATTAAACAATTAAACAGTTTTCTATATTTTAGAAAAAATAAAAGTTATGCGTTATATTTCAAATGGAATAGTGTGCTTTTGATAAGGAACAAACAAACTGCTGGAATAAAATGTTAATGGGTTCAAAGTTAAATTTGAATAGTTACTTCTGTTCTTATACCACAATTGTTGTAACTGCATTATTGCTATCGACTTAAAGTACCTTGCCACTCACGGATCGGACATACACTGACAAGGGCTGGCGCCTTTTGACAATTAGCGATAGCAAATAACCAATACTTGAAAATGTAGTTATTGCATAAGCTTGCGCTAAGCACTCACATTTACAAAAATAAATTGCACATCGCTGATCTTAGAAATGGTATCGCTTTAATCTCATTTGTAAAATAATTGGTATCGGTCAATAATGTCAGAGTTTTATAGCTTTGGTACCTACCAATACCTTGGTAGCAGTGTCTATATATATTGACTTATTGAATGACTTAGCATGTACCTATAAATATACAACAATAAATGATTATATTCAGTCAATAATAAGGTTGATATTTGATTTTACATTTAAAGTTCTACTCTAACATTTGAAGTGTCTGTTCGAAAGTGGACGTTTGCGTCACAAAAAAAACCAAACATTTTTAATAATTAGTGTTTTCTACTTAGTATTTTAAGGGCTTTCTTTGCCGTGGGTGGTTAAGTGTGTTTGCCTACTAAGGGAGAGGTCTCATGAAGGGGATACTTCTTAGACTTTCCTGGATGATTTGGCCCACATACAACAAACCTAGGACCCTAAACCCTAGGACCTAGGACCCAGCCTAGAGATGGCTGCTAGTACGGGCATTAGGCAGTAGGCACCCACGCTGCCAAGCTCTGTATACCTCATAACACCTACTGACGTATTTGTGATGACGATAATGAAAGTGAAACCGTATTGTTCAGTGGCGCGTGAATATATTTGTTTTTATTCTAATTGCTCAATTTAGTACGAAATTCGATATTTTCTTGTTGGTGCTTGGCTTGGAATTTCATACGGACTTGTCGTCGTGTTTTCCTATTTTTGTGCGCTAGTAACAATTCTTCTTCTGTTACTGTTCGAATAATTTCATAAGGAATTTCCATGCAAGGAGTTTCTCTGTAAAGACTTTGGCTATGCTGTAAATATCAGTTCCGAGCAAAATTGGGCATGATCTTTTACCTTCGCTCTGACGATTGAGCGTTTGACTTTTAGCCTGGCGCTCAATCAGTAAGGGATTGAATTCCATCTTTTTACCAGTACAACGGTGAGCCAAGTGGGCTAAGCTTCTTCCTTGGCATTAAAGCATAACACTACGTCTTTTAGTTAAAGTGATAAGTTATCGCTGAAACTGTTTCGAGAGTGTTTCCTCTTATGGCCACCAGGCGTTTTCCCCTTGCATCCACTACAAGATCATCCAGCCGTTTTTGAATTTAGGTGTGGTGTTTGTTGTGTGATTGTCTGAGTATGTATCTAATTGCGCATGCAAACATTTGAAATGTGTGTGGCTCCCCAATTTGTTAGAAGCGTTTGTATAAAAAAAATATGTTACTATAGAAGAGTAATTAACCAGATAGTCAGCTCAGCATCCCCTTGAACACGCAAACATTTTTTAAAAAATGGCCGCTAAATCCCCTCTTAAATTTTCTATCTGCGAATACGTGTAAACCCCTCCAGAGGATGCTGTTAATTGTCAAAAATATGGTGTTTGAAGCCCAGTTTGACATTAATGATACCTACATGACATTTTTCCCAAAATTAATTCCTTGGCGCAGTACTGCAAATGTGTGCGTTAGCTGGTTCAATTTGATTTGCCTGATGAAACTTATACAGCCACAGCTTAACGCCTCTTTAAAGCAAATAAAAAAGGAAGGGCGAGAGATCCAAAAATCGTCTCAGTTGATTATCTGTATAATTACTAATCTGTGGGTCAGGAAAGAAATCTGAGTTGGAAAAAACAAACAAATGATAAGCTCGCAGAATAAACTTGTCAGTGTCTTCAAGTACACCTGAGTTCTAAGTATCTTCCTGAATTGATTGGTGTCACTTATTAACTGATAATTATGAAGAGGAAATTGAACAATTGGAAAGCATAAACAAAAAATTGCTCTTAAGATATCAAAAAAACAACTTTCGTTTCCATACAAGATCGAAAAATAAATCTTATTTGCTAAAAAAATTACATTACATTGGAAGTGTTAAATTCAAATGTGAGACCATAATTTGTAAAAAACCAGACGAGATATTTTAACCCATAGTTGTAAGTCGAGATAGAGTAGAAGATTATGCCCACGTTTCCGTTTAAAACCGCATTTTATAATTATGCCACTAGTCTAGCGAACAATTTGATTTATTTGTAAAACATTCTCTATATGACTATTAAGGTTGTTATCGAGGTTATTTCAATAGAACTGGAGCATAATAATCCTTTATAAGTAAGGGACTCCCTTGTATGGTAAACGAACGGAACTATTATGCATAGATGAAGGATTAAGAACAGGAGTATACGCCAAGAGACTACTAAAACTTTTCTTTACGCAAGTGTGGAAAAAAAGCATTAAGCCGAAATACATCATCGGACAGTAGAGCGATACTGCTGGCTATTAAAACGTATGGAAACGGGTAAAAAATAGTTGATAACTGTTTAAAACTGCCAACAACATCGTCCAGCACTAACAGATCAGGTGCGCACAAACTTTACAGATAACTATGTGCCACATCATTCACGATGTCACTACCATTCTGCGGTGTGGCAATTATCTCTGCTGAAAGACGCATCATAAAATGGTTAAAATCGGCAATACTAGAGGAAGACTTTCAGCGAAACCTTTTTCTTATAAAAACTTAGTTAAAGTATCTAGAGGTTAGATAAACGCAATTACCGGAATTTTTAACGGAAATTGTTCGGGTAAGAAATACGGTCAGGCAATAGCGATTACTCTGCAAAGATCAACCAAAACGGAGAAACAGCAGATCCACTTTGAAAGATTAGTAATAGTCAAAGTCCGTTCGCCAATGATTTGGCTCTTTTTATACTCTATCCTAATTTTGACAGGTAGTTTGTAACACCCCTTAATACTCATCGTAGACCGCTAAAAGTATATATATATATAAGACTATTTTGCCATGTCCGTATCAACTTTTGAGGCTTTTAAATTTATGCCAGGAAGTTGAAATTTGGAACATATAATCCCTGGGGTTCCGAAATAGTAAAGTGTTAAAATGTTTTAAATACGGCCGCTGCCACGCCCAAAATTATAATACAATGTAATAACCTTCAAATGATATGTGGGCACTGCCCTCATTTATAAGTTTGTCATATAACATTTTTGACCACTCCTGATTTTTGTAGGCGTTTTTCACTAAAATTCTGTTTTCGTCGAAAATTTTCATAGAAACCGAAAAAAATGGTTAACAAGATATTAAGCTAATATTTTTTTCAACATATGACTCATACAAAGTTTTTGGCCACGTCCACTTTTTGGGGGCGTTTTTTTTTTAAAAAATTGTATTTTTTTTATAAATTTCATACAAAATGCAATAAAATGTTTCCGCAATGTTTTTAACGGCTTTTTATTGGAGGGATATAGGGATATGGATAGGGTATCTTATTGTTCGCCACAAGAGTACTGTAGTCTTTCCTAATGTTTATTCCTACCTTACTTAGGTACTAACTTCTACGTTCCTTCTCACAACAATTTAAACTGATGACCATTACCAGAAATTGTATAAACTAAGCAATTATGAAATCCGTAACATTCTAGTTAAGAAATGTTTAAAGTATTTGCGATAAACAGCCCTTGCAGTACCTAAGGCTGAACTTTTTCAACCTTTTGCATCGGCCATCGGGCGGGCCATCTGTTGCTTTCTTTCTGAATCATTTATTATCTTGAGCTCAAAAAATTTACAGAAACTCAGTTTATTTTTTGCGCTGTGCGAAATGAATCGATTTATGCTTAAACAACATTGGGAAATATTACAACGTTACTCCCAAAGTGGATGAGGGGCAAAAGAGGGCGAATTTTGAAAAAGAATTTCGGGCAAAATAATGATCCAACTCCATCTGTTGTTACAAGAAACTGTTTCAGTTGGTGGTAAAGAAAGTTCGTGGACTGGTTTGCTGATTGATATTCTGATCGGTTATTCATATTCCCTAGGCATAGAGAAGCCAATGTATCTTTTGGTTAGTCAAGGAGAGCGCGACCGTGACATAACCGATTTTTTATAGTCAGAAACTGAGAATTTGGACTTGAGCCAGCTATGGTTCCAGAAAAAAGTGGCAGCGTGCAACAGAAGCCTAGAGAAAGCCTAAAACCTAATTACACAAGATCTCTGACGTCAGGATGCCATCCAGATGACAAGTTTGGATGACCTTCTGATCGCACTTTTTAATAATCGTGAAATAACGTCATTTTAGTGATTTTTCTTGGCCGCTACGGAGTTGCGATTTTACACCTATAAAGTTATTTTTCGGTAAAGGCGCATTAAAGATCGAAGCTTTCCGAACAATCCAGGCGCTGCATCATAACAATTTTGACCAAGCTATCCATGAAATAGGAGTCGAAACCATCAAAACTATATTGCAAAATAGGCTTGACTAGATGGACTACAGCCAAACTGAATCAAATAATATTCCATAATTATTCGGAAAACTTACTCTTTTCAATTGCCTAAGCAGAAATGGTTGCAAAATATTGAACAGAGTTTATTCAAAACTGAAAGGAAGTGGACCGGATGACAGGATGGCAGAGTGACTTTAAACTTCCTTAACCGTCTACCGCATACAAGGCCATATAAGGCTTTTGATTTTTGATTAAATTTACGGAAGAAATAAACAGTTCTCTGTTGCATTCGATGCATAGTTGTAAAGGGTGATTTTTTAGCTGGTTTGGTTTTGGCAACACTGGTTTTGACAGCTGACGTGTGTTTAGTACCTTGTGTCACTGTCAAACAGCTTCAGTTTGGTTTGCAATTTAACCATGGATCGTCTTACAAATGAACAACTCGGTTCGAAATGTTCATCGCGCGCTGCTTCCATTTTATGATCGGCATTCTCGACCTTCTGAGCAGTCTATTCGGAAGATTGTGACCAAATTTCGCACCAAATTTACTTTGTTGGACATTAAACCACCAACACGTTTACGTACTGTGCGTATTGAAGAAAATATTGAGGCCGTATCAGCTAGTGTGACAGAAGACCGCGAAATGTCGATTCGGCGCCGTTCCCAGCAGTTAGGCCTTTGTTACAGCACTACGTGGAAAATTTTGCGGAAGGATTTGGGCGTAAAGCCTTTTAAGATACAGCTGGTGCAAGAACTAAAGCCAGCCGACCTACCACAACGCCGAATTTTTGGTGAATGGGCTCTTGGAAAGCTGGCCGAGGATCCGCTTTTTTATCGAAAAATTGTGTTCAGCGATGAGGCTCATTTTTGGTTGAATGGGTACGTAAATAAGCAAAATTGCCGCATTTGGAGTGAAGATCAGCCAGAAGCATTGCAACAGCTACCAATGCATCCCGAAAAAGCCACTGTTTGGTGCGGTTTATGGGCCGGCGGCATTATTGGGCCATATTTCTTCAAAGATGATGCGAATCGCAGCGTTACTGTCAATGGTGAACGCTACCGAGCGATGATAACAAACTTTTTTTTGCCCGAAATGGAAGTTCTTGACTTGCATGATATGTGGTTTCAACAAGACGGTGCCACATGCCAATGCCACACAGCACGCGAAACAATGGCGCAATTGCGAGGCGAGTTTGGTGAACAGTTAATTTCACGTTTCGGGCCGGTCAATTGGCCGCCTAGATCGTGCGATTTGACACCATTAGATTATTTTTTGTGGGGGTATGCCAAGGCTAATGTGTATAGGGACAAGCCCGCTTCGATTGACGCACTGGAAGCCAACATCCATGCATTCATTCGTGAGATACCGGCCGATATGTGTGAAAGAGTATGCCAAAATTGGACTCAGCGGATGGGCTACCTGAGACGCAGCCGCGGTCAACATTTGCATGAAATTATCTTTAAACATTAAATTGCAAGGTTCAAACTATCGATTCAAATAAATATTTCATTCATTTTTTCGAATTTTTTGTGTTTTTTTTTTAAAAAAAGTTCTAAACCTCTTAAAAAATCACCCTTTAGCTTTATTTGAAAACCGGCCTATGCTTTAGACATTTTTTTTTACAAACTTTAAAAAAGGATATAAAAAAAGAGTCTGATAAATTTTATTTTTTTTCCAAGTGGGTCATATCATCAGAAAGCCTTATGTCATGGCCCCAACTGTTCCATTCGAAACATTTGAAATTTCCCAAACTTTTCCTTCTCTTTGAATTTCCATTTTGATTTCCCATACCCAAAAGAAGAAAAACAAAACTACGCTTCAATTCTTAAACCTCAAACCGTTTCTCTTTCAATCAAAATGCCAGCCTACCTCAAGTTCAAAGCCAAAGTCAGTATCTAATCGCAGACATGACATTTTCTAATTTCTAAGTGAAAATTCTTCGCTTGACCAATTGCCACACTTCCAAATATGTAAGTGCATGAGACTGATATCGATTAAGTCCGCTCGAATGTACGTGATCATATTTTAGTTCCCCCCTATATACACACATACATTGTAGGTACAATCTTAAGTACATACATTGTGGTAGTTAACACGGAAGCGGGAAAGCGATAATAGGTGCATCTAGCACCTTCGTACTCAAATATCTACAGAGATAATAGAAACAAGTGCAATGTCTTGTAAACAATGCGTCAAGCACAGTTGCTGTACACAATTAAGATATGTATTTGTAAATATGTTGGTCTTTACATTCAACGAGAATGAGTAATGATCACAGCACGGGAGCGCTCTCAATGAATCATCAAGGTACTAGTTATACTAGCACTAAACTTCGCATCTAGAAAAGCATACTGACGTCACTCCCTAAAAATAAGCTTTTAAGCCAAGCCAGTCGCTTACATTGTGGTGGGTGTTGTGTTGTGTTTGTGTCGAGTTGATGATATCCATCGCACAAGCAATGTCTCATTCTCAGTTTAACCGCGTTAGCAGGTGGTATCGTGAAAAGTTTCCATCTACCCCATTCAAATTCGGCGCACAAAAAGCTCTAGTTAGACTTTAGAGCGTTCGATTTTAATCACTTTCAATTGTTTTTGTGTATTTTGTTTTTATCAGCGCAGTACCTACATATATACCTACATAGAAAGTTAGTGTATCGTGATACGGCTTTCAACCACACCGATAAGATATATTTTCCTCATCTTATCACATGATTAGTGTATACCCATCTATAACGAAAGGAAAAATACAGTTCTCTCCCCCGGATAACCGACCACTCGTTCCCTTTTGAGGGGTTCACGATAAACACAAATCGATTCGGTTTGGATTTTTCGCAATTTTTGAATTCGTAGACGTGCGTTCGCAGTAATCAACGGCATACGTACGAGTACAAGTCACGACGAGGATAGCAGCGCGCAGTTCTGTGGATACTAAAAAAAAAAAAAAAAAAACCGAAAAAAAGAAGAGAGCAAGAGAATAGCTTTTTTCGTAGCAGCAACTAACCAACCCCTAAGAAAAAGGTGAGTCAACTTGTAATTGTTAATTTTTATGTTTTTTTGCTTTTGTATATACGTGTTACAAAGTGTGCCACTCTGGCCTTGGTGCAACACAAGATACAAGTGACCGCGTGACTACAGTAGCAGTCTTACACAGAGTGTAATGCATCTGTAACAAGTACCACCCGAATCTATGATAGTTATGCTTCTGTTTATCTGTAGCCAGTGTTGTGGTTTAGTTTAGTGGTTTCAACTTGCAAAATATCTGTCATTTTGGTTCATCCAATTGGTCTTTCTAGGAGCGTCACAATAACCAAAGAAAAGCGGTGCCAATGATATCATGTGATTGATTTTCGAAATCACTAACATTGTTTTTGTATTGGAATCCAATTGATTAGCTTTTTGTATTGGTTTATTAATATTTGAGCTAATCTATCGAAGAAAAAATGAAGCACAATGCGAACGAATAAACCCATTCAGATTTCCATTAATAGTCGAGGAGACTCATATATAATAAATAATAATAAACCTATACACAATAATCATTTGTTATCTTAACATTTAGGTATTGAAAAAATATATTTTCCTGATATTTTTACATGTTGGTGGTATATAGGTAGGTACCTACATATTTGGGCTAAAATTGAGCCAACAACATTGGTCACGTTTATTAATAGTTCTCTTAGATAATGTAAACAGTTTTTGTTAATTTTTGATGTGATTTGTGAAACTTGCATTGAGTGTGCGAGGGGCCTTAAAATTTCGACGAATTTCTAATATCTTGACCTTAAATGCAAATAAGACGCTTAACTGATTTATTTAATGTTTTTATTGTTCTATTTATTGTACAATTTACGGGCTCTATTCTATTAGTTTAGAGCATAACATTTTAACTATGCAAATGGCTGAATGCAGAGTTCTAATAAATACCACTGTTTATTTTAGGTAGATCTATAAACAAATAATTGAGTATACCTATTATAATAAATAAAACATAAACAAATAAATATATTACAGCTTGAATTTGAAATTCAGCTTAACTTAATTGGAAAATATTTTTTAACATTTAAAGTTTCCTCTGGCTGTGTTTTGTTTTTAGAAAGCTTCTTTAAATCTTCACAACGAAAACATAAAGAAATTCTTTTTAAATAAATAATAGCTGTTGACGAAAAATTGGCAATAAATGATTTTTTTTTATTCCATTTAACATAGGCTCTTAAAATGTTTTCTTGTTAAACAACAGCAGCCTTATTTATAAACATATTTCAAAGCCAACGTAACTTTACGCAATACTTAAACTGCCCTTACGCAGCAAAACATTATTTATAAAACTTAAGCAACGTTGCAAATTTGCGTTTAGAGGCTGCGTAAGGTGTGTGTAAAATTTGTTTTCGATTGCAAATGTAATTTTTATGTTTTCATTAAAACTAAAAAGTTGTAAACAGGTATAAAGAGAAGGATATCGCTTTTGTGAAGGATATCGATCTAATTAATTCCTTTAGCAAACAAATTAACCCGAGACAATGCTAATCGTATAATTGATTATATATATGTGTGCCTTTGTAACATATTTAATAAACAAATTGTAGTACCTTATCGGTGGAATCCCAATTTTCCGACATTTTTCTTTTATTTTGGGAGTTCATCATCATCAACAAAAATCTGTCAAATGCAGCTGAGTTTCTGCACTCTTAAAGCCAAATGTAGTAGAATTTTATGGTTTTGGTACTAGTTTTTCAAGTGTTGTTACTTATTTAGACACAAACCTCGTTTAGTTAAAACACAGAGGAAAATCGTTTATAAATCAGAATTTCAGCAAAGATGCGTAAAGGTTGCGTAAATACTTACGCGTTGTTTAACTAAACAACCTTTGAGAGGTGTCTTAAGGAAATCTAATAAATACGGCTGCAGGTCTTTAACTTCTTCATTTTGTGTATTCATCTATTTTACACAGAATTACGCAGAATTTTGTTCAGTCAGGTCCCGTCTCAATTTTTGTATACAAAATTAACTTTGCTGTCGATTAGAGGTAGCGGGAAAATTTTACTGGTGTAATTTAACATAGATCTTTTTGGTCAGATATTTAAAGCAGTTTCTACTGTGCTATGCATACGGCAAGCAGATGTTTATTATAAAAATTAATAGTTTGGTATTCAAAGACCCTTTTCAATTACTTTTTCATACAAAAACATAAAAATGTTCTGTATTTTAGAAGTTGTTTATTATAAGTTCTGTTAAACTTAAAACAGCTTCAACGACGCTTGATTTCATGACATAAATTCGTTTCGCTCGAACGACTGCACTTGTACGCTTATAAAACAGTATTTTAATGAGTAATAGTGTATTTTTGTTACCTAATAGTGCATATAGATTGTTCTTCTAATCCTGACAGTACAAGTACTATAATATTTTTAGAACTTATCCAGTATTTTATGCCGCACAAGGGTATCAACGTTAATATATTGGAACTCAAAAGTATATTAGGAGAATCGTCTAATATATTATACTCGCCATCTGCGCAGATACCTTTTGGCTTGATGACATACTCTTAAGCCATCAGTTTAGGAATTTTAAATCTACTTAAGCCTTTAAAAGTTTACTTTTTATCTCAATCCCAATCCCTCTATTATAAGGGAATTCTGCTCGGGTGTTTGATTTTTTGAACATTGTCAGGCTTCTCTTTATCATTTCATTTTACAGATCGAGTCCAGTGAAGTGTACCTAATTAACAAATTAAATTAGGTACAGGAAATTTTCTATAATTCCTCATTAAAAAAATGGTTATCTATAGATTTAAAGCAAAATAGTCAAACTTAATTTCAATTAATGCTTTTAAAAATGGTTGCTTTAACCATTTAAATCAATGGAATAGTATGCAGTACCTTCTTGGGATGAAGCTGGAGCAAGTTCACTATTTATTAAAAGACAGTGAATTGGAATTAGCTTTGTTCAATGAGAAAAAAGGCAAGGCAGAGCAGCCACACGTTAGTTGTCAAAAATAAGAACTTCATTTTCGATTGTTGGATAATTATTTAAATTTACAAGTTTAGTATAAATCGTGAATTAATGTACATTAAACATGTACAACAATTGATTGCCCTTTATCAGAAGATTGTTCGATCTCTTCTATTTAATTCATCAACAAACAACTTTTCACTTCGACGACAAAACAATTAATTTGCAACCACAACTGATTTTGACGTTTCTCACAAATCTGTTCTACCGCAAAAGCAAGTGCAGAAATTCTGCTCGGAGCACAGTCCAGGCAGAGTCATTGAACAAAAAGCAAACATGAGATGGACAGAAATTTTTCTCATTGAACACTAAGACCTGTAATGTACATGCCTTGCACTGAGCTGGACAGCTTCATTGAACAAAGCTATTGAGTTGAATGTTGTGTTTGTTTCCATTATTGTTCATTATTCGGCTTTCTAATATATGGTCACCGTAGCTATGCAGAAAGTTTCAGTTTAATTTTGCATTAAAAAAAATTGTATTTTGAAACTATATAAATATGACGTAATTTTAAAGCAAAAACACCCGTTTGTAGGGTTAAATATTTATTTTTAAGTATTTTTTTTACTTATTTAGCGTAGCGTAGGGTGGGGTACTTTCGACTTATGTACAATAAAGAAGTTAATTTTGTATAGACGTTTTTATGGCAACTCGTGATACACTGCACTCTCTGATCGTACACGAAATTTGAAAGTTTTTCTTCAGCAGTTGTGGTGGTTAGACCGGATAGTAGTTATTTTTGGTAATTTTGCGTAATTTTGTATATAAAAGATTTTAAATTGTTTGTTATTTGAATTCTTTTGTTATCAGCATCAAACGTTTGAATCTATGATATATTAAGTTATAAAAAGTTTAATCCAACATGTAACTTTTTATATAAAATAATTTTATTTACTAAAGTAAAGAGTGAGACACTTTTGATGAAAGTGCACGAGGCAGTTTCGAAAAATTTAAACCCCTGTTGGATTTTAGTAGGTTTCAAATTAAATCTAATATTTTAAGTCTATGAACATTTGCAGAACACCTGATTATTATAAAAAAAAAAAACTAATTGATGATTTTATTTCAACGAAACAGTGATTAAAAGGCTCTCGAAGAATTTAAAAACAAAATCTAGTTTCTATATCTTATATCATTTTAACACATAATTTGTAACAACCCTTAATATTCTAAATATATACCCTCTAAAGTTTATCTTTATATTTGCAACCAACAACAAAAGAAGAAAATGTTCATTTTGAACAAATACTGCCGAAAAGACCGAAATGTTCAAGTGAGAATATTTTTTAAACACGAGCCTTGTCATGCGCACATTTTACATCTTCCTTACGCAGTTTTTTAGGTCAGTTTTTAGAACTATTTGGGCTTAGTAAGCTTTTAATGGATATAGTTATAGTTTCAAATAAAAGAAAATATTTATTTTGCCGCAAAGCTATTTCAAATCTACAGAAAAAGTGTTTAATCTAACCCACCCTATTCTACTACTATCCATTAATTGAAAATGTTCTATTACGTCAGATTTTTGTACTGCTGCAATTATAACAAAGTATTTTCTCTGGTATTTGAAAAACCCGGTCTTTATCGTTTTACATTCGTCATTGCTTCAAAATAAGTTATTTATTTTGATATCTCGTCGAAAAATATGGTTTGTGTAGAAAATAATGTATTGCTGTTAATATTGTAAATTTAATTTTTTAAAACTAGATGAAAGGGGACGCGGTCTATAGGTACTGACTCCATAAACTAAAAGCCTTAGGTTTTTACTCACGGATGATGCAATCGTAAATGCCATTTACTCCACCAGATATTTTCATGTTAAGTTTGGCATTTCACAAGGAAGCAATCTGGCTTCTTTTTGTTTCTGCTTTTGTAAAACAAAATGTCGCTACAAAGCGTGTGAGCGTTGAGAGATTCGAATGCCTGGGAGAAAAAGTTCTTTTCACGTGGCTTACTGTTTAGGTGCGTTTCAAATTCAACTCGTAGGTACTACCTAAAAGTTTTGCCCCACCTCTTGGGAAAGTCTGGCAAACATCCAAGGGTAAGAAATACCATGAGAAGCTATTTAAAATCGGCATTAAACTGCAGGTCACTTGATTCGTGTTCAAAAATATATCTTCGTTGGAGAAGCTAGGCTTTAGGTCCTGTATGAGCCGTTTATGCCAAATATTTATATACATGTATCTATTTTGAAATACGTTTTCAAGTAAAAGTAACAGTAAAAATAAATGGATATTGTACTTGTACTTTAGAGTTAACTGCTCTACATACGAATACATGTGAGTGGAATAAAGTGCGAAATATAAAGTTTTTAAGGGATAAAATTATAACTCCAATGAATCGGCTTCTAACGTATCCACTTTTCTTACACATATAAGCTGTATTATTGGATTGATATTTCAGCCCAAAGGTTTTTGTCGCTTGTAGAGCAAACATTTTCAGCAAATCATGCAAACGTTTTAAAATTGTAATTTAATTTTGCACTTAAAATGCTTGTTTTGCTTTGCTGTAATTAGTGCCACAATGTGGTGAAATAATGTGAAGCGACATGCCAATGCACCTACATTGTAAAATATTTATTGCGACAGCACATTCCTTGGACACACAAACAATACGTTCTGTGACGTTGGTGAGTTGATCACACTTGGGGAAATGATATAGCCATAGCGACAGGGTTCTACGTATATGAGTGATCTTTTACTTGTCCCGCTAATGTCCAGGCATCACTCTAGACACTACTCTCGAGCCATTCGAATTTTGTTGTAAAGGGTGATCCATTTCGAGGTTCCCAACTTTTTTAAAGAAAAAAACACAGAAAATTCAAATTTAATGGAGAATGTTAGTTATCATTTGAAAGAACATTCTTTGGCATTTATTTTTTGAAGATTATGTCTATCAAATGTTGGCCGTTGCTACGTCGCAGATGGTCCATCCGTTGAGTCCAATTTTCGATCACTCGTTCGAGCATTTCGACTGGTAACTGGCGAATGACACGCGTGATGTTTTCCTCCAAGGCCTGAATCGAAGCGGGTTTGTCGGCATAAGCTTTTGACTTTACATATCCCCACAGGAAAAAGTCTAACGGTGTGATGTCACACGATCTTGGTGGCCAATCGACCGGCCCAAAACGTGAAATTATGTGCTCACCGAAATGTTCTCTCAATAAGTCCATTGATTGATGGAAGTGGCGCCGTCTTGCTGAAACCAAATGTCGCCGAGATCACGAGCTTCAATTTCAGGCATCAAATAGTCAGTTATCATGGCACGATAACGGTCGCCATTGACGGTTACGTTCGCACCGGCATAATTTTTAAAGAAATATGGACCGATGATTCCACCGGCCCACAAACCACACCAAACCGTTGTTTTTTCTGGATGAAGTGGCAGTTCTTCAACCTCTTCAGGTTGCTCTTCGTCCCAAATGCGGCAATTTTGTTTGTTTACATACCCATTGAGCCAGAAATGGGCCTCATCGCTAAACAAAATTTGCCTCGAAAACGTCGGATTTTCTGGGAACTTTTCAAGAGCTTGGGAAGGTCGAGCGGCTTCAGTTGTTGCACAAGCTGTATGTTGTACGCTTTCAATTTAAGATCTTGACGTAAAATGCGCCAAGTCGTTCCATACGTCAGTCCGAGTTGCTGCGAACGGCGCCGAATCGACTCTCAACGGTCTTCGTGTACACTCTCAGCTACGGCCGCTATATTTTCTTCACAGCGTGCTGGACGTGGTCTATTCGGTCGAATATTATCCAATAATGAATGCTGGGTCTCAAAATGGGTGATGGTGTTGCGAATAGTACGCTCAGTAGGCCGATTATGTTGACCATAAGTTGAGCGAAGTGCACGAAACACATTCCTCACAGAACGTGAATTTTCATAATAAAATTGAACAATTTGTAAACGTTGTTCACGCGTAAGTCTTTCCATTATGAAATGCCAAACAATACTAAACAAAAATAACATGACAGCATGACACGACTCACATGTGATCTGTCAAAAAAGGCTATTGAAAAAAGTATCTCTACTTGGATCACCCGTTACAATGTTAGCAAATGCATACTATTAAAGTACAATTATAACAGTGAACTAATTACCTTTCGTATCTCTTATAGGGAATAATAATAACAAACATTATAATCATATCGCAATGGTAAAAATTAATTTGTTCAAATGATAACGTCCATTTTGGCAATATCCAAATTATAGGGGATTTTTTGTTTGTTTGACAGAACTAAAAAAGTTGAGTATGTATATGTATTCATTAGTAGCATAGCTTCACCAATTAATTCTAACTGCATGGAATCTACTTATGTATGCGGCGCATTTTGGATCCTCACCTGGGCAAAAAAAAACATTTTCTGGCAAAGTAATTTATTTCACAGTATTGCTGCCATTGGACGGAGTTTTTCATTTTTTAAGTGCATATGCCCTCAGATCTGCCGTCGCGATAAAGGTCAATGTGAATCTCACGTTGACACATTAAAAATATAAAATGATTGATTTTGATTTTTAAAAGTTCTAATTTTATACGAAATTTAATTCATTTCCTTATTTTGGTTAGAATAAATATTAACAGATCTAGTTTTTATTTGCATTGCAAATTGTAGTTTTTGGTTAAGTTAAACCGGTTTGGGCATGCTTTGAACGGCGCAATCTTATGCAAAGCTGATCGATTTTTTATATGAATTATAACATGTGCCATTTATTTTTTGAAAGCAGATAACATACACAATGAAGGCTGAAGGTAAATTCAATTGGATTGATTTTTTTATATCTTGTTTTGTTTGTTTTTAATTATCTGGATGCAACTATGACATTTTACGTTTTTGAGAGACACAATCAATTGTTTGAGATTTCGAGAGGAAATGTCAGGTTATAATAGTTACGCAATCGAAAGTTCGCGATGTGATTGTACACTTTTAAATAGAAATTGGGTAATAATACATTCGAAGTGAATTATTTCCTTTTTGCTTAAAATAAAGATAAATAAAACTTTTGATCAGTATCCACAAATATGTCACTTCGCAAATTTATTCCATTCATTAGAATGCGTTAAAAATAATTTTTTCGCTTCGAAATTATTAGAACATGTAAAAGAGATCAAGTAGGGTTTACAAGGAATCATTCATTTCTTCTTATAAAATATTCTAGATATGTTAAGAAGCACACTTACAGGACGGGATAGGAAAAAATAAATAAAAAAAAGCGGGCACCGGATATCTACCTTCTAACCACCAAAAAAGGCAGGTGTCCCAAAAAACCCCCAAAAACACCAAAGCTTTGATACCTATGGGAATGTGTTTCACGGTATTTCAGGCGGATATCCATACCATTGAAATCGTTCTATCGAATTAAAGGTGCCAGGTACACAAGCAGCACTACAGGCCCCGTCATCTAAATCTAATCCAATCAATTCTATGACAGTAAAGTGCTGCTACGATGCCTTGCAAAATCTAGACAAGTACAATCTGCAGACGAGCTAGCTAGAGCTGGATCTGATTGCAGAGTCAATTGGGACTTAGCAAAGTCCAAAAGATTAATTAGGCCCTAAATGGAAATGCTGTTCTTAAGTAAAGAGAATATTAGTAAGCTGGTGGGCTTTCTCACAGGCCATTGCCGCTTGGGGTATCATCTTAACGAAATGAATTTGTGCCCAGAGACCGAATGGAGATTCTGTCTATAGGATGAGGAAACCTCCGAACATATCCTCTGTGAATGCTTGACCCTCCACTGTTTAAGATGGCGGATATTCCAAAAAGAGTTCCTTTCATCGGCAGAGTTAATAAACTGATCATGGAAGGCTTAAAGTGGTAGCCCACGTTGGTAGGCTTGAGTGATGCAACATTTTTGTGCTGAAAGTAGGAACCGCAAAGCGTTATCTCTGCATTTGTGCTGAATTTATCTCTTGAAATGTATAAAAGGAAGAAATAACAATCTAAGTGTTACCATCTGTAACAAATTTACACAATGTTTTTGTGTGTGTAATAAACCTCTGTAATGGATTAACATCCCAGCGCAATATCTTCATGCATCTGACCCTGATAGTTACAGCCTCCTGGCATACCGATTATTGTTCCATGTTGAGATATACTCCCACTCAAAGTCCTTGAAGTTTTCTTCTTATTCAAGTTGGTCTTTTGCGTCTCGGATATAATCTTACATGAATGTTGAAAATTCAAACTTTACTTACTTTGCGAACCCAACCCATTAAGAGTCTTAGTCGTAGCCTTAAAAACTGCACGGCCTAAAATTTGTTGATCTTTTCCAGCACTTGTTTCAGTGTGAGTGTAAGAATTTGTTCGATCTGAATTTAAACACAGCGTATCCTGTATTCACGATGTGAATTTTTGAAATGGAGCTAATGGTTTAGTGATCGACATTATTTTGTTTATCTCTTATTTATTATTGATATATAAAATATATGTATATAGAGTATTTGAAAAACTATATTGGCAGACCATTAAAGTTGCCCCACGTTGGGCGCCAATTGTTGCACTTCAATTTTTTTTAAAAGAAATTGCGAAACGAACTACTAATTTACCGGCGAAATAAACAAAAATAATAAAATAAATTGCGGCCGCCACCGCCCGAAAGTAAAAGTCGTTGTGTAATCTGTCACATTCCACAGATCAGGTGCAACGAAAAGCAAGGAACTTGCAAATTCCCTGCAGCTGAGCAGCGGTAATATTTGATGAGATAAAAGCTGGGCGGCACAAAATTTTGTGGGAAATTGTGAAACCGACAAGCCTATTATGATTTCTTTGGACTCCTAAATGCATCTTCCCGTATTCTCCCTGCTTTGTACGCTTGATTAGAATTGATAGAACATTACATCGTTCTTTCAAATATAGGGTCCGCTAAATAACTTTTTTCTTTTTTATTCGAAAGTAAAATCCTTCTGGTTAGTAATGGAAAATAATTTCATTCAAATGGCTGCCTCGGCTGGCCATGCAGTAGCCTACACGATCGGTCCAATTTTTAAGCACATTATCGATTGTGTGCAGCTGTATTTCACCAATGGCTTCACGAATATTGTCCTTTAAAGCGTCAATTGTCTCTGGCATGTCGGCGTAACACTTATCTTTTACGGCAACCCACAAATAATAGTCCAACGGTGTCAAATCGCAGCTCCGCGGTGGCCAAACGACATCAGCTCTGCGGCTGATAATGCGATCTACAAAAACAGGGCGCAAAACATCGAGTGTAGCTTCGGCTGTGTGGCACGTAGCGCCGTCCTGTTGAAACCAATATCCTCCTCTTCATTTTTTTGTGAACAAAAATTCGTTCAACATGGCCCGATAACAATCGCCATTGACTGTAACGGCCACTCCTTGCTCATTTTTTTGGAAGAAAAATGGCCCAATTATGCCTCTGGACCAAAATCCGCACCAAACAGTGACTCGTTTTGGATATATCGGCTTTTCAATGTATGCGTGCGGGTTTTCTGTGCCCCAAATGCGACAATTTTGCTTGTTTACATACCCGCCAAGATCAAAATGTGCTTCATCTGAAAAGATGATTTTTTTGGCAAAATCGGCATCTTCTCTATTTCGCTATGTCGCAATATTTCCCAGCGTTGTTCAAGCGTATACACAACCATATTCGTTCAGCGGAAGGATAAAACTAATTATCTGTCAAATCAGACATGAGCTAAGTGTTACCATTCGCGAAATAAGCACTAGTTGAAAAAAAAAACGTTAAATGGAGGACCCTATATATAACAGTAGATTAATTGTCTTAGCAATTGAAATTACAGTTTTTTAGTTCAGCTCACGCATGCAAAAATAAATGTTGCCAGGTTTGGAGGAGGCTACAAACTTTCTGAACAGAAAGTTCGAGAAACTTCTTGTGACAAATTTTACTCTTAGATTTCTGTCAGAACTTGAACAGGAAGATGTGGAGCAGTAAAATAACGTTCTTTAGAACGTATTGTTTTCCTTGTTGTATACCTTTAAACGTAGTGACCAAACTAACAATGCTTTATTCATAGCTACCCGTATATCCAGATTATAATATGCATTTATATCAGAGTGAGGTTGTTTAAAAATGTACATATTAAATAAATATAAATGCAATTTTGTACGCCATCCAATAATGACTTCGCCTAGCTAATTTCAGTCATATTTTATGTAACTGTATTACGTGCAACCATACTTCAATCCTACTTTAAATCATACATACAAATTAAATTGCATAGCGACTACCTAATAAAATAATAAATCTTAAATTTATCCAACACCACATTGTTGTAATCTGTCCCAACTATCAAAGTATAAACATTTTCGCCAGACATGTCCAATTCGAATCCATTTCATGGCTATATGATAAACGTAATCAGCTCATACACCACCTACTCACATAACCCGCCGCATGTCTCACGTGCATATTTGATGAATCGCCGATGACATTGTGTGTCAAGTAAATACTTCATCAAATGATTAAGTAATTCGCAATAGGTCTCGTGGAGTTTTTCGATTGAATAATGAAGGTAATTGTCAGTTGAATGCAATTTGTCTTGCCCCCCTTCAATGTCTGTAATGAATTCCCCGAAGATAGCACCTTACTGTCGGATCACTTGACAGGAACACCTGCCAAGCGCTTAAATTCCAATCACGATTTTGTCTTTTTTTTTTGCAAATACTGAAGCCAACTTTTCTTTATTTTCATTGCAGATCCCAACCAGTTAAAAAAGAAAATGTCTGAAATCAAGCCAAAACTGATTCTCCGCCCGGGATTAAACATCTCCGAGAAGTCGCCGTCGCCGTCGACAAAGCTAATGCTTAACCATGGCAAGCCAAATTTTACCATCAACCGATCAAAGTCAAAGATTGATGGACAAACTCCACCGACGCCGACAACACCCGAAGCTTCGCAGGTGGTCTTGAAGAGTACAACATTCAATGGCATTGTGAAGACATCCAATTTGAATATTTCCACTGAGAACGAGGTACATAAGGTGGTCTTGAGAAAAACCAAGCTAGCAGAGATGAATGGCAAGCCAGAACAAGGCGAGGAAGTCAACAGGGTGGTTTTGAGACGGACAAAGCTACCAGAGGCCAATGGTAAGGCGGTGCCTGACGACGAACCCGAGTTCATTAAGGCTCAGAGAAAGATCGCCGAACGTCTGGCCAAGGAGGACAATTTGGACTTTGAGAATCGCAAGAGCGGATACTTTACACATGTAATGATGTCACCAACAACAACTAACAAGACCTTTGAGTTGCCAGCCACTCAGAGTGCGTCGATTCAGCATGCTTCGCTTGCAGAAGTGGCTGAGGTTCCCGAAAATGTCGTAGAGCCGGTAGCTGTAGTAGAAAATGGTAAGACTGAGGTTGTAGAGGAACCAAAACAAAATGGCCATGCAAATGGTGATCTTATTGAAAGCAATGGCGCAATCGATGCTGACACAGAGGTAGTTCAAGTAGCCAAGGCTCTTGTGGAAGACGTTGTGCAAAGTGTACACGAGGATATTCCTGCTCCAGTGGTTGCACCAGAGCCAGTTCAAAATGGAGTTCAAAATGGCGACAGCCACATTCAGTCACCTTCACAAACATCCGATGTGAACTTTGAGCCAAAAACCGTAACATCCTTTTCAAAGGATCTTGCAAACGAGCCCAACAACTACCCAGACACAGTGGTGGTCACCAAAGAAGTCGAACCAGACAGCAACAAATCAAAATTCATCGAGGAGATGAACAAATTAAAGTTCGACATCCATACAGACGATTTGGAAGTGACACCCACATTGCGGCTGGAAACCGAGACGCCTGTTGCCTGAGCGAGTTTCTTTTTCTTTTTCCGGCCAGAGCTATTCCTATTTAAAAAAAAAAAATACTGTTATTAATTTGTATTATTGTTGATTTTTGTTTGCCAATAATATTCTTTTATTTGTTGTTAACTATTGTAAATACTGTTTATTATTATTTAATTTGTGAAATGCCATAATTGTCAAAAAAAAAAAAAAAAAAAAAAAAAACTTGATTTGAAAAATGTGAAAACGATTCATTCTTAATGACAAATAAATGAACTGTAATTGTTGCTCTTTTTTATAACGAGATGAACGACGATAATTGATGTTTTCACTTTTTATTTTCTCAATTCTTCCGTGTCATCATTTTGAAGTTTCATTTACAGAAAATGCAGCACTATCTGACAATGAGTCCAATGTGCAGATTTTTCCCTCTTGATTTATCGATGTCGGTGTCATGAACGATTTATGATGGCCAACAACAGGTGACTTCTTATACTAACAATAAGACTTTGATCGATGAAAGAAAAAATTAAAATTATTTAATCGGATAAATGGCGTGTGTGACAATAGTAATGTGCGTTTGTTTGTCACCTTTTTTCTTCCATTGGAATTTCAGCTAAATCACAGCGCTAATTGACAAACGTACGTACATAGATATGTTTGTTGTTATCATCGAAATGAGGGGAATATGGATTATGGGGCGCGGTGAATTGTCTTAAAAGGGCAGTAAACTTTACCAGGGAGTGGTAGAACATTCGGTTTGACAGTCATGGTAATGAAAATGCGAGACCGACTTTGGTGATGGTGGGTGTCATTCACTGAGATACTATTGGAGGTTGTTTAGTTGAAAAATGATGAATAAATTTGACAATGTCTAATTATTTCCCGTTAGATAAGGAAAGCTATCAGAATTAGTGTCTTATCGGCAGCCTTCGATTCAAGGAGAAATTCATTCAAAAGAAAAACAATTTACAGTATTTGAGTCACAGAAGTTTGTGACTAGTTTTTATTGCCGTCAAATTGTCAGAATTCAATTCACTTGTTTACGCTGTGAAAAAACTTAATCCATGGATAGAAAGGATCATTTGCGGTTGAGCTATACTTAAGAAAGGAGATACCGATGCATTTGATTTAAATGCTTGCAAATTATAATTGGAGTGAGGGGCAGAGCATGTAAAAGCATTTCACCTTCCGTCGAAATATAGGCTTAACTGTGAACTAATGTGCGTTTCTAGTTGCGGTCGAAAATTTCTAAGGGAGGAATGCAGCTATTTCATTTGAACACTTTTGGTGGAATTATCGATAAAACAGCGATAGTAAGAAAACGTGGTGGGCTTAGAGATTCTAGCGATTTCGCAATGTCGCGCTCATCAAAAAGTTTATCGTTTGTTGTTTTCAATTCTGTCGAGTAGCTCCAAATACGCCATTTTTGCAGCGGACCAAATATGATCGTTAAACTCAAGTTAAACTCCTGAAAACATTATAGTCAGAAAAAGGGCTGTAATATTTTTTGCATCGTGTATGGAAGCCTAAACATTTCGCTGCGTTTTTAGCGACATCGAAGATTTGGTCATTCCTACCAGAATGTCAATAATGCAGATACCAAAAATAGGTCTTAGAGAGGCAAGTGTCATTCATGCATAATTTCAGAGTAAATATTAGAGTTTTGCTTCTATGACAGAAGACATTAAATTGCACTCAATTGATTTAACCCCACTCAAGTATGCTATCACGATTCGAATTTAATGAGCTTAACATACGTTGCCGGTCCAGTTCCACGGCCGAAGATGGGGGTGGGTTTACCGGGCGGCGTATATGGAAAAGCTACTTCAGTACGTCCTCTCCATACATATATTCACATCTTCATTATCATACTCGATTAGCATTTTTCATACAGAATGTCGATATAAGTTTTATGGTGTTAAGTGTTTTTTGGCAAGTAGGCGCCTATGGCAAGGGTTCCTCGGTGGGTGATCATCCGGATTACAGGACCTCAACTCTCTTTTCAGGCAGGCGCCTATGACAACATTATCTCGGTTACACTCCACGTTGAATGTATGAACGTACTTGTATAGTTTCATACGGAGTCTTATTTTCCACATCCACATCTGTATGTGGATGTTAACTAAGTTGTTGGGAGAGGACGTACTGAAGCAGCCTTTCCATATACGCATCCGGGAATCAGCGAATGAATGAAGTAAAAGATAGGAAATCATTCATAAAAATGAGCAAAACGGTCGAAGACAAAATGGAGCCTTTGGACAGAACATCATTTATTTGGTGTGTTGCGGCCAAAAGAAAAGTAGTTTATAATCAATTGAAGAAGGGCATTATCGAATTTTCGACAAAAAAGCATAATGCCAAACTCTGTCAAATGCCTTTGAAATATCAAGCAAAACGATCTTACCTTTACTACCATGGTGAATAAGTTGGTTCCACTTTTCGATTACATATATCATGAAGTCACTAGTGTACCCTATTGCTACGCAAACCGCTCTACCAGTCATTAAGAAAATCTGAAGTTTTTATGATTCAATATATTTTTTTAATATAACGGGTGATTTTTTAAGAGGTTTAGAACTTTTTTTAAAAAAAAAACACAAAAAATTCGAAAAAATGAATGAAATATTTATTTGAATCGATAGTTTGAACCTTGCAATTTAATGTTTAAAGATAATTTCATGCAAATGTTGACCGCGGCTGCGTCTCAGGTAGCCCATCCGCTGAGTCCAATTTTGGCATACTCTTTCACACATATCGGCCGGTATCTCACGAATGAATGCATGGATGTTGGCTTCCAGTGCGTCAATCGAAGCGGGCTTGTCCCTATACACATTAGCCTTGGCATATCCCCACAAAAAATAATCTAATGGTGTCAAATCGCACGATCTAGGCGGCCAATTGACCGGCCCGAAACGTGAAATTAACTGTTCACCAAACTCGCCTCGCAATTGCGCCATTGTTTCGCGTGCTGTGTGGCATGTGGCACCGTCTTGTTGAAACCACATATCATGCAAGTCAAGAACTTCCATTTCGGGCAAAAAAAAGTTTGTTATCATCGCTCGGTAGCGTTCACCATTGACAATAACGCTGCGATTCGCATCATCTTTGAAGAAATATGGCCCAATAATGCCGCCGGCCCATAAACCGCACCAAACAGTGGCTTTTTCGGGATGCATTGGTAGCTGTTGCAATGCTTCTGGCTGATCTTCTCTCCAAATGCGGCAATTTTGCTTATTTACGTACCCATTCAACCAAAAATGAGCCCCATCGCTGAACACAATTTTTCGATAAAAAAGCGGATCCTCGGCCAGCTTTCCAAGAGCCGATTCACCAAAAATTCGGCGTTGTGGTAGGTCGGCTGGCTTTAGTTCTTGCACTAGCTGTATCTTAAAAGGCTTTACGCCCAAATCCTTCGGCAAAATTTTCCACGTAATGCTGTAACAAAGGCCTAACTGCTGGGAACGGCGCCGAATCGACATTTCGCGGTCTTCTGTCACACTAGCTGATACGGCCGCAATATTTTCTTCAATACGCACAGTACGTAAACGTGTTGGTGGTTTAATGTCCAACAAAGTAAATTTGGTGCGAAATTTGGTCACAATCTTCCGAATAGACTGCTCAGAAGGTCGAGAATGCCGATCATAAAATGGAAGCAGCGCGCGATGAACATTTCGAACCGAGCACGAATTTTGATAGTAAAATTCAATAATTTGCAAGCATTGTTCATTTGTAAGACGATCCATGGTTAAATTGCAAACCAAACTGAAGCTGTTTGACGGTGACACAAGGTACTAAACACACGTCAGCTGTCAAAACCAGTGTTGCCAAAACCAAACCAGTTAAAAAATCACCCTTTATAACCTACCATTCAGACATTTTGAAAGAAATGGAAATGGATGTAAGTACAATTGGTCGGTAGTGGCCCATCTGGGCCAGAAGATTTTGGTATTTTAGGATCTGGAGGTACCTCTTACCACTATACGAGTGCAGAAGTGGATCTTCAAAGTTCAAGGTGCTCGAGTACGGGGAGAGATAAAGAACAATATGGGAGTGTTAAGCTAGCTGTAAATGAGACTGTTATTGCAAATAAGTATGTCGGGATAGATGATGATGTCGAATTACTAATATTTTTGATTAACAACCAAAAGTTATTTCTAAATATCTGTGGGACTCCGTGTAGTACATTTTGCCAAACTTTTCGTCGTTTTGGCATTGAAGTCATTTCTGGTTCGTTTGTAATATTCGTTCATTTTTCTCGATCTCCACGTGTCCTCATGATCGAAAGTTTACGTCTTTAACCCTGATTCTTCGTGATCTTTCAACTACTTTTGGACAGATATATTAGCAACCAAGCTGCTTTGCTGCAACAAAACAGAGCTTAAGGACAAGTGTCATAAAAGAGATTGTCAATGGATAGTAGAATCTGCAATAGCATTCTCGCTTCATAGAGTAACGTTGCATAATATACCAAGAACATTTGTTCCAAAATAGCACTACGTATGGATCACGTTATGCTAAATCCATTTTTAGGACGACGCCGTTGATTCATTGGAATGATTCATCTTCAATTTTGAGAGTTTCCCAAAAATGTTGATCCAATATTCTGGCGTTGTAGTATTAAAAGTATTCTTTAGAAGATGGCTCTGCTGACAATAAATGGTAAAAAATATATTATGACGCATTTGTTGAAATGAAATCTTTAATGACTTAAGTGCACTTTTATAGATTTTTAATGTTCACTTAAATGGCTTCATTAAAAAAATAAATTCAGACTAACTCCAACACCATAACGCGTTTTAGGTAAAACTTAAGGCAAGCAATTTTTTGTCAACGACTTTGTACGAGTGAAACATTAGAAAGGAATATATATTGTTTACAAATTTTGATAGGCGTTTTTTCCCTGTTTTACGGAAAAAATGGAAAATTTGGATAAAAAGCGGTTAAAGAAATGTGGGCGTGAAAAAACATTTACGTGCGGTTAACCAATTTTTTTCAATTTCGGTCACCTTAATTACTTCAAATCCACTTAATACTTCTTATATTGTATTACGCTCGTAAGGCTGGACAAATTGTAAGGAGCATTTTGACAAAGATTAAATTAAAGCGAAAACTTCATACTCTGCCATTATCCATGAGTGGCACTTGCATAGCTGAAACCGAAAGACTTCCCATTCACGGTATATGTTTTAATGACAACCTTCGATGTCGCCAATAATGCAGCAAAATTTCTAGGTTTTCTTAAGCGATGCAAGAAATATTTCACCCCTTTTTATCTGGCCACAATTAATAACGCGTTTATCCTTCCAAAACTCGAGTAAAACGCTCATATTTGTTTCGGTGCACCAATAACATATTTGGAGCTACTTGACAGATAAACGTACCATAAGAATAATTGGCGATCGGGACATTACGAATGTTTTTGAATCTCTTAGTCACCGTCGCAATGTCTCCTGTCTGTCTTTGTGTTATCGATATTTCCGCCGTAAGTACTCATACAAAATAGCCAGTTGAACTCCTCCCATAGAACCCGACATATGCCAGGAATGCTGATCAGTACACCTTCCAGCCAGTTATCGGACCTGCTAAATATAGAGGTTCTTACCCTTTATCGAAAATTCCCTTTAACGCATTTTATTATCTAGATGTCGATTATGTGGTAAAAAGGGACAAAGTATACTTTTTAAAGCACTCAGAAATTTTAGGGAGTAAATTTGTCTGCAGATCGACCGTCCACCAAATCTTCACACTAACCAAATCCCGGAAAGGAGAACAAATTTATTTTCATCGACTTTAAAACTGCATAAGCATTTATCTTCAGGAGGTCTACATGATGATGGCCGAATTCGTGATCCCGGCAAAACTTATCTAACTGTTTCACGGGACGCTGGAGAACACGAGGTGCATTGTGCAGTTCGACAGCATCGGATTTCGGCAGAGTACGTGCTAGCACTCAAGATACAGATCCGTCCAGCTCCTGGGATATGCGGACGATATTGACATTATCAGTCACTTCGAACGTGCTGTGATAGACGCTTCCTTGAAATGAATGAGGGAAAAACCAAATGAATGCTATCAACAAATAAACAAGCATCTGTCTAGCCACTATTAATGGCAGCAACTTCTAAGTAGTGAAGAAGTTCATGTACTAAACGTACCTACCACCCAGTAAATCAGATCCAAACCAGACCACCCTGTATCCAATACTGGTCCCAAAATATATTTGTTAGAACATTCTGCAGCTTGCTTTCAATTTTTTAATTGTAACTAGACCCAATCTTTAACACATTGACTGCCAAATCAAATCTGGTAAAATTGCATGGTGCGCCAACACAAATTTTTATGTTATTTCCATTTTTTGACATATAAAACAGTGAACGTACGTTATATTATTTGTTTTCAGTTCATCCTGGAAGTCCAGGACGAATTTAGTACTGGCTATCAGTTATAAGTACTAAATTCGTCCTGGACTGAAAACAAATAATATAACGTACGGTCACTGTTTTATATGTCAAAAAATGGAAATAACATACAAATTTGTGTTGGCGCACCATGCAATTTTACCAGATTTGATTTGGCAGTCAATGTGTCAGGTTTGAAATACATGCGTAATTTCTATGCTTACCTATATTATACATTGTTTTGAGTTTTAAACAGTTCAGTAAAGGTATTAGCTACTACAAAATAATTTTGTTTTATTTGCTTCTTTATATTTATATAGATTCAGTAGTATAATAATAATGAGTAAAAGGAGACTTACAGTTGAAGAAATTGGAGCAATGATAGTGAATCTGATTTTGGCTCGGATGACTCTGAAGCTGACCCAGCATGGTATCCTGAAGATTTGGGTTATGACGATGATGTTGATGAGTCTGAGGCGGAAAACGTGTCGGACGTCATTGAAGCTATGGCAATGGCGGAAGAACACGAGGACCTAAATGCATTACTTCTTGATACTGAGGGGGAAAATATAGAAGATATTCCCGAGGGAACACCTTAGTGGACAGAATACAGGGGAAGACACAAACACTTTGAATTTGTCGGTAAGCATGGCTTGCAGGTAGAAATTTCACCTGATATGACGCCTCTTCAGATTTATACTAAAATTGTTGACCAAGAGGTTTTCAATATAATACCAACTGAAACCAATCGATACGCACAACAGTATACTACAGCTAACCACAGATCAAAATACAGCCGAATGAATCGATGGAGTGACACAAATCCCGAAGAAATAAAAAAATTGTTTGGATTGATGATGTGGATGGGACTTTTGCCACTTGGGCGCATAGAAAACTATTGGGAAACGAATGGCATTTATGATTTAAAAATCCCCCGTTCAGTTATGCCCCGAAATAGATTCCAGTCATTGCTGTCTATGCTGCACTTTAGTAACAACGAGACAGCTGACCCATCTGACCGATTTTGAAAAATAAGTGGACTAATTGAGATCTTGCAAAAGAAATTTAAAGATATTTTTTTCCCGGGAGAAGACTTTGTCATCGACGAAACGCTCGTGCCATGGAGAGGTCGGCTTATTTTCAGGCAATACATCCCTAACAAGACACATCGCTATGGAGTTAAGCTTTTCAAACTATGCTCAATAGATGGGTATACATGGGCTCTAAAAATATATGCTGGAAAGTCAGCTAAATGTTTGCATGGAACTGTCTAAAGAACTTCTGAACGAGGGTAGATGCTTATACGTAGACAACTTCTATACGAGCTACGAATTGGCCCAGGAATTGTTGCAAAAACAGACCCATGTCGTTGGCACTTTGAGGGCAAACAAAAAAAAATATACCCAAAGACGTTCTACTTGCTAAATTGGCCAGAGGAGAAGTGGTGTCTCGGGAAGATGAGGATGGCATTGTAATCTTAAAATGGAAGGACACTCTCGACGTGCGAATGCTATCCACCAAACATGCTCCTGAACTGCAACCCGCGAAACACGGCGAAATTATCCATCAACAAGTACTTCATCAGCCAATCAACCATCTACCAGTACAAATCCACCTTTAGTCTCAATGCCAAAACGACGAGAAGCTACGTTCAAACCAGCTGCTATACTTGCGTACAACAAGGGAAAATCTGGAATAGATCTATCGGATCAGATGGGTTCATATGGTAATACCCTAAGAAAAGGAATAAAGTGGTATCGGAAACTTGGCGTCGAGCTCTTATTAGGAGTTGGAGTTGTTCGAACGTCCACTGATGGGAAAAAACTAAGAAGAAAATGCACCATCTGCTACACTAGGGTAACCAAAAATAAATGACGTGAAGCAGCCCGCAAAGAAGCTAAGCAAGTTTTCACCTTCTGCGATAGTTGTCCCGATAAGCCTCAAATGTGTAGGGAATGCTTTAACTCACAACACTAATAAGCTTACTTATACTTGTGAATTATTATTATTATTTTTTTTAAATTAAGGTTTACAAAATGAATTACATGCTATTTTATAACAGGTGATCCAAGTAGAGATACTTTTTTCAATAGCCTTTTTTGACAGATCACGTGTGAGTCGTGTCATGCTGTCATGTTATTTTTGTTTAGTATTGTTTGGCATTTCATAATGGAAATGCAAATGGAAATGCACTTCGCTCAACTTATGGTCAACATAATCGGCCTACTGAGCGTACTATTCGCAACACCATCACCCATTTGAGACCCAGCATTCATTATTGGATAATATTCGACCGAATAGACCACGTCCAGCACGCTGTGAAGAAAATATAGCGGCCGTAGCTGAGAGTGTACACGAAGACCGTAGAGAGTCGATTCGGCGCCGTTCGCAGCAACTCGGACTGACGTATGGAACGACTTGGCGCATTTTACGTCAAGATCTTAAATTGAAAGCGTACAAAATACAGCTTGTGCAACAACTGAAGCCGCTCGACCTTCCCAAGCGACATCGCTTCGCTCTATGGGCTCTTGAAAAGTTCCAAGAAGATCCGACGTTTTCGAGGCAAATTTTGTTTAGCGATGAGGCCCATTTCTGGCTCAATGGGTATGTAAACAAACAAAATTGCCGCATTTGGGACGAAGAGCAACCTGAAGAGATTGAAGAACTGCCACTTCATCCAAAAAAAACAACGGTTTGGTGTGGTTTGTGGGCCGGTGGAATCATCGGTCCATATTTCTTTAAAAATTATACCGGTGCGAACGTAACCGTCAATGGCGACCGTTATCGTGCCATGATAACCGACTATTTGATGCCTGAAATTGAAGCTCGTGATCTCGGCGACATTTGGTTTCAGCAAGACGGCGCCACTTCCATCAATCAATGGACTTATTGAGAGAACATTTCGGTGAGCACATAATTTCACGTTTTGGGCCGGTCGATTGGCCACCAAGACTTTTCACCGTTAGACTCTTTCCTGTGGGGATATGTAAAGTCAAAATGCTCGAACGAGTGATCGAAAATTGGACTCAACGGATGGACCATCTGCGACGTAGCAACGGCCAACATTTGATAGACATAATCTTCAAAAAATAAATGCCAAAGAATGTTCTTTCAAATGATAATAAACATTCTCCATTAAATTTGAATTTTCTGTGTTTTTTTCTTTAAAAAAGTAGGGAACCTCCTTTACTTTTTGAGGTTTCAATATTTTATTTCCTTGAAATTGTTTTCTTATTTTTAAGTCCAGTTCAAAGCACAACAAACATTGAAATCACAACAAATCATTAGATGTTCAATCAATCGGTAATAAACATTGCAAAAAAACTTCCTCAATTCGTAACACCCTAGCCTAGCAGCAATAGAATGCAATCAAAACAAACACTAAACCCTGAATAAAAGTGTACCAACCGCACGCACTATGTGTTGTGGATCCCATCAGTCCCATGGCAGCCGAGCCGCTAAGGGTTAAAAACAGAAAACACCTGTCTTCTGTTTTGTTGTGGCCAACTGGTAGCATGGTTGTTTACATTCAAAACGTTGAATCGATACGTAACGCTTGAGTGATTTCGTATTATGTGTGAAAAAGGACGTCGAAAACTCCCAATTGTCTGACACTTGCCGCTTAGTAGGTAGTAGTCCAGTTTGTAAGTAGCTGTGTGTCAATACACAATTGTGAGGCTTGTGTTTTTTTTTTATATGAAAATCTAGTCACTCAATTAAAGAGCGACAAGGCCTCTTTAGTATGGATTTGAGTTTAAAAGGATCTCAGGTGAGAATGTCCTGTGTATTGTACCGAAAGAGTTTCATTTCAACCGCTGTTGTCATGACCTATTGACAGATTAATTTAGTTTCAAGACATAAGCCGAAATCGTTGAATGTTAAGTACACGTCAGTCCTCCAGCGACCTGGTTCGGCTTCGGTGTTTCGCAGAGGGCGCACGTCTCCATTTTTGAAAAGACCTCAGTCTGCGGATGCAAAGTTTTCAAGAGGTGGTTTAGGTGGTGGACATTACCTTGAAGGGGAGTGCGGTGGAAAATTAGTTAAAAATGTGAGTGAAAGTTGCGTAATATGTTTAAATAAAAAAAAAATGTATATTTTTGAATTTCTTTAGAAGCGGTATCTATCTGTATCATCGTCAAATTTGTTAAAACTTCTTCTGGAGGAGCCAATTAAGCGTTCCTGGCTGTGCAAAGAGCAATCAGATGATCAGTATTCTGAGGCAAGTACCACGCAAAAGAGTAACAGTTACAACAATTTGAGCAGAGCTCATAAGGATTCATTCGACGTCAGTAGCCAAGAAGGAGACTACTCAACATCGACGGCGAGATCTTCAATCCATCAGATTTCACAAATGATGAATCCTTCAACATCGCTCTCCAACTTGTCGAAAGAGAAACCAGGTCAGTCGTCCGATTTTTGGCATTCTAAAAAGCCCGATTTACCAGGAAGAGTGTCTTTTAACAAATCAACTGATGCCCATGATATTGACGTGCTGAGTGATTGTGATAACGACAAGCAATCCTACTTCGCATACGGTGCCAAAAAGTCAGTTCACTTTGGTGCCAGTAGTGAAGTACAAGAGGAGACTTTTGAGTATCCCAAATGCCCGTCGGAGAATTGTTCGTGCAGCACACGCAGTTCGTCCACTGCTAGTGTACATGATTCGCCAATAAAGTGTGAATACATTAATCAGCCATCTTGCTCTACAGACGTCTTCGATGGCAAGAAGGTTCTTGAAAAGTCCAACAATCGTGAGATTCCTTCACAGGACAACGATGTCATCCGTCAGTATAAAAATGTGATTGGCGAACAGTCTTCAGAGTGCTCTTCCATAGTTAAGAATATTCTTCAAGACTTGGAGCCATCTAAAAGCTGTCAGCAGCTTAACAACATGGAGCCACTGCCCCCAATTGGCCACCACTACACCCGCTTAGAGAAACAGAACAACTTATCCGAGGTTAATAGCAAGAACTCAATGACTGAGATGTACAAACAGACTAAACGGAATCTAGTGCTTCCCACCAGCTCCCCGGATGTAGCTTCAAGTGAGTCCGTCATCAACAACTACCTAAAGGTTGCTGCTACTCCGATTGTAACAACTAAAAAGAGAGCCAACAATAGACCTGCATCGGCTTCTAGGGAACGAAGATCTAGGTCAGATTCATCAAGTGAAAGGCACCATCGAGTGACGAATGGAAAGGGAAAAACTTTAGGAACATTCCGAGAAGATTCCAATTTGGACGAGTTCAAGCTGGACAAGGTCGATAGTTGGATGTCAATTCAAGTTTCAGGTACGCGCTTGAATGAAGATCTGGAGAAGTTCTCCAAAGACAGCATAGATGGGGATGAAGAATCATCGACGCAAGACAGCTCGCAATGTTCAAAGTCGGATGACAATTCACAGGATGATTCGACATACGAAGAGATTGTATCTGTTATCAAGGAGATTGAGGAGGACAAGAGGAAGGGTGAGCAAAGATTACCAGAGATTGTACTTTTTCCTTACAATACAAATTTTTTACTCTAGATAACATGGCTGAGAAGACTCCTGATACTAATCTCAAATTGAATGACACCATACAGTCGGATCATGTCGAAACGGAACCATCCACTTCATCGAATTCAATAATCATCAAGTCACCAGATAAATATAGGTATTTTTCACTGAAAATGTTCGCATCTGCGGGATTCATAACCTAACCATTAACAGGGATATCCTAAGCTACCTGGATGACGTAGAAGATAGCTGTGACAAGACGCTCCTTGAGACACGGAGGTCCATCCCGGAGTCGAACCGTTCGGAAATAGAGTTTGTCGTTGAGCCCGACATAGCTGAAGATGTTCCAAAGTAAGAATATTCAAAACAAAAAGAAACTAACAAAACCGGTCCCTTCGAAGACTTTCAGATCTCCTGATGCTTCCAAATCACCAACTGGCGCGTCGCGTCATCGGTCTCAGCCTGCGTGCCAATGAACTTGCCAATGCAGTTCTTCTCTCCAAGGAGAATCTGAATAAAATTCGCAATGAAAAACAAAAAGGACTTCGCAATGAGAAACAAAACACTGCCAATAAATTGAAAGAACAAAAAAAGCACTTCGAGGGAATAGTTTCTCGTCATCAAGGCTTCATTGAGCAAGTAAGTACTTGGGGGAGTTCCACTCATGCACATACATACATATATCCTCTTACCATCCATTTATGCACTCACACACAGCTCCTGAAAGACAAAGGTTCTTTATGCGAGAAGGTGGCAGCTCTTACACGACGACTTGAGAGTCAGAATCAGGCATGGGAGCATAAATTGGAAACAGAAGTGGCTCGCATCAAGGAGACAACCCTTGCGGGAGAGAAAATTCGTCGCGAACGATGGGTGCGCGATAATACAAAGAAAATTAAGGTGTGCTTACTCTTTCGAGGGGGAGAGGTATTTGTTTTTTTTTTTAAATAAATTTCTTTGTCAAATTCTTCTGCAGGAACTCACTGTCAAAGGACTCGAAATGGAAATAAATAAAATGACTTGCGACCATCAGCGTGAGATGACAGAGTTGAAACGAGCTCATCAACAGCAGTTGCTAGATGCTGTTGAGGAGGCACGTCAAAAGCATGACCAAATAGAGAATACTATAAGGGAGACGTGTGCCCAGGATCGTGAGTCGATTATCGAAAAGGAACGGACTGTGATTAGAGAGAGATATGAACGGCAGCTGGAGCAGGAGCGTACCCAATTCGAGGAGCAAAAAGCGAAATTGTCCGAAGATTTTGCTGCGGAACGTGAACGTTATCAAAGCGAATTGAAGGAGAAAACGTGTGAAATGCAACAAAGAAAACAAGATATGCAGCTGGAAAGAGAAAGCGCTGTGGAAAATGCCACCGCTGAGCTAATGGATAAAATGTCAAAAATGGAGGAGAAGTACCAGGTGAGTCAGATTCAGTAGTGGAAGAAATGTTTGGGTGAATACACATTTTGAAGTTCTGAGTGTATAGACCATTTGGCAGCGGTTTTGGTTTTTGATTTCTTCCGTCACTACTCAAAGCTTGAGAAAACTCTGGGGTTTGATGTTTTGTTTACTTTTTATACCCTATCCTTAGGGTATATTAATTTTGACACATAGTTTGTAACACCCCTTAATATTCGTCGTAGACCCCTATTTATGATCAGGACCAAATCCTAAGACTATTTACCAATGTCCGTCCGTCCGTCTGTATAAAACTTTTGAGGCCTTTATATATATGCTAGGAAGCTGAAATTTACAGCATATATTCCCTAGGGTCCCGAAATGGTAAAGTGTTAAAAGTTTTTAAATACATCCACTGCCACGCCCACAATTTAGAAAAAACCGTTTTAAGGCTAAAGTTAAAGAGATCGAATATTAGAATCTTCACAAGATATGTAGGCACTGCCCTCCTTTATAAGTTTGTCACATAAAATTTTTTGACACGCCTATTTTTTGGAGGTTTTTTTCACTAAAATGCTGTTTTCAGCGAATGAAATAAATCGTATTGTTCGCCCCAAGCGGACTGTAGCTTTTCCTCATGTTTTTTCCAATAAATGTTTTTAGGCGGGTGGTCAAAACGATGGTGATTGCGATTATATGAGAACACAAGCGTTCTCACTTTAGCATAACAACATCAACTCCTACTTCTCACCTGCCCGTGGTGACTGCTGGGTGCCTAGTACCTCGACTGGAGGTGGGGTAACCAACCCCTGTGGAAGGTCGTTGGTGGCAGCTGACGAGAGAGGGGGGGGGGGAGGAGGAGTGCCAGCTCACTAAGGCACTTCTCCTATTTCCGGACGGCGGAGGACGATTTCTACGGATGGATCAACGGCGGCGTCCACAGTTCCAGTTAGGTGGAACAAGTGATTTCCCTATATGAGCTGCTTCGACTTATTTGAAGCCCAGGTCTATATGGATGTCCAACACTAAGCCAGGGTGTTGGAAAAAAATTGGTGGCGGATGAGCCCTTGATGGGTCAACGGCAGCACTCACATCCCCGAAGTGGGTTACTGGCACCGGAATTACCGGCCTACTGTCCTAGGGTCAAGAACAGGGCCTGGCTCTCCAGGTTGGAGGTTGTGATGTCGGGGTAACTTCCCGACCACGTCAAAACATTTAGTTATGGGAGAGACTATGGCAGCCTCGGATATAAATGAACCTCAAAGGCAAAATTGACCCGCAACGTCCAAAATGTAGGGAGAGATAGGGCAAGAAGAGAACCCGCGTCCAGTCAATGAAGAACCAGTCCCTCCGCCCAGTATGGAAGAGGTTGGCTTAGCTATAAAAAAGCTAAAGAACAACAAGGCCGCCGGCTCTGATGGTCTACCTGCAGAGCTTTTCAAATACGGAGCTGATGTTATGGTAGGGCGCATGCACCAACAGCATTCATCGTCAGGAGCTTTTTGTGGCGATGGCCGAATTCGGGATCCCGTCAAAACTGATCCAGTTGTGTCGCATGACACTAGATAACACGCGATGCAATGCGATGCGATGCAGTTTGGCAGCAGCTCATCTGAACTCTTTCAAACATGCACAGGATTTCGGCAAGGAGATGCGCTATCGTGTGAGTTCTTCAATCTTGTTCTTGAGCAGATAGTGCGCAGGGCAGGTGTCAACACGGAAGGCACTATCTTCAACAGATCAGTCCAACTGCTGAGGTATGCGGACGATATAGATATCATCGGTCGATCCCAGCGTGCCGTGATAGAGGCTTTTACGGCTATTGAAGAACACAGGCGAAACTAGTTGGCCTTGAAGTGAATGAGGACAAGACTAAATATATGGTATCAACAAACAAACAATCATCTGTCCACTGACTAGGACAAAATGTCACTGTTGATAGCAGAAACTTCGAGGTAGTTAAGGAGTTCATCTACCTCGGGGTAAACATCAACTCCACAAATAACACCTTAGTGGAGATCCGTCGAAGAATTACCCCAGGAACCCGCTGCTACTTCGGTTTGGCAAAACAAATGGGTTCAAAACTCCTAACTCGAAGGACAAAGTTCATGCTCTACAGAACCCTTATCCTGCCAGTTCTGCTATTCGGCGCCGAGTGCTGGACGATAAGCAGGAAAGGAGAGTTAATACTGGGATCCTTTGAAAGAAAAATCCTTCGACGGATATTTGGTCCTGTGTGCGAGGAAGGCGAATGGAGAAAAAGATACAACCGCGAACTCTATGAGCTGTACCAAGATGTGGTTGTAGTCCGAAAAGCCAAAACTCGTCGACTACAATGGCTCGGCCACATTGAGCGAATGGACAACAATGCTCCAGTCAAGACGATCTTCGAATCTCAGCCCCCAGGTGGCAAGGAAGACCGAACCTCCGTTTTAAAGACCAAGCCATCGCGGATGTCAGAGCGCTGGAAGCAGCGTGCTCGGGATCGCAGAGGGTGGAAGGGTGGGAGCCCGTTAAGTAAAGTAAGTAGTTTTTAGGCGCAGCGCGTGATTGATTGCACCAGTCATCTCTGCTTACTTCTTTCCAAGACAATACATTTGCGGTTTGGTCAAAACTTCTGGAATGGCTCGAGGTTCAATTGCTTCAGTCACCCTGCTCTCCTCCCGTATTAAAGGATTTTGGGAGATTGGATTGTCGCTTGGTTCTAATTCCAATTTAAACCAGCGGACTTTTAGAATCTCCTCAGTACGCCGATTGACACTTCCTGCCCCTCTTAATGTATGATATTTTTGGTATACCGCTTAAGAACGGATTTCAACTTTTGTGTAGCAGCAACCGGGAAGTTCGTTCCAGTTCAACTGACAGACGGCTTCGCTGGACTGTAATATTGCTAGGCAGACAGAAGACGTCCCATTCACAATTTGAAACTTAATCATAACACCCTGCTCCCCATTTCCATTCCCTAAGATGTTTACGTCCTTAAGAGCTCCTTTTATATGGCATCAAGTACTAAAGCTATTTGCAGTTGTTCCGCCATTGCACATTTAATTTTCAACGACCTGGTTGAGCGTAGTAATTGCTATTAACTTTAGTCCTCACAACTGTTTCAAACACTAAACACTGTCCACCGCCCTCTTTTTCTTTTACAGAATCGCGTCAACTCAATCGAAAAGCAATACGAATCAGACTTTGAAATCTGGAAAAAGGAATACGAAAACGAGTGTAAAATGCGCCAAGCGGAGAGTGAGAATGCAATTCGCCAGCATTATCGAACTGAAAGGGATCGCCAAATAGATGCAATTGTCACCCGAATGGATACCGAGGCACTAAAGACCCAGGACGAGTTTGAAG
Source organism: Ferdinandea cuprea (assembly GCA_963576555.1). Lineage (NCBI taxonomy): Eukaryota > Metazoa > Arthropoda > Insecta > Diptera > Syrphidae > Ferdinandea > Ferdinandea cuprea. Next base: position 63,959,388 of record OY754958.1, read on the forward strand.
CCAAAATAGTGTACGACGACGCCCCAATAGTAGAAAACAATTACCACTTAATCACAATTTGATTACCTAATTGCAGTCGCCTCAAGGAGAAGTACGAAAAGGATATTCGTGAAGCGGAAATTGTCGAAAGATCCCTGCGGGAAAAATTCGCTGACACAAGGACACGCCTCGCTGAGTCTGACGCTCAAGTGCGCAATTGTCAAGCTGAGCTCAAGCAGCTTCACATAGAACTGGACCATAGCAAAAAGGTTAGCTCGCGGAAACCCTTAACACACAAAATGCAGTTGTTTTTTTGTATCTACATTCATTTACTTGCATAGATGTGTAATGAATTTCTTGCCGAACGAGAGCAGTTGCGAGACAATGTCCGCTCAGAGATAACAGCTGAAGTGGCAACACTCAAATTGGAGCGAGATAATGAGATTCAAAAGATTCACAAAAGGTAAGCACTTTGTTAACGAGGACGCAATGATTTGTGTTAATTAATTGAAATTATATACGAAACATATGTATACATTTTGTATTCCATTTGTGTGAAAACAGAGTTCAACAAGCCATCGAAAAGAAGGACACAACAATTGAATTACTGCAAAAGGAAAACGGTGCACTGCGCGAGAGATGCATCAAGCTGGAGGCAATTATACGCCAGCAAAGGAAGGACTATTGTGTTAAATGAAATACATCCGCCTTCCTGTTTTTGGTTGATACGGACGGAGGGGTTGAAGTCCTGACGACTATGCTACTACGAATATCAGAGATTTTAATTTTAATTTAAGCGTTTTTTCTTCTTTCGTTGTACTCGGCACCACGAGCGCGATATTAAGGATTTATATATGAAAATGATTGCAAATGAAAATAATTAAAAAGATTAAAAAGTTTATCTCTTTCGAAAGAGGTTCTTTCATTAATTTGATGGCATCTCTTTGCATGGTGATAGTAGATGGTTGGTTCGTGGCATATCTTCATTGCTGCAGAAGATGTTAAAGGAAAAGCGTTTGAAAGAGATTTTTAACCTCTTCCCTTTCTGGTAGAAGAGACAAAGGAAAAGTTAAGGACTATTGAGTTGTTTTAAATTTAAATAGTTTTCTACAGCATATGTACGTAACTTATGTGGAGAACTCTAAATCAATGGTTGGGTAGTGCGAATAAATATTGGGTATGAGCATTTTCTGTAAAGAGTCCGTTAAGGGGTTACATGGGTTTTATTCGGGGACAATAAACAAATGTAACCATTGGTTCAAAGTTCAAACGTTTTACTGCCTTAAAGACATAGATTTGAAAAAGAATTTCTGAAATTTTCAAAGGAAAATATTCAAAACTCCGCCGTTGCGACGTCATTTCCGGTGATCGCTCGGAAAAAAGGTGCGTCCGCGTTGACAGTAGAACTCGTGACAGGATCATCTGAAGTGAAAAAAGAAATCGTGTTTTAGTTAAGACCATAAACTAGAATTTGGACGAAGGGAAAAAAATTGTAATTTTGGCAGACCTTTTTACAAAAAAATGCAATTTTTGGTAAAATTTTCTCAAAATTTTTTTTTGTTTTAAGTAGTTGTGATTGAAAAAAAATTCTTCGTCCAAGGCCTTGTGAATTGTATCTCGAAGATCTGTGTAAAATTTTATAAATATCGGTTGAGTGGTTTTCGAGAACTTTTGACAACCGATTTTGAAACACAGTTTCGTGAAAAATGCGTTTAAAATTTGGATAAACCTCGTGATTCGATTGATTTCGCACCTTCCCAAGGCTGCATCTCCGAAACTTTTATTCGAAATGATTTGAAAATTAAGGATAATATTCTCGAGATGTTTTAGAAATTAATAAGATAATATTTGAAGCTGTGAAACCCATGTAACCTTTAAATCGTTTTGCGACCTTTTTTTAACCTCTTCGATTGATAAAGAATGTTGATACAGTCATTGCGATATTATTCATCCTACGTGGAAAATGTAGGCAATGTAGGTTTGTCAAGGTCATGCGTTTGTAGGAAGGTCGTACGATTTCCTGCCAATCATAGTTAAACAAAAGTTTTTTGAGACTGTCTGCCATTCATCGTGACCGGAGGTAGTACGAAACAAAGATTTGAGTGAGGTAATTGTTGTGCGCTTTTAAAATACTAGCAAAATTTCAGGCTCGTAAAGTCAGAGAAGAATTTGTCAAAAAGAAGCTGAAAATGATCTGTTAAAATCGCTGAATTGAGGTATAAACTGGAAAATACTTATCGAAAAGACAGATTTGCATTTGGCAATCTTAGGCCGGTATTCACCCACCATTCGTAAATCGATTTTAGATTTAAGTAGCTCACAGTTTTAAATATTGCACCGTATTCACCAATCAATAATAGGGTTGCGTCTATGCTAAATCGAATATTCGAAACATTAATTTGTTCGCTCTGGTGTATGGCAGAGGTTTTCCAGCTTCAGAATATTATATCAACACGAGGTTTTTTTCATATCCATTTGCAAAATATTTATATTTAAATATAATTTGAATATTATATATCAACTGTCATAGCTAATTACGAATTTTCGCAGTTAATGAAGTAAAGGGTGATCCATTTCGAGGTTCCCTACTTTTTTAAAGAAAAAAACACAGAAAATTCAAATTTAATGGAGAATGTTTATTATCATTTGAAAGAACATTCTTTGGCATTTATTTTTTGAAGATTATGTCTATCAAATGTTGGCCGTTGCTACGTCGCAGATGGTCCATCCGTTGAGTCCAATTTTCGATCACTCGTTCGAGCATTTCGACTGGTAACTGGCGAATGACACGCGTAATGTTTTCCTCCAAGGCCTGAATGGAAGCGGGTTTGTCGGAATAAGCTTTTGACTTTACATATCCCCACAGGAAAAAGTCTAACGGTGTGATATCACACGATCTTGGTGGCCAATTGACCGGCCCAAAACGTGAAATAATGTGCTCACCGACATGTTCTCTCAATACTGATTGATTGATGCGATGTGTGGGAAGTGGCGCCGTCTTGCTGAAACCAAATGTCGCCGAGATCACGAGCTTCAATTTCAGGCATCAAATAGTCGATTATCATGGCACGATAACGGTCGCCATTGACGGTTACGTTCGCACCGGCATAATTTTTAAAGAAATATGGACCGATGAGTCCACCGGCCCACAAACCACACCAAACCGTTGTTTTTTCTGGATGAAGTGGCAGTTCTTCAATCTCTTCAGGTTGCTCTTCGTCCCAAATGCGGCAATTTTGTTTGTTTACATACCCATTGAGCCAGAAATGGGCCTCATCGCTAAACAAAATTTGCCTCGAAAACGTCGGATCTGCTTGGAACTTTTCAAGAGCCCATAGAGCGAAGCGATGTCGCTTGGGAAGGTCGAGCGGCTTCAGTTGTTGCACAAGCTATATTTTGTACGCTTTCAATTTAAGATCTTGACATAAAATGCGCCAAGTCGTTCCATACGTCAGTCCGAGTTGCTGCGAACGGCGTCGAATCGACTCTCTACGGTCTTCGTGTACACTCTCAGCTACGGCCGCTATATTTTCTTCACAGCGTGCTGGACGTGGTCTATTAGGTCGAATATTATCCAATAATGAATGCTGGGTCTCAAAATGGGTGATGGTGTTGCGAATAGTACGCTCAGTAGGCCGATTATGTTGACCATAAGTTGAGCGAAGTGCACGAAACACATTCCTCACAGAACGTGAATTTTCATAATAAAGTTGAACAATTTGTAAACGTTGTTCACGCGTTAGTCTTTCCATTATGAAATGCCAAACAATACTTAACAAAAATAACATGACAGCATGACACGAATCACACGTGATCTGTCAAAAAAGGCTATTGAAAAAAGTATCTCTACTTGGATCGCCCGGTATATTAACCAACTTAAGAGTGGCTCGGACCTTTCGTAAGTTTTATGAGCGCTCGTAAATCTACCCTAATAGAGGTTGGTGAATAGGTCTACGAAGCTCATAGTTTAAAATTCGTCGGTGAATACCGGCCTTAGCATCAAGAGCGGTATATTGTTTTGATTTATTTTTATAAGAGCACGATAGTAACGTAACAACTTACTTACTTTACTTAACGGTAGTAGCCTTTCATTCTCTGTGACTTCGGGCACGCTGCTACGAGTTATTCAGACCAAGTGCTCTGGCATCAAATATGGGGTTCGGATTAAAAAATCCTATTAGCTGGAGCATTATCTGAGGCTATTCTATCTCTTTCATAACTACGTATTGGTTCGGAAGTGACCTCGATGGCCAGGAAGTGGTTTTGACAAGAAGACCAAAGCAGGCCAGTAATTCCGGTACCACTTTGGGAATGTGAGAGCTGGCATTGGCCCATTAAGTGTTTATCCGACTAATTGATTAACATGGTTGTAAAAATCACTCAGAGCAGTTAATTCCTCTTCCCATTGCTTTCGATCTGGTTGTAAAATTCTTCGAGGATCGAAAATTAAGCATTACAGTTAAGTCGCATCTTGAGTCCACAATTCAATTCGGCACATGTTATACTCTCCCCATTTAATGCCAGCGGTCTAAAGAAGATTTAGGATAGGGCTCACTCGTGTACGTCTCAGAGTAAGTGCTCTACTATGTGCAAAAAACGGGGATCATTTCACGTAAGGTAACGATAACGTAGTGTTATGGTTTCGATGAGAGTTGTCTATTTTTATGAAGATATAAAAAGCTTCACCTTTCGTTAAAACCTTAAATTCTCGAAGATGGTGATCTGGGCATGGTATGAGTACAGCATAAAGTACATAAAGCAATAAATATACCTGGCGCTTTAACTTCTTTCATTTATATATACCAACAAATTAGTTCTTATTAATAAATTAATCTTGCCATCGTAAGATGATGGTGTGTCTCTTGGCCGAACACTTCCATCACATGCTTTGTCATTTTGATACACGAAGGTACCGCATAACTAACTCATCAAGAGATATCAGACATCAAACTTTGACCAAAACTTGAGTGGGCAAGTAAGTCGCTTTAGAGTAAGAGCTTTAGAAGTAGAATGCATTGCAACTAAAAGCGTAGGAAAGTCAAAGATGCTTGCCAATTAAGCTAGTTTATAACAACCCGAGTGACTTATATCAAAAAAAAGGGTCAACAATTTGCGATGACTTCTACTCACAGAATAACGCTTATGTAGTTTACACGATACAACAGGTTTGCACGATAAAATCATAAACTTGGGGCTCAAGTGAATTGAATTTGAAAAAACATTGTTTTTTTAACAATTTGAAATCGCGATTTAGTTAATTATTTAGATTAATAGAGCTCGTTGAGCCATATAGATTCCCAGATTACCTGCAAAAGTCCAGTCTAGACCGGCAAAAACTTAAGGAAAATAAACAGTTGATAAATACCAAATGATAAACAGAATAGGAACCCATTACAGACCCTTGGGGTTCTTTATTCGATCCTACCCTAGATATGCGATGAAACTCCCGTATGTCCGGAAATCCCAGCATGTCCAAAAATTGTCATGAATAACTATCTCAAACGGATTTGAGCAAAAACACCAGTGAAAAACATGCTATCATCCAAAAAGCAAACATTAGAAAGTGCATCCTCTGTAAAGGCCCCTTTCCTGACTTGAATTGAAACCGAGCCGAGTTGCGAAATTGAAGATATTCTTTAAAAGTGGACGTTAAATTCAGGGCTATGGTCATCTCAACATATTTAGGCATCATCTATCATAATACAAGTTTCCGGTAAAAATGGTTTTGCTAGTTAATTTTCTGAAAACAAAGAAAACTCTCGGAAAAATAAACATTTTCCTTAATTAACCTAGATATTTGACAACTTTTTGTTAAAAAGGTGATGAATGGTGTAAACGCGTGAATGCCACACTCACAGTCAGTCATGGGAATACGCCGAATAAAATACGGTGTCAAAAACTGCACTCACGCAAACTGTAGCATTTCCTATTACTATTCATTTGTAACTCTTAATGATAAATGGATTAAATTTGAAAAAAATAATATTAAATTGGATTACATAAAGCTTCCAAAGAGAGTATGGAGCTGCTAAAGCTGATGGGATATTTTTCGGTGGCGTATGTGTAACTTTAATTAATTCTTTTCGTGACCTTAGTGCAAACTTTGAATTAAAGTAACTAATACATTTTTTTCCCCGAGGGTAGGTGGAATACCTTCTATAAGAAACTATGAGGACCAACCGCTCGTACTCATAGTAGCGTGAGATTCTTTCATACTAAAAACACATTCCTTCAAAATCCTTCATACTACAACTACAACTAGGTCATTTCCGTTGCTTACGGGCTATCGATTTTATTTCATCTTCGACGGTTGCTACATCCAAATCTCTGTGGATATCACTACTTCGGATATACCAGGGGGCGTTAACAATTCTTCGCACTTTGTTTTTGAAAAGTTTGTGAAATATTGATGTTATTTGCTTTGGTAAAACCCCAAAGTTGTATACCATACGTCCAAATCGGTTTTAGAACTTGCTTGTTACCAATACATTTAATACTTACTTTACTTACTTAACGGGCTCCCGACCCGTGAAGAGTCCCTGCCTGAGATGCGGCAGCCATCCATCCTCTGCGATCCCGGGCACGCTGCTTGGTCCTTAAAACGGAGGTTCGGTCTTCCTTGTCGTCTCGAACCTGGGGGCTGGGATTCGAAGATCCTCTTGGCTGGAGCTTTGTTGTACATTCGATCCATAAGGATCCCAGTATTAACTCTCCTTTCCTGCTTATCGTCCAGCACTCGGCGCCGTATAGCAGAACTGGCAGGATAAGGTTTCTGTAGAGCATGCACTTTGTCCTTCGAGTTAGGAGTTTTGAACTATTATAAAAACTTATATTGGAATCGGTTGAGCAGCATTCAACATTTGACCGGCGAATAAAAATAAAAAAGTGCACGACGAGCTAAATCTAACAAAACTTTCTCGCTATATTTTTTTTTTCCCCGAGGGTAGGTGGAAAATCTTCCATGAGACATTATGAGGACCAGCTGCGCGTGCTCATAATAGTGTGAGATTCTTACTCACTATAAACACCCCCCTTCAAAATCCTTTATACTATAACGAGGTTATTTCCTATCTAGTAGCTTTGATTTAAATATTTAATTACGTTTGGCAGGAAACCTCCCAGCGGAAGAACCTGCTTATACCGACAATAACATGCGGTTACATTTTATTGCGCTAATTCAAAAGGTTTTATTCTTTGTAATCGGCACACAAGATTTCTCTAATCTAGAATCTGTAGTACAGCGTCATTGCAATGGCCAATTAGGCGAGTGTGTTGTTTACGCGTGAAATTTCCAACGGTAGTTATACTTAGATCTCTGTGGATATCGCCGTTTCTGATATACCACAGAGCATATACGAATTGTCTTAGGACTTTATTTTGGAAAGTTTGCAAAATGTTAACATTACTTGGTTTGGTACAACCCCAAAGTTGTATACCGCACGTACAAACCGGTTTTAGAACTTGCTTGTATAAAAGCAGCTTGTTTTGCATGCTGAGTTTAGAAAATCTTCCAATCAGCCAATGCATTTGATTTAATCTGATAACGAGCTCGTCGCGTTTCTTCTTAACATGCGATTTCCATTTTAATTTAGCATCCAACGGCATTCCCAAGTATTTAGCTTAGTTGCTTACGGAATTTGTACCGAGTCAATATAAATGGGTAGATTGCTTACATTTCTGTAAGTAAAATTAACGTGCGTGGATTTTGTCTCGTTGAGGACAATACGCCAAGTTTTTGTCCACAAGCATATTCTGTCGATAGATCGTTGAAGCGATATCATCCGCGAAAGTTGTTACGATAGTATCCTCTTCTTGCGCGATATTGCGAGTGTATAATTGGAATAAAATCGGGCCCAAAACACTTCCTTGTGGAACTCCCGCCGCGATTTTTTTGAATTCGGAGTACTCGTTCCCGTGTTTAACACGAAAGAGTCTGTCATCTAAATAAGAGCTTAGGATCTCATATAATTGCTTTGGGAGAGCTTTGTTTAGTTTATATTTTAATCCCGTATGCCATACTTTGTCGAAGGCCTGAGAGGCGTCAAGGCAAACGCTAGAACAAAGTTTTCTCTCCTATCGCTGTCCAAAAGCCACTATGGGTTAGATACTTATTTTATACATAAAACCACAAAACCAATTACGGTAACGAGCCATTTACTAGGAAAGCACATTCAATCTATTTTGCACCACAATTCATAAATCATTTGAAGTGTCCCTAGAAATGCCCAGCGTGACCTGGCATGGCAACACTGCCTGCAACACCAACCACACTCTCTTATGGAAAGTTTGAAATAACATTTTATTATTTTCTAAGATGCGGTGAGATAATCTGCATTATAATAGTAATAATTTTTGCCAAACAAAAGAATGCAGCGACATGAATTGTCAAACTATTTTATGAAGTGGTTTAGATTTTAATGTATCCATAAAACTTGAACCCCCCAAAATTTTCAAAAATTCACTTGGAAATTTAAAAACTCAGTAGTAGTACTATATATCAGTGGTTTTGAAGAAAAGTAAACGTGCACTTATTGGGGATAATTATTGTAAAATTGTATATCTCTTTGAATTTCCCACGTCTGCGAACACTAAGACCAAATGTAATTCGAAAACGCCAAAAAGTATGCTTTTTTTTTAAAAAAATTATTTATTTCACTCGAATTTCCCTACAACTAAAAAAGGCACACGTAAGAAAAAAACATCTCATCGAGTAATTAGTTTTGTGCCCAAACCGATTCCACTGTGTTGCGCCTGTATTATTGGTGCATGTGCACTCAAATTTATTTATAGTCTCATGTCCACTTATACGAATATGTACATCAAAAAACCCACACGCATAGTTGCATTAAAGCAACCAAAATAATACTAAAACTAGAGTACAACAAAAAAGTTAAGTTAAATTTGTTTCCATGTGGTGTTCCCTCATTGTACACAACATAGACAGGCTAATGACCCTACGAAGCGTAATAGAGCGACCAAAAAATGCACTTTATACCGGTATAGCTGTTGCTGTATCATTTCTATAATTAATCCAAACACCATCACCTCACAAAATGTCTACATATAGAAAGTACTGAACTGAAATACTTGAGAGCTGAGCTGACAAATAATTTTTCGGGCGTAAACAAAGTGCATGCATTCGACAAAACGAAAAAAAATGTTGAAACTACATTTTGCTACTTTACCTTCGTTCTTCACCAGCATCACTCGATTGGATACATTGAGGCTGACAGATACTGATATTAAACAAGATACAGATTGCAGTATTCACGTCAAAATGGAATGTATGTATGGATGTACATAAATATCGAAATGAAATGAATATTTACCAACCCATGCTTGGTTGGTGTGTGAGTCAGTGTTTGTTGATTTTATGTTCCCCTAGAGGAATTGCGCGTTTAAATTTTTTGGCAAACCATAGGTGGATGGATGGATACCTGGCCCATACTACGAGTACGAGATTCTCTGAGAAATTGGGTCAAGTTAAGACCAAATGTTATGAAAGGGGAGATAATTTGTTTGTTGTTGGATTCAAGATGGACAGGTGTTTTGCGTCATTTCAAGCAATTGATAGATGTAAGTATTTATGTGTGTATATCTTTGGGGAATTATTTTACAAATTTGGACCATGGAAATGCGATAAATCTCTGGTGTATAAGTACCTTACATTTTATAGCTATCAGCGTTTATAGATTTGTCCGTGGTGTAGTTATGACTTTTTCTTGTGGTGTTAAGTAAATATAGCAAAGTTTTCAAGGCGTCCTAATGAAATAATTGTCTAGTTTGGACTGAAATTACTAATGTATGAGATAATACAGTATTGTGCAAAACCTAAGCAACTTTTCCTACCCTCATGTAAAAAGTTGTCTCCCACTTTTAAAAATACTTCCCGGTGAACTGTAAATATATTTATTTACATATTTGCATGTGTCCTCAAAATCACCCAAACAAAGTTTTTAATTTTCATTTATTAACAGTAAATAAAAAAAAATAAATCAAAATCAGTTCAAAACATAAGGAACGGCTACAGTCCGCTTGGGGCGAACAGTACGATACCCTATCCATATCCCTATATGCCCCAAAGAAAAAAGCATTAAGAAGGTGATGGATATCATTTCATTCTATGAAATATATAAAAAAAAATTTTTTTTTTTTGAAAAAAAAAAAAACCGCCCCCAAAATGTGGGCGTGGCCAAAAACTTTGTATGGGCGATATATTGAAAAAAACATTTTCTAAATATCTTGTTAAACATTTTTTTTCAGTTTCTATGAAAATTTTCGCTGAAAACAGCATTTTAGTGTAAAAAGGCGTAGCAAAAAATCTTATATGACAGACTTATAAAGGAAGGCAGTGCCTACATATCTTGTAAAGGTTCCAATAATCTATCTCTCTAACTTTAGCCTTAAAATGGTTTTTTATAAATTGTGGGCGTGGCAGTGGGCGGATTTAAAAACTTTTAACACTTTACCATTTCGGGGCCCTAAGGAGTATATGCTGTAAGTTTCAGCTTCCTAACATAAATTTAAAGGCCTCAAAAGTTGATAGGGACGGACGGACGGACGGACATTGCTAAATAGTCTTAGGATTTGGTCCTGATCATAAATATATATACTTTTATAGGTCTACGACGAATATTAAGGGGTGTTACAAACTATGTGTCAAAATTAATATACCCTTAGGATAGGATATAAAAACAGCTGTGCAAAACCTAAGCAACTCTTTTAATATTTTGTATAATATCCGTTATTTTTTATGACTTCAGCACATCAGCACATGCCTCTACGGAGGCATCGACTCAATTAAATTGGAAATATTAGCTGCTGGTATGTTTTCCCACAATTTATCAACTCCATTTGGTTTTTGCACCGTATTGTGCCAACGCGACGTTTAAGAATCCCGAATAAATTTTCAATCGGATTCAAATCCGGCGACTGTGCAGGCCAATCAAGAACTTCACTTGGCCATTTTTGAAGTATGCTTCGGGTCGTTGTCATGTTGGAATACCCAAGAAAATGGAATATTCCATTCGGCATACGGCCGCATCACATTGTCCAAAATATCCTTGTAAACAAAACGATCCATTATGCCCCCTATTTCATGAAAAGGACTAACACCATAACCAGAAAAGCATGTCCATATAATAACACTTCCACCCCCATGCTTCAGTGTACTTTTACAGAAGCGTGGATTAAGTCTTTGCTTGGGCGTACGCCTAACGTATTGTATGCCATCAGTGTTCCACAGGTTAAATTTACATTCATCACTGAATAACACACTTTTCCACTTGCCGACTGACCAAATAAAATATATTTTTAAGCAAAATTCAACCTATAAAGTGTTTTAAAGAAAAGATTATTTCAATTCAAAAAACAATTTTATCAATAAACCTTTTATGTACATGCTTCTTCGTAAGCATAGGTTTCTTCAACACTGAATAACTTTTAAGATCAGCTTCAAGAGCCCGTCTACGAACCGTACTGGAGTCAACGTTCAAATTCAAAGTCGACAATATTTCCCGGGAGGAAATAAAGGGATTTGATTTGATTAATCTCGTTATTTTCCTATCCTCCCGAACAGTTGTTTTACGCGGCCTTCCTCCTACATTATTATTTTCTAAGCTACCGGTAGCTTTATATTTTTTACTCAAACGTGAAACTATAGATTTATTATGTTTATATAGGTTAATTATTTTTAATTTGAAGGTTTTATCATATTTGGCCGGCTCCATATTGAAAATGACTGCGAATAACTACCCGATCGCAATCTCTACCCACAATTGAGCAAAATTAACTTTACACATTGCGTCATGACCCACTTTAAAAATGCCGTTAAATTTGTGGTAATAACAAGAACTGCTTTAGCAAACTCGAAGTTGCTTAGGTTTTGCACAGCTGTTTTTTGAATTGATTTTGATTTATTTTTTCTATTTACTGTTAATAAATGAAAATTAAAAACTTTGTTTGGGGTGATTTTGAGGACACATGCAAATATGTAAATAAATATATTTACAGTTTACCGGGAAGTATTTTTAAAAGTGGGAGACAACTTTTTACATGAGAGTAGGAAAAGTTGCTTAGATTTTGCACAATACTGTTTATCCGGAGAAAGAGGACTGGCAAAGAAACGCAATAATCAGATCGTGTTCAAAAACACCGGAAGGAACAGGTTCTGATATTTTCTCAGAGGATCCAAAGCTGAGAGTGTCTATATGACACAAGCAATGCCTTAAAATCAGACGTTCTGGCTGTCCTCAGGCCGCCTGAGCTAATGCAGATGAGATCGGTATCCGGAAGGGCTATCGCTACCTACATCGATAGCCAGGCAATAGAATCAGTCAACATCAATTATGATAAAGTTAGAAGCTGTCGCACAATGCTTAAAGCATTATGGTGCCAGGATGCTGCGATATTTAGGGAAATGAGCAGAAGGATGAGCTTGCAAGAATAGGAGGGCTACTCGTTAATAGTGACGTTGCAGATATCAAACCTCCCTCTGCATAATAAGGGACGCTATTGGGGGCGAACCTATCAGGTCTTCCAATGTGGAGTTAATAAAATTCAGTAGGGGTAAGCTTAGATCAATAGTGGGAATTCTGGGCACTGTCTTCTGCGGAAACACGCAAAGAACCTCGGATTATCAGATACTGATATCTGCATGCTGCTGAGGACATAACATACATATATGCTCCGTGATTGTGAGGCTATAGCGCGCCGTCGAAGAAAATTTTTAGGGAATTACTTTCCGAAAACTTAAGGGAAATAGACAGCACAGACTTCAAGGGCATTTTAGGATTTTGCAGGGAAATTGGTTGCTTTGCCAGGGAAAGTGTGTAGGTTTTTCTGGCTTTTTAATGTGAATTCAGTTGGTTCCCTCGAGATCGCGATGGGGCCGTTTTGGTGTTTAACCTAACCTAATCTAAAACTACCAATACTCCTCTCCTTAAGTAAGGTTATGTTTGCGTGGTCTCTTTCTAGTCACATGGACCCATTGTGATAGCCATCAGTGGTGGTTGTAGCATCCTATCGTTCTTTATTTTTGCAACGTTTTGATCAATTGTCTAGTAATCATCTATGGATGCGAACATATGCGTCTAAGTCTAGATTATAGATCTAAGCAATTTTACGCATCCGGATGAGCCTAGCAACGCTTTTGATATCTCAATAGTATCCTGCCAGTGCACATGAAAATCCTTACCCTAACGAATATCAGTCGGACTTACCGGCCATGAATATAGTCGGCCTGATTCTATTTGAGTGCATCCATTATCTTATTGGTCATGCCATAGGCATGGATGTATGTACAAAAATATATAGGTGCAATAGTAAGTGCGTTGGAATCAGTAAGAAACTTTGACCTAGAGCGGGCCAGCGACAATGTCCTCAGGAGTTAATGTTTCCTCCAATATTACTTATAGAGTGTTGGCGACTCTCATTTTTAAAATTGACTGCCCATCTTTGGACCATGTTATAAAGGTGGGAGTTGAAAGATCGCGGGCCGATAAAAAATGGAGTGATATATGTGGAAATTCACTTCACCATGCCTTCGCTATATTCATTTAGTGACACATGTGGTCAATCTTGCAGTCAAGTCAAGATCAAACCTGCCCTGTCTACAACCTTCATCGCTCTTCCAGGGTTTCCAAAACTAACTTCTGCTCAAGTATATTTTTTCCAGCTGCCAGGAGGCTGATGGGCTCACTTCAGCAACTTCAAGAGCTAATTCATCCGAGACTGTAAAATACCAGCATGCAGCATTTCTTGTGTTTAAGGGTTTCGGCCCAAATCTCACATCTATACAGAATGATCGAGTTTGTGATTAACAAAAGCAGTTTTAACTTGCTTAGAAAGTTGGTTGCCTTATCAGCTCTTTTGTACGCTGCCTTGATTTACTGTCCAAGAAATGCAACTTTCGTATCCAATATCAAACCCACTTAACTGTCGGTTTGACCTGAAACTGCCGGTACCTAAGAATTGAAACTTGTGCTGCTCTACGGAGACCTTCTGTAGTGTCGATTTTTTTTCTTTCGAATAGATCGTCTTCGGTTTGGACCGTTTCAGAATTTTTCCCCAAAGATTTTCAATTGTGTCTCGGATACAAAGGGGGTCTACCTGTATATATGCCGATGAGCTATCTGGCGCTATACTCAATAGTACCGGGAAGATTTTTTGGAAAGGTCTACGGCTATCCTATCAGACTCTGAAGCTTTCTTGTTTCGTAAAACAGTGTAAATATAACTAAAAACAACCATGTATCGTTAACAAACGTTCCAATTTAATTAAGTTGTAACTTTTATGACCGTTTGCTTATTTCTGTTGCAACTAATTTGCTCTTGAATTACTATTTCGATGACTAAAGCAAAATTGCTCTTTAAGCTCCTAACAGGAGTCCTTGAAACGTCATAATTGTTGTATTGTAAATTCGATTTACATTTTTAGCCAAATCAAATTTCAAAGTCAAGACACAAAAAGTAAACAAAACAAAAGTGCCCTTCAAAAGAAATCAATCACGATTGCTGAGAAACCAACCCCAAGCCAATATGCAGCTACATCACATAATTTACTGCGCAAAATACTGCAGTATGTTTCTAGCTATAATACTCCAGCACAACACTACTACTACCAAACCAGCAGCATGTTGCTTCAGCTGCATATGCACACTCAGCAAAAAAAAAAAAAAAACGCAGCAATCCTATCCTACCTTCCAACCAACCACTGTCACTGCATTGCATTCGATCATCTTTTCCATTGCGTCACCAGTTCAACTTCTTCCCTTGGTACCACCATTAATTGCTGCATCTGGAATTCTAAAACAAAAAAAAAAACAAAAAAAAAACTATCTCAACTCAACCTAGTTTCCCCATCTTCTTCTATCCCACCCCAATTTATGTACAAAAAAAAAAACTTGTTTTTCCATTTATAATCGCCATTGTGTATTACTCATCGTCGTCGTCGCCGTTGCTCACTAATAGTAATTGCCGCCTTCTCTGGACTCACTTCTTCAGCCATCCATGAACTCTCCCCCTCCCCAGCCTAGTGTTAACCCCGCAAGCTATTCCAACTAGTATATGTCTACTATATGGGCACACACCGGCACCGCGCTCTAGCTCTAGGTGGGTCAACTGGTCTCCACAGTGTCGGCCAGCGCACAGAACTTCTGAAGCTCTATCAGTGAAAGCATCATCTACTTAACTTATATACCAAACACATACTCCTTCTTCACTACCAGCAGCAGATACTTGTAGCAAAAATAAGTATCTACATACTATATACTAATAATATACATTCCATCATTGTTTTCGTTTCATTTCCACAATATTCAATTCGCGTTTTTCTCATAAAATAAAATAAAATAAAAGTGAAGAGAACCACTAGAAAGGAAACAAGAAAATTCCGAAAAGAACACACTACCAACAATTGAATAAAAGTATCTGAATTTGTGAATACTGTGAAACGCCTTTTGGATTTGTCCGATTCTATGTTTTTTTCTGCGTTGTAGCTTGTACTGTGTGAGACTGAGAGTAACCTAAGCGTTCGTTTGGTTGTTTAGTTTAGTTTACAGTGTATCTCGCGTTGAAGAAGTTCTCTGTCGCGCTACTTCGTGTGTAAAGTGAAACGAATTTTTTATTCAAATAATAAAAAAAAACCCTTAATATACAAAAATTTAAGAAACATAAAAAAAAAAACTTCAAATATGTTCAGTTCATTCACAGGTAAAAGATACAATAAGGTTTTAATTTTTGTTTAAGTTTTTTTTTTTTTTTTTTAATTTTTTTTTTTCTATTATTTAAAAATTCTGCACAGTGATGTACCTACCTACAATCTTTAGACTCATTTGGATATTGACCTGCATTTTTTTCTTATTTTTATGTTGATTTGTGTTATTTGGTTTTTCGGTTATCCATGAAAATTATGTCATTCCTTAAGAATTTCCCTTTCACCATCATCCCTCGGCGACAATGAATACTCACACGCACACATTAACTCCTTCTCACCATCAATTGGTACAACGTTGAGTCAGGTTTTGTTCTATCGCAAAATAAAAAAAACATACTTAATTGTCCACGACAACGTCATTTATAAAATTAAATAATTTAATTAATGATGAAGCATTGTTTTGTTATAAATATAATTCTTATAATTTTTTGTCTATTTTAAAAAAGAAAAATATTTATTTTCACGTGCACTTAATGCACCTGTCAAAGCTCCAGACAGAAGCTCTTTGCGATAACCTCTGTTGCTTAGCTAACATACCTACCTATATATCTATATCTATAGTATGAAGTTTTCAAGGATATCAAAAGAGCTTCTGTGGAATTTTCCGCACTCAAATAAAATATATGACTTCATTCTCATAACAGATTGCTATAAGGATATATGTTTGTCGGCACAATGTGCGGCGTGTTTTTCAAAGTATCTTTTATGTTTTGTACATCGATTCGAGAGATACATCTCTTCTATTGCGTCATATTTATTTTATATATTAGTTCAAACTGGGCCCCAAGTTATTATGAAATAATTTGAATTTAATGTATTGTTTTTTTTTTTACTGATTGTTCAGCAATTTTTCGGTTCTGCTTGGTGATCCAAAGAAAATTTTGTGTGTATTGTCAACAAAAACATCAGGGAAACCAGTTTAGCCGGTTAAATTAGCTTTGTAGATTCAAAATATTAAGTCATCGCAGTTTTGATTTGGTTCTGGAAATGACTGACAGATCAAAACATTTCCTGGAGATTAGAAAACTTTCTAAGGTCAAATGGTGAGAAATTCTTATTACGCATAAAATATACGTACGTCAGATTGCTTGCAATAAAGTCTGTGGGAAAATTTGCCGTTGCTAGTCAGTCAGTCGGCACTGGATCGATATGAAAGGATACTTCTTTTTATTTTCGAATCGATATGCTAGGACATGGGTTTGAATTAGAACAGCAGACATAGAGTCTAGAGTGGGAGGCTAGATTGCGGTTCGACCTCGCCATCAGCTGTTTCTAATAGAAAACTATCTCACGAAATTTATTGTAAGACAGTTTCATATGATTTTGAAATTGAATCCAATAAGTCTTTTAACGAAACTTGACGCATGCTTGCCTATGATATAGTGCCCATTGTTTGCAGCTATTGTAAGTAAGAACCATCAGACATTTACATCCTTTCAGATCCAGCTGGGGCAAAATCTATTTTGTAGCATATGTCAACCTTCTAAGGTATATTTCATGTTACGATTGAAATGCATAGAACACCATTATATCCTGAAATTAGCGGTGGTGTTTCCAAGATTGGTGAGTTTCCTGTAATAACGCTTTGCTCATGCAACCAACAGAGGGAAATATTGAGCCGTTTTTACACCTCCAAAAGTGATGATCGGCAGAGTAGGGCTACCAGAAGCTAGATTGTCCGAGAAAATACAGATATCTCTGGCAGATATTACGCTTTCCTAAACCCAAGACATGGCATACTTTAAAGCCATAACTTCCATCTTAACGTAGGTAAGACTTAGTTTAAGCATATCAAAGAAATCACCACGCACTACCACTCTTCGATTCATCAGTATAGAAGTGGATCGCTTTATCTTCCAGGAAAACCCCATCCACCCAGGATGCTTTAGAGGGAATATTTTTCTGTCGAATTGAGTTGGAGCTTGAGCACCTCTTGCGAGGGTCCTGAAAGTATTTATGATAGTAGACCGGCCAAAATCCTTTTAAGATCACTGGAAGGCTGTATATGAATATTAAGAAGGATAGCCTTGCAAGGATGCAATTGCTTGTTTAAGATATCGGGGGGTGTCAGTTGAAGTTTATTTACTTTATCCAAATGTCGGTGTTTCCCAGGTAGTCTAGCTGTGCTCTTAAACTCTCTCTAGGCTTCCAGCTAAGCTCTATGTATATCCAAGATAAGTCAGATATACATAAATGCTTCTTCAAAAAGTTCTTTATAGAGGAAAAGTTATTGTGTGGAACTTTATATTTTCTGTTGAAAAGGGCGAGTTCGGTTTGGTAGAGGTTAACCCCCAATGGTCTGCCCAAATTATAAGCTTGATAAACGTTTTTTGATGGAATTCTTCAAAGATGTTAAGATGCTTTCCTGAGACGGCCGCATATTCAATCACTTTGTCGACTTTCAAGGCAAATCAGCAGCTCGTTCGCCACTAAACTCTAGACAAGGGAGTACAGCACTACACCGTACATAGTTCCTTGACTTGCAGATCTGCTGGCAGATGGTACAACAAGTTTTGAGTTGCAAATCCTATCAACTTATCAACTTACCAAGTGATGCATTCACTCGACATCGCAGATGATATTCAAGAATGCTACTATGGTATACTCCATGGTGGTGGAGCGTACTAACGTTTTCGCAGCGGTGCCGTTCAGTAAATCAACGCACGTGTGCAACGGTACTAAGCGATTCGTCATCCGTGGCGATGTTGTAGATGTTATTAGTGTTTTTTTCCCTAATGATGCTGGAGGTGCAGATGCAGTTCCCAAAGAGGAACAATGATGCCCGCCACCCATAATTAATCAGAAAGGAATAAAATCTAGTTTCTCGAACCACGACAACAAAAAGTGGTTTTCTGCTTAAAAGTTGAAACCACAATGTACCACTACCAAGCCTGGAGTTTGGATTTCCTGCCTAAAAAATTATCGAAGTCATCGATTTTTTTTGTTTTTCAAATAGCTAGACGTGGGCATTACTGAATTAGTCTAGGTCTCTCAGGTAATTAAAGCGACTAAAGATCGGACTAGCCATATTTTGAATTATATTGAAGTCAATCAAAGAATGAAGAATTCGGTCAAACAAAATAATTTGTTCTGGCAATGACAGTCTTACCAATACCAATAGACCATCGCCAGTGCCGCCTTGCGTGACGTGATTTGCAATAAAATTCAATTTTGTGAACACTTCAAGCGAACATAACTCCAGCGATAGCAATCATTTTTTCCTTAAATCAAATTTTTATTGCAAAAAAAAAACACACACACATTTTGTTCTCGTCTTTTCCAAAATACTCAACAGCACAGTACTATCAACCACTACACATCCAGTATCCATTTATGCATACCGTTGATTTTAATTTTATAATTTCTATTTTAACATTGTATTTTATTATACAAAAAACAAAAAAAAAAAAACAAGATATTTTTATTTTTCGAGATAAAAAAATAAAAACCAAACATTTTCTTTTTCTATAATTTTATTTTTAATTATCACGCAGACAGTTCAAAATGTAAGTATATATGCGTATATAAAATAAATCTATGGTAATAAATTTTAGGAGTAAAAAAAAACATTTTTTCTTTGAAGTAAAATAGACACACACATGACGTAGAATTTTCATTTTGGATTGCATTAGATTGTTCCCCCATTAATTTTAGTCTTTTTACGCCCAGTAGAGCTAAGCATTTTTTTTTGTTTTTTTTTGTCAAAATACCAATTTTCAATTCAAATATGTATGTATATTTTCAAAAAATTAGTAGTAGTTTTCTAATTTTGTACATTTTCTGGCTACGCCTTTGCTAGTCAGTTTTGTTCGCATATGCGGTAATTACTTAGCCCCGATGTTCGTGCTCTTAAATTCATCAACTTTGTGAGTGGTTAAATGATACACAAACAAATGTTTGGCTATTCAGTTGTTCTTTTGTTGGTTTTATTTCGAATTGATTTTTGTATTGTGTGCGAATGTCGGGACATGACAAATATTATTAAAACAAAAGTTCTACACCTATTCGCAGTCGATTTGGAAGTGTTATTAATAAATTTCTATAAATTCTATAGAGAGTAATTGAGCTGCAAGTAAATATTTACACAAGCACCAAACATTATTTTTAGTGGGAAAAACAATACATGCTGTTGCATGCATTTGCATTTGGCTAGCTCGGATACCTAGAGTTTTCAAATGAATCTAATTTTCTTGTTTTGAATTAAATTTTAATTTTGAAAGTGTTTTTTTTTTTGGTTTTTTTCTGCGAATTAATCGGTTTAATAATTCCTATAAATTTTAATTCGATTACAAATTGGATACACATTACACATGTGCATTATATCCGTTTCATCGAATGTGCATTTGGCGGAAGTGCATGTATTTGAAAAAATAATATGCAAAAAGTAAAATGAATATTGTTTGTATGGAAGAGGCATTCTAACAAGTTTTAATATTAAATATTAATAATAATAAAGCTGGTTTCAAATCGGTTATTCGCGAATAATTCGAACGTTCTTATATTTTTTTTTAGACCTTAATTCGTTATTGCATCATTGGCATAGACATTTATTTTAAGTATACACCCAAAGAGCGTTGCTATATGGCACGATTTCGGCGACCATTTGAAGTTTTCTTGTCGAGCAATCAAATTTGTTGCGTTCATAGTATCAACTCCAGAGTCAGTCAACATTCGGCAGCGAAATCCCTTCGCTGAAAGGAGTAGGAATTATTTTCCATAAATGCGGCCTAATGACACCGCCAACGCAAAAAACACTCTAAACTTTAAGAGGTTGTTCCAATTTTTCGGAAACCAGGATTCAGAGTGACAGCTTTTAATGCCGTAAATTAGAATATGGAGGACTTAAAATATTTTGTACACAAAAACGGAATAAATAATACGGGATAAACCTCGGAGTAAAATAGATCCGAAACTGAGAGGCCTGTTGATACTTTCTGAAGGCGAACCAATGAAACCCACGAAACCGACGAGCAACCCAGTATCAGTGCAAGCAATAAATAGTATTGTACTAGATTTTATAATGTTATTCAATACAACTATCGATTAGTTAGGTGCTAATGAATGCTTATAAAGAATAATTTAAGCAACCTTGCTTAACCCTCGACCCGTATTCATTGCTCTTTTAGTATTAGGATCATCAGAATTTGTGGGGAATTAAAATCATCAAAGAATGGAGTAGAGTGAAATGCCGTATCTGGCAAACTCGCAGTCTTTCGAATTTCGGAATGGGCGCGACTCGCTCGGGCCCAAAACTCCCAGTAAGAGTCTTAATCGCAGACAAATTTTCGAAGAAGATAGCTATGTTGTTTTTTTGTGTCACATTCTTTAGGACGAACTTGCTCATTAGTCGCCAGCTAACTTCAATCTTACTTCGCTACATGAGACTATTGATTTAATATGCAGATCCAGAGGTAGAATATAAACGATCACACTTATTACTTCAGCCGGAATTGGCTGGTTCTCATTCCAGCCGTTTGTGCTCTCTACTTAGTTTTGAAATCAAGTTAGCTCCACTCAAGTCGTGCTTTCACACCTGGTCAAGGCGCACCACAGCTGCGTGCATACATAGACCTATTTTTTGTTGAAGTTCTTTTTGTCGATCGTAGTCCATACGGCGAAGTCTGAAGGTTTGTATTTTTGGTTGGTGGTGCATAGCATCAGTTCCTTTTTGCTTGGGCTTACGTGGGGCTCCTTGCGCTTATTTTGCTCGGCGCCCTTTCTATAATTTCACTAATCCGACAACAATACAACCACGTCATCTGCGTATGTAACAGCATTGATTCCGTCGCTGCTGTCTAGACTAAAGTTTTGTTGAGAACAATTATCCATAAGACAGGTGAAATCACACCACCTTTGGATATACCCCCTGCCTAGAGACTTGGTATTGAAAGACAATTACTTACTTTGGCCTAAATAATCCTTTTTCGTTTTTGGATATCTTCAGTATGGATATTGTTAAAAGCACCTTCTATACCTAAATGTAAGACTTACTTCAAGAGCTTTAACAACAAAAAACGCGCGAAGCCCAACTTCTGTCTGTTGAAGGCACTACTTGGAATTCTTAAAAGTCTTTATTACCACGTTTTATAACGTAAAATGGCAGTGGCCAGGTGCAGGATTCAGAGATGAAGTTAGTCGACGGTTCAAAAATCAACAAAGCTTGGACTGAATAGAAGAAGAAGACAGATTTTAGTGCCACTCAACGAGCAGCTTAAAACTATCAGGGTCAGATCCTCGGACTTATGTTGTGTGGCGACAAAAAGTCCGGTCTTTACCAGAATCCAAAAGTCTAACATAGGTAAGCACTTCACTTGTCAATATGAACCAATTAAGATCGAACTTCTTCGTCGTTTTGCTAAGTGCAATTACGGGTTTCGTATTCAATTCTAGTCTAAAGGTGCGATCAGACGGTCATCTAAGCTTGTCATACGGATGACATGCTGACGTCAGAAAACTTGTTTATTTCGGACGGGATTACCATTTTAAGATAAATTCTACGTCAAAGTGACGTCACGATGTCATCTGGATGACCGTCTGATCACACCTTAAGTGCTTGTCATCTTTGAATGCCTTGTACCAAGAAACCGGGCTTAGGGACATATGCACCAAAAAGACTAAACACTTTTACCGCACCAGCGAAAAATCAATAACCATCTACTACCTACAAATCCTGATTAACGATGATACCCGTAATCTAAATTAATAATAAATAAACTGTCCATAAATATCCTCAAACACAGGTGTTTGATGACTCTTTGGCGCAATTCAATACTAAATAGTTTCTGTATGTCTAGGACAGGACTGGAACACCTTTTGTATACTTATAGTTTTGTTCGCCGAGCACGTTTTCCACATACGAAAACGTGTCATATCACAAGTTTTGTACAATATTCCATCAGTCAGTTAGTTACCTTCCTCCATCCACCCTCTCTAGAGGTTTTCCAAACTTCCGAAGCTCATCAATTTAGCTCGAAATGCTTTTGTTCTATTCCGAACTCTGATGCCATAGCAAAATGTAACCTTCTGGATCAGCTGATGACTATTGATTTGTACAACGAAATAAGTATTGTATGTGTTTCTTCTCTTTCTCTCTCCTATACTCCGTCAACCATCAAAAAATGTACCTACGTGTGCGTGTTGTGTTAGTCAGTAGAATTTATGTATATTACTAACCTTGGGCCAGGTGGATGACATCATAAAGTTGAGTTCTATCCAATACCTGGCTTGGTTGTAATTTTGTATCACAATTGGGTTTAGGAGGCTACAATAGAGCCGTGTCGTCGTCGTAGTTAGATGCTTATGGCCAGAGGTGTGTGGTGTAGCAAACAGCTTAAAGGCTTTGATAGGGGAAACGCGGGCACGCGATGTTGTATGCCCGTCTATTCTGTTGGATCGGATCAGATTTCATTTGAATTTTTTTTCTTTCTTTCTTTTTTATGTGGTTATTGTTCTATTTTTATACGTCTCACTGTGAGACTTTTTGCGCATTTAAGTTTTTAACGGCAAGATTACACGAGAAATCATTTTCATTTTGTTTTGATTAAGTGCATGCTTTGAACACGTGCATATGGCGATTTGATTTTAGCAGCCTGATGCAACAGTTCTGCACTGTCTTTGAATGAAGTTGAGAGCGTGCTGCATTTTGGGTAGATGAATTCGATTTTGCTCCTAAAATAAAGTTCTTACTAGTTGCATACTTGCTGACACGACCCTAGCTGAATACCGCGATGAATCTTATTAGTCAAGTCAGCAAAATGCGACGAATACCAACATTTGAAAGCATATTCTAATTGCACTCAACCAGTTTGAACCATAAATCAGTCGCACTTCCGTCTTTGAGAATTTAACAACCATGGCATCCGTTCTCGTTTTCTCTTTATCATCATGGTTGGACGGAAATTTAACGCAGATAGTTATTTTAGTTATGTTCTGGTTTTCGTGTCATCGGACGACTACAAAGATGTTCATTTTACTTTAGCAAGCTACCCTTCAGCCAGTGTTGCAAGTGATTACAATTGCAGCGAAAAGACCGCAGATGAAAAGTTGATTCAACATTTGGATAGGCTTGTTTTAATGCAGCGAACGTCACCCACTGCAAAGCCTTTGACAGCACATGCAGTGCTACTTTTAAGTATCTCTTGGTTAAGTCGGAAAGGTGGAAATGTGGCTGCATACATATTTAAAAGGAACTCTTCAAAAATTTGTAGTCTTATCCTAAAGACTGGATATCATCGGGGTTGTTAAAGGTAAAACAAATGAAAAGCAGATCACGGAACTATCAAGGCAAACAAAGCCAAATTTCATGCGTAGAATTGTTTTTAGAAAGGGTGCATGCATCTGGTCCGTAGAACACGACTAGCATTATCTTACACAGACTTCCCTTAGTTGTTAGGAATAGAGCTTTATGACATATGTAGTTGCCTAGTCAGATATGCAAGGCAGTGACTTGACAGAACTATGTTGTTTTAGCTTATTAGAAGATGTCATTTTTAGATGCTGTCACAGACCCGAGGCCGAAAAAGCCTACAACCACCTCAAAGTTGATACTAAAATATTGTAACGTTCCTTCCAAGACTCTTGAAGATCGTACATTTTGCACAAGTGTTTAAGAAGCTCATGACATCACGTCGTCTTGTCGAAACCCTTATTTGAAATGAAATTTCTTAGTATGGGCGTTAGCAATCTCTATGTAGCATAGATCATTTCGTCATGCTACATCCAAACTAAACATGACTCTGCTTAACTGTCTAGCCTCTCTTGTCAATTGGTGTCAAAACCGGCGAGCTGGCTAGTTGCAGTTCTGCTCTCCTTTGTTGTGGTTGTTAATCGCCTGCTAGATGGCGTGAAGAGAGAACACCTCATGCATGCAGTTTACTTCAAGGGCCAAATCTAGGTAGGCGAATCTGATGACTTGCCAGGGATAACACAGAACCTTAATGTTTTGTACCAGCCGATACCATAATTTCACTCGATTTAACTTGAAGGATTAAGTGGCTTCCATAAGACAGTAGGTCATAAGAATGAATGTCAGTTTCGAAAGCTGTCAGCTGTAAATTCTCTTAGAAAAAAGCCATAAAAACTGAGGCGTTAAAAATGATATTGCAAGCATAGCCCAAAGATTCTGAGCAATTTCCGAGATAAAATTCTTAGCTTTACCTTTCATAGGACGTCGTTATTATCCCCCTCTCTCTCCATTTAACGACGAGATGATGATCAGGATTATAGGGATCATAACCCTCCCACTTCACTGCATTACTACTGGTTCGCCTGTGGAGTTCGCCGGTTCGACCTCAAAAAATATCGATTTTTCAGCTTAGGAGACATTTTTCGGTCACAGAAGATGGCAGAGTTTTCCTGCCACTTCATCCACCCTACGCTTAGACCATGATTGATGTCGTCATCAACGGTTGCTTCGTTGTTAATCATTGATCCCAGATATTTGAACTTTTCACACTTGGGAACCACCACCCCATTCCAATAAATGTCTGGAATGGGTTAGCTTGGCTCAGATAATGGGCAGTAAGGAAACTATGTCTTTCTTTGGCTAATACGATTCCCATTCCGTTCTAAAACATCTACCCAAACATCAAGTGCTCGTTGTAGGGAAGTTTGATCATTACTTATGATGCACTTTAGGGTCCGTCACTTTTCCCTCAAGCAGATAATCTAGGACTGTAATAAAGAGCAAAGAGTAAGTAAAGACACTTCCCTGGTGAATACCGACTTTTATTGTGAATTCATCGGTGACCCCTGCGGGACATCAGACTTTTATCTTTGCTCCAGCGCACATGTCCATGATCATCTGTACGTAGGTTTCAGGAACTCCTCCCTAGCGCTACCCATAACTAAATAATTATGACTTGTGAAATCCATCGGTCAACCCATCGCTAAACAGCCCAACATTTCGTACCATCGGCGTCGTGAGAATTGAGATTACGTCCAGCATAACAGAATTTATGCTTCCAATTATTTCCAATAATTTTGCAACAAATAGTAGTAAATCAAACTCGACGCGGGCTAAAAGTTAAAAATCTGCTCAGCCCAGCCAGATCAACGCAGACTAGAAAATGAATGCACTCTGCAATGGCTGTTTTTTTGATACTATTTAAAATTGACAGTTGGATGTGCCTCGGCGATGGCAACGTATAGTCTCCTTCACGCCTTAAAAAATTCGATTCTGACAGCAGAGAATCTAATAACATACATCTTTAGCACTCTCAAACAAAAACATGTTTATTCTATCACATAGTCGTCAATCTCGCTGTAAAATCTTAATTTTTATTGCATTTTTCAAATTCCAATGATCTATTAGTTTGATGCCACACAAAGGCTAAACTATTAAGTAATTACGCGATAAACTTACTATGCACAGCCAGCTCCCATAAATAAGAAAAAAAAAAAACACTCTACCCTCATACAAAATGCATATCTTTCCGGCTCGCTAAATAGCGCGCAATTTTCTGTCAGATTTTTATTTATATTTGCTTACCTCTGGTATTGCATTATTTTTTTTCTTTTTTGTTCAACTTTGTTTTAATAGCTACAACTACATACGTACGAGTCGAAATGGCAGTGATGTTAGCAGGGTGCCGGTATTTTATTTTTTGTTTACTAACAAACTTTCAACATTTTATGTCTTAAATTACGGACGAGGAAAGGAATACTGGCGAAATTCAAAATTTCTGTTTTAAAATTCGAAATCATAACTAGATCAATTAATTTGATAGTCTACTTTGTGCAACTTGAAACCCTTCCTTTTCATTTTAGTAATTGAGTTGGAATTCGACTGTAAGTATGCAGCATCACGTAAGTGATATGCAGATGCACTCACTATCTATTGCATCCATTTAGATAGTAGAGGTCAAGTTGAAGCTCACTCTGGAGTGTGTCTTAATTTAATTTATCTGTGGTAGTGGTTTCGGAAAGGAATTTTAATGCTATTAAGAGATTCGTGTATATTCTCTTTGTTCGGAGGTAGAGGTTGCAACATGCTGGCTTTTGGGGTCATGTGGTTGTTTCATAGACATTCGGAAAAAGGAACGCCGGTATTTATGTGCTCTCAGTTCTCACCGAGAATACCAATGGGAGATAATAGAAAAAAAAAAGTCAGTCAAAAATTTAAGGCCAGAGTGCACTATTAATTTTAATTGCGGATTAGTGTGCTTAGGCACTCTATGTAGTTTGCGAAAAGTTATTTATAAACAAATAGTTGCTTCCATTCCCCAGCTGATGCCATAAGTACTCCGACACTCTGACAATCTGAGAAAAGCAAGCGCCAGCAGTGGTACCTAATCCCACACAGAAAATGTTGCTACAAAATCTATGTATTCAGTTCCATCTGTGTTCTGGGGTTGGATGATGTCAGCGCATAAAAATGTTTCACATTCGCCGACGTGAATATTATTATGGGTTACCCAAGTGCCAAGCCAAAGCAGCAGTGCCATGGCCAATACACATACATGCATTACATACATATGCATATGTATTATTCATTCACTCTTCCACTCTCGTTCAGTATAGTTTGCATAGTTTTATACAATTACACGAGAAATAAAAAGTTAAAAAAAACAGAATGATATAAAAATATTTAGTGTGTTAAGCTAATGACCTATAGAGAGCTTGCAACTGTGTGTGATGTTGGTTTTTTGTTTTTTCTATTTCAACGGAATGACGATGTTAACAGTAATTTATATATTTTCAAAGGAATTCCTTTAAGGAAATGATGTCATTTTATTTATTTCGATTGTATCGACTCATATGGCAAAAAAAAAATAATGAATAATGAAGTGCAATAGCTGCTAATTATTTTGAGAAATTTCAAGGATTGAACAATTCTTGTTATGTCATTAGCACATCTGGATAGGTATGTCATTGATATTTTGACACTTTTACGGTGTAAAATCATTGTGCGGTTAGGTTTAGTCTGTGTTTAGACGGATTATAACACAAATTCTGATTCATTGAAAGGTGTGGCAGTATGGGAAGTAAATTGCTTCTGCATCTGATACGCCAATACTGGTTGTTGTTTAAGGTATGGACGCATTACCCTATGTCCTAATTGGCAGCCATCGCGCGACTTAGCAACGAGTAACAAACTGCATTAATCCTATTGTGAAACATTTTGTATTAAGATCGCTCAAGCAACAGCAAACAAGCTTTTCATAATCAAATGTTTTATGTAAAGGGTGGTCCAACGAAAACGCACGATGTTAATAGTAAATAAAACAAAAAGATTTTCATTTTTTATTATGACAGAAGGATCTATGACAATAATATGTGAAACTTCGTCCAAATGCTCGCCACGGCTTCTCCCTATTCGATGGTCCATATTTTCAATGAATCTGTGACACAATTGAGGTTCAATGTCGTTAATGTGCCGCGTTATCTCATTGTTCTTGGCTTATTGACGTACACTTTTTATTTTAAATATCCCCAAAGAAAGAAGTCCAGCTATGTCAAGTCACATGATCGTGGCGGCCAATTTATATCGCCACGACGTCAGATAACACGGCCATTGAATTTCGCGCGAAAAAGAGCCATTGTTTCGTTGGCTGTGTGGCAAGTGTTGGAAGCACATATTAGGCAGGTCCATATTCTCAAATCTTGGCCACAAGAAGTCCGTCATGATCTCGCGATAGCGAACACCATACACTGTAACTGCTTGGCCGACCTCATTTTCGAAGAAGTACGTCCCGATGACGCCACCAGCCTCTCATGGGTTTTTTAACACTTCCTACAGACCCAGTTTGCTGAAATTTGGCACAACTCTACCGATTGTGGATACATTTGGTCGATTATGCTCACCGAAAAAAATCATGAAGTGCACGAAATACATTTTGATTTGAACGCCAATTTTCGTAATTCTATGAAAAGTAGTTTGGTCGCTTCAAATCAAACCAGTTTTTATTATGTCGCACCGCCGTTGACTAGAATTCACTTTTGCTACCACCACCCATTAGACCACTTTTTAATTAGGACGTAGCCTTAAAAAACTGGGATAGTCGCGCGATGTTGTCTACGAAGCTTGGTCGCGCTTATGAACGAACGGTATTAGGACACACATTTTGGTAGCGCTACTAACAGAGTGACGCGATCGACCAAAGTTCATCGTTCGATCGCGCGATGGCTGCCAATTATGACGTAGCTGGGATTATTACGATCTTACATAGAGTTTCCTTTTTTGTATCGCACGTCTCTACCGGGCCTAAATCCTATTTAATAGGGTCCTATCAGATCGTTGACAAATGATACCAAGCGCTCGCACACTACAGCAGACATGCGATGTTTAGGAAACTGATACATCCAGAATCTACAATAAATAAAATGGAAACGACAAAACGAAGCACACGGTCTTTACATAATCAAGGGTCTATAACCCAGTTCGATAGGGTCTACGCGAATGGTCAAGTTGTGGTGATTCTTTTATGTCTTCAGTCATGACAGTTCGAAACGTCATATCACAGGGAATGCGATCTAAACTGCACTTAAGTCTCCTTAGTTAGCGTAATTTTTGGAGCGTTAAAATCCAAGGTTATGCAAAGCCTTTAGTGCGGACTTTTGCCTGCTTCCTCTTGTTACTCGGCGCTATTCGTGCGTTTATCTAAAGAAGTAGTATTCCCATACCGCTTTATCACTTTGAAATGGAATCAACGATTTTCTAAGCCGGACCGTTGATCAATACGCATCAAATAATAGATCCAGATCATAATATCGTTTCATCAATGATACTGCGCACTAAACTACCTAGCTGGGTTTGCTTCAATCCATAAGCTATTGTGAGTTTTCGCACAATATTCTCATATATGTATAAATCAAATGAAAATGCAATATGCAATATGGCGCGTTAAGGTTGCAAGCCTGCAGTGAGTTCGATGAGTCGAATGAATGTCACGTAAGTTTTTCGATCAAAGAAGTGAATGCAGTGTTTTGGGAGTCTTATGCCCATAAAATTGGCGCAGTTTAAGAGCCTGACTACACGTCGTGGCTACACACACAAAAAGAACGAAAGCAACTTGAAGGACGGGGAACGCTAAAATCTAAAACAAAAAATTATTTATTTTGGGAAATATTTTTCTGCTCTCAGGTACCCGTTTTTTTGACTTTCATTCTTCCAACTCAAGTACCGAATGAAGATTTCTCTCAAAAGTGGTACAGTTTGGAACCGATACATTCATGCCAACACCGCGAATCCAACTTGTGAGTGGATTTTTTCTGACTCACATAAAATCTACCTGTTTCGTGCGACATGACGATCAATTCCATGAACGTGTAGCCAGGTTCTAAGGAATGTAATTTATTTAAATCGGAAATTGGATGGTATTTAACGATTAATTCTTTTCGAAAGCACGAAATGTGATAAGTTTAAACTTTCCTGCTCATAGCTACTGATCTATGTTCGGGTATTGACCGGTCACCTTTTTAACATTCTGGTATAGCTTCCAAAGCGTTTTCAGGAGTAGCAACTCACTATCGAAACTAACAGACATATCTCATCTTTCACGCCCGGCCGAGAAACACCAATAAGTCTCCACCTCGTTTACAAAATACGCGCACTCCGGCGGCTGTTTTGTAATATGGAAGCGTGATATATAGCGTTCCGGCTAAAAATTTTTGAGTACAAATAAACATAAGCATGCTTCTTTCGTTTAATACCTTGGCTTCAGGAAATGTCTGCAGGAGAATACTTTATTTAATTAAAACACCAATACAACACCAATAGGAATCTGACTCGCGCAGACGTTCTATCAAACAAAATTGTGCCAGCAGTAAGGATATCTGTGTCTAAACTTTCTTTTTTAATATATTGTAAAGAAAATTAATCACATGTGTATGGACAAAATTTAAACAAAAGCTTTCGAAACTGAAACTTAGTTTTAGTCAGATTTTTGAGAAAAGGATTTTTGTTAAAACTAGCCTACCGATTGAGTAAGTCACTCAGATCGAATAAACTTTCGTTGCTGACAAAGGAATCTACCTACTTGCGAACTTATAAGTATTTTTTGGGGCGCCTGCGATATTAATAGATACACACAAGCCAATAAAGTGTATCCCACGTGCCTTACCACCTTCACGCCAACTTATGAACCAACACAGTGCCAACTAGTTGATTACACCATTTTACCTATTTAAAATCAACTGTCATTCTTCCCAATTTATGACCTCTTCAAAAAAAAAAAAACTACGATCCACAATCTCCGCTTCAAAAAAGAGCCTACGTCATTGTCCATCGTGTCGAAATTTGCGTCTCAAATTTAGACACGCCTAACTGAACAAGGTGACCATATTAATGTATTTAAATATATTCACTTTGCTACTCAACCAGTTGCTGGACTTTGAGTCGCCACAACTGCGTTGTACAGTTTTTGTGCAAAATTTCTTAAAAAAAAAAAAAGAAATTAAGCTGCGAATGTATGCGTGCATTTCAGTGGTAATTAATGCTTCATTGGAATATTAATCGCCGTCAACCGGAAATTAGACAAAAATAAATGTCCACACACAGAGCAGAGATGACTACGAGCAGCGCAGCAACCAGTTCCCCAAAATGTGGGCGCTCAACGTTCTGCTAATATCACTTATCTTCGACGCCCAAACATCATTTCACAAATGAAAGAGAAAAGTCGCTGTGACTTTCGCGTACATGATAATGTAGAAAGTTTTTTTGTTTTTTATTTGATTTTTTTTCTGCAAAATATTATGTAGGTGTTGGAAAGGCGTTGACATATTGATGATCACGAAGGTGAGACTGTTGGGTGAATAGGGATTGCGGATTGATTGGGAAAGGCAATTGAAGTGATTAGTAAAATATCAAGACACAGCATTATCAAAAGATAATTGAGCACGTCAAAGTTTAAGTGGTTCATCGATTAACACTCGGAGCTCGGGGCGACATGGGGTTATAAAACCATTTTTTTTTTTTGGTTTTGTTTTTGCATTTACCCATCTCCCAGCTCGTGGTCTCATGAGAAAGTTAAACAAAATATTCGAATCTAATTTCATCGGTCCTCAGCTATCAAAAATGGTGCTGGAGTAGACGTCTGAAAGGAATTGTTTTATACAATGAGTTAAGATATGTAGGTAACCTCGTGTGATAATTGAGACTTTTTGAGACCTCACGTATTAAGGTTGGTTGGGAGTAAAAGGAATAAATTCTTTCTTTTGATAGCTTTTAAGTAAATGTTGATTAAGTGTGAGAAGGGGATGATACCCCAGATTTTGTAAAGGGTGCTTTTGTAGAGGTATAAAACTTTAAGTTGGCAACACTATTTCAACTGTCAGCTGTCAAGTGATTTATTTTTAGTTTGGTTTGGCATTTCAACATGCATAGACTGACGCCTGAACAACGCTTCCAATCTTCGGTGAATGGGCTCGAAACAAGATTGCCGTTGATCCCATTTTTCATAAGCGAATTTTGTTTAGCGATGAAGCTTACTTTTGGTTGAATAGATACGTCAATAAACGGAACTGAATGTTGAGACCCCGTTACATCCACAAAAACTGATTGTTTGATGTGCTTTATGGTTGGTGGAATAATTGGTCCGTACTTCTTTAAAAACGAGGCTGGCCAGAATTTTACATTCAATGGTGACCGCTATAGCTATCATCGGTCGATCCCAGCGTGCCGTGATAGAAGCTTTCACGGATATTAAAGAACAGGCGAAACTAGTTGGCCTTGAAGTGAATGAGGACAAAACTAAATATATGCTATCAACAAACAAACAATCATCTGTCCACCGACTAGGCCAAAATGTAACTGTTGATAGCATAAACTTCGAGGTAGTTAAGGAGTTCATCTACCTCGGGGTAAACATCAACTCCACAAATGACATCTTAGTGGAGATCCGTCGAAGAATTACCCTAGAAACCGCTGCTACTTCGGTGTGGCAAAACAAATGGGTTCAAAACTTCTACCTCGAAGCCAGTTCTGCTATACGCCGTCGAGTGCTGGACGATAAGCAGGAAAGGAGAGTTAATACTGGGATCCTTCGAAAGAAAAATCCTTCGACGGATATTTGATCCTGTGTGCGAGGACGGCGAATGGAGGAGAAGATACAACAGTGAACTCTATGAGCTGTACCAAGATGTGGATGTAGTCCGAAAAGCTAAAACTCGTCGACTACATTGGCTCGGCTACATCGAGCGAATGGACAACAACGCTCCAGCCAAGAGGATCTTCGAATCCCAGCCCCCAGGGTCGAGACGACAAGGAAGACCGAACCTCCGTTTTAAAGACCAAGCCAGAGCGCTTGGTCTGGACAACTGGAAGCAGCGTGCTCGGGATCGCAGAGGGTGGAAGGCAGTCGTATCTCAGGCAGGGACTCTTCACGGGTCGGGAGCCCATTAAGTAAAGTAAGTAAGTGACCGCTATAGAGCCTTTATTACTGATTTTTTCGTTCATCAATTGGACAACCATGATGTGCAGGAGCTGTGGTTTCAACAAGACGGCGCAACATGTCACACAGCTCGTGCCACAATTGATTTATTGAAGAAAACGTTCGGTAACCGCATAGTTTCACGTTACGGACCCGTGAATTGGCCACCAAGATCGTGCGATTTAACACTGCTTGACTATTTTCTGTGGGGATGTGTGAAGTCGCTAGTCTACGCCGATAAGCCCGAAACGATTGACCACTTGGAGGACAACATTCGCCGCGTTATTGCCACAAATGTTGGAAAAAGTCATCGCAAATTGGACCTCCAGATTAGACTACTCTACGACTACGATTTAAAAAAAATTATATTTCCAAGTTCTGTACCTTAAAAAAAAAACACTCTTTATAAACGTAACGGTAACATATTTGAGAAGAATGAGTAGTGATTTCTCTTACGGCCCGGCAGCCTAACCAATTTAAATCTATTAGTTATCAAATGAGAGGTAATATTCTGGATTTGTGACGAATAAGCCCATGGTAGACTTGTTTAACTTAAATCAGTCTTATGACTTAGAATTATGGCCTAAAATGAATGCGCTTGCAAACGGAGTAAAAACGCTAGTTAAAACTGCAATCCATTCCAAGCTATAGGTAGTACCCCTTTACAGAAACCAATACCTTAAAAGATTTCCTAAATAGCTCCTAAACTCTCCCATGATACTAGACCAGCTAGCTGTAAAAGAAACATATATTTAAGCATTTAGAAAACTTTCAAGACATTAGCACTGCACGAAGCTTTATAGAAATAGACCCTATTTCCAGGCTAGACCTTAGTTTTCTTACTATCTTCACATATTGCACTTTACTCACCTAAGAGCCCTCTTTCTTTCCAATAGCCTCATTGAAGAATTTGGGCGACAAGACCGCCAACTTGTTCAGCAAGAAGAAGGATGAAGCCGAAAAGATTGCTGCTGAGAAGGCGCAACAAGCCCAAAAATTGGCCGAAGAACAAGCCACCAAAGTTGGGCAATCTATCTCCTCAGCCAAGTCAGAGGCAGAAAACTTTGCAACTTCAACTGGTAAGTTAATTAAAATCACACCGACACCAAAAACATGTTCATCCTACAATACATTCTTCAATTTAGCTACTGAAGCTGGACAAGCTGTTGGAAATGCCGTCGATGCCGGCCAGACCGGTATTAAGAATGCATCAAGTGCTGTCGATAATACCGTCCAACAAGTGAACAGTGTCGCACAGAATACTAAGACAGCTGCCCAAAATATCGCTGACTCATCTGCTAAAGCCGTTGCCAATGCCGCCGATCAGACCAAAAAGGCCGCCAATGAAGCTATCAACAAGAGTGTCAAGGCTGGTGAACAAGTTGTTGGTCAAGTTATTGACCAAGCTGAACACAAAATCGATGGAGCCATGAAAACTACCAGCAATGCTGTTGACCAGAAAATCAATGAAGCCGGTCAGTACGTTGACCAAAAGCGTGAAGGACTCGAAAAGGTATTCCAAATCACATGCATACATGCAATTTGCGCTGAAATTTAACACGTTCTTTAAATTCCAGACCATCCATGACACATCAGCCAAGGTTTCTGATCAAGCTGGAAACACTACTGCCAACCTTTTGGGCAAACTCAATTTGGGACAGTAAAATGTGTGAGAAAGCAGCAAGCTGAGATTTAGAATTAATTTGTTTAACATTTAAGAAAAAAATAAAAAAAATATATACAAAAAAAATAAACACCGTCAACTATTTCAAAAAACAAAACAAAACTATAATTACCACAAGTAAATTCTGTCCCTTGAAGAAAAGATGCTTATTTCTAGAATTAAAAAAAAATCACAACAAAATTCACGCAAGCTGAGGAATAGTTAAACCAAGTGCCAGTTTGAGGTTAAAACTTCAATGAATGATTTTGTTTTTGGGAATTTACATGCACTTAATTAAGTACATTATATATATATAAATATATATACCCACATGAAGTTGATATTTAGCTATACACAGAAAATTACATTATTAATTTAAACATATATATATTTTTTTTCGTTAAAACGATGTAGCTAGTTAAATTGAATGCAGAGTTTCTATATAAAAAGTTGCCTTTTCACAGGTGGTCTGAACGGTATAAATAGGTTTTTATATATATATATATTTATATATTTTTGTACATGAAATATTTGCAAAGCCCCTCCCCAAAAAATAATAAATAAAACAATCAACGCATATATGCACAGAAAAATTAATTATATATAACTAGCTTTTTGTTTTTAAGTCAATTAAAAGAGAAAAAAAAACAAAACGAAAACAAAAACATTGAGGCATATAATAATTTGCACTTTAGTTTCAGTTTTGTGTTTATTATTTTTAACTTTACATAAGTAGCTGTAAATTTTTTGAAAAAAAACAGTTAAAATGTGAAATCTTAGTTTATAAATTACCTATTTGTAAAATAAAAAAAAAAGTCGTAAAAAAATAAATTTAATTTATTTTAAATTCTTTAATAGTTGGAATTGCTAATTTTGAATTTAAATTTGGCCCGAATTTTGTCTTAAAATCTGTTTTCCCAGAATAGTCTAATGCAGGAAGGTTGCAAGTAGTATTGCGTAGGTTTTATCAATTGTGACGTGGAACCCTACGCAGTCACATTTTATTCGCCCACTACTGTTTCCAGATTTTATAAAATTTGGTCACGTTCGTAAAAAAGTAACGATGACTTAGATTTGCAACGTCATTGATAGTAAAACATAAATAAACCAGCGCGGTTTACTCGAGTGTGATAAATGTTTTTTGTACGAAAACAAACATTTGCATTTGTTGGTGTAAGGTTCATACACAACCCGTATGCATTCTATGGATAAGATACTTATAAAGAGCCGTTTTCTGCTTATAATTAACTGAATATTTTTCAAATAAAAAGTGGTAGCCAATAGTTTTTTACTCAAAATTTTTCGCAAATTAAGAAAAAACGAAAATACGTCGTTCGCCTTAACTTACCTCAATCGAGAACTATTTTGCAGTAAAGTAATATAGGGTCCGCCAACTAGTGCTTATTTCGCGAATGGTAACACTTAGCTCATGTCTGATTTGACAGATAATTAGTTTTATCCTTCCGCTG
Source organism: Ferdinandea cuprea (assembly GCA_963576555.1). Classification (NCBI taxonomy): domain Eukaryota; kingdom Metazoa; phylum Arthropoda; class Insecta; order Diptera; family Syrphidae; genus Ferdinandea; species Ferdinandea cuprea. The sequence continues at coordinate 63,995,582 of OY754958.1, forward strand.
AACGAATATGGCTGTGTATGCGCTTGAACAACGCTGGGAAATATTGCGACATTACTTTGAAAATCATGGTAATGTTGCAGAATGTGTGCGAAAATTGCGTACGGATTTTGGAAGAAGAGAAGCACCGTCAGCTCCGTATGTTCGTTATCTTGTGAAAAAAGTGAAAGAAACTGGCATCCTCATCGGTAAACCAAAGCGTGAAAAGCCAAAAAACAGTGCGTACACCCGAGAAAATTGCTGCTGTGGCAGGAAGTGTGCGTGAAGCGCCATCAACATCTATTCACCGTCGTTCTCAACAATTGAACATTTCGGAGACATCATTGAGACGAATTTTGCATAAAGACCTTGGTATGACGCCATACAAAGTCCAATTGGTTCAGGAGTTGAAGCCAACTGACCATCCAATGCGTCTTCGCTTCGCTAAGTGGGTCTGCGATCGACTTAGAGAAGATGCCGATTGCCAAAAAAATCATCTCTTCAGATGAAGCTTGATCTTGGCGGGTATGTAAACGAGCAAAATTGGCGCATTTGGGGCACAGAAAACCCGCACGCATACATTGAAAAGCCGATATACCCAAAACGAGTCACTGTTTGGTGCGGATTTTGTTCCATAGGCACAATTTCTTCGAAAATGAGCAAGGAGTGGCCGCTACAGTCAATGGCGATCGTTATCGGGCCATGTTGAACGAATTTTTCACAAAAATTGAAGAGGAGGATATTGGCAACATTTGGTTTCAACAGGACGGCGCTACGTGTCACACAGCCGGAGCTACACTTGATGTTTTGCGCCCTGCTTCAAAAAAAAGTTATTTGGCGGACCCTATATTAACATTGACATAGCGCTGCCATATGTCACGATTTTACCAGTACTATACAACAAAATGTCCCACACTAAGCAAATGTCCAGCAATCGTCATCGACTTTTCATTAAATAAACAATAAATTAACTTCTTAGGAATATAAAAATAGAACGCAGATAGGTTGCGTTCAATAAACGTTCCTAAAAGTAACCCGATTAGACGTACTCGATTTGAGTACTATCTATCATAAAAGCAATGACAAGAAAATTATAAACTAAAAAAGAGAAGACATTGGTCATTCTATTTCTCACATGAAAATTTAACGTCACAAAATTTAAACAAAAAAAAAAAATATTCAAAATATTAAGAAAATAAAATAAAAGTAAAACAGTTCTTCTTACCGAGTTAGTTGAATAATACCTTTTAATTGTGATCACCTGTGAAAGATACAAACAAAAATAAACAAAATTTAATGAGCAGCTTTAACTTATTCAGAAAATGAATCACCCCAAAGAAATACATATGTGAAGGTATAGTAAGCAGTAACCTTACTCAAAATTTAAATAAAATGTCAACCGTCGACTGCATGTAGATATTACTAAGAGAGATAGGAACAAAAAGTGCAGCCAGATACTTCCACGAGAGGAAAGAATTTAGTTACCAAAACATTTCAATGATAAATTTCGATAGAATGGAATCAAAAAGGATACTCCGTGAGAATATCAACTCACCGTTCTGTTCTTCTGTACCTGACTGTGCACTGAATATTTTCTCAAATTTCTTCTTTTATTTGAAAGTACAATCCTTCCGGTTAATAATGGAAAATAATTTCATTCAAATGGCTGCCTCGGCTGGCCATGCAGTAGCCTACACGATCGGTCCAATTTTTAAGCACATTATCGATTGTGTGCAGCTGTATTTCACCAATGGCTTCACGAACATTGTCCTTTAAAGCGTCAGTTGTCTCTGGTATGTCGACGTAACACTTATCTTTTACGGCACCCCACAAATAATAGTCCAACGGTGTCAAATCGCAGCTCCGCGGTGGCCAAACGACATCAGCTCTGCGGCTGATAATGCGATCTTCAAAAAAACAGGGTGCAAAACATCGAGTGTAGCTTCGGCTGTGTGGCACGTAGCGCCGTCCTGTTGAAACCAAATGTTGCCAATATCCTCCTCTTCAATTTTTGTGAACCAAAATTCTTTTAAGAAGGCCTCGATAACGATCGCCATTGACTGTAACGGCCACTCCTTGCTCATTTTCGATGAAAAATGGCCCAATTATGCCTCTGGACCAAAATACGCACCAAACAGTGACTCGTTTTGGGTATGTATGCGTGCGGATTTTCTGTGCCCCAAATGCGACAATTTTGCTTGTTTACATACCCGCCAGGATCAAAATGAGCTTCATCTGGAAAGATGATTTTTTTTGGCAAAATCGGCACCCTCTCTATATCGCTATGTCGCAATATTTCCCAGCGTTGTTCAAGCGTATACACAACCATATTCGTTCAGCGGAAGGATAAAACTAATTATCTGTCAAATCAGACATGATCTAAGTGTAACCATTCGCGAAATAAGCACTAGTTGAAAAAAAAACGTTAGATGGCGGACCCTTTAGTGCAATATTCAATCTTGTGACACATACTCTAAATGCGGACGGACGAAGCAATTGATTAAATACCGAGAGTCGTATGGGTCAATAAATGCTTAAGGTCTTTTTATGAACCCTCACAATAACCTGATAACGCAAGGTCTGTAGTCAAACAGCTGCCATCATTCGTTGATGCTGTTGCGAAATCTTAAAAAATCTTCAACAAATCCTATCGCATATAGTAATGATGGTACCTAAATACGGAAATCCTTTCACACGGCCCTAGAAAATAAGGCCGCAAAATTGAGTCTTTATTTCATTATGACATAATGACATAAAGTTATTTATATTAATAGAATCATCGAATGGGTTGAAGTTAGGTGCGAGGTTGGGTTTATCCAAAGATTTATTGGATATAAACAGAGTTTGCAAGTAGCCAACCTCGCGCGTACTACAAATGTAACAGCGAAACTAAGCATTGACTCTTGGACTTCATTTTATCGTCTGATATTATCATCAACAATGTAGGTCAACTTACCTTTGTTACAGCCAGAAGACAGCAAGTAATTGATGTTACCCTGTCAAACAGGCATTTGAAGTCTATCATAAATTGGAAGGTATCGCCAGATAGCACCTTATCAGATCCGAGAAAAACGAACTGGCCACGGTTTAGAGAGGAGCTTGCCAACTCTGTCAAAGTTCCACTCAAACTTAGATCAAGACAGGGAATGAAGAGGTCTGCTCAGGATCTGAACAACGTCCTCACCCGCTGCTTTGAACTTTCGTGCCCTGTTTCTAACCCCCCCCGCAGAAAATCGGTACCCTGGTGGAACTCCGAACTGCAGTGTCTTCGTAAAGAAACTAGGAAGCTGCCAAATCGGTCTTTAAAAACCAACTTAGTGGAAGACTGGAATCTTTATCGATCGAAGCAAAAAGTTTTTAAGAGACTTATCCGCAAGTCGAAAAATGACTCATATAAAAAGTTTTGTGAAGAAGTCGAATCTCTAAGTGCAACTAGTAGGCTTGTTAAAGTCCTCCAAAGGAACAGACCAAGTAAACTGGATGCAATCCTTAAACCTGATGGCACGTACACTGAGACAAAGGCGGAGACTTTCAGTCTTCTACTTGAGACTCACTTTCCGGGAAATCAGGTTACTACGTGTTCTTCAGCCCTTCAAACGACGGTGGCTACATTTGAGCTGGTATTTTGCATCGGGAGTGGTGACTGATGCTGCATGTGCGCAAAGTTGCTCTTACATCCTCTCTCCGAGATGGAACACGCCTATCAGCGTGGAAAATCCTGCGAGATTGCGCTTCAAAATCTTGTTGGTAGGATTGATAGTGCTCTTGACCGGAAGGAGTACGCGTTGGCCATTTTCGTCGATATTGAGGGTGCTTTTGTTAATGCGACCTTTGACAGTATGTGTAACTCAGCCAGACAGCATGGTGTAGATGAAACTTTGGTGCTAATGCACAGGACGTTGGTAGCGGATGCAGATTGTGGCAAGTGCGTCATAACAGGGGTAAATAGGGGCTGCCCTCAAGGTGGTGTTCTGTCGCCCCTCCTATGGTGTATGGTGGTAGACTCTCTGCTTACGGCTCTCAATTTGCCTGGAAACTACACTCAAGCTTATGCGGATGATGTCGCCGTTCTTTCTGTCGGTTCAAATCTAGGGGCTGTCTGCTCTCAAGCGCAGATATCCCTGGATTTGATCGATGTCTGGTGCACTTTCAGTGAATCCTCTTAAAACCACGGTTGTTCTCTTTACGAGAAGCAGAATCGTCACTGGTCTGCCCCATCTCGTGCTTAAGGGTGTCGCCATCCCTATATCCGATGAAGTCAAATATCTCGGTGTAATCCTTGATAAAAAACTTCTATGGTCCAAACATGTCGAATCGAAAACCGATAAAGCGCTGTCGACTTTCTGGCAGTGTAAAGGCGCTTTTGGTAAGATATGGGGCTTGTCTCCGAAACGGGTCCTTTGGATCTATACGGCCATGATTAGACCGCTACTCTCATACACATCAGTTGTTTGGTGGAACAGGCTTTCGCGGAAACGTGTTACTGCTTCTTTTGCCAAACTACAAAGAACGGCTTGCCTCGGCTGCACAGGGGCCTTCGCTAGCACCCCGGGCTCTGCTCTAGATGCTTTGATGAATCTTCCTCCCCTTGACTTATAAATCATGGGATGTACGCTAAAAACCATCATTCGCTTAAAGAGAGGTGTTTTTTGGTATCATGCGCACTGGAATTTCGAAGAATTTGCTCGAGAATTATCCTTTGACCCCTGTCTTATGGATATGCCGTCTGATGCAATGACACCAGAAATTCTTGTACGAAAAAACTATCACGTCAACTTTCCACAGGTAACGGAATGCCTTCGGTCAGACTCTGAACCATGGATTGAATGCCATCGTATTTTCACGGATGGCTCCAAAACCGGGCAGGGGTCTGGTGCTGGTGTCTTTGTGGAACGCGGTGTTATACGACAAGTGACTGTTTTCCAAGCGGAGATTTTTGCCATCCTAATGGTTATGCGCTATATTGTGAACAACAGGTGGAGGGCTAGAGGCATTTGCATCGGCAGTGATAGCCAAGCTGCATTAAAAGCGCTTCTAAACCCTCTTACCTCGTCCAAGTTAGTGCTAGAACTCAAGCTTACTCTGAATTTGGTCGGAAGACTGAACACAGTGAATCTTGTCTGGGTACCAGGTCACACTGGCATCCAGGGAAATGAGATCGCGGATGAGCTTGGTTCAGAAGAAGTTTTCTCAGGACCCGAACCTGTGTTGGGTCTGCCTGCATCTTTAGTCATGTCGTCTATCGATTCTTGGGTTTCTCGTGAACACAAGATTCGGTGGCGCGATTGCGGTGGATGTAGACAGACCAAACTACTACAAATTAATATCTATAATAATTATTAAGATAAGGAACATGCCAATAAACTTACTATTGATAAGCTTTGGATAGAAATAGTGAAAAATAATCGAAAGTTTCAATCCGCATTCTGGTGGAATCAATATTTAATTTTCGAGGATAAGTTATTAGCTTTTCGTTTTAGATTATATGGATGCACCCACCACTTTCAGTTATTTGCGTTCTTTTCCTCAACTGCTTCAAAAATTGTGTGTACGATTGTCACAAGTTCATCGTCTGAGTCCGACTACATATTGAACTTTTTAATAAAGCCGATCATAGAGCTGGATTCATTCGCAATGAAATTTATATGTCATATAAAGTTAAATTTGAGGTCAAAATAAACACCAAGATCCTTAAGACTTTCAACATGGAAAAGCAAATGTCATCACCCCCGAAGTCAAACAAGCCCATTGTCTGATATATGGATCAGACTGTCTCATATTGGATCGGCTTTATTGGTGGAGAATAAGTTCCTTATTTTTATTGTGTAAAAATCATTCGTTTAAAAAAAGAGGAAACGATATTTATTATTTTTAAAATATTGTATTTGAAATTTTATTTAAATTACTTTCAACGGAGATGGTCATTTTTACTGCGGGTAGTTTTATCGCAACGACGCGACTTGATTCCAATTGCTTCTAAAAATGCTCCTGCTCCCTTCTTCATCTCTGAAACATCTGTGAAGATGTCCAAATTTTAGATGAGAATTATGCGGGAATTCCAGTAAAAGTAAATAAACAAAGTTAACCCATAAATGATATTTATTTCTAAGATAGTTGTACCAAATCAACTAATAAAAGTTTCGACAGTCTCAGAATGTTGCTATTTGAGAACAACTGTGTGAACAATATTATTTTCTCTAATTTCTGTTCGTATTTTTATTTTAAAATCAACAAAATTTGAAAGTATATTTTGAGGTGTTACAAAATTAAAACCCTGTACATATGCTATAAAAAAAAATATGTCCATTAAAATTGTATTTAATTTGAAATCTCTTCAATTTGAATTTTTGTCGCATTTTTCCATGTTTTTGTCTCTATAAATTGAAAAGTTCTTTAGTTTATATTTTAAACAAATTTTGTAAGTGAATCTCAGCATGCTTTTGTTGTTGAAAAATTTAATACCACAAAAATGACATTGATTGCTAAGTATATTCTTGATAGTTTTGAATCCGGGAAACCAGTGAGTACTATCTACACAGATTTCTCAAAAGCATTTGATAGGCAGAGCAGACATTTGAGGTGTTTTTTTTCTTTTGTCGGAGATTGCTACTATCCAATGGCCGGCCATGTAAATTCGCCACCTGCCGCGAGCAATAGCTGGACAAGTGCAAATAAAATTGTCTGCTGTGTTATCCTCCTCAAACCTAGCAGGACCGATGGTGGTGTGCTTGATGGTCCGAAAGGACGCATACAAGTAGCATGCAGTCGATTCTCATGAGAGATAGAAGGAAATCCGCCGACATTTTGCAAATGTCTGGACCTAGTAATTTCCTCTGTCTGCATCCATCGTCTCCACCCATCTACAGATATAGACAGCCAGAGCCAAGCATGTTTAGCCAAGGGCTAGTGATATCTTATATTATCGCATTCCCCAAAGACTTCAGCACCAGACCTCTGTCCGGTCTTGGAGCCATCTGTGCAAATACGATGGCATTCATTCCCTGGTTCAGAGTCCGACCGAAGCCATTTCGTGGCAGAAGGAAAGTTGACGTGGTAGTTTCTGGTGTCATTGCATAAGGCAGGGGTCAAAGGACAATTCTCGAGCGAGTTCTTCAAAATTCCAGTTCCAGTTCGCAAGCGGTACGAAAAGCGGCCTCTCTTTAAGCGAGATATGGTTTTAAGGGAAGGTTCACCAAAGCATCTACATTAGAGCTAGGCATGCAAAAGAAAGCCTCTGTGCCCCCGAGACGGGCCGTTCTTTGCAGTTTGGCAAAAGAAGCAGTAAGACATTTCCACGAAAGCCTGTTCCACCAAACAACTGATGCTGATGTGATTAAAGAGTTCCGCAACATCGGGATTTAAATCAAATATGCAAACGACACATGTTTGCGGTTTGGCAAACCAAATAAGTTCATAACTTTATAACTAAAAAGACAAAACTTTTTAAAACACTGATCCTTCCACAATCTGATTTTCTTCGAAACTTCATCTACCTACCACCCCGCAACACTTAAAATATATCAAAAAACTCGTTGAACAACAGTAAATTAAAAAAAAAAAAACAAAAAACTAAAATGCATAATTATTTGCATAAATTATTTGCAATTTTATTAGTTCATTGAACTGGGAAATTCTATTCCATTTTGCCATTGCAAAATTTTGCATAATTCAAAATGAAAATAACAAATCAAAGAGCAAAACTCTCAACTAATTGGTAAAATCTTGACAAATAAAAACTATTCCCATTCAACTTTACAAAAGTTCACAATGAAATTGTGAATATCCGATTGGGAAAAGTTAATCTCTCGCTCTCTCCCTTTCTCAATACCAATATGAACTTCAGTGATGTAGCAAAAAAACATTTTATATAAAAATTACCCACAAAACTTTGTATCACAAAAAAGTTGTCGTCAAGTCTTCAGAAAAACAGTGAACAATCGAAAGCGAACTCGCTATAACGCTATAACTCCAAAACTCAATTTGAATGGCCGTTTTGCTGTGTGTACGCGAATACCACCACCATATCCAGGATAAGTTCCGCCGCACATCTAAAACGCATTCACTCGTTTCGTTCATTTTATTCATTCAATTCCGAGTGATTTATGCCGATTGGATTTCTCCATGATTGCATCTTCACGAACACACAGAGTTGGTGAGAGTGCGCTGCCGTTGTTAAACTTTACACTCGCAACCTATTCAACTTCTTCTTGCAACTATGTGCAACAAAATCTAATTTACCATTTATTTTTCACTGCTGTTGGACTCTTACTTCCTTTAGAAGAAAAAAACCACACACACATACAGAAACAGAACTGTATAAAAGGACATCCGGAAAGTACCTTTCAGTTGGTCCTTCGCTGTGGGGGGCGTTTTAATTCGATTCGAGGTAATAAAATCCAACATTTCCACACAACAACAATGTTTACATTATCTGCTGATGGTGAAGCATTTAACAAAAAAGGACATTTCTCACCCGCCTAGAAGGTGGACTCGCAACAGCGATACCAATCTTTACTTGGTTTACTTTTACGATAAAGCTTTTGTCTGATTGAGACGACTTTAATTTACCGCCGACTTGACTGAGGGTGGGATGCGTCCACTATAAATATATTGGTCCCAATGAATCTCAATTATCCCTTAAGGATTTACATAGACAAACCTAATAAGAAATCAATGGGTGGCGCCCCCTTTCTTGCGTAAAATTGTAAACCCAAATTTTTGGGTTCTTTTTAATTTCATTGTGCGCGTGGCGCCAGATAGCTAAGTGCAAATTTGCAGTTTTATTGGATTTTCACAAAGCAAGGATAGATCCTATCAATATCGACTGTGGCGCACATCCAAAGTAATAGCATTTTAAATGAATTCCTGTCCGGGGTTCGTTCCCTTTCGATTCCGATGCATCCACAAGCTTCCGTATTTGAATTCAATTGTCCTTCGTCGTTTCTGCACCATTACACAGTTGGAACTCGGCTCCTACATACAGGATATAAAGCAGCAACAGTGGATAAAAATACCTGCAACCTAACTCAGGTGGTAATTGAAATATCGAAAGAAAGAAATATCTTCAGCTCGATAATGGAATTGCAGCATTACCGCAAATAAGACAAAGTTTTCACATAAATTCTTTTTCCCTGATCCTTTGGCAGTCGCCCCTGTCCATGTGCAACTGCTTGATTAATGCGTCATTTGACATTTCATTTCATGCGGCTAAGAAATAAGAGCGCAAAGGTGTAATCAAGCCATAACTCAATTAGCATTCCATTTCAGTGGGACACACGTCTAAACTGCGAATACAAATCCTTATATTTCGCTTTCTATGGCGTGTTGCCGCCGTTCATATTCATATTCATAAACTGTTAAGACTAAGCTTGGTGTAGCAGGGTGGTTTCCATCAAAAAATGTGATTATCTGATACATACATTTGGCATTCAACGTGGTGGTGGTGTGCGATTAATTCGTGTTGATAACAAATTTTAATTAATCGTTAGGTGTCTACTGTGCGCGGTGGAACATTTTAAACAAAACTAAACGCGAATATGAATGGATTGCGTTATTAAGTGGTCAACACGGACTGAGGTTGCGGCTGTTATCAGATGCTTCGATGGCAAATTGGAGGTGCTTTGTCGTTCGCATTGTGCCATATGCGTGTTACTTCTTGGATTTACTTTTATGCTCGGCGGACAACGACTTCGCTTCAACATCTTCGATAGAAAGTGGCCCCAATTTAACCGATAAACTTAAACTCTTTATCTGATGTCATTCAGCTGCAGACTCAATAGCTTTCACCAAAACATGCATCCCTCCTTGCTGCCATCGTCCTACTAAACGTACTATCTAACAAGAGGACAATGACCAAGATATTATTTTCCAACCTTTTAAAAGTCATGTTCGTGTAATCGACTTCATTTACCAGTAACCCACGATAAACTCAACTCAAGGATGTAGTGCGCCCCATCAAACGAAGAGTGTCCATCAACAAAAGATGGAGACGGACAGAAGGAGGTAAAAAAGAGTGAAGTAGTAAAGTAAATTGCAGCAATTCAATCGATTAAAATGGAGAAATTGATTGATATCAAGAACAGGATTCAGGAATAGGTGCGATCCAAATTGGTAATCAACAAAACATGGTGTTCTGGCAGCAGGAGGATGACCTCCGAGCAGCAGAAAATGAACTTTTCAAGAGGTGTTACATGGCGATAGTTGACGTTGGGCAAAACAAAATGGACTTTGTAAAAGCCATTAGCCTGGCTTCGCTGGTGGCTGAATTGCATTTTACATCATTTGGGAAGAGAGTGTGAGAGAAACAGACAAGGAAATGGGAAAGGGCCAGATGAAGTGATTTCTACAAGGACTCAGAAGTTGATTGAGATGTTGGGAGTAGTGTTTTTATGCTTCATCAGAAGTTAATGGGTTTGCTATTCAACGACAGGACTATATTGTTGTGCGTGATTATGATACCTGAGCTATATGATTTAGATTTTGATGTGAAATTGTTAAAAATTCTTATTTGTTTTAAATGGAACGGTGTGTGCGGTAATTCACAAGAAAGGAGACCCTCTTATCATCTGCGTCAACTATAGACGTCTCCTAAACTTCGCATATAAGATCTTGTCGGCCGTTTTGTGCGAGCGCCTGAAACCATTTATCAACGATCCGGAAAGTCCATAATTAGCCATATAAATACTTTAACGGTAGATTCTGGAGAATATCCAATAATGTTAATAAACAATGTTACGCTACACTGCTCCAGAACGCGGAATATTGGTGACTATTTATTTGAGCAATAATCGGTCGGTGACTTTGGCACAACGTGAATTTCGTCGCAGATTTCCTAGCCGTCCAACGCCTACTGGTGAAACACTGCGACGTTTAGCCGCTCGCCTCAAAGAGACTGGCACAACACGAGATGCTACCCCGGAGTAGCCGTTCTGCAGAGAATATTGCGGCTGTAGCCGAAGATGTCATGGAACCGCCGTCGACATCGACCAGACGACGTGCCACGCAAATGGGTATCAGTCGACGGTCTTTACAGCGAATTTTGGTACAAGATTTGAAGATGTTTCCGTACAAAGTCCAGACGGTGCATCAGCTGTTAGCTGCTGACCGCCAATCGCGTCTAACATACGCTCAAGCCATCCTTAATCACCACTAAGAGGAAGAGACTTCTTTTTGTGGGGCTTTTTGAAGTCGCGGGTTTATGTCAACAAGCCTCAGACTCTTGCAGCTCTTAAAGACAATATCCGTCAAGAATGTGAGGACCTATCGCCGGAAGTTTTGGCCAAAGTGATGGAAAATGCCATAAAAAGGGCTCAAATGACAATCAAGTGTGGCGGCGGCCATTTACATGACATCATATTCTCGACTTGATGTAAACAAAATTAAAAGACCAAATAAAAATAACCCACAAGAAGAATCAAAGTCTTTCATTTTTTTTTAAATTACAGCCAAAAAACATCGGAAGGTTATTTTTGCGCCACCTTGTATTTTCCCACAAAGAATAGAAGAGTCACAAAACTTTCTCAAGCAGGCTGTATCTACAGTACTTAGTTTTACTCAACGTGCACCTCAACCTTGAAAAGTCCCTTCCAAAGAAAGTTAAAGCTTTCAGTTATACGGACTATGCGTTTTAGAATCCGAGATGGCTTTGTCTTTAAAACGGTTCTTCGACCTTCCTTGTCGTATCGAATCTGGGTACTGGGATTCGAAGATCCTCTTGCCTGGAGCACTTTTGCTCAATGTGTCCGCGGCATTGTATTTGATGCTTTTCCGGCTACGTCCACATTTTGATACATTTTATAAAGTTTGCGGCTGCATAAACGTCGAATAATTTTTCTGTCTACAGTGTTCTGTTTAAGCTCTCCTTTTCTTTTTATTGTCGAGCACTCAGCTGTTCATTAGTTTTTTTCAGCTTTAACCTATTCAGCAATTTCTAAAAATAACGTTTAAATAAATCTACTATTCCCTGGACTTCAGTGGCTAGGTTTCCTTTGCTGTTTCGAAAACCATGCGTTCCTGCCAGCAGCCAATTACTTTTCCTTCTTCGGATCTTGTTTTGATAGCGACGATTATCGATCTCCTCGAGCTGGCACAATATCCTTTTTCCCGCCTTGATGCACTTTCTTTCCATTTTAGCATGTTCATGTGTGTATCTAAGGCTTTCAACGTCGGGGTCTAATTCCTCAGTTCTTTTATCGCAGACTTACATTTCTTTCTCGTTTGAAATTATTGTAGATAGCCCACTTTTAACTTTTTCGTATACTAATGTAAGAAAGTCATTGCGATCGTGCGGAAATTTCGAACTAAAACTGAGTATGAGGGATGCGATTATAGCGAAGTCCAAGAAATTGGGTGCGCCAATGCCGTCCGACGGTCTGTGCGTCTGTTTGTCTGTCTGTCTGTCCGGGCGCCGTATGGCGAAACGGTTTGACGGCTTCAAAGTTCGTATATCGAAGGATTTTGGTTTCTTGTTTGTACTATGGATACTTGGGATGGGGTCGGGATAGGGTCCAAAATACTGCACACTCAGTTTTTGGAAAATAAATTCGGTTAACGGTAATTTATAAAACCGCCAATATCTCGAAAACTAACAAAGCGAACTCCTAAAAATTGTACTGTTTTTTTATATTATTAGGTGGAACAAATCTGCATACTTCGATTTTTGAAATATTTTTTTTCATAAACCGATTTTCTTAAAATTAAATTAAATTCGTTTTCTCAAAAACGGCTCTAATGATTTTGATAATTTTTTGTATTTTGAACAATTATGTTAAATTTGTCCAATGTGCGAAATTACATCAAAATCGTAAGTGCCGTTTCTGAGAAAATATAATTTTTCAAAACATAAAAAGTTATTTAATTAAATTTTCCACCATTAATTTTCGAATTATGCACTATAATTTCTGACAGATTGACTTGTTTTACATTTTGTAATTTTTGAGAAAAAACCTCCAATTAGGAGTCTGATTCCATGAAGATCTGAGTGAACATTAACATTAGAGGTCTCCATCGTTTCCTGAAATCGTCCAAAAGAGCAGAAAAGCATTTTTCATGGATCCTTGTGGTATATCACATTTTGTTGATAACATTATTTCTTAAAATTTCGTAGGTAAACCTATTTTCGACACGCCCACTTTTTGAGGACGCACATTGTTAGAAAAAAATGAATTGTATTGGAAAAAGGGGCAAACACTCAATGCCACATTCATGTTATGTATGTAACAGGGATAGGGAATCAAACTGTCCTTCAGACGAATTGAGCTTAGATTTGCCAAAATCTATATAACAGGAATAAAGTTCGTCCCTGCAGTACACTTACCCTGCTATTATGTTCCTACATAATGTGTATGGCAAAAACCTCGACAAAAACCCTGCAGTTTTCGAACAATATTACAATCCGATTGCAATTTACCACCCACTTGCGTGATGAAAGCCCATCGCACGCAACATCGGTATTTAGAAAAGGCGTCGGTATAAACATTTCACTGATTTTTCACGACTCTACTCAGTGCGACACCAGGCACCGTTAAAAGTTGACATTGTTAATAGAAGCTAAACCATGCTTGGCATTGTTCTGTTTGTATTTGGAGCTGCTGCTGCCGCGGATATTGGTACACTTCAGCATGACCCGCATTTCAAGCCTAATCGCACCGTCATCGTTCAGCTCTTTGAATGGAAGTTCAACGATATCGCACGCGAGTGTGAGGACTTTTTGGGGCCACGTGGATTTGGTGGCGTCCAGGTAAGTCGCAGTGCGTCATGGTCGTAAAGTTCTTTGTAGCTTTATTTTTTTTTTCCTTTGTGAGCAGGTTTCACCTGTGAGTGAAAATGTTGTACGAAAGGACTTTGCTCGACCGTGGTGGGAACGATATCATCCGATATCGTATGAAATAATTTCGAGATCTGGTGGTAAAGAGGAATTTCAAGCTATGACGCGGGCATGCACCGATGCTGGGGTTAGAGTGTACGTTGATGTGGTGCTCAATCAAATGGCTGCCCCACGAAAGGGTAATGTAAAGTTGGGTCATGGGGGTAGTGGCGATAACGTGGAAGAGGTCAAGGAGGATGATGGAGGCTACAACGAAATAATGGAGGGAGTTGGAGGTAATACAGCAAATGCGACTGGTCGTGACTTCCCAGGGGTACCATACAGAGATGAGCACTTCCATCGGCGATGCGATATTGTGGACTTCACTGATGGGCATCAAATTCGTAATTGCGAATTCAAATTGCTACCAGATTTGAATCATGCACAGGATTATGTAAGGAAGAAGATTGTGAATTTTTTAAATGAACTTGTAGATATAGGCGCAGCCGGCTTTCGAGTGGATGCTGCCAAGTACATTTGGCCAGTGGATTTGAGAGATATATTCGCAAGTGTCAAGAACTTGAATACTGAGTATGACTTTCCTAGTGAAACCCGCCCGTTTTTTTTGGAAGAAGTCATCGATTTGGGCGACCAGGCTATATCCAAGTTAGTTGTAGTTCATTTACTTGTTAATAGCTAACTGTCTCCCTTTCAGAACGGAATATACCAACTATGGCGTCGTTAGTGAGTCTGAGCATTCCGCACAAATATCACAGATTTTCAATGGGAAAAAACCGCTAAGTTCGCTTTTGAACTGGGGACCAGCTATGGGTTTCCTGCATTCGTCGGACGCTGTAGTCTTTGTGGACACCCACTACACCCAACGTGGTCATGGCCTTGGCAGTGCTGCAGTACCCGCATCTATCCTAACGCATAAAGAGGTGAAAAAATACACAATGGCTGTGGCGTTTATGCTGGGCCATCCATATGGGATAAAGCGGATTATGAGTTCGTTTAGATTCGAAAATAAGGACCAAGGTCCGCCAGCCGATGAAAATGATGCCATTACATCACCGGAATTCAACGACAATGACGAACAATGCACTGAGGAGTCGCGTTGGGTGTGTGAACATCGCTGGCCAGCCATTGCGAATATGGTTGCATTCGCTAACTCTGTCGCAGGCGAAAACATCAATAGATTTCAGATTGCAGGACCAAATCATGTAGCATTTTGCCGGGGCAACAGGGGGTTAGTTGTGCTGAACAATGATCCGGAGGCGGATTTATTTGGACGTATGTATGCCTGCGTGCAACCCGGTGATTATTGTGATGTAATAAGTGGCGATTTGTTGGATGGTGAGTGCACGGGCAAGACGCTTACAGTGGACGAGAATCGAATGGCAAATGTGTCCTTGCCTAGTAATGACAAGCACGGGGTGATGGCTATTTACGAAGGTTCGAGGGTGGCGTGAAAACTAATTATTATGTTTTTTTTTGTCGCTTGTGGAGCTTTTTGTTCCATTGCGAGTTTAAAAATG
Source organism: Ferdinandea cuprea (assembly GCA_963576555.1). NCBI lineage: Eukaryota > Metazoa > Arthropoda > Insecta > Diptera > Syrphidae > Ferdinandea > Ferdinandea cuprea. The sequence continues at coordinate 64,010,900 of OY754958.1, forward strand.
GTTGTTTTCAGAAGGCTGGTACACTAAACTTAAATCCTTACGCAAATACAATGAACAAATTCATTATAGTTTTTCATTAAAATTAAACCGATAATGCAATTTCTTCTTAACTTGCACAATTGTTGAATAACCAAACAGTGTTTGTTGATTACTGATATATTCGTTGAGTTAACGAAGTTTGTTTGTTCTGTTGGCTACGTTCAACGATTATAATACAAACTCACGCATAGAAAAATTAGATGAACGAGAAATAAATAGGTTAGGTAAACATAGGTTTATGGGTTGGTGAAGCAGAGCGGTATCTTCCTCGCCATGAATGAGTAATGACGAATATCCTAAGTGGCTACTCGTTATTACTCAGAAAATTGTATTCTTTCCATTGATTCGGCGAGATTATGATTAGAATTACCGGGACTAATTCCAATATTACTGAACCCTTATTGCTACGCCTATTGCAAAATATTTTTAAACTATATCATATGTAAGTTCTTTTATAACTTAGCTTTGTTTCAATTTTGCAAGAAATACATTTTTTCATAATTCTACGTTAACTAACGGGTGATCCAAGTAGAGATACTTTTTTCAATAGCCTTTTTTGACAGATCACGTGTGAGTTGTGTCATGCTGTCATGTTATTTTTGTTTACTATTGTTTGGCATTTCATAATGGAAATGCAAATGGAAATGCACTTCGCTCAACTTATGGTCAACATAATCGGCCTACTGAGTGTACTATTCGCAACACCATCACCCATTTTGAGACCCAGCATTCATTATTGGATAATATTCGACCGAATAGACCACGTCCAGCACGCTGTGAAGAAAATATAGCGGCCGTAGCTGAGAGTGTACACGAAGACCGTAGAGAGTCGATTCGGCGCCGTTCGCAGCAACTCGGACTGACGTATGGAACGACTTGGCGCATTTTACGTCAAGATCTTAAATTGAAAGCGTACAAAATACAGCTTGTGCAACAACTGAAGCCGCTCGACCTTCCCAAGCTCTTGAAAAGTTCCAAGAAGATCCGACGTTTTCGAGGCAAATTTTGTTTAGCGATGAGGCCCATTTCTGGCTCAATGGGTATGTAAACAAACAAAATTGCAAAAAACAACGGTTTGGTGTGGTTTGTGGGCCGGTGGAATCATCGGTCCATATTTCTTTAAAAATTATGCCGGTGCGAACGTAACCGTCAATGGCGACCGTTATCGTGCCATGATAACCGACTATTTGATGCCTGAAATTGAAGCTCGTGATCTCGGCGACATTTGGTTTCAGCAAGACGGCGCCACTTCCCACACATCGCATCAATCAATGGACTTATTGAGAGAACATTTCGGTGAGCACATAATTTCACGTTTTGGGCCGGTCGATTGGCCACCAAGATCGTGTGATATCACACCGTTAGACTTTTTCCTGTGGGGATATGTAAAGTCAAAAGCTTATGCCGACAAACCCAGTCAATTTTCTGTCTATTTTGAGGCCCTCTACCAAGGAACCAGAGTCATGTTAAGCAATTAAAATTTGGTGTGCGTTCCAACAAGTCATGAGAAGTTAAAGGGGTGTAAAAATGGCCTTAGTAGGTTGATGTAAATGATAAAACGTGTGTCACTGGCTGAACTGTGTACTATGAAATAAAAAAGAAAGAAATCTAACAAGGTTCACCGGGATACCATTTAGTTACAAGGTACGTTTTTAAAGAGTTGTCTAGGAAAGTTGGGACACTTTACTTTACATGCTTTTTCACGGTTATTGTACGTATTATATCCACGACAATCGAAGGTAGGTATAATGACAATTAGATGACAAAAAGTCCTATAGATCAGTCTCGGTTATTTCACAATAAGAGCGCGTTTATTAGTAACTGTTCATCAATTCTGGGTCAGGATAAAGTACTGCACAATTGACCGGATTTATAAAACATAGATCATCCCACATTTCATCCATAGAAACGTAAGTTTAAGTTCTTATCTAGGGGACATATTTGTCGTAATCGGGGCGTGAGTTTCACAACTAAGAAGTGCACAGTCCAAACCGATAATGGTAGAGTTATGTAACATAGAGGGTATTTTTTCGTCTAGCCCAGTAGATGCAAAAGGACCCTCCTAACCATCACCCAAAACTAACAATTGTGATGGTTTAAAACAATATTTAACGTAACCTATCCTTTCGAAAATTGTAACAAATTTAAAAATTGTCTATTTGTTCCACTGAATTTTTAATTTTTCGTTGAGTCAACAAAGGTCAATTGATATACAATTTTATATCTGAGTAAAATCGTTTTTCTTGACATTTTAGAAAGAAAAATAAAAAAGCTTTTTCAGAGGTGAGGTTTTTTACCAACATTCTAAATAATTCATAACGCACATTTTTTTTCGTAGAGATACCTACCTACTACTTTCAACATAATCCTACCTATTTTTTGTACATCAACCAACTACTGTCAATAAGCAGCAACAAACTAAATTTAGACATTTCAACTAATTTCCTGTTGCGACAGAGAAAATGAAAAATCCTCTAACATACACACCTTTCAACTTGTCTATGAAGAGAGAGAGAGAGTGTATATATTTCTTTGGCTATCTAAAATTGAAATCAATGCTGGCGTCGGTATCAAAGAAACCAACAAAACAAACAAGGGGAATGAAAATTCGAACACCACCACTCTGTCCAAGGTAACTAAGTTCCAGCACCAATCAACACGCTTTCCCATTGACTTTGCCCTTTAAACAATACCAATTGTTTCCGCACGTCTTTTGTAAAGTCGCAAAGATATTTTCTTTTCAACACCAGCGCAACAATTTATTATGGCACGACCACCACCTTCACCATCACATCGATGACTCATTGTTATGTATCGGACGTAGCCCGAGGACTGAGGCTTGAGTTATAAATTCAAATATTCTACGATTGACAAATAATCAAAGCAAAAAGGAAACGAAGGAGAAATAATATGAAGAATGAGGATTTTGTATCCTTTCTTCTAAATGAGAGTTTTAAATAACTAAATATATGTAGAAACAATATTGCAATTAATATGCCAAAACATAAGAGTAATTAAGGAAAATTTTTCGTTGGAGTACGACTTTTAAAGCCTTAGTTGTCAAACAGCATTCAATGGTCGAGTATTTCTTCCTTCTCTACCTTTTTTATTATTCACTGCATAAATGTGCTGCAAAAAGTGAGCTTTGGAATTCCAGTCCAGCGATATACACACGTATTCTATGGAAATATACGGACGGGAATGTAGGTAGAGACTACGAAATAAAATAAATATTAGGCGTAAACGGCACATACAGGACTCAAAGCCTAGCTTCTCCAACCATCGTGGGTGCGAAGATATATTTTTTAACACGAAAGGAAGGGACCTACAGTTTAAGGCCGACTCCAAATGGAAATTTATTTTTGAGAAGCTTCTCGTGGCAGTTCTAACCCTTGGAAGTTTGTCAGACTTTCGCAAGAGGTGGGGTGTTGGATTTGAACCGGGGACCCCTCGCTTAATGGTCCAACGCGCTAAGCCCCACTGCACCTATATTTTGTAGTTCGCGGTTTTATGGCGCAGAGAACTAAATCCCCTGTTTAAACTTCACTAAAAAATTATTTTCATAGTATGGCTAAAGGGCGTAAGAGCCAAACACCAGACATAGGACCAACAAAAACTGTAACAAAAGCTCCTATTACTGCTGTTAGGTGCGTTATAGCTATACCTAGCCAGGCAGTTTTTTTAAAGCTTAGTTTGCGTGATAATGGGTCCGACTATCATGACAGACAACTAGTGAATCATTTTGGGCTCAGACCCCATGCTCTGCCATACATAGCCTGTTCTATAGGAGACTTGACATGTGAATTCCAGTTAAGTCTTTTATAAAGGAGAACTCCTTAGTATTCAATCACAGTGTAGAACATTAGGGAAGTAAGTACCTTTAATGGAGATCCTTTTTTTGTGAAAAGTACTAGAACGGTTTAATCAAGGGTTGATGGTAAGTCCTTCATTGTTCCCCAATCTTAAAAAATGAAGTAAAGCACTCTGCATGACACAGAGCGTTGCCACTTAAAACAATTGCGAGGTCATCGACGTACCCGATGGCGATATAGCCTAAGTAATGGACCTTACGCTCTGTATGAAGAGTCTTCGGGCGAAGTTTCCGTCTACAAGTCCAGTCCACATTATGCCAAAATTAGAACGAATCCGTCCAGCAGTTGAACTGTCTGAATAGATAAAAATTAAACAGTTGCTAAACTCAATACTCAACCGGATTTCTCGATTATTATGCTGCAAGTGTGGACGTGTTAGAATTGAAAGCTTTAGAATCTACTTTCAAATAGAGCATACTTAGTTAGCAGCAATGGTCGGACAATGGACAATGGTCGTTGAGGGTTCAACAGCTCCTCGAGTTGTTTTTCCACCATCATTACTAGATTGTGGAGGCATATGTCTCTATTTTCTTACACCCGGTACGGAACGGAACCAAACAGGTTGGACTAAAACCGAAGGTCACTGGGTATTCGAAGTCCACGTACTGAATAATAGATTTTTTCGATCTTATTGTAAAGGAAGGTGTTAAGACTTCTTTGACCTCTAAGAAATTCGATTACGTATAACTTCCTAAATATTCGCTTGATCTGTTCAGTAACCTTGTTCAGACTAGTAGCACTAAGAGACCCGAGTCGCCAACCGCCATCGCCGTGCCGTTGCTACTTGTTTTCCCAGCTCTGCCTACTTCTCCTGTCTATATTTTATTTTACTTCCCAGGAGGTTGAGTCTCTGAGACTCTACAAGATTGCCACTTAAATTGCATTCTCTCTCTATAGCGAGTCGTATTTTCTTGTTTGATGACGTTAACTTTAGTAGAAATGGTCAGGAGACTGCCATGAGTCGCATCGGAACCAACCTAAAATTCCATGCTTCTAGGAAGCCTTCTAATGAAATCTCATGAAGACTTTTTCTATTTGCTCTTCCGTTTAGCCTGTAGCGTAACACTTGTCACTCAAATCTCTACCAATTCTATTATTTTTTTTATTTTGGACCACCAAATTTTTAAAAGAAACTGACACCCTACCTTATCATCACGCAAATGGCACATTATCACAGGAAACGAGAGCCACTGTACAAAAGTAAGAAATATTAAGCTCATCGCGACCATTATTTGGAGAGTTATCCACTACCTGCAGTGTACCTTCATTTGTATAAAAGCATTGTGCACGCGCTCTCGATCTTTTTTTTTGTCAAAAGGGGTAAAGTGTGAGCGTGATTACCGCGAATTAAAGCGAAGTCTATGATATTATATATAAATAAAAAAAAAAAAAAAAAAAGGGGAGAAAAATCTGTCCCAAATAGAAGGTAATAAAATAATAGAAAACATAATTATTATCCAGTGCTTTAACCCTTTTTGCAAATAGTAAATCATAACTCGATGAGGGAAACCGCATGTGGCTCAAAGCTCACAGAGGTACGTCCTATTTTAAATTCGGTCCATCCATCCACACTTGGAGGTACAAACTTTGTTCCCCAACCTCAATTCGACCTCGCGTTGACTTGCTGCGGTGCCACAAAAATCAACTGGTCATCACCACACTCGCTCACGCACCAAAGACCATCCACGAGGTCAAAAGGAATACACCACACAGTGGAAATCCCACCCCGGATAATAACTGATCCAGCCATTTTGGGATATAGTGATCTTTATACAAACAAAAAAAAAATCCACTCAAAGAATCCTTGGATTACGGCGAAATACTTTCTGTGGGCCACCAGTACAACTTCTCCGGTGTGCAAACTACAGAAATGTCCGGAGGATAACATCCACGTGCTTAACCAGTACCGAAATACCTTGAACAACCTAGGATTCAGTCACGTGTTCTCCGGATCGAATCGCCGAAGGAAAGAAAGAAAAAAAAAAATTGAAACCAATCACCTCGCTACCAACTGACTATCCGTTGATTCCGCAAAATTGTGCAAATTTAATTAGAATCACTGCAATTCACATCTTCATTACACTCGAATCCAGCAAACGATCATAATTAACAACGATCATCAATCGATGTATCGACTCGATCTACCATTTTGGGCAAATTTAAAATATTAGTAAATTAGTTTTAGTGTAGAATTAGATGAAGTATTAATTGTTTTATTTTTTTTTTATTATATATATCTTTTCTTCTGTAATGTGTCATGATAAGAACATACAAAAATACATATCTAAATAGAGTAATCTTTGATCAAAATCAACACTGAACCAACACCAGACCACCGATTGTGCGCACATGAGGAGTCAGCTGTATACATGAACATCAAATTAGATAACCACAAGTACATCCAAGGAACTACGTAAGTCCATATTTTAATTTGTATATTCTTATGACACCTTACTTAATAGTAATACCATATAATTGATTTGTTAATTTGATTTCCTTATTTTGCTATTAATATTATGTTTCAATTAAATAATAAAGGGTGATCCATTTCGAGGTTCCCTACTTTTTTAAAGAAAAAAAAACACAGAAAATTCAAATTTAATGGAGAATGTTTATTATCATTTGAAAGAACATTCTTTGGCATTTATTTTTTGAAGATTATGTCTATCAAATGTTGGCCGTTGCTACGTCGCAGATGGCCCATCCGTTGAGTCCAATTTTCGATCACTCGTTCGAGCATTTCGACTGGTAACTGGCGAATGACACGCGTGATGTTTTCCTCCAAGGCCTGAATCGAAGCCGGTTTGTCGGCATAAGCTTTTGACTTTACATATCCCCACAGGAAAAAGTCTAACGGTGAAAAGTCTTGGTGGCCAATCGACCGGCCCAAAACGTGAAATTATGTGCTCACCGAAATGTTCTCTCAATAAGTCCATTGATTGATGCGATGTGTGGGAAGTGGCGCCGTCGGAAATATGGACCGATGATTCCACCGGCCCACAAACCACACCAAACCGTTGTTTTTTCTGGATGAAGTGGCAGTTCTTCAATCTCTTCAGGTTGCTCTTCGTCCCAAATGCGGCAATTTTGTTTGTTTACATACCCATTGAGCCAGAAATGGGCCTCATCGCTAAACAAAATTTGCCTCGAAAACGTCGGATCTTCTTGGAACTTTTCAAGAGCTTGGGAAGGTCGAGCGGCTTCAGTTGTTGCACAAGCTGTATGTTGTACGCTTTCAATTTAAGATCTTGACGTAAAATGCGCCAAGTCGTTCCATACGTCAGTCCGAGTTGCTGCGAACGGCGCCGAATCGACTCTCTACGGTCTTCGTGTACACTCTCAGCTACGACCGCTATATTTTCTTCACAGCGTGCTGGACGTGGTCTATTCGGTCGAATATTATCCAATAATGAATGCTGGGTCTCAAAATGGGTGATGGTGTTGCGAATAGTACGCTCAGTAGGCCGATTATGTTGACCATAAGTTGAGCCAAGTGCACGAAACACATTCCTCACAGAACGTGAATTTTCATAATAAAGTTGAACAATTTGTAAACGTTGTTCACGCGTAAGTCTTTCCATTATGAAATGCCAAACAATACTAAACAAAAATAACATGACAGCATGACACGACTCACACGTGATCTGTAAAAAAAGGGCTATTGAAAAAAGTATCTCTACTTGGATCACCCGTTACAATTTACATATAATTATTTTGAAAATTTCTCAGATTAAATACTCTAAATCTATATTATAATTGTTCGTACTTCCTCCTATAGACATATATGCTTAGATCTTTAAAGATGATAAGCATTCTAATATATATAGTATCAGTAATTATAAATTCAAAGTTTGTGAGATTGCTTTTGTTCATCTTTTTCGTTGCTCTTACAAAGAAAACTTTATTTAAGAGAGAATATTGTCTCTTCGTGAATGCAACTTCATAAATAAACTCGGTACATAAATTCAATGTTTGAATTTATAAGAATAATAAGTAATTTTATTTGGCTGAAATGATTTGATTTATTTAGTATTTGGCGATACGTGGTGTGAAGGGGGAATACCGTGAAAGTAGGCTAGGCGTAACATGGATATTAGGGACTACCCAATATTATTAACGGCATATGGTATCCAAGGAGCTGCTAATAAAGTCAGCAGTTGGGGTGGGTAAAGCCGAAGATACGGTGGCAGACAAATCTACTCTTACTGATCACCGGAGGTCAATCACATCTGACCATAACCGTTCTTTAATTTCTTTTTACTTTGCTCTTTCTTTATTTAAGACTTTCTTGTCTTCTTTCAAATTTAGTATACCTCATCTCTTATGATCTTGGCCGTTCCATAAGGGATCTTCTTTTCTTAGAAATTCGGATTTGGCACATTTAGTTTTTTTTTTCTCTTTTTGGTAGCAAATAGCTACATTGGCACGATTTATATTTTGTAGCGAGGATAAGTAGCAGAAAGAACCCCCCCCCCCAATTCGACGAGCTTTTGCCCGGCCTTCCGCAAGCGTGCCACCATCTGCTACACGGGTCAACTACACCCTCACTCCCGACCTCCACGGCAAGCCCTGAATAATCGGGCAATATGTCTTGAGTTTTTACACAAAAATAATTGCCTTGATATTAAGGCTAACATGAGACTCTCCCCCATGGAACAAAAATTGTGTCATATGAGCAATGCCTTTAGACGGGCTATGACCTTAAAGTCGTCATATGTAGACCTTCATTTCTGCTCTTCAATTAGCTAAAGACTGCACCGCCTTACTAATTCACAGATATTTTCTAAACTTTCCTTAAATTCGATTCACCCTGAAATGATGACAAAAAAAAAAGACACAGGAAGCAATAAAGAATAATTACTCAAATGTGCGAAAGTCCTTTTAAAAAAAAACTGTCAACTAAAAAGAAGAGGAAAGAAACACAAAAAAGATAAACAAAAATATAAATAGAAACACCTCCTGACCATGAACCAGTTTGAAATGAAAGGACTCTAAGCTTATTGCAAAGTGTGTCCTTGTCGATTTTGATGAAGGGATGGAAATGATTATTATGGACGATGAAGGATGATGACGAAGGAGAGATGGCCGGGCCGGTCATACAATTGAAATGCTTTTCATTGAAAACCACCTGGACGGTGTTCATTCGTATAGCGATGATGACGATGACTAGAAAGAAAGGCCAAACAGAAAAATGTTGGCCTTTCTTTTTGGTCCTTTCAGGCTTTTTCTCTATCTCTTTCTCTAATAATGACTTTGTGTGTTTAAAATTGATTTAACGGTAAGTAGGTCATTAAAAAGTGCTTACAGCGAGTAATGCGATGGCAAAGCGAAGAGTTTTTCATTATTTGTTTCTTCTGCCTTTTTTTTTTTTTCGTTTTCGGGTTTTTTCTTACTCCTTTTTTCGTAGGTAGTATAAGTTTTTCTTTAATTTGATTTGCTATAATAGTGACTCGGATTGGAGATTTTACGACTTTGGGACGAACTTTATTCGATCGAAATTTTTGGTGGTGACTTTTAATGGGATTTTGAGGGATTTTGAAGAAGATCAAACCTTAGGAAAGGATTAAAATGGAAATGGTTGAGGGTGTGTGTGTGTGTGTCTGTGATGAGAATTGATGAAAAGTCGTAAAAGGTGTTAAAATAACATATAAAAAATGATTTGGGATTTGTTGTGAAAGGGAAAATACAAGGTGGCGCAAAAATAACCTTCCGATGTTTTTTGGCTGTAATTTAAAAAAAAAATGAAAGACTTTGATTCTTCTTGTGGGTTATTTTTATTTGGTCTTTTAATTTTGTTTACATCAAGTCGAGAATATGATGTCATGTAAATGGCCGCCGCCACAGTTGATTGTCATTTGAGCCCTTTTTATGGCATTTTCCATCACTTTGGCCAAAACTTCCGGCGATAGGTCCTCACCTTCTTGACGGATATTGTCTTTAAGAGTCTGAGGCTTGTTAACATAAGCCCGCGACTTCAAAAAGCCCCACAAAAAGAAGTCTGGAGCGGTCAAATCAGGCGATCTTGCTGGCCAGTGCAAATCGCCAAAACGGGAGATTAGGCGCCCTTCAGCATATCGGTTGGGGCACGTACAGTGTGTGCCGTTGCACCGCCCTGTTGGAACCACATGTTTTCCAATCCCAATTCATCAAGTTGCGGCAAAAAGAACTCATTGATTATTGCTCTGTAGCGCTCACCATTCACAGTAACCGTTTGGCCAGCGAAAACAGCACATCATCTTCCTCTTGGTGGTGATTAAGGATGGCTTGAGCGTATGTTAGACGCGATTGGCGGTCAGCAGCTAACAGCTGATGCACCGTCTGGACTTTGTACGGAAACATCTTCAAATCTTGTACCAAAATTCGCTGTAAAGACCGTCGACTGATACCCATTTGCGTGGCACGTCGTCTGGTCGATGTCGACGGCGCTTCCATGACATCTTCGGCTACAGCAGCAATATTCTCTGCAGAACGGCTACTCCGGGGTCTGCCACGCCTGGCAGCATCTCGTGTTGTGCCAGTCTCTTCGAGGCGAGCGGCTAAACGTCGCAGTGTTGTGCCAAAGTCACCGACCGATTATTGCTCAAATAAATAGTCACAAATATTCCGCGTTCTGGAGCAGTGTATCGTAACATTGTTTATTAACGTGTATTTCGGATGTGTTTACTACACAAATGTCAAAACAGAACTTACATTAGGGGCCAATCGCAAAATTTATAGCATTTTCTGATAGGAGGATTACTTTTGCGCCACCTTGTAGTATAAAGATTGACAAATTGTGAGAGTACGTAGTAGGTTTTTTTTTAATATTGTCATTTTCTTAGGTAGGTAAAATGACCATGCCATGTTGAATAATTTTCACTGTAAGATGCATTAGAGGGTATTATTTTTTTTTTTTAATTTGAAAGGCTGACTACTAAACGTTTTTGGTTGAGCACTAGGCAGGGACGAAAGTAAGTTTCAAATTCCCAAAAAAAAATGTATGGATTAAGAAGAATAAGGGTAACTGAGGCAATGAAACCCCCAGACTTATTAAGCAAAACAAAAACATAATAAAATTTCTAATCCAAAAAAAAAAAGTTTTTTAATTTTGTTTACCAACATTTTTTGACATAAAAATATTTAAAAAAAACTGTTTAGTTCAGATATCAAGGACGCAATTTTAATTGGTTTTAGGCATGAGAAAAATAGGTTTGAAACATATTATGCAGCTATTTCAAGGGGGAAGATGACAAGGCTTTTTGGAAGGAGCTGTGTTCCATTTACTGGAAAAGAAAAGATGTTTGCGAAAATAGCATCTGTACCAGTGTCCAGACTATTGAGTATACATGCGCATAATGTGAGATTCTACATCCTCAAGCGAAGGTGTAGACAACTGGGAAGCGTTGGGCAAACAAATTGGCTTTGTCGAAAGAGCGACGGCTGGAATGCCGTTGTGAACAAGAGTGGGGTCGATCCGAACCATGTTTTTTTTCACGATAAACCGCTATTGTTGTTAGTAAGAGCTTTTTCTTACTAGCGGTCATGGTACGTGGCATTTCGTAATTCGTTCAGCTACGTCTGATTGGATAGTGTATGAGTACATGGATCAAAACCGAAGAAAAGTGCACCTTCCTCTTCCTCTTCAGCTGATCCTAAGCCGAACCAAGCATTGGATCATTGGCCAGCATTTTGCTATCTCATCAGCACGACTAGACTCTAGGCCTCTCCTTGCTACTGCTGGGGTAGTTGCTATGCGCTGTTTGCTGTTTTCGTTCGCCAATCAGCTGCAATTTGTACATCACCAGATGCAGAAACATTTTCACGGCAGAACAGCGGTTTTGTATGGTTGTTGATTGCCTTGACACTATACAAAGGATAGTTCCCTTATTGTTGTCAGGGAAAGTGGGTTGGTTGTGAGGGAAAGTATGGCAATCTGATCCGTTTGACTGAAGGTGGCTTGTTTGTCTTCGAAAATCCAACTGACTTTGTGGCAGGACGTGAACGTTTTCTTCATTCCCCAGACAGCTAAATCTAGTCTAAGCCAATTCTAAGGCCATTAGACCCATCATAAATCTTAAATAATTTGCACTGAAAAACTTAATAACACGCATATCAGCATTTATAGGTGAAAACTGTGAAAACTCCATGACATGATCAGCACAATGGAGAATATACACTAGTAGTGTTTCTAGACATTGAACATTGCATCCAGAGGTACAACTCAGAGTAGACCAATCTCTTCACGACTATGGCTCTTCGTCAGTAATCAATTAATGTTGTGCTGCTTGTCCGAGGCAAGTTCTTGTAAACCATAAGCGAGCTGTTGGAAAACTCACTACAAACACTTAACGTGTGAATAACAACACAATGTAGTCTTGTGGTAAATCCCTAAAAAACCGAGCTTGTGTTGTTCATAAGAAGAAGGAGAGTGCGAAGTTCCTAGGTGTAAACTTATCTGGAGGCTGATTGTCAATGAACGAGCATGAAGTGCATTCTATGCATGCAACCGCATCTTCGGAAGTAAGAAAGGACCAAAACCAAAAACAATTCTATTGATGTCTTCGGCAATTGTACGACCGATACTCACATATGGTATAGTCGGTATAGTCTGGTGTCAAACCGTAGACAAATCAACCAATCTCAAGGTATTGATGAAAATTCGGAGACTATCATGCATAGGAACAACTGGTGCAATAAGAACGACCCCACGACACCACCTATGGATCTACACTAGACTAACTATAGCTATAAGCCTTGAGGATCAGCAAGATCCGAATCAAAGCCAAAAGCAGGTGGAAATCTTCCATCCATCTGTGACATTTTTCATGATGTATGACCAGGACTAAAAACTAAGAAACTACTGTATGAAACTGCAATGACTGCATAGTCAAGAAGTTCTACGTGGACACACGTCATTATCTCTGCCACTATCCGGGTATCTTTCATTTAAGGAACATAACAGACATTCTTCTTGACTTTGAAGAATTAGCGAGATCTCACTCTCCAATGAGGTTTCTGAAGACGCCGGCGTGATTTGACAAATATTAAGTAGCACTAGCGAAAGGAAGGAATTACAAGGCAAGCTTCAAAATCGGCTTAACTCCCAATGCAGGGAATCACAATAGTTCCACAGAGACCTAAGTCTAGCAAGGATGAAATGAACCCTACCCATCTTTGTGCTCAAACATGGAGGTTGGTAAAGTGGCCGTTGATAGGCATACGCCATGGCATCCAATTAGAGCTATTGCGCCGTTTTGTTACCACAAAGTCTTTAGAATAAATAATAAAATAAATACTATGCGTAAACGGCCCTTATAGGACCCAATGCATAGCTTTTCAACCATTGTGGTTGCGAAGATATATTTTTTTGACACGACAGAGGGGACCTACAGTTTAATGCCGATTCCAAAAGGCAACTAATTTTTGAGAAGCATCTCATGACAGTTCTTACTCTTGGATGGTCGGACGTTCGCAAGAGGTGGGACAGCGAATTAAAACTTTAAGGTTGTACAGGTCGAGATTTGAACCAGCGACCTCCCGCTTAGTGGTCCAATTTAATCACAAAGCCACTGCACCCACAAGGTCTTTGGGTAACGGGTAGAAAGTGTGTCGGTGGACGCAGATCCACGCGGTGTAATCGAGGAATGTTATGATTTCATTGAGACCTGACCACCTCGTTAAAGATGCGAGTTGCCGTCGATGGACGTGGACGTCGTGTGTACTTGACCTTTGTCGAGTTTGCGATTTTCTGTTCTTTAGGGGCGTGGGAAGTCTCATCCTGAGAGCTGTTCCTTTTAGCACCATTTTTCTGGCTTGTTTGCTGAGTATAAGTGATTGGCGATGTCGTCCACCACTGCTTGGTACCTGACCCTCTCCTCCCGATCTCTTTCGTACACAGTAGCCGCCACTTGGAGATCGATCCAAGGGATTTTTTGTTTCTTCGCTTTTGAATTTGGCATGTACCCAGCCGTTATAATCCAAACACCATATTCCATTCTCATCGGCTTCCATCATAGAAAAGCACAGTGTTGCGCTCTGGGAAATTCTTCTTCACACACCCACTTTCTACTCCTTTACTTACTTACTTACTTACTTAGGTGGCGCTACAGTCCGGGGTGGACCTGGGCCTCAACCAATACGCCTCTCCAGTTAGCACGATCTTTGGCTAACTGCCTCCAGTTGCGCACTCCAAGTTGGTTGAGGTCCCCTTCCACTTGCGCGCGCCACCTTAGGCGAGGTCTTCCTCTACTGCGTTGTCCCTCCGGGTTGGATTCGAAGACTCTTCGGGCCGGAGCGTTGGTGTCCATTCGCTCTACATGTCCCAGCCATCTTAGACGACTAATCCGTATTTTTCTGACCAGGTCGATGTCGCTGTACAGCTCGTAGAGTTCGCTGTTAAATCTCCTCCTCCAAAGCCCGTCAACCAAGGAGATCTTCATCCGCCTTTGATAACGTCCATGCTTCTGCGCCATACAGCAGGACTGGGATGATGAGGGTCTTATATAGAGTCTCCTTGGTGTTTCTCGACAAGGCCTTACTAATCAATTGCCTCCTTAGGCCAAAGTAACAGCGGTTGGCAAGTGTAATTCTTCGCTTGATTTCTGACGATATGTCATTGTCAGAGTTAATAGCGGAGCCGAGGTAGATAAAGTCCCGAACTACCTCGAAGTTATAGCTCTCTATCGTGACGTTCTGTCCGATTCGTCGATGTTGTGCGTCCCTTCTTGTTGACAGCATATATTTCGTTTTGCCCTCATTCACTTCTAAACCCATTTTTGCCGCCTCTGTACTGATACTTGCAAACGCACCAGTGACAGCTCGCTGTGTTCTGCCAATGATGTCGATGTCGTCGGCGTAAGCAAGTAGTTGCACAGACTTTTGGAAAATTGTGCGCCTGGTGTTGGCTTGCGAGTTTCGCACAATTCTCTCAAGTATGATGTTGAAGAGGTTACATGACAGCGCATCGCCTTGTCTAAATCTCTTCTGCTCCTTTATGGTTTTAAATTAATAAATCTCCATTTTGTCGTGTCCACCCACTAATACATATTTCACAGATCCTTTACCCTACAACAAATTGACGATGCGGCACTCTTTCGATCAATTGCAACAGAGTCATTATTTTAAATTTAGATCACGCCAAAATGGATAACAAATTAAATGACATCCCAACATGACACAGTCAGTTTCTTAAAAAACCATTCAATTTGGCAGAACTGCTGCTCATCTTCTTCTCACCCGAACCAAAGAACCACCAACTATCTCATAGCATGTGAGTGAGAAGTATTCGACTGAACTGTGTATTGAGAAACAAAGCAAAGCAAAAGAAAGGATAATCTCTTTCTTTAAAATATCCCACTTTTCTGGGGCGTAAATACTTATCACAAGATATCCCCTCTATATATGTAGCATGCAAGTGATGAAAGGAATCCTTAGATAATGCCCCTAAAATGCTTTCCAAAAATGTTTCACCAAAATTAAAACATAAAAAACAATGAGGTCGGGTTTTGGTTCGGCAGGATACGACAACGGGGCGCGTTGGGTAAATATTCCAAGTGTCACAGTGTTATGAAGGATTCATTAAAGCACAAACCGAAGGCGTTCGATTCGAAAGGATTTTCTAAGTTATTTTTTCGTTGCAGGGTGTTGTTGTTCTTGCCGACTTTGGGAGGCGATAATAATAAAATTCGCTGTAATGCCCGGAAAGCGTATTTTCAAATTAAACGTTCCGTTGTTCCGGGAGAGCGGTGAAGAGACGATGGAATTTTTGGGGAATTTTTCCCAGGATATGTAGGCCGAGAAATCGGTGAGAATTAAATTTAATATAAAAGATTTTTCCTTGGAATGTTTTAATTGAGAGAAAACGGGCAATTAGGGATCTTAGAGATGGTAATAGGGTTCATCGTGGAATGCGGTTAAGAAATGGGTTATAGTTTAAAGTTTTGAATGGAATGAAATGGAAATTAAGTGCGGTTATTTAAAAGCCACAGGAAGTGCGATGATATTAGGATTTTAATGAAATAAGTTGTAAACAAAAGTTTACGATGCTATTCATTTCGAGGTAATTAGCTCTATTTTCTTGGGCATTGGGATTGGAAGGGTTTGGAAGGGAATTGCTTTGTCTTTCAACTGGAAGAAATCGAGTTTTTATACATGGATACATTTAACAAACAAATCTATTTGACAGATATAGGGAGCATTGTTTTATTACAAGGGTCAGTTTCGAACTGAAAGGTGTGGGATGTCATATGCACCTTCTTTTTTCGCAAGTCTCCCGGCTTAGAATGACTTCGTCACAGTTAATGTTGTCCATTAAGGTTTTAACGAATGAGGGAAATGGGATTATTTATCTTATTACTTACTCAACATTAAATGTTTTAATGGTGATACCCTACGGATCAGTGTAGCTTGGGAAGGCGCTCTCTCTGGATCTACTCAGAGAATTAATATAAATTCTTTCAGCATTGTAATGGTGACACCTTTAGGATGAGTGGAGGTTCCCTCTTCTTAAACGTGGGCGGAGCTGCTGGCCTAGCCTGGTATACTTTTCAAATCCGGCAGCTGAATTTTTTTTTTAAACAAAATAGTGAAGTCCCTGTACCTCCACTACCTTACCTAATGTATGTTTCGGTTGTTTGGTGGCCAAGAGCTAACTCTATCAAAAGACATTTGACTAAGCTACAACATCCTGCATGATTTCCAGGTGCAATGATAGGAACACCCACCGCTTCTATAGAAGTTTTGCTTTGTTCATACCTCCCTTGCAGTTCCTTGTTGTAAGTGAAGCCAGTGCTTGAAACTTGGACGGCAGCTCTATATCGGCGAATGGTACAGAGGTTTTAGGTTCAGGGCGCTCCTTGAAGACATGCCTGGTCATAGGGAAGGAGCACTCGATTCGATATGTCCAAGATCAATTTTCGACCATCGCTTTCGAGTCCTCCTTCCTGACCGCCTTAAATGGAATAGCGATGGATGGAGTTCGAGTGATACCACTGTATATCTAAATGGTTCCCTCGTGAACGGCCTCTTTTGGAGCCGAAGTTTACTCTAGAGATTTTCGGATCAAATCATCTGAATCCTTAGGTAGACAAATCGATATCTTCCAGCAGGGATCTTCGTGATCGCAACTGCTGCGAATATCCTTTTAAGGAAAATAGTTTAAGACCCTACATTGTATATGCTGACAAAACCAAGCTGCTATTACAACCTGCACTGCTGCTACGATGACCTCCTTGTCCACCCACTGCTAGGACTAAAAGGAAGTGACTTAAGATCATTTACTGGCCTGTCAGCGGCTTTAGTTATTTCCACGAGCATCTCAAAACTATAAGGGGCTTAGAAATCATCCAGACAGCAGGAGCATGCACGTGTTGAATAAATATGTATAACGGAGGAGTGACATGTTGAAATACTCTCTGATTCTGAGCAGGAACAGACTATCCCATTAGCTAAAAACAAACAAACAGAGTAGTGCCAATTCTCTGACCCATTCAATAGGCCTCATTCCAGATATTTAATTTCATATTAACGTGATTTCGAACAGATGGAGAAAGTGGCTAGGGTTGCCAATAAGCCTATTTTGGCGCGGAAACTCCGGAAATTTTCTTCTATTCCCGGGCCCCGAGCCTTGCCGAAGTTTCTCCGGGTCGCAATTTACGAATTTAATTATTAGGTATTTGGCATAGCTATCAAAAATATTTCGATAGAAAATTACAAACTTTAAAAGCAAACTACATGCAATACCAGATCTGCTAGTAAAAGGTGATCCATTTCGAGGTTCCCTACTTTTTTAAAGAAAAAAACACAGAAAATTCAAATTTAATGGAGAATGTTTATTATCATTTGAAAGAACATTCTTTGGCATTTATTTTTTGAAGATTATGTCTATCAAATGTTGGCCGTTGCTACGTCGCAGATGGTCCATCCGTTGAGTCCAATTTTCGATCACTCGTTTGAGCATTTCGACTGGTAACTGGCGAATGACACGCGTGATGTTTTCCTCCAAGGCCTGAATCGAAGCGGGTTTGTCGGAATAAGCTTTTGACTTTACATATCCCCACAGGAAAAAGTCTAACGGTGTGATATCACACGATCTTGGTGGCCAATTGACCGGCCCAAAACGTGAAATAATGTGCTCACCGACATGTTCTCTCAATACTGATTGATTGATGCGATGTGTGGGAAGTGGCGCCGTCTTGCTGAAACCAAATGTCGCCGAGATCACGAGCTTCAATTTCAGGCATCAAATAGTCGATTATCATGGCACGATAACGGTCGCCATTGACGGTTACGTTCGCACCGGCAGAAATATGGACCGATGATTCCACCGGCCCACAAACCACACCAAACCGTTGTTTTTTCTGGATGAAGTGGCAGTTCTTCAATCTCTTCAGGTTGCTCTTCGTCCCAAATGCGGCAATTTTGTTTGTTTACTTACCCATTGAGCCAGAAATGGGCCTCATCGCTAAACAAAATTTGCCTCGAAAACGTCGGATCTTCTTGGAACTTTTCAAGAGCTTGGGAAGGTCGAGCGGCTTCAGTTGTTGCACAAGCTGTATTTTGTACGCTTTCAATTTAAGATCTTGACGTAAAATGCGCCAAGTCGTTCCATACGTCAGTCCGAGTTGCTGCGAACGGCGCCGAATCGACTCTCTACGGTCTTGGTGTACACTCTCAGCTACGGCCGCTATATTTTCTTCACAGCGTGCTGGACGTGGTCTATTCGGTCGAATATTATCCAATAATGAATGCTGGGTCTCAAAATGGGTGATGGTGTTGCGAATAGTACGCTCAGTAGGCCGATTATGTTGACCATAAGTTGAGCGAAGTGCACGAAACACATTCCTCACAGAACGTGAATTTTCATAATAAAGTTGAACAATTTGTAAACGTTGTTCACGCGTTAGTCTTTCCATTATGAAATGCCAAACAATACTAAACAAAAATAACATGACAGCATGACACGACTCACACGTGATCTGTCAAAAAAGGCTATTGAAAAAAGTATCTCTACTTGGATCACCCGTTAATTGTTTGCAAAAAACTATGTTGCGGCATAGAAACACAAGTCAACAAAATCCAGGAAGCAACGACTTGCTTCATATTATGCCAAAAAAGAGTTTTTGTTGTAATAAAAACAAGGTGCCATTTTGGTTCGAGTAATTTAAACTCTAGATTTCAACAAGTTCGAAAACTGTATCCAACTTTGAAGTCGATGTTTGAAAAAATAAGAATAATTAAAGAATAATAGTCAAGAAGCCCCTTTCAGCAACGGTTTTCGCAGGGACTTATTTCTTCCCTTAAGAAGAATATGTTTTTTTAAAAAATATATTTTATGGTCTCTTTTTATACACTATCCCAAGGGTATAATGATTCGTGTTAAACCTCTAAAAAATTATTT
This sequence comes from Ferdinandea cuprea, assembly GCA_963576555.1. Lineage (NCBI taxonomy): Eukaryota > Metazoa > Arthropoda > Insecta > Diptera > Syrphidae > Ferdinandea > Ferdinandea cuprea. Next base: position 64,030,187 of record OY754958.1, read on the forward strand.
ATTTGTTATCGGCATCAAATATTATGACGATTTCATTGGATTGTCCGTCATTGGATTTTAAGCCTCTAAAGGTAGAGCTAAAAAAGCTAAAATTCGGAACAAATAAGAGTTAATATATTTCCAAAATCTGACCTCCTTAACAAGATTATCACTCATAATTTTTGCTTTGAAAAATCCTCATTAACTAAGAACTTGACATTCTTATTTCTTCTTTAACAAATTTTCATAGTATTTTTATTATAGTATTATATCTTTTAACATTAATCTACGTTGATGTGATTAAATTTCGAAAAAAATAATAAAGTAGGTACTTCGTATTTGTAAAAGGAACCGAAGTCATTTTAAAAGGATGAAGTCAGCTGATGACGAAATTACCAAGGCTAGTTGTTGCTTTGTGGTGTTGTTATTTTTTGGGTAAGGACAAAATATGTTTCTAAAATCTCCGGGCCTAGCCCTTACTGTGGAGTTGGTAACCCTAGCAATTGGCAGAAAAACTCTGCTGAGGGGAAGGTTCTACACCACAGTGCTATTAGTTCTTATACAGTTTGTAATGATGGACAGTGTACAAATAATATGAGGACAAATTGACACTAGCTTATGTCAAAGAATAAAAGCACGAAAAACTAAGCAATTGGTATTGTCATGTAAAAAGGAGGGGCCCTTGAAACAATATCAATCAATATTCTTATACTTACTTACTTACTTAAGGTGGCGCTACAGTCCGGGGTGGACCTGGACCTCTACCAGCAAGCGACTCCAGTCACCAGGATCTTTGGCCAGCTGTTTCCATTTTCGCACGCTAAGTTCGTTAAGGTCCCCTTCCACTTGAGTCGCGGTCTTCCTCTACTGCGCCGTCCGTCGGGTGTAGAATTGAAGTTCTTCCGTGCCGGAGCATTGACGTTTGCTCTATATGACCCAGCCACCTCAGTCCTTGGACCTTCGCTTTTCTTGTAAATCGGTGCCGCTGTACCGCCCGTAAAGTTCTTAGTTGTATCTCCTAATCCATTCACCGTCTATGCAGACGGGACCAAAAATTACTCGAAAAATATTCCTCTCAAAACAGCTAAGAGTGGCTCATCCATTTTTGATAGAGTCCATGCCTCTGCAGCATAGAGAAGGACTGGGCTTATTAGGGTCTTACAAAGGGTCACTTCAGTTGTTCGAGAGAGGGCTTTGCTACTCAATTGCTCACTTAGCCCAATGAAACAGCGTTTGGCAAGAGGTATTCTTCGTTTAATCTTAGCGCTGGTATCATTGCCTGAGTTCATTGTGGTGCCTTGCCTAGGTAGACAAAGTCCTTTACCACCTCATAGTTATATCTGTCTACAGTGACATTCTGTCGGTGACGTCGGTGTTGGGTGTCCTTTTCTGATGACAGAATATACTTTGTCTTGCCCTCATTGACCGCCAAACCTATCTTCGTCGCCTCTCACTCACGAAGGCGCCAGTTACATCCCGCTGCGTGCTGCAGATTAAGTCGATATCATCGAAGTAGGCGAGTAGATGGACGGGCTTTTGAAAAATAGTGCCTCTAGTGTTAGCATTTGTGTTTTGCAAAATTTTTTCCAGAACGATGTTGAAGGTCTCGGTGAGTTCTTTACCGACCTTGATAGAGCAGTGTGCACAAATGGATGAGTTTGGAAGGGATGCCAAAACTAGACATTGCTCTGTATAGCTCGTCTCTATAAATGCTGTCATAGGCTAATACCTTTGTAGTTGGTGCAGTTCAGAGGGTCTCCTTTCTTAAGGATCAGACAATGCTGAGGTTCCACTCATCGGGCATACTTTCCTCCGACTATATTTTACAGATAAGTTAGTGTATGCTCCTAACCAAGTCACCGCCTGCCGCTTTGAATACCTGGGCGGTTAGGCCATCTGCTCCAGCGGCTTTGTTGGACTTAAGTTTAGAAATGGCTAACTTCACTTTGTTCAGGTCGGGTGGACGGATTTATTGGTCTTCATCGTCCAGGTTGAATGATGCGTTCCGCTTGACAGCGGGATTTAGCCCGTCATCGCCGTTAAACAGTCTGCAGAAGTACATAATATACTCAGCATTGACTATGATGTTCCTGTGTTCGGCCTTATGCACGGAACCAGGAGGCCTGCAGATATTTCGACCAGTGGACCAGTGATCATGGATTAAAGTGGGATGATCCCACTGAAGATATGATGAAGATATTTTTCTAATGTATCTACTATTCCCTATTGTGGGTGCAGTGGCTTAGTGGTTAAGTGCGTTGGAAAACTAAGCGAGAGGTCGCTGGTTCAAATTCCGAACTGAACCATCTGAAAGTTTTTATTCGCTGCAAACGTCTGACAAACATCCAAGAGTAAGAAATTTCATGAGAGGCTTCTAAAAAATAAATTGCCGTTCAGAATCGACACTAAACTGTAGGTCCCTTACATTCGTGTCAAAATTGTATCTTCGTTGGAGGAGAAGAAGAAGCTGGAATTTGGGTCTTGTATGGGCCGTTTACGCCAAATATTTATATACTATTCCCTGAACTTGACATGACATGATTTCTTTTGCTGCATAAAGCACCCAGCTCGAACCTTTGGGTATTCTTTAGGTTTCTCTGAGCTCGGAGTCTTCATAAGCACTCAATATTCTCGAAATACTCTGGTAACCTGCGGTTCTTTAAAATACTTCCGAAAACTGAAACTTCTCGTTGTTAGCGGCGGTAATAGGAGTTCAACTGATATAGCAATTCAACAAAGAATAAATCAAAAAAAAATAGCTAAATGAAATAATTATTTTGCCGAACACGACATCCAAACACATGAAAACTTTCCAGACAGAGTCAGCCAATTCACGTATTATGTGATTTCTGTTTTTTTTGGAACACATGTAGAGCCTTCAAACTCTCTGAACAAGCCTTGCATGCCTACGAGTTTGTTCTGTTGAGTCATTTATACTCCTATTCCATAAACCTTTGAGTACCATGCCCATGACGTGTAATATGCCAACTGCTCCGCAGTTCGACGATACACTTGACTTTTCGTAGGCCTTGCATCTTCAACAAAATTACAATCCACAATGTATAGCCATGATGCGCAAGTCCGAATTAAATAGTTCACCACGGTAGTATGGTGAATTCAACGTTTAGAATTATTTTCACCCTACAGTAGAGTCCGTACCTTAGTCAAAGTGTTGCATCCTGATAAACACAAAACTCTTGGAATCTCAACCGTCAGTATGATGATGGTAACCGCACCGGTAGTATCGTGAAAGTGGCCATTCAGGGTGGAATCTAAACACATAAACCTGTCTACACCGCGCGTTTCCGTAAAACTTCTAATTCCACAGATCTCTGCAGTGTTGACACAAGAAGTGAGCATTCCGTTAACGTTTTTCCGTGCATGTTTGTTCTTTTTCGCAATTTTAATTATTGACGAGCACATAAAAAAAAGAAAATAAATAAATTTCGTGATCCCGAAATGAAGTTCCGGCCAATAAAATGAGGTGTCTTAATTATATCCAAAGTGTGGTTTTCCGGTGTTTTGTTAAGCCGTGTGTCTTCGTCGTCCTGCCTGACCGTGTAATGTGTATTTAATAATGCGCGCTTGTGAGTGAGTTCAGTGTGTCGGTGAATAAATCAAGTTTAACTGCGCGATATGATATTGCTTTTGGGCTTAAGGTGGATTGTTTCTGGACCACAGGATACACACGCTAACTAGGTGAGTGACTGTGACTTGAGAAATTCAATTTTCTGTTAATTAACCGAAGAAACCTCATAACTTTATTATTTCTTGTTTTTTTTTGTTGTTGTTGATTGTTTTGTGGTTCCATGAAAATTTAATTATTTTACCCAAGGAGTAGAGACTTTTGTTGCTAATCTCGAATCAGTTGTTAGAGAAGAGTTCAACATAATAATTGGCATAATTACTTCAAGTTGGGTTGGGAGCGGCGCGTGTGTGTTATATTCTGCAATCAAAGCGAGATTCGTAATTGGACCATGGCCAATGGACTGGTTAAGTGAGTGGATAAGGATAGGGGATGGGGTGCTGATGCTGATGCTGATGCTGTGTATCTAAAAATATATGTATGTACGTGAAAAGTTGCCTGGGTGATGATTTTATGGCATTGTGTGTTGCTATTAGATGAGATGGGGTTATATTGATGGGATGGCGCACTTCAATTTTCAATTCCAAGTAAATTTGTCCTCCAGATGAAAGGAAATTGAATTGCTTTTCTTTTGTGTAGCGGAAACGAGAAGACTTAAGCCAAGAAACGACGACACACACAATGTGGTTGTCATTATCTTCTTCTCTTCTCGGCATTTCCCCAAAAAAAAAAAAGTGAACATAATAACATTAAAGAACAAGTTAATCTGGGATTACATAGGTCAGCAGCATTTTAGCTGCGTGTCATCCTTTTTTTTTCTTGGCAAAATATATACAGCGACATTTTTGTGTACGCAAGTCGGTTCAATTCGCCTGCTTAAGGAAGATAGGACAGTGGATAAATGAACGCACATTGGCATTAGGGAATTAATGTGGAACAGGATTTCAAGGATTTTATATCCATTCTCTGGTGGTGGGAGTGAAAATATAATTTCAATCACAAATACCGACAGTAAAGTGGCATGTGTTGTCGCAAACAAAAGGACCAAAGCATGATGATATATAGTATATCTATGAAGCTAAATTGTACAACAGAGCTTTATTTTCATACTAAGTGGATTACGGTACTTTAAGAATGGATCTTTGATTTAGAGTTTTGTGCTTAAACTGCTATAAAAGCAAACAAATTACTGTCAGACTTTAAACAAAAAAGTAGTAGATTTTTATTGGATTAACTAATTTTATTGGGCAATAAAATACAAACCTAAAATCTATGGATACAACACTTTTATGGGAGTTGAAACAATCTGGGGTTTGATAAAAAAAAAGCACCTTCTTGACAAAGAGGGAATGTCAGTGTCTTCTTTCTTTATTAAAAAGTTGGTGACGTATGTTCATTTAGCTCATTCGTCTGGTTTTGGAAACAAAAAAAATACAAGGCAGCGGCTAAACTACTCTCTACTAATATAGGGTGCAGTGGCCCGGCGGTTAGTGTATGACCAGTTGAGCATGATTTCCCAGATTCAAATCCGTCCCATTCCCTCCAAGCGTTTCCATTCACCTCTTAAAAAGTGAGTGGAAATGCAGCTCCAGCCTAAGGTTCTCAGAGTCGCCATTGAATTGTGGAAATTAGTTCGATCTTAGCTCCTACATGGACCGTAAGTGGCCAACTTTTATTTTGGTTTAACTCGTATGTAAAAGAGGTTAAATAAAGTAAATAAATAAACATTAGCCGTAAATGGAGCATAGAGGACCTAAAGCCTAGCATCTCAAAGGGTTCTGGAGGAGCCTATTCTGCAGTTTAATGCCGATTCCGAACGGCAATTTATTTTTGAGAACCTTCTCAAGACAGTTATTGCTCTTGGATGTTTGTTAGACTTTTGCAAGAGGTGGGGTAGCGAATAAGCCAATGCACCCACTAGAGGTTGAATGTGTTTACATAAAATGTTGCTACATTCGTATTCAAAAAACTATTTACAAAAATCTATTATTTTGAAGTTATAGATCATTGTTGTACCTCTCGCTCCTAACCGATCTGAACAAGTTAAGTGTCCAAAATATGAGTGATATCTTAAAAGATAAAAGACCATTTTTGTGTTGCACTTTATATATCTATAAGTTTTCCACAGCTAAGTAGAAAAGTTCCAAGTGAGATCAGTTAATAGTACAAGGTGGCGCAAAAATAACCTTCCGATGTTTTTTGGCTGTAATTAAAAAAAAAAATGAAAAACTTTGATTCTTCTTGTGGATTATTTTTATTTGGTCTTTTAATTTTTTTTACATCAAGTCGAGAATATGATGTCATGTAAATGGCCGCCGCCACACTTGATTGTCATTTGAGCCGTTTTTATGGCATTTTCCATCACTTTTGCCAAAACTTCCGGCGATAGGCCCTTGACGGATATTGTCTTTAAGAGCTGCAAGAGTCTGAGGCTTGTTGACATAAACCCGCGACTTCAAAAAGCCCCACAAAAAGGAGTCTCTTCCTCTTGGTGGTGATTAAGGATGGCTTGAGCGTATGTTAGACGCGATTGGCGGTCAGCAGCTAACAGCTGATGCACCGTCTGGACTTTGTACGGAAACATCTTCAAATCTTGTAAAGACCGTCGACTGATACCCATTTGCGTGGCACGTCGTCTGGTCGATGTCGACGGCGCTTCCATGACATCTTCGGCTACAGCAGCAATATTCTCTGCAGAACGGCTACTCCGGGATCTGCCACGCCTGGCAGCATCTCGTGTTGTGCCAGTCTCTTCGAGGCGAGCGGCTAAACGTCGCAGTGTTTCACCAGTAGGCGTTGGACGGCTAGGAAATCTGCGACGAAATTCACGTTGTGCCAAGGTCACCGACCGATTATTGCTCAAATAAATAGTCACCAATATTCCGCATTCTGGAGCAGTGTAGCGTAACATTGTTTATTAACGTGTATTTCGCATATGTTTACTACACAAATGTCAAAACAGAACTGACATTAGGGGCCAATCGCAAAATGTATAGCATTTTCTGATAGGAGGATTACTTTTGCGCCACCTTGTATAACCGTAAAAGAACTCTCAAAAGTAGAAACCATTTTTCACGTGTGGTTTTCATCAGTTATTAAAATATTTGGGGGGTGTGCGTCAATGGTTACCATTCAAAGCAAGAAGCAAAAAATAAACTTTATACTAAACAAAAGATTATTTAATGAAAATCCGAACCATATTTCGGTATAAGCGATTTCTTTAAGTCATTTTGATCTTATAAATATGAAGGAGCAAAGAAAATGTGTCCAAATGCTACTTAATCACGAAAGATTGAAAATTGAAAAATTTAACATTTCGACTTTTGAATTTTGACTTTTGTTGATTTTTTTATAATCTAGTTGATTATGGGTGTATTCCTTTTTTTTAAATGTGACATTTTTAGCGTCTTTTATGAAATTGCAGCTGTTAAAGCTTTATACTTTAAACTAGATTTTCCATTTCTCAAAAATGGCAGCACAAGTATATAATTTAGTTTCTAAAAAAATATATATTCACTGACCCCCCTGACCACTACAAAAACAGCCTTCTTTAAGCGACAAATATCTCAGACAAACAAACAAGCACCATCTGTAGAATAATGACAGTTATTATAAATTCTCTCAAAATCTAGTCCTGAGGAAACAGCTTTATATAATACTGAAGCTCTCGGTTAAGTGTTTTTTTTTTTTTTTTCAAAAAATTTGTAGGAGACTTTCTTAAATAAAAGTGGAAGACAAAAAATACGATCCTGAAGAACCACCGATGTGGAAGAAGTACTTTGTTCAGTGCGTCCAGATCACGAAAGACCGCTATGGGCCAATCGACCGGCCCAAAACGTGAAATTATGTGCTCACCGAAATGTTCTCTCAATAAGAGATCACGAGCTTCAATTTCAGGCATCAAATAGTCGATTATCATGGCACGATAACGGTCGCAATTGACGGTTACGTTCGCACCGGCATAATTTTTAAAGAAATATGGACCGATGGTTCCACCGGGCCACAAACCACACCAAACCGTTGTTTTTTCTGGATGAAGTGGCAGTTCTTCAATTTCTTCAGGTTGCTATTCGTCCCAAATGCGGCAATTTTGTTTGTTTACATACCCATTGAGCCAGAAATGGGCCCCCTCGCTAAACAAAATTTGCCTCGAAAACGTCGGATCTTCTTGGAACTTTTCAAGAGCCCATAGAGCGAAGCGATGTCGCTTGGGAAGGTCGAGCGGCTTCAGTTGTTGCACAAGCTGTATTTTGTACGCTCCATACGTCAGTCCGAGTTGCTGCGAACGGCGCCGAATCGACTCTCTACGGTCTTCATGTACACTCTCAGCTACGGCCGCTATATTTTCTTCACAGCGTTCTGGACGTGGTCTATTCGGTCGAATATTATCCAATAATGAATGCTGGGTCTCAAAATGGGTGATGGTGTTGCGTATAGTACGCTCAGTAGGCCGATTATGTTGACCATAAGTTGAGCGCAGTGCACGAAACACATTCCTCACAGAACGTGAATTTTCATAATAAAGTTGAACAATTTGTAAACGTTGTTCACGCGTAAGTCTTTCCATTATAAAATGCCAAACAATACTAAACAAAAATAACATGACAGCATGACACGACTCACACATGATCTGTCAAAAAAGGCTATTGAAAAAAGTATCTCTACTTGGATCACCCGTTAGAAGTAGTAGTACCTACCTGTATATGTATACAAATTCGGCAAAAGTAAACGTACGCATTCTTCATTTTGCAAGAATTTGCCAAACATTCGTTAAATCGAGCGTATCATTTTTGCTATATTCGAAATATAGAACTACTAATGGTAAACGAAATCTTGTTCGAAAACGAAAAAAATATTAGACGGGTGTTTCAGAATTGCTTTCAAGGAGCACCCCTGCATTTTAAGATAGAAAAAAAAACAAATATTAGCCGTAAACGGCCCATACAGGACCTAAAGCCTAGCTTCTCCAACCATTGTGTGTGCGAAGTTATATTTTTGACACGAATGGGAGGGACCTACAGTTTAATGCCGGTTCCGAACGGCAATACATTTTTGAAGAAGTTTCTCATGACATTTCTTACTCTTGGATGTTTGTCAGACGTTCGCAAGAGGTGGGGCAGCGAATAAAAACTTTCAGGTTGTACAGGTCAGGATTTGAACCAGCGACCTCTCGCTTAGTGGTCCAACGCACTTAACCACTAAGCCACTGCACCAATTTAAGATAGACAATAATTTAATGTTGGATTTATTTTTGAAACTAAGAATAAATATTTGAAATTTGACAAGAAGTAATCAAAAAGGACAATTGTCTTTCGAAGGAGGAAATGTAAATTGATAATCTCAAACAGCATACCTATATTTTCAATAATAAAGAAATGATTTACAAAGCGAAGAAGGGGTACACCGCTAGCTATCCCTTGTTAGCTGTTGCAATTCAAAATTTAAGACCTTTCGCTCGAAAGTAGCATAGAGTCGAATTTGTCTTCTTTCGATTGTCGTATCAGTCAATCAGTGAAACTTCACCATCAAGGACCTAACTATTCCTAGTACAATGTCCAATAGAGGTCCCGAGATTGGCGGTCTAAAAAATATTCGAACATTCAAGTGAATTGTTGCAGGCCCTAGGCTCATAGAAAGTTATAAAGTCATAAATATATTATGCACAATCGAAGCAAAATAGCAACTCACTGCAATTTGAGTTGGGGTGAAAGAAGACCCCCTACCATTGAAAACGGTAACAAAAACCATATGTAGATTGCATATATACACGAATCGAATTAATGATAGCTTTTCTTCAATGGATAATCCACCTCCTTTGCTTTATTTGGTTCAATACCGCCAACAATATCAAGTCCAATGCCACATTATTTACCTAAGCAAAATGACTACGTTCATACATGTAATTATCCTGTTATTAGAGTGGTATTTGTTCGTCGCTTTAACACTTAATTAGCTGTACACAAAAACTTCTTTGTAGTGCACTCTGTGCTGTTTTCGTATATAATTTCATATCTCTATATATGTATGTATATCGAACACCTGTCACTAAGGCAAACATTTATGATGAATGTTGGCTTAGGGTTGAGTACCTTTGAACAATTGTGAATAATTTAAATGATCGGGGATTTCAGATAAACAAATTGTATTTCGGCTCATTCTCTGTTTGAAGTAGAACAATAATTGGTTGGTGTGAGTGTTTTGTTTTCTTACCCAATCCGTGTATGGAAAACAATGGAATTGTTATAAAAGTCATGTCGATGAATATTCAAAAGATACCTACTTTTAGAATTAAAATTCATTGCAAAACACATTGCAAAGGTTTTTGTTTCTTAACGCAGTAGGTAAGGACTACTTTCATTTATAGTTAGGGTTACCAACAGGCGTATTTGGGCCGAAACATTAAACAAAACACAGGTGGTATTCGGTGCTTTAACGAGATTTCGATATCTCGACTCATCGTCGTTATCGATGAATAGGGTATAACCCGAAATGGAAAAATTATTTTGTAAACATTTCTCAACGAACTGGCTATGTTATCCTTAATGGCAAAAAGGAAGTCCTTGCGCCTAACAGTGCAATTGAGCTGAAATACTTATGAAATTAGGGAGTTTTTTGATGTCTAAGGTAAAGCGAAAACTCCTGAAATTTCCATCAAAATCAGGAGGTTTCCGACACATTTTTTTAAATTTCAAAATCTAATTTATGTGTGGGAATCTGATTTTTAAAATATTTTGTACAATTAATGTCTTTTTGTAAAAAGGGACTCTTTAACATATATATTGCATAGGTTGACACAAAAACTTTTCTGGCCTTTGATAGAGTTGGTAACCATGTTTATAGTATCAATTAGTTATTAGCAATGTACATAGCACTTGAAAGAGAGAAAAATATTTTTGGCCAAAGTTACTTTTAGGTTTCTTTTGTTTTTTTTGTCGCAACAATAACGTTGAAATTCAAAATAAATGGTTATTGAATTAAGTCATGGTTAACGACAAGAACCTGAACGAGAGAGAGTCTTTCTCAATTGAAGAATCGAATGAAATCCTCAGATATGCAAGGTGGGGAGATTAGCACGCCTAAAGCATTCCAGAGCCGGTGCATCCAGGAGACTAACAACAGAATCGACTGAATTCAGATAGCCCATATATACCCATATGCTTGCTAGATCGACCGAATTCTGATCCAGTGATCTATTTAAACGGCTAAACATAAAATAAAGTATATTAATGATCAAGTATTGTAAAGGACGCCGCTGATATGAAATCTTTCACGGTGATGAGAATATATAACTTTAAGTGTTTTCCTGACTGACCCAACAACGCGCAGCCCCAGTCCTAAATCACATTGAATTTATTACCTTAATTCGCAGCTGTGGGACCTTGTCATCCGGTTGACACGTTCAATGACATGCCGGATGACAGGCGATCACACGAGATGACCACTTTAAGACAAATTCTACGTCATAGTGACTGCAGGATGTCATCCGTTTGGACTACCGTCTGAGCGCACCTTGGCTTTACTGTGTAAGATCACCGGACAAATATCTTAGAATATTTTAAGGTCGGATCAATTTGCAGTTATTGGGGGCAACTCTTGAGGGAAACATATTTATTTTCCGGATATAACAGGTGTTTTTTTTTAGAGGTTTGTTTGTGGTCAAATTTGGCAACTCTTATGTCGTTTATGTTCAGTTTGGTTTGCCATTTAATCATGAACAGGTTGACAAATCAACAACGCTTGCAAATCGTGCAAATTTATTTCGAAAATAAAAGTTCAGTTTGCGAAGTTTGCCGCAGCTCATTTTGGGTTGAATGGCTACGTCAACAAGCAAAATTGCCGCATTTGGAGTAAAGAGAATCCACATGAGACCCTTGAAACGCCATTACATCCACAAAAACTGACTGTTTGGTGTGCTCTATGGGCTGGTGGAGTCATTGGGCAATACTTCTTCCGAAATGATGCTGGAGAGTCAGTTACCGTCAATGAAGACCGGTATAAAGCCATGATAACCGACTATTATGTTCCCGAATTGGATGGCATGAATGAGGATGAGATGTGGTTCCAACAAGACGGCGCTACATGCCACGTCAGAGCACGTCACAATCGCGAGCATAATTTCGCGGAATGGATCTGTCAATTGGCCACCAAGATCGTGTGAATTGACACCATTGGAATATTATTTTTGGGGATATGTGAAGTCGCTCGCCTACGCTAGCAAACCAGAAACTTTAGGGGACTTGGAAGGCAACATTTGTGGCGTTATTGACGTCATACAGCTCCAAATGCTTGAAAAAGTGGTTGAAAATTGGGCCTCTAGACTTTTCTTTATTCTAACCAGCCGCGGCAGCCACGTGCTCGAAATCATCTTTAAACATTAAAGGCATAAAATTATCCTTCCAATAAAGCCAAATTGATGGACATTAAAACGATTCTCTTGTGTTTTATTTCAACTCCAAGTTCTATACCTCTAAAAAAACATTCTGTACATATGTACATAATATGTACTTGAAACAACAAAGTTTCAATGGCCCCTTCTTCATTTAAAATGATTTTTAAAGAAACAAATAGTAGCAAAGCATGGAAGTTCAGATAGACCGACAGATAGGTAGCACTCGATCGTTGCGGACAGTCCGTCCGATTAGACTCGCTGATCAGCTGGGAGACTCCAGACCCAACTGGCTGCACATCGTCTTTTTCAAATCCATCCTTACATCCGGGTTAACCTATAGTGGTTGCTTCAAGGTTCTAACCAAGTGGGCCATTGGCTGATGAGACCATGGCTGCCCTTCCACTTCTGAAAGCCTTGATCGCGTATAGATATTATCGTGGAAATACAGAATATATAAATTTTTTTTTCCGAGGGTAGGTGATAATTTTCCATGTGACATTATGAGGACCGACCGTACGTGCTCATAATAGTGTGAGATTATTACTCACTAAAAACACCTCCCTTTAAACTACTTTATACTTAAACTATTTTATTTCCTATCTACAAGTTTAGATTTAGTAACTTATATTCGAGTTTACCGGGCAGTTTCGCATTGGAGGCACCTGTTTGTACCGCCAAAAACACGCGCTTTAATTTTATTGCGTTTGATTTGGTTTTCATGATTTTGGGCTTGATGGATCCATATTGGCCCAAGGAAGAACACTATGGAGGAAAATACTAGATCCGGGTCTTAGTACATTTGTTCTGAAACGGATGGATTTCGAGCGTTGTTGAATGTTGAATGTTGAATCAGCAACAAAAGCAAATTTACGATGAATTGATACAAGCAGTAGATAACTGGAAGATAAACGATTCGTTTAAGATCTGAGATTACTTTGGCACTCGCCTCCTCTGGGAAAACTTCCATGAAATTGCCAATGAATATGCGAGTGGATGAAAAGCCTACATGCAACATTTCAAAAACTCTGCGATGGTGAACGTTTTGCAACAATGCAAGATTATCATCTAGGGACGAGTGCTCACGAACGCGCATTGGAAACGGACATTGAAAGATGACTGTCAGGTGATTTTCGTCAATGGACGCCAAGACATACCAAGATCAACTCCGGCAGATGAATTGAATACTTGCCTAAAGGCGTCGGTCGGCTTTATGAGAATACGTAAACAGTTAGAAATTGAAAACGAACATGTGAGTTCAGTGAAAAACCGGAAGGTTGGCCGATACGTCAATCGTCAATCATCGATATTGTTGTAGTTCATTTAAATATTTCCATTGTATGAATGTTGAAATTTTGGCTTAAGAATTTTAATTGACCGAATTACATGAAGCTTGCTCAGAAATATTATTTTCATTAAATTATCGAATTTGAGCGGAACAAACTTCGCCGGGCCAGTTTATAATATATTCGACGTGCTTAATCTCTGCGTATTACATTCATGGTTGTACCTTCCACTTCGATAGCCCTCCTCGCACCCTGTCATCGGGCTTTCTTCCATTTGCACTTGCTTGACGAAATGTTTTGCACACGCGGTTTCTCAATAACTGATAATATTGCCGACCTTTCAAGAACTACACACAAAATTCGTACGTCTGTTTCGTGGTATTTACAATTGCTATCGATACCGTAAATAGGTAAAAGCGCTTAAACGCTAACATCAACTAGTGTAGCTATTTTAGAAGGGTCGATAATGTCAGTGCTGTACCCCAAGACTGCATACTACTTCTTTTATTTCGGGATTTTGATTGATGGTGTCCAGTTTTGAGACGCACTGGCCGATGCTCAGCATTATTATGTATTATGGCTATAAGCTGACGGCTTGGAGCTTCTAGCTGAACACACTTTTTCTCGTTAATTGCAAACCTTCTACGAAAAATGGCCATGACCCAACGCCTTGCTTCTCCAACCACTTTGTGTGCGAAGATATAAGTTTTTTGACACAAATGGAAGGGACCTACATTTCCAAGCGGCAATTAATTTTTGGGTAAGCTTCTCATGACAGTTTTTATTCTTGGTTGTTTGTCAGATGTTCGGAAGAGGCGGAGCAGTGAAAAAAACTTTCAGGTGGTACAGTTCGGAATTTGAATCACCGACCTCTCGCTTAGTGGTCCAACGCTATTAACCCCTAAGTCACTGCACCCACTAAGTCCGCGAAACAATGTCCTAACAAATAAAAATATATACTCGGAAATTGCTACTCGTTGGTCCATGCGTAGGGTATTTGTAAATAACACTCCCAGATATATTTCAGTGTTCCCACCGTTGTAGTAAAATATCTCGTTTGCGCAAATTTTGCATCTCCTGTTCTGAAAAATCATAGTCTTTTACTTCTCCAGATTGAACAGTACGTTTCGAAAGCTACAGTATTAATTGATAATTGATAAAGAGTTGCAATGACTTAGTCTCAGAAGTCTACTTAATCTCCCAGGAACTGCAGGAAAATTTCTTCTGCAAATCCAAGACCAAATTTGTCTGCGAAAATAAAGAAACATCTTTTTCACCGTAGCTTTCATTGGTAAAGTATACTTGTTTTAGTTTATAAAAATCTCATAGAAATATAAAAATATTCAGCAAATACTCTTCATGGTAGTTAATAAGTTAATTTTTGGAATAGGGTTAATAGCCTCTGCAAACTAACTTGTCAATCAAGTTGTCTTATCCGTTTTGTCCCTCTAAATTTGGTCACAAGAAAATATAGTCGCATGTGACTTTTCTTTGAAATTCCTGCTCTCCATGTCTTCAGTGGCTTTTATTGGTTATTGATTTTGTTTGCTGGTGCGTTATTTGTTAAAAGAACTTAAGACAGAAATAATATTGTGCACGAAGTTTCTTGTTCAGCCTCTATATGAGGGGCTAACGAAAGCCAAGTAAACTCCTAAATGTCATCTCTCTGCGGAGTTTTCTTCACTTTCACAATCACTTTCGGAGACGACTTCATTGTTCTCAGAGTCAGTCTCGATGTGATTTACGGCGGGCTGACCATCTTCCCTCACGTGTACGGGTAGTGGCTTTCTTCTCCCTTTCTTCGACTTTGGTACTTATTTTTTGCTGATTTGCGCTGCAACTTTTTGATGAGTTCATCTTTGGTGATATTTTGCTGGATATACAAACTACCATTAAGGAGTTTCTAACTTCCATTTCGACGAAAAGTTTTCTCAGTAAAGAGTTTCAGCTGCAGGCAATAAAACGTAAATTCTAAGTAAGGCTTAACACACACCAGAGCAGTCAAAACGTTCGAACAACAATCCATTGATACCTATAACCTGTTTTTGATTTGATGTGCATCATGACTGGTTGTCGAAAATACATGGCAAATAAAACGTTTCAAACCACTGCCGTTGTAGATTATTACATACTTCCTTATGCCGCAACACACACCGCATACGACAAAGCAAAATAACAAGGCGAAACAAAAAACATAAGGAATGGCTACAGTCCGCTTGGGGCGAACAGTATGATACGCTATCCATATCCATATATGCCCCAAAGGAAAAAGCATTAGGAAGATGATGGATAGCATTTTATTTCATTCTATTAAATTAAAAAAAAAAACACCCCTAAAAAGTGGGCGTGGCCAATTACTTTGTATGGGCGATATATTAGAAAAAATATTGGCTAAATATCTTGTTAAACACTTTTTTTCGCTTTTTAGAAAATTTTCGAAAACAGCATTTTAGTGAAAAACGCCCCCAAAAAGTGGGCGTGGCCAAAAACGCATTATGAAAAACTTATAAAGGAGGGCAGTGCCTACATATCTTGTTAAGGTTGTAACACTCTATCTCTTCAACTTTAGTTTTTTCTCAATTGTGGGCGTGGCAGTGGGTGTTTTAAAAAAAACTGTGCACTTAACCATTTCGGAACCCTATGGAATATGAAATCCAAATTTCAGTTTCCAGCTTGATTTTAAAGGCCTAAACGACCATTGCTAAATAGTCTTAGGTGTCGAAAATAAATATACCCTTAGGATAGGGTATAAACATGATCTGTTGTCGATAGCTGGATCGTTATTTTCCGATACAGAAATTCGTTGTTCTTGTTTTTTTTTTGCATGGACTTTTATTTATTTGCGAGTTTTGGACGTAGACGAAGTAAAGATATTTTATCGAGGCTAGAACCCCAATAGATAATAACAAAGATAAAGACCATTCAAATAAAATTATTATTGAAAAATGTGTTAGTGTTATAAATAATCTTTTAACAGAAGTTATGCTTTTTCGGTAGTTAGTATCTGGTATAGCAGTTGCATTTTCAATTAACCCAAGCAAGTAATCGAATGTTTCAATCTTCATTTTTGTGAAATTTTTAATTTATCAGCTTAATTCTTCCATCAGGTTTTTAATGATGTCCCTCGTTTTTGATTGTAGCGATGAACCCACCACTCTCTACTTTGAGCTTCATGAATCTCACAAACTTCAATCAAATTAAATAGAACTGGCACAACTTCATCGTCTGTATCGGGCCACATAAGAAGTCGCAAACTCAGTTTTGTTTCGTCTCAACGCACACCAAACGAAACAAAGCGAAGCGAAGTAATTTTTTTTGTTACATTGTGCTTCGGTTGGTGTGTGTTGAAAAAAAAAACACGTGTTTTAAAAAAACCTTTTTACTGCTCCGGTGTGTGTTCAGCCTAAGAGTTTAGGATTTTAATAAAATCCCAAAGAAAGCATGTTCACCAACATTGTCAAAAATTTGTTCCAGAAACATTCCTTTTGACAGATCGAAGGTTAGTTAGTAGCTGCACTTTTAGTCTGCGCTTTGCAACGATTCAATAAACATTCTTGTCAATCCTCACAAAGGACCTTTTCCACTAAATCAGTCCCACAACTGTGCATATCATAACTCACAAGCGAACTTCAATCAATTCCCTATCCTGCTTTTAAGATCCTCTTTCCTCTTTCCAGCTACCCACCAGCGAAGGCATTCGTACTTTGATATTTATTACGTAACAAAGGTATAAAATAAAGCCCGTGAGAACATTTTGTATTGCTAAATTTATCGACAGTGTGCGCACATATCCCTTTGCACCATGCCAATGTCAACAATCTGCAAAGCACCACACAAACCGTTCGATATCTATCCTTCGATTGATGAATTAAAAATCAGCACGAAGAAAAAAAAATACACAAAAACTTAACTCCAAGTATGTACATAAAGTATGAACATAAAAACAAGTCGAAAACAAAAAAAAATGTAATAGAAGAAAAGCAAAAAAAAGGTCAAACAAACACGTTCCACAGGACGTATACGTAACCTAACGTGCTGTTCGGTTTAATGATGCTCCCGAACCCCAAACAATATTTCTGCTGATCCTTTTATGCAAAACCACCTCCTCCGTTGTGCACTCCTTGCGACAGTCATAAAAAAAAAAATATGTAGGCAAATAGAGAGACAACCAACCAGAGTAAGTCTTTTTCCTTTAAATAGTTACTAAGCCTCCACAGTGTGCGCTGTAGTTGATACATGTTTCATCAGAGGAAGGAAGTTGTCGTCGGTTCCTGGAACCAACTATCACCACCACACAAAAAAAAAACCGTAACCAACATACAAAATATAGTTTCTCCTTAATAATTCAAGAATATTCGTTGGCATTGTAGTAAACCAGTGTACGAAGAGTACCTACCTGAATAATATTTATTTTTATTTCTCTGCGGTTCAGAGCAGGCAAATGTCCTTTCCTCCTTGTTTTGTATCTTTTACATTTATTATCTTGTTGAAGGGTGTGCGTTAGGTGGCAGGTTGTTGGATTTTTTTTTTTTTGCCTTTGCTTTGTTATAATTCTGGTTGTCGTGTGTCAATTTATAAACAGTTTTATGTACTAATTTTGATTTATGAAACTGTACACGCACATCGTGGATCGTTGGATGGCAGAAGGACAAATATTTACATAGATTTGATTACACAACCACAGTATTGGGAATCTTAATTAAACTGCCTAGATTTAGAGACTTAATATCCAAAAGTGATCAATATGTGCAACAACATTTTGTGGCTACAATTAGGAAATTACAATTCCAAACCCAATCCGAAGATTGTGTATCGGTTTTGAGGTGTCATACATCCAATTACTGCTAACCGATTACTGAAGATGATGATGATGATGATGTTTCTTCAGTCAACTTGAAGCTCATTCAAGTGTACATATTTAAAGATACATCAGTGTAATGAGATAAGATACTTTCGACTTTTGTGCAAAAACAAATTGATTGGGTTGTGAATAAACAAAGTTTTCGCGTTAAACTGAAACTTTTTTTTTGCTCTTCCCCCACCCGCACGATACTGCAGGAATCATTTTTCTCCATCTAAGATAATTAACTTTTCTTCTTGTGTTGTGAGAAGTCGTACAAATACAAGTTGGATACAGATATATCGATACGCGATGTAAAGTTTTGACTTTTGAACAAAAGTAAACGAGAAACTAGGTTTCTCTCGAGTTGGAGTTCTTTAAAGTTTGGCAATCACGTGCTTCTTTGGTGAGGAAGTTATTTTAAAGTTTCAACGATTGGATGATATTTTGTGCAATTAAAAGCGATGTGAAATGGTGTTAAGTGATAACAAATGTAGGTGTTTTTAGATTACTACCAAGATTGTAGCTTGTGGTTCGTGAGAGTGAAGGAATGGGTAGAATATATCAAGCGAATTGCACGAATTTTACATTTCTCAGATAAATATTCTGACAATAGGAATAGGTAGTTAGATAGAATCGACATAAGTGAAATGAAATGATGACGTGAAATATTACCAAACGAAATTTCATTTCATGTCATTTATTTGTTCAGAGAGAGCTTTGGGATAGGAGTCTCATTGATAGCTCTTAAAATATACAAAAATAAATCTTAACATATCTTATCCGTTAAAAAGAGAGAAGGTTAACAAGAAAAGTATTTAAATAAAAAGTAATTCAAAAAATAGTATAATGTTATTCATAAAATCAATTAATGAAAATGGAGAGAAAATGCAAAGCGATATCTGGGTTCTGTAGATGGGTTTTTAAAGAACTTACAAATTCATTTAAATTTGGTATGTTTGTTCCAAAATCTGGTACATAAAGCGAAAAATGACCTGCGAGTTTGCAATGCTGAAGTTCTGGTGATATTTAGATTACATGTTCTTGATGATGAGGAAAAATGTATCTTTTCGAACAGATAAGTTGGAGTTCGATTGTGTATTAACTTAAAAAGAAACTTGCACATTTCGACAACGAAATGAGATATTAAGGAAATGCCAAAAAAAATACAGTTAGATAAATTTGATACATGATCGAACCTTTTTAAGGAATGAACAAACCGAACGCAAGAGTTAAATGCTACATTTAATTTTTGTTTGCTTATTGAGTCCATTCCACCGTACAGTGGAGCACCGTAAGTTATAATTGGCGATATGAGTGTTTTAATCAGAGTCAATCTTGTAGATTTTGGCAGATACAAAGATATTTTCCACAAACGTCTTAGACCACCACAAATTCCACCAATCACCTTATTTACATGATCGTCCCATGTTAGCGTTTTGTTAGAAAAAAAAAACAAAGCCTAAGTTATTGACAGTCACATTGTAGGGGACCACATGTTTATTTAAAATTATTTTAGGAAAATAAGATTCGTCAAGACACTTCTTGTAAATTATTATACTTTGCGACTTTTTTGGGTTAAGAGTTAATTTGTTCTGTAAAGTCCAATTATATATACTACACAGATCATCATTAATCATTACGATTGCATCTTCAAGAAGGCCCAGCGGAAATGAAAAATAAAGTTGCAGGTCATCCGCATAGAGATGCTATGAACTATTTTGTACTACATTCACAATGTCATTGATAAATATGCTGAAAAGTAATGGACCTAATAGTGAACCCTGGGCAGCACCCGTTTTAAGTTCAACAAACTCAGATACCAAACGACCAGCAGCAACTGCTTGCTTGCTGCCAAAATTTAAATAAGGCAACCTTTGGCAACCGTACCCGAGTGGCCCGCTACGAGGGCAGGCAATTCGATTTTGGAATGGAAATAATGCCAAATTTTAAGAATTTGGCTTTATTTCGTTGAATGGGATACTGATAGTTTGCGATCTTAGAAAGAGGTTCAAGTTTTTTTTAAACACTATCAGATCTGTGTCGTGGAGTGCTTATTACAAGCAGCTGTCATGAGCAGAAATTTGCCAGCACAAAAGTGCACCACAGGCTCATCATTTAGTGCTGGTGTTAGTAAATACGTACACAAAGCAAAGCAAACATATATTAATAACACAAACACAAAAGATATAAAAATTATCTAACACTAAGACACTAGAATATGATTACGCAAACACATTTTCAGTTTAAATTTACTGACATGCAAATCAATCACATGATTGTTTAAGTTATAAATTCTACTCATGCGAGTAATTGGCTCATTCCTGCCATAATTGGTCCTATGATAACCACTTATTAAAAGATCAACACTACGTAAATTGTGAGCACCACCACGGAAGTTGAATGCAATGGAGGACAACAGATCAGGAGCATCTATATTACCAGCTATAAGTTGCTGTAGGAA
The DNA here is from genome assembly GCA_963576555.1 of Ferdinandea cuprea. Lineage (NCBI taxonomy): Eukaryota > Metazoa > Arthropoda > Insecta > Diptera > Syrphidae > Ferdinandea > Ferdinandea cuprea. The sequence goes on from OY754958.1 coordinate 64,050,728, forward strand.
AACTATATCATTATTCAGTCTACGTTGAGATAGGGGTAACATTTGAAGAAGTTTGATATGTTGACCGTAGGGGGGAAGGTTGTATGGATCATCCCATGGAAGACCTCTAAGGGCAAAACGAATAAAGTTACGTTGAATACCTTCAATTCGAATTGAGTGAATATTGTAGTACGGAGTCCAAACTTGTGAAGCATATTCTAGATGCGGACGGACGAAACAATTGTACAAAGATTAAGTAACATAGGGGTCGTCAAATTCTTTAGACCACCAAGTGGCAAAACTATCTATGTCCGCTTGGAGAAGATTTCTGTCATACTGATTGTTAACAGATTTAAAAATTTTCATATCATCTGCGTATATTAAAATATTGGTGGATTTTATGCATGCTTTAACATCATTTATAGCAAGTATGAACAAAATAGGGCCTAAGTGACTTCCCTGAGGAACTCCAGACCGAGCAGAAAAAGATTCAGAAAACGAACCTCTAAATTTGACACGATAATCCCTACCCATAAGGTATGAATTAATCCATTTTATAAAAACAGGTGAGAAACCATACGCCCTGAGTTTAAATCTGATTATCTCATGGGACAGCTGATCGAAAGCCTTAGAGAAGTCGGTGACTTCATTATTATTTTCTAAGGAACTAGAGCATGCACGCAAAAAACATAACAAATTTGTAACAGTGGACCTGTTTCTAACAAATCCATGTTGTTCGTTACAAATGACACTACGACACAGAAATATTAATTTTTCGCAGACTATTTGCTCAAAAAGCTTAGGAATACACGAAAGCTTAGAAATTGGTCTGTAATTCGTGATATCACCACGTTCATCCTTTTTAAATACAGGCGTGATAAAGGCAATTTTTTATAGCTTAGGGAATTTCCCAGTGCTAATGGATAAATCGAACAAATACTTAAGATAAGGACTAAGGGCTTGGCTGCATTTTTTAAGAACAATCGGTGCAATGCCATCAGGTCCAGATGAGTAGTCATTTTTCAATAGGGAAACAAATTTCGAAATAGTTTCCAAATCGAAAGAAAAATTACTGAAAGTAATCTGGGAACAGCTATTTAAATAGCTAAAATAATTACCATCGATGAAAAGAGGAGAGTCACTAAATGATCTACTAAAATAGTCAGCAAACATATTGCTAACAGCAAAGGAATCAGAAGTTTTACTACCGGGTGATTTTTTAAGAGGTTTAGAACTTTTTTTAAAAAAAAAACACAAAAAATTCGAAAAAATGAATGAAATATTTATTTGAATCGATAGTTTGAACCTTGCAATTTAATGTTTAAAGATAATTTCATGCAAATGTTGACCGCGGCTGCGTCTCAGGTAGCCCATCCGCTGAGTCCAATTTTGGCATACTCTTTCACACATATCGGCCGGTATCTCACGAATGAATGCATGGATGTTGGCTTCCAGTGCGTCAATCGAAGCGGGCTTGTCCCTATACACATTAGCCTTGGCATACCCCCACAAAAAATAATCTAATGGTGTCAAATCGCACGATCTAGGCGGCCAATTGACCGGCCCGAAACGTGAAATTAACTGTTCACCAAACTCGCCTCGCAATTGCGCCATTGTTTCGCGTGCTGTGTGGCATGTGGCACCGTTTTGTTGAAACCACATATCATGCAAGTCAAGAACTTCCATTTAGGGCAAAAAAAAGTTTGTTATCATCGCTCGGTAGCGTTCACCATTGACAGTAACGCTGCGATTCGCATCATCTTTGAAGAAATATGGCCCAATAATGCCGCCGGCCCATAAACCGCACCAAACAGTGGCTTTTTCGGGATGCATTGGTAGCTGTTGCAATGCTTCTGGCTGATCTTAACTCCAAATGCGGCAATTTTGCTTATTTACGTACCCATTCAACCAAAAATGAGCCTCATCGCTGAACACAATTTTTCGATAAAAAAGCGGATCCTCGGCCAGCTTTCCAAGAGCCCATTCACCAAAAATTCGGCGTTGTGGTAGTTCGGCTGGCTTTAGTTCTTGCACCAGCTGTATCTTAAAAGGCTTTACGCCCAAATCCTTCCGCAAAATTTTCCACGTAGTGCTGTAACAAAGGCCTAACTGCTGGGAACGGCGCCGAATCGACATTTCGCGGTCTTCTGTCACACTAGCTGATACGGCCGCAATATTTTCTTCAATACGCACAGTACGTAAACGTGTTGGTGGTTTAATGTAACAAACAAAGTAAATTTGGTGCGAAATTTGGTCACAATCTTCCGAATAGACTGCTCAGAAGGTCGAGAATGCCGATCATAAAATGGAAGCAGCGCGCGATGAACATTTCGAACCGAGCATGAATTTTGATAGTAAAATTCAATAATTTGCAAGCGTTGTTCATTTGTAAGACGATCCATGGTTAAATTGCCAACCAAACTGAAGCTGTTTGACAGTGACACAAGGTACTAAACACACGTCAGCTGTCAAAACCAGTGTTGCCAAAACCAAACCAGCTAAAAAAGCACCCTTTATTACAGTAACTAAAATTTGCTGGATACCCATCCGCTTTTTTCTTTGAGTTAACAAACTTCCAAAAACGTTTAGGATCACTTTTTAGTGAAAATTCCATTTTTTTTTAAACTCATTAAATAGAATTAAATAATGATCGAAATCTGATTGAAGGAGGCTTTTTCAATAAATTTTCCAAGCTCTGTTTCGTCGATTTCGTATCGACTTAAGCTCTCTCGTATACCAAGGGTGGGACAAGTAGCCATTTGTCATTGATTAATGCACTGAATGAATTGATGATGGTAAATTCTTAATTTCTTCAGAAAGCCTCTGAAAATTTGCTTTCCGAAAGTCATAGGAATGCGAACGGTCATACGAATTACTGTTTTCGTACAGATGTCCGCCTAAGTCAATAAAAATGTCCAATGGTGGATGATTTTTGTCTATGTTAGTAATACTTTTGTGAGATTCGTCAACAACAGTACTAACAGCGTCAGAAGAAAATACTAAATCGAGAGTTAGATTTTTATAGTTTTTTATACAGCTTGTTTGCTGTAAGTAAGATGGTGGGGAGTTAGTTAACTTGTAGTTATAAAAAAAACTTGTCTAGTTATAAAAAAAAGGAGGGGTGGTAGACATGTTGGGAAATCATGTTTGAGTGCTAATTGCTCTCGTAGAATTAGATAGTTTTGTCTATGAAACATTGTTAAATATAATTTATTTTTGGTATAACATAGAACTACCAAAGGTTAATCAAACCAACAAATTTTGTCAAAATTGGAAAATTTGCTCATTCATCTAGAAGCATGAAGGGGATGATATGTATCAGTTGTTCGTGCGCGGCGTCGTCGCACAGTGGGCTATTTGACCATCAAACATGGCCGAAACCACATTTTTTTTTGCAGTTATTAAAAAATTAAAATGCATACCTCAAGAGAAATAACGTAGCTATCAGAAAAGCATAGCAGCATGTCAATTTGTCAAACTAATCGGCATCAGCGACAGTGCAAAGTTGAGTTTTATTGCAACAATACGTTTGTAGTAAAAAAATACATTAAAATATATTACACTTTTTTGCTGTAAAGTTTTTATTTAAATAAGTTTATGTAACAATTTTTGAAATGCAAACAGTGTCTAAAGGTGTGTGCAATATAAATAATATTGTGTTTATTGCATGTATATGTGTGGAAACCTCTTCCGTAGTTGTTTTTTTCTTTAACTCAAAATATAATTGAAAATTTGTTAATGTTCCCCAGCCGTCCTAGATCTGATTTTTTTGTGTTTGGTAGCTTAATGCGTGTACTTTTTGGAGGTAGAAAAATTGGCTGCCGAAAATTGCGGTTTTTGAAGTTATATAGAGTTTTGTTTCTGGTATATGTTAGTATACTAAAAATAAAGTTAGTACAAACGTACTAAAATTTCGAACTCAAACTATAAATGAAGTATGATATTACGACTATAGAAAGGTCCAAAAAAGTGGATCTCGAAGTAGATCTCGAAAGTCCACGCGCAGTATGCCTAACGCTTCAACAGATTTGCTCCAATGTCTGTATGTAGAGTTATCGGGGTAAAATCTTGCGGCGTTTGTTTTTCTTTGGTTTTGATGATGGTTTTTTGAGCACTCATTTTCTCAAAAACAGCTCTAATGATTTTGGTCAGTTTTTGTTTTTTTGTATACATGGAGTGGGGTCCTAAAATGATGGGTACTAAATTTGTGGGAAAAGTATTGAATAGCAGTACTTTATAAAAGGAATTCCAAAATATTGTACAATTTTGTAACCACTAAAACGACAAACAAAGCTGCACCCATTTATTTTAAAAATTTTATTTTTATTCTTCTTAAAAAATTAAAGACTCAGTTTGACTTTTCTTCATGTGCGATCAAAATGATTGATAGCTTTCTGCGGCATTCTTGAAGATGCAATCGTAATGATTAATGATGATCTGTGTAGTATATATAATTGGACTTTACAGAACAAATTAACTCTTAACCCAAAAAAGTCGCAAAGTATAATAATTTACAAGAAGTGTCTTGACGAATCTTATTTTCCTAAAATAATTTTAAATAAACATGTGGTCCCCTACAGTGTGACTGTCAATAACTTAGGCTTTGTTTTTTTTCTAACAAAACGCTAACATGGGACGATCATGTAAATAAGGTGATTGGTGGAATTTGTGGTGGTCTAAGACGTTTGTGGAAAATATCTTTGTATCTGCCAAAATCTACAAGATTGACTCTGATTAAAACACTCATATCGCCAATTATAACTTACGGTGCTCCACTGTACGGTGGAATGGACTCAATAAGCAAACAAAAATTAAATGTAGCATTTAACTCTTGCGTTCGGTTTGTTCATTCCTTAAAAAGGTTCGATCATGTATCAAATTTATCTAACTGTATTTTTGGCATTTCCTTAATATCTCATTTCGTTGTCGAAATGTGCAAGTTTCTTTTTAAGTTAATACACAATCGAACTCCAACTTATCTATTCGAAAAGATACATTTTTCCTCATCATCAAGAACATGTAATATCAATATCACCAGAACTTCAGCATTGCAAACTCGCAGGTCATTTTTCGCTTTATGTACCAGATTTTGGAACAAATTACCAACTCAAATTAAAAACATACCAAATTTAAATGAATTTGTAAGTTCTTTCACTCCATTTTTATTAATTGATTTTATGAATAACATTATACTATTTTTTGAATTACTTTTTATTTAAATACTTTTCTTGTTAACCTTCTCTCTTTTTAACGGATAAGATATGTTAAGATTTATTTTTGTATATTTTAAGAGCTATCAATGAGACTCCTATCTCAAAGCTCTCTCTGAACAAATAAATGAAATGAAATGAAAATGCATTGTGTCTTTTATTTACCGGCCACACGCTCAACCACCCCACCCATACCACTCCACCAACTTAGAAACCTTTAAAATAATACCCCACTGTACGTCGCGTCTTCCGGGTGAATTTCATGTATCTATCTCCAGTCGTTTAGGCTGTGCGTTGTCTGTTAATCAGTTCGTTGAAAAGTAATTCATCCAAGCGAATCCTTTCTTAAATTTGTGTGATTTGATTGAATATTATTATTTTTTTATATGAAATTTTTTTTAATAAAATGGATCGGAGTTCAATTGTTTTGAAAAATAATTGTTGGTGTTCTCATTGAAACGCTCGTCTCTTCGTCCGAAGAAGAACTTTCATATTGATGCTTCAATCACGTTAGTCGTCAGATTCTTAGAAGATTCTTAGAACAGAGTCTTGTGCTATTGAATAGTTTAAGTTGGTTACCGTTGCATAGAATTAAGTCGTTTCGATGAATTACTTTGTTTTCATTCAATAAATTTATTTCTGCGTACGGTTTAACTACGGGTCTACTCATATGTCAACAACGTTATCGATCAACAAATACAAAAGTTGAAATACAGTGCCACCTATGAGAATAATTTGACATAACTAAACACATTAAAATAATCATAGCTAGCCAACGTACATCCATTTTGATATTTTTCAATCATTCTCCTATACTATAAGCATCTTTCTGCGATCTTTTGGATAACTTTAAAACAATACAATTAAAATGGAAGGGTGGCGTGGATCGTCATTCCGCGTTGGGTATTGAACCTGCACCACTCCCCAAATCACAAGACCACACAAACGCATCTTCAACATGGCCAGCCACATGCATCTACTATGGTAGGGGTAGCAAATTATCTGTGATTCTACTGGGACGTCTTCACCAACACTTGACACAAACCAATTGAAAAGAAAGAATCGCGAATGTGATAGGAATGCGAGAATCTCCTCAACGCCATGACTCAAAGCGAACATGGATATTAATTTTGGATCAATATTAGAAGCTGTTTCAACTTACTACATCTCTTGGACTTTTCTATGAGGAGAAAGTTTTATAGATTTGATCTCGCTGAACTAATTTAACCGGAGAGACTTTCGCGCAGATTTAGACAAGGAATTCTGCCATCGTGCCAGTTACAATGAGAGTTTACATCTACATTCAGCAAACTAAGAATAGGCATGTTTGTGTAAGAATTTGTTTGGGTGATAAAACAAAATAACAGATGAATACCCGTTTTTTTGGTGTAAATGTGAGTTGAAATTTGGACCAATTGGAACAGCTAAGAATTTAATGTTTGTTTTGTATAAACTGAAGGAGTGATATCTTATTGACTGGGAATCGAGCTACCGACTCGTGCAAAGTCCCGGTCTCTGCGCGGAGCTACGGTCCTGGGATTTGAATATCCTCTTCGCTCGATGTGGCCGAGCCAATGTAGTCGAAGTGTTTTGGCTTTTTGGACAATATCAACATCTTGGTACAGCTCATAAAGGTCGCGGTTGTATCTTCTCCACTATTCGCCCTCCTCGCACACAGGCCCAAATATACGTTATATAGAGCATGCACTTTATCCTTAGGGTTAGGAGCTTCCAACCCATTTGTTTCGCCAAGTCGAAGTAGAAGCGGTTTCCTTTTTCGTCGGATCTCCACTAAGTTATCATTCGTGAAGTGGATGTTTTCACCGAGGCTTAAATACCTCGAAGTTGCTACTATCAATAGTGACATTTGGTCCTAGTCAGATGCTTGTTTGTTTGTTGATTTTACGATAGCACGTATTTAGTCCTTTCCTCATTTATCACGGCTAGCTGGGAGCGACCGATGACGGAAATATCGTATATATGATCGATCTTTTAAAAATAGTGCCTTCAGCGTTTACACCTACGCCCTACGCACTATCTGCTCAAGAACAAGATTTAATAAATCACTTGACAGTGCATTTCTTGCCAAAGTCCGGTGCTCGTTTCGAAGAGTTCTGATGAGCTGCTGCCAAACGCAGCTTGTGCTGCGTCATGCGAAGCAGCTGTAGAACATGTAGAGCTTCTGTAGATAAACTCTATCATATGCGTCTCTATAGGTGTGTCTCGACTTGAAATTCGTATCCGATTAATGTGTTGCAGAAAGGTTGAAGATGTTCACAAAGTGCGCTGGATAGGATCTTAAATGCGGCATTTAGCTAGGACATGCCTCCACCCAACATTTTTTGATGACTTGATGCATGCGTCCTACCAAAATATTACCGCCGTATTTGCGAAGCCCTCTAGGTAGGCCATCAGAGCCTGCGCGGCTGCCTTTTTGTTCTTAAGCTTTTTATTTAGTCAATCAAACCTCTTCTACACTGGGTGGTGGGACTGGTTCTTCATTGACTGGACGTGGTTTCTCTTTTTGCTTTATCACTCTCCCTTCATGATGCTGAAATACTCTCTGAAATACTCGGTACTCTTCCATTTGCATCTTCTGTCTCCTTTTCCCGGAGCAATAGCTGCTGGAATTAATCATAATCACCGACGAATTATTCGAAAACGCAGAAAATTCCCTCATGTCAGAAAGACCGAGAAAGACCTGTTTTCAAAAATTTAATTAGAAGCTAACATTGATTGAATTATTTGGCAACTATGTTGATTGCTTTTTGTATTAGCTCAAAATATCGTGTGGCTGTTTCATTCCTACACCAAGGGGAGCAGAATAAGAGTTGAAATTACTTCAAAAGACTTCAAGGAACTTAATTCATTAACTGATTTTAAACACTACCGACGACTAAATGCATTCACTGACTTCAAGGACTTATTTTTCAGAAGGTTCCTTCTGTGGCTAAATACATTTCCATATTTATCCACAACAACATAGCACTTAGATCAATCCGATAGGCCAATCATAGTTATCTCGAAAATAAAGCAAGAAGAGGACGTCCAGCTACAGGAGAACGAAGATTATGCCAATTCATGCTGAACAATTTTGAATAAACTGCTTGGATTCCATTTCCAGTATTGATTCTCCAACACCGTCCAATTAGAGCTAAATGGAGTTGGTCCAATTATTTTATATATTTCCGTAAAATATTTGAAAAGAGCCCAGGCACTTCATTGACATCACGTTACTTTTCACTATAAAAGTTGCATCGTTTGTGCTTCTTAGTCTGGGAGGGGGATTACAATCAAATATCAGAACCTCAAGACAGGGATTTATTCTATCAACTACAAGTTAATTACCCTTTGAGGCGAACCGCAAAAGTTATTTATATTTACTCTACCATTCTCGCACTCGTCGCCCATCAGATGGGGTGGAAGCAAGCACGTCATTTCTGCAGCAAGTAACATTTTGTCATTTCGCATGGAATATCCTCTGGTTATAGGGCTTTACCACAAATCCACAAACTTAAGACAAATCACGTTCCACTATGTCAGGGGATGAGTTTTGTTATCCAGTTATTGGGGGTGGTAATGCATACATAGTTCAGGCAGCAGTTGTTGCTGGTGACGACTCAAGCAGTTGTCTGTGTCAGAACATCATAAATTGCTGCAACTGCAACTGGTTGCAAAAGTTCTATGTGCAATGGAATGTTCGTGTAATCTCTGTGGCACGAGTAATTAACTGAATAACAGCATTTTTCAACCCCAAAAATTGTTTGCTAACTAACTTTTTTTCACAGCATGACAAGAGAAAGCATGTCGCCACGAAATTGTCGTGTCAGGGAATGTAGGTGCGAGTCACTCAAAAAAAAAAAGGGGAAGGATTTTTTTCTGTTTGCCAATGACCGGACTTTTCGATGTCATGGATGAGGAGGTGAGATTTGAAGCGCACGTAGAAGGTAAAGTTGCCAATTTAATTACCAGACCAGAGGGTTGTTTCATCGTCGCATGCGAATTTAATTAGAGTTCCTGTAGTTTTTTTGTTTTGTGTGTCTCTAGTTGATTTGCACTTCGTGTCAACTGTGGGGGTTGTCGAGAGTTGCAATTCATAAAGTTATGAAATGAAATTTTAAAGATTTTTCTCATATTTTTATATTTTAGTTGAGGGTACTGGGAATTGGGAGTTGGGAGTTGGGAATTGGGAGTATTGTGGACGTATTTTGGCAAAGTGGAATGCAAGTTAATTAAATTCTTTAATTGCATTTATTTGAGAAGTGTTGAAAAGTGCGCAGATAGAATGAGAGATTACTTTTATGGAATGTGGCGTGTAATGTGGAGCCTGATAGAGAAGCATTAAAGAAAACAGAATTTTCATGTCAATGATGGAGAAATTATCTGGAAACTTAAGTGGGCGACCAGTCACCGCAGAGAAAGAGCATGTGGGTTTCATAGTTTTGGGTTTCCAAAATTTTGTCCATAGATGTTGTTTGAAAATATGAAATATTGTATGTTCTGACTGACTGACTCAGCTATATACAGCCAAACCCTAGCTCTATTGACGTTATCCCGTTGGTGGTGATTTTTGCGTAATTTTGAAAAGCACACGTACGCTGACAAAGGACAAACATATATTGGACAAATTTTTGAAAATTTTTTTTCCTTTGGCGTCCCTACCCCGATTTGGAGGGAGTTATATAAAAAAAATCCATATTCCTTACCTCTAAGTCCTCTGAACATAAAAATTGGAAATTTGACATACTAATGGTAAGTGCAAAGTAATTCGACACGTATCTTTTTGAGAATTTGCAAGCCTTAGGCTGCGGCCGCACAGTGAGCGATGAAGCGACGAGTCTGAGCAACTAAGCGTCATCGCCAAGTGATTACCTAGTTGCGAAAATGCTATTGTCAAGTGCTGTTTGTTGTAGTTTTCTACTTGAAAGACGTTTTCACATTTATAGATAAATTCGAATGAAAATTTGGTTAACACCCTTAAATCAAGAAAGGTCAGCTTATTGTGAATTCTATCACTTATATAAAAATTTTAGCAAATATTACGTCCATATTGGCATTGGCAATACCTTAGTATTTCAGTAAAATCCTTTAATTTCCTAGTTAGTTTCTCTATTTTATTACGTCGCGTCCTCGCTCAGCGAAATACAAAAAAAATTAAAACAGGTTTGATTGTAGAGCGAGGACTTAAGGCCCCGACCAAGTCCACGTATTTAGCGGAGGGAGGTGTCCCATATCATGCGTCGAGTTTCAATTATTCTCTTCAAAATTTCTATGGCGCTCTCATGTGTTCGGCTACACTTTGAAAAACACGAAAACACATTCAATTATGATAGTATTACTTTCGTCTTGCGGAATGTAAAAGAATTATATGTTAAAGTTTCCACCAATCATAGTGGTGCCTCAATAATTTTTTTTACCTCAATTTTAGAATGCGTGAATCTTATAATGTTTGAACGACGACGGATTGAAAAGTGGTCGTCTACTCAGTCATATCCTTCGCTTATGGGCCACCTTCCATAAGCAAGCCTGAATTTAAAGCTACCCTCAGTGAGAAACGACGATATTCGATGGGTCAGGGCCTTAATAAGGCCCCGATTTTATATGTTCTAAATTTTTTCGTCTGCGTGGCCACAGCCTAAATGCGATGCACAGGTAAATATATTTTTTCTTTGTCGGATTAACTTTAAACTTAGCATATAGATTTTTTCCCAAATATAACCCACGGGGTCTTTAAGGGCACCTTCATCATTTAAGAGGTGACATGGGTATCACAGCTTAAAAAAACGATTTTTTTTCTTTTATTGTCTTATTAATTTCTGCAACATCTCGAGAACATTACCCTAAATTTTCATGTCATTCCGAATAAAAGTTTCGGAGATACAACCTTGGGAAAGTGCGCACTCAATTAAATCACGAAGTTTATTTGAGGTTGTCCAAACTTTAAACGCGTTTTTCTCGAAACTGTGTTTTCAAATTCGGTTGTCAAAAGTTCTCAAAAACCACTCAACCGATCTTGATGAAATTTTATACAGGTCTTCGATATACAATTGATACAATTCACGAGGAATTGGACAAAGGATTTATTTTTATTTTCAATCACAACTATTTTTAAAAAATAAAAAAAATTTTACCAAAATTTGATTTTTTTTTGTAAAAAGGTCTGCCAAAAATCCAAATTTTCACTTGTTTTACCTTCGTCCAAATTCTAGTTTATAGACTTAACTAAAGCACAATTTTTTTTCCACTTCTGATGATCCTGTCACGAGTTCTACTGTCAACGTGGACGCACCTTTTTTCCGAGGGGTCACAATTTTTTTTGTAAAAATCACTTATCAAAAAGTGGTTCCAAGGATTTCGATCTTTTTCTAAGTATGTTTGGGATGGGCTCAAAAATTCTGCATACCCAGGTTTTGGAAAAACATCGATTAACGGTAATTTATAAAACGGGCAATATCTCGAACACTAATAAACGGAACTTAAAAAAATTTACAGTTTTTTTTTGTACTATAAACTCGAACAAATCTGCGTACTTTTTTTAAATAATTTTTTTAAAATTTTTTTTCATATAACGATTTTCTTAAATTTAAATTAAATTTAAATTTTCTTAAAAACGGCTCAAACGATTTTGATAATTTTTGGTATTCCGAACAATTATATTGAAACTGTCTAATGTGCGAAATTACATCAAAATCGTAGGTGCCGTTTTTGAGAAAATAAAATTCTTTAAAAACCTAAAAAGTGATTTAAATAAATTTCTCACCATTAATTTTCGATTATTTCTGCGACTCAAAAACACATTTCATGTACCGAGAAAGTTTCATATGACGCAGTCGTGCACTTTATTTGTTTATTTTTAATCACGAAATGAATTCCACGAATTTACTGAAAGAATGCATTTAAAACTGATTGCTTTTGTTGACAAATGTCCTCTCACAAAGGATGCAACTCTGCAGTATCTATCTGAAGAAGACACCCTCTCTAAGTAAAATTAAGTACATAATCTGATCGATATTGATGGGGGCTAAATGATGTAGTAAATTAAATTGCTTGTATTTTGTCCCACAAAGAAGTACACACATTGTCTTTCGAATTCGAGAAGTAAAAATCTACCTCATCTATCTCAAACTCACCTAACCTTCGGTAAGTGTTATTGATTATCCGATTCCCACATTGTAGGTACCTTTGTCCCACTTTAAGAAAAAGTTACAAAGTTCACACCGTAAGGAAACGTGTGTATTCGATTATCATGCAAACTCATTGATTCCCTACAAGAGGAAACAACGCCTTTTACACACCGCACAAGAACAAGCACTTAAAAGCAAACTTTCTTCCTGTTTTACCTTCGATTCCCCAAAGTTGTGTTCGGTTTTGTACATTTTTATCTTGCGTTAAGATTTCAGAGTTTCCCAAAAGAAAATTGATTACTTTCTGACCCCCGAGGATGTGGACTAGATGTCAATATTAGACACAAGAAACAAACAAACCAATATCAAAGTTGGTAACAAATAGAAAGTTACCCCCAAGGAGTTTCTTCTGTCGTCGTTTGGAGTGTTGTTCCCATTAAACTGGCTTAATTGATGAATTTTACGGATGGGCAATTAAGTACTCCAAAATAATACAGACATACATACATATGGAGTGTCCAGTTTTTTTTTTTTTTACGATAACTTATACAAGTAGCGGTACATTTTATTTATTCATAAAAATATCTCCTTATTATGTCGCTGCAAATGACAGGTACTTAACAAATTGTCCTTTGTCTTTGGCCAGGTAAAAGAACAAGAAAAAAAAATGATAATGGCGTAATTATTAATTTATATTTTCTTGTACGCGTGGCGCAACATTCCTGCCTGCATCATCATCATCATCATGGTGTAGCATTAAAGCGAGAGAAGTAGGTAAAAAAGTCAAATGTTTCGTGACACCTTAATAATTCAGGACGATGATGACGACGATGATGACGACGACCCAAAAAAAAACTGAAACGGAAGAAGCAAAACAAAAGGACCACTCATACATGAATACAAAAAAAAAGAATATATCACGAAGAAGAAGAAAAAAACAGCGACGCTGAAATGTTTGGCGTCATGTTTGAATGTTTCCATTTATTATCCTGAACAACTTCATGGCACACGGCTGTCGAGTTCCTCGCTGACGTACGATGAGACTGAGGATGTAGTGCTTCTAATTCTAGCACTTTAACTAATGGCTGACAATTATGAGCTTTGCAAAGGAAGCCCATAATTAACTAGTTACGGATGCAAAGTTAGGTAAAGAAAAGCCAAGCCATTACAAGGAGAAATGATTCATATCCTTTAGGGGAGATTTTGTAATAAGTGCGAAAAGAGGTCGTGTTTTGTTTTTTTTTTTACATAAAATTAATTACATTTGTTTCGAAACTCTGTAAATCTATTTCAATTTTAATAAAAAAAAACAAAAATTGATTGCAATCCAAAAGCAAAAAAAAACAAATTTTTTTTTAATCTTTTTAAAGATGAATATAATGGAATTTTTCAATGCAAGTTGATTGTGTATTCAATATAGAATTACGTTCAACAGCAAACCGATTTATTGAAAACTGCAGGTGGGCAGGGTTGATTTCGTTGCAACACTGGACCAGAGAGCGACATCAAAACATCAGCAACGACAACGACGACAACACGCCACATCACACCGCATCACATATTGGATGCTTGTCGCAATCGAAAATTCGATTTTAATTTTTAGTGTGTGACCTGCATGCGTAAATTCAATTATACGAACAAATGTTTGAGTATTAATTTTTAAAACGAGTCCTTGTCGAATCGAACTGTCAATTTTTCTGATGGTGATCTGATGTGGCAATCAAAGTGCTCGCTGCAACCAATGAATTTGTATGTTATACAAAACGAGTGATGGATACATTAAATCAATGAAATCAAATTAATGTGAGTGGAAGAATGAATGACTTATTGTTTGGTGCTAATTATTTTCAAATTCTGTAGACCAAATTTTGGTCGTCAACGATTTGGAGGATGGAGGAGGAAGTTTTTTTTTAAAAGAGCGAATGAAAGCTCGCCTTTTCACTTTATGCGGAAGTGAAGTTAAATTGTATTATTAAATTTAAGTGCACGTCCTTGACCAAAGAGGTTGGACGAGATGTACGCAATCGGTCACACAAAATATATATTTCGAAAATGTCAAAGTTTGTTAAAAACATAAAGAAAAGGTACAGTCCGCTTAGGGCGAACAGTATGATACTCTATCCATATCGCTATATACCCCAAAGAAAAAAAGCATTAGGAAGATGATAGATAGCATTTTATTTCATTCTATGAAATTTATAGAAAATAAATAATTTTTTGAAAAAACGCCCCCAAAAAGTGAGCGTGGCCAAAAACTTTGTATGGACGATATATTGCAAAATATATTGGCTAAATAAATTGTTAAACATTTTTTTTCGATTTCTATGAAAATTTTCGAAGAAAACACCATTTTAGTGAAAAACTTTATATAACAAATTTATAAAGGTGGGCAGTACATACATATCTTCTGAAGGTTGTATCTACAACTTTATCTCTCTAACTTAAGCCTTAAAACGGTTTATTTTTAAATTGTGGGCGTGCCAGTGGGCGTATTTTGAATATTTTAACTCTTTACCATTTCGGAACCCTAGGGAGTATATGTTCCAAATTTCAGCTTCCTAGCATAACTTTAAAGGCCTCAAATGTTGATACGGACGGACGGACATTGCTAAATAGTCTTAGATTTTGGTCTTCTAGGGGTCTGCGACGAATATTAAGGTGTGTTACAAACTATGTGTCAAAATTAATAAAGGGTGATTTTTTAAGAGGTTTAGAACTTTTTTTAAAAAAAAAACACAAAAAATTCGAAAAAATGAATGAAATATTTATTTGAATCGATAGTTTGAACATTGCAATTTAATGTTTAAGGATAATTTCATGCAAATGTTGACCGCGGCTGCGTCTCAGGTAGCCCATCCGCTGAGTCCAATTTTGGCATACTCTTTCACACATATCGGCCGGTATCTCACGAATGAATGCATGGATGTTGGCTTCCAGTGCGTCAATCGAAGCGGGCTTGTCCCTATACACATTAGCCTTGGCATACCCCCACAAAAAATAATCTAATGGTGTCAAATCGCACGATCTAGGCGGCCAATTGACCGGCCCGAAACGTGAAATTAACTGTTCACCAAACTCGCCTCGCAATTGCGCCATTGTTTCGCGTGCTGTGTGGCATGTGGCACCGTCTTGTTGAAACCACATATCATGCAAGTCAAGAACTTCCATTTCGGGCAAAAAAAAGTTTGTTATCATCGCTCGGTAGCGTTCACCATTGACAGTAACGCTGCGATTCGCATCATCTTTGAAGAAATATGGCCCAATAATGCCGCCGGCCCATAAACCGCACCAAACAGTGGCTTTTTCGGGATGCATTGGTAGCTGTTGCAATGCTTCTGGCTGATCTTCACTCCAAATGCGGCAATTTTGCTTATTTACGTACCCATTCAACCAAAAATGAGCCTCATCGCTGAACACAATTTTTCGATAAAAAAGCGGATCCTCGGCCAGCTTTCCAAGAGCCCATTCACCAAAAATTCGGCGTTGTGGTAGTTCGGCTGGCTTTAGTTCTTGCACCAGCTGTATCTTAAAAGGCTTTACGCCCAAATCCTTCCGCAAAATTTTCCACGTAGTGCTGTAACAAAGGCCTAACTGCTGGGAACGGCGCCGAATCGATATTTCGCGGTCTTCTGTCACACTAGCTGATACGGCCGCAATATTTTCTTCAATACGCACAGTACGTAAACGTGTTGGTGGTTTAATGTCCAACAAAGTAAATTTGGTGCGAAATTTGGTCACAATCTTCCGAATAGACTGCTCAGAAGGTCGAGAATGCCGATCATAAAATGGAAGCAGCGCGCGATGAACATTTCGAACCGAGCACGAATTTTGATAGTAAAATTCAATAATTTGCAAGCGTTGTTCATTTGTAAGTCGATCCATGGTTAAATTGCAAACCAAACTGAAGCTGTTTGACAGTGACACAAGGTACTAAACACACGTCAGCTGTCAAAACCAGTGTTGCCAAAACCAAACCAGCTAAAAAATCACCCTTTATATCCTTAGGGTAGGGTATACAAAATGATAAATTGTTATCATTAATTTTATCATCTTAAACATTGTAGATGTATGTAGTTATATAGGATGTTGCAAACTAGACTAGATAGCGACAATAATTTCATATAGTGTGAAAAAGCAGGTCTGCTGGTTAGTAGTAATTTAAAAACCGAAATATTCAAAATTGAATGTAAGCTGATATAGTTATTGTTTATTATTTCTACCACTGAAGCTATAGAAATATAGTTGGACCCAGCTAACTTTTTCTCTTAAAATAAATAAATAATGACATGAGATAAATACCTAAATAAATAATAATGATTAATTATTTCCTTTCCTTAGTATTTTTTCGCCCTTAAATGAATATTTATTTGATATCTAATCAGAGGCTCAAATCGCCACTATATTGATTGTATGTAATGCTTCTAATCAGAAGTCTCAAAGAGAATCTCGTTATTGACTTGGAATGGCAAGCTTTAAAGAAGCTATTCTATTTTAGACCTTAACAAACCATCTTCGAAAGGCCTTAAGCCACCTTGTTAAATAAGAATATCTTAATCTTCTGTACAGCTTGTGAAATTGTTTCTCAAATAAACTTTATTTTTTATTTATTTTTTGAAGACTATGTCTATCAAATTTTGGCCGTTGCTACGTCGCAGATGGTCCATCCGTTGAGTCCAATTTTCGATCACTCGTTCGAGCATTTCGACTGGTAACTGGCGAATGACACGTGTGATGTTTTCCTCCAAGGCCTGAATCGAAGCCGGTTTGTCGGCATAAGCTTTTGACTTTACATATCCCCACAGGAAAAAGTCTAACGGTGAAAAGTCTTGGTGGCCAATCGACCGACCCAAAACGTGAAATTATGTGCTCACCGAAATGTTCTCTCAATAAGTCCATTGATTGATGCGATGTGTGGGAAGTGGCGCCATCTTACTGAAACCAAATGTCGCCGAGATCACGAGCTTCAATTTCAGGCATCAAATAGTCGGTTATCATGGCACGATAACGGTCGCCATTGACGGTTACGTTCGCACCGGCATAATTTTTAAAGAAATATGGACCGATGATTCCACCGGCCCACAAACCATACCAAACCGTTGTTTTTTCTGGATGAAGTGGCAGTTCTTCAATCTCTTCAGGTTGCTCTTCGTCCCAAATGTGGCAATTTTGTTTGTTTACATACCCATTGAGCCAGAAATGGGCCTCATCGCTAAACAAAATTTGCCTCGAAAACGTCGGATCTTCTTGGAACTTTTCAAGAGCTTGGGAAGGTCGAGCGGCTTCAGTTGTTGCACAAGCTGTATTTTGTACGCTTTCAATTTAAGATCTTGACGTAAAATGCGCCAAGTCGTTCCATACGTCAGTCCGAGTTGCTGCGAACGGCGCCGAATCGACTCTCTACGGTCTTCGTGTACACTCTCAGCTACGGCCGCTATATTTTCTTCACAGCGTGCTGGACGTGGTCTATTCGGTCGAATATTATCCAATAATGAATGCTGGGTCTCAAAATGGGTGATGGTGTTGCGAATAGTACGCTCACTAGGCCGATTATAAGTTGAGCGAAGTGCACGAAACACATTCCTCACAGAACGTGAACTTTCATAATAAAATTGAACAATTTGTAAACGTTGTTCACGCGTAAGTCTTTCCATTATGAAATGCCAAACAATACTAAACAAAAATAACATGACAGCATGACACGACTCACACGTGATCCGTCAAAAAAGGCTATTGAAAAAAGTATCTCTACTTGGATCACCCGTTACAAATACAATGGAAGCAATAGCTTATTTAATTTAATAAAGTGCACGACTGCTTCATATGAAACTTTCTTGGTACATGAGATGCGTTTTTGAGTCGCAAAATGAATCGAAAATTAATGGTGAGAAATTTATTTAAATCACCAGTGAATGCGATTTTGATGTAATTTCGATTTTTTTTCAAAAACTGAGTATGCAGAATTTTGGACCGAAATCCTTGGAACCACATTCAAGAAAAATAGTGATAAGTGACTTTCACAAAAAAATTGTATGGCAGGTACCGTTATTTCAAACGACAAAGCAAAAACTAAAAAAGATGCCCCTAGATATAACCCCAAGAACCTTATATACGAACTTTGAAGCAAATCCGTCGAACCGTTTCGCCATACGGCGCTGGGACAGACAGACCGACGGACGCCATTGGCGGACCCACTTTTTCGGACATCTCTATAGTCGTAATATACTCAGTTTGAGTTCGAAATTTCCGCACAATCGCAATAGCTTTCTCTTTAGTATACTAATGTATACGAGAAAGTTAAAAAATTGGACCTTATAGAAGGTAATATATCAATTTAGACCAACATTGTTTGCTTAATCCGCTTTGTATCGGAAACCTATATTTTCAATGATATTTATAACAGGCCCCTAAAACCTATCTATATTCCAATTGCCTCAATTGCTTTTAGTTTTGTTTACCAATCCATTCCAATGGTATATCAAAAATGGATATCTATAACTTGTTTTTGAAAAATTCTCCCTCAAAACTGGTTCAAAATGCTGCTAAAAAACACATTCTCTCCCGCAAATTGCTGGAATATAAATGTGCCTACAAACTGGTGCCACTCAGCGATAACCATTTAAAAAATTTAACCCATCAACCGTCGATTTATCTCTACGATTATTTGCATCCCATCTAGATATTTATTATAAGAAGAAAAAAAGAACCCAAAACCACCAGTCCTACGAATGGGTGGATTCCTCTAGTATCGTCCACTAACCATCATCGGGGGGCATCAATGATTTATGACTTTGGCGTAATGATGAAAATTGAAGGTTCCTGGCCCCGGGTGCAGATGATGCCGATTACATTTCCGAGACTGCACGCTTTTCTAAAAGATTGAGATGTTCCCATTTTCAAAAATCCGCTTTCATTCAATTTTATTATTCTCAAGGACCGGACGTTTGCAGGCAGAAATGTGGTTTTCATGTTTTCCTTCGGAAAACTCCAATCAATCATTTCAAGTAGACGAGCAAGAGAAAGCAAAAAAGAAAAAAGAATTCACTGATCTGGTATTTAATCAATTATATAAATAATAATTTTTTTTTTCTATGCGAAAGAGGTTTTGACTAAGTTCCACATTGCAGGTCGAACAAAAAAAACTTTCCACTTTCCACTTTCCACTTGATATCGAAAGTAAAGTTTTTGTGGCGGGTTTTTTGTTGCTCTTTTTTGGAAAGTTTACCATTTTATTTGCTTGCACATTGAAAAGGATTTGGTTTAAAATAAATTGGTTTTAATTACAGGAGCGCTAGAGTGGATGGATATATGCCGGTTAAAAGCATTTTTTTGTTGTTGTTGTGTTCTCTGAAGCGAGGGGAATAAACTTCTATGTATAATTGCTTGCAGCTAGACACTCTTCCTAGTGTCGGAAAAGTTTTAACAAGTGAAAGCAATTTCTTAAATGGAATTTGGATGCGCATAGTCTTTGTTTTTGTGCAGCAGTGAAAGGACGACATTTTTGCCAAGAACCAAAGTGAATATATCATAGAGATGATTATGAGCAGGTTTTGGTTGGTGCATGTGCAGATCAACGGGTCTGTACAATGTGCAATTTAATGTGGCTATGAAATGAAGTACACTCGTCGGCTAAGGATATAAATGAGTGTAAGTGTTGAGTAAAGTGAAAGTACAAATGTAGAGTAAGAGTACATTTTTTGGCAGAAGCAATTAAGGATTTCTGTAGAATTCTCTCGAGTTCTAATTTTGTTTCAGTTCTTTTCAACCAAAAGTTTGTGGGCACTGCCACTCTTGGCAGAAACCAACTTGGAATAAAATAGCAAACTGCGAATCACAGTGAAATGCCATCATTTTGATAGCAAATTTGAAAACTTTCAAATAAAGATATTTTAGTTAATTGAATTAAATGTCAACTTAAATAGGCACGCTTTTGATTTAGAAATAAATTCGTTGCATATTTTCGTGCGGAAGTAAAGATAGATTGATAGATTGTATTTCTCTAAGGAGGACAACAACTATGTTTCAAAAAAGACCTTAAAACCCGTGAAAAGTCTTGCATCACGCTGGTTCCAGTTATCAAGATCAAGCATCTGCGATGGCTTGGTAGTTCGGTCTTCCTTGTCGTTCGAAATTGTTGCTGGAATTCGAACATTATTTTGGCTGGAACAGTTATGTCCATTTGCTCTATGCGGCCGTTTTTTGATAGTCGATTTGGTTTTTGTTTACCTTTTTTTTTAGCTACATCCACATCTTGGCATGTCTCATAGATTTCGCGGTTGTACCTTCTCCTTCTTTCGCCCTCCTCGCACACAGAAATAGTTATTCTTTCTAAAGATCAATCAAATAGTTTCCTTCTTAGCGTCCAGCACTGGGCACCGTTTAGCAGAACAGGCAGAAGAACAAACATTTTGTCATTCGAGTCAAGCAGCGGTTTCCCAGCGTTTCTCCGGATCTCCACTGAGCTGTATTCATAAAGTTAATGTATACAATGAGATAGGAAAACTTCTTAACTACCTCGTAGTTGCTGCTATCAATAGAGAAAGTTTGTGCCAATCGGGGAAGAGATGCTACATATATTAAGTTTTGGTCTCATGGTTCAACTTTAAGGCCAACAATCTCCAATAGTCGTGAACATTTCTATCACTTCACCCGAGAAATGACCGATGATGTCAATATCGTCCCATACCTCAGTAGCTCAGTTCACATAGCAGCGCATTTCCTTGTTGAAGTCCGGTGCATGCTTGGAAGAGGGCAGATTAGCTGTTGGACAATTGTACATGGCATCGCGTGATTTTTAAGGTCATGCAACACAACTGTACCACCATGTACAGTATTTCAACCACAATTTCGTTGTTTTTTTGAAAAATTTGTCCCTAGTCGATCTGCCGGGCTGGAAGCCACATTGATACGTGCCGATTTGTGTTGTGCAGAAAGGTAATTTATCACGGGATGTCCGATAGGAAATTTAGCAGGGTTATGCGCTGATAGTTCTTGCAAGAAATAGGACCGTCTTTCCTGTAAATGGCATGCATGTTCAACCCACACTTGGTTAATGATTTGGTGCACGCGCTAAACCATGCAGAAGAGTTCCGGTAGCCTTGTCAGTCTTAAATTTTATACAGCTAAGCCAAACTCTGCTATTGTTTTGCCCTATTACTTTGTCGAAGTAATGCCTATTTAGTAGCCGCTGGAAGTGCTCGGTGAATAGGTTTCTTTCACTGCTTAATCCTTCGTTCCGGTTTTAATTCCAGAAGTCAGTTAGTTGCTTGGTTTTTAAAGAAAACCTCCATATGTTGTTTTAATGGCGATAATCTTCGATGTCCTTGATCTGGAAAACTGGGTCCATTCTTCCCACGCAATATCTTCTCCTCTTCACTTCTGCTGGCTCGATACTCTTCGTTTGATACGCTTGTTTTTGGCTGCTTGTCCCGGCTATTCATCTTATTGTTACATACTTCGTAATACCACACAGAGCCTTTCTTTAGGAGGTCTAAAAACCTAGGGTCGCTTCGGCTACATCTTAGATATATGTAGGCATCTGTGGTAGGTGAATGCACAGTGGAGAGCTTCTCACTCGGGCGATGTTTGCAGGTTCTGGCTAGCCCAGGTGTGCTAAGACGTCTCCAACGTCGAATTTATTTTTATCGTTTGATAATCGAGCTCTGAATATAGCTCCCTATTGTAAATTTCACATTGATCACAGTCTTTTCTAAGCGGGTTTAGCAGCAGGTTGCTGTGTGAATGCTGCAAGTTGCTACCAAAGGAATGGGTCCATAGCCATTACCGGTTTCGTGCTTATCAGCTGAAATAAAGTCAATAAATATTAGGCGTAAGTGTTGGGCGTACAGAGCCCAACGCACACTGTGTGCAGATATATTTTTGACACTAATGGAAGGGACTTACAGTTTATTGCCGATTCCGAACGGCATGAAGAAGCTTCTTATGACAGTTCGTACTTTTGGATGTTTATCCGACGTTCGCAAGAGGTGGGGCAGCGAACAAAAACTTTCAGATGGTACAGGTCGGGATTTGAATCAGTGACCTCTCGCTTAGTGGTCCAAAGCACGTAACCACTAACCCACTGCATTCACCACTTATCAACTAACCCGCAAAATATGTTTTCTCTTCCGAATTCAGCATTGATCTATCCGAGTGCAATAATGACTCCGGACAGGTTCCGATCAGAAGGTCTAAAAATTCCTCCTTGATAAGCTCCTCCGGGTCGCTTTCGTCGTAATCGGGAAGTTACCTTGATTGCATAACCCACTTCATTAATGTAAGCTTCTTTCCAGCCATTAAGGGCTAAGACGCCACCAACTCTTTTCTTCTTATAGAATACCCACTAGTTCGACGTGCATACTAATTTGTTCATCTTTATAGGAAAAAAGAACTGTAAATTTTTTTTAAATTCCCCTTATTAGTTTTCGAGATATTGACAGTTTTATAAATTACCGTTAATCGATTTTTTTTCCCAAAAACTGAGTAGGCAGAATTTTTGACCCCGTCTTAAACATCCCTAGTACAAAAAACGACCGAAATCCTTGGAACCACTTTTGAGAAAAATAGTGATAAGTGATTTTCACAAAAAAATTTGTATGGCAGGTACCGTTATTTCAAAAGGTAAAGCAAAAAATAAAAAGATACCCCGAGATGTAACCCCAAGAACCTTATATACGAACTTTGAAGCAAATCCGTCGAACCGTTTCGGTATCCGACGCCCGGACAGACAGACAGACAGACAGACCGACGGACGGCTTCGGCAGACAGCTTTTTTTGGACTTCTCTATAGTCGTCATATAATTTTTTTCATTATTGGGATAGGTGTTAGCAAAACTTAAGACTATGGCAACATTTATGCCATTCTACCATTTTTAACCTCACTTACTGAAAGTCATAACTTTTACTGACGCACTCCGTATGCGTATTAGTTAAACACATCTCTACACACATTATTTATACAAAATGAAAGTGAGAAAGAAAAATCAATACAGTTTAGCGGCAAAAACACACACAATCGTTTATAACCCAAAAAGTCCAAACTAACATCAAACTAACGTAATTAATAACTTCCGGCGCTGTTCACTTTGTTATTAGCAACTAATACCATCAGAACTAGACTAATTCGACACATTCTTGTACATTATCCATTAAAAGAGCATGCTAGTGCTGAGGGTCAGGCAATTTCCAAAGTATTCACTGATGGTGAAAACATTTCCAAACTTTGAAACTTTTCCCTTTTTGTTTTTTTGTTTTTTTTTGTTTTGCAAGTTAGTGGTTCACTTATCCTTTTGCTTCCTCTGAACTTATGTCATAGCACGTGGTGTCTAACTCCAACCATAAGTGATGTCAACACTTGTCTACTTCAAAACAAAATTTTGGAGTCTCAAACATTGCTAGTTCCCTTGTCAATGCAGAGGATGTACGATGCACTCTTACCTTCACAAATTGACGTGTATTTATTGCCGACATCAAGGTTAAATGTCTTTAACTCAGACATAGAAATTTGTTACAAAGGTTATTTGAACCAGAAACAAAAATGTCCAATCATAATTCGATACATCTTCATTACTTTCACGAAGAGCAGATTCTCTCAAGGAGCAATCTCTTTAAATCAGCTTAATCCATTCTATTTTTATCAATCCAACTGAGTTCTTGCACACACACACACACACCATATATGTAATATATTTTTATGTAATTCCAATAATCAATATCGCTCATAAGATTCGTGTTGCAAATGATTGCTGTCGTACGCTTTCATTCAACGAGGAGATATCAATCTTCCACTGGCATTCTTCCTGGTCTGTTGGTTGGATTTCTTGATGTCCTGTGATATCAAAAAGCGACACAATACTATAGATCGGTTTTAAGCATAATGTCCATTTTCGTATACTCGTATGTACCTAAGACACACAACACATATATCTATACTAAAAGATACGCTTCAATGAAACGACGACTGGTAATGGCAATGTCGTGTATGCTTGACGCACACACAAAAACACACAGCAAGACATTTAATCAAGGATAATGTGCAATTCTTTTGTCTTTTGTCGCCGAGAAGGAAGATAACGTAAGTAAGAGTAATCCTAGATTTTACGATTCCTAAAATCACAATAAATCACAAAGAACGACGAGGAAATTGCGAGACCTTTGCTGGGGTGTCAGTCGCTCTAAATGACAAAGTGATGTTTAATTCATTGTAAGTGGTCGTACCAATGGCTATTTTGTTTCGATGATTGCGATACGCTTGAAACTTTTTTGACAGAGCTTTCAAAAAGGTACAAAGTTGTGTGAAAAGATTTGAACGTTTTTATTTTTTATGTTTCGAAAGAAATGCTATTTTAGGAGAGAACTTAAGGACTGAGAAAATTAGAAATTAATTTCAATGGGAATCATGGTGTTGAGTTTTTTTTTTAGACAAATATCTCCATACTTCATTCAGTCACTCACGGAGAAAGGTTTTTGGTTATTTGAATATTCATATGAAATAAGTAAATCTATTTCTGGGT
Source organism: Ferdinandea cuprea (assembly GCA_963576555.1). Classification (NCBI taxonomy): domain Eukaryota; kingdom Metazoa; phylum Arthropoda; class Insecta; order Diptera; family Syrphidae; genus Ferdinandea; species Ferdinandea cuprea. Next base: position 64,075,550 of record OY754958.1, read on the forward strand.
TATGAGGTTAAATATGCCCCGTCAGCCCCGAAGATGCGAGCATAGGCCGGACGACTGCAGAGAAAGTGTTCTGCTGTGTCATCCTCCTCACCGCAAGCAGGACAGGAAGTGGTGTCGCTTAAGCCCAACACATTCAAGTGTTTAGCCCGAAAGAACGCCTACAAGCAGCCTATAGTCGATTCTCCTCAGAGATAGAAGAAAAGATGCTGACCTTTTGCAAATGTCCGGGCGCAGTAGTTTGGTCTGTCTACATCCACCGAAATCGCGCCACCGAATCCTGTATTCACCCAACACAGGTTCGGGTGAACCTTGCCTAGCAAGCTCATACGAGATCTTATCTCCCTGGATGCCAGTATGACCTGGTACCCAGACAAGATTCACTCTGTTCAGTCTTCCGACCAAATTCAGAGAAAGCTTGAGTTCTAGCACTAACTTGGACGAGGTAAGAGGGTTTAGAAGCGCTTTTAATGCAGCTTGGCTATCACTGCAGATACAAATGCCTCTAGCCCTCAGCCTGTTGTTCATATATATGAATTGCGCATAGCCATTAGGAGGGCAAAAATCTCCGCTTGGAAAACAGTCACCAGTCGTATATCATCGTATATCACCGCGTTCCACAAAGACTCCAGCACCAGACCCCTGTCCGGTTTGCATTCAATCCATGGTTCAGAGTCTGGCCAAAGCCATTCCGTTACCTGTGGAAAGTTGACGTGGTAGTTTTTTCGCAGAAAGATTTCTGGTGTCAGACATTGCATCAGACGGCATATCCATAAGACAGGGGTCAAAGGAAAATTCCAGTGCGCATGGTACCAAAAACCACCTGTCTTTAAGCGAAAGATGGTTTTTAGCGTACACCCCACGATATATAAGTCAAGGGGGGGGAGATTCATCAACATTTGTGAGACTTCCACCGACTTATCATAGACGCAACCGAATAGCCGACCGGAGTGCTTCCGCCTTCAGCCTATGGAGTTCCGCCGCTACGCGCTCAGCTGCTTCCTTTTTTCTCTTTCGCTGTCCCTTAGTGAGGTGCACCTCAAAGCCAGCCACTTCAGGAGCCCGTTCAACCGTAGATATATCATGAGCTAAGCTGTCAGCGGCGGTGCGGTGGGTAGCAACCTTACTCATGCTCAGTTTGCCCAAAGAGTCGGACATAGAGCCACAAGAGTCGCTTGTAGGTTCAATGAATGTTGTTCCAGAATCCAGACCACGGTTGGATTTTGGCTATTGCCAGTACCACCTGAAGTATTAACATCCTTAAGGTTGTTCATTCATAAATATTTTGGGTTTTAACTACTACTCCTGTAAGTTAGAGTACACTAACGGATATTTTTACCTTACTTACGTTTTAAATATAAAATTAATCGGTCATCCACTTGGCTCTGATAATGAAACAAACATCAGCATCAAGGATGTCTATAACATACAGGGTCTTACCGATTTCCTTTGGGCTATGATTCGTTTACATATTCTAAGAAAAAAGTCGTTCTAGAGTAAGGGTCTGCATGTATCGGGGATGTTTCCTGACGTGATTAGTGAAATTATGGAAAGGCCGCAAGATGCGGTATAGGCGTAAACCCAAGCAAAACGGGCCTGATGATCTTCAGCACAACAACAATCTTCCGCCATCCCCGTCTTAACAACCGAACTCTCTCACTATCCTCCAGTGCTAATTACGTGGGTGTCACTTTAGACCCCAAACTCAACTGAAAACTGAACATCGAACATCGATTGCGGAAAGCTAACATCGCTTTCCACGCATGTAGCAAAACTTTTGGTAAAAATTGGGGTCTCCAACCAAAAATGGTTCTTTAGATGTATACAGCTATGGTATGCCCAATTTTCCCTTACGGATCCCTGGTATGGTGGCCCGCCCTAAGTAAAGCTTGTAAAATCACTAAATTAAGCAGAGTCCAGAGAATGTCTACAATCAGGACCACGGGAGCCCTTCGGTTATGCCTGACAGAGGCACCCAATGATTCTAGGCATCCTATCAATGAATCTGGCATATTGACTCAGTCGTATCACTCATTACACCGGACCGGAAGCCACACTGGTACGTACCAATTAGTGTGTTGCAATAGGGTTTAGGACGCAAATAAAACACAGTAAACTGAGAAGGATCTTTTTAAGGACAGTTAGCAGCGATACGCCTTTTGTAGATGAGGCATATTGAGCTGATGGTCCAATCTTCGGGCAGTCTTTCCTCCTCTTAAACTTCTTCTAAAGGGTGTTTTTTAAGAGTTAAGTTTTTCAGGTTGTCAGCACTGGTTAGTAATGGCGTCCAAACGTTATCTGTCAAAGTCAAAAGTTTTCAGTATACAGGATTCAGAGCAACGATTGCAAATTATTGAAATTTATTATCAAAATTCGTGCTCTGTGGAAAATGTGAAAGTCCGCTGTTTTATCGAAAAATTGTATTCAACGATGGCTGAACGGATACGTAAATAAGCAAAACTGTCTCATCTGGAGTGATGGCCACCCACATGCCATACAAGAATTACCGATGCATCCCGATGCATCCCCGGTGGCATCATCGGTCCATTTTTCTTCAAAGACGACCGTGGAAGAAACGTTACCGTCAACGGTGAACGATATCGAGCCATGATACGCGGCATTTTTTTGCCCCAGTTGGATGAGTTGAACTTGGTTGACATGTGGTTTCATCAAGACGGTTCCACATGCCACACAGCTCGTGAAACAATGGAACTGTTGAAGGATGAAATTGGTGAGCAGCTTATTTCTTGAAATTGGATTATGTAAAGTCGTTAGTCTATGTGGACAAGCCGAACACGATTGAAGCCTTACAGGATAATAACGGGTGATCCAAGTAGAGATACTTTTTTCAATAGCCTTTTTTGACAGATCACGTGTGAGTCGTGTCATGCTGTCATGTTATTTTTGTTTAGTATTGTTTGGCATTTCATAATGGAAAGACTTACGCGTGAACAACGTTTACAAACTGTTCAACTTTATTATGAAAATTCACGTTCTATGAGGAATGTGTTTCGTGCACTTCGCTCAACTTATTGTCAACATAATCGGCCTACTGGGCGTACTATTCGCAACACCATCACCCATTTTGAGACCCAGCATTCATTATTGGATAATAGTCGACCGAATAGACCACGTCCAGCACGCTGTGAAGAAAATATAGCGGCCGTAGCTGAGAGTGTACACGAAGACCGTAGAGAGTCGATTCGGCGCCGTTCGCAGCAACTCGGACTGACGTATGGAACGACTTGGCACATTTTACGTCAAGATCTTAAATTGAAAGCGTACAAAATACAGCTTGTGCAACAACTGAAGCCGCTCGACCTTCCCAAGCGACATCGCTTCGCTCTATGGGCTCTTGAAAAGTTCAAAGAAGATCCGACGTTTTCGATGCAAATTTTGTTTAGCGATGGGGCCCATTTCTGGCTCAATGGGTATGTAAACAAACAAAATTGCCGCATTTGGGACGAAGAGCAACCTGAAGAGATTGAAGAACTGCCACTTCATCCAGAATAAACAACGGTTTGGTGTGGTTTGTGGGCCGGTGGAATCATCGGTCCATATTTCTTTAAAAATTATGCCGGTGCGAACGTAACCGTCAATGGCGACCGTTATCGTGCCATGATAACCGACTATTTGATGCCTGAAATTGAAGCTCGTGATCTCGGCGACATTTGGTTTCAGCAAGACGGCGCCACTTCCCACACATCGCATCAATCAATGGACTTATTGAGAGAACATTTCGGTGAGCACATAATTTCACGTTTTGGGCCGGTCTCTTGGCCACCAAGATCGTGTGACATCACACCGTTAGACTTTTTCCTGTGGGGATATGTAAAGTCAAAAGCTTATGCCGACAAACCCGCTTCGATTCAGGCCTTGGAGGAAAACATCACGCGTGTCATTCGCCAGCTACCAGTCGAAATGCTCGAACGAGTGATCGAAAATTGGACTCAACGGATGAACCATCTGCGACGTAGCAACGGCCAACATTTGATAGACATAATCTTCAAAAAATAACTGCCAAAGAATGTTCTTTCAAATGATAATAAACATTTTCTGTGTTTTTTTTCTTTAAAAAAGTAGGGAACCTCGAAATGGATCACCCTTTACTTCCATAAATGTGGCGGTAGGCCTAGAAAGCGTTCGTTTTTGTTTTAATCCTGGTGTTGAAATTTGAGTTCAAATTCAGTGATTTCAATATGGTGATTTAAATTTCTTTTCTTTGTAAAAGGCACTATGACAGCCGCGCTTAGGTTGGTAGAGAGTCCATCCTTGTTACACCAATCTAGGACTGTCTTAAGACCATTTTGCATACGTGTAGAGATCTCGTTTGCTTCATTGCCCCTTATAACCAGGGCCATCGGCGTATCCAACTACTTGGAATCATAAATTACTAAGGTCTCTTGTTGCAGTCTATTAGTTGAATGCAATTTTGGATGACTTAGCCACACATTTGCTCTGAGCTCCGCTAACACCGCCGGCTTGTTAGCGTAAAGCAATGATTTAACTAAGCCAAATAAAAAAAAGTTTCGAGGTGTTAAGTCACACGATCTAGGCGGCCAATTGGCAGGTCAATCACCTGTTATAGCACATTCATCAATTTGAGTTTTCAAAAAGTTAAAAGAGGCTTGCGACACTGTCTTGTTGAAACCATACCTCATTAGTTTCCAGTCCATGCAATTGACCAAAGAAATTACGTTGCAAAATGACTCTGTAGCGATCTTTATTGACTGTAATGTGAGCGTCATTCGCATTCAACGAGAAAAAAAGTGGTGGTGGTATGAAAACCACACCTACAGCTAATTTTTGGTGGATAAAGCTGTGTTTTTTGAAGCACATGAAAGTTTTCACCTGACCAATAACGCATATTCTGTTTGTTGACGAAGCACTTAAGCCAAATATGATTTACTGCATCACTGCAATGAGCATCATTTGTGAAATTCACCATCATTAAAATCAGAGTCGTAAAAGAATGCAATCATTTGGCATTGCATTCTTTGAAGTCTCACTCAATAAATTCAATTAAATGATTTAATTTATTAACTTCACTCAAATACTTCGAATGCTTTCTTCTTTATAACAAAGGGGGTTATAAATGGATATCAGATTCAAATAAACGCCGGAAAATCCTTGGAGGAACTCCTAGAAAAGGGACATTGTAAAAAAAATTGTAAGTAAATCACATAACGATTCGTACCATAAGACAATCTTGAAGTCAGTATGACACATGACGTATTGCATTAAAAATTATTCAAAGACTTCAAGGATTTGAAAGGCTAAATGAGTTAAAATAGCAAAGTGAAATCTCAAAAGAATGCACTCATCAGTTCAAAATAAATGGTGTTTGGATTTTCCAATCTGAAGTATATAAGTGACTGAAGTCAATAAATTAAATCACCTTTCAGATTATTCCAAAAAATGAAATGCCAAAATTAATTCGTTCTTAATTGGTTTAAGGTTTGAGTCCAAAAAAGCGGGAGCCGTATGGCGAACCGATTCGACGGATTTGTTTCAAAGTTCGTATATAAGGTTTTCGGGGTTACATCTCGGGACAACTTTTTGTTTTTTGCTTTATCGTTTGAAATAACGGTACCTGCCATCAAATTTTTTTAATGAAAATAACTTTCTCTAGAAAATGATTCCAAAGATTTTGGTCTTTTTTTGTACTAAGGATAGTTTACTTGTAATTACTAGGAATGGGGCCAACAATACTGCATACTCAGTTTTTGGGAAAAAAATCCATTAACGGTAATTTATAAAACCGCCAATATCTCCAAAACTATTAAAAAGAACTCCAAACTAATTTACTGTTCTTTTTATACTATAAAGTTGAACAAATTTGCAACTTCGATTCTTAATGAAATTTTTTTTCATATAACAATTTTCTTAAGTTATAATTAAATTCGATTTCTCAAAAACCGCTTCAACGATTTTAATAATTTTTTTATTTTCAACAATTATGTAAAGTATGTGATTAAATGTTTTCATTTTGTTTGAAGTGATTCAAAGATTCATTTCATGTAGCGAGACCATTGTAGACCCTAACATCTAAAAGCTTTTTCTTTGCCGACTTGGAATCGATGGAAGAGAAATATCCCTTAAAAAGAAGTGTTTACCTATTACCGCTATAAAAAAAATATCTTCAGACCCATAATACGTCAAAATCACAGATGAGTACTTATACAGATAGTCGACTGAGAGGATTTTTGGCTCTCCCGCCTATCGTTTTTTATTTGCTTCAAAAAGGCGCAGTACTGTGTTCGTATATGTTTTTAAATGCAAATCAAATTGAGCCAGCTCACGCACACAATAGCAGTTCTGCGCCTAAGAATCCATTTTGGAAAAGATCTCATGTTGACATATTAAAAGTCAAAACTGGGCTGTGTCCAATAACATCGTAATAACATGCGACGATTTATAATGAATTTGCAACAGAATAAAATGTTGGTGAATGTTTTTAATTATTATGTAAACTAAAATAATAGTTTTACCAAACAAGCATATTTTGGGTAAACATTTTTAAGCAGTTTCGTAAATATTTTGGCAGTTGTGCAAGTTAAACATAAAATAAGGGTTATCATAATTTGTTTGCCAGTAGTTAAACTAATTTAGCAGTTTTAAATTGTCAGTAATAATAAAATAATTTTGGTGGTTGACTTATCGAATGTCGAGTAAAATAATTAAAAACAAATAATTTTTTAACGGAAGGTTTAATAAATATTTCAGCAGTGAATTAATGAAATATTCTGTAAAATTACTAAGATTGTAGGTAAAATAAATAAAAGCTCAATGAATGAAATTAATGAGTAACGCGTGATAAGTTAACTGACCATTTCAATAATTTAACATAATATTTCAAAAATTCACTGCTATTTTATTCACCGCTATTCACTATTCCAATTCAAAGATGATAACGTTATTAAATTTGTTAAACATGATGAAATTTATTTTATGACGTTGTTAACTTGGAATTGAAATAGTCAAGTCTACAATTTGTGTTTGTCAATTCGCTCGCTCTCATATGAACGTTCCGAATATGTGTATTAATATATATTATATGTTCATATGTCAACGAATTTAATATACATGAAACACTAATCCAAAACTATTAACTATAAATATTTTACACCCAAACATTACTAATTTAGTAATATTCATGCAATTATAAAATAATATATACATTTTATCTCACTCTAATAACCAAAATGGAAAAAATATAACAACCCAAGTATGTTTATTTTAAGGCAGATAAAAAATTGAGAACTATTTCTTATAAACACAAAAATTATTCGAATTTATTATACAACTTCATTATTTATTATATACCTAACTATTTTTTTTATAAACATTAAAATATAAATTAAGCTTGAACTACGTTAACTCAATACTTCGCAGCACTTCACCAACACTTCCGCTATAATCAGCTGGTTTTTGTTGCCATTTGGAATTCTTGCAAAACACCCCGCGCTAATGACATATTTTTGACACATCAACCCCTCCATACTTTATTTGGCTGGCTCACACGTATTCACAGATAGAACATTTGAGAGAGGATTTTTTCTCCATTTTTAAAAATTTTTTGCGGGTTCAAAGGGACAGACGTATGCTGAGTCGACTATCTGTATAATTACTCATCTGTGGTCAAAATCTATATCTGTGCCAGCCGTTCGAACGTGATTGAAAGACAAACATTAAAACAAACATACCTTTGTGCATTTATATACCTAATATTAAAGGATTTCGATACACACCGGTGATGTTCTTGAAAATACCAAAAACACAGCACTTTTTTGCCAATTCGACTGAAACAAATTCGATTTTATTTTAATTTCTGTCAAATTTTCAAAAAAAAAATGGCCGGCGAAAGGGAGTAATGAAAATCCATGTGCTGTGTATGGTCTTGATTTCCTTGGTCAGAGAGGTAGTCCCTTCTAACCACTGGATTCACTGCTCTAATACTAACTATTGATAGCACAATTTACCACTGTCAGAACATTTCACAATGTGCTTCCACTCATGGAGTCCTTAAAACGCCACAACTAATTACATGTGATTATTTACCAGGGTTACTCTTTTGATGTTCACAACCATCGCCCTTCATTAATTTGCGAAATTTTAATGAAATAGCCAACTTCCAATACATTCACAAAAAGCTAGCATTTGCAGATATTTTTTTTTTTTTTAATTCAAGGATTCCCAACATCAACAGTAACATCCTCTGCACATTTTAATTATTCTCAAATTACTCAAAATTATCTGTTGATAAACAACATCCACGGATATTACAACCTGAAAGCACATCTAGTTAACGTACACCATCAGTGGATACAGCTACACGTCAATATTTCCAAAAACGTCCTTTTCAAAGTAATCCTGCACCAAAATGGATCAAGGAAGCAAGCGCTGCAGCAGCAGCAGCTGCAAACAATACATTTCATCCTCGTTCTGGTTACCGAAATTTCACATTTGAAAATAAATCTGTGAATCGCAGCACCCTTTCATTTAACCACCCATATGCACTTCAATGAGATGCAGAGATCTGCGATCCCAGGCAACAAAGGAAGTTCAACTGACACCTCTCGCATTGCCGCATGAGCGCTCTTCAAAATACCGCATCCAAACAATTCGGCTTTTGTTAATGCGGTTCTCTGATGCTGCATTTGCAATTTTAATTGAACGCGCAGCATTGAATTCAATAATTGCCTTGACGCACTCTTCTCAGTGGTAGAAAACTGTGCGTGTCAACTATTTGTTCTTTTTGGACAAAAGGTATTTGGTTTCGACACAAACCCATTCATCGTGATTCATCTAATGCTTAGTACCGACAGTAATTATCGCTAAATAATTAACGCAAAATGTGCGCACATTGTTTATGGTCACAGGATACATGGATACAAGGATGTGCTTAACGGGAAAATAATAGTCAAGACGTGCCCACTGCAACAAATCGCCCAAAATAAATAAACAAAACTTTTGTGTGTTCGAAATTCCTCCACCCGAAAATTGGGATTCCGATTCCGATTCGGAAATCCACTTATGGAATCCACTCGTCAATTTATTCAAAAGGATGATTTCACTTTCGGCTGCACACACACGCACGAACGTGTAGGTATGTCTGAACAAAATAAACAAAATAAAGGAAAAATATTTGCATATATCAATCGCATAACTTCTTCCTGTCAACGAGTTTTTGTTTTCGATAACTCCCGCGCACATTCCGCCTTGATTCATGACGCAGAAGTGTGCAAAAGCCATAGTATAAATAGCGCCTTTCGTTTTGGGAATGTCCTTAAACGTATCCCTTTTTTTTATGTTTCACTTTATCGAAGGAAACAACTCCATTCGGAGAATGTTTTTTTTTCTTTCGTTTCTTCAATTTGAAAGCATCTTGTTTTTATGGCTTCGACATACGAATGCCAATATCCTTTGCGATATCGCATTTGTTTGCGTAACACACTTTTTTGTAATAAATTGAAAGGATGATTAGAAATCATATATAACGGATTGTGTGTCCAGTAAGAGCGACTACAGGGGGCGACTACCCAACCCCTTAACCTTAACAATAAACAAACAACACAAAATACAAAAAAAAAAAATAAAAAATCGAAAAGACATTAATGGAAAGTGAAAAGTTGGCTGCCTCAGGAGTGGGCTGCATACGTCTACATATGTTGTAGGTGATTTTTTTTTTTTGAACCCATTTACCAGGATAATAGCCAGAAAATAAGGATAAAATATGAAAATAATGGGATCAGGAATAAAAAAAAAAAAAAAAACCAAAAAAGGTTTTATATCCCTTAAAATGGGGTACCAATTTGTAAGACAGTACCTTTGAATTACGTCGACATTTTGGGTCGACATTGGGTGACAGCGAACAAATGTAACAATTGTCTGGATTAGATGACCCAATTGTCAGGTCACTGACCATTCTTCAATAGGACTACACCGGACAATATGTGTATTTAAGTGGCTTTAGGTGGAAAACTTGTAGATCGAGGAGTGACTAAGGATTTACATTTTTATTCAAATGCATTTCAACAAGACTACACAAGAAACGGAACGAATTACAATGGTTGGAGGTTTGTTGGATTTAATTGAATTGAAACCACTGATACCCTCGAAAGGTCGAAATAATTGTTTTATTTTTGTGCTAAATTATTATTGTCCAATATGCAGGCATCGAGCTGCTAAAGGGACACCACGTTGAGAGTGTGAAAGGGCGAAAAAATAATCCACGTCCAGTCAATGAACGAAGAACAAGTCCCGCCACCCAATATAACGGGTGATTTTTTAAGCGTAGTTTTTTTAAAAATCGAATAAAACACTCAAATTGGCTTCAAACATTCAAATTTTTTATTGCAATCGATAAATAGGTCTTTGCCGTTTTAAGGACAACTTAATATAAATGTTGTCGGCGGTTCCGCTTCAAATGGTCCATTCGGAAGGTCCAATTTTGCGTCACTTTTTCGAGCATTTCGGCCTGTATTCCACGAATTACGCGTGTTATAAAGGGTGATCCATTTCGAAGTTCCTTACTTTTTTAAAGAAAAAAACACAGAAAATTCAAATTTAATGGATAATGTTTATTATTATTTGAAAGAACATTCTTTGGCATTTATTTTTTGAAGATTATGTCTATCAAATGTTGGCCGTTGCTACGTCGCAGATGGTCCATCCGTTGAGTCCAATTTTCGATCACTCGTTCGAGCATTTTCCTCCAAGGCCTGAATCGAAGCGGGTTTGTCGGCATAAGCTTTTGACTTTACATATCCCCACAGGAAAAAGTCTAACGGTGTGATATCACACGATCTTAGTGGCCAATCGACCGGCCCAAAACGTGAAATTATGTGCTCACCGAAATGTTCTCTCAATAAGTCCATTGACTGATGCGATGTGTGGGAAGTGGCGCCATCTTACTGAAACCAAATGTCGCCGAGATCACGAGCTTCAATTTCAGGCATCAAAAAGTCGGTTATCATGGCACGATAACGGTCGCCATTGACGGTTACGTTCGCACCGGCATAATTTTTAAGGAAATATGGACCGATGATTCCACCGGACCACAAACCACACCAACCCGTTGTTTTTTCTGGATGAAGTGGCAGTTCTTCAATCTCTTCAGGTTGCTCTTCGTCCCAAATGCGGTAATTTTGTTTGTTTACATACCCATTGAGCCAGAAATGGACCTCATCGCTAAACAAAATTTGCCTCGAAAACGTCGGATCTTCTTGGAACTTTTCAAGAGCTTGGGAAGGTCGAGCGGCTTCAGTTGTTGCAGTTGTACGCTTTCAATTTAAGATCTTGACGTAAAATGCGACAAGTCGTTCCATACGTCAGTCCGAGTTGCTGCGAACGGCGCCGAATCGACTCTCTACGGTCTTCGTGTACACTCTCAGCTACGGCCGCTATATTTTCTTCACAGCGTGCTGGACGTGGTCTATTCGGTCGAATATTATCCAATAATGAATGCTGGGTCTCAAAATGGGTGATGGTGTTGCGAATAGTATGCTCAGTAGGCCGATTATATTGACCATAAGTTGAGCGAAGTGCACGAAACACATTCCTCACAGAACGTGAATTTTCATAATAAAGTTGAACAATTTGTAAACGTTGTTCACTCGTAAGTCTTTCCATTATGAAATGCCAAACAATACTAAACAAAAATAACACGACGGCATGACACGACTCACACGTGATCTGTCAAAAAAGGCTATTGAAAAAAGTATCTCTACTTGGATCACCCGTTACATGGAGTATCTCTCCAAAGTTCACTTACTGGATCTATATAGCAATGATAAGGCCCATTATAACTTTTCATTCTGTTATATGGTGGAAAAAGTCGGCGATAATCAAACTTAACAAGATACAACGTCTTGCAAACATTGGTATCTCCGGTGCCATGAGAACCTGTCCCACGGCGGCCATAGAAGCTCTAATAGGATTAACATCCCTCCACATTTTAATCAAAAAAGTGGTAAAATGCAACACTGCAAGTTTGAAACAAACGAAAGAGCACACCATTAGCAATCACTTCGAACTAAGGGAAGTGCTATCGGAAGTCCGCGAACATGAAAAACACTATCCTTCAACAAGGATTTCTCCACTAAATGAGAGAACAATGGGTTGGCAACAACCCCCCCCCCCCCCCCCCCAATTTTCCAAAACGGTCTAAAGTGGTATAGGGACGGTTCAAAAATGGATTTGGGGTGAGAAGCTGGTCTCCACGGACCAAACAAAAATGTATCAATACCTATGGTAAAAAGTCCCAGTGTATTTAAGGCAGAAATATACTGGGACATGCCATTAAGGAATGCGCAAATCTTATTCACATGCCAGCAATTAAAGGTGCTTACATCCGTATATTCACGGATAGTTAAGCAGCTATAATTGACTCCAAATCAGTACTGCACTTCTTTGAATAATATCAAGCACTGAGTACTAGAAACAAAACCGAAATCTCGTGGGTTCCGGGACACGATGGAATGGAAAAAGCAAGCAGAAAGCTGTCTACTGAAAGCAATGGATTGCACAAGCTTGCCCTAAAATGCCCAAACATTATTTTTTGAGTCTCCTGTCTCAATATCATGTCAAAACGCCCACAGATTAAAATGGCAAATCGCCCACTTTTCTGATTTTGGCAATTTTTCGCGGTATCTTATAAAACACATGCGTGTGTGCTTGTTGAACATTTTATATTAAATTTATTGAAAATTAGTCTAAAGTCTATAGCGAAGTAAAGTTTCCCTTCTCTCAATTCTTCCACACAGATTGAGAGGAGACAAAAAATTCGCTTACAATAAGACTACTACTCAATAGTGGTGAGGTTGCTGACATAAAACCTCCCTTCTGCCTAATAAAGGGTTCGATTGAGGACTACCAACCTATAATAGAATAAGTTTATAAGACTAAGAATACTAGTAGGACAGGACATTGCCTCTGGCGAAAACATGGAAAGAACCTCAGACTGTCAGATACAGACATTTGCACTGCAGATTCTCTGGTGATCTGCAGGCTGTTGAGAATATACCACACATATTGTATAAAGGCGAAAGATTGCTTCGCGTAGTCGTAGGAAATTCTAAGGGAGACACTTCTTCGAAGCTTTGTAGGAAATAGACGGCAGAAACTTTAAAGGTCCCCTTGGCTTTTGTAGGGTAATTGGTTGCTTCAAAAGCGAAAGTGTTTAGGATATTTGTCTAAAGTTGGCCCTCTTCGGTGCCAAGTGTTGTATGATGACTTTTGTAATACACCCCTTTATTAACCTACGATAAAAAATAGAATGTGACAACATTAACAACTTACCTTACCAATATGTTCAAATATATTTTTTCTAAAACAGCAGGAAGAGACGCTATTCTCCCATTTGCATTTCCCATGAGAATTTTATCCCATTACGGTTGTAATGTTCTTTTCAAGACGCATCATTAAAAGCTGTTGCTGTTTGAAAGAATGAGAACTGTTGTATAGAACGTGATATCTCAAAGAGTCTTATGCCGGCTTTTACTGACACCCACATCTACCTCACCATTTCCATTAAAATACTAATTTGAAAATTTGTTCTGCAAATCCAGTCTCATTCTCGTCCACAAACTTACAATTCAAATATAAAACGCCAACGTTCATAATTGACAATCTGTTTGGCTCCTTCCAAACACACAATTTGTGAAGAATCATGGCATCGTTTTAAACCGAGCACCGTGACAAGCACAATCGCATCGATTAATAAAGTTCTTTCCCAAAATTAACCTCAATTTTAAACACAACCGCTGGCATTTTCATTATCATCCAACTTTCCCTCACATCAGTCAAAAAAAAAAAAAAAAAAATTAAAACACCAACAATTGTCTGCGGCGAAATTCTTTTATAAATTATGATGCGACCCGGTGACCAATGTCCTTGTGGAGTAATATTCCACCTCCTTTCCAAAGTTTGGGGAATTTTAATATTTCATTATGTAAAGGATGCTTAGTAAAAAAAAACAAAAAACACAAAGATTATGTTAAAACCATCACCACTGTTGTTCACTTGTAAACCCAAGCTGGTAACTCGCGGTGACAGATGCTCCAAAGAACAAACAAATCAACTAACATTAGGGGAAAAAATATTAAAAAAGAAGGAAAAGTGATAGAAAAGCGAAAAATAATATTTTGCTTTTTCTTAAAATATAAAAAAAAAAAAAAATGCGACATCTGACAAACAGAAGGATATTTCATTATCTTGTTGACTTTTCTTTTTGTCCCACTTTGCTGTGGAAGGTATCTGTGTTTTTTTTTTTCTTTCTCTATCCATCCTTCTGTCATTCTAACTACATTAGCTTATGTTCGCATCGTCGTCGCAAAAAATATACAAAAAAACGAAAACAATTGAGTTCAGTTGTATGGGGAGAGGGAGCGCACCTGAAAAGGATATCCTCATAAATACACGGTGGAACCGTTTCCTTTGTTTTCGTTTCTTTCAACAAAAAAAAAATTGTATATAAATATATATGGCCTTTGGGCGAAACAGAAAACAAAAGGATATAGCTGCATAGCTGAGTCAAAAGACTTTATTAAATGAAGATTGCTGTACAAAGTACACACTACACATTTATTCGATTAGTTGGGAAGCGAGCGAGAAATGAAGAATGTTCCGTATAAAGGATAATCTACTCGAATAAATGTTGAATTGAAAATTCACAGTAATGACTACGTTCCCAGAGGGTAATTAAACAAATTCAATGATTGAATTGGACGGCGTTGGCCCAGTTGTGAAAAATAATTCAACGATTAAAGTCTTAACAAACAAATTGCAGATCTAAATGATGGGACCGGGTCAGCCCCTGGGACTGATTAACTGAGCTTACTTACAAGATTGAAGGATAGATGACTGGAATTATCCATGAGAAACTCTTTAGTCCAACAAATTTATTATCCAATTCTGAGAAAATCTTTATAGAGTCAGTGCAAAAAACAGGCCTAAGAAGAGCGGTCTTGTGGTCCTAAATAATTTTTCATTGGAAATATCATAACTTTTGAAATGCTTAACGACACAATTTAAATTTTCTGCATGGTGTTTCACAATCAGAGCCTACAAAGAGCGCCAACGTGAGAAACTCCCCACCTACCACAGACGCCAACAACCAGTGGTCTCAGTAACGCGACATCATCAAGGAGGTAGCCGAAACCAGCCACCCCAGGAAAAAAGGCCGTGGTATGTTGATGTATGCGTATATCGGAAAAAAGTGACAGAAGATGCACACATTAGAACGCTGCAGAGGTAAACAAGGGCAGCAAGGGATGAGTTCCGAGCCAGGAGAAGGGAGGAGAAGAAGATCCTGCGTAGAAAGAAAAGAGAGCACGCAGTCTCCCAGCTCAAGGAGATCGAAGAGTCACGCGACCGAAACAACATCCAGAAGTTCTACAAGAAAGCCAAGCAACTGGCTGCTAGCTTTAAGACCGGAACACAGGCTCTTCGTAACAGCGATGGTGGAGGAAAGCATGCCCGATGACTGGACCATCAGCTCCATATGTCCATATACAAGAAAGGCGATCCTATGTCTTGCAAGAACTATCGAGGCATATCCCTGCTTAATGTCGCATATAAGATCCTATCCAACGTACTGTGTGAACGTCTGAAACCTCTCTGCAACACACTAATCGGCACGTACCAGTGTGGCGATAGCCGAATTCGGGATCCCGTAAAAACTGATCCAGATGTGTCGCATGACACTAGATAACACGCGATGCAATGACAGTTTGACAGTAGCTCATCTGAACTCTTTCAAACATGCCCCGGATTTCGGCAAGGAGATGCGCTGTCGTATGATTTCTTCAATCTTGTTCTTGGGCAGATAGTGCGCAGGGCAGGTGTCAACACGGAAGGCACTATCTTTAACAGATCAGTCCAAATGCTGGGGTATGCGGACGATATAGATATCATCGGTCGATCCCAGCGTGCCGTGATAGAGGCTTTCACGGCTATTGAAGAACAGGCGAAACTAGTTGGCCTTGAAGTGAATGAGGACAAAACTAAATATATGCTATCAACAAACAAACAATCATCTGTCCACCGACTAGGCCAAAATGTAACTGTTGATAGCAGAAACTTCGAGGTAGTTAAGGAGTTCATCTACCTCGGGGTAAACATCAACTCCACAAATGACATCTTAGTGGAGATCCGTCGAAGAATTACCCAAGGAAACCGCTGCTACTTCGGTTTGGCAAAACAAATGGGTTCAGAACTCCTAACTCGAAGGACAAAGTGTATGCTCTACAGAACCCTTATCCTGCCAGTTCTGCTATACGGTGCCGAGTACCAAGATGTGGATGTAGTCCGAAAAGCCAAAACTCGTCGA
Source organism: Ferdinandea cuprea (assembly GCA_963576555.1). Lineage (NCBI taxonomy): Eukaryota > Metazoa > Arthropoda > Insecta > Diptera > Syrphidae > Ferdinandea > Ferdinandea cuprea. The sequence goes on from OY754958.1 coordinate 64,091,880, forward strand.
CTACATTGGCTCAGCCACATCGAGCGAATGGACAACAACGCTCCAGCCAAGAGGGTCTACGAATCCCAGCCCCCAGGTTCGAGACGACAAGGAAGACCGAACCTCCGTTTTAGAGTCCAAGCCATCGCGGATGACAGAGCGCTGGAAGCAGCGTGCGTGGTATCGCAGAGGGTGGAAGGCTGCCGTATCTCAGGCAGGGACTCTTCACGGGTAGGGAGCCCGATAAGTAAAGTAAGTAAGTTTTACAATCATTGACGTAAAAGTTTTCTTAGAACTTATCACAACAGTAGATGCATAAGAAGAATCTTTTATGATCAGAATAGAGCGATCAGTACATTCCTACATTAAGCGCTCTGTTTAGATAATATTAAATTGGGGGTTGGAGGGCGTTGTATTCTATCCCAGAAAACTGCGGGGCCTCATTTAGAGCTCATCCGTCATACCGCAGTTAGTTATAAAAACGACTAGCTCTTTGGGTGAGGTGGCAGTTATATAAGAACGTTGACGAGCTTGTATTAAGGGGTTACATGGGTTTCTCAGCTTTTATTGTCTTATTAATTTCTACAAAATCTCGAGAATATTGTCCTAAATTTTCAAGTCATTCGGAGTAAAAGTTTTGCAACTTGGGAAGGGGCACACTCAATTAGTTGAGGTTTATTTGAGGTTATCCTAACTTTAAACCCGTTTTACTCGAAACTGTCTTTTCAAAGTCTGTTGTCAAAAGTTCTCGAAAACCACTCAACCGATCTTAATGAAATCTTACACAGGTCTTCGAGATAGAATTCACGAGGATTTGGACGAAGGATTTCTTTTTTTTTCAATCACAACTATTTAAAAAAAAGAATTTTGAACAAATTTTACAAAAATTAGAATTTTTTTGTAAAAATGTCTGCCAAAAATCCATTTTTTTTTCTATTCGTCCAGATTCTAGTTTATGGTCTTAAATAAAATACGATTTTTGTTTTTTTCACTTCTGATGATCCTGTCACGAGTTCTACGCGGACGCACCTTTTTTCCGAGGGATCAACGGAAATGACGTCACAATAACGGAGTTTTGAATATTTGCCTTTGAAAATTTCAGAAATTCTTTTTCAAATCTATGTCTTTAAGACAGTAAAAAGTTTGAATAAAATATTTTATTTTTTATACAAAAAAAAAATTGTTGAAAATAGAACTTTCTTTCCCCGAATAAACCCATGTTACCCCTTAAGCAGTTGCAGACACAGATTTAGTATGTGCCCCGCTGTTTCCTCCATAGCCATTTTAACACTACAGTCCCCCGCGAGGAAGCCTGCGACTAGCCGAATCTGACTTCTACTAAGTTGTAGTAGTTGTTTCATCATGAATTGAGATGCGTATCCTGTTCTGGCTATTTCGGCTTGCCTTCATGTCCACTGTGACCTGCCACCCAAATCAAGTGTACTTTATTGGTGGTGGCCGGTATTAGGAGGAGTTGAAGACAATCCCAGACTAGTTTTGATGTTATCTCATAGGCGTTAATTGCAAGTAGAGCTGCTCTGCTGTCAGAGCGAATGTAAATGATTTTATTCGTTGTGAATCTGTTAAAATTCTTTCGAATGCAGAGTTCTTTTGAGTTCCTCTAACAGGATGGACTAGATTGGAATTTGTTTCATCTTCTGTTAAGACCGTGTCTTTCATGAGTTCTAGATGAAGTGGTGGGATGGTTAGGATAATCTCAAGTGCAGCAGTTGGTCTTGTTCTTGCATCAGGTGCACAAACACAGGCTAAATTCTGCATTTTGTTTAGGTTAGCCTATGCGGACCTCTACGTAACTTTATACCGCCAAACGGCGGCCACATACGCGACAATATGGCTAGTTATTGCCGTATACATCCATAGTGTCATTTTGGTTTTGCGTAGACTTTTGCTTGTCCACAGTGACCGAAACTATCCTGGCCTTGTCGATAGTTTTGGTAAGGTGAGAGTTTTCATCCAGTGTGATTCCTAGATATTTAACTTCCGACGAGAACTCTATTGATTCACCGAAGAGTGTTGCCTTTTTGAGTCTTTCTCGAATTCTTTTCTTGGTGAATGGTGCTATGGTGCTTTTCTTGGGATTGACCTGTTTACTAGTTTGTCTGCAATTTTCGCAGGTTCGACCTTAGGATGACAAGAAAGAGATGCTTGAACTTCAAGAACTGCAGAGCAATAAGTCTCCTGAATGTTGCGTATAATATCTTGTCAGCTATATTTTGCAAAAGCCTAAAACCTTTCGCCAACAACAACCTGATCGTTTCATTAATTCAGCCATCGATCAAATTTTAACAATGCGACAGATCTTAGAAAAAATGCGGGAACTTCAGATCGATACGCACCATCGGTGCAGAGATTGACCCAATCGCTGTTTCTTCGGGCTAAGAAGGCAGATACTATGTAAGATCCTAGTCATCCTCCTGCTGTATGGTCTTGACTCTGTCAAAATGGATGTCTTAAGAAAGTAGTTATGCCTCGTTGAACTCATTTTGAAAATTGTCTGTTCCGTTTTTTTACTTAAAATGCATTTTACTCAAAATATTTACTTAATAAATTTTTTGAAATTTCCTAAATATTATGTTACGCATCGACAGATTTTGTTGGAAAACCATTTTTTGTCAGAAACCAACAAGAATTGCACCTAGTGAATTACTCATTTGATCTGACAAATCTTTTTTTGTGGTCTGAGAAGGACCTTTTTGAAACAGTTTATGGAATGTTTATAACAATTGTTCAAAGTCCCTTCATTCCATTTGAATATATGTACTTTTTGGAGCGCTTAACCATTTTGGATAGCAGATTTGCGGTCAGCAAAATTCTTCTCATATTTTCCGAAGGGGCACTGATATTTTCTTGGAGATTGGAGAGTAGACATACATATTTTGTTCGGCGGAACTTCAGGAATATGCCCTTAAAGGATTATACTTCTAAACTGGGATACCCTGTATATAAGATGCAGTGTCATTGATAGTTAGCTTTCGACTATCGATATATTTCGATAGTTTTTTTCCATTTAAATGTACCGATAAAAAAGTTCCATGGACCATATCAAATACGATTTTCTATGTTTTATATGGAAAGCTACTTCAGTACGTCTCCTCCCAAGAACTTAGTTAGAACTTTGGGTATGGTAATGAAAATGTTAATTAAGTTCGATGAAGCTCAAGTTAATAAACAAAGCTGCCGTATTTGTCGAGATGATAATCCTCAAGTCTATATTAAGACACCGTTTCATCCACAAAAACTGAGTGTTTGGTCTTTTTTTGTGGCTTGTGGGTTGGTGGAATAATTGTTCCGTACTTCTTTAAAAACTATGCTGGCTACGGTGGCACTCTTTTCTTGCAAAAAAGCTATTGATAACAAGTGGGGACTACAACCTCGAATCACTCACTGGCTATATATCTCGGTTGTAAGACTGATACTATGATAGAAAGCGATAAATCGCGATAAACTAGGCAAGGTCCAGAGATCAGCATGTTTATGATTAAGTGGAGCACTTCGCATGGAATTTAAATGGACATTCTGTTCCATTTAATACCCCTTGACATTTTTAGCAGACAGACGGCTGCTATCACGGCCACTCGCCTCAAAGTTACTTCTCAATGGACCGATAGTGAAATCGGCCACTCTGCAATTTTGAACATACTCAGAATCCCTTCTAGAAATATAGACTACACCACACCCCAACTGCTGTTCGACAAAAACTTCCAGCTATCCATTCCTCCGGCAAGGCATCCTCCCAAAAGGATCCAAGGATCTGAACGGACGGTTCAAAAACAAATGATGGGGTGGGTGGAGGTGTCTTCTCAGACAGACTAAATCTTAGTCTCTCCTTCCGTCTTCCTAATCATTTTAGTGTTTTTCAGGCGGAAATTATGGCGATAAAGGAAGTCTTGTCCTGGCTAAAAAAGAACGTGGTATCCGTAAAGGATATTCGAATCTTTTCGGACAGTTAGGTCGCCATCAAGTGGCTGGACTCTGTCTCTATTAACTCTTTATTAGCCCTAGATTGCCGATCATCTCTAAAGGAGATGGCTGAGCAGTTCATTCATTCACCTTTGCTGGGTGCCGGGGCATAGAGACATTTCGGGTAACTGCAAGGCTGACGAACTCGCCAAACTTGGAACTTCCCTCTCAATCTTGCCTGAAAAGGGCTTCTTAGGCATACCAGGCATTTCCACATGCAAACTCTTGTTTAAACTGGATGCAATAGAAAAAACTAACCACAGATGGACAAATGGTACTACTTGTCTGACAACGAAGCAGATTTGGCCTAGGCTGGATCTAAGACGCTCAAGGAGCTTGATCACCCTAAATCGATCGCACATTAGTGCTACAATTGGTGTCATAACTGGACACTGTCTGTTAGGCAGGCATGCAACAAGGCTTGGCGCCTATTCCAACGACTTCTGTAGGAGCTGTATGGATGAGGAGGGGGAGGAGACTACTCTACACCTTCTTTGCGCATGCCCTGCTTTCTCCCGAAAGCGAAATCACCATATGGGGCCTTCTTCTATAAAGATCTTAATGATCTAAACTCAACCGACCCAAAATATCTCTCACGCTTTAAAAGCACCTCAAAATGGTTCAACGTGTAGGCAGGAACTTCAGATCATAGATATAGGTCTAACAGTGAGTCGGACTTCTATCTGACTGCCACTTCAACCTAACCTAACCTAACGTATGCTGACCAGAACATTACAGGCTATGGAGACCACTATAGAGCCATGATTACTAGCTTTTTCGTTCATCAATTGAACAACCACTATGTGAAGGAGCTGTGGTTTCAACAAGATGGCGCAACATGTCACACAGCTCGTGCCACAATTGATTTATTGAAGAAAACGTGCGGTAACCGTTACGGACCCGTGAATTGGCTTCTAAGATCGTGCGATTTAACGCCGCTTGACTATTTTCTGTACGGATATGTGAAGTCGCTAGTCTACGCCGATAAGACGGAAACGAGTGACCAATTGGAGGACAACATTCGCTGCGTTACAGCCAATATACGTCCGCAAATGTTAGAAAAAGTCATACGTCCGAGCCAGCCGTGGCGGTCATATGCCAAAAATCATATTTAAATGATAATGCCAGAAGACTATCTTTGGAACGCGGACCGAGTACTTGTGTCTGGTTCAGCTCCTCCTCAGAGCTCTTGCACCATCAATGCATTTTGGCATGGATCCTGTATTAGATATCGTCACAGAAGTTCATTCAATTGTCGTACCTCCCTGCAGAATGTGACACTTTCTGAAACTGTGGCTGTGCCTTTTTCCAATCCAATTTTTAAAGCAAATTTAAATTTTTGAATGCACCTAAAATTTCATGGCATGCTGGAAATTTTTTATGACACATATTGCATCTCTCTCAGTCCTCTTACATCACAACCTACTTAAACTTGAGTGAAAACCACATTACATGGCTCTTTTAGCTGTCATTACCAAATGTCCATCACATGTTTGTGTCCATTCAACGGAGACCTTCCCTTTACGAGCAAATAAACTAAAAATATATGAAACTTCTGAACTTTGAAAGCATACAGTTATATAAAAGTGTTGTCAATGTATCTATATCTCCAGTGCCAGCTGATTTTCGTTTTGCTACTGCATCAATGTTTTCCATCCCATAGCTCATTACATTCACCAAACCAACATTTTCCGTTATTTTCTTGTCGTGACATGAAGTTAAAAAAAACTGTACAAAAATAAGGAGGAAGGTAAAGTATCTCTGCTTTCCTTTCATCATCGCTTGTACCTTGTTCAGAATTAAACTTTGTGTTACAACCGTTCTTGTCACAGTGATGTAAGCCCCTACACACACATATTTCAAAAACTCTCAACCTTTTAGCTGATATATGGAAAATGGAATATGGAAACTTAATTAAATATTACTAGCTATGGGCAGGTTTTTTCTCCTCAAAAAAAAAAATGGTTGCTTTTAATGAAATTCAATAGCCAAAAAGAAATCCGATAGAGGGTGCGATCCATAAAAGGATTTCTTCTTCTCCCGTTTTACTTGAAGAACAAACAACCGAACGCAATACATCAATTTTTGTCTTTTACTAAATATCCCTTCGGTTTATTAAATGAAATGACGGCCAGAATTCGGATGATGGTTAGTGGTTTAGACAAGTACTCTTCGCAAACAGTTAGCGGAGTCATTGTAACAGGACCGTTTTAACAAAATTTATAGCTACACAACACATGATTAATGAGGGATCATTACAAAAGACCGTCTGTGTTTGGATTGGATGGGGGCGATGGGGATGGTGTGTGGTTGAGAAACTTTAAACGAGCTTCCCTTAAAGAGGCGACGACACCTTCTGCCTTCTGATGGATTTACACATTCTGCCATCTGGCCGATGTGATTTATTATTGAGCCTTAAAAGTTCTATATCCGTGTGGCGGAGGGTCGGGCTCGAAGCATCAGGTTACGCACTGTGGTGGAACGTATCTGCAAATAAAATCTTAATGAATCACCAAGGCAGAGATACCAATCACTCGGTTATACGCGCGTAGGTAGTTTGAAAGTTTTATGACAATCACAGGACGGACATGCCTGGTATCGGATCGGCTGCAAAAGGGATTTGCATAGATTTCATTTTGCCTCGACATTGAATTATGCTCGTCAGGTATCTGTAAATCGGAGAGGATCTCACCTTTCCACATGCTCCACAAATATGTTGTAGAAGCCACCACCTTCTTGACGTCGCCCGAAAGTCATTTGTTATACGTGTGCTGCTGCTGGCGCTGTTGTTTTTGAAATAAGAATCGCCCAAGGAACGTACGTTGCGTACCTACAACAGGAATGATGTTGCGTACTGTGGGGTTGTGCGATGTGTTCGGGGCCGAATGGAGTGGCAGTGTTATTTTAAGCCCTCAAGTTAGATAGATGTATTGTGTATTATGTTGTGTTTGCGCATTTCAGGCAGTCTTTTCATGAATTCACTACGGAGTTTGAAATAATGCTTGCAGTACCGAGTAAGTGAGCATTAATTTGAGATAAATGTGATGTATTTGCTTTTTGGGGCAACGAGTAGGGGCTAACACAGAGGAAATTGATTTGCATTAGAGAATTTCAAATGAAACTGATTGTATGATAGAACGTTTTACCACTCTCAGTTAAGGACAGGAGATGAAAATTTTATGATAACAAAATGTTATTTCAGAATGCTGTTTGTAAAGCATTTGAATTGGCAGGATGCACAATTGATTGGGGTTCAATGTCTTTGCATTTTGAACATATGAATTTTGTGTGTCAAAGACCATTTTCGAAAGGTGTATTTTGTTCTTGAAATATTCATCATTGTTTGCTGTTTTTGTAGTAGCTAGGATAAATTAAATGTATACATGAGTATCCGGTTTTGGCAGACAGGTATTTCTAACATTCGTGTTTGTGTTATGGAAAAAAAATCGTATGCCAAGGTAGTGTATCTTCATCATTCAGTCGACACTGAACAAGGTGTTTAAGAAAATTCTACTAAAGTTGAAATATAACTTTAAGTACTATACCTTAGCCTTACCATGTGTCGTATTTTCGAGAAGTTGATTTTTTGTTTAACTCAGTAATAACTTCAGGGTGTGAGGTGGCTTAGTGGTTAAGTGCGATAGAGCCCGGTTCAAATCCGACCTGTACAACAGAAAAGTTTTGTTATTCGCAGCCATGAGAAGCTCCTTTAAAAATAAATTTCCGTTCGGAACCAGCAAACTTTTAAAGTCATTTCAAACAGTGGTTGTTGCCATTTTATCTGCTGACAAGCTTCAATATAAGTGCCTAATTTTAGAAATTCTGTACCGATATAATGGTCCAACTGTGACGCATTACAGGAGTGCCCGATATAGTACATTCTCCTATCGTATGGCAAAAGATGTGGTTTCAACAGGATGGGGGTGCAATTTTAGCACTTACAAGAAAAAGAGTATCGAATCAATGCTAAGCGCATGGTGTTACTCGAGCTGCAAAAAGGGGCGATTTGGCTAAAGGAGCAGGTAAACTACACAGTTTCACAGTCAGTATTTTTGGTCGTTTGCTAGAAACATAAAGAATTTGGCTTCTACTATTTGGATTAAGCAAATGTGCTTGCTGCTGTTTTGCACCTTAGTCAAGGCCTACAGATTGCGCTCTATCTCCCCCTATACTCTAGCGCGTAGAACAATTAAACAAATCTTCTTCTGGACTCGTATTGTGGCAAGAGATCAATTCGAGATCAAAATACTCACTATCGCTCGGAAGTGCTGTTCTTTTTTTGAGGCCTCTTTTCAAGAAGATGGAACCTGCATTTGTTCAGCCAGTCTCAATCTCATACTCCTTAAATGGATTAGAAATTGCATTTCGGACAGTTTATTTCAAGTTGCTTTTTGCGGCTTCAAGTAAGTTACAACCAAATAACTGCTGGTGTTCCTCAAGGCTGCGCTTTCTCTCCGATTCTCTTTAATGAGGGGATAAATTGATAGAGTGGGATTTAATACTTCCAAAATACAATGATTTTTTCTGCGAAACCCTAATACTCCGCCATTCTGGGTTAATGTGTTGGAATGACCATACATTCGTTCTCGCCAGAAAGGCTCCACAATGTCTAGGCTTCCTCAAGCAATGAAATACTTCACTGCTTCTGAACTGGCCTCAGTTAATATGGCGTTTATCCACCCCAAACTTGAGTATAACGCCCATATCTGGTCCAGTACAGCACTTACGTATTTGAAGCTACTAACTATATTGGACAAACCTTCAGACACTGTTTCCATTTTAAAAATTGTCCAATAAATTTAGTTAAATCAAAAATCCATCTATTTTATTTGATTTGACTACCGCAATCGTATCCTTACAATAATGCTCAACTTTGTAACGTCGCTATTGCCAACAGATTCACATGTTATTATGCTTTTCTAAAAACTAAGGTTAACCAGGTCGCTGGTTCAAATCCCGACCTGTCCTACCTGAAAGATTTTTATTCGCTGCCCCACCTTTTGCGATCGACTGACAAACATCCAAAAGTAAGAACTGCCATGAGACGCTTCTCAAAAATAAATTGCCGCTCGGAATCGGCATTAAACTGTAGGTCCCTTCCATAAGTGTCTAAAAATACATCTTCGCACACACGGTGTTTGGAGAAGCTAGGGTTTGGGTTGCGTATGGGCCGTTTACGACTAATTTTTTTCTTTATGGTTAAATACTCCACTGTACGCCGTTACCAATCATTGGAAGATGTTCCGGTGCTTCTTTATGAAGTTGTTGTTCAAGGGAAATAGTGCTGTCGATGATGCTGCGATCAATGACCGCAATCACGATTTTGTGTTTGATTTTTCTTTCACCGAGCACTGGCCCTTCGACGTGAAGTCTCTCTTGGTCTGCGTAGTTTCCTTGTCAATGAAACGTTGGGACTATTTAAACTTAAAAGCTGCTTTGGAGCTCTATTGTATCTTTAGAATATCTCTAAATATACTTTATAGTACTTTCTGAAGAAGCAAACTTCCGCTACAAAAATCACCTGGAGGTTATATCTGCTTTTCGGGAGAGTGTTGGTCTCTTTTGCGTTAAACATTAATAATCGAATCTAACATTAATGTACTTAGTTTTCACGTCTTTCGAAGTCGATTCAACATGCTTGGAGTATTAACGTTTTTTTATCGAGGTTTACACCCAGATATTTGACTTCATCGGAGATAGGAATGGTGACACCTTTAATCACGAAATGGGATGGACAAGTAACGATTCTCCTTTTCATGTAGAGAACAGCCGACGATTCACTTAAAGCCCATTTCTAGTGCACCAAACATCGATCAAATTTAGGAATCTCTAGGACAGAAAGAACGGCGACATCATCCGCATAAGCTTGAGTGTAGTTTGCAAAAAGATTGAGAGCGGTAAGCAGAGAGTCTACCAGAAAACACCATAAAAGGGGAGACAGAACACCACCTTGAGGGAAGCACCTATTCACGCCTTATGACGCACTTGTCACAATCTACATCGGCTACCAGCGTCCTGTACATTAGCATTGCTTTAATCCACAACACCAAAGTTTCATCTACACCATGCTGTCTGGCTGAGTTACACATACTGTAAAATGGTCTCATTTTCAAATACACCCTCAATATAAACGAAAACGCCCAACGCGTACTCCTTTCGGTCAAGAGCACTTTCAATCCTACCAACAATTTTCAATTTTCAAACCTACCAGAATTTTCCGCGCTGATAGGCATGTTGCATCTCGGAGAGAGGATGTGATCGAAGAGCAACTTTGCGCACATGCAGCTCAACTAACTCTCCAAGTTTTTGTCTAGAGTATAGCCAGACTTACAAATTTTTGGTATGAAAACCACTTTAACCATACGCCAGGGGGAAGGTATGTAGGCCAAGGCCAAGCTCGCGGTGAAAATTCTTTTCAGCGTTGGCAAAAGCTGACTCAAACCTTGTTTCAGCATAGCTGAATAAAATCCATCAGCGCCAGTTGACTTGAAAACCTCAAAAGATGCAATAGCATATTTAATAACGTCAGCAGTAACTACCCCCGATGGAATATACCGCGGTACTGCCGATAGTGGATAGACGAACAACATTAAAAAAGAATACGTATACGCCACCGAAATCAAATAGTTGATCGATCCTATAGCTAATGTTATTACATTGTTTCAGCTGTCTGGTATTTCATTTGAAGATAGTATCACTTTCTGCAGCAGCATTAGCTTAAGATTAGGTAAATTTGAGGTACCTAATTGAATATTAAATTACAACCTTGGCATATCTCCCTTCTCATGATTTATTAAGATCAAATCTTCACCACAGTAAAAGCGCCTTAAATCCCATAGAAAACGCAACTTAAATCTTCCATTCGCACCAGAATAAAGCCATCTACTTCAAGAAATGTATCTGTCGTGTGTATTAACTTCACATCCAGTGTAAAATCTCAGACACACTTCATTCGTCTGACTTAGACTACACACCACCATTCCCATAAGTGGAGCCACTCAGGGTAACATTATAACGCCAAGATTAAGTCTTGCGTCCTTACGGCGCGTGATATCATTGTTTGAATTCATTTTCTTTCCTAAATGAATCCTAGGATCCACGAAATTATCCCGCTCGAGAGCAAGCAGCTGCCACTGCCAGCCGAGTCTTGGAATCACTTTTTTTTCTTCTCTCTTCATAATGTACGACTACTTTGGAGTACGCGCGATTTATCACGTGATAAGATTTATAAGCTTTACGAGGAATTAGATATTCATCCGGCATAGAGGATATATTCCGCGGGAAAAGTCTTGTATTAGCAATGAAATTTTACGGACCAGACGAACAGACAGATAGGATGTTGTTAATTAGGTGCAGCGCTCACTTGAAGGAAAATATTTTCCCACAGATTTATTAGCTCAAGATCCTAACTCTGCGCGAGTCTGTTGATTTTCTTTCCAACAAATTTATCCGCTCAACAAATATTTGCGAGATAATTTGCCGGAGCAACAGTGTTATCCTTAGAATAAAACTATTATATTTTGCAGAGAAACGGATATTTGTGCTGCATCAAATGAATGAATCACGCTGAAAGTTCGGGGTGTGTGTGTGTGTGTGTGTGTGTGTGTATTATTCCTGATTCGTTTTTCATTGTCTGCCGTATGGTAAGTCGTGATTTTCCATTTAGTAGATTCCTTTCCTTTCTTTTCCGCTCCTACCCGCATCGTCATCATCATCATTCGTTGTTGTTGTTGTTGTTGTTGTTGTTATAGTCATCATCATCAGGGATGCCTTCACGTTGCTCGTGCATAATTCGTGAAAACATTGTGTGGAAACTCCTTCTTGCACTATCAAATCGAGGTAAGTTTTACCCTTCTCTGCTGCTGCTGGTGCTGTGTGCTCTCGCACTAATTTGCATGACAATATAATGGAGAGTGTAGCCCTCTTGTAGCCTGGTAAAAGAGGCAGACAAATCGTTTATGTTTATTTTAGTGCTTTAAGTGGCCATTAAGATGGTTGGTGAGAGATCCGCAAATTGCAAATTGGAATGTTATCACCTGTTATAGGAATGGGCTGCCGCTGCTGTCGCTAATATCGCTAGTGTCTGTAGGTACTACTTTGAGGCTTTGTAGACGGTATTCTGGGGAATTAATTAATTCAATGGGAGGTCATTGATGTGAACTCATTGTTTAATATGCAGTGCAAATTAGAATAGAGGATTATGTGCGATTGGTAAAGGAGGAGGTTGAAAAATTACAAGGGATTTTGGTAGGTCTTGAGATTGTTTTTCTAACCGCAACATTACTTTGCATTAATGAATGAATTCTCCATATAATCTTAACTGGAAGTACATTTTTTGAAGGTAAAATTTGAAGAAAAAAAAACGTAGGAAAAGGCTACAGTCCGCTTGGTGCGAACAGTACGATACCCTATCCATAGCCCTATATGCCCCGAAGAAAAAAGCATTTAGATGGTGATAAATATTATTTTATTTTTTGAATGGGCGATATATTGTAAAAATATAGAAAATTTGCTAAATATTTTCTTAAAATTTTTTTTTCAGTTTCTATGATGTGATATGAATGTTCGCTGAAAACAGCATTTTAGTGAAAAAAGCCCACAAAAAGTGGGCATGGCAAACAATTTTATATGGCAGACTTGTAAAGGAGGGTAGTGCCTACATATCTTGTGAAGGTTCTAACACTCTATCTCTCTAACTTTAGCCTTAAAACGGTTTTTTCTAAATTGTGGGCGTGGCAGTGGGCGGATTGAAAAACTTTTAACACGTTACCATTTCGGGACCCTAGGGAGTATACGCTATTAATGGCATACATTTAAAGGAATCAAAAGTTGATACGGACGGACGGACATTGCTAAATAGTCTTAAGATTTGGTCCGGATCATAAATATATATACTTTTGGGTCTACGACGAATATTAAGGGGTGTTAAATGTGTCAAAATTAATATACCCTTAGGATAGGGTATTAAAACCGCAGTTTACAAAGGAAGTTCATTCATTCGGAACTGTTTCAATTTCATAGAGAGGGAAGGAAACAGCAAAAGTAGAGAGCAATCAACCGCGACTGCTGTCGACTTGCAAAAGTCTACAAATTGCTGCTGCTTCGACTTGTGCTGCTGACCGAAAGCAGCAGCAAAGCAAAATGAAAAGCAAAGCTTTTCATCACTGATCGATTTCTGCTTTTGCCTTGACTGTGGCTGTCAATTTTTTTAAGAAGCATTATACAACTTTTGCTACTTAGACTGAAGCAATTCAAACGCTGATTGAGACATCTTTACATCCACAAAAACTACTGTTTGGTGTGCTTTATGGGTTGGTGGAATAATTGGTCCAGTCAATGGTGACCGCTATAGAGCCATGATTACTTACTTTTGCGTTCATCAATTAAACAACCGCTAAGTGAAGGAGCTGTGGTTTCAACAAGATGGCGCAACATGTCACATAGCTCGTGCCACAATTGATTTGTTGCAGAAAACGTTCGGTAACCGTTACGGACCCGTGAATTGGCCTCTAAGATCGTGCGATTTAACGCCGCTTGACTATTTTCTGTGAGGATATGTGAAGTCGCTATACTACGCCACTTGGAGGACAACATTCGCCATGTTATCGCCGATATACGACCACAAATGTTGAAAAAAGTCATCGAAAATTGGACCTCCATCCAAAATCAAATGCCGGGTTTGGTTAATTGAGTTCTATTTTTAACTTTCTTGTGTCTATAAGAAAAGAAAGAACCGACTCTTTGTCTCTATATGTAACCAGCATGATCAAACAGTTCGTTGGATTTGCTTCAAAGTTCGTATATACGATTTTTGGGGTTACATCTCGGGGCATCTTTTATTTTTTGCTTTATTGTTTAAAATAACGGTACCTGTCATACGATGTTTTTGGTGAAAATCACTCACCACTATTTTTCTAGAAAATGGTTCAAAGGATTTTGGTTTTTTTTTTGTAATAAGACTACATGGCATGGGGCCCAAAATACTACATTGTCAGTTTTTGGAAAAAAATTCGATTAACGGTAATTTATAAAATATCTCGAAAACTTACAAAGCGAACTCCAAAACAATTTTTTGTTTTTGTATACAACACAAATTCGCATACTTCAATTTTTGAAATAAATTTTTTTGAATTTTGTTTTCATATAACGATTTTCTTAAATTTAAATGAAATTCGTTTTCTCAAAAATGGCTTTAACGATTTTTATAATTTTTGTACTTTGAACAATTATGTTAAATGTGTCCAAAATCGTAGGTGCCGTTTTTAAGAAAATGACATTTTTCTCAACCAAAAAAAGTTGTTATAAAGAGAGAATTTTTTAGAGGTATAGAACTTCGAATTGAAATAAAACACAAGAAAATCGTTTTAATGTCCATCAATTTGGCTTTATTGGAAGGATCATTTTATGCCATTAATGTTTAAATATGATTTCGGGCATGTGGCCGTCGCTGCTGGTTCGAATAAAGACAAGTCTAGAGTTCCAATTTCAACCACTTTTTCAAGCATTGGGGGCTGTATGTCGGCAATAACGCCACGAATGTTGGCTTCCAAGTCCCCTACCCTGTTTCTGGTTTGTTGGCGTAGGCGAGCGACTTCACATATCCCCAAAGAAAATAATCCAATGGTGTCAAATCACACGATCTTGGTGGCCAATTGACAGGTCCATCCCGCGAAATTATGCGCTCATTAAATATTTCCTTCAATAAATCGATTTTGACGTGCGCTGTGTGGCATGTAGCGCCGTATTGTTGGAACCACATCTCATCCACATTCATGCCATCCAATTCGGGAACAAAATAGTCGGTTATCATGGCTCTATGCCGGTCTCCATTAACGCTAACTGACTCTCCAGCATCATTTCGGAAGAAGTATGGCCCACCAGTCCATAGAGCACACCAAACAGTCAGTTTTTGTGGATGTAATGGCGTTTCGAGGGTCTCATGTGGATTCTCTTCACTCCAAATGCGGCAATTTCGCTTGTTGACGTAACTGTTCAACCCAAAATGAGCCTCATCACTGAACAAAATTTTGCGATTAAAATCAGCATCTCATTTTCGGCCCATATACCTACCATTATTATTCATTTGTCAACCTGTTAATAATGAAATGGCAAACCAAACTGAACATAAATGACATTAGAGTTGCCAGATTTGACCACAAAATGTCAGTTTTATTTCTATTCGAAAAACCAACCTCCAAAAAAAAAACTCCCTTTCTAAGTTTGCTATGTGATCAAATATTATTAAGTTATAATTTTTCAAAAACCCTTGTTCCATTCCGAGCATAGACTTTCGAAATGTGCTCACAGCATACAGGACGATTATCATCAGCTAACTTTTTTTTTATTGAAAGAAAAACGTCATCTTCCTTCTCCCAGTGAATTCGAATGGTCTCAATAGCTCTTCCGGTCAGTTTGCGAAGTACTTCAGTTGCACTTAAGCATCTTAAGCACTCCTCCTGCACGCTGGACGCTGGGCTATGTAAGTCCTCCCATTCTATGAAAGTTAACACGCTGACTATTCCTGTCAACAAATTACCACTCAGCAAAATTGCCTCCATTATATCCGACGCGTAGCTCTGTCATGCGACAACTATTTTCACTTAGCAATTAGTATGGCAGTAATCACATATAAATTATATATAATTTGCCAATGATTAATCACTAGCAGCATCCTGCAATTGGCACCCAAATGTACATCGAAAAATCAATTCGAAACCTCAAAAATCAATCATTTCTGACCATCCTTAAGCTGTGACACTTTGAGCTTTCTGCAGATTTGTAAAATTATATCAACAATCGCATGTCAACTGGAAGAGAAAACATGTGTCAATTAGCGTGCAAATCCAAGCATGTGAAATGTGTCACCTGTCACATCGTTTGATATGCACAAACAATAAAACCATAGTCTTTGAATATAGCTGATTGGACAATGGAACATCTTTTAAATGAATACAAAAGAAAGCTATTACCTCTAAACATACATAAATCGACGAAATGTAAATTTTGCTTTCAATGTATTATTATGAACTAATTAAAATGATTAGGGGTTGTAACAACACCCTACATTGTGTGCGACACCTTTATTGCGACTCAACAAGAGATATAATTAAAAAAAAAACCATTAAGGGATAGGAAGCGAGATCTAATCATACACTGCTAATGTGTATATAAGCGACAAGAAATTTGTTCACAAAAATAGTTGTTTACTTTTTCATTTTGAATAATGAATTCCACGTTAATAGTTATCCTAAGTTTGTCGCTAATATTTCTGGTTACTGTGAGTATGAAAAGTTACAAGTTGTGCCGGGGGAGGGGGTTCAAACAAGAGTTGTAAAAGAATGTAATCATTGCAGAATGAATCCACTTCAATTGTGGCAAATTAATTATTTTTAAATGATTTGAAGTCCCTTTGATGTTTAGTACCATAAACTGAATGCTTTGAAGTAAGGTGAATGCTTCTTTATTTGTTAAATCAAAAAACATAATTCTAGCACTTCAAATGACTTGAATGACTTGGATGATGACTTGCTCGATCATCCTTAGAAATAGCTTCAAAAGGACATTACCAACGAAGTGATTACATATTTAAGCTAAGGTGTAAACTGAAAAGGAAGAGTCAATCAGAGCGTCTTCTAAACCTATAGTGCATGGAGAGCCTGTTCTGATATAAACCAAACTTGCCAAGAGCTGTGACAGAACTACATGAACAAGGGTGCAAACATCTTAATGATAGCCGCGCAGAGAAGGACAAATTCTCAAGAAATTCGTTCGAGGAAGTTCATGGACAATACGGCCAACTCCTAGAATATGACAGAAAAATTCTACACAGCGGCAGTTATAAAGGGTGATCCATTTTGAGGTTTCCTACTTTTTTTAAAGAAAAAAACACAGAAAATTCAAATTTAATGGAGAATGTTTATTATCATTTGAAAGTACATTCTTTGGCATTTATTTTTTGAAGATTATGTCTATCAAATGTTGGCCGTTGCTACGTCGCAGATGGTCCATCCGTTGAGTCCATCCAATTTTCGATCACTCGTTCGAGCATTTCGGCCTGTATTCCACGAATTACGCGTGTTATAAAGGGTGATCCATTTCGAGGTTCCTTACTTTTTTAAAGAAAAAAACACAGAAAATTCAAATTTAATGGATAATGTTTATTATTATTTGAAAGAACATTCGAAGCGGGTTTGTCGGCATAAGCTTTTGACTTTACATATCCCCACAAGAAAAAGTCTAACGGTGTGATATCACACGATCTTGGTGGCCAAGTGACCGGCCCAAAACGTGAAATTATGTGCTCACCGAAATGTTCTCTCAATAAGTCCATTGATTGATGCGATGTGTGGGAAGTGGCGCCGTCTTGCTGAAACCAAATGTCGCCGAGATCACGAGCTTCAATTTCAGGCATCAAATAGTCGGTTATCATGGCACGATAACGGTCGCCATTGACGGTTACGTTCGCAGCGGCATAATTTTTAAAGAAATATGGACCGATGATTCCACCGGCCCACAAACCACACCAAACCGTTGTTTTTTCTGGATGAAGTGGCAGTTCTTCAATCTCTTCAGGTTGCTCTTCGTCCCAAATGCGGTAATTTTGTTTGTTTACATACCCATTGAGCCAGAAATGGACCTCATCGCTAAACAAAATTTGCCTCGAAAACGTCGGATCTTCTTGGAACTTTTCAAGAGCTTGGGAAGGTCGAGCGGCTTCAGTTGTTGCAGTTGTACGCTTTCAATTTAAGATCTTGACGTAAAATGCGACAAGTCGTTCCATACGTCAGTCCGAGTTGCTGCGAACGGCGCCGAATCGACTCTCTACGGTCTTCGTGTACACTCTCAGCTACGGCCGCTATATTTTCTTCACAGCGTGCTGGACGTGGTCTATTCGGTCGAATATTATCCAATAATAAATGCTGGGTCTCAAAATGGGTGATGGTGTTGCGAATAGTACGCTCAGTAGGCCGATTATGTTGACCATAAGTTGAGCGAAGTGCACGAAACACATTCCTCACAGAACGTGAATTTTCATAATAAAGTTGAACAATTTGTAAACGTTGTTCACGCGTAAGTCTTTCCATTATGAAATGCCAAACAATACTAAACAAAAATAACATGACAGCATGACACGACTCACACGTGATCTGTCAAAAAAGGCTTTTAAAAAAAAGTATCTCTACTTGGATCACCCGTTATAAGGGATTCCTAAAGGAACAGTTTCCGCGGCTATACTTACTTT
Source organism: Ferdinandea cuprea (assembly GCA_963576555.1). Lineage (NCBI taxonomy): Eukaryota > Metazoa > Arthropoda > Insecta > Diptera > Syrphidae > Ferdinandea > Ferdinandea cuprea. Next base: position 64,110,082 of record OY754958.1, read on the forward strand.
CTAGCAGCCACACCTTTTTTTAGGATGCAATGCATGACGGCCAAAAAAAAGGTCAATACCGCTTTGATGTGTTGGACTCTTATACCCTTTTCACCCCGCATCGAAATCTGAGATTTCGCAAAAACTCCTGAAACCTCCTTCGAAATCAGGAGGTTTCCCACACATTTTCGAGTTTTCCGAACCTCGTTATTGAATCTGGTTTCAATGGTGAGGTTGTCGAAGCAAACGCACCTTTAAACACATTCCACAAGGTCCACAAAGCAGTTGACAGATTTTCAACTGAGTAAAGGATCATTCACATGAGAGCGAACAGGCGAATATTCGTAAATTCTGACATTTCTTTTACATGAGAACTAGTTTTGGTCGCAGGTAACCGCGAATCTGATTTGTAAATGTTAGCAGCAAGATGTGTCAATTTAAAGGTTATGTTCGAACGAATTTTTCATTCGCGGATTTGTGGATCGCGTCTGTATTATGAGGATTGTGAATAAAGAATGACAGTTCGTGGCAAGAATTTTTTTGTAATTGCAAATATTGCTATTTAAATAAATTTAGACTCAGTTTTTTTTAGATAATATGTTAGATCAATTAAATATCAAGCTTTTGTGGTAGAAGCAATAGAAATTTTCTATTCATAAATACATTAAAATTGATTTGTTCGCGATTCGCCTATTCGCAGTTCGCTCTCATGTGAACAGTCCTTTGCAAGTCACCTAAGTGTCAGCTTACCGATTTCTTGAACGACGATCACGCGAATTATATGAAGACATAGGCGTTGTTAGCTTATAGTGGACTTGAATTTGAACGCAATAATTCTTTATTCGCTTTGAAATTCGTTGCCTGAAACGTCAAACGCCACCCAGGTAGTGTTCGGTGTGAATGCTATTCGAACGCGATTTCGAAATCTGTTAGTGGAAACCTCGAATTTAAGTGCGGTGTGAATAGGGTATTACCTACTTCACGTTTCGAGACCAGAACTGCATCATTGCATTAGTTTATCGTTGACCTAGTGCTAATTAACTGCTTTCATGAAAAAATATCTTTTATAACTGGCATTGCATTGCAATCGCAGAAGTTGAGAAAGCAGTCAAATACAAAAAGAGCTTAAAAAATTTCTAAGCGGGACGAGGTATCCTTTAAGTTTTGGGAAAATATGGGAGACATTGGGTACACAAGGCTCATGACTTTTAGTGCCGATGCCAAGTATGTTAATTCACTGCACAAATGAACTGCGCATTTAAGAACAATGTCGCGAAGACCGTCATGGGGGACATACGGCGAAGAGTATGAGTTTCGTCGATGCAATGCCACCGCAAGTAAAGGGTGATTCATTATTCGGTTTCGAACGTAAACACACACAGCGATACATTTTTGATAAACATTTTATTACATTATAAAGATTGGACTTTATGTGATAAGCTATATCATTTAAATGGCCGCCTCGGGAAGATAGGCGGCATGCGATTCTTTTGAGGTAATTTTTAACCACTTTTTCGCACATTTCGGGCGGTATCTCGGACATAACTTGAGTAATGTTGGTTTTTAATGCGTCTAGAGTTGGGAATTTTCCGCGTAAGCATGGTGATGTCAAATCGCATGATTTTGGGTGGCCAATTGACGTTGCCAAAACGTGAAATTGTGCGACCAGGAAAGTTCTCACGCAATAAAGCCATAATTGGTCGTATTGTGTGGCTTATTGCCCCGTCTTCTTGGAACCATATATCGACAAAAAAAAACGGTTCTCATTCGTCCATATCGCGTTCATTTGCTGCGAACGCCGGGAAATCGATAACTTTGAATCATCGGCACCACTTGCACTTGCAGCAGCAATATTTTCGACTGAGCGTGCACTACGACGATGCACAGGCCTTACGACATCAGTAACTCTTCCACTCTCTTCGAATTTCGTCACAATTTTACCGATTGCATGCTTAGTCGGTCGATTATAACGACCATAATCATCGCGTAAGGCGCGAAAAGTGGCCACGTTTGAATCACAACTTTTGTAAGAAGTTTTAATAATTTTAACGCATTGTTCGATTGTTAAGCGATCCAGTATCGAAAATGGCAAACATTCAAAGAATATTATGACACTTCAATTGACAGCTGTCAAATGCCAGCACTACCCACTTGAAACCACGAAATTTATAGTTTGGTGTACTCTGGGACAGAATTTGGTAATTATCTTCAAACTTATGCGAAGAATAATTAGTGAGGGGATAGTTATCTTCTTCCTTTTCACAAGTGTAATTGATTCACAAAACTGTGAGAATTGCCTTTCCATAAAGCTAATGTCATCGTCAAGCCGAATTTCACGGCAATTAATGCTGGTGGAAGCACGACCGCCTTAATTGGTATTGTCATCTCTAATAAAGGGACCCTACGACATTCGCAAATAAACGTTCATATATAAGCGAGAAAGAGGAACAAGCCTTTAAACTGTGTCATCACACAAATGCATTTGATTGGCATCAGTGACAGTATAAAAGCCGGAGGAGGCTACCAGATATTTTTGGGGTTAAACCGAAAGCCCCGCAGGCAGGGAATCAAGCAAAATGGGAAGGTTATGATACCAATATTTCTGATCATAATCTCTTCGAATAAGAATTAAAAAAAATTAAGGACTAGCTCCGCCAACATAAGCCTTAACTCCAACTATCAAGATCAAGTTTTTATTTCCATAGTTGGATCTTGAAAGCGGGAGGAGGCTACCAGATATTTTTGAGGTTAAACCGTTATGATACCTACATTTTTTGGTCATAATCTCTTCGAATAAAAATTTAAAAAAATTAAGGACTAGCTCCGCCAACATTAGCCTTAACTCCAACTATCAAGATCAAGTTTTTATTTCCATAGTTGGATCTTGAAAGCGGGAGGAGGCTACCAGATATTTTTGGGGTTAAACCGAAAGCCCCGCAGGCAGGGAATCAAGCAAAATGGGAAGGTTATGATACCAATATTTCTGATCATAATCTCTTCGAATAAAAATTAAAAAAAAATAGGGACTAGCTCCACCAACATTAGCCTTAACTCCAACTATCAAGATCAAGTTTTTATTTCCATAGTTGGATCTTGAAAGCGGGAGGAGGCTACCAGATATTTTTGAGGTTAAACAGTTATGATACCTACATTTTTTGGTCATAATCTCTTCGAATAAAAATTTAAAAAAATTAAGGACTAGCTCCGCCAACATTAGCCTTAACTCCAACTATCAAGATCAAGTTTTTATTTCCATAGTTGGATCTTGAAAGCGGGAGGAGGCTACCAGATATTTTTGAGGTTAAACCGTTATGATACCTACATTTTAGGTCATAATCTCTTCGAATAAAAATTAAGGACTAGCTCCGCCAACATAAGCCTTAACTCCAACTATCAAGATCAAGTTTTTATTTCCATAGTTGGATCTTGAAAGCGGGAGGAGGCTACCAGATATTTTTGAGGTTAAACCGTTATGATACCTACATTTTAGGTCATAATCTCTTCGAATAAAAATTAAGGACTAGCTCCGCCAACATAAGCCTTAACTCCAACTATCAAGATCAAGTTTTTATTTCCATAGTTGGATCTTGAAAGCGGGAGGAGGCTACCAGATATTTTTGAGGTTAAACCGTTATGATACCTACATTTTAGGTCATAATCTCTTCGAATAAAAATTAAGGACTAGCTCCGCCAACATAAGCCTTAACTCCAACTATCAAGATCAAGTTTTTATTTCCATAGTTGGATCTTGAAAGCGGGAGGAGGCTACCAGATATTTTTGAGGTTAAACCGTTATGATACCTACATTTTAGGTCATAATCTCTTCGAATAAAAATTAAGGACTAGCTCCGCCAACATAAGCCTTAACTCCAACTATCAAGATCAAGTTTTTATTTCCATAGTTGGATCTTGAAAGCGGGAGGAGGCTACCAGATATTTTTGAGGTTAAACCGTTATGATACCTACATTTTTTGGTCATAATCTCTTCGAATAAAAATTTAAAAAAATTAAGGACTAGCTCCGCCAACATTAGCCTTAACTCCAACTATCAAGATCAAGTTTTTATTTCCATAGTTGGATCTTGAAAGCGGGAGGAGGCTACCAGATATTTTTGGGGTTAAACCGAAAGCCCCGCAGGCAGGGAATCAAGCAAAATGGGAAGGTTATGATACCAATATTTCTGATCATAATCTCTTCGAATAAAAATTAAAAAAAAATAGGGACTAGCTCCACCAACATTAGCCTTAACTCCAACTATCAAGATCAAGTTTTTATTTCCATAGTTGGATCTTGAAAGCGGGAGGAGGCTACCAGATATTTTTGAGGTTAAACAGTTATGATACCTACATTTTTTGGTCATAATCTCTTCGAATAAAAATTTAAAAAAATTAAGGACTAGCTCCGCCAACATTAGCCTTAACTCCAACTATCAAGATCAAGTTTTTATTTCCATAGTTGGATCTTGAAAGCGGGAGGAGGCTACCAGATATTTTTGAGGTTAAACCGTTATGATACCTACATTTTTGGTCATAATCTCTTCGAATAAAAATTAAAAAAAATTAGGGACTAGCTCCGCCAACATTAGCCTTAACTCCAACTATCAAGATCAAGTTTTTATTTCCATAGTTGGATCTTGAAAGCGGGAGGAGGCTACCAGATATTTTTGAGGTTAAACCGTTATGATACCTACATTTTAGGTCATAATCTCTTCGAATAAAAATTAAGGACTAGCTCCGCCAACATAAGCCTTAACTCCAACTATCAAGATCAAGTTTTTATTTCCATAGTTGGATCTTGAAAGCGGGAGGAGGCTACCAGATATTTTTGAGGTTAAACCGTTATGATACCTACATTTTAGGTCATAATCTCTTCGAATAAAAATTAAGGACTAGCTCCGCCAACATAAGCCTTAACTCCAACTATCAAGATCAAGTTTTTATTTCCATAGTTGGATCTTGAAAGCGGGAGGAGGCTACCAGATATTTTTGAGGTTAAACCGTTATGATACCTACATTTTTGGTCATAATCTCTTCGAATAAAAATTAAAAAAAATTAGGGACTAGCTCCGCCAACATTAGCCTTAACTCCAACTATCAAGATCAAGTTTTTATTTCCATAGTTGGATCTTGAAAGCGGGAGGAGGCTACCAGATATTTTTGAGGTTAAACCGTTATGATACCTACATTTTAGGTCATAATCTCTTCGAATAAAAATTAAGAACTAGCTCCGCCAACATAAGCCTTAACTCCAACTATCAAGATCAAGTTTTTATTTCCATAGTTGGATCTTGAAAGCGGGAGGAGGCTACCAGATATTTTTGAGGTTAAACCGTTATGATACCTACATTTTAGGTCATAATCTCTTCGAATAAAAATTAAGGACTAGCTCCGCCAACATAAGCCTTAACTCCAACTATCAAGATCAAGTTTTTATTTCCATAGTTGGATCTTGAAAGCGGGAGGAGGCTACCAGATATTTTTGAGGTTAAACCGTTATGATACCTACATTTTTGGTCATAATCTCTTCGAATAAAAATTAAGGACTAGCTCCACCAACATTAGCCTTAACTCCAACTATCAAGATCAAGTTTTTATTTCCATAGTTGGATCTTGAAAGCGGGAGGAGGCTACCAGATATTTTTGAGGTTAAACAGTTATGATACCTACATTTTTTGGTCATAATCTCTTCGAATAAAAATTTAAAAAAATTAAGGACTAGCTCCGCCAACATTAGCCTTAACTCCAACTATCAAGATCAAGTTTTTATTTCCATAGTTGGATCTTGAAAGCGGGAGGAGGCTACCAGATATTTTTGAGGTTAAACCGTTATGATACCTACATTTTAGGTCATAATCTCTTCGAATAAAAATTAAGGACTAGCTCCGCCAACATAAGCCTTAACTCCAACTATCAAGATCAAGTTTTTATTTCCATAGTTGGATCTTGAAAGCGGGAGGAGGCTACCAGATATTTTTGAGGTTAAACCGTTATGATACCTACATTTTTGGTCATAATCTCTTCGAATAAAAATTAAAAAAAATTAGGGACTAGCTCCGCCAACATTAGCCTTAACTCCAACTATCAAGATCAAGTTTTTATTTCCATAGTTGGATCTTGAAAGCGGGAGGAGGCTACCAGATATTTTTGAGGTTAAACCGTTATGATACCTACATTTTAGGTCATAATCTCTTCGAATAAAAATTAAGGACTAGCTCCGCCAACATAAGCCTTAACTCCAACTATCAAGATCAAGTTTTTATTTCCATAGTTGGATCTTGAAAGCGGGAGGAGGCTACCAGATATTTTTGAGGTTAAACCGTTATGATACCTACATTTTAGGTCATAATCTCTTCGAATAAAAATTAAGGACTAGCTCCGCCAACATAAGCCTTAACTCCAACTATCAAGATCAAGTTTTTATTTCCATAGTTGGATCTTGAAAGCGGGAGGAGGCTACCAGATATTTTTGAGGTTAAACCGTTATGATACCTACATTTTTGGTCATAATCTCTTCGAATAAAAATTAAAAAAAATTAGGGACTAGCTCCGCCAACATTAGCCTTAACTCCAACTATCAAGATCAAGTTTTTATTTCCATAGTTGGACCTTTTATGACTCCAATATGAAATTACTATTATAAGCAATTTTTGTAAACTGTTTTTAAATGTCCATTAGTTAAGTTGTGAGTAGCCAGGCCTTAGCAATGCCGTCAATAGACTTTTTATATCGAAAACATTTAGTGGCCACGTTATTGTAAATTTCTAAAGTAATCATTCAATGTATTTCCTCAAACCAGGCATTTGAGTACAACTTAGTGTTCGACGATGAAGAACTCTTCAAACCGTGTCCTGATGACCCGAATAATTTTGTAACAAACTTTTTTGACATAAGTAATCTCACCTTTACTTATGTTGCTGATGACGAGGTAATAATTAATGGCGATTTTGTTTCTTTGATCTCCATTAAGCCGACTGACACTTTATTCGTAAGTATTAGAGACTCTATTGTGTGCGTGTCAATAAATATAAATTCTAGTTCCACACATCTATGTACAAGAAAGTCGGAGGGCAATACCAAAAGCCAGTAATAGATATCAAGCGCACTAATTTTTGTTCATCCATATTCAGTCCATTGGAAATTTGGTATCCGTACACCAGCAAATTTGATCCAAAGTACAGAAAATGTCCACCAGTAAACGGAGTAAGTTGAAAACACACATTTTGAGAAAACCTCAGTGAGGAAATGAATATCGAAAACATTTAGACAATTTACCGGATAACAGACTGGTCATCGAAAACAGCTAACTTCAATTTACCCAATTCAAGACTATCTGGCGCATATCGCTGCAAAATTACGTTGGGGCTTAATAAGGACGTGGAGAAGCATGTATGTGCTTCATTCGACGTACATATTTATACGGCGAAATAAAATTAATTATTTTTTCAGAGGAATATTTTGTTTTGCTTTTGTCTATTGAACCAGGTCGACTGGTTTCTAGTTTAGTAGTCATTGAAGGAGCATTCAACGCAGTAATTAAAATATTGCAAGATTCTAACGGTGATGCTACTGTCACTTAGGTGATCATTAATCTTTTCAGCGAAAGGAATATATGTGCAAATCTTGGTGACGCTGACCTAAGAGTTACAGCATCCAGAGCAACACCCCAGGGAGGTGAGAGATGACACTACAATGGGTTCTCGTCATCAACGAAGTACTCATGGAATTAAAAAACAGAGGGGTTAAAGTAATTGCTTACGCCGACGATGTCGTGTAAATTCTTATCAACTATAAGCGAACTGTTAGAAAACTTACTACGGGCACTTAACGAGTGGATAAATTCCCAAAAGACCAAAATAAAACGAACATACCACAAATCGAAACACTAGCTATCGGGGGGATCCTTCTAAAGGTGACTGAGAGCATGAAGTATTTAAATGTTATCCTTGATAGGGAACTTAACTGGAGGTTTAATGTTAATGAACGGGTAAGGAAGGCAGCAAATGCATTTTATGCATGCAACCGCGTCTTCGGCAGAAAAAGGGACTAAAACCCAAAACAATTCTATTGATGTTACACGGCAATTTTACGACCGATACTCATATAAAGCAGTATAGTCTGGTGGCAAGCCGCAGTCAAACCAACCAGTTTTAGGTTATTGGCGAACCTACAGAGACTAGCATGCATGGTTTGGAAGTGATTCTTAATTCCCTTGGACTTATAATTCCACGAATCAGCTGCCAAGATTACTTAGTCTCAATAGTCTCAATAGTCAGCTGGAACCAAGGTCTCGTAGAGCACGCACAGATTCTGGAAATTTATGTAGGAGACAACGTTAGCTCCGGCTACATGTAACCCTGCATGGACTTTGACAGACCATTCACCTGCTCCTTTCCGAGCAGGGAAGAATGAAAACCGAATGAACCCACGAAAATGAAATCTATATCCATGTACACAGATGGATCAAAGACAGATTGTAGAACAGGTGCCGGTCTATTCTCAGAGGAATTAAATATACGCTACTGCATCAGACTCCCTGATCAAAGAAGGGGGTTCTGGCAACCATCGAAGCGTACTGCTGTCGGCAATACCATGGAATGATATTACCATTTTCATTAACACCATAGCGGCCATGGTGGTTCACCGCTGTCGCATAGAGCTTAAGGCTCTTGGCTCACAGCACAAGGTATGTCTTTGCTGTGTTCCTGGACACATGGACATAACCGGCAATAAGATGACCGACGAGCTTGGCTGTCCAAGCCGGTCGGTGGTTTAACTGGTCATAATTTGCAAAGAAACCACATGATAAAACACAAGGATGACGACATTTGTAGAGGTTGCGACGATGAGGAGCTCCACGAGGTGAACCCTCACTATCTCTGTCACTTGAGGACCACAACACTTGGACGTTTCTTCTTTCAAGGCATTGGGGAATTGTCAGATGTTTCACTTTCACTATGCTCTCTATCATTCTGGATATAGAGGGCGCTTTTAACGATGTCAACACATCTGCGATCACAAGCGTACTTTCGGATTTGAAGGAAGATGCCGCACTTGGTGAGTTGATAAAGCTTCTGCTTTGGGTGTGCCATCCACCAGAATATTTGTCTGTAGAGGGAGTCCTATTCCCCCGTCTCTGAAAATTAGTGGTGAAAGAGCTGCTTATAGGTCTAAAAGGGGATTGCCTATGCAGATGACATTGCTATTGCCATCAAAGAAAAGCATCTCGATACCTTAAAAGAACTCCTTGTGAATGATCTTTACAAGCTTACAAGCTGGGCAGACCTTTGCGAGCTGTGGGTTAACCTCCACAAAACTGAACTTGTCCTCTTCACTAGGAAGTAAAAAATCCCTATTATTGTCCCTCCCTCTATTAAGGGTACCAGTCTAGTCTTCTCTGACGAAACAAAATATCTGAGTATAATCTTGGGTAAAAAAACTAAGCTGGAAACTTTATATACAAGAAAAAGTTAGGGCAGCAACAGTTACTGGCTTGTCCTGCTTTATTGGATAAAAAATAAACACACCAATTTGATACATTTGTATTTTATTTAAACTCCCGCAAAGCCAGGCCTGGAAAGCCAAATATACCAAACATACCAGTTGCGGAACTATCAATCAATAGGAGCAAAATGACGTCTGAGAGGAATATTCGTCATGCCTTTTTCAAATTGCTTGAAGGAAGAATATCTGAAAAAATATACCAGTGAAGTTTTGAATGCTGAATTGGAATACTCTTGGTATAGCTCAAAATACCGAAAGCATATACTGCACCAACAAATAAGCGAGAAACGAATTTGTGTATTATTTTCTTCCCTAAATATCTGCGATGTATTTTTTGGCATATCAATTTTTTTCCATCCTGTGGGCGGTATTTAGCGAAATACTAAATTGTTCGAATGCAAATCAACGGCAAAATGTATAGAGGGTTTCAATAATGGGATAAGTACATAATTAGGCGGCAAACAGTTTATTCAAATGAATATTGTTTCGTTTTAATTATTATATTTTAATGGATCTAAATTAGTATTAATAGACTACCTGTTTGATGTTATTGTTTTTTTAAAAACAAACGAAAAAATAAATAAAATTAAACGGAAACTGCATTTCATGTTTAAAAAAAAAAGAGTTTTTTTTTTAGCTCTCGAATACTTTATTATACTAAAGAGCAAGTTATTGCAATCGTGCAAATAGTTAAATTTAAAACTCAAACTGTGAATATTAAATTATATTTTATTTTGGCATAATCTTTGATAAAATTTGTTGATGTTTAAATTTTAATTTTTAATTATTATCGAATTTCTTATTTGTTTTTAATAAAACACCAATGTCGGAGAATTGGATGTGATAAAATTCACAAAACCTCGGGTTTTACTTACTTACTCTCAAGTTTAGCATGTTTGGAATAAGGAAAAGATAAGAACTTTCTTGATCGGATAAATAATTTCTTAACGTGAGCATCATTGCAGTTTGAGTGGATTTCAAAAAATAAAATAAAATAAAATATAACAAAAACCACAATGTATAATGTTTGCACAAAGTAAGAGCTTTACAATTTTAAATTTAAGTCCAAAGGTTTTGCTATAATGATCTGATGACAATGTCCTCTACACTTAATGTCAGTCGGACCCAAAATTACGCCGAAACTGGAAGGCCTACAACGCTGAAATTTGGAATATATGTAGGTAGATCTTGGCGTAAAAAGGGCAGGACTGTATTTTGTTTTCTTAATTTCAAGCGCGAGGTGACTTATAAGCACTTTCAGCTTACAGTGCCATCTATATTGGAGTAGTTATGGATATGAGGGCTATCTAGTCTCAAGTACAGATAACAATATTAGGAAGTGCAAAATTTTGTAATAGGCCGGAGATAAATACGATATGGAGAATGTAGATAAGTGGGAAATTCGTTTGTAATAAATAAATCTTTACTTGTTAATTATTTAGCATAATTAATGACTAGGAAGGATTACGTTAAAACAAAATATGTACTGAAGGAGAAGAAACGAAAAACACTAATTTAACTATGTTAAATTAGAAATTCGGTTAAAATCGCTATAACGACATTCTTTAGGACCTTTAGTTTAGATACGAGGTTCGAGATCGTAGATTTCGACTGAGTAGATATCAACTGGAGTATTTTCTTTAAATGCAATGAAAGCAGTCTGGTATTTCAATTCGAGAACAATAAAGTAGGCCGCTGTAAAGAAATATATAATTTTGCTGACTTAAAATAGTTAATATTTAGTTGGATAGTAAAACTTATTTCTTTTATCACGGGCTAGGCCGGGCAGTTGGTGCAGTGGATTGGTGGTTAAGTGCGTTGGACCACTAAGCGAGAGGTCGCTGGTTCAAATCCCGATCTGTACCACCTGGAAGATTTTATTCGCTGCCCCACCTCTTGCGAACGTCTGACAAACATCCAAGAGTAAGAACTGTCATGAGAAGCTTCTCAAAAATAAATTGCGGTTCGGAATCGGCATTTAACTGTAGGTCCCTCCGTTCGTGTCAAAAATATAACTTCGCACTCACAATGGTTGCAGAAGCTCGGCTTTAGGTCCTGTATGGGCCGTTTACGCCTAATATTTATTTTTTTTTAGGCCGGGCTAGTCCAATAATAATAACCAAATAAACAATTTTACATTTGGAGGTTTTGAGCACGATTAGTATTGTAATGTTAAAGGAGTGTTTACATATGTTTTAACTAACAGATGGAACTTTAAGGGGGCATTTATCTATAGCTACCCAAAATGATAAAATTGAAAAATTTGTACTAAAGGAAAAACATGAAAACCCCTGTTCTTGCTTGGCCTGGAAGATGTCCCAAGATCACAGGAATATCCACTTCGGGATTTCCGCTAATTTCTTGAGGTATGCCCCCGGACAAGCTTGTATAGTGCGCGTACTTACTCGCCGTATCCACACGAACCAAGCCACAATATTTTAAAATATCTCCAATAGCATAAACATAAGATCATCACCCTGTCGCCTTAAATGTACTTTATTTTAAGAAATCATCCTTCCAACTGTTTGATAATTTATGGTTGAAACGAGTTTTTTCCGAATCCTCGACTATTTACTGATTTTTTACAGAAAAGCTTTGAAGACAGCGCTACCATATAGCCTTTCGTGTCACCTCACTATGAGCAAGCCTGGTTTTAAGGCAATATATATTTTAATTATTTTCGCTCACTATTGCCCCACTATTAAACCACGTCAAAAGCAAGATCTGACTGTGCTTAGAACGCAATGGATATTGAGTAAAGAATGTTAGCTTTTGAAACTGGGTAGCTTTTTAAGCTAAGAGTTTAAGTTTAAGAGTGTAAATCTTAACAAACAGGTCGGCAATTCACTTGCTTGACAATTTTAATCTAGAAAAGGTGATTTGAAGTGTTAAAATAGAAAAACAACGAATTTAATTTGCAAAAATAACGAATTTGGTTTCGAAATACGCGCGACACCGTTTTTACAGCTGCGATTCGAGCGTCGAAAAGAGCTGCTATATAAAAAAACATGTCCTCTTACGAGCTCGCACAAGAAAACATGTGTTCTTTTGCGCCGCTTTCCTCGACTCTACCCTCGACACGATTCCCACGGCTGCATTAGAATTCTCAACATAAACCGTCAAAGCTCCATGAAATTACCAAAGCATGAACACCATGAGCGTCCAAATACGCAGATCGTTTTTATCAAAAAAATTCCCAAATTATCAATTTCAAATTAAAAAAATCACAAGAAATGCAAAGATTTTCTGATTTATTATTGACTAGGATTCGGAAAAATTGTAGAGAGTAACAAAATAATCTATCGACACAAATTATCAAAAAGACTAACCTTGATTTGTTTCCGCCATCTTTGTTTCTGTCTGAAATTCACACGGCCACACACGGAGAACGAAGATCACATTTCACAAACTGATTTTAACCGACAACAAATACCGAAATACGCACTAAATTATTATTACATTTCTATTAAATTTTGTTTTCCATTTAACAAAGAACAAATAACACAATTCGACCACTACACCACCGCACTGTCAAAACCGAGCAAAACTGAACAAGAACTGACAAAACACTGCATTCGCATTGAATTACTCTGCTGAAGTGAGTAGAAGTGGGGGACTTGTGTTTGGCAAGAGAATTGAACGAAAACAAATTTGTCTGGTTTAACGAAAGAAGAGAGCTTGAGAGTGACAATATCAAAGATGTGGCTGAAGATGATGATGATGATGCTTTATGGTGGTCTCTTATGTGGGTGCTGCATCGCGTAAGTGGTGTAAGCTCCAAATTGTCTGCGAAGGTGGCGCACCACATCGTCGTCAGGCTTTTCGGGAGCGTTCGTAAGTTTCTTTTAGAGTCGAGTCGTGCAGTTGGTGTCGTGCCGTGATTCCCGGATTTGTTTAAGCCTACTGAGGCGATGGTGTTGATACCGTGTTGTTGCTTCTGGATATGTTTGGTGACACGGCGTCTCGTTTGGGTCAAAACGTCGATTGGGTGTTTGTGTTTCCGCTGAAGCTGCAGTGAAGCGTGTCAGGTAGTGAGGCAATGGTGGCTTGGGAAGGTATTGGCAAAAAAAAATTTTTCATGGTAGATGAGAAATGAAAACTAGCTAACTATCTTTAAGACATGACTATTTTGAACGCAATAATTTGGGTCGCATTTTTGGCATAAAATTGTTTACATATATGTATATTATTTTCTTTAGTATATTGATACCCAGTGAGTTCCGAAAAAAGAAGGGAGACATCGGGCTCAGATGGCCACCAAACTCATGAGAGGTGATCCAATGTCCAACCAGTGAAGGAAAAGATATTTTCTTCTTTTGCACAAAGGAAAGGGAGATACGCAAAACTGTGATAATTACCGTTCAATTAAATTAATATATGGCAATAGATGGCCGTATAAGGCAAATAATACGGCTGCCTGATGATCAGTTCTGGTTTGACGCGGGTAAATCAACCACAGATGCAATCCAAAGTATAAAGATCACAATGGAAAAGCATCGTGATTCCTCAAAGGATCTGCATATGATTCTGGTTGATTTTGAAAAAGCATTCGATAGACAACGAGGAGTTCCTGAAACCTATGTACAGATGATTATGGGCATGTACGAGGGAGTGAACACAAAAGTCAGATGTCCCGCAAGAGTCACGCTAAATGAATTTCCAATAAAACTCGGTGTTCACCAGGGAAGTGTCTTAAGTCCTTTTCTCTTTGAAAAATGCCGGGCCCTAAAGTGCATCAGTTATTCCTTGCTGACGATGGAGCAAAAAGACAGAGTATCTGTACTGCCCATTCTCTAAACCAAGTCAACCCATTCCGGACATCTATTTGAATGGGGTGGTGGTTCCCAAGCGTGAAAAGTTCAAATATCTGGGATCAATGATCAACAGCGAAGCAACAGTTGATGACGACATCAATCACCGTGTAAGCGTAGGGTGGATGAAGTGGCAGGAAAACTCTACTATCTTCTGTGACCGAAAAATGTTGTGCGTCAGTCGCTCACATACGGTTCACAATGCTGGACAATGTACAAAAAGTATGAGGGCAAGTTGACAGCAGCTGAGATGAAGATGCTTCGCATGACAGCAGGAGTAACAAAGCTTGATCGAATTAGAAGTTCCAGGATCCGAGGAAGCCTTCACGTCAAAAAACCCATCTCGAAAAAATTGGAGCACGACCGACTTAAATGGTATTGTCATGTTGAAAGGAGGGATCCTACGAACCCCGTCAAAAAGGCAATGGCAATCAACGTTTCCTTACAATCGCACAAAATAGGCAGAACCTCCTGGATCACACAAATGCAGAAACAACAGCATTTGATTGGCCTCAATGATGAAGTGATCCGAAAGCGGAAGGCCTGCAGATATTTTTTGAGGTCGAACCGGCGAACCCCACAGGCGGACCAGTAGGAATGCAGTGAAGTGGAAGGGGTTAATGATCCCTGTAAAACTGATCATAATCTCGTCCTTAGATGGATAGAAGAACTAAAAAATAAATATTAGGCGTAAATAAATATTCAGCTTTACCAGATTATTTTATACAAATCTGCTAAAGCCAAACCTGCTAGGCAAAATCGAAAAAAAATCTTTAAAAAACTGCCATCGATTGTTCTCGAATATCAAGATTTATATTTATATTTCAAATTCATTTTAGTGAATTTATATATATATTTTTTTGAGAAACCTATCTACTCTTTTTTTTCCATTACTGAAAAATTCTGATAAATTGAATATCGGCAAACCACTTGAAAGTAAATGACACAACTGTGCTATTCAAAATTTTCAAAAGTCGAAACGAATTGAATTTATATATTTTGACACATAGTTTGTAACACCCCTTAATATTCGTCGCAGACCCCTAAAAGTATATATATTTATGATCAGGACCAAAACCTAAGACTATTTGGCAATTAACGTCCGTCCGTATCAACTTTTGAGGCCTTTAAATTTATGCCTGGAAGCTGAAGTTTGGAATATATATGGGTCCCGAAATGGTTAAGTTTTAAAAATGTTTAAATCCGCCTACTGTCACGCTCACAATAAAGAAAAAGCCGTTTTAAAGCTGCAGTTGAAGAGATAAAAGGTTCGACCCTGAACAAAATATGTAAACACTGAACTCCTTCAGAAATTTGCCATATTTTGTTTATTGCCACGCTTACTTTTTGGAGGCGTTTTTAAAATTTTTTTGTTAAATTTCATACAATGAAATAAAATGCTATCCATCATGTTCTTACAGCTTTTTTCTTTGGGGCATATAGGGATATGGATAGGGTATCATTCTGTTCGCCCGAAGCGGACCGTAACCTTTGCTTAGGTTGTTTTTTTTGTGGATTTTAAAATATGTCAAAATAATTTTTTTTACATATCTGCTCCGAAATTTCACTGCCTATGTTCGAACGCTGGTAAAAATTTAAATTCATAATTTATAACGCAAAATAAAATATAATCATGAAAACTTTTCAATGACACCAGCTGATTTCTGATATTCTACAATACAATGCGCTGCATATTTGAAAAGCTTCATTTATGCGTTAGTTTCAAAAATTATTTGTTTTAAGAATTCTGTATTGAACACTGCAAATAGTTTTTGTAAGTGCATGTGTTTGTGTATACACAATCAGCCTTATTTATAAACGTATTTGGAAAAGTTTACAAAGTTATGCAGATTCTAAAATGCCTCTAAACGCAAAATCATTATTTAAAAAACTTATTCAACGTTGCATAGAGGTTGTCTGACTTAAACGCGTTTGGAAGTTGTTTACGGCCCGCTTAAGTGTGATTTTGTATGGAAATGTCATTTTATTTTTCTCCATCTCTTCCTACCCCCTTGATTGAATTGTGTTCGTCGAAATTTTTTTCAATACAAAAATTATTTCAAATGTTCTATGCAATTATCACTGAGGGTTTTAAAGTGTAGTTATATGCAACCGATAACGAATAGTAAAAAAAATAATTTGTGTGGCAGGGATACGACTGTGCAGTTCGAAGGGTTGAAATTTCTTATTTTTTTTTCTTTAACGGGCTCCCGACTCGTGAAGAGTCCCTGCCTGAGATACGGCTGCCTTTCACCCTCTGCGATCCCGAGCACGCTGCTTCCAGTTGTCCAGACCAAGCGCTCTGGCATCCGCGATGGCTTGGTCTTTAAAACGGAGGTTCGGTCTTCCTTGTCGTCTCGAACCTGGGGGCTGGGATTCGAAAATCCTCTTGTTTGAAGCGTTGTTGTCCATTCGCTCGATGTGGCCGGGCCATTGTAGTCGACGAGTTTTGGCTTTTCGGACTACATCCACCACATCTTGGTACAGCTCATAGAGTTCGCGGTTGTATCTTCTTCTCCATTCGCCCTCCTCGCACACAGGACCAAATATACGTCGAATGATTTTTCTTTCAAAGAATCCCAGTATTAACTCTCCTTTCCTGCTTATCGTCCAGCACTCGGCGCCGTATAGCAGAACTGGCAGGATAAGTGTTCTGTAGAGCATACACTTTGTCCTTCGAGTTAGGAGTTTTGAACCCATTTGTTTTGCCAAACCGAAGTAGCAGCGTCCACATCCACTAAGATGTCATTTGTGAAGTTGGTGTTTACCCCGAGGTAGATGAACTCCTTAACTACCTCGAAGTTGCTGCTATCAACAGTGACATTTTGTCCTAGTCGGTGGACAGATGATTGTTTGTTTGTTGATACCATATATTTAGTCTTGTCCTCATTCACTTCAAGGCCAACTAGTTTCGCCTGTTCATCAATAGCCGTGAAAGCCCCTATCACGGCACGCTGGGATCTACCGATGATATCTATATCGTCCGCATACCCCAGCAGTTGGACTGATCTGTTGAAGATAGTGCCTTCCGTGTTGACACCTGCCCTGCGCTCTATCTGCCCAAGAACAAGATTGAAATCACACGACAGCGCATCTCCTTGCCGAAATCCGGGGCATGTTTGAAAGAGTTCAGATGAGCTGCTGCCAAACTGCACATTGCATCGCGTGTTATCTAGTGTCATGCGACACATCTGGATCAGTTTTTACGGGATCCCGAATTCGGCTATCGCCACACTGGTACGTGCCGATTAGTGTGTTGCAGAGAGGTTTCAGACGTTCACACAGTACGTTGGATAGGATCTTATATGCGACATTAAGCAGGGATATGCCTCGATAGTTCTTGCAAGACATAGGATCGCCTTTCTTGTAGATGGGACATATGGAGCTGATGGTCCAGTCATCGGGCATGCTTTCCCCACCCAAACTTGGTTGATGATTTGGTGCATGCGCCCTACCATAACATCACCTCCGTATTTGAAAAGCTCTGCAGGTAGACCATCAGGGCCGGCGGCCTTGTTGTTCTTTAGCTTTTTTATAGCTAAGCCAACCTCTTCTATACTGGGCGGAGGGACTGGTTCTTCATTGACTGGACGCGGGTTCTCTTCTTTCCCTATCACGCTCTCTACATCTGCTGGAAATGCTGCTTAAATACATCTACTATTCTCTGCGCGTCGGTGACTAGGTTTCCATCGCTGTTACGAAGAGCCTGTGTTCCGGTCTTAAAGAACTTCCGGATGTTGTTTCGGTCGCGGGACTCTTCGATCTCCTTGAGCTGAGAGACTGCGTGACTGGTGACTACGAAAAATGAACAACCACTTAAATTATATTACAAAACGTTTACTTCGTTTGCATGTTGTGCTAAATACATTCAATTTAATTTGTTTTTCTACAAACAGCTGAGTTGTCTTTACAACTAATTGTAATAGATTTCGCCTTTTTGGTACTTTATCTGACACAAGCACTGTATAACTAATATGGGTAGCAACATTTCATAAATAACATTGTATAGAGACAGCTTGAATACTTCGACCCTATTTAACTATGCAACTGTTTAGAGGCATTTTAGTGAACTCTAATAAATACGTCTGAATAAATATATATACAATAAATGTTATTATATTGATGATACATAAAAATCAAGAAATCCTGCTGGTGTCATCTGTTTGGAATTTTCTTTTTCGTTTAGAACTGCTTGTGATTTTTTAAAATATTTTTTTCGTTATCTTAGGTTTCAAAAAAGGTTATAAGCAAACAATTTTGTTGATAGTCAAGAGATTAAGTTAAATTGTAAGTTCTACCAATATTTTGGGTAGCTAATGTATTAAAATCGTATAAAATGTAAACTTAAATTGCTATATTTAAAAAAAATTTGTGAAATTTTGTAATAACTGCTAAAATTTACAAAATGATAAAAAATCTGCTACACGCGCTTTTCAGCATCAAATCCTGCTGAAATCGCAGGAAACTGTTAAATAACTGGTAACGCTGCACTCACTTAGAAAAAGAAACTAACATCTTATCGAATTTAGGGAGAAAGTTTCGTATGACCAAGTCGTGCACTTTATTTTGTTTTGCCGATGAGGGTTATTCCGAATTCAAATTTGCTCAACCGTAAATTTCTAGTGAAATAAATGAATATGCCTGACAATTCTCCATTGCCATTGTTTTAGTTGGGAATTGGTTTTCCGATAATTTTGCATGCATTTTCCAAAATCTGCAATCGCATCGCCTCTGTCCCATATCCATCCAAGTCAATAATTCGTAGAATCAATTCACAGGTCAAAGTTTTGAACTTATTTGTCCCACATGAAAGCGTGCTAAATAAAATTAATGGTTAGATATAGGCCACTGGTTGCAATCAAATTTTTTATTTTTTTTTTATATATGTATATATAATAGTGCGTATATATATTTAGCGCGTATATTTAGCGCACTAAAGGGATTTTGGATTAGGAAAGTGAAGGATTAGGAAAAGGGAGATACCGATGCACGTTGGTTTTAAATGTCTGTAAACTGTAATGTGTGGGAAAACTAGAGCGTGGTAGAGCATTCCACATTCGCGTTGTACGTTTAAGAAACGAATCCTTGTATTTCACTGTACGTCCGAATACAGGCTTAAGGGTAAACTGATGTGCATTCCTCGCAAGGCGAGTATTGCAGTTGAATTGCTGTAGGGGTGGAATGCAACTGGCAATTTCATTTGAGCACTTGTGGTGGAAATACCGATAAAACAATGACAAGCAGGAGACATTACGACGATGACTAAAAGAGTCAAGCGATTTCTCGATCGCCAATAAGTTTTACCGCACGTTTTTGGGTCCTGTCAAGTAGCTCCAAATATGTTATTGGTGCACCAGACCAGATATGAGCGTTGTACTCAATTTTTGGGCGAATGAATGCCTTGTAGATTCTAGCCAGATCAGAAGGAGTGAAATATTTCTTGCATCGCTTAAGGAAGCCTAGACATTTCGCAGCGTACTTGGCGATATCGAATATGTGGTCATTCCAACGAAGTTTGTCGTTAACGCACATACCGAGAATGGAAAGTCGTTCGGTTTCAGCGATGCAAGTGCCATTCATGGATAATGGCAGAGAATTAGGGGTTCGCTTCAATGACAGCAGACAGCATTGCGTTTTGGAAGCATTAAATTTCACTCTGTTGGTTTTACCCCATTTAAGTATGCTGTCAAGATCGGAATTCAATGAGCTTAACATACGTTGCCGTTCCAGTTCAACGCCCGAAGATGAGGGGCGTTGCCCAAGAAACGAATATGTAAAGCTGAAGGAATGAATAGGATTAGAAGTAACAGAGAGGAGATCATTTATAAAAATGAGAAAGAGAGTCGGAGACAAAACAGAGCCTTGAGGGACACCAGCATTTATTTGGTGAGTTGCAGACTTGAAACCGTCCAAAACAACTTGAATTGAACGGTCCGAAAAGTAATTTCTAATCCATTGAATAAATGTATCATCGATTCCAAATGCACGCATTTTCGACAAGAGAGCTTGATGTCTTTGAAATATCAAGCGCAACGACCTTGCTTTCACCACCATGGTGAATAGATTGGTTCCACTTTTCGGTTAGATATGTCATCAAATCACCAGTGGATCTGTTGCTGCGAAAACCGTACTACCGGTCATTAAGAAGTTTTCGGGATTCGAGATATTTCATAAGCTGACGATTTATCAGCGTTTCCATGACCTTGGAAAGAAGGGACGTAAGTGCAATTGGTCGGTAGGAGGAGGCAGAGGAAGATTCGCCTTTTTTTTTGGCCGGGCTGGACAAATGCTGTTTTCCATCTTCTCGGAAAGATCCCTGAAGAATAGGACAGATAGGAAAGCTTACGCAGTGGTTTTGCAAGCGTGGAAGTACACCTCTTCAGAACGATAGGGGAAATACCATTTAGGCCAGCGGATTTGTGAATGTTGAGGTCTTCAAGTACTCTTGCCACAGTACGGGTGCGGAAGTGGATTTGTCCCATGGAGTGTGCTATGCGCTCGAGTACTGGGGGAGATAAATCACAATCTGGGAGCAAAATGAGCAGCAAGCAGATTGGCTTTATCCGAAGAGCAACTGGGATGTCATTGCAAATGATGACGTCGTCTTGACAAACGACCTAAAGTTTTTACTACCGAATAGGGACTTTGTAGTATTTTTTGCCTCAACTGTTGGTCGTAGGAGAATTTCACACGATTAATGTGGGCATTGCAGTCATTTCTGGCTCGTTTGAACTTTTTCCGGTTTTCCTCAGTTGGGTTGGCCTTAAATGACCTAAAACTTACGTCTTTAGCCCTGATAGCTTCTTTACAGCTCAAGTCACACCACGCGTTTTCCTTAGGTCTGATACACTTTATCCTGTTATTCCTACACATAACAAAAAACAAACACAAAAGACTCAACTCCGATGCTGACTAAGCTAGGCCGTACCGTGTAGATTCTGACGTCAGCTTTCCAAAACAAATCACTGCAGGTGTTATGCCCATACAATGAATTGCTTTGGTCTACCAACAAAATCTACACAACGCAACCCGCTATGATGCTTTACCCAGCCTTCGACAGTGCACGCATAAATATACGACACTCGCTATAGCTAAGCAAAGCAGCAGCAAACGATAGGGAGTGGAGCAAGAGGGATTGCCCCAACACAATACAATTTTTTTTTTGTTTTTTTTTTTCACTATCACTGCACTGTTAGTGCAGTTTTGCTTTTTTTAACAGCGCGCGCGCGATTACCTTTTTTTTTGCACACTTTTTTAGTTTATTTTGGAGCGATTACAAAAAAAAAAATGTGTGTGCACGCGTCGGGTGGCAGATCGGCACATAAATGGTGGCAACGGTGGCAGATATAAAAACAAATGGTTTGTCCCACCTCCACTCGATGCAATCAGTGATTTATTATTAAACAATAATATGTAGCAAGTTCAGTTTTTGTTGGTATGTAGGTACCTATCTGAACTTCAGAACTAAAAGTGCACTTTACCAGTTTTCCACCCATTAATACATGCATTTCCAATCCCTTAATAAATATATGTGAAGAGACTTCTACCACATCGATACGCATTATATAAATAATACCGTTCTGATTGGCAACGTGGATCAACATAGTTTCATGGTCATTATAGATTAAATTTGAGGCCACTCAAAGCGTAATACCCTTCAGGCAGCTGCAGCCCTTCTATGCCATGCCATACCCACATCAAGTGGCCCTTCCATCAAGCTCAAAGACACATCCTGCTCGCACAGTCTCTCTGGTCTCCATCTCTAATGCTACTTGAAGTTTGCCAAAATACAAACAACCAACTCCCATACCCAGACCTAGTCGCTTTTGCTTGCTCACTGTAAATTGTAAGCCTTCTTAAACAAATTAATTTCAACCAAAGTATCTGCTATATTGACTCCTTTAAATACACACACATCCACCCGACACGCAGCGCCAGAGACAAACAAATAAATACGCACTTGAAATTTATTTTTCTGCTTCCGCAATGTTAATATCCGAGATTTGAACCGTTTTCGTGAAATTACTGTGAAAATTACACAAAATCAACACAAAATCAACACAAACAACAAGGATGCGAGATAATAAAATGTCAATAAAATTCTGAGCCGAGACACTGTGTTTAGCCATCCCCTTCTCATTGTCGTCGCTATCGGATCCTTCAATCAGATCACGTCGTCTGCATTTATCCTAAGCCGTCGTGGTAAGCACCATCGCACTGAAACTGAACGTGAATCGTTGAGTCCTGTGGTGAAGGAATAACCATGGGTGCAAGCGACAAGTTTTGAAGACCACTATGCCTCCGCCGCCGTCGCACACCCTTGGCGAAGCATCCGTTTAATACCTTTTGATAAGTGTGAGCTCTGCGCGGGAACTGCGCAGCATAGTCTTTGTGTTTTGTGTGTTTTCATCATAAGGACCACAAGTTTATGTGAGCTCGGGGGGACATAAAATTAAATTGAAAAACCGCGTCGCATCCGCATGGTGTTCAAAAATCAATTTCGCTGAGAGTGAGAAAGGTGAAAAGACCTGCAGCGAAGCACATCAAAAATGAGCGAGTTTCTTGTTGCTGCTTCCGCTTCATTCTTTTCCATGAAATTACCTTAAGTGAGTGCACCGAATAGGTAGGTAGAAGATAGATACCTAAACTGCACATATGCTTATGCATAGCATAATGTTATCCTTTTAATGGATGGGCAGAGGGGGAGGTGTGGGAAACCGTCCATGACACATATTCAAGTTGACTCTTAATGCACACTTTTCTCATTTGCATAACAGCGTGTGGGATGTGCGGTGACGACGTGGGCCGACTAGAGAGGATGAATGTCCACCAGGATGAAGTTTATTTTTATTTGTTTTAGCTTTTTGTTATAAATTATCCTGGAAAGATATTTTGAGAAGTGGGGTTTTTCGCTGCATGGAATTTCCTAACCGGAAAGTGGTGATGCTTCTTCGTATATCACTACTTTGAGTAGGTACCATACCTACTGCGGTTTCTCACATATGGCTATATCTGGGGTTTGTCCTTTGCAATATTTCTTCGTCATTTTACCCGGAGCTTGTTTTCGCTGCTCCCCTATTATTCGTGCTTTTCTCGTATTACTTTGTACACTTAATGTTTGAGCTTGTTTGCTTTCAACTTTACCATGATGATTATGATGATGTAAAAGCTGGTGGTAATGATGAGTGCATTGTTCTTTTATTAGAAGAGGAATTAAATAGTGTACGGTTAGTCGATTTTGTGAAACAGAATGAGAGGTGGTGAGCACGATATTAGATTGAAGTAGTAAGAGACGCGGATCTAGAATTTTTTTCTAGGAAATCCGTCTGCAAATGAATCGAAACAAATACAAGTGGGCGCAGGTTGGGTTTGGTTATGTTAAAGGGGTTCCTACTTGTCGATGAGTTGATGTTGTGGCCCACTTAGCCAAAACAATGTTCAAGAAAAAATGTAACGATTTGAATTAAGACGCTCTGTTCCTCAAGATTGATACAGCGAGTCAGAAAGACTTGCAGTATCGAACTGCGATACTTACGGTCTGAACAGAAATCCAAAAAAACGTAGAAATTATTTTTTTTCGGTTGTTTTCTCAAAAACTGTAAAAAGTAGATACTTGAGTATCTAAAGCGTCCGCCATCTAACGTTTTTTTTTCAACTAGTGCTTATTTCGCGAATGGTTACGCTCCTGTCTGATTTGACAGATAATTAGTTTTATCCTTCCGCTGAACGAATATGGTTGTGTATACGCTTGAACAACGCCGGGAAATATTGCGACATAGCGACATAGAGAAGATGCCGATTTTTCCAAAAAAAACATCTTTTCAGATGAAGCTCATTTTGATCTTGGCGGGTATGTAAACGAGCTAAATTGCCGCACAGAAAACCCGCACGCAAACATTGCAAAGCCGATATACCCAAAACGAGTCACTGTTTGGGGCGGATTTTGGTCCAGAGGCATAATTGGGCCATTTTTCTTCGAAAATGAGCAAGGAGTGGCCGTTACAGTCAATGGCGATCGTTATCGGGCCATGTTGAACGAATTTTTGTTCACAAAAATTGAAGAGGAGGATATTGGCAACATTTGGTTTTAACAGGACGGCGCTACGTGCCACACAGCCGAAGCTACACTCGATGTTTTGCGCCCTGTTTTTGAAGATCGCATTATCAGCCGCAGAGCTGATGTCGTTTGGCCACCGATTTGACACCGTTGGACTATTATTTGTGGGGTGCCGTAAAAGATAAGTGTTACGCCAACATGCCAGAGACAATTGACGCTTTAAAGGACAATATTCGTGAAGCCATTGGTGAAATACAGCTGTACACAATCGATAATGTGCTTAAAAATTGGACCGATCGTGTAGGCTACTGCATGGCCAGCCGAGGCAGCCATTTGAATGAAATTATTTTCCATTATTAACCGGAAGGATTGTACTTTCAAATAAAAAAAGAAATTCGAGAAAATATTCAGTAGTTTTTTTTTTACAGCATTTTCAAAAAAAAAAGTTATTTGGCGGTTCCTATATCTAGTTTTTTATTTAATTTTCTTAAATGTTGTGAGCTTTTTAGAGCAAAACAAGTGATCCTTTAATTTTAACAAAAATTCAATCGAGCACAACAAAAAACTGGTTTGTGGATTAAATTGAATCTTCGTGCGGTTTTTGTGGGTATATTGAGCTGAAAAAGGCACAACTAGTGATTTCCTCGATATTTTTAATTCAGCACTTGTGTTACGTCGATTTCAGTTTTGATATACATTTTATTCACTTTATTTAGTCTAATTACAAGATGGCTGCAGGTGGTTTCGACGAGCGAAATAAAAATTGTACTAGTTTTAATTTGTAAGGCCTAGTTTGCACAATTCCTGCACTGCACTTATAGATGGCGTTAACTACTTGGTTTTGCAAAAAAACACGGAAAGCTCTATTGCGGTCTCGTTTTTAAATTCATGTTATAAAAGTAAGTCAATCAGTCAGTCGAAAGTCAGCTTAAACTTGCCTTGCGACTATTAATTGATTAGATGTCGATAGTCAAAGAAAAAATGATCCTTTTACATTCGAAGACCGATATCTCGGCGATAAATGGGCGTATCAAGGTCTTTTGGAAACTAAATTGAAGCTAAATGAACAAGTTATCTGGCCTATATGGTGGCTAAGTCGGGACACAAAAGTCCAAGTCCGTATACAAAAAGAGAAATCCCCAAAAATGTTTTAATTACTCAAAAACTGCTAGCACTAAAAAATTTTGAAATTCAGATCCAAAATCTAGATACTTGGAGCTACAATTTCCATTTTTTAAAATTTCCTTGTGTATTCCCAAATGCTTTCTTCTTGTAAAGGCTGAATGTTCATATAAGTTGGATTTGAAAGACAGAAAAATTAACCATTTCAAAAAGTTAAGATATGTAGGAAGAGAAATTGAAAAGTGTTACTTGCGTGGCTAGACATAGCTCCTCACTTCCCGAATCCTGTACGGAGGTTCCTACTCCCTATTAGGTTTTGGGCAGAAAATAATCTTCTCACACTTCTCAGCGAAGGCAGAGTCTAGTTGGAGTAGTCTGATGAATTGCATCATCTCCAAAAAAGACTTGGGCCAGATACAACCAATTCAGAAACCTTAGCCACATACACAGAACACGCGCGTACGTCGCTAGGCTGGTGGTCGCTGCAAAACTCGGCATTCCCCGCCGCAGTTGTGGTGAAGTTAATGAGTGAAGGGGAACGACTCTGGACAGAGATCGAGCGGTTGGAAAACCTTTCTTCAACGACCTTTCAGACATCTGAGATATCGGCCTTAACGATATAATCACCTTCCTTAACTCCACTACGGGTAGATTTGAGTTTGCTTTCCTCCTATCCACCCTCGCCATTTAATACATGGTTTGGCATGAGTTGCGGTTTAAAAATAAATGTCCACATTGACATCGACTACCTTACCTACCTACTTGTGTGTGTAAGTCCCTTTTCTGAGCTGCTCCTATAGACGTCTGAGACACCTCTTATTAAAAAGCATACCAGTGTTGTGTTCAACACTAATGGTTCTTGGACTTGGAAGAGTATAATTTTGGCAAAAGCAGCAATATTCCCGAGTGAGCGAAACCGAATGAAGATGACGATGCAATTCCACCAAATTTCAAATAAAGCTGGCACACAACAGGGAAAGTCGCCAGTTGCTGTATTATTTCGACTGAAATTTCGTTTTAAAATTAGAGAACTGTTTTGTCACAAAGTGTATCGGCTCTTATGCCGACAGCCAGTTCAACCTTAGAGAACTGTTTCAATAGCAACGAAGAAGAAGAGGAATCTTTAAACCCAAGTTCTGCCCCACCGAGTGTCCCATCTTAAACACCGACATGATGATTTATTATTTAACAAACGGAAAAACAAACTTTCAAGCAAACAATTCCAAATGATTATTTCCAAGTAAATATTCCTCAATAATGGAACTAACTCGTTGTTAGTTTAACTTTTCTTTATTTTCAAAACTTTTCAAAAACTCAGTTCAATTGAATTCTTGAAAACTAAAATATCAACTTTAAAAGTTACAAAACAACATGTTTGTCGCCCCTAACAAGTTGTTGCGCAGTTTTTTTTTTTTGTTGCGAAATATTAACGAATTATACGAATAAAACTAAAAAAATAAACGAACATCATTATTTATCGCAGTTGCAGTGCGCCAATTAAAAGTTACCCAACAATAAATCAGAAACCCATTGTTCGTCGCTGATTCAAATCAACGAATGGGATCTTTTCACATAACTATGGATATTAATTCTCTTATCATTTGTCGAAAATATTTCGAGGGGTTTACTGTCGAAAGTGTCGTCCGTTTAACCAAGCAACCAGCACAATAATAATTTTGCAAATAAACTTTCGCAAGCATTTCGCTTGGATGCGTGGAATTTTCAGAGCAGCAGCAATTTGTTATTTAGAAAGAGGAAGAGGAGCATAAAATAAAGCACCAGCTGCGGGCGCGGTAAATGTGTAGGTGCATTCCGTCAAACAGTTCTCGCGCACAGTTTATGACATTAAAACTACGACAAAAGGAGGGTAACTTTTTGCGTTGAAAGAGGAAAAAAAAAAAAAGAAAACCAACAACTTTATTGCTGCTTATCCTGTTGTTGCCCTCATTCTCTTTGGCAAGGTTTAATTTTTTTTCTTTTTCTTAATTCCTTTCGTTTGTGGTGAAAAATTCGTTAGGAAGTTTTTCTGCTATTTCCATTCACATGCCACTGCCTTCACAGTGATGGATGCTTGTCAGATGAGGAACGATAAGATTAACTCTCGCACATCCACCTAAGTAGTACGTACTCCTTTCACAAGAGTGCAATAAAGGATAACATAAGTTTCACATGAGAACTTGTCATTCTCTTACCAACCATCAACCACAGTTGTTGGTAGGTTGGGGATGCAAAAAAGAAAGAAAGAAAGAGAAACTTAAATTTTCTTCATCAGCGAACAAAGTGTTCCACATATAGGAGAATAGGAACACACGTGCGGTGAGACAGGAGAGGGTGGCATAACAAATTAAACAAAAAAGATAAATGTATATATATAGATATAGATACATATTCAAACCAAACGAAACGACCTGAAGGCACAAAATGAGATCTTGAAGACGGAAAGGCTCTGAGGAATTCTGAGAAATTATGAATTGTCAGGATTGAGGAAGGATATGATACAAATATGCAGCCAAACTTCCCCTTGGACATTTTTCCTTTTTCCTTGAAAGCGGTGATTTGTGTGTATTGTTGTTTTCTGTTCTAAAGTAGATTTTAATCAGATTTATATATTGTTCAAGATTAGATGGATGTTTAAAAAGTCTTGAGGTGTTTAGGGAATTATAAAATTTAATTTCTACAGCAGCTACGCACTTTTTTCTGAGACACGATTGAAGACACTTGAGAATAAATTTGAGTTATGGAAAATAATTTGAGTGGTTGAGTGTCATCTAAAATCTTAATCGCATTGGAACAAATAATTCAAACAGCAACGAAACATCAATATGGACGACGTAGACATTAGTGTGACTACAAATCATCTCAGTAAACACTAAATATATAGGAATTTAGTATTAGACATAGCCTTAACATTTTCAACGACTTAACTGGAACTTAACCATGGCTATCATATGTGATAGACAATGATAGTTCCGAAGGTGCCATGGCCTTAAATATATATATATTTCTGGCTCTGGCATTCAAATATGCACGCCAGTACGACCAAATCCAATATAACTTGAATTCATTGGCACCATACGATGAGATAGATGTTTTTGGTTTGAGGAAATCGTATATGACCACTTTTGTAGGAACAAAAAATAAATATAGTTATAATTTTGCAAAAAA
The DNA here is from genome assembly GCA_963576555.1 of Ferdinandea cuprea. NCBI lineage: Eukaryota > Metazoa > Arthropoda > Insecta > Diptera > Syrphidae > Ferdinandea > Ferdinandea cuprea. Next base: position 64,138,716 of record OY754958.1, read on the forward strand.
ACTTTATTATAGTATAAGATAGCATGTAATTCATTTTGTAAACCTTAATTTAAAAAAAAATAATAATAATAATTCACAAGTATAAGTAAGCTTATTAGTGTTGTTCCCTACACATTTGAGGCTTATCGGGACAACTATGGTAGAAGGTGAAAACTTGCTTAGCTTCTTTGCCGGCTGCTTCACGTCCTTTATTTTTGGTTACCCTAGTGGTGCAGATGGTGCATTTTCTTCTTAGTTTTTTCCCATCAGTGGACGTTCGATCCAAGAGGTGATGGGTTTTCGTGCGTGTTTCTGCTCGACGCCAAGTTTCCGATACCACTTTATTCCTTTTCTTAGGGTAGTGGCATATGAACCCATCTGATCCGATAGATCTATTCCAGATTTTCCGTTGTTGTACGCAAGTATAGCAGGTGGTTTGAACGTAGCTCCTCGTCGTTTTGCCATTGAGACTAAAGGTGGATTTGTACTGGTAGATGGTTGATTGGCTGATGAAGTACTTGTTGATGGATAATTTCGCCGTGTTTCGCGGGTTGCAGTTCAGGAGCATGTTTGGTGGATAGCATTCGCACGTCGCGAGTGTCCTTCCATTTTAAGATTACAATGCCATCCTTATCTTCCCGAGACACCACTTCTCCTCTGGCCAATTTAGCAAGTAGAACGTCTTTGGGTATATTTTTTTTGTTTGCCCTCAAAGTGCCAACGACATGGGTCTGTTTTTGCAACAATTCCTGGGCCAATTCGTAGCTCGTATAGAAGTTGTCTACGTATAAGCATCTACCCTCGTTCAGAAGTTCTTTAGACAGTTCCATGCAAACATTTTTGGCCATATTTTTAGAGCCCATGTATACCCATCTATTGAGCATAGTTTGAAAAGCTTAACTCCATAGCGATGTGTCTTGTTAGGGATGTATTGCCTGAAAATAGGCCGACCTCTCCATGGCACGAGCGTTTCGTCGATGACAAAGTCTTCTCCCGGGAAAAAAATATCTTTAAATTTCTTTTGCAAGATCTCAATTAGTCCACTTATTTTTCTCAATCGGTCAGATGGGTCAGCTGTCTCGTTGTTACTAAAGTGCAGCATAGACAGCAATGACTGGAATCTATTTCGGGGCATAACTGAACGGGGGATTTTTAAATCATAAATGCCATTCGTTTCCCAATAGTTTTCTATGCGCCCAAGTGGCAAAAGTCCCATCCACATCATCAATCCAAACAATTTTTTTATTTCTTCGGGATTTGTGTCACTCCATCGATTCATTCGGCTGTATTTTGATCTGTGGTTAGCTGTAGTATACTGTTGTGCGTATCGATTGGTTTCAGTTGGTATTATATTGAAAACCTCTTGGTCAACAATTTTAGTATAAATCTGAAGAGGCGTCATATCAGGTGAAATTTCTACCTGCAAACCATGCTTACCGACAAATTCAAAGTGTTTTTGTCTTCCCCTGTATTCTGTCCACTTAGGTGTTCCCTCGGGAATATCTTCTATATTTTCCTCCTCAGTATCAAGGAGTAATGCATTTAGGTCCTCGTGTTCTTCCGCCATTGCCATAGCTTCAATGACGTCCGACACGTTGTCCGCATCAGACTCATCAACATCATTGTCATAACCCAAATCTCATCCTAGCCAAAATCAGATTCGCTATCCGAAGCAGCGGTCATTGCTTCAATTTCTTCAACTGTAAATTTCCTTTTACTCATTATTATTATACTACTCAAAACAATGTATAATATAGGTAAGCATAGAAATTACGCATGTATTTCAAACCTGAAAAGTAAAAAAAAAAACATAAAAAGAAATCAACTCAAAAAAGCCATGGCGCCTAATGAACAAATTTGCATTAACATTTGTTGAGGTGCCATGGCCATCATATTTGATAGCCAGTACTAAATTCGTCCGGGACTTCCAGGATGAACTGAAAACAAATAATATAACGTACGTTCACTGTTTCAAAAAATGGAAATAACATAAAAATTTGTGTTGGCGCACCATGCAATTTGACCAGATTTGATTTGGCAGTCAATGTGATATACATATGCATATATCAAGTCTGTCGCTGAACGAGCTACCAGAGCCAGTAGACGAATTTAATTGGGGTCTGAGCGCGAAAATGATATACTGGTTGTATGTCATGTTGGTTAGACCCATTATCACGTACGCGGCTATAATTTGGTGGGCCAAAAGTTTTTGAACGGACAACGGCAAATAAGCTGCAAAAGATTCAAAGAATTGCCTGTCTAAGTATTACAGTTGTTGGGGGGCTCTCGCCGCTACACATCTCTATTAGAAAGACAACTGCTAGACAGTGCATTAAAACTGCAACTAGAATGTAAGTTTGAGCAACCTGACTTTGTGGGACATCTGATACTACTCAATTCTCTTTCTTAAAACAGCCATGTTTAGTACAATCCCGAACACTAAAGTTAGGGAATACTGTTTTGACAGTATGTTCAAGGTAGAAATAGTGAACCATGAAAACTGGTCTGGTTTGGTACACCAATGGATAAAAAATGGATTCTGGAGTTGGAGCTGGCGTCTTTGGACCCAACAGCAAAGTTTCTATACCAATGGGAATGAGTCCCAGCCGAAATCCATGCCATTGAGGTCTGCGGGAGATTAAACCTTGCTAAAGGTATCAAAGGCGCCCAAATATATATTTTTCCAGACAGTCAAGCGGCTTTCCAAGCATTGATCTCGACTCGATGACAACAAAATGCTGCTACGATGCTCTGCAATCCCTGGCCAAACTAAAAAAAATAAAACTTGGGTGGGTCCCCGGCGATGCAGGAAACGCGTTGATAAGAGATGGTTAAGAACCCTCGTTCTTTGGACCAGAACCATTTTGTAGAGTCAATTGGGCTGCTTCCTCAAGACAGATTGACTGTTGGGAGGACCAACTTCATCTAGCCTAATGGGAAGATGTTCCGGGGCTCAGACAATCCAAAAAACTCATCCAAGCCTTACTTCTGCAAGGAAATGCTTATGCTGGATATGAAAGGTTATGGTGGCCTCAGATATCATCTTAACAAAACGAATTTGTGCCCGGAGATAGAATGTAGGTTCTGTAAGGATGAGGGCGAATCCTCTGAACATATTCTATGCGAATGTCCGGCACTACATTGGTTGAGAAGACGTGTTTTCAACGGAAAAATACGTTTGTCAGCGGAGTTGAAAAGCTCCATGGAAATAATCTGAGATGAACTTAAAATAACTCAAAGCGTGATTCTAAAAGTTTTCCTAGCAACTTCGAATTGAATAATTAAACTTTATCGAATATAAGAGAATCATGCAGTTTTCTTATAACAGATACAATAATTATTTCGAAATCTTTAGTGATAGTTTTCCCATGTTTGTTTCTGATAAGGACATTTTAGATGGGATTCGCAATCTAAACATCAAGAAACCTCCTCGTTTTGACTCAATACCACCAAGTTTTCTCATCCATTGTTCTGATGCCCTGATTATCCTCTTTAAGATTTTATTTAATAAATCGTATCGGAAGGTCATTTCTTAGACGAGCGGAAAATAACGCTTATATCACCAATTTTCAAATCCGGTTAAAAGCATATGGTCCAAAATTATAACCCTACGTATATCTATATTGAAATCCATAGCATTGATTTTACCATTATAAATCAACTTGAGGCCAACTCTTGTCCGTTGTTAGTACGTGAATGTGCTTAGGGGACAAAATAGCTCTAGCAACACTTCTCTTAACCACTTGAGATTTTCTAATCAATTTAAGTCTAGATTGTTAAGATGGTAGCTTAGAGTTGAGCCCTCTGAGAGTAAATCTAAGAAATCAGTTTTGAATGGATTTAATTTGAAGAATATGTACGTTGTAGTTAAGGGTTGCACACAATAGACGAATACTCCAAAATGTAACGAGCAAAATTAAAACGTATGGGTCAGAGAAGTCACAGGCATAGCATCTTTACATACACCATGTTCTGTTAGCTTTATTTGATATATAGTCGATAAAACATGAGACAAATTCGTATCCAATAAAACACCCACATCTTTTAAAAATGTAACACGGGGAATTGGTTGACTGTCAGAAAAGGAGATGTGTAGGGTCCGCCATCTAACGTTTTTTTTTTCAACTAGTGCTTATTTCGCGAATGGTAACACTTAGCTCATGTCTGATTTGACAGATAATTAGTTTTATCCTTCCGCTGAACGAATATGGTTGTGTATACGCTTGAACAACGCTGGGAAATTTGTGACATTACTTTGAAAATCATGGTAATGTTGCAGAATGTGTGCGAAAATTGCGTACGGATTTTGGAAGAAGAGAAGCACCGTCAGCTCCGTATGTTCGTTATCTTGTGAAAAAAGTGAAAGAAACTGACATCCTCATCGATAAACCAAAGCGTGAAAAGCCAAAAAACAGTGCGTACACCCGAGAAAATTGCTGCTGTGGCAGAAAGTGTGCGTGAAGCGCCATCAACATCAATTCACCGTCGTTCTCAACAATTGAACATTTCGGAGACATCATGAGAGGAATTTTGCATAAAGACCTTGGTATAACGCCATACAAAGTCCAATTGGTTCAGGAGTTGAAGCCAACTGACCATCCAATGGGTTTTCGCTTCGCTAAGTGGGCCTGCGATCGACTTAGAGAAGATGCCGATTTTGCCAAAAAAATCATCTTTTCAGATGAAGCTCATTTTGATCTTGGCGGGTATGTAAACGAGCAAAATTGTCGCATTTGGGGCACAGAAAACCCGCACGCATACATTGAAAAGCCGATATACCCAAAACGAGTCACTGTTTGGTCCAGAGGCATAAATGGGCCATTTTTCTTCGAAAATGAGCAAAGAGTGGCCATTACAGTCAATGGCGATCGTTATCGGGCCATGTTGAACGAATTTTTGTTCACAAACATTGAAGAGGAGGATATTGCCAACATTTGGTTTCAACAGGACGGCGCTACGTGCCACACAGCCGAAGCTATACTCGATGTTTTGCGCCCTATTTTTGATGATCGCATTATCAGCCGCAGAGCTGATGTCGTTTGGCCACCGCGGAGCTGCGATTTGACACCGTTGGACTATTATTTGTGGGGTGCCGTAAAAGATAAGTATTACGTCGACATACCAGAGACAATTGACGCTTTAAAGGACAATGTTCGTGAAGTGAAATACAGCTGCACACAATCGATGATGTGCTTAAAAATTGGACCGATCGTGTAGGCTACTGCATGGCCAGCCGAGGCAGCCATTTAAATGAAATTATTTTCCATTATTAACCGGAAGGATTGTACTTTCAAAAAAAAAAAAAATTTGAGAAAATATTCAATAGTTTTTTTTTATAGCATTTTCAAAAAAAACAAGTTATTTGGCAGTCCATATACATCTTGAAAAAGTGATCACAGAACATTCATCTACATTTAAGGAGAGATTATTTTTCGAGCACCACAATTAAAATTTTTGAAGGTTACAACTTAAAGTTTGAAAGCTATTTTTATCTTTACTTGACGCAAAGACTTTAAAATCGTCAGTAAACATTGAAGCCAAATCCTAACAACATTGTTAACGGACAAAATAAACAGTTAAGGACCTATATTTTCTTGAGGATCGTTACAAAAATTGTATTCGAATCTATTTTTCTAAATTTAACGAATTGATATCTTTCGCTTACATAAGAAGAAAGTCATTTTAAAAATGAAATGGGGAAGCCTAAACGTTCTGATTTAAAATAAAATTCTTTACTGAAGTCAGTAACAGTCGGCCGGTACTAATAATCAAATTTAGTCTGGCAGTTAATTTAAAGTCTGTACACTTTCTTAAATCCCTGTATCAATAAACAAATTTAGTTGTCGGATAATCGTTAACTGTAGGGTTAAATGTTAATGGTCAAAAAGCCATGTTTATGTCTAACATTAACTCTAATTTTCTTTCTTTCATAATTCATTCTGCAATGGAATGTTGCCGTGCATTCATTTATTTTTGTATCATAAACGTATAGTAATATATTTTGGACAATATATTTGAATACAAATTGTAAATTTTCGCAACAAATTCAAACAGTTTCCTTTTGTACAAATTAGTGTTTACTTCGAACATATATCGAAGTAATTCGAAGTGTGTACATTTTCCGTTCCGAATGGGTTCCAAATTTTCCAAGATATTTCTTAACATACTTAATGCGATCAGAACGTCTGGTAGACCTTCCGCATATGTTGCAACATTTGTTTTCTACACAAAACCAAGCACAGTGTCAGATATATTTCGAAAGCACGATGGCAACACAAGTCACATTGACCGACCTCAAATCCTGACACACAGAACCGATTTGTTGCTTCATTTGTTTCTAAACCTATGCCGAGCACCAAATTCTCCACCAGGATTTTTTATTTTGATGTGTGTGCCATCAACTGCTCCTATACATTGGGGAAATTGTGCAATTTTGTTAAAAATGGGTCAATTGGTTTTTTATAATTTTCCCTTTTCGAGAGGTTGCCGATTCGTCAACTAGCATCAGATCCATAAAAATATCTTCGTCCCGACTTGAATTCATGTTTAATTACTTAATTTCTTCACCTTATTTTCAAAGTACCTCTGTTTGAAAACAATATCAGATGTTTTGACAAATAGATTTGACAGCAAATGTTATAGATTCAAAAAAAAGTCTACTAGTCCACTAGTAATGGTGGAGGTAAAATTATTTATTGGTACCATTTCAAATATGCTGTACATTATAATTTAAACGGGCAGTCAACTAATAGTCGACATTAGTGTTTGATTATTAGTAAGGCCGAGTAACATTTACTTCATTGCTTTTTAAAAATTGGGAAATTACAAAGTTCATAAATTTTAATTGTTCAGTGACTAATCTGTGAAACAGTTTAAAGATAGCAGATTTTTCAACTTTGTTTCTTCTAGGTGATTCGAAATATTTTCATATTTGCAAATATATTTGTTGACAGCTATAGATTATAAATGTGACAAATAATCTTATAAAGATATAGGTCACAGTTTTTTAAAAAAACCTGAAGGTACACCGTCATAGCCAGGATTATAAAATTCGAAATCATTGACGTTAAATTCTCCAATACACTTTCTTCAGAGATTTTCAGACTGTTGAAAATAGGATAATGGGAATCCTTGAGATAACAGAAGAGCTCTTCATCAAAGATTGAAAGACAGATTGGCCAACGTTATTACAAACGATAGAAGGCGAATCGGTAAGTCGACCATTGTAGGAAAGAGGAGCTGGGTAGCCATTTCATATTTTGTATTTATAAACTTCCAAAATTAATTTGGACTAGTTTTAATAGGATTCTAGATATAATTGATATCAGTAAGATAAGTCCGATGTAAGAAAAATTTTGAATTCTAACTTCAGTTTTCTTTACAGGATGTAGGCGCCGCCTCTAAGAGTCCTACGCCAACTTCTACAGACTCGGTTCTTCTGAGAGTTTAGGTATCCTACTACTTCATTACCAAGTATATAGGAATTTAGTACACCGTTTCGCACGCGAACTATATGGACATGCTTTATAATTATATTATCATTGACCCGATAAAAATCATAGCAAAGTAAAGTTCATTTTTAAACCCATAAAAGGACGCAGAGTATTCGTTTCCGGGCTTGAAACGAAACGGTTCGCTGCTTCAACTAAAAATCTAAAGTGCTCTCTAAAGGTCTGACTTTATCAAAGGCATAAAGTAAAATCAATTTTTCATAGCTTTCCACTGCGATTAATTCAAACTCTTGGATTAATTCCGACGAGCATCTCAATTTGGCTTCTATCAAGAGAGACAGGGGCAGAGATTATATATTGGTGTTAAAATTGGGTCATAGACTTCGGGTTATGGCGCAACAACTAGTGTTGTTCCTGCTGCTGCTTACCCAAATGTGTAATGACATCGTCGATGAAACTAAAGGGTGATTTTTTAGCTGGTTTGGTTTTGGCAACACTGGTTTTGACAGCTGACGTGTGTTTAGTACCTTGTGTTACTGTCAAACAGCTTCAGTTTGGTTTGCAATTTAACCATGGATCGTCTTACAAATGAACAACGCTTGCAAATTATTGAATTTTACTATCAAAATTCGTGCTCGGTTCGAAATGTTCATCGCGCGCTGCTTCCATTTTATGATCGGCATTCTCGACCTTCTGAGCAGTCTATTCGGAAGATTGTGACCAAATTTCGCACCAAATTTACTTTGTTGGACATTAAACCACCAACACGTTTACGTACTGTGCGTATTGAAGAAAATATTGCGGCCGTATCAGCTAGTGTGACAGAAGACCGCGAAATGTCGATTCGGCGCCGTTCCCAGCCTTTGTTACAGCACTACGTGGAAAATTTTGCGGAAGGATTTGGGCGTAAAGCCTTTTAAGATACAGCTGGTGCAAGAACTAAAGCCAGCCGACCTACCACAACGCCGAATTTTTGGTGAATGGGCTCTTGGAAAGCTGGCCGAGGATCCGCTTTTTTATCGAAAAATTGTGTTCAGCGATGAGGCTCATTTTTGGTTGAATGGGTACGTAAATAAGCAAAATTGCCGCATTTGGAGTGAAGATCAGCCAGAAGCATTGCAACAGCTACCAATGCATCCCGAAAAAGCCACTGTTTGGTGCGGTTTATGGGCCGGCGGCATTATTGGGCCATATTTCTTCAAAGATGATGCGAATCGCAGCGTTACTGTCAATGGTGAACGCTACCGAGCGATGATAACAAACTTTTTTTTGCCCGAAATGGAAGTTCTTGACTTGCATGATATGTGGTTTCAACAAGACGGTGCCACATGCCACACAGCACGCGAAACAATGGCGCAATTGCGAGGCGAGTTTGGTGAACAGTTAATTTCACGTTTCGGGCCGGTCAATTGGCCGCCTAGATCGTGCGATTTGACACCATTAGATTATTTTTTGTGGGGGTATGCCAAGGCTAATGTGTATAGGGACAAGCCCGCTTCGATTGACGCACTGGAAGCCAACATCCATGCATTCATTCGTGAGATACCGGGCGATATGTGTGAAAGAGTATGCCAAAATTGGACTCAGCGGATGGGCTACCTGAGACGCAGCCGCGGTCAACATTTGCATGAAATTATCTTTAAACATTAAATTGCAAGGTTCAAACTATCGATTCAAATAAATATTTCATTCATTTTTTCGAATTTTTTGTGTTTTTTTTTTAAAAAAAGTTCTAAACCTCTTAAAAAATCACCCTTTATTAGCGGTGTTGAAAGGCGGTAACACGGTAGGTCAGTGGATCAGAGGCGTATTGGTCAGTTCATCCGATTTTTCGCCCCCTTCCACTCCAACGACGTGTGGAACGTGTGGCCCTGAGTGCAACTGGATAATCTGTTACGCATTTAGCGCTTGCAAGGTTAGAGCCAATTGGTTTATGTGATGTGTTATGAGTGTCCACACAGGTGGTTATTTCCGTTACTGGTAGTTCCATCGATATGACGGTCTGAGCTGCTTTCTTAACCGTATAAATCTTAGCTTGAAAGACACTTATTTGTCAGTCGTGTTTAGAAGCAATTCATGAAGATGGGTATAGTGACAGAACTACACTTGTGTTTGCCAGGTAAAGTGACTCTAAAGTTTTTGCTTCTACATATAAGAAAGTTAAGATGAGATCTCATCACACACACACGCACCGCTACCGCACGCGTTCTTCTTTCTCGTTGTCCCTCTCGGATGGCATTAACGATTTTCCGAAAAGGAGCTTTGGTGTCCATTCGACCATAAAACATACGGACACATTCAAACATACACAAACCACTTTTTGCAATTTTACCTATACCATGCTCTTAGTGTTATTACAAATTTAATTATACCTTCGCGCTTCGTTGCACAGTCGTCGTTTTACTACCGCGACGACTTCTTGCATTCCAGTCTTCTAATTAGCGCTAAAACTTTAATCAGAAAGATATTAAAAACGAATAAATTCGAATAAACAAAAAGTCACCTCCAGAAAAACAGAAATACCAAGGAAACCAAGAAAACAAAAATCTATTCAAGGATAACTACCAACTTATTTCTGCACCTTCATTTCCCTTCAGTTCTTCATTACATCAAAAATGTAATTTCCTTTCCTGTTTTTTTTTTTTTGTTATTTTGTTGCTTAATGTTTATTCTTCCGCTGTTGGCCAAGGATGCACAAAACAAAATAAAAATAAAATAAAAATAAACGCCATCCACTACAACTAAGATATAAAAAAAAAAGAAAGTACATTAACAAAAACCCGTTAGCTATCTCCAGTCCACTCCATCTCCCACCACCACCACCATCATCATCATCATCATCATCATCAGGAGCAATGGGTTTCATCCCTAAGGCTAGCTTATGCATCTTAAGAAACACAAAATGTGGGTATTGCTTGCTTGAATAGATAAAAAACAAAACAACATCAAAACTTTGCATCCTTGCCTAAAGCTAAAACCACCACTGCAGTACGCGCGAAGGATAATAGCGTCGTTAATGAAGCCGCTAGCAATAAAGTGATACATATACATGTAGAGCGCAAGCAATGTAAATGAGAAATACAATAACAAAAACAAAAAAATATAGAGAGAGTTATTAAAGTGGACAAAACACGCATTAATGATGCACGTCCCTATCCTGCGACACTGTTACAAAAGCTTAATTACTATCCTCCTGCGCCAGCATCTGAAGACGACGGAGACAAGCTACAGCGTTACACAAAGTACTGAAGAACGGGTCCATTGACAAACCACTTCAACTATGGTTACTCTCCCGTAAAGGGTTAAACATAATTAAAAAGTTAAACAAGGATTTAACTTTAATTAACTGCGCCCTGCAAGTGAAGCTATTAGCAGTTACTTTTTGAACAGTCTAGTTAAAAGTTTGCTTTACTTTCGTTTGCCCTTACGATGATGGGCTACGATCGGTCATCCGATATCTATATAATCCAGTTAGTGCTCTCTCTCTCTATCTCTCTCTATTTTACTCTCGTGTGCTGGATTTGTGCGGATTCTTCCTGAGAAAATCAAATCAAAGGCAAAACTCTATCCAGAGTGCATGTGCATGCTGATAGCTAGTTGACATCGACACAGAATATGGAGTGATTCTGCAAAATAAACCTAATTAAAGTCACTTGAGGGCACTTTGTGCCGCCTCCAGGTGTTTGTCTCACATGTGCAGTATACCGGTATCGAGTGGGATTATCAGAGATTCTATTTCTCATTTGAGCACGATAAGTGGCAGACTGTTTCCCCAAAGCGACTAATTGCAAAGAAACCTTTGAAGTGAGTTGTCATCAGGGGTGAGAGCGGTGAACGACTTGAAGTTCGATTCCGGGATTTGTCGAAAGAAGATTGCGAGCAGCAAAATCTGGGTACGCCGATATAGTATTGTTGGCAAATTAATTTGGCTATGTTTCAATGAACTTTGTAAAGCTGATTAATTAGATGGAATTTCTAATGATATAAATACAATCAAAAGATGTTAGGACAAGTTGCTTCTGCTGCGAGAGAAATTAAATTGAATTTGGTAAAATTTATCTGTGGAAGGAGGTACACGTTTGTAACCACTGGCAATACACAGGTAGCTACCATCGATTCTAGGAATGAAGGGCTTTGTTTTAATGATTTTATAACTCAATCTCTCTCACATAATAAAGTGTTAAGAAGTATTTTTGCCGATTTTAACGGAATGGAGATTGTGAACTCAGATGTTCCATAATTATGAATCTGTAGTCTAAAAATTGCTTCTGTGAGAGGCGAAGAAGAGATACTGCAATGCATATGTAACGAACCTACGGGTACGAAATAAACTTAAACTTCGTCGTTACGTTCCTTAGTTTTTCTTATTTTTTCTTATTTTATTGCATCATCAGTGTTCATCCATAAAAATATATAGAACAATTTGAAATTCCATTGCAATGAGCTACAGAGCGTCATTCAATACGTTTAATGAACAGCTACCTAAATTGGGAATCGAGGCCAAAATCATATGTCTACGATTTCTGTGAATTAAGCAAAATTACGAATAGTTTTTCTTGTTTGACAAAAATGTTGTAATCGTGGTTGTACCATTCCTACATCCTCAAGCCATTTTATGGAAGTGCCGTTGGATATAGAGATTAGCGTCACTCTGTCCTTACTAATTTCTTAAGATGAGGTGACTGCCGTGGCAAAGCCGAGGAACATATGTTGGGGTGAGCCACAGCTTTCATTCGACAAAAGTAAAGTGACTGTTAATGTTGCAACTGAAACTTATACACCTTTGCTGGCTTCGACAAAAGAGAGAAAGAGAGCAGAAATGGCGTTGACGACGGTTGTAATCGAACCCCAAACATCTCTGCAGACTAATTAATCGCAAGTTGATGTGACTGAAGCCATTATAAGCCTCAGATCAGGCACGAGTTGATTTGAGAACAGCGTTATTTTTCATTCCTCTATCTTTCAGCTCCCAAAACACTCGAGTATTTCTTCCAGTATTTTCGACAGTTCCCAAAATACTGGGAGTATTTTTTTTTTTTTTTTTTTTGGTTGCGCCTGGAGGTGAGTAATCTTCAGAAGATACCAATGGCCCGTACCATTGGTTATGCCCGATTCAGATATATCTAGTCTGCCTACGGGCTAAACCTCACCCCCCAGAGAGGCACTATGAGATCCGGTAGTGAATATCACTATTCCTTATATACCATGGAGCATTCACGATTGCTCTAAGCGTTTGGTTTTGGAATGTTTGTATTATAGCCATATTGCTTGGTTTGGTACAACCCCAAAGTTGTATACTGTATGTCCAATAAGGTTTTAGCACTTGCTTATACAGGAGCAGTTTGTTGTATACGCTTGTCTTCGAATATCTTCCGAGTAGCCAATGCATTTCTCTAAGTCTGATTGCGAGCTCGTCGCGCTTTTTCTTAACGTGTGGCTTCCATTTAAGTTTTGCGTATAGGGTCATTCCTAGATACTTCGCCTCGTTTGCGTATGGTATTTGTACCGAGTTAATAAAGACAGGTAAGTTGTTTATCCTTTTGTATGTGAAATTGACATGCGTCGACTTCGTCTCGTTAAGGGCAATTCGCCAGGTCTTTGTCCACTCGCATACTTTATTAAGAGCCCGTTGGAGTTTTTCAGTTGATGATTCGACTGACTCATCCATTGCGAGGATAGCCGTGGTATATCTCTTGTGTAGAGCAGGAATAATATTGGGCCGAGAACGCTTCCTTGCGGAACACCGGCGTGGATTTCCTTGTATTCCGAGAATTCAGTCTCATGTCTAACACGAAAGAGTCTTCTTTCAAGGTAGGATTTCAATATTTTGTATAATTTTTCCGGTAGGATTGTCCTTAGCTTATACATTAGGCCTTCATGCCATACCTTGTCGAAGGCTTGCGATACGTCGAGAAAAGCGCTAGAGCAAATCTTTTTGCATTCTAGAGCTTTTTCAATTTCATTTGTTATTCGATACACCGATCGATTGTGGAATGTTTGACCCGGAAGCCAAATTGATGATCTGGTATCAAGCGTCTTTCTTCAATTACTGGTTGTAATCGTTTTAGCAGAAGTTTCTCATAAACCTTAGATATTATCGGCAGTAGCGAAATAGGTCTATTCTTCCCTGGCTGCGGAACCATAATGACTTCGGCTACTTTCCATTGTCTTGGAACATATGAAAGTCTCAGAGAAGCATTTATAATGTACAGCAGCTTAACTAGTGCTCTTTTCGGTAGCTCCCTCGGAACTTCGCCAGTGATTAGATCGTATCCTGGAGCTTTGTTATTTTTCAACTTTCTTATTGTCATTCGAAGCTCGGACAGAGAAACGGCTTTTACTTTATAGTTGTCGGACGGCCTGAATGTTTCTTCTAGATGCTCGGCAAATAAATCCGCTTTCTCTTTGTCTCCTTTTGCCCATTCGCCGTTATCTTTTCTTATTGGTGGCGTCTGCATTTTTGGTTTCCTTATGGACTTCAAGGCTTTCCAAAGTGAGTAGTTTGAGCTCTTTTCAGCAGTCAAGCCTTCTAGTTAAGTTGAAGTTTCGAGATTTCTTAGATCCTGTAGTTCATTTTTTTGTTTGTTGCAAAGATGGTTCAGATAAGTTTTATCAGGGGGTGCGCGGGATTGTTGCCATCTCTTACGAGCTCTCCTCTTTTCTGTTATGAGATCTTCTATTTCAGGCATGTACTTGACTTTATTGTTCCGTGTAGCTGTCTTCCAGAAGGGAGTGTTTATCCACGCTGCGTTCTGAATGGCCTCCACCAGACTGTCAACTTCATCTTCTATTTCGAGCGGTGTCCTTAGTGGCACATTTAAAGCGACACTTTCTTTGCACTCTTTTCGGAAAACGTTCCAGTTGGTTTTGTTACTACTTGACCTGGGCGGTCCTACATTTGTTGCTACACTTCCACCCATTTTCAGAATGACTGCTGAGTGGTCTGAGCATAGATCGCAGCATTCTTCGACTTCCGTCAGAGTTTTGTTTAGCCCTTTTGCAATGAAGAAGTCCACGAGGTCAGGGATTTTATTTTTGTCAGTTGGCTTTCCCGTCGAATGAAAGTCCGCACCACGCTTCATACTGGCTTTGTACAGTAGTCTGCCCTTCGTTGAGGAAGAGCGTATAAAAGACGAATGTTGCAGTCAAACCCCAGTACTCTCTCAAGTTTAGGAAAAACTGTATACTCTTTGCAGAAGTCATTGGTTTGTACTCCTATCCTGCTGGCATGTTTACCTAAAAGACTGTGGACAATGACTGCCTTCAAAACGTGGCCAATGTTGTCCTAATTATAGATAGAACTTGAGTTGTTTTAAGGCACCGTAATAAGACTAGATTTTCTTGAATGACATTAAACATACCTCGGGCCCGCGCCTCTAGTACAGTCACGGACCTAATATGATAATTTGCATCGTGAAGGAAAGTATCTCAAAGACATAAGCTAGGTACTGTCTGCTGCTAGTTCATCATTCATCCTCTCCGCAGTTGACTGGAATGTCCATGTGTTCGGGAAGATGTCGCATCTGCCACCAATCTCGTTGAGATATGCACGACATATATACGACTTAATCTTAGTGTTCAAGACTCCAAGCCTTTAATTACTGCAGAGACTATCTGCATTGATCAGTTTTTCCATTTCACGCTGCTTTCCGGATAGGACTTCTGCCTGAAATATACTATAGTAATCCGAAAGTTGTAAGGCAGTGTTGAGTTCAGAGTTGTTTAAGAATACGCCTAGCGCCGTATATAGACAACTATCCCTCCACTCCATTGCTAACATACGGCATCTTTCTCCAAAACATAGATGGTTTTTGCTTTTTGAAGTAACTGACCACTTTCCCAACTTTTGCAACTGTAGTACTTCTTTATAGTTAAGCATGGCTCCTAAAAAGTATATCTGGGGAAATTATCCTTCACAATACTGGCACCACCTATGTAGACCAAAACAACTTCGGGGAATTTCTGCGCAAAGAAGGTGTAGAGTTTTCTCTTCCCCCACCTTATCCATGCAGCTCCAATCAAAGTCATTTGAAAAAGCTCCAAACCTGTATACATACCTGCCTATCAGACAGTGTGCGATATATTAAGGGCAATCAAACTATTATAACGTCTTAGATCCAGTTTAGGCGAAATCTGCTTCGTTGCCAGACAAGTAGTACCACCTGTCCATCCGAGGTTCGTTTGTTCTATTGGATCCAGTTTTAGAGGTATTTTTCAGACAAGATTGAGATGGTAGTTTCAAGTTTGGCAAGTTCATCAGCCTTGCAGTTCCCCGGCACCGCGCATAGGTGACTGTGGAACTGCTCAGCCACCTCCTTTAGAGATGATCAACAATCTAGGGCTACTAAAGAATTAACAGAGAAAGAATCTAGGTACTTGATGCCCACCGGATACCACGTTATTCTTTAGACAGGACAAGACTTCCTTGAACGCCATAATTTTTGCTTGGAAATACTACAATTATTAGGAAGAGTCTGTCTGAGAACACACACCCCTTCATGTGGTTTTGTCCTGTCTTTGTAGAAGTGTATCGATTCTTCCCATCAGCAAGGCACTAACCTTTATTCAAACTGCTGTTGGACTATATTTCTAGGAAGGATTCTGAGTGTGTTCAGAATTACAGAGCGGCCGATTTCATTATCGGTTGCTTTGAGGCGAATGGCCGTGGTAGCAGCTGTCTGTCTGCTAAAAATATCCAGGGCTGCTAAATGGAACAGAATGTCAAATGCAGCTGAGGGAGTAGTGGAAAGTGCTCCGCTTGTGCATAAATTGACTAACAGATATTGTATGAAGACTTCCTTGTGCCATATCATAGTCCCCCATGTCAGTCTTTATAGTCTCTGCTGGACTTGCTGATATATCCTTTCAAATCAATACCAGCTAAGAAAAGCTCTTCCTTTGGGATATTCTTGATGTGGTTGCAGAAATATCAAACGGTCACTGAACTTTGAAGTAGTCGAAACGTTGCCGTCTAACCATGAACTCTTCAAGCTCGTAGCCTGGACCACTTACATTTTCAATATTTCATCTCATCCCAACAGGCAGAAAATCGAGCTAACTACCACTGAACCATTGCCACCCTTCGAAATGTGTACCCACGACCATAAATTCAAGTTCATTAGACCATAAATCCATGATCATAAAAAACGCAGGAGAACAATGTTCTTCTCGAAACTGCGTTTGGCAACTCGTTTTGAATGCTACAATCCCACTCTTTTAGCTAATTTTCTTAAAGTCCCAAAGTTCTCACAACTCAAACTCTTTAAAGAAGCACGACTCCGTTGCATGAATAAGTCAAATCAATATTTCACACAGAAAGACCTGAGTATCCCATTTGAATTG
The DNA here is from genome assembly GCA_963576555.1 of Ferdinandea cuprea. Taxonomy (NCBI): domain Eukaryota; kingdom Metazoa; phylum Arthropoda; class Insecta; order Diptera; family Syrphidae; genus Ferdinandea; species Ferdinandea cuprea. The sequence continues at coordinate 64,155,488 of OY754958.1, forward strand.
CCGCCCAAAGCTACACCGGCCAAAGAACAAACAGTAATTAAAATAAACATTCGACGTTGCCCCCTTCGTTGGCGTATCCTTTGGGCCTGGTTTTATGTGCTTTATTGAATTGTTCTCGCCTCTGTTTATGACCTGTCTCACTCCCAACATTCTAGGCAAACCCCCTCACATCGGGATTATTCACTCAACATAAAACACAAAAACAAACAACGCCACGTTCACGTTCACGTTCACGTTCACGCTCGGTCCCTAATCCTGTAATAGGTCTTTAACTTCCGCTCGATTATTTCCATCCACAAGATTCCGAGAAGAAGACAGCACTCGAATTTGGCCTTTTGAGGAAATAATAAAACTCCATCTAAACTCTAATTATGTTATTCGTTGTAGTTGAAGGATAAGGATAAGGATATGGAACCCGCTATCTACCCTCTGCTTAAGCATCAGTTAATTAGATTTGTTTTTATTGACAACTGTCGTCCATTCATTCGAAGAAGCGAAAAGTCATTGAGTCGATGATTCTGGGAGCTGTGAATCTTCAATTCAACTCTGCTCACGAGTTCTTTATTCGCCCCTCTGCTGCGCGAACAAAGGGGAGCTTTCCTTTGCTTTAGCACACTATAAATAGATAAAAGGACGCAAACGAAACACTAACACGGGGATAATACAATTTCCATTTGATTTAACGATGCCAACTGCTAATTGGATGCAGATGAAGATTCATAGCTCACTTCGGGGATAATTATGACATCGACAGCGCAATGTGCATTGACGTGTCACGTACGCTCGTGTGTCGACGTCGTTGATTGCGTGTGTGTGTGTCCTCCTAACAATAATGATGATTTCTTTTTTTTCCTCATTTTCCTGAAATGCATGTCCTTTGTGAGATTAATCTAATTTTTGCCTTTTTTTTTTCTTTGCAGGATAATGGCTAAATGAGTACGGAGTTCGCACTTAATCTACCTCCAAGTATCAACTTCAGAGAACAGAAGTTCCATCTAATCAAGCCAAGTGTTCCATCGACAGGACTCAGTCACACATATCAATTGTGTTCGGGGGTGTGCTGCTGTGGGTGATAACAATAAACAAACGAAATTCAATTTCTCACTACAGTTTGGATTGTTTAACTAGGCGGGCGGACTAGGTGCCGTCGCTCGCTCTCCCACGGCGAGTGTGTCGGTTGTTTCGTGTACATTTTGTGAGGGATTTGGTTTTTTGTTCTCTCTCAATCTGTGTGTGTTTGTGAATCAGTGTATCTCCCATTTTGCTGGCCCTGCAAACGAAGTCTAAATGAGTGAACGACACTCGAATTTAAAATGTCGGACGTTGAACAGGTTTCCGGCGAAAACGAAATCAAAATCGCGACCGGCGTCAGTAAAACCTGTATCACACCTGTGAAGCAATATCAACGTCAGTTACATCACCACCATCACCATCAACACCAACACCAACACCAACAGCAACAGCAACAGCATCAGAAACAGCAATATCGCCAGCAAAATCAACAGCAGCAACTCTCGTCAACTTTGACGATAGAAGAAGGTGGTGCTGGTGCTGTGGATCGAGCAGACCTCATCGAAACACGACACCCAACATCATCAGGACTGAGTTGCCTTAGCAAGGTGTTAAAAGTGTTGTTCTCAACACCTGGTCTAGTGGTGCTCGTCGTTGTGTACTCAGTGATGGGTGCGTTAATGTTCCCAATGCTGGAAGCGCCGCAGGATATTAGGAAGAATGTGGCAATTGCGAAAAGTCGAGAGGACTGTTTGAAAGAGCTCTGGATTATAACAGGTAGGTGGTGTAAGAGTGGTGAGTGCAAGTGAATTGGAGTAAAGTGAATTTCGGGTGGTTTCAATGTACATTCGTCGCCGCTGCTTCCTTGTGTGATAGCAATGTGCTGTCAGCAGTGAGCTTGATCCGAGGAAATTAAATAATGGCAATAGGAGGCTTATTGCCTGTCTGAAGTAGGTGTTTTGGTTTTTGTTTTTTCGTTGTAAAATGAGACCTACCTGTATTTGGAATTTCACTCAGAGGGTTATGCGTTTGAATGCAGTGAGAATTGTGGACGATAAGTGGTAGGTAATTGGTGACGTGTGTCCAGAGTGGTTACACATTGAGAGTGATAGCTATTCCATGTTGATGGCCAGTTTTGATTTTGGCCCTATTCACTTCAACTCTTGCATTCGGGAAGTTTTGTTGATCGGCATTTTTCCATAAATTGGGTCTTAGTAAGATTAGATAGAGGTCGGGTTCGTGGTGGGATTTATTGTGTAAATGAGAATTTGCCAAAATGTGATTGATATACTGGCATCAGTGTTCTTTCAAAAGAAGTTCCCAACAAGGCCTATACTGGCAATTTTTGTTGCACAGAGTGTAGCTACAGGTCTTTTATATAAATAGACAGGGTGGTTTTTTTTAGAGGTATTGAACTTCGAATTGAAATAATGATATTGGAAGGATAATTTTATCATTAATGTTTAAATATGATTTCGGGCATGCGACCGCCACGGCTGGTTCGAATAAAGACAAGTCTAGAGGTCCAATTTTCACCCACTTTTTCAAGCATTTGGGACTGTATGTCGGCAATAACGCCACGAATGGTGGCTTCCAAGTCTCCTACCGTTTCTGGTTTGTTGGCGTAGGCGAGCGACTTCACATATCCCCAAAGAAGATAATCCAATAGTGCCAAATCACACGATCTTGGGCATGTCCATTCCGCGAAATTATGCGCTCATTGAATGTTTCCTTTAATAAATCGATTATAACGTGCGCTGTGTGGCATGTAGCACCGTCTGGTTGGAATCACATCTCATCCACAGATATGTCATCCAATTCGGGAACAAAATAGTCGGTTATCATAACTCTATACCGGTCTCCATTGACGGTAACTGACACTCCAGCATCATTTCGGAAGAAGTATGGCCCAATGTCCCCACCAGCCCATTGAGCACACCAAACAGTCAGTTTTTGTGGATATAATGGCGTTTCAAGGGTCTTATGTGGATTTTCTTCACTCCAAATGCGGCAATTTTGCTTGTTGACGTAGCCATTCAACCCAAAATGAGCCTCATCACTGAACAAAATTTCGCGATGAAAATCAACATCTCATATTCGGCCCATACACCATTGTTGTTCATTTGTCAACCCGTTCATGCTGAAATGGCAAACCAAACTGAACATAAATGACATTAGAGTTGCCAGATTTGACCACAAAATGTCAGTTTTATCTCTATTCGAAAAACCAACCTCTAAACACCCTTTATATTGATTTTTAATTTTCTACTATAATCGTGCTGTCCGTCTCTATGTCTGTCTGCCTGTTTGTCCAGAAGCCGCCTGGCGAAACTTTTTTTTTTGTCTTGGTTTATTGTTTTCAATAACGGGTTTTTTTTTCTCCAAAACGGCTTTTATTTTTGCATTTTGGATACTTGAAGTGAGGTATAGAATTTAGAATCTTAAAAATATCGAATAACGGTACTTGTAATACAAAAACTGATAAAGAGAATCATCTTTTAAGTTGACCAAATGTGGTACTTTTTAAAAAACATTTTTTTTGTTCATATAAAGATTTTCGTATATTAAATATAGTAGGTACCAATATTTCTCCAAAAATGGCTTAAACGATTTTGGCCTGTTTTTGGAATTATGACAATATACTTAAGTTAAATTTAAGTTAACCCTTGTGCTCCAGTTTTGGCAGCATCGCATGTCTCCCTTCGTTTAACCTGCAAAGTAATGGTACTACGTTGAAGCAATACTACTGTGCTCTAATTTGTCGCTTCATCAAAGCAAATGTACTGGCAATGTTATTGCTAACTGCAGCAGCTTACGCAGCAATATCGTTTTAGCTTCGCAACAGCAAGTCAACCAACGGAGAATCGCTGTGCGTAAAACTGCGGTTGGTTTTATTTTTATTTTTTGGAATTTAACATTTTTGGCGCAGCTGGTAGGATTGCCTCGAGAGATTACACGCAACGTACCCTGCTGACTATACGACTACGGAACAGAACATTGCTTCATTCAGCGGTAGAGTGAAGTCAGTGTTTTTTCCTTCTCAAAGCGAACGACAACGGCACGAGAGCTCGCGTACAGTGGAAGATTTTACTAAATTTTTTTGCAAACGAGATATAAAAGATGAACGAATGGAGACATGCGTTGGTGCAAAAACTGGAGCACAACATATGATATATTTACTTATATTCGTGTTTTCTTAACATCTGTGAGTTTAGACTCAAACAAACAGTTTTAAAGTTGTGTCCAAATCCATTGTTTGGTAATTTTTATCGAATTTCTTAGTGATGTCTTTGGCTACGCACTCTAATGTGGTTGAGTTCCCCTCCCTCGTGTGCGTTGTTGTTCCGGATTGGAGTCCAAGATTCTGCGGACTGGTGCATTGGTGTTCATTCGCTCTAAATGTTCCAGCCATCTCAAAAGCCCAATGCCCAGATTTTAACGACCAGATCGATGTCGCTGTATAGCCCGTAGATTTCATCGTTGAATCGTCTTCAAAGTACGCATACAGGACGAAACATATCTTTATCAGCTTTGGCAAGGGTACATGTTACCATCCCATAAAGCGGGACTGTGATTATAGGGGTCCTGTATAGAGTTTCATTAGTTGTTTGACTTCATCACATAGTTGCCATAGTTGTCGGCAGGCGTTGTTCTTCGTTTAATTTCTGAGGAGATGTCGTCTTTAGATGTGATAGCACAGTTGAGGTGGACAACCTCAAAATATAGCTGTCGATTGTTACATTCTTCCCGATTTTTCGATATTGGGTGTCCCTCCTTGTTGAAAGCAAATACTTTGTTTTGCCCCCGCTTAATGTCAGATCCATTTTTGCCGCTTCCCGGATCTTCCTTCGTTGTACCAGTAAAATCAATATCGTCGGCGTATGTAAGTAACTGAACAGACTTTTGAAAGATCGCACCTCTTGTGTTGGCTTGGGAGTTTTGCAAATTTCTTTCAAGTTTAATGTTAAAAAAGTCGCAGGACAGTGCGTTGCTATGTGGATTTACGGGCCTAAAGTTAAAATAGTTTCAGGCGCTCGCATTATACAGCAGAAGGGAACTTGAATGCGATGTTTAGGAGACTGATACCTCTATAGGTCGCGCAGCTTAGAGAATCTTCTGTCTTGAGAATTCTTGTATCGCGCGTTGTATCTTGAAGTTGGGAACAGAGCGAGGAAAAACTTGAAGGTGGAAATGAGTAGGTTTATATTGATTTTAATGTAGAGTGATAGAGTTTAGCTAAATGGAGATATGAGAAGTACGAACATTTAAATTCTACTAAAGATGTCGAAAGTTTTAATAATCTTTTTTGACATCACGTACATGCTCACTTCTCACTGTTTTTGTAGAAAATGTAACAGTGGAGCCTTTCTTTAGTGATGATGGAGCCATCATAAAAAAGTCCCATTCAACGGGGACTTGATGTTTTGATAGATATTTCAATTTCGCCGATCCACTTCGATCAGACATTCATTTGAATGGAAAACTGATTCTTAAGTGCGAAAAGTTAAAATATCTGTGACCAATAACCAATAGCGAAGTAACCATTGATGACCATATCAAACATTTTTTTGGTACGGGTTGGATGAAATCGCAGTAAGACTCTGCTATCGTCTTTAATTGCAGAATGTCTGCTAAGCTAAAATGAAGAACCGTCACTGATGTTGTGTTAATAATTCAAACTTAATGCTAGGATTTATAAAGAGATGAGCTAAAGAATTTGACGACCACTACATCAGTCAGTCTTTGTACAATTGCAGGAATGAGCCAATTTCTCACGAATGGACTTTAGCCTCACATGCAGCGGCAACTGCGAAATGAGCAACAATCAACTGGGTCATGCTTTTTACGGACTTATGTCCCGTTGGGTGAGATCCATGCGACGTAGAAAATAGGTTCTCGTAGAGTTGTTGTAATGTGGGTGTATCCATGTGAAACGATTCAATCAGTTCGGCCTAGTAAAAAATGATTACATGGTTTATTTTTATTTTATGGTCTTGGTCTTGGCCAAATACATAGTTATATACATAGTATATCTAATTAGACCATATTTAAATAAACATGGCTCATCGGCCGTCTTTACATATAAATTTAGTGAAAGACTTGAAAATGTGCATCAGCTGTTAGCTATTGACCGCCAGGCGCGTGTAACCTACGCTCAGGCTATCGACGACAAGAGAGACAAATTTTTATCGAAAAGCATCATCACCATTTCCATCTCTGTGAGTATATAAATAAGCAAAATGTTCGCTTCTGGGCAACCAAAACCCGCGCATAGCCCACGAAAAGAAATTACACCCGCTGCAAATTGTTGTTTACCATGGAGGCTTCATCGGGACTTCTTTGTTTTTTGTCGAAAACGCCGTGTACCATGCTTAACGACTTTCTCCTTCCATAATTTGTCGAATGTGGACTGGAGAACATATGGTTCCAACAAGATGAAGCAATGAAGCATTATGCACGAGTCACAATGGAAATTTTGAGGTCTACATTTCCAGCTTACCATTTTGGCTATTTGCACTGGCCGGCAGGATCGCCTGATTAAACAGTTTCAGACTGCTTTTTGAGGGATTTTTTGAAGTCACAGTCTATATCATTAAGCCTCAGGTTCTTGAAGCCCGCAAGGAGAGTATACGTCAGGAATGCGAAGACCTATCGTCGGAAACTCTGGCCATTTATCGTGCCCGAAACAGTTCTGGCGGCGGCCTTGAACCTTGAAGACCACAAAGATAACCGCAAAGATAACTGCAAGGGAAATTAAATTTGTGATGTAAATTGCCATAACCATGACCACTTAATGGACTCTCGACTCTCGACTTAATTGAAAAACATTTAAGACATCTTATAAACGGCGCAGGGATATAAGTCCCAACTTTTTCTTTTGGGACTTAATGTGGACTCCCGATGAGTTTTGTGGTCTTATTTGAATGACTACCGCGACATAACGACCGCCGAGCTTTATTTCTTTTTTAAAATATTTAATGATTTCGTGGTGTTATTGCAATATCAAAAAAAAAAACAGCAACCGCCTGCTTGGTTTCACTTTTAGATTTGGAGTAGGCGCGAGGTTGGCATCTACCCAACAAGAAAAACATAAACCAAACTAAACATAACCCAAAAGCAGAACCCATGTTGTTCATTCATAAAGAATTGACAGTCATAGTGACAAATTTTACGCCACCTTGAACTAATACCAGCACTTTCCTGGTAGTTTTTTTTTTTTTGCTTGTCGGAAAATTTATGCTCGTGACAGCTGCTTGCAATAAAAAACGTCACAGTGCATCACATCATTATCTGACTGAAATCTGATTTGAAATAATATCTTGTCAAAGAAACTTGGCTGAAAAGTTTATCATTATCTGTTTACAGCTAAGTCTGTTTGGATTTTTATGCAAATATTCATACTTCCAGACAACCGTGACATTTTTATTCATTAAAATTAAACTCCATGGTGAGCGTCAGTCGATCAAATTTAATACTGTAGAACGACAACAAAAGCGGAATTTTTATTTGCAAAACTTAAATTGCTCACTGACCCTAGCATAAGTACATAGGTGTATCCTTATGGCTACAACGGCTATAATCCAAAAAAAAAAAAAAAAAATACACACACGAATTGTTACAAAATATTATTACCCCAAGTGAGTCATTAATACGTGAATTGGCACAGGGAAAAGAACGAGCATGCATGTGTTATGCGCTCCTGCCTGTAACAATGAGCTCTGATGTTAATCACTGTTAATTAACAACCGCCACGGAGGTTTTAAAATTGTGTATGTGTTTTTCTTTTTTTTTTGTTCGCTATTAAACGCTGGTCGCCGACGACGATCAACATTGTTAGCCCGGTTATAGCTGTTATTGGCAGGGTTGAACTCCAAACAGCCATCATTATAAGCATGCTGGAGTAAATAATGGGAAAACAAACACGAGAAAACTGGGTTTTGTGAACAAAACCCCAAGCCCAAAGTCAACGCATGGTTAGTATAGTAATTTTCAGTGCTTGCAATTTTTCCAACGTCCTCCCAACTTCGTGTAGGGATCGTGTAAGCACCCCCCCGCTAGAGATATATTAATTAATATTTGCTTTGTAGTTTTTCGCTTGGTTTATGGCTTTATGTGCACGAAATTGAGAACAGAGGGGAGAGTAAATTTCCACGCGAAATAATGTAATAAATTCGAATTAGTGAATTGCAGTGCAGTCCTGGTCAGCAGCAGCGAGTTAAGCAGTTTTATGATCGAAAACACGATGCGTGCGACCGGAGAGCGTGTTTACCTTTTACACAATGCCATCCATTCAGCTATATAGGTGTTGGAAATTGTTTTAATTGATTTATTTATTATTTTAATGGATTTCATAATATTTGTTTGGATTGTCCCCTTAGCGGATTTCAGCGACAATGGGCCTTACCAATAACAAATTTTAATTTTGCAATTCAATTTAGTGGCTCTGTTTTTTTTTGCATTGGAGTGAGTTGAAGCTTAAAACTCGTGTTTTTTATTGATACTTACTTGGTGACTGAGTAAACAGTTTATGTGTTCTTTGTTTTGTTTTACTTCATTCAGAGGATATCTTACGTTAGGTAAGCGTGGATGGTAAAACACCCAACTTCGATCCACTTAAGTCCTATTCGGCCTATTGAATTTAAATTCCGATTTGATACCTTGATACCGGTGGTGTTGTCCACTCAGCCTGACATCCAATGCATCGCAAAATTCTTCAACATCTGGTAGTATCTTTTCTTTTTTCAAGTCGAGTGGCTTTTGCTATTGAAGTACCTGTTCTTCATCAGTGGGAACTGTGACTACCCTGAGAAGGTTCACGAACGATAACATATCACGAGGATAACATAATAAAGGAGAAGCTTGGGTTAACGCTGCAACTACCCGTTTGCAGTATCTCCATCACAAACTGTGTAAAGTGCACAACAGCTACACCGATTATGTGCTATGTGCGAACTAGAATTGTGTCAATCGTTCATGTTTTGGTTGAAAAAATGAATCGGTCATTTAAATCAATCATTCAATGACATTGGCGGCGGATCTTGTATTGCAAAAAGATCCAATCAATCGAAATTCCGATCTGACCACCGACGCGCAAACACGTGCCTCTGTTCCGCGGCCAGTGATCGTGTTCGTCACCATACAAAAGGAAAAAACCTTTTCTCGGTCGCGTGTGCAGAAAAAAAAAAACAAACAAGTGCTCAGTGCTGCATTTTAAAATGGCAAAAAAAAAAAATGCATAGAGTACACAGTGCGTGTGGTCCCTTTACTCCTATTCCATCTCGTTTGCTGCTGCTTCTGCTTGACCACACTTAGTACACAGTGATTCATATCATATGTGTATTTTTTATGGTTGGGTAGTAACTGGCGAATAGCGGGTCGTATGTGTAATTTGTTGTTGGTAGACCAAGGCAAATTGCTGTAAGGGCATAACACCTGCGGTAATTTGTTTTGGTACGCTAACATAGAATTTACATTGCACGGCTCTGCTTAGGTAGCGTCAGTGTTGAATTTTTTGTGTTTGTTTTTTGTTATGTTTGGCAACTTCAGAGTAGATGTAAGTAACATTCGTGGCTTAAGAGCGAATCTTTTTTCTCCAGCTGTTTTGGCACGGAGTGAAACTCAGGTTAGCCGATATGATAACAAACATAATTCACTTGGGTATGAAACATTTTATTCCTAATAGGATTAAAAGTATCAAACCCAAGGTGAACGCATGGTGTGACTTGAGCTGCAAAGAGGCTATCAGGTTAAAAGAGGTGAGCTTTCGGTCTTATAAGGCCAACCCAACTGAGGAAAACCGAATAAAGTTTAAATGAGCCAGAAATGACTGCAATGCCCACATTAATCGGGTGAAATTCTCCTACGACCAAAAGTTGAGGCAAAAAATACTACAAAGTCCCAACGGTAGTAAAAACTTTTGGTCGTTTATTAAAAATATTAAGAATTCGGCCTCAACATCTATCCCGACACTCATTTGCAATGACATTCCAGCTGTCAGCTCTTTGGATAAAGCCAATCTGCTTGCTGCTCATCTTGCAGCTAGCTCTACGCTACCAGATTTTGCTTTATCTCCCCCTGTACTCGAGCGCGTAGAATATACTATGGGACCAATTCATTTTCGCACTCGTACAGTGGCAAGAGTTCTTCGAGATGGTATTTCCCCTATCGTTCTGAAGAGGTGTTCTTCCACGCTGGCAAAACCACTGCGTAAGCTTTTCTATCTGTCCTATTCTTCAGGGCTCTTTCCGAGAAGATGGATAACAGCATTTGTCCAGTCTGTCTCAAAAAAAGGCGAAACTTCCTCTCCCTCCTCCTACCGACCAATTGCACTTACGTCCCTTCTTTCCAAGGTCATGGAATCGCTGATAAATCGTCAGCTTATGAAATATCTTGAATCGCGGAAACTTCTTAATGACCGGCAGTACGGTTTTCGCGGCAACAGGTCCACTGGTGATTTGATGACATATCTAACCGAAAAGTGGAACCAATCTATTCACCGTGGTGGTGAAAGCAAGGTCGTTGCGCTTGATATTTCAACGGCATCAAGCTCTCTTGTCGAAAATGCGTGCATTTGGAATCGATGATACCTTTATTCAATGTTTGGACGGTTTCAAGTCTGCAACTCACCAAATAAATGCTGGTGTGGCTCAAGGCTCTGTTTTGTCTCCGACTCTCTTTCTCGTTTTTATCAATGACCTCCTGTCTGTCACTTCTAATCCAATCCATTCATTTGCTGATGACAGTACCCTCAGCTTTACATATTCGTTTCCTGGGCAACGCCCCTCATCTTCGGGCGTCGAACTGGAACGGCAACGTATGTTAAGCTCATTAAATTCCGATCTTGACAGCATTTTTGAGTGGGGTAAAATCGATAGAGTGGAATTTAATGCTTCCAAAACGCAATGCTTTCTGCTGTCATTGAAACGAACTAATTCTCTGCCATTATCCATGGATGGCACTTGCATCGCTGAATCCGAAAGACTTTCCATTCTCGGTATGTGTGTTAATGACAACCTTCGTTGGAATGACCACATATTCGATGTCGCCAAGAACCCAGCGATGCAAGAAATATTTTACCCCTTCTGATCTGGCTAGAATCTACAAGGCGTTTATTCGCCCAAAACTTGAGTACAACGCTCATATCTGGTCCGTTGCACCAATTACATATTTGGAGCTTTTTAACAGAATTCAAAAACGCGCGATAAAGCTTATTGGCGACCGAGATATTGCGAATTCGCTTGACCCTCTTAGTCATCGTCGTAATGTCTCCTGCCTATCGTTTTTCTATCGATACTACCATCACAAGTGCTCAAACGAAATAGCCAGTTGCATTCCTCGCCTTCAACACTTCAACCGTAATACTCGCCACGCGAGGAATGCTCATCAGTTCAACCTAAAGCCTATATTCGGTCGAACTGTGAAATTTAAAGATTCGTTCCTCTGCCGTACAACACGAATGTGGAATGCTCTGCCTCACTCTGTTTTTCCTGACCATTACAACTTACAAACATTTAAAATCAATGTGCATCGGTTTCTCATCCTTTCTTCTAATCCCTCATTTCCTTAATGCCCGTGCTGTGTTACTATAACATTATAAGGGTGCTAACAATCCAGTTGAACAAATCTACGTACTTCTATTTTTTCGTACAACGATTTTCTTAAATTTAAATTAAATTCGTTTTCTCAAAAACGGCTCTAAAGATTTCGATAAATTTTTTGTATTTTGAACAACCATGCTGAATGTGTTCAATGTGCGAAAATGCATCAAAATCGTAGGTTCCGTTTTTGAGAAAATCTAATTTTTCAAAACCTAAAAAGTGATTTAATTAAATTTGTTATTTGATCAAATATTACCATTCTTTTTGAGGCGATTTAAAAATGCACGCTAAATGAGCGTGAAAGTTTCATATGACGCAGTCGTGCACTTTATTTAAAATGAATGGTTTGCTGGAGCGAAACATTCAAACGGAGGCAGTTATTTGCCGAATCAAATTTATTGCAACATCAGCTGTGTCCCGAATAAATTATTCCGGTAAGGCGTCAATGTATTTTACAACATTTTGGGCTGGATTGATCTCGCGCTCGTGATTTGGAACTTTTCGGAATAGATCGTAACCTTGAGGGGGTAGTTCGGCTATGAAACGTATTCATCTTCGATGAGAAAATAAGGGAAAGCTGTTCGTCCAAGTTCGTTTGTTAGCTGCTTCCAAACTAGCCTGCAACATTTCCCAGAATATTATCAATAAAGAAGTTTTACTGCCGAGTTATCTCTACACCCATGCTATTGTGTTTTTAAAGCAAGTAAATTTCGAAATTTTTAGAAAAAAGATATGTAGATAAAGTGAGAACCGTATGTCATGCATTTTGCGGGACTGTCTCTATTTCATGTCTCTCTCTTGCTTTAAGGTTTCTCTCTTCTCCGAAATGAACTGCCACAATATGTTATTAAATGCAGTGACTGCTGCATTCATGTCATTCCCCTCAAGATTCTAGCTATTAGGATGCCAACACCTGAAACAGTCTTTGGATGTCATTATAAAGATTTCTTCTAAAGCAGTTTATAACACTGAATTGAGAGATAATAGTCGTTTGGCCAAGATGTTGCAGTGAGGTCCGTCAACACCTGAGAGCTTAAAATTATTAACTGTTCGTGTTACATTTTGAGTTGGACTGATTTGCCATTGAACTGCATGTATTCCACTATGAAGTCGAAAGTAGAAGCAGTAGCAACATACTTCTACTTCCTTTTAAAGGTATTCTATTGATGGATTTACATTGAGTCATTTTTTACGACACCATGATGACACAATCACTTACCCTTAGCCTCCCTCATCAGATCACCCTCCCATCAATTCGGAGTTATTCTTAAACATATCTGCTTTTAAATTTGAGTTTAATACATAAAATCCACACCTTTCTTCGAAACATTACTGCAAATTCCTCTCTGCCTTACGATCCATAAAAAAACGCCTTTAAAAATGGCTAAATAAATACTCCAAGGAATCTTTCTTCTCAAGAATCTAATCTTTTGTGAAATCCTCCCCCAACATTTTTGCCAAAACAGACACAAAAAAAAAAATGAGAAAATCTCCAAACATAAAACAAATCATTTTCGTGTCGAAAAATGTTCCACCCCATCACACGTCACCGCATTTTAATCCCTTTCTCCCAAGGAGAAGAAGGATACCAAACAAACGATCCCATGGGAAATTACCAGCCTCTTTAGCCTCTTACTGCTCCAGCCCATTTTCCTCCGGCTTTCGTACACGCCTCCATTCCACCTTTGTATGCAATTTGTACGCCAACTTGCAAATCAATTTAATTTAAACTGAACAAGACGACATTAAGACAAAAAAAAAAAAAAAGCAAAACACAAAATAGGTGAACCCATCCTGCTAGAGAATTCAATTCACCGGGGCCCGGTGCTCTATTGCATGTTTACCTCCCTTGCATCCTTCTAACATCGTTTTAGTGGCTGTTTCCTCAGATATCCTTTCATTACAACTGCTGCACCATAAAAAGAACCAAAAGTATCATTGCATGCTGCAAACTCAGCAGAGATCTCCTCTTGTATAAAAGATTGTTAAGTGGATTTTAATTGCGCAGTCTGATGGCTTAGAAGGTGTATGTGCTATACACCTTTTGGCCGTGCATAAGTGCCAAAAATGAAGGGGTTTGGCTTATGGCCGATATACACCTTCTCGTTTGGAAGTATATGTGTGCGTGTCTTTAGTGCATCTTCAATTATTGTACGAGCTATTAGTGCTGATGCAAGACGCCGACTACGAAAGAGCTGTTAAGCTGAGGTGTTCCCTTTTTTGTTTGCTATTGAAGTGCGCACCCTGAAGAAGTTCTTCACTTTAATTGAAGTTTGATGATGTAGGCAATGTGAATTGAATAGAGATGAAAAAAAAAAAACACAAGTTACTGGAGCAAAATGACAGTGAGAGGCTATGAATGAGGTACAAGTACTGTACCTACATTGTGAGGAGACTATTGGATGATACTTATGAGGGTATTTACATCAAAAATCGCTTGTGTCAGCTGTTGCTTAATTGGGGATTTTTACACATCACCTCGACCCAGCTCCTTCATCCACTCTAAGCTGGATCTTCTATTTTTGAACTTATTGATATCTGTTTTTTGTTTTTCTAGAAAAACTATAGCCCCAGATATATCGAAAGAGATGGGAATTAGTCGAAAAATTGTATAGCCAAACAAGAGACCTGCTATGGGTGGCGTTGAAGTCACTGGCAAGTAAGTTGGTAGGAAAAGTGGCTCACGGAACCTGTTAGAACAGAAGAGAATTTGGAAGTCAAGCTCAAAACCAGGCCATGAAATTGGTTATGTACTTAAGCGGCGCTACAGCCCAGGGTAGCCCTTAGCATCGTTCAATTAACACGTTCTTTAGCAAACTGCTTCCAGTTGCGCACTCCAAGTTGTTTGAGGTCCCCTTCCACTTGTGCGTACCAGAAAATTATGTTACGGCCCACACTTATGACCATCAGACTAATGTCGCGACGCCTACACGTGTTCTATATTCTAGATTTGTTGTAAGCGAACAACATCTTCCGGGATATGATTCAAGTTGTCAGCCTAGACAACTAAGACCCAGCTTCTAAGGGGGATTTCTCTCTTCACGGATTCTGGCAGGAGAAAGTCTTCCTCCGCCAGTGATACATATAGAGCAGAGCTTAGCCTGGTCAGATAGTCCCCTTTTTGATTTCCCTCTATGGAGAGGAACTAACACGAGAGTAATGCTGAAATGAAATGAATCCCTGCAGGCCTCGTCCTTTGATCACTGCTGGTTTATTCTCTTGGATGTTGATGAACTCAAAAGTGTCTTGCTGGCATATCTACCTGGAAGACGCTAGAAACGTTGGGGAGATGGAACGATTGGGAAATATCTAATATCTAGTTCAGTTGAGAAAACGCAAGCATCAACTCCACAGTCCACGGTGCATTTTAAAACTCTCAGTGAGCTACATGCTGATAACTCGTCTAACTTTATTTCAACGTGAATCAGGGGAGCGATATAAGCCATTATAAGCCAGGTCAAGACGGCAAGCACTTTATATTATAAAAGTTGACGTTTTGGAGTGGAAAAGATATCGTGTCAGTCTTAAACTTATAAGGGGTATAAGACGTAGCTACATTTTTGGAAATAATAAGAAGGTTATACGATGGTAGTATACGGCTCGGCCATATCCAGTTTATTGATACGAGTGCAATAGGATTTTTCAATCCTAGTTCTTAGGTTCGAGAAGACAAGAAAAAATGTATTTCCGTTTCAAAGACCTTTATCCTTTCGCTGAATCACTCAGACCTCAAACTGGTCAATTGTACCTTCAGACAGATACTTCACTTTACCTTACTTCAGGAGTAAGGACCTTCGACCTTCAGCACTCACTATTTCAACAGAAAAAGCGTTTTTCGAAAGAAGGCAGGTCATTAAAAAACTTACTCCGAACCTTGACGAGCATCGTCGTTCATTTAGTGACTCCAGTATGACTTGGAACTTGTACAAGAACAATACCTAAGATTCCTTAGACGTCTTAGCATGTTTGTCCCAAATTAGCTTGCTATCGTATCGAGGACTACACCAAGCTTCCACGAATTTCAGCACTGGTTGAGACAAACCCGTCAATTTCCTCGTTTTAAATAGGATTCACGGAGATCCCATTTGTTCTACTTCTTCTTCTCTCCATTTAACGACGAGATTATGATCCGGATTACAGGGATCATAACCCTCCTACTTCACTGCCTTCCTACTGGTCCGCCTGTGGGGTTCGCCGGTTCGACCTCAAAAGATATCTGCAGGCATCCCGATTTTGGATCACTTCATCATTGAGGCCAATCAAATGCTGATGTTTCTGCATTTGTGTAATCCAGGAGTTTTTAGGCCTGCCTCTTTTATGCGATTGTAAGGAAACGTTGATTGCCATTGCCTTTTTGACGGGGTTCTTAGGATCCCTCCTTTCAACATGACAATACCAACTGAGTCGGTCGTGCTCCAATTTTTTCGATATGGGTTCACGGAGATCCCATTTGCAGCACAACAATCGTACGAATATTTTCTTTGCTTAAATGCGATGTGGACGCCGTGATTGATGTATTTCTTATGAACTGATTGCCTTGAAGCCTTGCGTTACGTACAAGGTGGCGCAAAAGTAATCCTCCTATCAGAAAATGCTATAAATTTTGCGATTGGCCCCTGATGTCAGTTCTGTTTTGACATTTGTGTAGTAAACACGCGAAATACACGTTAATAAACAATGTTACGCTACACTGCTCCAGAACGCGGAATATTGGTGACTATTTATTTGAGCAATAATCGGTCGGTGACTTTGGCACAACGTGAATTTCGTCGCAGATTTCCTAGCCGTCCAACGCCTACTGGTGAAACACTGCGACGTTTAGCCGCTCGCCTCGAAGAGACTGGCACAACACGAGATGCTGCTAGGCGTGGCAGACCCCGGAGTAGCCGTTCTGCAGAGAATATTGCTGCTGTAGCCGAAGATGTCATGGAAGCGCCGTCGACATCGACCAGACGACGTGCCACGCAAATGGGTATCAGTCGACGGTCTATTTATTATTATTTTTGCGCCACCTTGTACCGGGTGATTTTTTAAGAGGTTTAGAACTTTTTTTAAAAAAAAAACACAAAAAATTCGAAAAAATGAATGAAATATTTATTTGAATCGATAGTTTGAACCTTGCAATTTAATGTTTAAAGATAATTTCATGCAAATGTTGACCGCGGCTGCGTCTCAGGTAGCCCATCCGCTGAGTCCAATTTTGGCATACTCTTTCACACATATCGGCCGGTATCTCACGAATGAATGCATGGATGTTGGCTTCCAGTGCGTCAATCGAAGCGGGCTTGTCCCTATACACATTAGCCTTGGCATACCCCCACAAAAAATAATCTAATGGTGTCAAATCGCACGATCTAGGCGGCCAATTGACCGGCCCGAAACGTGAAATTAACTGTTCACCAAACTCGCCTCGCAATTGCGCCATTGTTTCGCGTGCTGTGTGGCATGTGGCACCGTCTTGTTGAAACCACATATCATGCAAGTCAAGAACTTCCATTTCGGGCAAAAAAAAGTTTGTTATCATCGCTCGGTAGCGTTCACCATTGACAGTAACGCTGCGATTCGCATCATCTTTGAAGAAATATGGCCCAATAATGCCGCCGGCCCATAAACCGCACCAAACAGTGGCTTTTTCGGGATGCATTGGTAGCTGTTGCAATGCTTCTGGCTGATCTTCACTCCAAATGCGGCAATTTTGCTTATTTACGTACCCATTCAACCAAAAATGAGCCTCATCGCTGAACACAATTTTTCGATAAAAAAGCGGATCCTCGGCCAGCTTTCCAAGAGCCCATTCACCAAAAATTCGGCGTTGTGGTAGGTCGGCTGGCTTTAGTTCTTGCACCAGCTGTATCTTAAAAGGCTTTACGCCCAAATCCTTCCGCAAAATTTTGCAGGTAGTGCTGTAACAAAGGCCTAACTGCTGGGAACGGCGCCGAATCGACATTTCGCGGTCTTCTGTCACACTAGCTGATACGGCCGCAATATTTTCTTCAATACGCACAGTACGTAAACGTGTTGGTGGTTTAATGTCCAACAAAGTAAATTTGGTGCGAAATTTGGTCACAATCTTCCGAATAGACTGCTCAGAAGGTCGAGAATGCCGATCATAAAATGGAAGCAGCGCGCGATGAACATTTCGAATCGAGCACGAATTTTGATAGTAAAATTCAATAATTTGCAAGCGTTGTTCATTTGTAAGACGATCCATGGTTAAATTGCCAACCAAACTAAACACACGTCAGCTGTCAAAACCAGTGTTGCCAAAACCAAACCAGCTAAAAAATCACCCTTGTATAAATATTTAATTTATTTAACGCACCCGTGGTGGTAAAAGACAGCCAATTTTCCGAGCAGCAAACCAAAGCCTTAAAATATCCAAGTTTGAGCTTGATGCCCGGAATAAGGGAACTGCAACTATAGAAAACGGCATTGCCATCAGTAAGAGCTGTAGTTACCCCATTAAAATTATTATTAGGAATTGCAATTGAGCCAGCATTGAACCTTGAGAAACACCAACAATTTTATAGCTTAATTCACTTTAAACCAACAATTCATTTAAACTGTTTATGTTTTTTAGCATAAAGAAATCTAGCCATTTAAAAATAGAGGCAGGCATTCCTGCGTATTTTAGTTCTTTCAAAAGGACGTCGAAAGCTAAGAATTTGTTAAGTGTCTGGCCGCCATTTTGGTTTATCACAACTTTTTTAGCATAAAAATAATGAAACATAAATTTGTAGTTCAGACATCGATGTCAAGATTTCGAACAAAATAATCACAAAAATCTGATTTTTCCATTGTTTTCCCTCGGTCAGTTTACATATTTAATTTATGTAAATCCGCAAATGCAATTCCCATTTATTCGAATTAAAAATCGCACCTATCTATTATCTTTTGTTTTTATTTTTAAAAATAAAAATGTTGCGCAGAGCTTTATTATTCCAGAACTAACATCCTTGTTTTCAAAAAAATGAAAGGAAAACATTTTTGCAGCGCGAAGTACCACCCTCACAACTTAAAATCGGCTTTTGTTCATTACAATCTTAGTATGTATGTACTTAGCTTCCAAACTATGTACATATTATTATCGGGGGAAAAAAACGCAGCACTTCATTCCTTAATCCCATAGTACAACTGTGTTGAAAATAATGAATAGAAAAGTTTATAATCCTTTTGTCTCTCCACAAAGGGATATTTTCAGCACTCTGAAATGCACTTCACACAATTCAATTATGCCAGCGAAATGGAGAAAACGTTCTTTTGTCAGGATACTGCCGAGAACAAAGTGTATCCTATCAGTTTCTATGGTCACTTTATTCCAACAGAGGGCGAACAAAACAAAAAAAATTCCCTTAACCAACCTCACATGGTACACACTTTTAATTGCCATTTCTCAAAGTGGCCTTGCTTTAAGAATTATGAAAAGTTCGTCAAAAAAAAAAATGTGTGTTCAAAAAAAACAATACAATCCTCATCTAACTCATTGTCCTCAAGGGTTCTAGAGAAATTGCAAGAAAAAATAAAAATTTAAATTATTTTCCATTTCAGGTCACGTTTACGGTCCCCTTTTCGTATCCTTTTTGTCTCTATCGTGCCCGCTTGTTGTTTTGCTAACCTTTCCTTAATTTCTATTTTCTGAAGTTTTCTATTTTGTTTAATATAATTTTTTTTGTTTTTTTTTGCAGAAAAGTTGAACGTTTTATATGAACGAAATTGGACAATGTTGGTGCATGAACAGTTACGACGTTTCGAGGGATCAATAGTAGCAGCTACACGTAATGGAGGCGGTGGTGTTGGGGAATTTGTTACTACTGCCGCTGTTACTACGACCGGATTTGAGTCGGACAAAGGACGGTGGTCCTTTAGTGAAGCGCTTCTTTATTCAGTGACTGTGATCACAACAATAGGTGAGTTTTTACAAATGTACGAGGTTAGATTGGAGACGATGGAGTTTTCTAAATCGTTTGTCTTTCGTTTTGGAAATGTTTTTAGAGTTTTCAATTTTATAAACAAAGTAGGTAGTAGTAGACCAAAGTTTGGTCGTAATGAGATGACCTATTTTTTTCGACGCTTGTCAATCTTTAACAAATAAGTTAGTTTCGGTTAGATGCTTGATATTTCTATTCATAGAGGGCGTTTTAATTTCCAAAAGAGATATTGAAAATAAGGAAGGTCCTTAGTCTCCTTGGGGCAAACTCTTAGATTCCGTATTCGTATCCATATGCGACCCCAAGAAAAAGGGAGTTGAAAAGCTGAGTTACATTTTAAAAACGCTCTCAAAAAGTCAGGCCCAAAATATTGTATGAATTGTTGTGATTCAACTTTTTTAAACAACATTTTATGAAAAACCGCCCATAAAAAGTAGGAGGTCATGCCTTAGTAGCCTTAAAACTTTCAATATTGCTTTAAACCTTACTAAAGCTCTTTGCGACTTTTATCAATCGTTGCAACTGTGATATCAGAAGAAAGTATATATGTGTGGAAAGTGACGAAAGAAGAGGGTCTATAATTTACATGCGAGTGTTCTCCTGCATGTGCAGTGGGTGCAGTGGCTTTGTGGTTAAGTGCGTTGGACCACTAAGCGAGAGGTCGCTGGTTCAAATCCCGACCTGTACCACCTCTTGCGAACGTCTGACAAAATTAAAAAATTAATTGCTATTTGGAATCGGCATTAAACTGTAGGTCCCTGCATTCGTGTCAAAAAATATAACTTCGCACACACAATGGTTGGAGAAGCTGGGCTTAAGATCCTGTATGGGCCGTTTACGCCTAATATTTATTTTTATTTGTTCTCCTGCATGTATATCTTGCATCGGGAGCAAAAGATCCCCTGGCGGCTGACATACCTAACCAATGTTAACAAATTAGGTTTAGAAGGAAACTAAATTTTTCAGAGCAGTTGAGAGTTGGCAGCCTTCTACTTATTTAGCAATAAATCATGTCGTCAAGTCCTTGCCAAGCGACAGTATTCTTTTTTTCTTTAAATGCCACTATCAAGGACTTGGTGATAAGTAGAACATTTTGGACACCCTTAGCGATATTCAAAACGTCTTGGATACAGCTGGGGTCGAACGGCGTCATTGTATAGTAGGTTAGGTTAGGTTAGGTTGAAGTGGCAGTCAGATAGAAGTCTGACTCACTTAGACCAATATAGGTCCATTGTGATACCACGTGGATCTGAAGTTTCTGCCTACACGTTGAACCATTTTGAGGAGCTAATAAAGCGTGAGAGACATTTTGGGTCGGTTGAGTTTAGATCATTAAGATCATTATAGAAGAAGGCCCCCATATGGAGGTTTCGCTTTCGAGAGAGAGCAGGGCATGCGCAGAGAAGGTGTAGAGTAGTCTCCTCCTCTTCCTCGTCCAAACAGCTCCTACAGAAGTCGTTGTAATAGGCACCAAGCCTTGCTGCATGCCTGCCTAACAAACAGTGTCCAGTTATGACACCAATTGTAGCACCAATGTGCGATCGATTAAGGGTAATCAAGCTCTTTGAGCGTCTTGGATCCAGCCTAGGCCAAATCTGCTTCGTTGTCAGACAAGTAGTACCATTTGTCCATCTGTGATTAGTTTTTTCTAATGCATCCAGTTTAAACCAGAGCTTGCACGTGGAAACTGGTGTGCCTAAGGAGCCCTTTTCAGGCAAGATTGAGAGGGTAGTTCCAAGTTTGGCGAGTTCGTCGGCCTTGCAGTTACCCGGAATGTCCCTATGCCCCGGCACCCAACAAAGGTGAATGTTGAACTGCTCAGCCATCTCCTTTAGAGATGAACGGCAATCTAGGGCTACTAAAGAGTTAATAGAGACAGAGTCCAGACACTTGATGGCGGCCTGACTGTCCGAAAAGATTCGAATATCCTTTACGGATACCACATTCTTTCTTAGCCAGGACAAGACTTCCTTTATCGCCATAACTTCCGCCTGGAAAACACTACAATGATTAGGAAGACGGAAGGAGAGACTGAGATTGAGCCTGTCTGAAAAGACACCTCCACCCACTCCATCATTTGTTTTTGAACCGTCCGTGTAAAAATGGATTGATTCTTCTTCCGGCAAGGCATCCTCCCAAAAGGATCTAGGGGGGATGGATATCTGGAAGTTTTTGTCGAACAGCAGTTGGGGTGTGGTGTAGTCTATATTCCTAGAAGGGATTCTGAGTATGTTCAGAATTGCAGAGTGGCCGATTTCACTATCGGCCCATTGAGAAGTTGCTTTGAGGCGAGTGGCCGTGGTAGCAGCCGTCTGTCTGCTAAAGATGTCAAGGGGTATCAAATGGAACAGAATGTCGAGTGCAGCTGAGGGAGTGGTGCGAAGCGCTCCGCCTATGCATAAACATGCTGATCTCTGGACTCTGCCTAGTTTATCGCGATTTATCGCTTTCTCTAAGGCAGTCCACCAGACAATTGTTCCATACGTTAGTATCGGTCTTACAACCGAGATATATAGCCAGTGAGTAATTCGGGGTTGTAGTCCCCACTTGTTTCCAATAGCTTTTTTGCAGGAAAAGAGTGCCACCGTAGCTTTCCGGACTCTTTCTTGTATATTAGATTTCCAGTTGAGCTTCCTATCCAGGATGAGACCTAAGTATTTGGCCTCGTCAGAGAAGACTAAGCTGGTACCCCTGATTGAAGGGGGGTCAACTCGTGGGATTTTGTATTTCCTAGTAAAGAGGACAAGTTCGGTTTTGTGGGGATTGACGCCCAGACCACAACCGTCAGCCCATCTTATTAGCTTGTTAAGAGCATTTTGTAGGAGTTCTTTTAAGGTGTTAAGGTGCTTCCCCGATACGGCAATAGCAACGTCATCTGCATAGGCAATCACTTTGCAGCCCTCTCCTTCCAGGATAACAAGCAGTTTGTTCACCACAAGATTCCAAAGAAGTGGGGATAGGACTCCTCCTTGCGGGGTTCCCCTGCTGACAGATCTTCTGGCGGAGGTCATACCCAGCTTTGAGTTAATAATCCTACTGGTTAGTAGTTGATTAATGAACTCGCTAAGTGTGTTATCCACTTTTAGATCCGACAGTGCAGTTGAGATCGCGGATGTATTGACGTTGTTAAAGGCGCCTTCTATATCGAGGAAGGTTACCATTGTATACTCCTTATGGTGAAGGGAATATTCAATTGAACGTACTAACGAGTGTAGGGCTGTTTCTACAGATCTGCCTTTGCAATAGGCATGTTGGGAGGTAGACAGCAGCCTTTTGTCAATGTTGGTACGAATATGGATATCTATCAATCTTTCTAGAGTTTTTAGGAGAAATGATGATAGACTGATGGGTCTGAGATCTTTCGGAGTGACATGGGAATATTTGCCAGCTTTGGGTATGAAAACCACTTTCACTTCTCTCCATAACAGCGGAATGTGGACCAGTTCAATACAACTTTTCAGAATTAACTCCAACACCGGAAGAATAATATCTGATGTTTTTTGTAATTCGGCTGGTATAATGCCGTCTGGTCCCGCCGATTTATATGGTTTATTGTATAGTAGACTCTAGTTGCAATTTTTTTTCATATTAGGAATTATAGGACATCTGTCACTAAATGCCGCCAGACGGCCATATTTGGAAACATGCGCATGGTTGCCTTTCGCGTCTAAAACTTAATTATGAGGTAGAGCTCTGAAATCACCTTAAAATGAGGGATAAAATGTACAACTCATTTCTGCCATTTAGACCTCTGTTTTGCTCCTACAAGTGATGAGGAATATACATACATTTGAACTTTTCCCGATAAATAGAGACCAAATTGAAAACCGCTTCCAATTAAGACGAACACATAATTGGCATCTTATTTAATTTTTGTAGAGCCGATGATTCTTTTTTTAAATGTTAAGGCCCTTTAGTTCATAAGAGCGGAAGAGGATGGAATGTAAGGGTCTTCAATACGATTTAAAAAAAAAAACAGTTTAAAACCGTATAACGCCTTAAAGGTATTAAATTGAAACTAGTCTTGAGACTTATCAGTAATTTATTTAGGGTTTTGGAAGCTTAGGAATAAGTCTTTGCCTGAGTCAAAGCAGCTTTCCATTATCTGCGATCCCGGCAACCGCAATGGTTTGGTCATTGATATGGGGCCCCGATCTTTCTTGTCGTCTCGAATCTGGGGACTGGTACTCGAAGATCCTCTTGGCTCTATTGTCCATTCACTCGATGGTTTTTAAGGCTAGTAAGAAATGTCAACAGAAGCTTCTCAAAGATTAATTGCCGTTCGGAATTGGCATTTAACAGTAGGTCCCTTCCATTCGTATTCAAAAAAAAATATCTTCGCACATACAGTGGTTGGAGAGGTCAGGCTTTGGGTTCTGTATGGACCGTTTTCGCTTGATATTTGTATAACTTGAAAATATATTCCAACGCATTGAATCATTAAAAAATGTCTTCGGTATCATGGTGGCATGTTTTTGTGTCTCTCAGAAAGCTATACATTTAGATGGTTAGGGTTAGGTTAGGTTGAAGTGGCTGTAGGTGAGACCGAATTACTTAGACCGGGAGCAGGTCCGTTGTGATACCACGTGAATCGATGCTTCCACATTTTGAGCCAAGTCAGTTGTCGTCAGATCTTTCGGATTATTATGGAAGAAGGCTTCTAGCTGGGTCTTACGTCCAAAGTCGAAAGGAGTCGTAGGTCCAAAGGAGGTTCAGAATGGTTTCCTCCTCCTCCATATCCATGTCATTTGAGTACAAACCAAGCCTTGTTGCATGGATGCCTATTAGACAATATACGGTGATGACGCCTATTGTAGAACCGACGACGTGCAGTCTTTTTGAATTAAAGGTATGGTCTTAAAGCTCATTAGGAGGGTGAAAAGTCCATTATAACTGTTAAAATGCGAAACATAATAACAGCCGAGGTTGTAGAAAGCGTTGCTTGGCAATCTAGGTGGTGCCAAACCAAATAGTGGCCCGCTGAGTGGAATTAAGAGTCCATTACAGATTTTTGACCCTGCAACATAACAAATTGGTCTCACCCAAATAGCAGTTTAGTTCCAATAAAGTTCAATTGATGATTGCTTCTCGTTGGTATTTTTGTTTTTTTTTTTAACAATTGAACGGTACTAGTATTTACTATTACTATTGTTCTTAGAACAAACAAATACTGCGATGAAAAAAACCCCACATATTCGTGTAGTGTAAGCTTATTGCTCATTCCGCGTTCATTTCCATTGAGTCTGCCATTGCGCGAAAATCCATCTAATGACAACTTAAAAAATACCCCCAAAGGTATGCTCAACGTGCGTCGCACTTATCCAAATCATCCCTTCTCCTTTTGAAGGAAGCAACATCACCCACTCATAAGTCCCTTATATTTTGCCACAATCAAAAAAGCTACCCCTCGGCCCTCGCGTCATAGCTAAAAATAACCTTTACTTTCCAAAAAAGGATATTTTTGCTTCCTTTGTGTGAGTGCCAAAAGCTTAATATCCGCTCATTAAAGCGAAAACAATTTCACTCAATACCACCTCCGCAAAGAACGAAAAGCATTCATTTTCATACTTAAGTCACCATCCTGCCAAAACCAAAAAGGACAAACGAACGAAAATTATGTAAAAGGAATGCTATAATGCTCCATCACCACAAAAAAAAAATATATATATATACAAAATGCCTTTCTCCTTAAGGCAACACAACACAATACAACACAACACATACTCGTATATAACAGAGGAAATAATTCAAATGATTTCTCTTTTCTTTTTCGTTTCGCACATTGTTGTTGCCAGGACATGGCAACCTTACACCGAAATCTTCCGCCGGAAAAATCGCCACCATACTGTATGCCTTAATTGGAGTTCCTTTGATGCTGATGTGTTTATCGAGCCTCGGTGGCCTGTTGGCCGACGCCTTGCAATGTACATACACAAAGATATGTTGCCGCCTACAGAGGGTACAGCAGGAGCATCGAAAGAACGCTTCGGGAGCAAGAAGGAAAAGTTCCGAGTCGACGGGTTCCAGTTCCTGTCATGGACAATCGCATGAGGTAAGTCGAATGTGAAATTATAATTGATAGTTAAAGCGTGTGTGTTTCAGATTAAATTGATACTATATTCCCTACGCTATCCCATTTCCAAACAAAGTGTGTATCCGGCATATTAAAAAAAAAAACAAAAAAACAAAAAATCATTTGTTCTCGATGAAAGTAGTAGGTAATTCCTTCTCGGGATACCTACGCCTACCCACAATGGTTGGATATCCCCAGGCAGTTAAGCATCGCCATCAACTTTCTGATAAGTTTTTCCCCCTCCATTATTGTGGTCACTGGTCCAGTGGAATGCAATTTCATAAATGTATCTCTTTCACGATTTTAGACATTTAATTCTATGTTGAGCGCCAGTTATCCCTTTTATTAACCTTAATAGCACGATGTAGGGTTTTTGAAATTAAAGATGCAAAAGTTAATCGCATTTTACGGTTATAAACAATATTAATACACTTCTATGGATTCTACGGACCTCTCCTCATCGACTCTAAGTGGCGGATGAAAAAGTTTACTGCGAAGTATTTTTCTTTTTCGTTACTTCTTTGGGTTGTTTACTTTTTTTTTTTCGTTTCTGAAGTTCACTCGAGTACAAAATTGCAAAGTCGTCGCGTGATAGGGTTGAACTGTGTACAGAGGATGTGATGACGACAGCAGTAGGAATATACACTTCCTGCGCGTTTATTATTATGAATAGTGCGAGAAAGTTTTGTTGCGTTCAAGATAAACATGAATTAAAGTTGTTGCACTTGAGCGAGTGAAAGAGAGAGCGATAGGAAGAAAGACGGCTAGAGAAGTTCCTAGTTCGGACAATCGCATAATAGATGTTGCATCCTGCAATAAAGTTCATGATGATCTTTTTTCACCAAAAAGTTACTCAAGAGGAAGTTTATTATATTTTCGAGCTTAAATTGAAATATTTCAGTTTTTGTTTCTTG
The DNA here is from genome assembly GCA_963576555.1 of Ferdinandea cuprea. NCBI lineage: Eukaryota > Metazoa > Arthropoda > Insecta > Diptera > Syrphidae > Ferdinandea > Ferdinandea cuprea. The sequence goes on from OY754958.1 coordinate 64,182,012, forward strand.
TTAATGGGAGAAGGGAATGGGCGAGTAGTGGCAAAGTTTTTGTTAACTTTATTACGAATTAAGGATTAATGATGGTTTAGGTAAATTTCGTTTGTAGGAAGAAAAATTTCAAATTTTAATGCGTTTTCATTGTTTGCATTTGAAGAAATCCTGTGACTGGACGAGTAGTGGAAGCCGAGAGAGGTGGTACGTGTTTTGAAAGATGTTAGGAGATTTGTTTTTTTTCTGAGCTTCTGACGCGCCTGACGATTTGAAAGATCTTATGTGCTAAATGTCAGAAAATTGCTTAGTTGAGTAGAGCCTCTACCTTCCTAATGTAGCTGATAGTATCAGACGCTGTTAAAGCGTTAGTGTTTGCTACTTCTCTGCGAAAAGTTGTTCTCCTGATTCCGTGTACGGCGGGCACTCACATATGATGTGCTCTGCTGTTTCGTTTTCTTCAAGACTAAGTCGGCTCACTGGAGTAGTCGACTATTCTTAGTTTATGGAGGTGATGTCTTAATCTGTGATGACCTGTTGGACTCTAAGGACTTTGAATAATTCAGTAGAAAGCACTAACTAGAACAAGAACTTTTATTCTTTTTAACTGAAGGACTCTGATTGTTTATGACTATGGTTCGATTAAGACATCAAATGTGAATTTAATTGGGGGTAACTAAACCATTTAACGAGACTCGAACGTAGTCTACCGCCATCATTGTCAGGGAAACCCAAAGACAGTTGAAAGTTTCTTAAGATTAAGACTTGAAAATATAAATGCAATGTCGACTGCCGATAGACGGAATTTCATTTATAAAAACTAATTTCATACCAAAACAAGTCCGCAAAGAATCTATGACCAATTATAATGACCACGTTCGTATGTGAAACTATCCTATAAGATCAGGCCTGGTCTTGTTGTCCTCATGCAAATCTCATCATGCCTACCTCAATAGTAGGTGTACATAGTATCTCCGGATCGGACTGGGAGGCAGATGCTGCCACAAGAGTTCGCTTTAATTATCTTGCTGACTAGTCCAAATGGACTAAGAGTGGCCGCCTTTTTCGGCATAGCTGCACTTCGGTCTCCCAAACGCCAACAACCTTCTTAAAGGCCAAGGTTCTGGCGATAAAGGAAAACAGTGTGACACCCAAAAACAACAGAGTCATCTTTGTGGACATCCAAGCTGCGATTAGGGCCTATTTCTAAATCAACTTATTGAGGAATTAAAGGGATTCTGCCTCGAGAAATCTGCCAAAAATCACTCTGTTTCGGGCTACCAGACATACAAAAATGATGAAATGACAAAGCCGAAGAGCTAATCAGGCACAGCTCCCAAGCTTGCGACTTCTGTGCAGGTGTGGCCATCCCACGTATTTTACGACGAAGTCAGAGTGTATATGTGGCGGCTTTTGGCGAATCGTGTCATCTCAAGAAAAACTTGACCTCAGTTCACTAACTATGCGGGCGTCAGATGGTACGCAGGGCAGGTGTAGGCACGGAAGGTACTATCTTCAACGACAATGACATCATCAGCTGCTCTTAGCATGCAATGATAGAGGCTTTTACGACAATTGAAGAACAATCGAGTTGCATGTCTTGCACTGACCAAGGATAAAACCAAAAAGAGATGCAGAGATAAAGCTGGCAGAAACATTCCCCCCCAGAAGCTCGAAAAGGCAGCGGCTTGTACAAGGTGGCGCAAAAATAACCTTCCGATGTTTTTTGGCTGTAATTTAAAAAAAAAACGAAAAACTTTGATTCTTCTTGTGGATTATTTTTATTTGGTCTTTTAATTTTTTTTACATCAAGTCGAGAATATGATGTCATGTAAATGGCCGCCGCCACACTTGATTGTCATTTGAGCCCTTTTTATGGCATTTTCCATCACTTTGGCCAAAACTTTCGGCGATAGGTCCTCACATTCTTGACGGATATTGTCTTTAAGAGCTGCAAGAGTCTGAGGCTTGTTGACATAAGCCCACGACTTCAAAAAGCCCCACAAAAAGAAGTCTGGAGCGGTCAAATCAGGCGATCTTGCTGGCCAGTGCAAATCCCCAAAAGGGGAGATTAGGCGCCCGGGAAATGCATCCTTCAGCATATCGGTTGTGGCACGTGCAGTGCGTGCCGTTGCACCGTCCTGTTGGAACCACATGTTTTCCAATCCCAATTCATCAAGTTGCGGCAAAAAGAACTCGTTGGTCATTGCTCTGTAGCGCTCACCATTCACAGTAACTGTTTGGCCCGCGACGTCTTCGAAGAAAACAGGTCCGATGACTTCTCCAGCGAAAACAGCATACCATACAATGACTTTGAGCGGGTGTAATGGCTCTTCGTGGGTAACACGCGGATTTTCAGTGCCCCAGAAGCGTAAATTTTGCTTATTTACGTACCCGCTAAGATGGAAATGGGCCTCATCACTCATGATTATTTTTGATGAAAAATCATCTTCCTCTTGGTGGTGATTAAGGATGGCTTGAGCGTATGTTAGACGCGATTGGCGGTCAGCAGCTAACAGCTGATGCACCGTCTGGACTTTGTACGGAAACATCTTCAAATCTTGTACCAAAATTCGCTGTAAAGACCGTCGACTGATACCCATTTGCGTGGCACGTCGTCTGGTCGATGTCGACGGCGCTTCCATGACATCTTCGGCTACAGCAGCAATATTCTCTGCAGAACGGTTACTCCGGGGTCTGCATCTCGTGTTGAGCCTGTCTCTTCGAGGCGAGCGGCTAAATGTCGCAGTGTTTCACCAGTAGGCGTTGGACGGCTAGGAAATCTGCGACGAAATTCACGTTGTGCCAAAGTCACCGACCGATTATTGCTCAAATAAATAGTCACCAATATTCCGCGTTCTGGAGCAGTGTAGCGTAACATTGTTTATTAACGTGTATTTCGCATGTGTTTACTACACAAATGTCAAAACAGAACTGACATTAGGGGCCAATCGCAAAATTTATAGCATTTCCTGATAGGAGGATTACTTTTGCGCCACCTTGTATTTACACCCAGATTATTCACCATCACACACACTCTGTTTGACATTACAAATGTACTTGAGAACAACTTTGATTATCCTCAATCATACTCACGTACAACAGAAATTACAGGTGGAGTAGCGCAGGGATCAGTTCTGGGACCTGATCTTTAGAACATATCTTCTGGTGGCATTTTACGAATGTAGATGCCGAAAGAGTGTTTTTTTTTTGCTGGGGCATAGCTTCGGAAAGTAATGGTGAAAGACACTGACAGCGCGCAATTGACAAGGTCTGACCACCGAAAAAAATCCAGCTATAAATCACCAGGGTAACCAGCCAAGAAACGGAGAAGTTTAAATTTCCTCGGGAATGTCCCTTAACACGACGTTCCCTTTTTTTATCGAAACGAGCACTGATTGTCGTAATTCCAGTCAATGGCGTACAAGGGCAGTCCTACGGCAAACAAATGTAGTTTTTCAATATCGGTTAGGCATGTCATACACCTGTATGTGTTCAAACGGTGTAGGAGCCAGCTGTACCCATTGTTGCAGAAGTGACCTCATTTGATCATATGGCGTCAGAGAAAAAGAACGTCCAAGATAAAAAAGCAGAAATTTAAGTAAAAACGACAATTGAGCAGGGTTCCATGAACGTCGAGGCGGGTCGGAAATGCGGCAGAGAGGAATGAGCTACTTCGTCACGATATATCATCTCGTCAGAGATTGAAAATGAAACATATGTGTTCTACTTGAACTTTAAACAGGAAAATCCTTTGTACTTTGACATCTGTCATATATTTAGTACTAAATTAGTTATTATGTACTTAAAGGTTGCTACTAAATTATAATCGTACCTACTTAACACCCAGTAACTGTACGGACGATGAAGATAGTGCCTTACGTGGATAATTATCACTGCTCTAGAAAATTGTGTCGTCTTTTTAACCATACTCGTTACATACTGGAAGACGTATATATACCCTAACAATAAGAATAAAATTTACTTGAAAATCCTACCTTTCCTCCCTTTTCCATACGTTCATGTATGCTCCATATTGCGGAGAACTTTCTTCTACGATAACGGCCTGGTGTTATATTTCAAAGTAAACTTCCTCTCTTGTAGGTATTTTATTAACAAATGTTTTCTTTCTTCAGAGTAAATTTGATGTATTCAAATATTGCATGAAGTTTTATTAGAAGACTTCAAAAAGTCCCTTCGAATTTAAATAACTTATCTAGTAGTATGACGTAGTGAAACTTAATTTAGCAATTTTTTTTCACAAACATATCCCAAAGCTTTTAACATGTCATACTACTTGGAAACGCCCAATGGCTAACCGCCGCACTGCCATTGACAAAGGACCGTATACGTTCTTAAAAGGATATTGAACGCCCAATCATTAACCCAACCTTATTATTTCAGGTCATTTAAGACCTATACCTTCTTTAAACTAAAAGTTTTCTATTATCCTTTCTCGAAGCCAACCCGAGGTTATCCTGCCTGAAGAAAGAGAAACTAAATAATTGTATTGTTTAAGGTAGAAAGTAAACTTTTCAGTGTCCACTCCTGAACAAATTACGAAACTCTGTGTGAGAAGCTCTCAACATTTAAAACACGATAATTTCTTTGCCAAACAAAGAGGCCAGAGACAAAAGATGATTAAACTTCTACGAACTTCTACGAAAAAAAATAAAAGCATAACCCTATCACATGCCAACATTTTAAGAACAGAGTGCACACTATCCATTGATCCACTTCCAAAAAACATGCTCACACTTACGTATCTACGTGTTTTTGTATTGGTATACTCGTTTTCTGTTGCCAACAAGGATATACCTACTGACAAGGATTTTAATGTCTTCTTATTAAGTTTTCGCTAAACTTTTGATTCAATTAAACTTCTTGTTCAATGGACAAATTGTGTGTGTTTTTTTTTCTCTTTTTTTTCCTGTCTCAGTCGTATTCCACGAGAACAAGAAAAGTTTTTTTCGCAAAAAAAAAATAACAAAAAAAAACTTTTCAATCTCACGAGTATAATTCATTTAATCTGCAGGCGACAGGCTGTTTGCATATCATTAAAACATTAAATTTACCAGTTTTGTTGTGGTTAACAACAAAATTTGTTTTTAAAAAAAAATATATATATGTAAGTAAATAAAATAGAAATCACCCATGGGATCGAAATTTAACATTTCAATTAGAGTCGAGTTAGGATGATAATAATGAATAGGAATGTTGAAATACCAATCAGCAGCTATTCTTTGGAATGTCACTAAAGGCTAATCAATATTGTTGTTCTCTCTTTTTTTTTCTTTTTCAGATGGACTGCAAATCATGTAAATATGACCCAGTCAGCGGAGAGGCAAGTCTTCACAATAGCTACAAATACGGTTCGGCAGATGAGCGGGAAGGTAAGCAATCTACTTCTATGTTGTTTGGTGGGGAAAGGGTGTATCTTTCTCGAAATGTGTAGAGAAGTAATAAACGGTAGTAGGGTTATTTTCGTTTCATTTTGGAAACGTTATACCTTACGGAAGGTTTACTTAAACTTATGATGATTTACTTGATTAGCTTTGGACTTAAAAGGCAATCGTGATTAGGGGGAATATCTTCTATGAGACACTAGGAGGACCGGCAGCGCGTGCTCATAATAGTTTGAGGTTCTTACTCACTAAAAACACCTCCCTTCAAAATACTTTATACTACAACTAGGCTAATGCCTATTGAGCAGTTTTAATTTAAAATATTTAATCGTGCAGAATTACCTGCTTTACCGACAACAACATGCAGTTACATCTTATAGTGCCAAGTCTATAATAAAAAGTGCTTTATCCTTTGCAGTCGGCTCACAAGATATTTCTGGGCTTCAAATACAGCACCATGGCAATGGCCGAGTTCGTTATTTACGCGCGAAATTTTGAATTTCATCTTCCACGGTAATAATACCTCGATCTCTGTGAATATCGGAGTTTCTGATACACCACGGCGCATTTTCTTTATTTGGAAAGGTCTATAAAATGCATTAATATTACTTGCTTTGGTACAACCCCAAAGTTGTATACCATACGTCCAAACAGGTTTTAGCACATGCTTGTATAAAAGCAGCTTGAAAGATCTTCCAACCAGGTAATACTTACTTACTTAACGGGCTCCCGACCCGTGAAGAGTCCCTGCCTGCGATACGGCTGCCTTCCACCCTCTGTGATCCCGAGCACGCTGCTTCCAGTTGTCCAGACCAAGCGCTCTGGCATCCGCGATGGCTTGGTCTTTAAAACGGAGGTTCGGTCTTCCTTGTCGTCTCGAACCTGTGTGCTGGGATTCGAAGATCCTCTTGGCTGGAGCGTTGTTGTCCATTCGCTCGATGTGGCCGAGCCAATGTACTCGACGAGTTTTAGCTTTTCGAACTACATCCACATCTTGGTACAGCTCATAGAGTCCGTGGTTGTATCTTCTTCTCCATTCGCCCTCCTCGCACACAGGATCAAATATCCGTCGAAGGATTTTTTTTTTCAAAGGCACTCGGCGCCGTATAGTAGAACTGGCAGGATAAGGGTTCTGTAGAGCATGCACTTTGTCCTTCGAGTTAGGAGTTTTGAACCCATTTGTTTTGCCAAACCGAAGTAGCAGCGTCCACATCCACTAAGATGTCATTTTTGGAGTTGATGTTTACCCCGAGGTAGATGAACTCCTTAACTACCTCGAAGTTGCTGCTATCAACAGTGACATTTTGTTCTAGTCGGTGGACAGATGATTGTTTGTTTGTTGATAGCAAACATTTAGTCTTGTCCTCATTCACTTCAAGGCCAACTAGTTTCGCCTGTTCTTCAATAGCCGTGAAAGCCTCTGTCACCGCACGCTGGATATCGTCCGCATACCCCAGCAGTTGGACTGATCTGTTGAAGATAGTGCCTTCCGTGTTGACACCTGCCCTGCGCTCTATCTGCTCAAGAACAAGATTAAAGAAATCACACGACAGCGCATCTCCTTGCCGAAATCCGGTGCATGTTTGAAAGAGTTCAGATGAGCTGCTGCCAAACTGCACATTGTATCGCGTGTTATCTGGATCAGTTTTGACGGAATCCCGAATTCGGCCATCGCCACAAAAAGCTACTGACTATGAATGCTGTCATATGCGGCTTTAAAGTCGATGAAGAGATGGTGTGTCTCGACTTGAAACTCGTTGAACTTAGTGTGAAGATTTGGTCTACAGTTGATCTGCCGGGCCAACCAACCAAAATTAACAAGCTTGACTTTTGTCTCTTTAAGAACAATACGCCAAGATAGCTCGTTGGGGCTTATATGTCGCGGCCTAAATCGAATCGTGCAGGGCTAATATGGCCGTATCATCTGCGAACGTCTACGATAGTATCATCTTGCTGCTGTATATCACAAGTAAATAAAAGAAATAAAATCGGGCCAAGAACGCTTCCATGTGGAACTCCTGTCGCGATTTCTTGGAATTCAGATCACTCGTTCCCCTGTTTAACAAAAAAGATTTCTTGAAATTTTGCAGAATATTTGTCCGATAAACAAGAGCTTAGGATCTATTTCAATCTCGTATGCCATACCTTACCAAAGGCCTGAGAGACATCAAGAAAAACGCTAGAAACGCTTTTCTCCTCTAGTGCTTTTTCTATTTTGTTAGTTATTCCGCCAACCTGATCAATTGTAGATCTGTAAACCGGCCCTGTTCTCAATCCGAATTGGAATTCTTGACAGCATTTATAATATTCAGGCAAAGGCATTGAAAGGTAGCTGGTATTTGTGTAGTCCGAATCACGAATCACGTAGAAATGAAATACTCGGTCTCTTGAGTTTTCGGCAATCGTGGTACACGATTGACAGTCGCATGGAAAAAGAATTTAAAACTCTAATTGAACTTTTGTTAAACATAATATTTCATTTATCTCATTTATCTCGGTAGCATCATCAGTTCACAAAAATATGTAGAATCGAGCGAGCAAATTACAAGCAGTATTTTATCTGAGAAGCAGCAAACCGAAATTAACGAAATATTTTCCTTTTGGCTTTTTTAATCGATGCGAACCTTTTGTCTCGTATTTGTTTGACCCAACTGTTTCAACTATTTGCATTGTGAGCATACCAACCTTTTGCCATTGGATAACTTTGTTTGAATACCTTACTTTCCTAGCTTTGATGGCATGTATTGGTGAGGAAGTTCTTAGTGCCACGAGAACTATTCACCAGGCTCCTGTTGTTCCTCGTCGGTCAACTTAAGTAAGTTTGTCAATTACCCGGAACACATACTAGAAATCAAACCGCCCCTGAAACTGCAAATAAAAAAAACAAATAGAACCGATTTCAATTAAAAATGCACTAAGAATGTATTGAGACTTACAACACCCCGAAGCACGTATAGATGTGATGTTTTTCTAGACTCATTTCTAGCAAAACGATTGGAATAAAAGGCACAATTATATTGTATATTGGTGTAGAATAAGTGATAACTTATATCTGTAACTGAAAAAAGATATGGGGGTCCAGCACCCCACACATAGTTCTAAGGTTAAGAATCATACATTTTGTGTCGAAAAATAAAAAAAAAAATGAATGAAGTCACGGTTTTGAACATTCTGGGGCCCCTGTTTGCATCAAGTTTTATACAAACAAATTTTTATTTACGTTAGCTATGTAAAGATTTGTTGAAAATAACACTTGTGGCACCGCGAGGCTTGATCGAACCGAAGAAGACTATGTACAGAAAGTAAAGCTTTAGGAGCGCTGCATCAAACAAACTTGTAGTTATCATTGACAGGTAGATACTATCAATATTGAAAACAAAAAAAGAAACCTTCAAAATAACTGTTTTTGACAGTTATGTTTTGTTTTGACAGCAGTGCCTCTTTTTGTAGGATAGTGCGCTGAATGAAGATGCCATTCGTATAGCTTATAAGTACTCTGAGGTAGATGGACGTTTTGTTCTTTGGCGGTGGATAGGTGCAAAAAGTTTCACCAGCTATTCACCAGCTGTCACCCAAGGTATTAATAAAAATAAATAAATATTATGCGTAAACGACCCAGTGATACGAGCCGATTATTCTGTTGCAGAAAGATTTAAGAGCTTCGAACAGTACGTCTGATAGGATCTAATGCTATATATATATCACCATATTACTGGAAAGTCCTTGTAAGATCGGGCATGCTTTCCTGCCGTATGTCATAGTTGATGATTTGAAGTACAGGGTTTTTCAACAGGGACGCTACAAAAGTAGGGCGACAGGGACAGCAAACGACGCCATATTTCTTGCCGCTCTTTTGACATTTCTCTTGAGTAAGGTTTGCCATTTCGTGATGGAAAGATATACGAGCCAACAACGAGTCGAAATTATTAAAATTTACTACAGAAATTCGGAGTCAGTGGCCTCAACGGTAAGAGCGCTACGTCCAATTTATGGTCGTCATAATCGTCCCAGCAGATCAACAATTGAGCGTCTAGTGGAAAAATTTGAATCCCCAGGCACAGTACAAAATGTTCCCGTGCCAGTGAGACAAAGAAGTGCCCGCAGTATCGAGAATATTGCTGCTGCTGAGGCTTCAGTTGAAGAAAGCCCAAATGTGTCTCTCACACGTCGTTCTCAAGCGTTGGCGAATTTTGCGAAAAGATCTTGGCCTACATCCTTACAAGATTAAATTGACGCAAGAACTGAAGCCGCTTGACCACCAGAAGCTCCGTGTGTTCGTGAATTGGGCTGAGCAACAACTTGAAAATGATTCGGATTTTCATCGAAAAATCATCTTTAGCGATGGGGCTCATTTCTGGCTGAATGGCTTTGTCAATAAAAAAAATATGCGGTATTGGTCAGGCAGCAATCCACACGCACTCCATGAGTCATCATTGCATCCCGAAAAAAGTACGGTTTGGTGTGGTTTATGGGCCGTACTTCTTCCGTGATGATCAAGACCGGAACGTTACTGTGAATGGGAATCGCTACCGTTCAATGATAACCGAATATTTTTGGCCCTAATTGGATGATATGGACTTGGAGGATATGTGGTTCTAACAGGACGGCGCCACAAGCCACACAGCGAATGTCACAATCAATTTATTGGAAACCAAATTTGGAGAACGTGTTATCTCACGAAATGGTCCAGTCGCCTGGCCGCCGCGGTCGTGCGATTTGGCGCCGTTAGACTATTTCCTGTAGGGCTACGTCAAGTCTATGGTCTATGCCAACAAGCCAGCGACGATTGATGAACTTCGTACGAATATCGAAGAAATTGCGGCAGTATCGGCCGATTTATGCTTGAAAACCGTCGAAAATTGGGTTCAGCGTCTGGACTTCTGCAAGCGTGCCCGTGGTGGACATGCAAAAGAAATCGAGTTCCATACATAATGGCATCGAACGTACTTTCACAGGAATAAAGAATTTCATTGATATCCAAAACCGTTTTTGTTTTATTTAAAAAAAAACTTTTGTAGCGCTCTTATTTAAAAACCCGATATTTAAAGTATTTGAAGCTCTGCAGTCTTCTTATTCTCCTAGCTTATTCGTCGCCATACTGCGCTATCTTTCTGTCTATGGCTCTGTCTGTAAAACTTTTAATAATTTTTTTGGAAAAAATGTACCAACTAATCTGTTCCACTTCCGTTTGACAATACAATCTTAAAATATATGACAGATTGTTACAGAGGTCTAAATAACTGCATATATGTAGGTCAAAAGGATATTAAAAATTTTGTGCTTATGCAATCAAGATCTAGAAGAATTTTAGATCACAAAGGAAAACGGATACAAAACTATATGTACCTGCCTATATTACTCGAAGGGACCGGAACAAAAAACGAGTTGTGTTTATTGAGTAGTGAATAGTGACCATTAAGTTCTTGCAGGATAATAAAACTCTAAACACGTTTACCTTATACTCAGAGTCTTACTATGTACAAGTGACAGACATCATCACAGTTGGCACAGCGGCGAAACCGAGTGAGAAAATTCAATTAAATGAATTTCCTCACGCGGTTTTAACTCTGCACTTACACAAATATTAAAATTCTTTCACCTCTCAATATATCAGCTGATCCATTTGTTTTCGATCGTCGAACCAAAGGTACGCAATCGAAAGGAAAAACTAATAAAAAACCAAAACAACAAGCAACCAGCACAAACAGAGTAAAAACTTTTATACCATTTTCATTATCCAACAGATTCATACCAGCTCCTGCATAGCTCGCCAACAAAAGTACTCCAGAGTTCGCCGGGCATACAATTGAAGTCACACCCAATGGTACCGCCCAACCTTAAGCAATATCACCATCATCTGGCCATGGCCCAGCAGCAGCAGCAGCAGCAGCAACAGCAGCAAATGTCGCCACAGCATCAGAGCTATCAGATGTCGCCCACTCGGGGAGCCACCACCGCATACCACCAGCAAGTCATGGTGCCAAACAATGTGCACTCCCAACACCAGCATCTCGTTGAACAAAACGGTTGCACGGAAATAACTGGCACGGCGACCATTTACTTTCCAATCCAAGCGACGACACCGGGGAATCACCATACCATGCAAGCTACCACGGGAGCGGCAGCGGCAGCGGCGGCAGTGCATTACAATCACCAGCCGCTTGTCAAATATCACACAATTCAATTACAGCATAAGAAAGCAATGCCGTCACCAGGAGGAATTTTAGCGACGACTACGATGGCGGCTGGACCAGCAATTTTCGAACAACAATTGCCAGGACACATGACTGTGGGGACAGGAATGACAACTTTAACATTGCCACCACCACCACCACATTATCAGACAGCGACAGTCCATGGTAAGTTGGTTTGTTTTCGTTTTCATTTTGTATGAGTTCTTTCTTCGTTTCAATTTAGCTTGCTTTCAACTGAAGGAAATGCATTTTTTTGTTTTGGTTCCTTTTTCAGGCGGTCAACTTATTAAAGTTGTATGAACTTAAGTCTCCATTTATGTAGATATATAAATATACTGAATAGATGTGGATACTCGAACTATCCGAATCAGTGGAAGCAAACAAAAATTATACCTATTCCAAAAAATAGAAAAGGCACGGAATCAGGGCCGTCTTTAACCTATTGGAGGCCCTGGGCATATTAGGATAATGGGGCCCCTATGACTTTGACAGAACACTATTTTGTTAGAATAGACAAAGAAAGTAGATAAACAAGTTTAAGTATTTATTTTTATTAACAATCACATGAAACGAATAGATATAAATGTAATATAGTCCACAAAAGCAACTCTTTTAGCATTTACAGGTTAGTGTTTAAAAATCTATGTTATTTGAAGAGGAACCCTTCTAGATTTCAGATGGGCAAAATCGTTAATCACTTCTTCAAAATCTATGCTTTTAAGCATATCAGATTCTATGGACATCAGCGACAAACTGGTTAATCTTTCTTGAAGCATCGTACTTCTCAATTCATTTTTAATTCTTTTTAATTTGGAGAAGGAACGTTCCCCACTGCAGTTAGTTACCATCATGCTTAAAAAGATTCTCAATGCGATTTCTACATTTGGAAATGTGTCTTCAATGTTGTTTTCATTCAAAAGTTGATATATTTTTAATATACAATCCTTATTTTCACTGTCAACAATTTTCAAGTATTCTGTTAAATGCAAACATTCTATTTCTAACTCTTTCTCATTAATATCTTCATAATAAAATTCAGCAAATTCTTTGCAACTTTGTCTCAACTCTTCAGAACTCAGAGTTTCCAAGCAAAAAAATAAATCAAAACGTTTACTGATATTCTTATACGAACTTAATCGCTGTTTTAAATGAACGCTGAGGGTATCAATTATGGGAAGGAAGGTTTCTATTTTAAATTTCTCTCTTCCATTCAGTTGGACTGACGGCGCAGAGCCATCAAAAAAACTCTGGCGAGAACTTCTGCGTTTTATTCTTTGAGATAGGTCCTTGTAGTCAGATTCCGGGTTTCTTTCTTTGGCAGACGATTCGAAGTAATCAAATTTATCCCTGAGATTAATAATAAAACCATCAAGTGAAGTAAACATATTAGTTGCAACGTCCAGTGTTATTGTTTCTTTCTGAAGATAATTACTTATTTTGTCTATTCTTTCCAATATACAGTTCCAAATTTCCGTTAGTATAATATATTCTAGTTTCCCCATTTTTCTGGACAGACTAAGGGCTTCGTCTCTAGTTTCTCGTGCCTGTTCTGTATCTTTTGCGATGGATATCAAAGCTTCTATAACTTGTTCATGACCTTCATGCAAGGCGCTTACTGCATCTGCTCGGGCTGACCATCTGGTTTGTGAAAGACTTTTAACAACTTTTTTTGAACCTAAATGTTCTGTCAATATATTCCACCGACGAGTAGAGCCCGAAAAAAAATTGTAAACTTTCTGAACCATTTCAAAAAACTTTGTTGCCTCCGATACACACCCAGCAGCATGTACACCTACTAAGTTTAATGAATGTCCCGCACATGGTACAAAAGTGGCAAATTCACATTTCTCCTTGATTCTTACTTGGAGACCAGTATACTTCCCCGACATATTTGAAGCATTGTCGTAGCTTTGTCCTCTGCAATCTTTTATGGGAATATCATGGTTATCTAAAAAATTCAAGATGGTTTCCGCTAAATACCCAGATTTATGCTCTATAATAGGTATAAACTTCAGAAACCTTTCAACAGGAACACTGCCATTCACGTATCGAATTATAAAAGTTAGCTGGTCAACATGGGACAGATCGGGCGCACTATCAACGCTAATGGAAAAATATTTTGCTAATTTAACCTCATTTATAATTTTCTTTAGAACCTGTTTTCCCATTACGTCAATAAACTCGTTACAAATATTCGCTGATAAATAAGAAATGTTACCTTTTCCAGGATTCCCAAATTTTTTTAAGTGATCTGCTATAAATGGATCGAATTCACTCAATAATTCCACACATCCCAAATAATTTCCATTATTAGGAGATCCTGGGATTTCATTGTCACCGCGAAACGAAAGCCCTCTCGATGCCAAAAATTTTACAACAGCTACAATCCGTTTAAGTACATTTCTCCAATAATCCACTTCTTTTTGATGTTGAGATAACAAGTCAACATCTACTCTACCAACCGCTTTACTTCGTGCTAGATAAGTCATCATAGATTGCCTATGTGCTGGGCTATTTTCATGTGCTAAAATTATGTGATTAATGTGCTTCCAATCATTACATCCACTCGAAGAGCATAGATTTACATCAGATGGGTTAAACAAAGAGCATGAAAAACAAAATACAGACTTTTTGGATGGCGAGTACAACAACCATTTTCTTTCGACGCTTTCATTGTTCTTCAATTTGCGAATAAATAATGCTTTGTTGAAATACCTTGTTATCGATTTATTACCATCTTTGTAGGCTCTGGATGTATCGGAAAAGTCAGAATCTTTATTTTGAAAATATGCAGATCCCTTACGAATCAATATTTCGCGATTTTTTTCTGTAAAATTTTCGTGAAAATAATCGGCGAGATCGTGTGATATTTCTTCCGGGTTGGAAAACTGTTGTTGTTCTACTGACACAGTTGTAGCTATTTGTGAAATCACCGAATTTGTTGCTCTTTCGTCGCTTTCTTTGTCTTTTCCAAAGCTGGTGGAAATTGTTGAAGATGAGGATTCAGAAATTTCCTCAATTTGTGAACGACACGACTCATCATTTGGAAGATTTTTGATTTGGTTGCTACTTACAGAAGTTCCTCCAGTAGTAGTAGCAAAATATGATGTTAATTTTGGTAACTTTTCAATTACTTCCTTCTGATGTACAGTTTTTTTCCGTTTTTCAGATCCACTAGGATATATGCGTTTCGACATTATACTATAATTCAGCAGGTATTTATTTTTACACCGAAAATAGTCGCTAACACAAAAGGAAACAAGTAAACGATGATTTAATTAAAGAATAGGTACCTCAGAACACAATCAATAACAACTACAAACACAACAAACGTCACAACACCACATACAAATTCAGGGATATTCCCGACCGCCGAGTCGTTCACGTTCGGTCACGTTCAACTTGGAGCTTCATGCTTCGTTTCGTTCGCTTAATTTAAATGGAGCGAGACACACTTATGACTTATGAGTGTACTACTGATGATATTTCTGTAAAATGTGTGTGCGCTTAGTATACCATTATAATATTTAAATTTATCTAAGCATGCTGCAGTCGGAAAGCCTAACTTTTGGGCGAGAGGAGAATAACTTCGCGCATGTAAAAGCTAGTAAGTTGGTATTGTAGTCAGTAATTTAGGTTCGATTTCTTCGAATTATACAAGTTTTTTGGTAATAAATATTGGTTATCGTTTGGTGATCTGACAGGAACTATTGACTTTGTTGATGTGAGGGGGCCCCTATCGATCGCGGGGCCCTGGGCACTTGCCCAAAGTGCCCACTGGGAAAGAGGGGTCTGCACGGAATATCGACCCATCGCCATCCTACCTTTTCTTTCTAAGGCTTTCGAGTTAATTATAAGCGCTCAAATTAAGCAATACATTGAGTTTAATAATTTGCTGACTCCAATGCAGTCAGGCTTTCGTTCAGGTCACAGTTGCATAACTGCCCTGATAAAAGTCACGGATGATATACGGGTAGCTATTGACAGAGATGAAGTCACTTTGGTTACATTATTGGATTTTTCTAAGGCTTTCGACTCTGTCCGTCCTGATATTCTCTGTAACAAGCTTGTAACTTACTTCAATTTTTCTCATCTTTCCGTGAAGTTAATCTCGTCTTATCTTACAAATAGAGCTCAGTCTGTCTTTTGCAATCAATCCTATACGTCGCTCTTAAATGTTAATTGTGGTGTGCCTCAAGGTTCAATAATTGGTCCTTTGTTATTCTCTATGTTCATTAATGAATTACCACTTGTTATACATAATTGTCTTTTTCATATTTATGCTGACGATGTACAAATTTATTTTCACTTTCCTGTTGGATTGATGGAAGATGCTGTTGAAAAAATGAACGAGGATCTAACTTCAATAGTTAAATGGTCGTCAGAAAACCAGCTTCTTTTAAATTCTTCTAAGACTAAATCAATAACAATCTATAAACATTTATTAATGTCCCGTCTGCCTCCTATTTTATTATGTGGAGTTGAAGTTGAAATGGTTTCTAAAATAAAAAATCTTGGTATTGTTATTAATAGTAACCTCACTTGGAGCGATCATATTAATTCGGTGGTTTCTAAAATCTATGGAGCTTTGCGGGGTCTTTCAGTATGCCAAGACACTTTACCAATTGCCGTTAAACTGAAATTGGCAAAGGCTCTGATTGTACCCTTAATAATGTATGGCTGTGAGTTATTTGCCTGCACTGATGCTATCTCAAGGCGAAAACTAAACGTTGCATTCAATTCTGTGGCTAGATTTGTGTTTAACTTGCGTAGATATGATCATGTTTCGAGCTATTCTCGCCAAATACTAGGATGCAGTCTGGACCAATTTCTTAACTATAGAGCTTGCGCTTTATTTTCCAAAATTTTAAGTGATAAACAACCTGTTTATCTTTATAGTAAAATTGTTTTTTCACACTCGCTTCGTTCTTACGGTATCAGACCCTTCGTATACACTTGTACGGTATCACGTAGGCAATTTTTCATTTTTGTCATTCGCCTTTATAACCAATTTCCCCTCAGTATAAGAACTATGGTCGAGCACAGACGTTTTTTGTCGTTAGTTTTTTCCCATTTTAGTACGCGTCATTAATGTTAGCCCAATTTTACTTTTAATTTTTTTTTTATAATTAAGTGTTTACAAAACTTAATTTAATCGTGTTTTTTTTTTCCTTACTGAATGTTTTATTATTATTATTACTATTTAACTTTTAATTATTTTAAAAATCTTATTTAAACTGTGCACTCTTAAAGAATTTATTTTCTTATTGTACAGAAAATTTCAAAAATAAATACAAATACTTTGAAACAACATAGATATCTGTTGGTCGAACAAAATAGTGGAACATTCAAATCTTATTCGCGGGAAAAACAATTTATTCTATCTCATTCTTATTAAGAACACGTGTGGACTACGCCAGGCTGGTGGCAAGCGGCCAAACTTGGAATACCACATAATACCTTCTGTCGCAGCTGTCTGGACGTTAACGAGAGTCAAGCAGTGTCTCATCTTCTGTGAAAATGTCCGGCTTTAGTGAAAACCACAAATCGAACACTGGGCAAGCATTTCTTTGAAGACCTCGCGGACTTCTCGAATATTTGACAACATAATTATTTTCCTTAATACCACAGGTTGGTTTTAAGTTATAGTTCCAATCCACATTTCTTTCTCACAGGTCCCGTGAGTGATGGTAACAAAACGGCGCCCAAGCGCTAATTGCGCTCCCCTTTTACCGTGCAAAAGGGAGCAACTTACCTATCTCATTTTTAACTTGTGAGTTAAATCTTATTTCATGGCATAGTTTAATTTAATTTGAATTAGAGTCGAGTTAAGGTATTTTTTATGAATATAACCGAAAAAGGATCAAAGTCGCGCATTATCACATTAAAGGCTATAACTTGATTTGCGGATGAGCGTAGATCCCTTTTTCGTACCATATCTTATTTCTTGAAACCAAATGTTGTTTCTAAAGGGAACACCCCGATGTGCAAGTGGTCTTGCATTAGAGATGTAACGTCCTGGGAAACGATTGAGTTTGGCCCATTTTTGTGCACCGATATTCCATTGTTTTGTTTTTGTCGGAGGTTGCTACTATCTGCTGGAGTGCTCAGACACAACTACTCGTCCATTGTCCCACCATGTGTACTTGCTAAGTTTTTTCGAATTTCGAAGAAAGATGAGAAGGAGCTTCAGTGATGAAGAGCAGCTTAGATGTTCAGCACTCACTACGTCATTCCCGAAAATCCGCCGACTGATCCCATCAAAGACAAGGAAACTACCGACGAAGTATTCCGTTTGTGCGAACAATCGCCAAAAACCAAAAAATTTATAATCATCCAAGAATATTGGACATATAGAAGGATCACCTAAAAAAAAAGAATAATCAGCCAAAAAATTTGGAATATTTATCCAAAAAATTCAAATGAACAATCGCCCAATCATTTGGATCAGTTTTCAAGAAGGAATTGCCCAAAACCACTTTTGGGATTTCAACTTAAAAAAAATAGTTTTAGTTTGGAAAAATTAGTCATGGAAGCTGCTGCCATAGGCGCCCGCCTGACTTAAAGCACATACCCTGAGCGGAGCAAAAAAGTTGCGTGATTTTACATTAAGAAAGGTTGCACCAAATCGCAGTGCGAATAATCGCCTCACCACAAGTAGGACAAATGCTGGCGTCGCTCAATCCCAACACATTTAAGTGTTTAGCAAAAGCTTGGTGGCCAGAAAGGTAGCCTACAAGTAGCCTGTAGTCAATTCTCTTTTAGAAGGAAAAACGCAGACTTTTTCCAAATGGAAAGATACAGCAGTTTGGTCTGTTTGCAATTATCCGAGTTCATGAGCAACCCAAGAATAGGAAGACGTGAATTCAGATGCGGGCAGTGAGAAAATTTCTTCTGAACATTGTGCAGCAAGGAGATCTCATTTCCCTGAATGCCAGTGTGACCTGCGATCCAGACAAGATTCCCTTTGTTCAGCCTTCTGACCGAGTTCAGAGAAAGCTTGAGTTGGAGCACTATCTTGAGCTTTCAATGCTGACTTAGAAGTAGCTTAATACGAGACAACTGTCACATATTTTACCTCAGGCAATAAGTATGACAGATTGGAGTCAAACCAAGTCAACAAAAATATTTAAAAAATTATGCCTCAACCATAAATATGTATTTCAATTATCTGACATGAACGGATGTGACAATCTATTGATAATTGACTTCTGCCCTGCCAACTATCATCTCCCTAAAGTCTATAAAGGTCAATTCGTAAAAAATGGGTCTATGACTTTGTCATACAAGAGCATTTGGCTCAATTCCATGTACCCGCAGAGAGCAGTTTTTTTTTTGTCAGTCCCATCGCAAGAACTTTATGGAACAGCAAGTGCCAGAAAGCGGAACACTGGGAAAAGAATTTAACTAGAACCACTCCATCGCAGCAAAAGATTTCTTCTCGGTGGAAGCTTCGAATCCCTATATCAAAGTAATCACATCTTCCAGACGAGTTCCCATCCAGCACTCGGATAACCATTTAATATTTCGTAAATCGTCACTTAAGAAACCATCTAAGTACTTCCGCTAAATCATTAGCAAAAAAAAATTAGACCATTCCACGATTACAAATAACAAAGTCTACAATCATTCGATCGTATTTGTTTAGTAGCCACCAAAGGCAATGGCAATCCCGTTGTACTCTTATTTAATCCAATTAAATAATAATAAATCCTCTAAATGCTAAGCTTTAAGTATTCTCTCAGGTAGGTATATTTTCTGACACGGCAGACCTAAGCGACATCCTACAAAAACTGAGCGAATCAAAAACACCACACCACCAAATCCCAGAGAAAATCCGCGCGTCGATAGAGGGAAAAACTTTTCAATTCCATTTTGCTCTTGTAATTAATTGAATTCCTTTCGCACTGTTGGGTGCTTTCCTCTTTTATTTTTCTGTTTTATTTTTGCTTTTTTTATTTCCTCTCTCTCTCTCGTAGTGGGGATTTGTTCTCACAGTTTATATGTATATTCGCTTTAGCGAAACACAAATATTTGCCCTTGTCCTGCAATATAGAGGCCGCCACGCTAATGGACTACCATCACCGAGCCCAACGCCAGCCAGTCGACCGACCATGGATGCCAAACATTGAAATCTCTGGGGTTTTCCTAATTTAGCCAGAGGCTACAATTAACACCCACACGAGCGGGCGAGCGGCCGAGCGAGCTAGTGAGCGCGTCTCACTCGTCGCAACCTAGTTTGGTAGCTAGTTGAATTACACTATAACGGGTAGAGTAATACTTTAGAAACAAAGTAACAAATTATTTTGGTCGGGCGCGGCGCGCGGGCCGGGATGTTACCTAAAGAGCAAAAAATCAAATAGCCAGTTACTAAGCCTTTTAGTGGTTTTGTGTGCATTAGGGAGGGTAAAAAATGCAGTCTTAGTTAGAGGTGGAATTTTCAGCATTTTATTCGTGTTTGTACTTTCGAAAGGATTTCATATTTTCCCGCCTTTTTGCGGAATAAACGAGCAAAATTTGGGTTTTGGGGAATGGGTGGGTGATTTTTTTTTTGTGCGCGCCTCGGCAAGAACTAGTGGAGAAGGAGGAATTAGAATGATGTTCCATCTGCTTCTTCATCTGGTGTGGATTAGGTAAGGTTACTCGTTGCTGAAATAGGTTGGGATAGTTTGTCTTGGATGGATGTGGATGTTTTCAATGATGAATTCGAAATGGATTACGACAGAAGTCAATGGATGGGAATAGAAGATAATTGAAGTGCACATACGGTTGAAATGGATGAACGGATAAAAAACAAACAAATTCACCATTTCGATTTGATAACTTTTCAAAAAAATACATTCTATTGGTAATTTTTGATAGTTATATAGTAGATAGATAGATAAGTTTTATTTCTCAATAAACCATCCAACCGATTTTTTCGATTGCAAATAAGTTAACCATTTAGGTCTTAAGTGGGGAAAGGGAAGGGGGGAGTTGGAATATTTATAGAATTCCGATTTTTCCTACTTTTGGATCAGACGCGAGCAAAGCCTAGTTATTCAATAAAATTACTTTTTTATAATTCACTTTCTTTGGATTTCTTTCTCTTAACAAAAACTGCTATATATACTATATCATACATGCGTTATAGAGAGGCGTTAAACATCTTCAAATTCCTCCAGTCACTTCAATGTTGACGTAGGAACACTTTCGATTTGGAAGATAGATTCACAAATTTTGCGGATTGTTTGTACAAAAAGGGAATTGACGTCTTTAACATGTCGACGTAGATTAGAAATTGAAAGGGATGTCTGGCTTAGTACCCATATCACTGAGGCCACAGTTGGCCTATTGTGACGTCCGCGTTTATACTTCGCTCATAATGCCGGTTTTGTGAATAAATTCGGTTCAGTTCTTGGACGAAGTGGCAGTTAGGTAGAAATTCGAATATCTGTTTCTCTCCAGTAAGGAAGAGATTTAGTTCTTAATTAGTATTTGTTGCGGCTAAAAGGCAAACCATAGAATTTTCGGAACATGTCGACGTAAGTCTATTTAAACTGAAATAACAAATCACTGAACGATCTCACTCCGCAGTCTTATGTTCACACGAGTTCTCTCGAGATGTAGATTCAACTATCATAATTTAAGCTATAATGTATTAATTTGTAATTCCCACAGGTTTTTGATGGATGTAGTGGCTTAGTGATTCTCTTGCGAACGTCTGACAAACATCCAAGAGTAAGAACTGTCATGAGAAGCTTCTCAAAAATAAATTGCCGTTCGGAATCGGCATTAAACTGTAGGTCCCTTCCATTCGTATCAAAAAATATATCTTCGCACACACAATGGTTGAAGAATCTAGGCTTTGGGTCCTGGATGGGCCGTTTACGCCTAATATTTATTTATTTATTTATTTTAACAGGTTGATGATTGACTATGTGCTTAATAGGTCATCAGCGTCCGTGTTACAGAAAATACCAAACATTAGGCGTGGTGTTATTATTAAACTCAACTCAAATTCCATCTATTCCCACGGCCACACAGTGGTTCTCTTCGATCACGCTTTGATATATACATATATTGGAATATCTTGGACAGACGCTTAAAATATTCTTAAAAAAGTCTCGTAAAAGTTCCGACGTGTAGTGTCAGAGATGACATATTCCTACTTTCCACCAACAATATGTATAGTCCTTTCATCTTTCCACGCTGCCTACAACCGGGTGAAGATTATTTTATTGTATTCGAATTAAGAAAGACATCGCCATGTCGAGCTCTTGACGATTTATGCTACCATCTGCGGCTTAAAAGTCGACGAAAAGACGGTGGGCCTCGACTTGAAATTCGTTGATTTTTACCAAGATTTGCCTTAGTGGTGTAAATTTAGTTTACAGATACGATCGATCTGACGGTCCGAAAACCACACTGGTACGTGTCGATTAGTGTGTTACAGAAGGGTTAGAGAACTTGACATAGTCCTTTTGGATAGGATTTTATATGTGACATTTAAAAATGCCTCGATGGTTCTTGCAAGACATAGAATCCTTTTTATTATAGACGGGAGCTGGTGGTCGACAGGCATGCTTTCCTCAACACATACTTGGTTAACGATTCGACCAAAATGTATCATTTTTAGTTCAGGAGTTCTGTTGGTAGAACATAAGAGCCAGCGGCCTTGTTGATCTTGAGCTTTGTTAAAGCTAAGCAAGCCTCTTCTATACTTAGTGGTGAGTCTTCAGTGACTGGAGGATGTATGGTACATTTTAAGCTACTTCTAGAAATGCTGCTTAAATATATATTGTACTCCTTGAACGTTCCTCCGTACCTCTGCTGTTAAGAAAAAAATTAATTTCGATCATAAGACCAGAAGCCCGTTGCTTAGCTTTCTTATTAAACCTCTTTAAGCTTGTGTGTTTCCCTAGTAGACAGTCACCATACTTGATATTGTCTCAAAACTTTGAAAAGTGGCCACAGAGGCTAAGATACCCTTTGTCATTTAAGATTTGACCTCTACTATGCAGAGGGGAGGGCTGATGTTAGCAACCTCACTATTACCGAGTAGCTCTCCTGTTCTAGAAAGCCCCTGACTGTATCAAAATATATATGATCTTCTGAGAAGATATCAGAACCTGTTTCTTCCTACGTTTTTGAACGTGTTAAATCCGTGAAAATCGCAATTTCGTTCGATCTGATTATTGCTTTTTTTTTGCCAATCCTTCCTCTCGTAATATTTTGTATCATGTGGACCAAGGAAGGGATTTCATCCTTTATAATTGGATTACCTGGCAGTAGCCCCACTGCTGCCAGCAAAGTTTTTTGATTTGTGAATCAAGCGATGCTACCTATAGTATGGTCGGCCAAATAACTTTTTTTTTTGAAAATGCTATATCATTTACGGCACCCCACAAATAATAGTCCAACGGTGTCAAATCGCTGCTCCGCGGTGGCCAAACGACATCAGCTCTGCGGCTGATACTGTGATCTTCCAAAACAGTGCGCAAAACATCGAGTGTAGCTTCGGCTGTGTGGCACGTAGCGCTGTCCTGTTGAAAGCAAATGTTGCCAATATCCTCCTCTTCAATTTTTGTGAACAAAAATTCGTTCAACATGGCCCGATAACGATCGCCATTGACTGTAACGGCCACTCTTTGCTCATTTTCGAAGAAAAATGGCCCAATTATGCCTCTGGACCAAAATCCGCACCAAACAGTGACTCGTTTTGGGTATATCGGCTTTTCAATGTATGCGTGCGGGTTTTCTGTGCCCCAAATGTGACAATTTTGCTTGCTTACATAACCGCCAAGATCAAAATGAGCTTCATCTGAAAAGATGGTTTTTTTTGGCAAAATCGGCATCTTCTCTAAGTCGATCGCAGGCCCACTTAGCGAAGCGAAAACGCATTGGATGGTCAGTTGGCTTCAACTCCTGAACCAATTGGACTTTGTATGGCGTCATACCAAGGTCTTTATGCAAAATTCGTCTCAATGATGTCTCATAAATGTTCAATTGTTGAAAAAGACGGTGAATTGATGTTGATGGCGCTTCACGCACACTTTCTGCCACAGCAGCAATTTTCTCGGCTGTACGCACTATTTTTGGCTTTTCACGCTTTGGTTTATCGATGAGAATGCCAGTTTCTTTCACTTTTTTCACAAGATAACGAACATACGGGGCTGACGGTGCTTCTCTTCTTCCAAAATCCGCACGCAATTTTCGCACTCATTCTGCAACATTACTATGATTTTCAAAGTAATGTCGCAATATTTCCCAGCGTTGTTCAAGCGTATTCACAACCATATTCGTTCAGCGGAAGGATAAAACTAATTATCTGTCAAATCAGACATGAGCTAAGTATTACCATTCTCGAAATAAGCACTTGTTGAAAAAAAACGTTAGATGGCAGACCTTTTAGCTATACAAAATATATTTGGTTAATATACTAAATTTAAATTTTTAGCCGTGTAATTCGGCTTCTGCTTTGCAAATTTTCGTGAGCCTGGCAACATGCCTTAATGTTAAGTTTGCAGTCGGCGTTTTACTGCAGAGTTCGGGCAAAAAGTTGCCAAATATGAATTCGACTTGAATTATTTCAAAGTCACGAAGTCATTCTTCTTTTCTGTTCAGATTTTGTTAATAACGAACTTCTATTTAACACTGTCTTGGGTCTTAAATCTCCAGCTGTACTCTTATATTCAATTCCCTGCAATTTAAATGCTCTCTGCGATTACCAAAGAAAATTCCAATGCTCCTTAACCTACCAATAACCCACTTCAAGCACTTAATTCCCCTGACGCAACGCGTTATCAATCCCAGTCAGGTCTCAGCCATTTGTTTGCATCGTTGATGAGCATTGTTGCTTCAATTTGTCTTCTCTTTTACCAAACTTTCCATCTTTTGCGAACAATAAAAACGTGACACACAACCTGCGAGCTCATTTTTTTTTTGTTTACAACAAAACGTAAATAACTCCCAATGCCACATCTAATCGGCGTAGCATCTCGCCAAATGATTGATTAGCCTCATATGTCATCCTCAAGTTTCAATTCGAACGTAACACCGACACGCCTACCCTTCCAAATATATGTCACATTTTGCTAATGTGCTTCAAGGCAAAGTCCTTGTTTTGTTTTTGTTCCTATTTTGATTGACTACGTGTGCTCGTGGAGTTATGTATATTGACTAGAAATTCAAAAAAAAAAAAAAAAATAGAAAAGATTCCTTTCCCGCGAGTTGACAGTTCAACATGTGCGCCTCAAAAGTGCCGCCTACACTCAATCACAGCCAGTACATGAAACCATACTTCTTATTCGTCGATTCGTCCTTTTTGTTCCATCTGAAATGAGAAAAAGTAAATTCATCGTCTTTTCTTTTCTTTTTTGCTTGCAGGCATCCGACGTGCGAAATTCCTAGCGAAACCGATGCCACAGGAGATCAATACGTTGCTGGCAGAAAGTGATATCTCGTGCCGGCATGATGTATCGGGGAATGCTGGCCTCCCCGTCAGCCAGGCGAGGACGGGCAGTGAAAGTGGAAACTCGTCTTCGACACCCGGAAGTGTCGACATCATGGAAGACGAAGAGGAGAACGAACAAAATCGAATGGGGTAAGTAGTGTTCTTCAGTTAGATACAAAGGTGGCTGGCGTACTTACATCCTCTCCAGCCGTGTGCATTGATTTATGGAGGGCTATTTGCAAATGTGTCTTCTTCCTTCCTTTTTTCCATCCTTTTTGTGGCGCATCCGTGTCCCTACAAATCACGGCTGAGTGTATGTGTTTTTGATGGTGACACTGCGGCCAGATATACTCTACAATAGCTGGCTTACGACAATGAGTTGTTTTCTTGGGGCCATTTTTTACCCGGTTTCCCGGTATCAGGATCATGTTTCCGGGGATACAAGAAAGAAATTGCCACCTCGATAAATTCTCACTTTGTCTGTGTTGAGTTGACTCATTGTTGACAGTTTGCTGGTGGCAGGCAATCGCGGTGGTATTGCGGAATTGCCGGTCAGGCGTTAGGATGGCAAATTGAACGAATGTGTGAAATGACATTTTACAAGAATGTTATTGGCCGGTGTAGAGGCCTCTTGGCAAACAATTTGGATCCCCTGACAGCTAATGATTTATGCTCCCGTTTAGTTAATTGATGTTAACCGGAACGATGAAAGAATTGAAATCGGATGAAGCCGTCGTCGTCGTCGTCGGTAAAATAAGGTCGAGTGCACGACGATTGTTTTATTATCGCAAATGTGACGGCATTATCTGAAATTGTGACAAATTACTTAAGAAAATTTGAAAGGGAAGTAAATAATTTGTACAGGGAAAATATTTGTCAGGACGACATTCAGTCACCTTTATCGTACGTTATCGGAAAGTATATTACAGTGACTTGAGTTTATACCATACTTACCTACCGAATTTGCTTATCTTTATAAATATCTATCAACAAGGGAGAAACGGCGTCATCTGGTTTATAAAACTGATGCTTCACAGACCCGCGAATGACTCTATGCATTTTGATGAAATATAGTGTGTGTGTTCGTTATGAAGTATGAAAGATTCTGAGTTTAGTTTGGAGCATAAAAGATAGGGGGCGGTGTAACAAAATTCATGAAATGTGGCATCAGACAAAGAAACCTTGTTATGGTTTGTTACAAAGTGGGTGAGGATTGTGAAATCTCCAGTTGAAATCCCCATCTATCCCCATTTTCTTTTTTTTTTAATGTTATGTCCTTGACTAAGGTGATCACCAAAGCAAAGGATGAACAGAAAATTTATCTGAGGTTTTTCCTTCTCCTGCAAGAAGTTCCCCCCATTGAGAACTATCACGTGCATACAGGTTCCATCCATCGGAACGGGCACCTATTCCCGCAAAGTTTGTGGAGAAGCCAGATTGGCGTGGAGAAGTTAGAGTTTCCTGGTTCGAGTCACAGGATGAGTCGTTGACGATTTTTTTATTTATTTTTTTGCTTTAATATGTCTTTTTTTTCCTCTTTCATTGGATCGTAACAATTTTAAACTCAGCATGGTGTTTATTTTTAAGACCTTAGATAATAAGTTGAAAAGAGTGGCAAATATATGCTCTCAGTGGAACTTGCTCTTTCACATATTTGATTACTTTCGAAATCCTTGATGCGGCTCAGCGATTAAGCGACTTATTTTGACCATTCAATTACGTCTCCACGCCGCGACACTGTTTAGTGTGGCATTTCTGGCGAGCGATGTTGCTCTGCAATGAAATGTGTTTTGCGACACACGCGTCATTCAGCGATACACTAAACAGTGTCACACATTGCATTGCAGAGCGACATCGCTCGCGAGCAATGCCATCAATTCCGATAGTGCCAGAAATGACATCACCAAATTTCAATAAGCTGCATACGGTCATAAGGGAATTGTGCCCTGGCATTCGTGGTTATTTTGGGATTAGACTACTTAGGTTAGGTTAGGTTGAAGTGGCAGTCAGATAGAAGTCTGACTCACTTAGACCAATATAGGTCCATTGTGATACCACGTGGATCTGAAGTTTCTGCCTACACGTTGAACCATTTTGAGGAGCTAATAAAGCGTGAGAGACATTTTGGGTCGGTTGTGTTTAGATCATTAAGATCATTATAGAAGAAGGCCCCCATATGGAGGTTTCGCTTTCGAGAGAGAGCAGGGCAAGCGCAGAGAAGGTGTAGAGTAGTCTCCTCCTCTTCCTCATCCAAACAGCTCCTACAGAAGTCGTTGGAATAGGCACCAAGCCTTGCTGCATGCCTGCCTAACAAACAGTGTCCAGTTATGACACCAATTGTAGCACCAATGTGCGATCGATTAAGGGTAATCAAGCTCCTTGAGCGTCTTAGATCCAGCCTAGGCCAAATCTGCTTCGTTGTCAGACAAGTAGTACCATTTGTCCATCTGTGATTAGTTTTTTCTAATGCATCCAGTTTAAACCAGAGCTTGCACGTGGAAACTGGTGTGCCTAAGGAGCCCTTTTCAGGCAAGATTGAGAGGGTAGTTCCAAGTTTGGCGAGTTCGTCGGCCTTGCAGTTACCCGGAATGTCCCTATGCCCCGGCACCCAACAAAGGTGAATGTTGAACTGCTCAGCCATCTCCTTTAGAGATGAACGGCAATCTAGGGCTACTAAAGAGTTAATAGAGACAGAGTCCAGACACTTGATGGCGGCCTGACTGTCCGAAAAGATTCGAATATCCTTTACGGATACCACATTCTTTCTTAGCCAGGACAAGACTTCCTTTATCGCCATAACTTCCGCCTGGAAAACACTACAATGATTAGGAAGACGGAAGGAGAGACTGAGATTGAGCCTGTCTGAAAAGACACCTCCACCCACTCCATCATTTGTTTTTGAACCGTCCGTGTAAAAATGGATTGATTCTTCTTCCGGCAAGGCATCCTCCCAAAAGGATCTAGGGGGGATGGATATCTGGAAGTTTTTGTCGAACAGCAGTTGGGGTGTGGTGTAGTCTATATTCCTAGAAGGGATTCTGAGTATGTTCAGAATTGCAGAGTGGCCGATTTCACTATCGGCCCATTGAGAAGTTGCTTTGAGGCGAGTGGCCGTGGTAGCAGCCGTCTGTCTGCTAAAGATGTCAAGGGGTATCAAATGGAACAGAATGTCGAGTGCAGCTGAGGGAGTGGTGCGAAGCGCTCCGCCTATGCATAAACATGCTGATCTCTGGACTCTGCCTAGTTTATCGCGATTTATCGCTTTCTCTAAGGCAGTCCACCAGACAATTGTTCCATACGTTAGTATCGGTCTTACAACCGAGATATATAGCCAGTGAGTAATTCGGGGTTGTAGTCCCCACTTGTTTCCAATAGCTTTTTTGCAGGAAAAGAGTGCCACCGTAGCTTTCCGGACTCTTTCTTGTATATTAGATTTCCAGTTGAGCTTCCTATCCAGGATGAGACCTAGGTATTTGGCCTCGTCAGAGAAGACTAAGCTGGTACCCCTGATTGAAGGGGGGTCGACTCGTGGGATTTTGTATTTCCTAGTAAAGAGGACAAGTTCGGTTTTGTGGGGATTGACGCCCAGACCACAACCGTCAGCCCATCTTATTAGCTTGTTAAGAGCATTTTGTAGGAGTTCTTTTAAGGTGTTAAGGTGCTTCCCCGATACGGCAATAGCAACGTCATCTGCATAGGCATTAGACTACTTGCTTTTCGGTCAAATTTATCTGTCAAAATAAGTATGGTCATATGTGGTCATTAAGTCATTCGGTCATTTATGGAATGATCATAATAATCCATTTTCTTGCCAATTCTGTCAGAATTGATAATTATTTAACCCCTTGGCATGCAATCTAATCCTACCTTTACTATTTATATGTATATTGAAGTGGCAATAAGCGCACAAGATACATATAAATTTCTCTTGGAGCCATGTGATACCCATGTGTAGTACAAATGCAGAACGACACCAAATTTAATAACTGTAAAACGAAGCGACGGCAATGTCTACTTGACTTTCTAAATTTCCACATTTTAAGCGCTTCCTTATTCCACTATTTCTTCGAGGTGAAGATTTTGTAGACGGTAGTAACCCACACTTAGTTCAAGTCTGAATTTGTATACTCCTTGGCAAGAAACCGAGAAGAAAAGTGCGTGTGTGTTAGATATGGTTTGCGACAATCCACTGATGATCCTAAGCTGGGGTGAAACGCCTTAGAAAGTGTGTGTAGGTTTTATTGACATTTAGAAAAAAAATAAATTACTTAATATTAGGCCCAAACAGGACCTAAAATAAAAACCATTGTTGGTGAAAAGATATATTTATTTTTAAAGGCAATTTGAGTAACTTCTCATAACATTTCTTACTTTTGGATACTTGTCTGACTTTCGCAAGAGATGAGGCAGCGAATGAAAGCTATTAGGTGGAAGAGATCGGATTTAAACCACCAACCCCTCTCTCAGACGTCCGGCAGTATAATCCCAAAAACCATTCAAATTCTCCTGGTGGGGATGGTATATTCCCTGCCACAGTGCAAATCGGAATTGAAACACTAACTTAAATTCTTGTAGCACTATTCAGATCCAGCTTCGTATACTGTTATACCCCTCGCCCTTGGCGTAAGGTTAACATTATATACATTTCCAAGGTTGACAGAAGATCTGCTTCAGATCATTCAAGTCATTCAGACCAATAAGCGTAACTTTTTTTTTTCTTAAAGTTATGGAAAAAATAGTAGAAATTCCTTTCTCGTCCTACGATGCCCTCAATAAAAATCAATCAAACGATAACTGCCCTGCCCTACCTCATCAAGGCTCGCTAGACTCCAAGAAAATTGCTCTCTGTTCCTTTCTAGATATCGATAGGGCCATCGACAACACGTCGTAATCCTCCATTGAAGGAGCCGCCAATAACAAAGGAATGGACAAACTGTCTATTGGATGGATACAATCAATGCTAAGCAGCAGATCCATGTCTGTCAAACTTGGTCCACCATGCATCACAATCAAAGCAGTTAAAGGTTGTCCACAAGCACTTCAAAGGATACAAAGACTAGCATGCATAGAAATCACGGGTGCTTGTGAGACATAGTCCTTCGTTTCAAGTCACTGAGCTCATGTTTCAACTTTCAAACATCAAACTTTTTCATCGCCAGTTCAACATCACATACCTGACCGTTCGGTGTGGGAAACTGGAAGCCTTAGGCTAGACAGGTCCCACCAGATAGCTCGGAATCGACTCATTTCTTTTGACTTAAATATTTTACAAGACATCATTTTAAATTTTATTACCCCGACGGGAAATGCTTAAATCATCGGGCATACCATATTCCGAACAAATCTTGCAAATGAATTCATGTTTGCTCTCTGCCAATACATATATCTTGGTGCCCTAAACAGATCGACGTGTAGGCCATCCAGCCAGCAGCTTTGTTTGACTTTAGCTTAGGTATTTCCATCTTTACCTTTCATCGTCAATGTTGAATGGCTCTGTCTGACAGCGAAAATTGTGTCATCTTTGCTTAGCAGATATAGTTCGTTTTTCATATAATCAGCACCGACTTCTACCATGTCCATCATGTATACCCATGAGCATTGACAGGTTCAAACCTTCGATAATTATTCCTGGAGTATTACCTTAATATTTTCTCTCTTTCGATATTCTTTTTGAGTAGTCTTAGAGTTTTGTCATGCCTCTTCATAAAATCAGAATTGGTAAAGGTGGTCGATTGAAAGCTTAAACCCAACAGACCAGTTGTAAAGCTTATAATAGCTTCTCGGCATCTACGACGCTGGGTTTCAAAACTTGATTTTGGCTGCAAAAGACTTCTCGAGACATTGCGGACTTCACGATCGGCAATGGCGTTGACTACTTGTTGGAATTACAACCATTCGACGTTAAATTTCCTCACAGTATTTCCGCGTTGATATGGCGTCTTGAGATATCGGTAGTCGTACCTTGACTGCAATTAAATAATGTTCGTATTCTTTTTTAGCCGCTCGGAATGTACGGTCATCTAAAATACTTGAGTGATCTCAACATGATCAATTTGGTCTGGTAACCGCCATTTTCCTTTTTGAATATTTAGGTAAGAGGAGAGGATGTCCCGCAGCGAACCCAATGTTTCTCGTAAAGGGTGATCCATTTCGAGGTTCCCTACTTTTTTAAAGAAAAAAACACAAAAAATTCAAATTTATTTTTTGAAGATTATGTCTATCAAATGTTGGCCGTTGCTACGTCGCAGATGGTCCATCCGTTGAGTCCAATTTTCGATCACTCGTTCGAGCATTTCGACTGGTAACTGGCGAATGACACACGTGATGTTTTCCTCCAAGTCCTGAATCGAAGCTGGTTTGTCGGCATAAGCTTTTGACTTTACATATCCCCACAGGAAAAAGTCTAACGGTGGGATATAACACGATCTTGGTGGCCAATCGACCGGCCCAAAACGTGAAATGTGCTCACCGAAATGTTCTCTCAATAAGTCCATTGATTGATGCGATGTGTGGGAAGTGGCGCCGTCTTGCTGAAACCAAATGTCGCCGAGATCACGAGCTTCAATTTCAGGCATCAAATAGTCGGTTATCATGGCACGATAACGGTCGCCATTGACGGTTACGTTCCCACCGGCATAATTGTTAAAGAAATAACAAACCACACCAAACCGTTGTTTTTTCTGGATGAAGTGGCAGTTCTTCAATCTCTTCAGGTTGCTCTTCGTCCCAAATGCGGCAATTTTGTTTGTTTACATACCCATTGAGCCAGAAATGGGCCTCATCGCTAAACAAAGTTTGCCTCGAAAACGTCGGATCTTCTTGGAACTTTTCAAGAGCTTGGGAAGGTCGAGCGGCTTCAGTTGTTGCACAAGCTGTATTTTGTACGCTTTCAATTTAAGATCTTGACGTAAAATGCGCCAAGTCGTTCTATACGTCAGTCCGAGTTGCTGCGAACGGCGCCGAATCGACTCTCTACGGTCTTCGTGTACACTCTCAGCTACGGCCGCTATAGTTTCTTCACAGCGTGCTGGACGTGGTCTATTCGGTCGAATATTATCCAATAATGAATGCTACGTCTCAAAATGGGTGATGGTGTTGCGAATAGTACGCTCAGTAGGCCGATTATGTTGACCATAAGTTGAGCGAAGTGCACGAAACACATTCCTCACAGAACGTGAATTTTCATAATAAAGTTGAACAATTTGTAAACGTTGTTCACGCGTAAGTCTTTCCATTATGAAATGCCAAACAATACTAAACAAAAATAACATGACACGACTTACACGTGATCTGTCAAAAAAGGCTATTGAAAAAAGTATCTCTACTTGGATCACCCGTTACTTTTCATAATTCAAAAGGGATTTCCTCTTTTGCAAAGTGGGATACTCCTTTATTTGGCTCTTTAAATTTGTTAATCATTTATGAAGAACTTCCGCTCACTGCTTGATCTTAGCAGCTACACGTCGGATATGTCGGCCCATCATTGGGAAAATATACATAGCATGTAGATTCCTTGAAACATTTTATTGGTTATAAAATTTGTAAAGAATTTCTATATACATAGAAAAAGTCAGACCTCCATCATTTAGCCTTCACAATAATTACTCACTCAGAACGTCAAAAGCTTCTTAAAAGCCACGCAGTATATTTTCATTGTTGTCAGAGAGGACATTTTATTTAACAACAAAACTTTCCGGTTAGAAAAAGGACTACAAATTTCCTTTCGCATGAGATGTCAGTCATTAGGCTCAGATCATTTGATGTGCTGCCTTTGGCATCAGTTGTTGTTGTTTATCCAAAAAAAAAAAAAAAACAACGTCCTTCCTTCTTTTACCGGAAGATAGGAATTTCGAGTATTTCATGTTGAAGGACAATAAAAGTAATGCTAAACTACTTCTGACCGCCATTTCA
Organism: Ferdinandea cuprea; assembly: GCA_963576555.1. Taxonomy (NCBI): domain Eukaryota; kingdom Metazoa; phylum Arthropoda; class Insecta; order Diptera; family Syrphidae; genus Ferdinandea; species Ferdinandea cuprea. The sequence goes on from OY754958.1 coordinate 64,214,936, forward strand.
TACTCATCATCATTATTCTCCATTGTCGATGGGAATGTCTATAGCCTTCGGGTCATTTATGCAATTACAATTATTGTCCTTCTACGGTTACGGCTGTTGCGACTAAATCTCTCTGTTTTTGTAATTTTGAATAGCGGCAAGCTATTTCCTGTACGTAGCAGAAGGATCGAAGGAATGGTTAATGTGCTGTAACTGGACAACTCAAATTAGGACTCATGTGTGACATGAAATTCAATATTAATCCTGTCATGCTTGGGTCAACAGAAATCAAATCATCCTATTTTTAGGCCGACAATCCCAATTACCTTGAAAAAACAAACAATACCTACATACCTACAACTGTTATCTATCTGTGTTTGTGGTTTCGATTTCGGAGCGAGGACAAATCCATAATTTAAATTCCAAGTCGGAATTTGCACGTACGACCACAAACACACAAACATGCCGGCCTAAAAGGACACTCTGCCGCTTGGGTGCGCATTTCGCTTTCTCCCTCCACAATTTGTGGAGTTCTATCCCAGAAAAATAAATATTAAAGGAACAGGGGATGGGAACTCCTTCCAATTTTTATTCTGCAAACTCATACAATTTTTTTTTTGTTTTGTTTTTGTTTTTCTTTACAGTTGTCCGCATGGTACACCATCACGGATGCCACTTATATCCTCATCCCCAGGAGGTCGAAAAGACCCCAGTCAAGACAACAAAACCCTTGACACACGAAAGCCTTCTTCAGCTGGCGGTGGAGGTGGTGGTGGAGGTAGTGGCCAACGTAAGAGAGTTCGACTAATGACCACAAACAACTCAAAGGGTAGCCACAAAAACAATTGCTGTTTGGATAGCAGTTGTAATCTGCATACAAACCATACAGAGGATGAAGACGATGACGATGAGGACGAGGACGATGACAATTACGGCGAGGATGACAATGGAGCCCCTCAAGTGCCAATCACGATTGTGCTGTTGATTCTCGTGGCCTACATCTGCCTGGGCACTGTGATCTTTGCATTCTGGGAGAATTGGAGCCTCATCGACGGTGCGTACTTTTGCTTTGTCACCCTATCAACTATCGGCTATGGAGATTTTATGCCACAGCACACATTCCGGGGGCCAGATGTGCAACTGTTTGCTTGTTGTGCATATTTACTGCTCGGATTGGTCCTAGTAGCAATGTCCTTTAGCATATTGGAAACACAGTTGATGTGGAAATGCAAACGCATTGCAGTCAGACTTAAGTTAGCACGAGATTGATGGTTGCAAGTGGCTCAGTACTTATAAAAAAATAAATAACTGTAAATAAATTATTATACATGATAGTCTAGAATTTAAGGATGATTTTAAGCGAGTTTTCTTTTGCTTTGTATGTATTTGTAAAATAAAATTGCAGATGCCAAATGGAGCAACATTCGAATGTGGTCCATTTCCGCTTTGGCACTCAAGTGGCATTTATTGTAATCTATTTAGGCTTAATGGGTTTTTTTTTCTTTTGTAAAAAAAAACAATCTAATACCACAACCATAACAAAAAAAAAAAAACAACAACATACAAGTACATAAAAATAACTGCTAAGGTAATGCGATAATAAATCAAAAAGATTTTCCATTGAAATTAAACAGATTTGTGTTGTTATTTAAAAGGAAGTTTTTTTTTTATTTTAAAAATAAGGTATGTATTTGTGGAATGCATCTAATTGCTCTAAAGGGACTTTGGATACCATTATAATGAAGTGACACAGTGCGGGCATTAGGGAAATGAAGGATTAGAGAAAGGGAGAAACCGATGCACGTTGGTTTTAAATGTTTGTAAATTATAATGCAAAGGAACAACAGAGCGTGGAAGAGCATTCCACATTCGTATTGTACGGTTGAGAAAGGAATCTTTATATTTCACAGTACGTCCGAAAGTACGGGTAAACCGACGTGCATTCCTCGCAAGGCGAGTATTGCTATTGAATTGCTGTGGGGGTGGAATGCAACTGGCTATTTCATTTGAGCACTTGTGGTGGAAATACCGATAAAACAATGACAGGCAAGAGACATTACGACGATGACTAAGTGGGTCAAGCGAATTCGCAATATCTCGGTCGCCAATAAGCTTTATCGCGCGTTTTTGAATTCTGTTAAAAAGCTCCAAATATGTAATTGGTGCACCGGACCAGATATGAGCGTTGTACTCAAGTTTTGGGCGAATAAACGCCTTGTAGATTCTAGCCAGATCAGAAGGGGTAAAATATTTCTTGCATCGCTTTAGGAAGCCTAGACACTTCGCAGGGTTCTTGGCGACATCGAATATGTGGTCATTCCAACGAAGGTTGTCATTAACACACATACCGAGAACATACATTGCCGTTCCAGTTCAACGCCCGAAGATGAGGGGCGTTGCCCAAGAAACGAATATGTAAAGCTGAGGGTACTGTCATCGGCGAAGGAATGAATAGGATTAGAAGTAACAGAGAGGAGATCATTTATAAAAATGAGAAAGAGAGTCGGAGACAAAACAGAGCCTTGAGGGACACCAGCATTTATTTGGTGAGTTGCAGACTTGAAACCGTCCAAAACAACTTGAATTGAACGGTCCGAAAGGTAATTTCTAATCCATTGAATAAAGGTAACATCGATCCCGAATGCACGCATTTTCGACAATAGGGCTTGATGCCAAACTCTGTCAAATGCCTTTGAAATATCAAGCGCAACGACCTTGCTTTCACCACCATGGTGAATAGATTGGTTCCACTTTTCGGTTAGATATGTCATCAAATCGCCAGTGGACCTGTTGCTGCGAAAACCGTACTGCCGGTCATTAAGAAGTTTTCGGGATTCGAGATATTTCATAAGCTGACGATTTATCAGCGTTTCCATGACCTTGGAAAGAAGGGACGTAAGTGCAATTGGTCGGTAGGAGGAGGGAGAGGAAGATTCGCCTTTTTTTGGGACGGGCTGGACAAATGCTGTTTTTCATCTTCTCGGAAAGAGCCCTGAAGAATAGGACAGATGGGAAAGCTTACGCAGTGGTTTTGCCAGCGTGGATGAACACCTCTTCAGAACGATAGGGGAAATACCATCTGGACCAGCGGATTTATGTATGTCAAAGATCAAAACAAGACCTCCACGATAATACTGATCATTAGGAACTGCTCCTCAACAGAAACCCAAGGAAAAAAGCTGAACGAGTTACCATACGGAACGGACATTTGTAACTCTGAATGCACATCAATTAAATGGGCGTTGAATAGCAGTAGCCATAGGCCATAGCCGACCTGCATCAGTGCACATGCACACTCACATGTGCGCTGAATAAGACGTATTGCATCTACGTCAGATGCAAATGGAAATTCACTGGCGGGTAAACACTTAATGAGGGGTTTCTTTTACTTTAGTATGGTGGAAAAATATGTCGCGCTACTGATTTTGAAAAAGCTTCGCCATAAGACGTGTACTACCAATTTATGTTGGACAGAGTTTAGACAATAAAACAAGCAGCATAAGCTGCAAGAACAACAATACGCACCGAGTTAAACGATAGCAAATGAATTGTGATTGGCTGGCTAATCAGTGGCCATCAATCTGTCGACCGATTCCCCCATATTTTTACTCGATTTAACTGGAAGGATTGAGTGCCCTCCAAGAAAATTGCAAAGAAGGTTGAAACGAACTATAGTATCTGTTTACATAAATGCCACTACAGTATGATGATGAAAAGTGCACAAGACTGGAGTGGAGAAGGAAGTACTTCGAAAGAATTAAGAGAAAAAAGGGGCAGACGCAATTTCCAAGCTCTAGAAAATCGAAGAGTCCCGCGATCGGAGCAATGTCTGAATGTTCAACCAAAAAAATACTGGCAGCTGGTTTCAAGCCCGAAACGCAGAGTCACCACCGAAGCGCATGGAATGATGTCTGAGCAGCAGTTCCCGTAGCTGGTAGATGGGTAATATGTTGGCAAGTAATATGGTTAGCACTCGCGAACAGTCAAACATTAAAATTTATAAGAGATCGGTAGAAATTATCAACTAATTATTGGTGGAAGTAAAATGCCCCATGACGGGATTGTCAGTTTCATATGCACCATCTACAAGAAAGAAATATCGATTCTTCCCAGCTGAATATCGCATATAAGATCCTATCCAACATACGAGAACGTGTCTTAATTAAGTAAAACGAATCCAACTGCCTCGCGTGGCGTTAGACAATACGTGGTGCATTGGACAATTTGCCCGCAACTCCTAACTAACCTAAAAGGTCAAAACACGTCGACTGCATTGGGGATCATCGAAATCTTCTAAGACGGAGCCCCTTGGTTCGACACAACAAGGACGACCAAACCTCCGTTTCAATAACGTCGCAACAGTCTTGGATAAATAGAGGCAACATTCCCTGTACCGAAAAATACGGAAGATACAGACTCTCCACTGGTCGGGATCCCGCTAAGTAAGTAAGTTTTGTTGTAGTGTTTTTTTTTAATGCAAATTTTAAAGTCCGCCTCATCATATCTGCAAAGAAAAGTAGTTGCACAATTTGACTACAACTGTAGTTGAAGCAATGGTTCACATGGGATACTAATTCGACGCAAACTGTGAGCATATGGCTATGTTACTGCCTACGTTTCGACGCGTTGGAATGTAAACTATTTTTCTAAACGCAGCGTCATTGGTCGTGGGAGTACACACTCAAAATTTGATAGTTTTTACTTTTATTTGAAGGGAAACGACTCACAGTTGATAATGTAATTTTATCTTATCTGAAAAAGGTTGTCTCAAAATGCATGCAACATGCAATTTGCTTAAAACAGAAAACATTAAGTACAAGGGTTTTGTATGAAATAGATATAGGGTTTTGTTGGCTTTAAATGAAATGCATATGATCTTGGCGTCCAATTATGATCACCGAAACGAGAGACTTCACGGTTGTCTCAAGCAGTTTTTGAATTATTGCACGAGATGTGGAACTATATTGTTGAAACCACATCCACAATAATACCATCCTATTTTGACCGAAATCACTCGACTATCATGTCGACCAGCCTCATTGATGTTTCTTGATTGATGCTAAATTGATGTTTTTGGACATCCACACGCAATCGAAGCAATATTAACGAGTTTTAATTGAACGGCCAGCGTATTAAGCATCACCAATTGATGCATTCTTTCTTTTATTTTCTTGCTTTTTAACGCTTTGACATCTAATGTGAATTTTGGGTCATCCTTTATATAAAATCCTGTCATCGCAGGAAGCCCATTTGACCGATTGGTTTGCCTACCCCCAATTTTTTTTTAAAGAAGAACCTTTTGGATATAACGGGTGATCCAAGTAGAGATACTTTTTTTTAATAGCCTTTTTTGACAGATCACGTGTGAGTCGTGTCATGCTGTCATGTTATTTTTGTTTAGTATTGTTTGGCATTTAATAATGGAAAGACTTACGCGTGAACAACGTTTACAAATTGTTCAACTTTATTATGAAAATTCACGTTCTGTGAGGAATGTGTTTCGTGCACTTCGCTCAACTTATGGTCAACATAATCGGCCTACTGAGCGTACTATTCGCAACACCATCACCCATTTTGAGACCCAGCATTCATTATTGGATAATATTCGACCGAATAGACCACGTCCAGCACGCTGTGAAGAAAATATAGCGGCCGTAGCTGAGAGTGTACACGAAGACCGTATGGAACGACTTGGCGCATTTTACGTCAAGATCTTAAATTGAAAGCGTACAAAATACAGCTTGTGCAACAACTGAAGCCGCTCGACCTTCCCAAGCGACATCGCTTCGCTCTATGGGGTCTTGAAAAGTTCCAAGAAGATACGACGTTTTCGAGGCAAATTTTGTTTAGCGATGAGGCCCATTTCTGGCTCAATGGGTATGTAAACAAACAAAATTGCCGCATTTGGGACGAAGAGCAACCTGAAGAGATTGAAGAACTACCACTTCATCCAGAAAAAACAACGGTTTGGTGTGGTTTGTGGGCCGGTGAAATCATCGGTCCATATTTCTTTAAAAATTATGCCGGTGCGAACGTAACCGTCAATGGCGACCGTTATCGAGCCATGATAACCGACTATTTGATGCCTGAAATTGAAGCTCGTGATCTCGGCGACATTTGGTTTCAGCAAGACGGCGCCACTTTCCACACATCGCATCAATCAATGGACTTATTGAGAGAACATTTCGGTGAGCACATAATTTCACGTTTTGGGCCGGTCGATTGGCCACCAAGATCGTGTGATATCACACCGTTAGACTTTTCCTTGTGGGGATATGTAAAGTCAAAAGCTTATGCCGACAAACCCGCTTCGATTCATGCCTTGGAGGAAAACATCATCACGCGTGTCATTCGCCAGTTACCAGTCGAAATGCTCGAACGAGTGATCGAAAATTGGACTCAACGGATGGACCATCTGCGACGTAGCAACGGCCAACATTTGATAGACATAATCTTCAAAAAATAAATGCCAAAGAATGTTCTTTCAAATGATAATAAACATTCTCCATTAAATTTGAATTTTCTGTGTTTTTTTCTTTAAAAAAGTAGGGAACCTCGAAATGGATCATCCTTTATAATTTGAAATCGATGTAAGTATTTCCATGGGGAAGACTTCGAACTACATTTATAAAGTTTAGCGTGTCATCAGTAAAAATGCTAGGGAACCATCAAACCTCAAACCATCTTCCCCAAATGTACATATTAAATAGAAGTTTAGCCGTTGCTGTGTCCTAATACAGTCCATTAAGTGTTGTATATTTATATTTATTTAACTCCTCCTACTTTATGGTGACATATCTCATATTTGCTGAATCCGATAATATCAACAAACTCCTTTAGATACAAAAATATTGATAGGTCCTCCAAATTTTACTTTGGTAATGCTCCTGATTCGACGTAAACAATTTGATAAATTCAAAATCTGATCTACAAATACGCAATGCAATTATGGAACTACAGCTACAAACTCCCTTCTGAGACATCAATAACAATTTATTGATTACTCTCTTGCTCGTGTTGTTTGGGTTGCTCTTCAATATTGACGACGTACCACAAGGACCTCGGAGTTTTTTGTCATAGATGCAAATGAAGGCATGCTATTCCTACCATGTGAACCAACAAGCCGTTGGCTATAAATAAATTGATTTAAAAATTCGATAAGCATGGAAGGTTAATCTAAATCCGGACAAAAATGTTCTGCAGTCCCACCTCTCCGCAATGGAATTATTTGCAAATAACAGAGGTAAATAATTCTAAGAAATTAGGCTAACAAAAAATTTGTATTTTTTTTCCTATCATCGTCGTCGTTTAACCGATGTATACACTTTGTATATATGTACTATATACAATCCCCTTGGGTCAAATTGAATTATCTTTTGCAAACGATATACAAATAACATCCTAATGTACTTCAATTGTACGAGGAACTTCCAGTAAACGCGCCGAATAATAATAAAAAAAAAGTAACAAATTCGATTCAATCTTATATCAATTGCTCCAATGATGTGACGTGACGCTGGCTTGTGATCGGTAGCGGCACCGGCTTCTTACAACCTATGACGATGTCGAAAATGATGTATGGTGGAAGGAACACATAAATATATATACTTTCTGTTTCTTTCACGTTCTTTGCATTTATCAAATTTAAAATCTTTTCTTCATTTTTATTTTTTTTTTTTTTGCGGAGTACGAGCATTCAAATGAAAAGATGAATATTTATCCAATGAATAATAAATAAACAAGCAAGAGGAGCTGGGAGATGCAAATGAAGTGAGTAATCCATCAGTAGGATGCTGAAAGGCGGTCTGTGGAATGTGGGTCGGTGGTTATCGGTCCTACGTAAAGGTAGGATGAGATTTTTTTTTCTTTTGTTTGCATTCGTCGTTAGACTTTGAACGGTTCATTTGGTACATTGCTGGATATCTGGAATGAATAAGAAATCAGCAGTCATCATATCTATGGATTTATTTGTTTGTTGAATAGATTTCCGAAAATATTTGTCCAAATTCAAATCGAAGCAGAAAATATTTTTGATCTGTTATCTGTTGGGAGCTCATAATCAAGTTCATGTCCAGCTTCAATTGGCAATATAATATTTGGAGATGCATAGATATTTGCACAGATTTTCTGGCAATCCTCATTCAATTTTTTGTACACGAACGGACAATCACAATGAACAATTCAAAAGGCCTTTCTACATTTTGAACTGGCCTTGTTAAGAAATAAATTGAGCGCTATCGAAACCTGACGGTGGAACAATGCTAAATGGAAAGGGATTAACTTCTTGGATTTAGTTTGAAAAATAATCTCTCCAAGTTGTACCCAAATTTTCCAACAGACATAATTTAAAACACAATTTGTGTATCCGTTCATTTTAACATGCGTTGGAGGCTGTATGTAAAGTAAGATGATAATAGTGCCAAGATGGCCACAATAACGAGCACATGGCTTTATTATTATAGTTGCTGCAGGCTCTAGTATACGAGCTGTCATAAGAATAAATGCGCACTCTCCTTGACTTTCATATCGCCGCTGTAGTATATATGATTTCAGCCTTTAGCAATGTAGAGTTTGTGTGAGATTAATTTCATTTGAAAAGTTTAACTTGCAGGTAAACTTATTTTATTATGTCCTTATATGGGAGTTGATAAATTTCCCATGGAACTAGAAGCCAAACAAATTATGTTCATATGGATACCACAGCAGACTAAATGATACTCGCGACAGTGAAGTGGTTGAAATCTGTAACCATACTAAGTAAAAACATCGTGTAGATGAAACTTTGGTAATGTGGATTGAAGCAATCCTGCTGCCCGCAAGGTGGTGTTCTGTGTCTGCATTGATGGTGTATGATGCAGAGACTCTCTGCTTACAGCTCTCAATCTTCCTGCAAACTACACCCAAGCTTATCGGATGATGTCGCCGTTCTTTTTCTCGGTTCTTACCAAGAGGATATTTAATCTTTAGCCCCTCTGCTCGGTGCAGAGATCCCTAGATTTGATCGATGTTGGTGCACTAGAAACGGTGAATCCTTTTAAAACCACGGTTATTCTCTTTACAAGAAGGAGAAACTCGTGCATAAAGGTCTCACCAACCCCGATCTCCGATATATCTGGGAGTGATCAACGAGTGATCCGAGGGTGTTAATCGAAAACCGATAAATAACTGTCAACTTTCTGGCAGTGTAGAGGCGCTGTTGATGACAAGACACGAGGCTTATCTCCGAAAAGGGTCCTTTGGATCTATACGGCCACGTAGTACCACTCCTCTCGTACGCATTGGTTGTTTACTGGAACAGGCTTTAGCGGAAACGTCTTACTGCTTTTTTCTCCAACTTCAAAGAACGGCCTATATCAGCTGCACAGGGGGGCATGCCGGGAACTGCTCTAGATGCTTTGATGAACCTGCCCTTCCTTGATTTATATGTATTATATGGGGGGAATTCGGAATTTCAAATTGCTCGAAAATAATCCTTCTGCGACAAAACTACCACATCACCTGGATCCGGTCAGACTCTCAACCATACAGATGGCTGCAAAACCGGACAAGGGTCTGGTGCTGGATTTAGTGGGAATGGTTTAGTTACAGAATGCGATAGTAATAGACTTCACTACCCTTTGGGTAAACATATGTATGTTTTCTAAGCGGAGGTTTTTGTCATCCTAGTGGCTATGCGCTGTATTGTGAACAACAGGTGGAGGGCTAGAAACATTTGCATTTGCAGTAAAAGCGCTGCTCAACCCTCTTACCTCGCCCAAGTTAGTGCCCGAACTCAAGCTTTCGCTGAATAGTGAATCTTGTCTGGATCTCAGGTCAGACTGGCATCCACAAAAAAGAGCAAAGTCTATAAGGCAAGGCTACTCAGCAAGGAGACCATGACTAAGCTCAGCCTCTAGTCTTTTTCATGTGTTTTCCCTTAAGGTTCATCTTTTTGCAGCTCCGGACGAAGAAGTACTACTTCTGACAGGGGACTTGGAAACATCGACGCTAGATCAATAGCTCGGTGACATCCAACAGAAAAATACAAATAGCACAGGTAAACAGTGACCACGCTATAGCGGCTTCCTCTTCTTGCCACAACAATAATAAACATAAGAAAACAAATAATGAGTTAGACTATGCTAACTTTAGCAAATTGCGAAAAAAATTTCTATTCTTAATAAATTCCTTCATATGTATAATATTATGAGTATTGAGAGTAATATCAAGTCTAATAGTAGCTCGCTTTGGTCATTTGTCAATGCAAAGAGAAAGTCTTCTGGATATCGGAATAATAAGTCTTATAAGAACTCAGATGCTTCGAATATTACTTCGATTTTGGATCTATTTTCCGATTTCTTTCAATCCGTATACTCAGATCAAAACAACTTAAACAAGCAGTATTTGCCCAATATACCAAGTAATGTTGATATTGGTGCGTTACATCTTAGCATTGATGAAGTTTTCTTAGAACTCAAATCACTGAAGCCTAAACTTAAACCTGGTGCGGATGGTACACCAGCTTTATTTTTAAAGAACTGCGCCAACGCCAATGCAGCGGCGCTGCACAGAAGGACGAGAGCGGCTCGTGAGCTCTACGAGCAAATGAGGAGGGAAGAACACCGGCTACTCCGGAAGAAAAAGAAAGAGCATGAGAAGCGCGCGATCGAGGAAATAGAGAGGTGGTACTCCAGGAACAATGTTCGGAAGTTTTACCAAAAGGTAAAAAGAACGTGTCAACGCAACAATACCCGAGCAGATACCTGTAGAGACGAACAAGGAAACCTAGTAGTCGGTGCTGAGGATATGGAAAAACCATTTCTGCAGACTGTTAAACGGCGATGATGACACAAATTCCGCTGTCAGGCAAAATGAACCATTCAACATGGGGATAGCAATATCCAAACTCAAATCCAACAAGGCTGCTGGACCGGACGGCTTAACCAGTAAGTCCACAACTGACCAGATTTTCACACTTCGGCAGATCCTGGAAAAAACCCAAGAAGTCCAGATCGATACTCACCATCTTTTTATCTTTTTAGTGACGAGCTATACAGAGCCATGTCTAGTTTTGGCATCCCTGCCAAACCCGTCAGGTTGTGCAGGTTGACGATGGAGAACTCTCGCTGCTCCATTGAGGTCGGAAACAATCTCACCGAGACCTTTGATGTCAAAAAAGGTTTTAGACAAGGCGATGCGCTGTGCCATGTAACTTCTTCAACATCATACTTGAGAGAATTGTGCGAAACTCGCAAGCCAACACCAGGGGCACAATTTTCCAAAAGTCTGTGCAACTACTTGCTTACGCCGACGAAATCGACATCATTGGCAGAACACAGCGAGCTGTCACTGGTGCGTTTGCAAGTATCAGTACAAAGGCGGCAAAAATGGGTTTAGAAGTGAATGAGGGCAAAACGAAATATATGCTGTCAACAAGAAGGGACACACAACATCGACGAATCGGACAGAACGTCACGATAGACAGCTACAACTTTGAGGTAGTTCGGGACTTTATCTACCTCGGTTCCGCTGTAACTCTGACAACGATATATCGTCAGAAATCAACCGAAGAATTACACTTGCCAACCACTGTTACTTTGGCCTAAGGAGGCAATTGACACCACGGAGACTCTTTATAAGACCCTCATCATCCCAGTCCTGCTGTATGGCGCAGAAGCATGGACGCTATCAAAGGCGGATGAAGATCTCCTTGGTCGTTTCGAAAGCAAAATTCTTCGAGTGATTTTCGGTCCCGTTTGCGTTGACGGGTTTTGGAGGAGGAGATTTAACAGCGAACTCTACGAGCTGTACAGCGACATCGACCTGGTCAGACAAATACGGATTAGTCGTCTAAGATGGCTGGGACATCGGCCCGAAGAGTCTTCGAATCCAACCCGGAGGGACAACGCAGTAGAGGAAGACCTCGCCCAAGGTGGCGCGTGCAAGTGGAAGGGGACCTCAACCAACTTGGAGTGCGCAAATGGAGGCAGTTAGCCAAAGATCGTGCTAACTGGAGAGGCGTATTTGTTGAGGCCCAGGTTCACCCCGGACTGCAGCGCCACCTTAGTAAGTAAGTAAGTAAGTAAGCCAATGCTTTCCTCTTGTCTGCATTTTCAAATAAATCGCTCTCCGATGGTATATTTCTTAACGAATGGAAAACTTCATATCTTATTCCAATTCATAAATCTGGGTCTAAGAACTTAATAGAAAATTACAGAGGTATCTCTAAACTATCCTCAATTCCTAAATTATTCGAAAGCATTGTGAAAACAAAATTAGAGTTTTTAACCCGCGAATCCATATCTGAATTACAGCATGGTTTTATCTCTGGGCGTTCTACAACAACAAACATGGCGCTTTTTTAATCATATGTTATCGACAATATTGAGAGTTAGAGCCAAATTGATACAATTTACACCGATTTCAGTAAAGCTTTTGATTCAGTAAACCATTTTAGCTTACTGCGAAAACTTAAATTATTTGGTTTCCACTCATCACTTCTAAGTTGGATCTCATCCTATTTAACTGGTCGATCACAAAAAATTCTAATCGATAATTCTTTTCCGAAACCTATAAATTGTATTTCAGGTGTTCCTCAGATTAGTCATTTGAGTCCCCTTCTGTTCAATATTTTTATAAATGATATAACATCAGTTAAAAAATATTCGCATTGCCTTCTCTATGCAGATGATCTAAAATTATTCCTTAAAATTTAAAGTGTTGATGATTGCCATCTATTGCAATTAGATATTGATCGAATTTCTGAATGGTGTAATTTAAATTGTTTAAAATTAAACATAAAAAAATGTAATGTTATCTCATTCTCTAAGATTCATACGAACATAAACTTCGTTTACCAAATTGATTCTGACCCACTCTTGCGTGTAGAAAATATTAAGGACCTTGATATTATGCTAGATTCAACATTCTCTTTTCAAAGTCATATTGACTATATGATTGAAAGAGCTAATTCACTTGTTGGTTATATTCAGCGAAATTGTATTGATTTTTGTGATCCACATGCTTTGCTTTCCTTGTATATATCTCTAATTAGATCGTTACTCGAATATGGGGATATTATCTGGAACCCGGCCTTGAAGACTTTCTCTGAACGCATTGAAAAAGTCCAAAGACTTTTTATAAAATGAAATGGACTTTTATCCCGGAATATAAGTCGCGTTGTTTACTTCTTGGTATTAAATCACTGAAATCCAGAAGATGTATGCATGATATAACGTTTGTTAACGTTTGAGTTATCACGTTAAATGCCCTTCCTTACTCTCAAAAATACCACTCTATGCACCATCAAGAGTTTTACGCTCCAAAGATTTGCTTTTCGAGCAATACCACAGAACAAACTATGGTAATAATGAACCCATCTGTAGATGCATAAGACATTTTAATGAAGTTTGTCAGAATATTGAATTAAGCTGGACAAGAGACTTGTTCAAAACTAAACTTGTCTTAATATTTACATTTTAATGATTTTGTTTTCCTTTTCTTTATTTATGAAATTTATTTTTATTATTTGTTTCTTTTTCAAGTAAATATTCTAAATAATTTGATAATACTATTTCTAAAATCTGTTAGCCTTCGCTGCTCGACATTCAGAGTATCATTGAAGTGAACGGTTGGTTTTCTGCGAGTGCTCCGAGTTTTAACTGATTATTTACGATATAAAAAAGGGTTTCCATACCAAAACATAAATAAAACAAATCTAAGATAGTGACTTTTAAATATTTATTGAAAAACGTAGTTTAAAAAGAAATTAACAGAAAATTTCAAATAACTGCAGCATCTACTTTTACTTTTTTCTGCTACTGTTTATTATTCACTGTTTCTCCTGTTACACGCAGTAAGTACCATGAATATGTGTGACCATTGCAAAGAGAATCTACCCCTTGCTGGTGATTTTGTCGTCTGCCCTTTGTGTTCCCGAAAATTGCATTTCGACTGCACCACGGTCACCGAAAGGTCGTGGAGATCAATGGGCTCTAAAAGAGACACTTGGAAATGTCAGTTTTGCCGAAACGCCAGTGAAAGTGTAGGCATCACTCTTTTAGAATCTTCCTCGCGTCCATTAACACCTGATATGCAATCAAACAAAAGAAATAGGTCGGAAATCATTAGCCCACAAAAAGTAGATAAACTTGGTGGAAACATATCAGAAGCAATAACGAACGAAATACTTGTCGAGCTTAAGAACTTGAAAATGGAAATGAAAAGCATTTCCGATTTTTGTAATTTCTCTAAACTTGGTCCCCTCTTATTCATTCTATACACCAATAAATTATTAAAATCCCTTCGCATATGCAGACGACACAGCAATTGTTGTTTGCCACAGATCAATCGTAGAAGCAACGAGGATGATGCAAGCAGAGTTCGACGAAGCAGGAAAATGGTGTCATGATAATGGGATCGTATTAAATGCGGCAAAAACAAAATTATTACATATTCGTAGCCCACAGTACCCAGAGTCACAAATAAACATTAAATCATACAACTGCACCAATCCAAGCAACTGCCAGGTTATAGATGTCGTAGATAAGTACAAATATCTGGGTGTAACGATCGACAGCCATTTTCTATGGGAATCACACATAAATGATCTACGAATGAAGCTGAAAGGATCCCTGTTTGCATTGGCTTGCCTAAAGTATAAGTCTTCAAGCTGTGTACAAAAACAAGTGTACCACGCTATTGTCGAGTCACGACTGAGATACGGCATACTAGCGTGGGGAGGTGCAGCAGATACACATATTTCTAAGCTTCAGAATATACAAGACAGAGCGATTAAATTGCTATCGGGAAGAAACAGCGTAGACGGTAGAGTGAAAGTTCTCACAGTGAAGCAGATATATAACATGACAGCAGCGTTGGAGTACTATGACGATGAAAGGTTTCGAACTCCAATCAATCACGGCTTCAACACCAGAAGACGAGCAGAAGGGCTTTACCAACTCCCATCCTTCAACAATGTGTATGGCAAGCGTCAGCTGATGTACACCATACCAAACATCCTAAATAATCTTCCTAATAATTTGCGTAATTTAAATCATGTGAACGTAAGAAAGAAGAGATTAAAGCAATATTTCCTAGAAAGTATAATGTAATGTTTATGTAATTACCGTTCATAGCTGTCTTTTTAAAATGTTTATGAATGTTTTTAAAAACTTTTTTTAATCAAAAATATTACAATCAAATTTATGTTAATGCACTTAATTAAAATTACCAATCTTTTTGATGATACCAGAAATATTAACTGAATCTGAAAAATAACCTCCTGCAGATAAGCTATCTGGCTTCGCAGGTAAGAGAACAAAATATTGTACTAGATTTAAGATGCATGAAATAAAATAAATAAATAAATAAATAAAATAAATAGATAAATAAATAAATAAATAACAATCGAACGAAAAGCAAGCTACTCCCTAAGTAAAAGCTTTAGTAAACTCTGGGAGACAATATTTAGCACATAAAGCCAGGAGGATTTAGTAGAAACCAGACAGCAGCTTCACGAAAGACTTCTCCTAGACTCATAACTCCCGATACTAACTGTTAAACAGACCTGCAACAGGAAGACTGAGCAAAGTCATCTGGAATATGTTTAAAAGTTAAATCACCAGGTAACGGCGTTATAGCAGCTTTACTACAGAAAGGGCGAAATACACTTATAACACATTTTTTAAAGATTATAAAAAGGAGTATCGGCTTGGGTTAGACACCAGTGGTGACAAAGAATTTATTTATTCCAAAGGTGTGGCTGACCCTCTAGCCTTAGGTTGTTTCTTCCAAAATTAAACAAAAGTGAGTGGATTACTACTTGAGGTTGGAATTCTACTACTACTACTGGTGTGAATGCGCTGAAAGTAGAAAGTTAGTTTGCGAGTCCCGTCAGTTATAATTAAGGTTATGTTACTGCCTGTCGGGTCAGTTATTTAGTTTTTATTTTCACTGCCTACCTTTGCAAAACTTTTGACTTTTAGTTTCGCTCCCACAATTGCATGTGGAAGCAAGATTTTACGCCCTTAAACACTATTTAAGTTGAAATTTTCCACCACAGATTTATGTACTTAAACTCCAATCTGTCTAATTAGTACATTCCTTGAGTAATAATCCCAGACCAACTGCAAATGTTCTTAGCAAATTCCAACGAAATGCCTCCTTTCTGTCTATCGCTCTATTAGTTTTCCTTTAACTGTAATTCGATTTACCATCAAGACGGACTAGACTACAAAATATTAACCATGTACATCTTCCTTTCTAACTGTATCACAAAAGGATGTCACGCTTACGCCACAATACAAACCCAATCAAAACGAATTCGTGGCGATTTGATTTTCCCAATTTCGGAATAATATCCCCAGCTACTACAATATCCTTCGTCTCTATGTATAATAGAAACTCGAACAGCTCGGCAAGGACGACACAATAACCCATTCCAATAATAGTAATACGGTGATAGCAGAAGGACAATAAATTTCATTTATCAAAACACAATTCAATTTCCAGATGACTTAGCAAACGAGCATAACCACGTTATCTCCAGCCCCCCCGGACTTATATACACCCTAGTTACACTGTCTTTTAGTGCATGCCAATTACTGAACTTTGGTACCGACCAAGTCGCATTTGAATTGTCTGTCATCAACAAATCGATTCTGATGCTCAGCCATCCAGCTGAGGTGGCTGTGTATGCATACGAAATGCACGTAACCGCTGCACCAGATACAAGTTTCTTTAATTAACTTCGACGACGATAACATTTTTGGGGGTGGGGTGGGGGTGGGGGTGGGATGTGTAAACGAAGGACGATGACATATTCATGCAGATACATTTGAGCAAGGCGACAGGGACTCTCTTCAGAGAAACATTAAAGTTGATTATACTCTGTTCGGCGCTAATTAAATCTTCCCGCCACTGTCAAGGTAAGCGCTTTCGCTCAGGGCAATGTTAAACTAATAAACTTGCTACAAAAACAAAAACAAAAACACTCATGTTTTGCTGCGTGTAAAACAGTTTCATTTCACTTCCGTCCTTCAATGTATGTAGCCATACATATGCAAAGATGTGTACCTACACTTTTTTTTTTTTTTTTATTTTGCATTAAATGGTTAAATGAACTCTCAACCTGTGATGGCACATTTAACACTTCATCCCCACTCGGTCTTGTTACACTTGGCTTGGCTGCGGCTTGGCTTTCTGCTTCAGCTCCTGCCAGGCTCCTCATACTCCTACACAGGATGTTTAATCAAATTTTATATCCTCCTTCAAGTTGGCTTGTAATAATTTGCAATTTTCATTTAATTTTGATTAAATTTTAAGAGAGGCATCAACGAATTGCTTTCTTTGCGCTTTTATTTTTTCGTTTTTTCTCCTAAACGAAATTTAATAAGAATATTTGACACAAAGTTTCTTTAGTGGTTTTAGAGCAACCAGAATATACTTGGGTACAAGACGAACGAAATTGTATAGTGATGGCATTTAAATGAGGATAATTTTCATACATTAAAATTTGTTGCGTATTTGATGGGGACTGTTGATGGAAGGTGAAAGGTTGACAGAGGTAGGTATAATAAAAAAGACATGGAAGGTCATACGACAAAGTGGTAGTTGGTAGGTGCATGTTGTGGAACATTGACATACATATTTGCCTCCTACTTAAGATGCTTTCATTTTTAAGTATACCTTTTGGTATTTTTGAGCAACGCAGTTCTATCTATCTGGCACCATACCTATTCGAAACGAAATAAAGCGCACGACTGCGTCATACAAAACATTCAAGCTACATGCATTTTTACGTTTTGAAAAATTACATTTTTTCAAAAACGGCAGCTACATTTTGCATAGTTGTTCAAAATACAAAAATTTATCAAAATCGATTGAGACGTTTGTGAGAAAACGAATTTGATTTAAATTTAAGAAAATCGTTATATGACAAAAAAAAAATATTTCAAAAATCGAATAAAGAACTTTGAAGCAGATCCGTCAAACCGTTTTCCATACGGCGACCGGACAGACTTATATCATCCCTCATACTCAGTTTGAGTTCTAAACTTCCGCACGATCGCAATAACTTTCTCTTTAGTATACTAATGTGGGAGAAAGTTAAAAAAAGGCTTATCAAAACAGCAAATTATATTATACTCTACATAAGATGTTGAATATAAACACAACCTTCAGTCGATATAAGTTATTAGTTATATGAGTCACGACAAACTTCCAACGCTTCTTTGAAACGAAAGTTCGGTCTTCATTTTAGTCTTGTAAAGGGTGATCCATTTCGAAGTTCCCTACTTTTTTAAAGAAAAAAACACAGAAAATTCAAATTTAATGGAGAATGTTTATTATCATTTGAAAGAACATTCTTTGGCATTTATTTTTTGAAGATTATGTCTATCAAATGTTGGCCGTTGCTACGTCGCACATGGTCCATCCGTTGAGTCCAATTTTCGATCACTCGTTCGAGCATTTCGACTGGTAACTGGCGAATGACACGCGTGATGTTTTCCTCCAAGGCCTGAATCGAAGCGGGTTTGTCGGCATAAGCTTTTGACTTTACATATCCCCACAGGAAAAAGTCTAACGGTGTGATATCACACGATCTTGGTGACCAATCGACCGGCCCAAAACGTGAAATTATGTGCTCACCGAAATGTTCTCTCAATAAGTCCATTGATTGATGCGATGTGTGGGAAGTGAAACCAAATGTCGCCGAGATCACGAGCTTCAATTTCAGGCATCAAATAGTCGGTTATCATGGCACGATAACGGTCGCCATTGACGGTTACGTTAGCACCGGCATAATTTTTAAAGAAATATGGACCGATGATTCCACCGCCCCACAAACCACACCAAACCGTTGTTTTTTCTGGATGAAGTGGCAGTTCTTCAATCTCTTCGTCCCAAATGCGGCAATTTTGTTTGTTTATATACCCATTGAGCCAGAAATGGGCCTCATCGCTAAACAAAATTTGCCTCGAAAACGTCGGATCTTCTTGGAACTTATCAAGAGCTTGGGAAGGTCGAGCGGCTTCAGTTGTTGCACAAGCTGTATTTTGTACGCTTTCAATTTAAGATCTTGACGTAAAATGCGCCAAGTCGTTCCATACGTCAGTCCGAGTTGCTGCGAACGGCGCCGAATCGACTCTCTACGGTCTTCGTGTACACTCTCAGCTACGGCCGCTATATTTTCTTCACAGCGTGCTGGACGTGGTCTATTCGGTCGAATATTATCCAATAATGAATGCTGGGTCTCAAAATGGGTGATGGTGTTGCGAATAGTACGCTCAGTAGGCCGATTATGTTGACCATAAGTTGACCGAAGTGCACGAAACACATTCCTCACAGAACGTGAATTTTCATAATAAAGTTGAACAATTTGTAAACGTTGTTCACGCGTAAGTCTTTCCATTATTAAATGCCAAACAATACTAAACAAAAATAACATGACAGCATGACACGACTCACACGTGATCTGTCAAAAAAGGCTATTAAAAAAAAGTATCTCTACTTGGATCACCCGCTACCTAAGAGCTGAGATTCAATGTAGTCAACTATTTTTTAACACCGAGGTAGACAAATTCCTTAACTACATAGAAGTTTCTGCAATAAATAGTGACATTATGTCCACGTCTAGTTGAACATCTTTCATCTTGTACTTATTGACTTGAAGGCTAACTAGAATCACCTGTAATAAAACACTGTTAAAACCACTGTTACGCCATGCTGGAAGCAACCGATAATGTCAATATCTTCCGCAGAAGCTGAAGGGAGGACTGAGAAAAATATAAACCTAAACCATCAAAACATGATCTCGTCTGGTATACGGACGGATCCAAGATGGAGGCAGGGACTGGATCTGGAATCCATGGAGAATCGCCTCAAACGAACTTTTCAGTCAGCCTTGTCCGTCAGTGCGCTAGAATTAACTTAAGTTCTAACACACGAGGCAAAACTATATTTATCTTTTCAGATAGCCAAGCAGCCATCAAAACTCTTGACTCATCTATCATAAAATCAAAGCTTGTTCTGGAAACCTTCATGGCCATCTATGAACTTGCTACGAAAAACTTAGTCAATCTTCACTGGATCCCAGCCCCCAGGGGTTTTGCTGGCAACGAAGCGGCTGACTCGCTGGCTAAAGCCGGCGCAACAACACCACTTGTCGGCCCTGAACCATTCTGTAGTGTCAGCAAAAATCACTTCAGGAACTTTGCTAAAAGCCTATCCCTCCGAATCCAATAAAGTCCGGCTCAATTCACATGGTCAGAACTGTACCAAACATTTCTTCCGCAAACTCCACCCCAGGAAATCCAAATTCCTAACTAACTAACCTGGACAGGAATAGTCTAAAAATGCTGACAGACACCTTCACCGCATTGGCCTCTCACCGAACCCTACATGTAGACTTTGTTTAGAGAGTGAAAAATAATCTCTTCACATACTCGTGGAGTTCCCGGCTCTCTTTTGTCTTAGGAAGGACATCCTTGGTGAGGAAATCATATCACCAACATCCCTTGCTACCCTGCATCCAGAGTTTCTCGTCTTCCTGACCTCCTCCGGAGTCAAACATTTGCTCTAGCACCCCTCCAGGGAAGGCACAATGGGCTCTATAAGGAACCGCAGTGCCAGAGCCCCATGTAGGCTCTCCCGACTTGGCATCTAACTATCTATCTGGCGTGGATTAGTTTTCGCTGTATTCCATATAAGGTCCTTGAAGTCCGTGAATTATTACAGATATTACAAGCAGTTAACAGAAGAAATTGGATCCAAAATGATTTCAATCCTATTAACCTACATATGATAATGGAAAGACTTAGAGATGTTCACTTAGAAATATCTAACCCTCTTCACTCAAATCAATTAGCGTACAGGAAGGGAAAGTCCACTGTATAAGTGCTCTTCACTATCTTGTAAGAAAGATAAAAAAAAAACACTTATATCAAAGGAAAATCCCTTATGTGCCTTGTTAGACGTTGAGAGTGCTTTCGATAAAACCGGATACGACGCGATTGTCCGGGCAATCAGTGGCAAAGGTATCGATGATTCTACGAAACCATGGATTAGAGCCATGCTGGAAAGTAGAATCATATCCTCCTTCTCTGGTGGTGTGCCAGTGTCTGCGACGGCTGTTAAAGGCTGCCCACAAGGAGGGGTACTTTCCCCACTCCTATGGTCACTAGTCATTGACAATCTGCTGGTTAGCCGAGAGAAACTAGGCCATTGGTTATGCATATGACCTGGCTATACTTACTAATGGTAAACTTGGTGCGAATAGGAAGGACTTTCCATAAATCCTACCAAAATCATTCTAGTGCCTTTGACTAGGAAAAGGTTTGTTAGTCTACAACTCATCGCTATAAAAGGCGCGGTTTCTCGAATGAAGTCAAATATCTTGGAATTATCGTAGATAAAAAACTTAACTGGAATTCTCATATAAAGTCCGCTACCCATGGGAATCTGAATGTGTCCCACGGTATTTCAGACGGATATCCATTCCATTAAGATCCGCGCAAATTTGATTTCCCAAAAAGGAATTAAAGGCTCACATCTTCTGGGATAGTCAAGCAGTCAGGCACTATCATCTAACACTGTTCATTATTCTGTGACAGTGAAGTGCTGTTACGATGCCTTGGAAAACCTAGTCAAAAACGAATCTGCAGACGAGCGGGATTAGAGTCTGCCTTATT
This sequence comes from Ferdinandea cuprea, assembly GCA_963576555.1. NCBI lineage: Eukaryota > Metazoa > Arthropoda > Insecta > Diptera > Syrphidae > Ferdinandea > Ferdinandea cuprea. Next base: position 64,236,586 of record OY754958.1, read on the forward strand.
CATAGGACCAGAACCCTAAGAGTCAACTGGGCTGCGGTTTAAAGCTAATAAAGGATTGGGAACAACATTTTCGTCTGAACCACTGGGAAGGTCTCCAAATTTTAAGACAATCTAAAAGATTAATTAAGCCCTACTCTACTCCTACAAGGATATTCTACTATTAAATAAGAAGAATATTAGGAAGCTGGTGGGCTTAACAAAATGGACTTGTGCCCAGAGACTGAATGTCGCTTCTGTCTAGAGGATGATGAAACTTCCGAAAATATCCCCAGTGATTGTGATTGGTTAGGACGGCGGATCTTCAATAAAGACTTTTGTACATCAGCAAAATTCAAAAACTCTGCAACTAAGGACGTTGTGACATTCTCGTCTCTTAGGCTAACATCGCCTTTTTGATACAATAGACCTTTGAGGTCACAATCTCATATTTGAAATTTAAAATTTTAAGTTTTTTCTGCACTTTTTTAATTTGAAATTTACGTGCTTCGTGGATGACAGGTATTCCATATAAGGACGAATTATAAGATGCTCCAGGGACTGTATTTCCTCCTCGTCTCTGCAGCTTTTGTGGAAGTCAATTGCAAAGAGTCCTAGTAGCCATGTTGCTGATTTCGGATTTAACTTCTGTTAAGAGAGACTAGAGGCTTTGATCTTTTGGTGTTAACACCAATCCACAGGCTTCGGGTTATGACGTTGGTATTGCTCCATTGTTCCTTAGCCAGTTGTGAAGTAAGGCCCTTCATAAAAGTCTTAGCAGTATTGAAAGGCAGTAGCACCTCTCCGTCGCCTAGTAGTGGCCTACCCACAAACACACCAATCGAATAAAAATCATTTTCATATCTGACATTGTCAGAGCTATACCGAATGTCAACAAACAAGCGGTGAATAGAATAACGAAATTCTAGTTAATCCAATTGCATACAAACCTCAGGGGTTTTTTTTTTTTTTGCACAAACAAATAATTTCGCTCACCACTCTTTTGCTCTTATCAATGTACCAGCCACAACTAAAACCTCATTCAATTGACATATCAGAGCTTAACAATTATCTGTCATCCGGATAACATGATTTAATTAATTGTAATCATTTCATTTATACATGACATTTAATCACATTCAACTCTTTGGCCTGCCTAAAAGCCACTTACACCGAGTAGTGTGCTCTACTATCGACCCTCGCCGCACATAAAATTTGCTGAGTCTTTGCTGGGCATAAATAAATGCATGCCTAGCCTATAGTAGGCGTGCGTATGTGTAGTATAGCACGTAAGTTAATATAAAATTGATTGATTTACTGCATCCACAAATTCTCGTACACATAGTATGAGCCGTGATTTTGCAGCCGCATCACTTTCCCTATGCTATGCGCGCCAATCACCACCCAAAACATTCTATTGAACCCGCTGGATCGGGTATATGATATATGCAAGGATACACACTCCCACAAACATGGGTGATTTTTATTGATTTCCAGTAGCTGAACGTTGGTATGTGCGGATGCGTTTTTGTCAAAAAAGGTGCCCCTTCTTTCAGTTTGCTGAGCTTGAATTTTTGGCGGTGGGACAGACGACATGTCCTGGCCATACAGGAAGCCGTATTTATCAATTCATTGTGATGAATAATGACACCCTCGTGAATTTGTATACGATAAACATTTATTTTTATTTGGATTTGTATACAAGAATAAAAATAAAAAGGATTTTCACTGAATAAGTCTGAGAGTCAACATCTCTATGTTGTTCATACATATGTTATGGAGTCATGGGGGGGATCGGAGATCAATGGACAGAGACAAGTAAAGCCGTATCAACACGAAAGGAAAATATTTAAATGGCAATCTGAGCGAGAAGGGGAAATCGAAAAAGGATATTTGGGGTTGAATTGATATCAATGGCTATGGTTGATATGGCTTTTATCCGAAAATCTATGATTTAGAATAATATTAAAAGATATTGAGTTATGAGGTTTGAGGTTTGGAGCAAATATTGGCTTTTAAACGATATATTAATAACAAAAATTGGGGAATACTACGGTCAATAGTTTGCGATAGCACGAATTTCGAATCGGCACTCAACCAAATGACAAATCAACCAGGCTAGCTTATCATGTTGAGTACATAGACGTGTAAGCAAATTTCGTATTATTCCAAAATGCAACTGGCTGATGGACATAATATTAATCTCGTCACCTAAAGCCAGCTAAAAAATGGCAAACTTTCAAAAATTTATGTGAAATTAATCGTTAAATGAATTCTGACTCGGTGTTCTATATTTGAGGTCATAACGGGTGATCCAAGTAGAGATACTTTTTTTTAATAGCCTTTTTTGACAGATCACGTGTGAGTCGTGTCATGCTGTCATGTTATTTTTGTTTAGTATTGTTTGGCATTTCATAATGGAAAGACTTACGCGTGAACAACGTTTACAAATTGTTCAACTTTATTATGAAAATTCACGTTCTGTGAGGAATGTGTTTCGTGCACTTCGCTCAACTTATGGTCAACACAATCGGCCTACTGAGCGTACTATTCGCAACACCATCACCCATTTTGAGACCCAGCATTCATTATTGGATAATATTCGACCGAATAGACCACGTCCAGCACGCTGTGAAGAAAATATAGCGGCCGTAGCTGAGAGTGTACACGAAGACCGTAGAGAGTCGATTCGGCGCCGTTCGCAGCAACTCGGACTGACTTATGGAACGTCAAGATCTTAAATTGAAAGCGTACAAAATACAGCTTGTGCAACAACTGAAGCCGCTCGACCTTCCCAAGCGACATCCCTTCGCTCTATAGGCTCTTGAAAAGTTCCAAGAAGATCCGACGTCTTCGAGGCAAATTTTGTTTAGCGATGAGGCCCATTTCTGGCTCAATGGGTATGTAAACAAACAAAATTGCCGCATTTGGGACGAAGAGCAACCTGAAGAGATTGAACTGCCACTTCATCCAGAAAAAACAACGGTTTGGTGTGGTTTGTTATTTCTTTAAAAATTATGCCGGTGCGAACGTAACCGTCAATGGCGACCGTTATCGTGCCATGATAACCGACTATTTGATGCCTGAAATTGAAGCTCGTGATCTCGGCGACATTTGGTTTCAGCAAGACGGCGCCACTTCCCACACATCGCATCAATCAATGGACTTATTGAGAGAACATTTCGGTGAACACATAATTTCACGTTTTGGGCCGGTCGATTGGCCACCAAGATCGTGTGATATCACACCGTTAGACTTTTTCCTGTGGGGATATGTAAAGTCAAAAGCTTATGCCGACAAACCCGCTTCGATTCAGGCCTTGGAGGAAAACATCACGCGTGTCATTCGCCAGTTACCAGTCGAAATGCTCGAACGAGTGATCGAAAATTGGACTCAACGGATGGACCATCTGCGACGTAGCAACGGCCAACATTTGATAGACATAATCTTCAAAAAATAAATGCCAAAGAATGTTCTTTCAAATGAAAATAAACATTCTCCATTAAATTTGAATTTTCTGTGTTTTTTTCTTTAAAAAAGTAGGGAACCTCGAAATGGATCATCCTTTATTTGGCCATGTTCAAAGTGCACGACTGTGTCACACGAAATTTTTGTCACATTTTTGAATCGCTTCAAACAAAATCGAATAATTTGATATTAAAATACCGTTATCTGAATTCATTTTCGAAAAACTTAGTATAAAGTATTCTTGGCCCCATTCCAAACTAAAGGAGATCCAATTCAATGGACCCGTTTATGAGAAAATCAGTAATTAGTGTTTTTATTCAAAAAAATTGTATGTTAAGTACCGTTATTTAAAATTATAAAACAAAACTAAAACAAAAGAACCCCAAAAACTCGAAACACAAACAGAGAGACCGACACGGAAGGGATTTGCGGACCCACTTTTTTGGACTTCTCTATAATCTCAATATCATCCCCCATACTCAGTTAGAAATTTCCGCACGATTGCAATAACTCTCACGTTAGCATACTTAAGTATATTGCTATTTGACATTGCTCTTTGAAAAACGTTTACCAATCTCTGTTTCGCAGAATCCGATTTCGGGAGGCAAATTCTTGTGACAACAATAATCATATCGCAGGAAACTTTAACTCTTAACATCCGTGAAGTTGGTTACTCGCCACGGTATTATTGGTCTGCTTCCCGTGAATCAAGGTGAGTGCCTGACCATTTAGATTGTGTTTCGTTTCGTCTAATTTTGGAGAGAGACAGTGACAGCCTCGGAAACTAATTTCCCTGCAACGTCAACTAGATCCGGAACGTAAACGGAAATAAGAGTCTGTACTTAAAGTGTGCCTCCTCTACCACATCACTAAGGTCCAAAGAGTGGCTTGCATGGATATAACAGGATCCTTAAGCCACTGCAGCTTTGGAGGTACTGCTTAATCTCATGCCACTGGACATATACGGCAGCAGAAAGGCGGAAGAAACGGCTGTGGGATTAAGAGAGTGTTGACTCTGGATACAGAAACCAAACGGACACGCCTCGGTGGAGTCCCATTGGTGCGCATCTGTAGGCACACCAACTACGCATTATCTACCCTCGACATTCGCTTTCAACAGGGGATTCAATTCCAAAATACCAGAAAGAAGAGAGTTGGGCGAGAAGTCAGTTGCAAGAGATGATGAGATCGCCATATACACCGAGGTTCCAAATTCGATGTCGGCACAGGCGCTGGCATCTTCTGTGAATCCCAAGAATTATCGACGACTGTAGCGTTTTTCAGGCGTAAATAGCTGAAATTATCCAGGCTGCCATGGAACTGAAAAGGCACTGCTTTGCAGACAAGACCAATCTATTATACCAATCTACTCTGAAACCAAGCGGCCATGCAGTAGGATGTGGTGAAATCAAGGGCTGTGAATCAATATAGGATGATGTTAGACGAGATATCATCTAACAACTCAGTAACTCTGTGCTGGGTAGCGGAACACTCTGATATGCCGGAAACGAAGAAGTGGACAAGTTCGCAAGATCGGGGTCGAAGATGAACGCATTGAAGAAATAAGTACACCGGCTTAGCTTCATTGCACGAAAAATCTAAATCGAGTCCTTGAGCAGAACTAACCTACAATGGACACAACTCGACGCGTGCAGACATACTCAAGAGATATGACCAGCTGTTAACAAAAAGAAATCAGAATTCATGATCGGGCGAAACCGTAAGGAAATCCGAGTATTAACGGGAGTCCTGCACTGTTGGACGACTGTGGAACGGCTGGGCGTAATGCACAACGACTTTTGCAGAAGCTGCAGGGACGTTGAAGAAATTGAATCTGTTCGTTGCCTATTATGCGAATGTCGGAGCCTAAATAGCTTAAGGTTTATGACCCTCGGCAATTACCTCTATGAAGGTCGAGCTAAAGGACCTTCTCAAGTTTGTCTAGAAATCAGGATAGTTCAAAAAAAGCGACGCTGTCTTTTTTTTATAATATACGCGCACTAAAGGGACTTTGGATACCCTTATAATGAAGTGACACAGTGCGGGCATTAGGGAAATGAAGGATTAGAGAAAGGGAGAAACCGGTGCACGTTGGTTTTAAATGTTTGTAAATTATAATGCAAAGGAGAAACAGAGCGTGGTAGAGCATTCCACATTCGTATTGTACGGTTGAGAAAGGAATCTTTATATTTCACAGTACGTCCGAAAACAGGCTTAAGGGTAAACTGATGAGCATTCCTCGCGTGGCGAGTATTGCGGTTGAATTGCTGTAGGGGTGGAATGCAACTGGCTATTTCATTTGAGCACTTGTTGTTGAAATACCGATAAAACAATGACAGGTAGGATACATTTACCGCACGTTTTTGGATCCTGTCAAGTAGCTCCCAATATGTTATTGGTGCACCAGACCAGATATGAGCGTTGTACTCAAGTTTTGGGCGAATAAACGCCTTGTAGATTCTAGCCAGATCAGAAGGGGTGAAATATTTCTTGCATCGCTTTAGGAAGCCTAGACATTTCGCAGCGTTCTTGGCGACATCGAATATGTACTCATTCCAACGAAGGTTGACATTAACACACATACCGAGAATGGAAAGTTTTTCGGATTCAGCGATGCAAGTGCCATTCATGGATAATGGCAGAGAATTAGGGATTCGCTTCAATGACAGCAGAAAGCATTGCGTTTTGGAAGCATTAAATTCCACTCTATTGGTTTTACCCCACTCAAGAATGCTGTCAAGATCGGAATTTAATGAGCTTAACATACGTTGCCGTTCCAGTTCAACGCCCGAAGATGAGGGGCGTTTCCCAGGAAACGAATATGTAAAGCTGAGGGTACTGTCATCAGCAAAGGAATGGATTGGATTAGAAGTGACAGACAGGAGGTCATTGATAAAAATGAGAAAGAGAGTCGGAGACAAAACAGAGCTTTGAGCTACACCAGCATTTATTTGGTGAGTTGCAGACTTGAAACCGTCCAAAACAACTTGAATTGAACAGTCCGAAAGGTAATTTCTAATCCATTGAATAAAGGTATCATCGATTCCAAATGCACGCATTTTCGACAAGAGAGCTTGATGCCAACTTTTTTCAAATGCCTTTGAAATATCAAGCGCAACGACCTTGCTTTCACCACCACGGTTCCACTTTTCGGTTAGATATGTCATCAAATCACCAGTGGATCTGTTGCTGCGAAAACCGTACTGCCGGTCATTAAGAAGTTTTCGGGATTCGAGATATTTCATAAGCTGACGATTTATCAGCGTTTCCATGACCTTGGAAAGAAGGGACGTAAGTGCAATTGGTCGGTAAGAGGAGGGAGAGGAAGACTCGCCTTTTTTTGGGACGGGCTGGACAAATGCTGTTTTTCATCTTCTCGGTAAGAGCCCTGAAGAATAGGACAGATAGAAAAGCTTACGCAGTGGTTTTGCCAGCGTGAAAGAACACCTCTTCAGAACGATAGGGGAAATACCATCTGGAGCGGATTCATGTACGTTGAGATCTCGAAGAACTCTTGCCACTGTACGAGTGCGAAAATAAATTGGTCCCATAGTATATTCTACGCGCTCGAGTACAGGGGGAGATAAAGCACAATCTGGTAGCGCAGAGCTAGCTGCAAGATGAGCAGCAAGCAGATTGGCTTTTTTCAAAGAGCTGACAGCTGAGATGTCATTGCAAATGAGTGTCGGGATAGATGACGAGGCCGAATTTTTAATATTGTTGACAAACGACCAAAAGTTCTTACAACCGGAGGGACTTTGTAGTATTTTTTGCCTCAACTTTTGGTCGTAGGAGAATTTGACACGATTAATAATGGCATTGCAGTCATTTCTGGCTCGTTTGAACTTTTTTCGGTTTTCCTCAGTTGGGTTGGGCTTAAATGACCGAAAACTTACCTCTTTAGCCCTGATAGCTTCTTTACAGCTCAAGTCACACCACGCGTTTTCCTTTGGTCTGATACACTTTATCCTGTTAGGAATAAAGCGTTTCATACCCAGATGAATTAAATTTTGTATCATATCGGCAGCGGCATTCACGTCGCTGTTGAGGAAGCACAACGACCAGTTAAAACTCCTAAAGAAACCCTTTAAAGCTTCCCATTGGCTTTCTCGTATTGCCATACGGTTCTTTTAGGAGCTTGTTCTTTAACTGTGTTGGTGGAGTACGAGAAATTCGCCGATATGATACAATGGTCTGACGAACCTAGAGGCGATAATACATTTAAAGTTTATTTATCAGGATGAGAGGTAAGAAACAAGTCCAGAGTGTTGGCGTTTTGACCGCTAATGTCCGGTATCCGTGGCGGCTCATTTACAATCTGGGTTAAATTATTAACCTCAGCAAAGATCTCTACATACCTTCCTTCGGGTGTTGTCTGTCCAGAATGTCGAAGCCAACTTGAATTGTTAAATCGCAATGACGATTTAAGTACGAGGATAATTTATTTATTTATTTATTTATTTCAAAATCGCTTACAAAGTAAGACAAGAGTCTTATAAATTTTTGAAAGCCTTTAAATTAATTTAAGAATTTGAATTTAATTTATTTATTAAGCTATTTTCAACATTATTATATGTTTATTGAAAAGAAATCTAAATTTAAAAAGAGAAAAGTTAATAAATTAATAGAAATTATCAATGATTTGCCAAATAGTTGAAAAGTAAACATTTGAATCTTCTTGTGCTCTTTACACTTCTCATACTTATGGGCAGGGAGTTCCAAAGGCGAATAACATGGACGAAGAATTGACGCTCAGTAATAAGGAAATTGTATCGAGGTAGTAGTAGAGCAAAAGACCTTGTTGAATGAGGGAAGTTCAGCTTACCGTGTAGATAATCAGGCTTTTTTGTTTGAATGATTTCATGTAGATAGCTAAGTGATCGAAAATTTAATAAATTGTCTAGACTACAGCCAGATATACGAACAGCAAAAGAGGAAACGTGGTCATACCGACGTAGATTATAGACGTAACGGGCAATGTTGTTATATGCAACGTTTAATTTGCGGTTAGTGGCAGAATCCAAGATGCAAAAAATTTCACATCCATATAACATAATAGGTAGTAAAAGCGTTTTGGCAAGAAGAAGTTTGGTTTTTGTGGGGAGAGCACGGAGGCTTCCATTTATTTTACCAATTACTTTAATTAGGTGGTCGTTCCATGTGAGGGTACGATTGAAAACCATTCCAAGGTTTCTAGTACTGTTAACATATTCGATTCCTTCGTTTTCGAGATTCAGTGGTCTTAAGACTGCAAAATCAAAGATTTTGCGATAGATGGGGAGGGCTGTTGATTTGGCAGGGTTTAGGCACAGATAATTTCTCTTAGACCAGCGAGAAATGAAAAAAAGGTCCTCATTCATTAATGCAACGGCATCATTCTTTTCTCCAAACGGTCGACTTATCAGAAGTTGCACATCATCAGCGTAAAGATGAATAAGACAATGCTTTACTTTAATGGGTTACAATTCTGGTGATGGAATCCGACAGTGCATCAAACTCATTATAAGTTGAATGCCTGTCCTGGTTAGGGCTTCTGTAAATAAAACAGTAGTGAATTAATTGCCTACGGACATGGAATTTTAGCCAAATAAAATTAAATTCCGGATTGGAACATTGGCCATATTGGGGTAGAAGTTGGTAGGCTACATCCCTACGTATATAAACGGCGATACCACGATGGGAAAGGAATAATGGCACCAAGTTATATTCAGGCAGACTAAATTTCGTTTAATCGGAATCTATGCTGACCTGTGTTTCACTTTGCGCCTCTAACAGCGGTTTCTTTTTGTATACTTTCAGCTGTTTTTGTTTTTGTTCGAGAAATGTATCCAAAAGGACACAATAGATCCAAATTTGCTGGTCTAAGTGAACCGTGACTACCGTCAACCAACCAACCTACCTACCTATAATTAGGGTTAATTTTATTTACCATTTCAAAACAGCAAATCTAAACAATCCATTTAACTTTAGATATCTCAATTATTTCACAAGCTGAGACAAATTTAATCAATTCTTACTCAATCAAGCCTTAAGGCAAAACACCAAAAAAGGACTCCACTAATACTTGTTATAAATAATTGCACTTTAATTGTTTCTTTGTTTTTTCTCTTGTAACATCTCGTGGTATAAATCACACTTACAATCTAAATAAAAAAAGAATCAATAAGATATCTTTGGTATCTGTCTATAGCCAACCCTGCCGGCCAGTACCTCTTGGAATTGGACTCTTCGGAGTTGGCTCATTCACATTTGCCTGAGACTGATTATCACCATGACCAGATGTAAACATTTGTTCAGTGTTATCGTCAAACTCGAAGAATGTCACCTCAAACGATTCGGCTGGCATGGACAGACTCGAAGGATGAACCGACGATGAAAATTTACTCAGCATCGGTGGCCTGGGTCTATCTGGAATATTACTACTACCACCGCCGCTGCCGCCACCTCCGCCTGCACCACCCACGCCTGGCACTGGAGGTGGAGGTTTTTTAATTGCTTTGCCCAGTGGCACTTTAGCATCTTTATTCTGCTGTATAAGCCCTTCTGCTCCACCAGCAAGGCTGGATGCAGATAAAATCACTTCATTTTGGGTCTTTGTAGTTGTTGCCGTCGTCGTCGTTGTCGTTGTCGTAGTCGTTGACTTGTTGGTCTCCTGGGGCAATGTACGTTGCTGGCCACCCACATCGTTCTTCTGGTGAGATTTATTCGAATGCGGTGGTGATATGAATCCATACTCGGTGATAACTGGGTGAATATCTCGAGGCATGTGGTTTGTAGTTAAGGAATTGTGTGACATATCTGCTAGAAGTAGTTTTTTAGCTGTTTTTGCATTTGCAATGGCGTCCTCATTTGCCACCGAGCCGCTGAGTTCCTCGCTGATTTTATTCAAAAGTTCTAAAAGTGTGCTGGTTTTTTCATCTTCGAATTCGATAGTTGGTGTTTCCTGGCCCCGATTGGGAGGTGGCGAAAGTAAAACCAATCTAAAAAAACAGATTTTCGTTTTAATTCCAAAATTGATGAAATAAAAAAAAAGAATTTGCAAACCTTTTGGCCTCTCCGATGGCTTTTTGTAAATGTTGAAGATTTTTGTAACTCTCTTTGCTGCAACATCGTCCTATTTGGGAGTTCTTTGCCACATCTTGCAGCACCAGATTCCATTTGTGAGCAATTGATTGATTTGCTACCGTACGGGCAATGCGACGGAATCGGGACTTTGGATCCTCATAGGGAGGAGGCTGATTAGATTCTGATTCCACTTTAATTTCGTTAATATCGCCATCGCCGTTAACGTTGTTAGAAGCTGAAGCATTTTTACTATTACTCACCGCTGTTGGTACGGGCGCCACTTGGAAGCCTTTCATAAGGCGACGTTCCCAGATTTTAGCGTGCTTAGCTCGACATGCTGTGAAAGGGAATTTACGAAAGAACAGTTAGAGTCGTAGTAAAGTAAAGAGTCGTAACTCAAGTAAGGCCTCTTTTTAAATTGTTCTGCCACAGATAGGATGTTGTTGGCGACGTCATATATGTGTCATTAACGCACATACCGAGGATGGAAAGCCTTTCGGTTTCAGCGATTCAAGTGCCACTGATATGACCATACTCAAGAATGCTGTCAAGATCGGAATTAAATGAGCTTAGCCTAAGTTGACATACCCTGTTAAACGGCCGAAGATGAGGGGCGAATATGTAAAGCTGAGGGTACTGTCATCGGCGAAGGAATTATTAGGATTAGAAGTAACAGAGTAGATCGTACATAAAATGAGAAAGCTAGTCGGAGACAAAACGGAGCCTTGGGGGACACCATAATTTATTTGGTAAGTTGCGGACTTGAAACCGTCCACAACAACTTAAATTGAACGGTCTGAAAGGTAATTTCTAATCCATTGAAGAAATGCACGCATTATTGACAAAAGAGCTTGATGCCAAACTCTATCAAATGCCTTTCAAAAATCAAGCGCAACCACCGTTGTGAGTAGATTGGTTCCAGTTTTCGGGTAGATGTCATCAAATCGCCAGTGGACCTGCTGCTTTGAAAACTGTACTGCGGGTTATTAAGACGTTTTCGGGATTCAAGATATTTCATGAGCTGACGATTTACTAGCGCTTTCATGATTTGCAAAGAATTGCTTAAAGTCGTTTAGAGGAAGGAAGGAATATTCGCCTTTTTGGGACTGGCTCGACAAATGCTGTTTTCCAATCCCCGAAGAATAGGACAGGTAGAAAAACTTACGCAGTGGAAGAACACCTCTTCAGAACGATAGGGGAAATACCATCTGTGCCAGCGGGTTTATGTTTGTTGATATCTTGAATTGGTACCATAGAATACTCTACGCGTTCGGGTACAGGGGAAGTACAGACCGTTGAGCTAGCTGCAAAATGAGCGGCAAGCAGATTGGCTTTATCCAAAGAGCTGACAGGTGAACATTGCAAATGAGTGTCGGGAAAAATGAAGAGGCCGAATTCTTAATATTCTTTACGAACGACCAAAAGTGTTTACTACCGGTGGGACTTTGTAGTATTTTTTGCCTCAACTTTTGGCCGTAGAAGAATTTGACACGATTAATGTGAGCATTGCAGTCATTTTTGGCTCGTTGAAGCTCGAGACCAAAATCTCATCTCTTTTACTTATAAGGCAAAGCGTTGTACTACTTAGGGTACCTAGTATTTCAGCGAACCACCTCCATAAAATTCTCATGGAATCTTCAGAATTGGAATTTTATACAATTTCAGTCCTGTCAAAAAATTTATCTCGCACACACTCTGCTGGGAGAAAATAGGCTATGTAGGCCGTTAATGCGCAATATATTACGTTTATGGCTTAACATTTCCTGTCAAACTTGTTTCGGGCTCGTTAACTCCAAACGCCTTCCACAGCTACCTGACCATAGCTTCATCAGATCTGATTGTAGTACAAAATTGCACAAAACGACTTACGTTTCTCCTTCTTGGCCGCGGACGATACATCCATTCCATTGTTGTCAAATATCTCCAAAAGTTCATATCTCATCGTCGATATATCAGCTTTCACTTCATTGATGTCATCCTCAGTGACAGCTGCCTGCTCAAGTTTTCTATGATTCGCCGAAACATATCGCCACACCAAGGACCACATTATGCTGGAATAGCGGTTCTCCCGTTGCTTATCTTGGCGTTTCTTAGATCGCTTTCTTGCAAGCTCCTTGCTGGATTTTCGGAACAATCGTATGACCCACTTAATGGAGGGCAATATATTGAAAGGTGGTGGTAGGGTGGAACTGTCCTCGAAATAGCTCATCCATAATTTGGTGCGAGCGAATTTCCATTCAGCGTCAGAGTGTTCCTAAAACCAAGTGACTTTAGCCATAGAGTTTTGCTGTTATTCGGTTTTGTTAAACTAACCTCAATCATGGCATACGAATTTGACATCATAGCGATGAGAAGATTCAACAGTACTATCACATTGATCACACAGTACGATCCGTACATTAAGAGACCCCAAAAGCGGGTGTAAGACTTAATACCAACCAGTTCAAAGTTATCCAGTCCAACCATGCCAAAGCTGGCCCAAAACAGCGATTGAGATGATTCGAAAAGACTGAAATGGATGAGAACACGTTTTGTTTACAAATAAAATGACAAGGTGACATCACCCCCTTTACTCACTTTCCGAAACGTCTCCATTTCATGCACGACTCTCCATTCTCGGCCCAATCAGCCCCACCACCTGGCTGCGAATAGCATTTGTTTTTTTCCAAATCGGCAAAGTACCAGAGCAACTGATTCAATCCGCACGCAAAGGCAAACAGTACGAGCGAGTAGATAAAGAAGAACTTGACAATGTCAATAACCATGCGCCCGAGTGAGATTTGCAATGGTCCCAGATGCGGATTAATCGAAAAGAGATGAACCAACTTGAGAGCTGAAAATATATTTGCTGCTGCAAAAAGTCCCTCTGCTATTAGCTGTGGATCAAAGTCGTCCCACTTTTCTCGCGGGATGTACGCCATTGTTGGATCCTTGCGAATTTCACTGCACTGCTCGATGTAAGCAAAGATTCTGAAAGGATTTTGGGGTTAGTATTTTAAACCACCTGCTTGTGAGCAACAACACGTCTTACCTCAAACAGAGTACACTGATGTACAATCCATTCCGTAGGAAGTCAATAAAGTTCCACATATTCCGAAGGTAAATCCTTAAACCAACATTGAAGATCTCCTGAACCTCCTCCCATAAAAAGCCAGTCAAATACAGCACCACAATAAGTTCAAGCTTTGTTGGACCATTGCCTCTTTGGTGGCGTTGGGTTTCTTTTAAATTTTTTATCATGTCATCAGTTCCAAAGAGGCGGATGACATCGTCTTCGGCACGTTGAGAAACAAGTATTAGAACAACTAGGACACGAGACAAAAATATCATTTAGATTCGTTTTTTAAATAAAAGGGAAAAAATCTATCTTACAAAGGAAGAATAAATAGGAAGACGCGTGAATTAGGAACTTCATAAAAGGCTTTCGCATCAAGTTGCCGATGCCAGAGGTTGGCACTATCATGTACACTAGACAATACAGAGGAAACATTACCGCTATCTGTATAATGTTCACCACCTTTTGGAAGAGGGTCTTGCGACGGAAGCCAGGCAGGCCTTCATACCATATGGCGGCCAAAAGTTGTTGCACATTTGGGTGAGCTACGAACTTTAGAAAAAAAAAACAAATATTTTTGGATAGTCCCCTAAATTGCAATGCTAACCTTCTTCTGTTTAAATGTTATGGCTTGTTCGAGGAGATTCAGAGTCATTCGATCACCCGGCTCATAGCTATTCTCCGGATCATAGTTTAAAATAATCGCCAGCTCCTCAGAGGTTCTCGTCTGATCGAGAAGATCCACGGCAAATTGTTGGCACTGGGTTCTTAATTCTAGGTACTCATTCTTGCATTCCTGTTCAGTGAATGCCAAATTCCTCAATTCCCACGATAGTTCAAAGGCCGTCATCAGGGGATCATGTGAGGTAAGACTGATCAGCGATGGGCTAGCTAAAGCTTTGTAAATATTGACACGCGCAAGGGAGAATCTCAAGGCATCTTCGGTCGAGTGGCGAACGCATTCTTCACAGCCGCATCTAGAAGAGGAGTAGCCTTACAAGCAAATCTTCGTTAACTCTATTCATTTCACTTACTTGATATCGTGAGGAGTTGGTACAGCGGCCCCTCTATCCAAGAGCAGCTTTAATATTTCAAAATTATTCTTGTGAGCAGCTAAAATAAGCGGCGTAATGTCCGGCGCAAACATAGCTATATTGATGTCCACTTTCTGCCAACTCTGTGAGGGAAAATTTTCCAATTACAAAAGTATTTATCAACTGCAGAGCAAATATGAAAAGAAATGTGCAAACAATCGACCACTTTTCATTGTGAAAAGCATTTTATCGCAATCATCTAATTAAAGCCAATTGCAATGTGCACCGTCAGTTCCCCAATGATCTATCAAGGACGACTCACCAGAGACATCCTATTCTTCACATTTCTCCTTATCGTTGAGATAACAAATAAGAGAGAAAAAAAAACGAGATCCTTTCCAAAACTTACATACAACTCTCCTTCTGTATAAATCAGTTCCTCATGCTCCAGGAGTAGTTCCACTGCTTCGACAAACTCCGCATCTATGGCATGCAACAGAGAATCCTTTGTCTCCACACCCATAATAACCAGCAGTTCCACCATCTCTAGATTCTCGCTGTCGATGGCAAGAGTTAGTGCTCGCCGACCCAAAGGATCCATACAATTGATATTGATGTGCTTCTTGCGATGTGCCCGTTGTAGTACCCTGCAAGAGAAACCAGACAAGAATACGGATAAAAATGATGTGTGCTGTGTGTGCATGCGGGGGTGCCAAGGGAGATGAGCCAGCTCACAAATATATTGAATGGTTGAGTGGCTTTCAGGAACATGTGTACAGTCGATAGGATAACATACTAATACATATATAATAATTCAGCCAAGAGAAGAAGAAAGCTGTTTCTTTCCCTTCCAGGACATTGAGTCTGAATCAGAAATCAATGAAGGAATACGATGGAATACCACCATCACTTCTATACCAACCGCACCAGTCAACCCGTCACAGTCACCATCAGTGCTATTTAATGGATAATTTGCTATGGAAGCACAATGTCAGAATAAGTGATTGTGTGTCGTGGGAAAGGATGGAAAGCGGATAATGCGAGGAAAACGAGGACGACGACGACGCGCGGATCCACTATGGCAAAAAAAAAAAAATATTGTATGACTCTCGACAAAATTGGGTTAGACAAACACAATACATGTGCGGATCTGTGGTGGTATGTGTCATCGGTCGTTTTTTAGATGACATGCCATCATGTCTTATGGAAGATAATGACTTAAGTGTGTAAGTAGTTTTTAGTCAAGTGAAGAGAATTTTTTTTTTAAGTAAATTGCTAACCAAATGTGATTTTTTATTAAAATGAGGGTGGAAGTAAATTATGATGGGATTTGGTAACTTATTTTTGAAGTGTATTATGAATGGGTACAGCCCAAGCTTCATTTATTTTCCGATTTTAAATCTTTGGCTAACTGCCTCCAGTTGCGCACTCCAAGTTGGTTGAGGTCCCCTTCCACTTGCGCGCGCCACCTTAGGTCTTCCTCTACTGCGTTGTCCCTCCGGGTTGGATTCGAAGACTCTTCGGGCCGGAGCGTTGGTGTCCATTCGCTCTACACGTCCCATCCATCTTAGACGACTAATCCGTATTTTTCTGACCAGGTCGATGTCGCTGTACAGCTCGTAGAGTTCGCTGTTAAATCTCCTCCTCCAAAGCCCGTCAACGCAAACGGGACCAAAAATCACTCGAAGAATTTTGCGTTCGAAACGACCAAGGAGATCTTCATCCGCCTTTGATAACGTCCATGCTGCTGCGCCATACAGCAGGACTGGGATGATGAGGGTCTTATATAGAGTCTCCTTGGTGTTTCTCGACAAGGCCTTACTAATCAATTGCCTCCTTAGGCCAAAAAAACAGCTGTTGGCAAGTGTTATTCTTCGGATCGGGCAAACAATGCTGAGGTTCCATTCATCAGGCATACTTTCCTCTGACCAAATCTTGGAGACGAGTTGGTGTATGCTCTCTACTAAATCATCTCCCGCTGCCTTGAAAAGTTCGGCAGTTAAGCCGTCCGGTCCAGCAGCCTTGTTGGAATTTAGTTTGGATATTGCAATCCTCACTTCATTTTGGTCAGATGGGCGGGAGTCTTGGCTTTCATCACCCATGTTGAATGGTTCATTCTGCCTGACAGCGGAATTTGTGTCATCATCGCCGTTTAACAGTCTGCAGAAATGGTTTTTCCATATCCTCAGCACCGACTACTA
This sequence comes from Ferdinandea cuprea, assembly GCA_963576555.1. Lineage (NCBI taxonomy): Eukaryota > Metazoa > Arthropoda > Insecta > Diptera > Syrphidae > Ferdinandea > Ferdinandea cuprea. Next base: position 64,253,385 of record OY754958.1, read on the forward strand.
GGCTTCCTTCGTCTCTACAGGTATCTGCTCGGGTATTGTTGCGTTGACACGTTCTTTTTACCTTTTGGTTAAACTTCCGAACATTGCTCCTGGAGTAACACCTCTCTGTTTCCTCGATCGCGCGCTTCTCATGCTCTTTCTTTTTCTTCCGGAGTAGCCGGTGTTCTTCCCTCCTCATTTGCTCGTAGAGCTCACGAGCCGCTCTCGTCCTTCTGTGCAGCGCCACTTCGCAGGCACGTTGTTTTGCTGCATGCGCTTGCCGGCACTCTTCATCGAACCAGGGGTTTCGTGGGAGTGGTTTGGTGAAACCAAGCAGATCAGTTGCGGCGCTTCTGATGGCTTCTTGGCATCGATGCCACTGGTCTTCAGCACTTGATGCTGGCAGCACAGGACTTCTCGAGAGGTTGAGGGATACGCGATCGGCAAAAGTTCTAGCGGTTTGTTGCGCTTGTAGCCGTTCAACGTTGAATCTCCTCACAGTATTTCCTCGTTGTTATGGTGTCTGGGATATCCGCATACGTACCTTGGCAGTGATCTGAGTCTATGTTGGCCTCTCGGAAAGTTCGAACATCTAGGATACTGGAGGAGTGCCTTGCGTCGATCGCAACATGGTCAATTTGATTGACGGTTTGGTGATCTGGTGACCACCATGTTCCTTTGTGGATATTGAGGTAAGGAAACCGTGTGCTAGCTATAGTAACATTACGTCCCGCAGCAAAGTCAATTAGCCTAAGTCCGTTTCCAGACGTGGTGTCGTGTAGGCTATGCTTTCCGATTGTGCTACCAAAGATGTCCTCCTTTCCTATTTTGGCGTTTAAATCACATAGGACGATTTTAACGGCGTATTTAGGACATTGCTCATATGTTTTCTCGAGGAGCTCGTAGAAACATTCTTTAGTAGCATCATCTTTCTCTTCTGTGGGGGCGTGAGCACATAAAAGGCTAATGTTGGCGAATTTAGCCTTGATGCGGATGGTTGTAAGGCGTTCACTAACGTGTCGAAAGCTCAAGACTTCTTACCTAAGTCTGTCGCTTACAACGAATCCGCATCCAAATAGACGCTGCTTCTGTTCCCTATAGCAATCACCGTAGTAGATGTCACAGTTTTTCATTCTTCTTTTGCCCCGTCCATCCGATCGCACTACGACTAGAAGTCTAAAAAAGTGGGTCCGTCTTTTTTATGTTTTTGTACTATGGGTACTTGGGATGAGGCCAAAAATACGGCATGCTCAGTTTCTTGCCAAAAATTCGAATAACGGTTATTTATAAAACCGCCAATATTCCAAAAAGAATTACGAAAAATTTTACGGTTTTTCCTATGATATTAAGTTGAACAAATTTGCTTACTTCGATTTTTTAAATAATTTTATTTTCATATAACGATATTCTTAAATTTAAATGAAATTTGTTCTCTCAAAAACGGCTTTAACAATTTTAATCAATTTTTGTATTTTGAACAAAATCGTAGAAATCTAATTTTTCAAAAACTAAAAAGTGTGCACACATATTTTAATGAATTTGTTTTGCATTTAGCATGATTTGCTTGAATTACAAAACAATCTTAAATGATAAACGGAGTTTTTTTTTCGTATTTATAAAAAAATTCTTTAGAAAAATTCCCTTTTTTTCTTAGTTTTACATTTCTTTAGGCCCGTCTCTATTTGGCTTAGAATTCGCTAAGCAACGGGAGGCCGAGATTTTATTTATTTTATACTTTTAAGAAACCTAATAGATAGGAAGGCTTTTATAAAGGAGCTTTCTCCATGCAAACAAACCTCTAAATTAATTTTCAACAAAGTATAATATACTCGGTGCGAAACCGAAAACAGAAGTGCGTATGGATTAGATGTGTTTGTGGCAATCGACTGATGATCCTAAGCCATTTCATCTGGGTGACACCCCTTTGAAACTATAGAGATTGAAACTATAGGTCGCTAAATCGTATTATGATATAGCATCGCTTGAGTAGTTACGCTAATCTATGTTTCAGGGCAAAGTAACGTTTATAAAAATTGTGTTTAGCTTATGCTCGTCTCGCACAATCTCGTTGAAATCTTCATAAAATTTAAGCTAGGAAGCTGAAATTTGGAACATTTACTCCCTAGAGATTCCAAAGTGATGGAGTGTAAAAATATTTTATACGCCCACTGCCACACCCATAATTAAGAAATAACTGTTCTAACTGCTATAATGCGCTAAGACCTTTACAAAATATTTAGACATTTTTAACAAATTTTCCATATGCCATATTTGTATACAGTATGATACTCTATCCATATCCCTTTATGCCCCAAAGAAAAAAGCATTAAGAAGATGATGGATAGCATTTTATTTCAATCTATTAAATTTAAAAAAATAAAAATAGTTTTTGAAAAACGCCGACAAAAAGTAGGCGTGGCAAAAGTTTTGTATGACAAACTTATAAAGGAGGGTACTGCCTACATATCTTGTGAAGGTTGTAACAATCTATCTCTCTAACTTTAGCTTTAAAACTGTTTTTTTCTAAATTGTGGGCGTGGCAGTGTGAGGGGGTGTTAAATAGGGTATAAAAATATTTTTTGAAAAAACGCCGCCAAAAGTTGGGAAAATATTGACTAAATATGTTTTTTAACATTTATTTTTCGGTTTCTATGAAAATTTTCGAAGAAAACAGCATTTTAGTGAAAAATGCCCACAAAAAGTAGACGTGACAAAAAAATGTACGTAACAAACTTATAAAGCAGGGCGGTGCTTTAAGTTAATGAAGTTTTAACAAATTGCTCTTTGTAAACTACAATAATAAATATTTGTGAAACAGAATAATTCGATTTTTCTACAAATTTGTTGAATGTAATATCACAGCCATCTGCCACTAGCCATGTTCTGAAAAACAACATGCGGCTAAAGTTAAAAGTGTCTTAATTTAGCGATTAAAGCACGCATTAACGAATGCGATTCGACGCATTCTGAAAGCACTGTTGACTGTATATGGTAGAATTCGGGATCCTGGTAAAACTGATTCATCATTGCCGTTTGATGATACTGGAAAGAGTACTACCACGCGGTAAATATTCAATCTCATTTTCTACCTAATTTATTTATATACGATTTTTTAAATATACAAGGTGGCGCAAAAGTAATCCTCCTATCAGAAAATGCTATAAATTTTGCGATTGGCCCCTAATGTCAGTTCTGTTTTGACATTTGTGTAGTAAACACATGCGAAATACACGTTAATAAACAATGTTACGCTACACTGCTCCAGAACGCGGAATATTGGTGACTATTTATTTGAGCAATAATCGGTCGCTGACTTTGGCACAACGTGAATTTCGTCGCAGATTTCCTAGCCCTCCAACGCCTACTGGTGAAACACTGCGACGTTTAGCCGCTCGCCTCGAACAGACTGGCACAACACGAGATGCTGCCAGGCGTGGCAGACCCCGGAGTAGCCGTTCTGCAGAGAATATTGCTGCTGTAGCCGAAGATGTCATGGAAGCGCCGTCGACATCGACCAGACGACGTGCCACGCAAATGGGTATCAGTCGACGGTCTTTACGGACGCAACTTGATGAATTGGGATTGGAAAACATGTGGTTCCAACAGGACGGTGCAACGGCACACACTGCACGTGCCACAACCAATATGCTGAAGGATGCATTTCCCGGGCGCCTAATCTCCCGTTTTAGCGATTTGCACTGGCCAACAAGATCGCCTGATTTGACCGCTCCAGACTTCTTTTTGTGGGGCTTTTTGAAGTCGCGGGTTTATGTCAACAAGCCTCAGACTCTTGCAGCTCTTAAAGACAATATCCGTCAAGAATGTGAGGACCTATCGCCGGAAGTTTTGGCCAAAGTGATGGAAAATGCCATAAAAAGGGCTCAAATGACAATCAACTGTGGCGGCGGCCATTTACATGACATCATATTCTCGACTTGATGTTAAAAAATTAAAAGACCAAATAAAAATAATCCACAAGAAGAATCAAAGTTTTTCATTTTTTGTTTTCAATTACAGGCAAAAAAACATCGGAAGGTTATTTTTGCGCCACCACCTTGTATATAACAAGTAATCCTTATGGAAAGTGAGCCAATGTCTTATCAGTGGAGAGAAAGTTTTACGTGCGAACATTATTAAAACATATTATCGAAATTCCGACTAAGGTGGTCGCAACGTGAAAAGTTAGAACGTGCGCACGCTTTTTCGGAACTCAAGCTGCCAACCAGACAAATGAAAAACCAGTATCTATCAAGAACCAAAATGTCTATTCAGTGCCGATCCGATGAATTGGGCATCAACCCGACTTATTTTCCGGTTAGATTTGCGCCCACATCTGTATAAGATGCTGCTGATGCAAAAATTAAAGCCGGACAAACATAGGCAACGCCGTGAGTTCGCTAATTCGACGCTGGAAATGATGCGGCCATTTGAATGATAGGCTATAATGTCAGAATCAATTTTATATATCACACGGTTGTTGTTTTATTTATCGTTCTTATCTGGTAACCCTTTAGCTTTATTAATTTAAGCTAAATATTTGTGAAATTTGAAGTGCAAATCCGAGAGAAAAGAAAAACTATGTTAGAAGTTCTCTGCTTCTTGCTTTAGCAATACAAACTTATTGAAAACTGCAGAATCAATAAAAAGGAATGCTTTACTGAACTGAAGGATATCACAATCACAAGATCAATAAGGACCTAAGTGTGGCAGGGAGGAGACTGTTCTTCCTTGTCAACCCATCTTATGTTATTCTGGCAGTTCTGCTTTACGGTGCCGAGTCCAATAAGTTAACAGCCAAGTATCTACTTCAAATGACGGACCAAGGTAGGAATAAAGTATGTGCAAAAAACGTTATGGTACGTAGTACATTTCTAATATATTGAAAGAGAAAAATCTACCATCCCGTTTTGGGAGGCAGGCATTAAAGAATTTAACTATACTTTAAAAAATTGGATAGAGATAAAGGAAATCTACCCTTAAGCAAAAATGGCAAATTAAGCCCCATAGCCGGTCCAAAGAAAACATATGCACATGTTGCTTCGACAAACGTTGCAAAACCAGTCGAAACCCCCAAGCCTCCCAGCAATGTTATGGAGGATATAATGCAAAGAATTCTTAACAGAATGGAAGATATAGAAAAGAATAATAAGAAAATTCTGGAAAGAATATCTTTCCTTGAAAAACCATACAGTAATAAAAGAACTGTACCTAAAAGATCATAATGGCTAAAAACATACAAATCTTGTTATGGAATGCCAATGGCCTCGAGAATCGCAAAGATGAATTACAAGCGACTCTCGATATAAACAAAATTGACATATGTCTAGTCTCCGAGACACATTTTAAAATTGGAACAAAATACAAGCTTCGCGGATACAAGACATACCATACCCCACATCCTCACAATGCAGCAAGAGGAGGGGCCGCAGTTATAATTAAGGAAGGTGTTAAACACGATGAAGATGAAAAATACCAGTCGTGTGAAATGCAAGCCAAATCCGTAAACGTAAAAACAAGCACCGGGCAGATAACGGTAACAGCGGCATATTGTTCTCCTAGCTACAGACTGAAACAAAACAATTTTGAATGCTTCTTACGCAAATTCGGAAATAAATTCATAATAGGTGGAGATTTCAACGCTAAGAACAAATCTTGGGGATCAAGATTAACAAATACAAGAGGAAGAGAACTCCTTGAATCTATTAAAAAAACCAATGCTAACTACCATTCAACGGGAAATCCTACTTACTGGCCCACAGATAGGAACAAAATCCCGGATGTTGTCGACTTCTTCATAACTAAGAAGATTTCTTCAAAACTACCCAAGTTAAGGAAGGGCCAGATCTTGACTCAGATCACTCATCTGTGCTGCTTACACTTGGTAATAAAATTATAATGAAGGAACACAACCCACGTCTAGTAAACAAACTAACTGACTGGATATATTTCAGATACCTAATAGATGAATGCATCGAACTATCTACAACAATTAATACAATAGAGCAATTAGAAAGCGAAGTACAGTCCTTCACCTTAGCTATACAAAAGGCTGCATGGGCTGCAACGCCTGAACTAAATAGCAAAGTAAAAAGAAACGTGTATCCCAAAGAAGTCTGCGACATTATATCAGAAAAGAGAAGAGCTCGCAAACGATGGCAACTGACAAGAGCTCCGAGTGATAAAAATAGACTTAATAGTTTAAACAATAAACTCAGAAAAAAGATAGCAGAATTTAAAAATGCATCGATGGAAAGATACCTTACAAATCTGACAAACGATGCTAGTACACAATACTCACTGTGGAAGGCTACAAAAAAAATGAAAAGACCAACGGCATACATTCCGCCAGTGAAAAACAGCAGTGGTAACTGGGCTAAAACAAACAAACAAAAGGGGGATCTATTCGCGGAACACCTTGAAAATGTCTTCCAGCCATATGACGATAATGATAATTCCCAACAAATGGAAGAAATGTGTGAAGACGAGAGATCGATTCCAGCAGTAACCTCTAGGGAAATAGCCAAAGAAATAAAAGAAAAGATCAACCCGAAAAAAGCTCCCGGATTTGATCTAATAACGGGTGAAATTCTGAAAAAACTGCCTAAAAAAGGTATGAAAAAAATGGCACAGATAATAAATGCAGCGTTCAGACTAAGGTATGTTCCACGTATGTTGAAGGTCGCGGAAGTTATTATGGTACCTAAGCCGGGCATATTGCCCAGTGAAGTAACGTCATATCGGCCGATATCATTGCTGCCAATCCTTTCTAAGCTATTCGAAAAAATCCTTCTAAAACGACTCCATCCGATTCTAGAAGAAAAAACACTGATCCCAAACCATCAGTTCGGATTTAGAAATAAATATTCAACTATAGATCAAGTCCACAGAATAACTAATATAATAGAAAAGGCAAATATGCTCTACCATCTTCCTTGATGTAACACAGGCTTTTGATAAAGTCTGGCACAAAGGATTAGTTCGTAAGCTACAAAAATATCTTCCAAAACAGTACTCTGAAATACTGGAGTCCTATTATTATCCTAAGTCCTAAGATTATTTAGAATTAAACAAGAAGATGAATACTCAGCATCGAAACACATTAAAGCTGGAGTACCGCAAGGAAGTGTGCTGGGACCTGTACTATTTCTCCTATACACGAACGACCTACCACAAAATGAAGAAACTACTGTTGCCACTTATGCAGACGATACTGCTGTACTTGCAGTAGGAAAAACCTTGCAGGAAGTTACCGAAAAACTGCAAAGGACAGTAAATGATATATCTAATTGGACCAACAAATGGCAAATAAAATTAAATGAACTGAAGTCGGTTCATGTTAACTTTATAAATAAACACGTACAACACATACCTGTGTATATAAATAATAAAATGGTTCAGCATTCGAACTCAGCTAAGTACTTAGGCTTGACTTTGGACGCAAAGTTGCGCTGGAAAACTCATGTCAAGAAAAAACGTGATGAACTAAATTTACGATATATTAAAATATATTGGCTCATAGGGAGGTATTCATGCCTCTCAATCCACAATAAACTGCTTCTCTACAAGCAAATATTAAAACCAATTTGGACATATGGCCTCCAATTATGGGGTGCACAAGTAAGTCCAACCTTCAAAGCATACAATGCTTCCAAAACAAAGTATTACGCAATATTGTTAATGCGCCGTGGTACGTACGTAACGCTGATCTACATAGGGATCTAAAAATTGAAATGGTAGAGGACGAGGTTCGGAAGGTCGCTAGAAGACATGAAGTTAGGCTTCGCAACCATGCTAATTTAGAAGTAGTCCAACTACTTAATAATACTAATTTAGTTAGAAGATTACGTAGAGTAAAACCTTTTGAACTAGTTAACTAGGTGAAAAGAAAAGAAATATGTAACAACATAATCACACTAACAAAGTGATAATGAATTAAAAAACAAAAGGCAACAAACCAAAGTTAGTTCCTTAAAACTGTACGTAAGTAAAGGGTGATTTTTTAGCTGGTTTGGTTTTGGCAACACTGGTTTTGACAGCTGACGTGTGTTTAGTACCTTGTGTCACTGTCAAACAGCTTCAGTTTGGTTTGCAATTTAACCATGGATCGTCTTACAAATGAACAACTCTTGCAAATTATTGAATTTTACTATCAAAATTCGTGCTCGGTTCGAAATGTTCATCGCGCGCTGCTTCCATTTTATGATCGGCATTCTCGACCTTCTGAGCAGTCTATTCGGAAGATTGTGACCAAATTTCGCACCAAATTTACTTTGTTGGACATTAAACCACCAACACGTTTACGTACTGTGCGTATTGAAGAAAATATTGCGGCCGTATCAGCTAGTGTGACAGAAGACCGCGAAATGTCGATTCGGCGCCGTTCCCAGCAGTTAGGCCTTTGTTACAGCACTACGTGGAAAATTTTGCGGAAGGATTTGGGCGTAAAGCCTTTTAAGATACAGCTGGTGCAAGAACTAAAGCCAGCCGACCTACCACAACGCCGAATTTTTGGTGAATGGGCTCTTGGAAAGCTGGCCGAGGATCCGCTTTTTTATCGAAAAATTGTGTTCAGCGGTGAGGCTCATTTTTGGTTGAATGGGTACGTAAATAAGCAAAATTGCCGCATTTGGAGTGAAGATCAGCCAGAAGCATTGCAACAGCTACCAATGCATCCCGAAAAAGCCACTGTTTGGTGCGGTTTATGGGCCGGCGGCATTATTGGGCCATATTTCTTCAAAGATGATGCGAATCGCAGCGTTACTGTCAATGGTGAACGCTACCGAGCGATGATAACAAACTTTTTTTTGCCCGAAATGGAAGTTCTTGACTTGCATGATATCTGGTTTCAACAAGACGGTGCCACATGCCACACAGCACGCGAAACAATGGCGCAATTGCGAGGCGAGTTTGGTGAACAGTTAATTTCACGTTTCGGGCCGGTCAATTGGCCGCCTAGATCGTGCGATTTGACACCATTAGATTATTTTTTGTGGGGGTATGCCAAGGCTAATGTGTATAGGGACAAGCCCGCTTCGATTGACGCACTGGAAGCCAACATCCATGCATTCATTCGTGAGATACCGGCCGATATGTGTGAAAGAGTATGCCAAAATTGGACTCAACGGATGGGCTACCTGAGACGCAGCCGCGGTCAACATTTGCATGAAATTATCTTTAAACATTAAATTGCAAGGTTCAAACTATCGATTCAAATTAATATTTCATTTATTTTTTCGAATTTTTTGTGTTTTTTTTTTAAAAAAAATTCTAAACCTCTTAAAAAATCACCCTATACATTAGTACATATTAGAACAAAATTGCTGATTAGTCTGACGACTAGGTGCGATTATTGGAAGGATGGTAACACCATGCCTTCCCTGGGTGTTTTTAGTGGGTGTTTCCAGTCCCACACTATCGCAAAGCTCGCATGCGATGTCTATCAACGATTTTCACCTAGCTACACGCAAAAAAAAAAAAAAAATACTTTAAAAGCTACAGCTTGCTTACATACAGTTTACAAGCCTTCTTTGTGGCTTAACTATCTCAGTTATGAGTTTATGATTACTTCTACTTCCAAAACTGAAAGTTTGGCATAGTGACACTAAGTGAAACTTATTTCATATCGCTGAAATAGTAAGGTATAAAAACAGCTTACGCTGCACTTAGAGAATGTTGCAAGTTATGTCTTGCAATAACAATTTAAGTGAACTAAGTTATGATGCAGATCTAAGAACAGAGTACCAGCAAACGGTTACTAAAATGCAATTTCATCCACAACTCTTGGTCTCGACTTAAAGTAGATACAATAGTTCTAAGAGCACCAAATAAACACAATCCCCTTGCGATATAAAGAAAATAAGTTGCCACCAAAATAATCTTTTAAGTAAAACAAAAGCTACGACCATAACAACAAGACACACACGAGGAGAAACCTCGAAAAGTAATAGCAGAAAATATCCTGGGATAACCATTGTCACCATTCTCGTCACGCATCGGTCATAACCGGCACAATACACACACACACACATGTGCTGGTACACCCACTCGAGCGGCAGGCGGTCGGTATCTGCCTGCCAAGAGTCAACCTCATGTGAATAACGACAATGACCATAACGTTCATTCGAGCAGGATACGGGATAGAACAAAAATGAAATAAACATGTATATTATGATTGTTCAAGTGCTTAAAGGCAATGTTATGGCATAGCAAGCAGCAAGCAGCAAGCAACCACACACACAGCACTGACCCAAGATCCTGGCTGAATGATGCAGAACGATCCAACCTTGTGTAGGTATGTGTGTCATAAAAGCGGACGGATATGACATGACGATTATATGAGGTTATAATATTGCACAAGTATGTGGGTGCATGTGTAAATGCTCTTGTGTCCTTTAAAACGAACCTAATGTCATGGCTTAGGGTCAATTTCTTTGAATGCTTCAGCCACACCAATCATTTTTTTTTTTTTTTTCTTTATTTTTCGTACTCGTATATAGGGCAATTTGGGTCTTTCTTTAGCCTTAAGGTCTGGCTGAGTTCAGGGTTCTTGAGTAATTTTATTTTTCTACTCTATTAAGCCTTTTCCATCTCTTTTAGATGGATATTGAGGTAAAGTTTGGGTTCTCGTGCTACGGCAATAGAATGATGCGCTACGGGCGGTTGCGGTTGGGAAAAAAAAAATCACTTCACATGTCATATCGCAAATGGAAGGATGTTTTTTGTCGTCGACCATGGCGAGAGCTCACGCACAGGTTTGTGACAATTATTTTGATTTCCTTAAACGATGTTGAATCAGGACATACCGATGTTATGGTTGACTGAAAATTGCTAGTTGTGTTTGGTTGCTGATGGCAATTTATTACGAAAGAGGTCGTGATGAATTCGTCCGCTTGGACGTTGGATATGTGTGAATTTGCTGGCGTTTGCGTGTTGCGTGAAAATTGCATATTGAGGGCAATTAAGGATGCAACGTATTATTTTATTTTTAATAGTAGTTTTCACTTTGGAAAGTGAAAGTGAAAGTGATTGTGATATTGTTTGGGACGTGATAAACCGTTTACACTTTAAGTGGAAAATAAATTGTAAAAATAAGTTGTCGGAACAGCGGTTGAATATGTTTAATAAAAAATAACTTTTGTATATGTATTGACACATATTAAGATACTAAGATATTATGGTGACAGCGAAGCAGACGAAAGGAGGTGTGCCCCCACTAAGGCACTGGCACTATCTCTTGATCTGGGAGGCAGCGGTCAAAACATATACTACTATCGAATTGCTTCCAAATACTTAAATCACATGTCTGAGCCAGACAGGGTTGTTTTTTTTTTTAGAGAGTGGGGCTGATTAGCACTGCGACCAGGATAGATCTTTTGTGCACTTACTATGAAGTACGTAATTTATTTGGTATGGCGACAATCATCAACTTTACGATTGTTGAGGCCAATGATTTGGCAATATCCTGAGGTTCTATGAGTCCTTTGATGAAGCATTTGAGCCTCTTTTGGATTATTGCAGGGCATTCGCATAGGATGTGTTCTAGCGTTCCAGGTTGTTCTAGGCCGAGTCGACACACATCTGTAGAGCTTTTTCCCATTTTCATGAGACGATGGTTTAGGGCGCAGTGACGAAACGAGCAACAGACTCTGAAATTTCCGGGGCTTAGAAAGAGCATGGCGCTACGAGTTGGAGTTTGTGCGAGTCATTAACTGTCCAACCAAACTAAATAGTTACGAAGCAACCAATAGCCGCAGATAAGATTGGCGTCGCTGTTGATGACCATGTTGATGACCATGTAAAACGAAAAGAAGAAGAATAATATACGAGATTCGGACATACTTGGACCCATTGCCTAATATGAGGCAAGGCATGAGGCTAAAGGTATTATGCAATCAGAACCGAGTGAGACTGTACTAGTAGACATGACCCTGGGGTTTTGAGGCAATGAGCAGACGGATGAGCTTGCAATAATAGGAGGATGGCTACTCAAGTCTTGAGAGACTCTCTTTGCTCTATGGCCACTTTTCGACTGTAAGAGTTCCGCAAAGTTTAAAAAAAATTTAGGAGGGATAGGCCTAGACTCTTAGGAGGAATCTTGACATTGCCTCTTGTGGAAACATGCAGGCTGTTGACGATATACCGCACATATTGTGCGAATGCGAGGCAATCTAACGTACTTGTAGGAAATTCTTAGGGAGACACTTTTTCGAAGCTTTGGAAGAAATGTACGGTACAAACTTCAAAGGCTTCGTTGGCTTTTTTAGGGTAATTGGATGCTTTAAGAGGTAAAGTGTTTAGGTTTTTTGTCTACCGTTTGAGTACATATTCAACCGGCGGTTCCCAAGGGATCGCAATGGGCCCGCTTTTGGTGCCTAGTGGTGACTCTTTCAACACACCCCTGCCTTAACCTAACCTTGCTTAGTATGAGAAGAATATAATACAGCAGATTTAGCACGAAGTTAACAGGTTAAATAAAAACGACACCACGACTGCGAAGAACGTTTTTAGGATCAGCCACATAATCAGCTGCAACCAAGGTCGCTTAGGAAGTCTGAAATGTATATAGAAATCAATGTCAGCTCTGACTACATTTGTCCCTTAATGGAAATTGACGTACCATTCCTTTTCTAGCAGGAATCAATGGAACATAGGCCATCAAGAAGGATACACGGTACATATAACTACATTCATACGAACATAAGCAAAAGTGAGAGAATCTCTGTTATAATATCACAAAAAAGGCTGGCAGTAAAGATGGCGAACCCTGTCCTCAGCCCTGTCATCCCAACTCATACTGTCCGACCACCAGACCACCGGGTATTTAGAGAGAAAAATCCTCTTTTCAGCTTAGAAAAATTGATTCTTGTGCGAGAACACCCTGGGAAATAACGGAATACCTTCGGGTGTGCTTAATTCCTTGCCAATATATCTTCTCAGCTGTTGCAAAGTCTGGATTACAGGTGCCTCAAGGAGAAATCTTCCCCAGATGCTGGAAAACGCAGTGGTTTCTACATATCAGCAAGAGGCAGTTCTTCTGACCAGGAAAAGCATTTGCAAATCGTCACTGAAGTATTTTGTTAAAGTGAATTAGGTACTAAGGATTGGCCCCTAACATGACGCTCACTTTTTGGCAGCTGATAAAGTCAAAACTTAAATACGCAGAAGTCAAAGGCATGCCGTACATACTTTTGTATGAGTGCGATATATGGGTCGACATAGTGTGAAAAGAAAAATACAGAAGGCAAATGGTAAGCTGAAATCGAAACAGAAACGATGGCAACAAAATATGGAAAGCAGCAGGTCCTAAAGCAGAGGTCGATGGACAACGAGATTGATCGGAGTGATGGTGGTTGACTGAAATGTTATTTCAAAGCTTGAAAAGCTTGAAAGCCAATGAAAGCATTGGCGACATCACTCCAGAGAACATAAGCGGGAAGTTTGAAATGAGCTAAGTAATCTGGTAGAAGAAGATATTTAACTCAACTGGAGTTCAATTGGAGGTTCCTAACTGCAGCTAAAAAGGGCTCTAACCTGATATAATGCAGAGAGAAGTTCGTCTGGGGGTCAGATCATTCCACTGCCACTGCTAAGTATTTAAATGTATTTTCTCCTCCCAAAAAAAGTCTGTATGAAAGAAAGACCTAGGTCCTAATGTGGACAATTTTTGCATTTCTAATAAAAAAACACACTCATTTATGCTTTTTTTTGAAACGCAAGAGTATTGCAAATATAACCAATAAACAGCTACTCGATTCCAGCGTTTCCTGTTCGCCCCCTCGAAGAAGTATTTCATAATACGCATTCCATTGTTCCGGATAATGAACAAACGTCTTAAAACTCAACACGAGTTCGATATTATTCCCTCTATTTTCCACAGAGCATGTGGCACAATTCGTCAAACATTAATTGAGGTATTACCACGGAGCTTTTAACACACAGGTTGGCTGGAAAATGTGTTCCAAGAAATAACAACATCAGTAATCCATCTTCTTTCAAGGCCTTCATCGTCGAAAGGGTTTAAAAGCGAATGGAACCCCCTTCCGTATTTCTTACAGTTTTTTTTTTTTTGTTTTTTTTTGTGCAAACTCACCTCCTGACATTAGCGATATCACCCCTTTCAACAGCCAACAGATACTTCTTCTCCTCCATCAAGAGTGGCTGTGGTAATCCCATCGGCAATAACCCTCCATAGCAGCTGGGTTTCCTGTTACTCATCTCATCTGTGCCGGTAATCGTACTGCCAATGGTATTCACCTGTCAAACAAGAGAGAGAAAGAAGAAAGAAAAAAAAAAACCGATTAGCATCATCCCATCTTCGATCACAAAAGCATAAAAGATGATAGCATCCTTTTCTTCTTAAAGCAACAACAACGGAAAAAAAACCGCCATCTTTACACCTTACATGAAAATGAAAATTTTATTTACTCAACGACTCCCCCTCTAAGCCCTCTAGGATTCACAAGATATGAAAGAATAAAGCATTTTTTATGACTCGAATATAAAGAGAAAGAAAATAAAAAAAAATTTACGCAAGATTCTGCTGACACTGCGTGGAGGCATTTTAACAAGCTTCACTGTATGTGTACGGTGGAGGTATACTTTCGCTCTATCTCAAGTGTTTGCATTTGTTTAGCGATGGCAACAAAAGTACAAGAAAAAAAAAATAAGCAATATTATGTGAAGAAAAAGGATACAAATATGCATTATAATGAGGAAGGAAACACAGCATCCTGTCGCTGTACCAAACGACTACGGCGACAAACTACCCAACAATATTTGATACTTACACCTGCAGGAGCCTTTTTCTCGTTAGTCATTGTTGTTTGCTTCTATTGTATACCGTCGAGGACTTCTTGCTGTTGTCGTTGGTGTTTGTATCTTCTGCTGCTACTTCTTTGGACTAATTTTTTCTTTAAGGAATTTGGGACGACATAGGATCAGCGCGATGGCGAGTGCTGGGCGCCCCCATCCAAAGTCTGGACAGAAGTATTTGATTTAACTATCCCCCCCGTCCAGTCGTGTGCAGGGATTTAACACAATAGTCACGGCTTGACAATGGCGACAACAATGACGTTGTTTGTTGTTTTTCACCCACTAAAGCGGGGCGATATTTCCTTGTAGTAAACACCTAAAAGAGATAAGGGTAACAGGCCGTTTGAGATATTTTCAAGTAAATTGGTATTTAGTATCTCAAATTTTAGTTTTTATGAATTTTAAATATTTAACTAGATGGTAGAACCCTCTTCCTTTTTCTTGGAATACCAGGAATCTACTCCTACCGGAGCATACTTTTTGATGCATGTACACATGGAAGTAATAAGACGATCTTAACATCGTCAAAAACGGATGCCATGCGTTCGGGTCATATCATACTGGAAAGGCATGGTTTTCTTTCAATGGTGTGGAGACAAGAAAATTTGTCCTACATCATATTTTACGCGGCGTTTATATCATCCAGCGGTATGGTAGGATTTGCGCTGCTTTTTTAAGAAAATCTAATTCATTTAAGACTAGGCTATGCACGCGTTAGCTGTCGTCAGCACCTTTAAATTATTTATAACAAGATTGATTCGAAATGCAAAAACTAGACAAAATCTTTAGAACCGTTTTTGAGAAAATAATTACTTATTAAACAATTTGTGAATTGCTAAAGGAAACCAGGAAAATGACGCGATAAGTTACGCCAATCTCAATCTTGTTGAAATGTCTAAGGCGTATTTGGGAACAATTTTTGGTTGAGATGCTTTAGAGCACCTTTTAATAGAGTAGTTTTTAGATATTAGCCGATGTTTTGTGAATATTGCAACATTATTGTTTTCTTTTCATATTAAAACCAAACCACAGTGAGTCTAAAACAACGTTCCGATTATTGTCCAACTGGCAGGTTGAAGAACTCAAAACAGAGTCGACAACAGGGAGCTCTTGTCCAATCAATGTTAAATTTTCCAATTTATGTGATGAGCGATGAATGTCAAATGACTTCCATTGCAAATATTGTTTTCTACGAGTTGTTACAAATAAAGTGCACGACTGCGTAATACGACTACGAGGATACACCTCACTGCCCTGCTCTCGGTCACTTGAGGAATAGAACAAAACATTAAAGAATTGATAGATATCTCGCTCTATAGTCTGTACAGGTTTCTGGAGACATCGGAGATGGCTTCACTGAATTGAGTAGCTGTTCATTTTCCTGAATGTCTAATGTAAAAGTCTGTAAAGGTTTTATTTAACCCTCGACCCGTGTACTGGGCACTGAGTGCCCAAAAGAAATTCAAATCCAATTTTAACATTCACATAGGTCTATGACATGCAAGGAAGATATGGTTTTTTAGGGAACGATATGCCGAAAGTACGATAAAGGTGTGATCGCCATTTTTGGGCTGACCTTTTCGGTGTCATTTAAATGACTAGGAAAATGGCGGACCAAATGACATGCATTTTGTGCCATTTAAATGACGGAAACAAATGGCCGTGTGATCGCTCTTTAAACAATTTGTAAATGATGACGGCTAGGACAAATGACTAAACTTTGTGGCTGTTGTGTCATTTCTCTAAAAAAGACAAGTCACGAAATTTCAGCTATGCCATTTTCCTACGTAAATGACAAATGACGCAGCATTTAATATGATTTTTGTGCTTTCATTTGGATTTTTGTCTCGTGGCGAAAGACCCTAATAATTAATAAACTGTTTTCTTATTGTCATCATCAATTGCAAATGGTAGAATGTTTTTTTATTCCCACACACATAATATGGTAGAACAAGCAAATAATGACATTCTTGAGAAATGTCCTTGAATCCTTTTTCAATGTTCCAAGGACCTCCGAGTGAAAGTTCATAGCAACAGCAATTTGATACGTGATTTTATAGACATTTACAAAAAAATGTTCTTTTTTAAGGATTCCAGGACCTTTTTCGATATTCCAAGGAACTCCGAGTGTATGAAGTCACATATCGCATTTGGTTCTACTTTCATTTAAGGCCCATATCATGCGGGTTGAGAAGAAATATTAATAATTTCTGAATGGCTCATTTTTTTTCCACCACAATTGAGGCAGGCTGATATCCTTATATAAACATATAGTGGACATTTTTTATATAAAATTTTTTTTTCATTTAATTAAAAAATTCGTACTAATTGACAATAGCTATATTTTCGTCATTGGTCATTAAAAGTGACATTTGTCATTTTGATAAGGCATGTCATTACCATGTGATCGCCATTTTTTCACTCGTCATTTAATGGCACCTCAACGGAATATTTTAAATGACTCGTCGTGTCCGTCAATGTTAGTCATTGCGTGTGATCGCCATTTTTTCGGCAATGACCAATGACGAATGGTAGCTCCAATGTCGCTCTAGAGCGCCATTTTTTCCTGACGTCACATCATCATTTGATGGAGGATAATTATTAAACATTTTCTTCGAATGACATTTTTATTTATGGTAGGAAGATAACTAAATGCTTTCTAGTGTAGGATCCGCAATAGAACACGGATCCTGTAGATCACAATAAATTTACCTCTAAACTAGTAAATATCTTGGAGTAATCCTCAATACTTTGGACCAAGCATGTCAAGTCGAAAACATTCAAGACTTTGTCAGTTTTCTGGTTGTAGAGAGCCTCGGTTGTTTAGTGGAATAAGCTTTCACGAAAAACGTCGTTGTTAATGGTATTCTTGGGTTCCATAAGAGTTTTCGTAGAACGCTCTAAATGCTCTTTCGCCAAGTTCAATAATGGTTTCTCCCAGGATCTCGTCGCATTTTCAGAAAACCTGTTAGAGTTAAGTTGATGGTGTGTTCGTGGAATCTATGCTTCTCGTTAGGTATTTCAAGAAGTGACAATAGCTATGTAAATATTATATTGTAAAAACAAGCAGAGGGCCAAAGAATGCATATGTGTCTGTAGCGACTACCAAGCTGCTCGCAATTCAGATAATATCTTTTCCGACAGATATGAACTAATTTTATAAAACTGCCTTAAGAAATCCCATGTCCAAGACGATTGATGACATTTGGTGGACTTCTTAGATTCTTTTGAATTTGTATTTTCAAAGCTGCATACCCTTTAGTTAATACCTACGTTAGGCCGCACATATTCGAGTAACAACTCTAAATTGTATTTGCTTCTCCCAGCTGTGTACAACTAGTATTTTCGCACTTGAATAGCATCTGGGGATGCCTTGCCTGTCAACTTTAGTGGAGGAAAAATCGCTTGGGAATAAATAAAAAATTCACAATTTTATCGTGGAGGTAAGACGAGGTGGAGGTAAAACCAGGACCAATCAAGAAAGCACTTCCTTAAATTTGCATGGTCTTTCTTTTCGTTGTGAAAGAGGGAAACTTATTTTTAAAAAAATTACCTTTCTATTTCAGTTCTAAATTAACATTTTCCCGTTCATGGAACGCATTCGTTTATGAGAAAATTTTGTCATGTATCAAAATTCTCGGTGATTTGTTTACCAAAGCCGCTTATACCGAAAACATATTTCATTTGCGAAAAAAAAAAACATTTCGGGAACTGTCAAACTTTTCATTGTCTTTTTTGCAACGCTTGCAGTTCTTAACTTTTTCTTTTGGATTTAGACATTGTTTACAGAGAAAGAATTGCATTTTGGTTTATTCATTGATTGAGAGCAATATAAGAAGAAAAAGCAATACAAAGTCGTAAGTTCTTAAAGGGGAGGAAGAATACAACTTTATCTGCATCAGCATCAGCAATGATTTAGCGTTACGTATAAATCTGCAACGTTGAGTATTTAGTTGATTCGTATTCAGGCGGCCTTAAGGACTTGAATCAGGTACAGAATCATTCATTGTTTTGCAGCAGCATAAATGGGTTGAAGTTATTATTATGACTGCAGCAAGGCGTGCGGTTCTTATGCGTTATTTTTTTTTAAATAAAATTTATGTGTGTATGGAGGTGAAAATAAATGCTCTGTGTGAACTACAAAGTACTATAGCCTTAAACATTTCGCCAACAACCGTTTGCCGTTCTAAGCCACACACTACATATAATCGCAATCACCATCCTTTTGACCACCTCTTATAAATCTAGCTTACGAAATTCCTTCTTCCCGTCGGTGATTTTGTATATTCTGAAATAAAGGTTTATTATCGATATCTTAGCTTTTAAATTGGCTACCTACATGAACCATAACTAAAAAGAAAGAGGTCTACATTTGCCAAAGTGGAACTCACTACCCCAGCTCTAATGAATTGGCGATAAATGAGCAATATTCCAATCGTCCAGAAAATCATCTGTTGCAAGCAAAAGATTGAAAATAAATTTTAACGGCAGATTTAAAGAAGATGCCCAATTCTTTGAAAGAATTTGATGAAGCAAGTCAAAACAAGAACCTTTGATTGCATCGACGTTGTTTAGAGCGAGAAGAAGATCCCCATCAGAAAGCTCCAAATTACCAATACAAGTTATGACGCTAATAAAGCTTAGGCAAACATTATTTGCGGAGAAGTAAGGTGAAGAATTCATTCCATTCGAGATTCAATGCTCTGGAAAATAATTTCTTTTGGAAAAACTTACGATTTTTATTTCAAGTTGTACTAGATTCATAATACCCACTATATTTCCTATTTCATTGGTACATAATAAACTTCTAATATCTCCACGAAAAAGTATTACAGATCAACATTTCAATATTATGTATTTCTTTATTAAGAAGACCCAAAAGGAAAAAGAGATTACAGATGCTCCGCTAATAATTAATTGATGACAAAGTCCAATGGGACTTACTAATAAACAGACACAAATTTCGACTACTAACTAATTGCAAGGTTATAGCTTTAATAGAATCGTACTAATAAACGATTTCACCTATTCATTAAGTAACCTTCGTACTTTCTTTCAATCTACTACAATTTCCATCAAAGTTGTTATCAAACAACACTAAATGTCGAAATCAATTTTGTAGTTCTCAAAAAAAAAATTCCAAATCAAATATTAAAAGTACTTCGAGTAACGAAGGTTTATTTGCCGATTTGGAAATAATTAATGCATCATCATTACTTTGAAATCCCATTATTTTTTAATTATTTTCGAATGAAGACGAAAGAATGGATCTAGTCGATCGAGACTGTGGTACAGCTAAGCTATACATACATCTGTCAAAATCGTTTCCTTCGTATATCAGTAGGTATTACCGTGTGGTAGTAGTAGTAGGTATTTTAGCACTAAGTATTATTGCTCTTGATACCCGTGTCAATGCGTTTTTAAAGCGATTTTAGTTTCATTAATTAATTGATTAACAAATAATTCTGTTAATGCAATTCTACATAGAAAGGGTTTAGAATTGAAATAATATGAGAAAACCTTAGAAACTTCTGTGCATTTTTATTTCCAACTAAAGCTCCTCATGTTATAACGGGTGATCTAAGTAGAGATTCTTTTTTCAATAGCCTTTTTTGCCAGATCACGTGTGAGTCGTGTCATGCTGTCATGTTATTTTTGTTTAGTATTGTTTGGCATTTCATAATGGAAAGACTTACGCGTGAACAACGTTTACAAATTGTTCAACTTTATTATGAAAATTCACGTTCTGTGAGGAATGTGTTTCGTGCACTTCGCTCAACTTATGGTCAACATAATCGGCCTACTGAGCGTACTATTCGCAACACCATCACCCATTTTGAGACCCAGCATTCATTATTGGATAATATTCGACCGAATAGACCACGTCCAGCACGCTGTGAAGAAAATATAGCGGCCGTAGCTGAGAGTGTACACGAAGACCGTAGAGAGTCGATTCGGCGCCGTTCGCAGCAACTCGGATTGACGTATGGAACGACTTGGCTGAAGCCGCTCGACCTTCCCAAGCGACATCGCTTCGCTCTATGGGCTCTTGAAAAGTTCCAGGAAGATCCGACGTTTTCGAGGCAAATTTTGTTTAGCGATGAGGCCCATTTCTGGCTCAATGGGTATGTAAGCAAACAAAATTGCCACATTTGGGACGAAGAGCAACCTGAAGAGATTGAAGAACTGCCACTTCATCCAGAAAAAACAACGGTTTGGTGTGGTTTGTGGGCCGGTGGAATCATCGGTCCATATTTCTGCCGGTGCGAACGTAACCGTCAATGGCGACCGTTATCGTGCCATGATAACCGACTATTTGATGCCTGAAATTGAAGCTCGTGATCTCGGCGACATTTGGTTTCAGCAAGACGGCGCCACTTCCCACACATCGCATCAATCAATGGACTTATTGAGAGAACATTTCGGTGAGCACATAATTTCACGTTTTGGGCCGGTCGATTGGCCACCAAGATCGTGTGATATCACACCGTTAGACTTTTTCCTGTGGGGATATGTAAAGTCAAAAGCTTATGCCGACAAACCCGCTTCGATTCAGGCCTTGGAGGAAAACATCACGCGTGTCATTCGCCAGTTACCAGTCGAAATGCTCGAACGAGTGATCGAAAATTGGACTCAACGGATGGACCATCTGCGACGTAGCCACGGCCAACATTTGATAGACATAATCTTCAAAAAATAAATGCCAAAGAATGTTCTTTCAAATGATAATAAACATTCTCCATTAAATTTGAAGTTTCTGTGTTTTTTTTCTTTAAAAAGGTAGGGAACCTCGAAATGGATCACCCTTTACATATCGAACCTTTTCATTTGATGAGTGTACCGAGTAGGAACTATTTTTTTTTTTAAATAAATAAAACACAACAGATTCAATATTTTAATTATGTTTAGTTCAAAATGAATTAATAATATAAATGCAAAGAATTTTAATAGCTATGGGTGCGGAGGGATATGACCGAGTCCTGATGGGCTTTGAACTACTACTGAGCTCTTTATTTGCGCATGCGTGTGTATTATTTTGCCTTATATCGTCAAATTTGTGATCTTTATCGGTAGTATGGACTGAGTCTAGACATGTTGTAATTTATTTATAGTTTCTACTTCGATGTAATTTCGTGCGTTGGTGTATTTGTTCGTCATTGTTATCCTTATTCTTCTTTCCGAATCCTACATGTATTAAAATTTATTGCTTATTAACCTGACACCTTTCAGTACATTTGTGTATTAAACTACCTACTTTAGGTACCATCATATTGTACAACAGGTAACACCTGCTTCGAAATGTCAGTCTATACTTGTGTAGTTACGACTTAAACATTCCTTTCCATACATTAAATTTTATCCTCTCAGTTGTGACTAAGCTGGGCACTAAATTCTTTATTGGTACATGATTTGTTTAGAGTGTGAAGTTTTTTATTTAAGAGTTTATTTTTAGTTTCGAGGAACTTCTAGCTGCATTATAATAAATATATTTAGAAAATTAAAACAACAACTATCAGATTTAAATCAATTTAACTCACACAAAATAAAGTGATAAAGTGTTTTTTTTTTATTCTAAACAGAAGTTTTTTGTATAAGTTTCATACGGTATTTCGAATGATATAACTGCACGTATCCATTAGCCCAAAAAAAGTTTATACCATCTCATTTCTCTTTCCTTTCTAGCACTTTTTTTCAAATAAAATCATAAAAACTCACCCGACCAGTTAAACTTAGAGTAATAATTCTATTGACTTTTTTTGAAGAAAAAATGCGCGAAAATTATAATAATTTTTTATTTAAATTTTCATCCATTTTACACTCGCAAACTTCCAGCAACTTATGTTTGCTTCACAAAATCAGACATATACATTGGTTCACTTTGATTACATAAACACTCAACATATGCAAGAGATCTATCCGTTCACCTTATAAGATATTCAAAGAAAAAAAAACACAATCTATTTCAATTATTTAATAATCGGCTTTCACTACTCAATGTTTTATTCCACACCCACGCGTTATAGAATTTAAGCACAAACCGCTTATATCGACAACTAATCGCAGTCTGATGAAGAATCTCACTCTGATTTGGGAGAAATTAAAACTATGTTCTAATGGTACCGTATCTATAATTTAAAAAAAAAAAAAAAACAACGAGAATATCTCTTGTACTTGAGCGTTTGGCATTTTAGTTAATTTGGTGTATCTCTTTAACTCTAGGTTGTGATTTGTTGATTTATGAAAGAATTTTTTTTTTTTTTTCAAAACGACGGGATGACGACTTGCGAAAATAATTAAAAGATTGATTCCGCGAATACATAAGAATCGTGTAAAGTATGTCTAAGTACGTGGTGATTTAGTGGGCGATTAATATTTGTTTGTACAAGAATTCCTCCAACTGTCTGACAGGCAGAGATGCTTGTTATGTGAAAGCGAAACAAGAAAAAATAGAGAGAAAAATAATTGAAAGGAAAACAATTGTTCAAAGGCCATTCATGGCTCGCACAATTTATTTTCGAGGAATAGAGGCGCCGCCCTCGGACTGCATGTATGGTGTTGTGACTAATCGTAATTGGATTATCCTTGGGGGGCTCAATGGCAGATTATTGATAAGCACTGCGAAAAAAATATGAAATATTGTTCTTTGTCTGGCGGCGCACATTAGTTCCATGGGCATACGGACGAAATGGATCGGCCCGGCCCATCTTCTTGAAACTTCAAATCACCTTAGTCGCTTTGCCAAAAGAAAAAAAATTAGATCGAAAGCCAAAATCATTATTTGCCATTCGAAGGCGAACTCACTTGGTTGTCGAAACCTAGGTTTTTTTGTTATATAATAACTTGTTTCGCGTTTACCGAATTTTTGGCTTACCATCGACGTGTCTGGATTTAAATCTCAGGAAAAAAGATATGAAAAGAAACTATTTTCATTTTAAGGACATACATATCTACCTATTAATTATTTTAACAATTTTATTACGCTCCAACCTGCATATTTGTAAAGGGGATAGTCAGCCTGCTTTTCACAACAAATTTAGGAAACAGGTAACTGACCAAACTTTAGAGCTCCCAATAGACAGGCGAAACGCACTTTTTCTGATCATTTCAGGATAACATTTACAATTCACTTTGAATTACCAAAAGAACTCCTCTTTAGGAATCCTGACAAGACTGACTCGAGTAAATTCTCTGAGTTGGTCGAACGTCGACTTCCAATTAACCCCATCGGTTAATTGTCGAAGGTGATACTCGTGAACGAAACAGCCGATCTTCTCACCAGGACCCTGACTGACTCCTTTAAAAAATCCTGCCCTATTAGTCGTCTCCCCAAAAGAACAAACGCGGCTAGGTGGACTAGGGAACTAAGACTTATTAGGGCCAAAAGAAGGAAAATATTTAATACAGCCAAACTGGATAATAGACCGATAAGGACTGGGATGGATATCGCAACGGCTTTAGAGAGTTTAAAAAGAAAACTAGAGCAGCCAAACGAGCATACTCTTACGGCATTAAATCCACCACAGAAGCGGCAAAACTCCGGAAAGTTCTAGCCAAAAACGCATCCACTATAGGGTACCTGTGTAAGGAAGACATAGCTGGACAGAAAGTACTCAGGAGACTCTTGATCTGCTTCTCGGAACACATTTTCCTAGAAAGTCTGCTACATAGTCCTGACGGAAAAATGGCTGCCTCTTGAATCCTTCCAACCATATAAAGGGTGATTTTTTAGCTGGTTTGGTTTTGGCAACACTGGTTTTGACAGCTGACGTGTGTTTAGTACCTTGTGTCACTGTCAAACAGCTTCAGTTTGGTTTGCAATTTAACCATGGATCGTCTTACAAATGAACAACGCTTGCAAATTATTGAATTTTACTATCAAAATTCGTGCTCGGTTCGAAATGTTCATCGCGCGCTGCTTCCATTTTATGATCGGCATTCTCGACCTTCTGAGCAGTCTATTCGGAAGATTGTGACCAAATTTCGCACCAAATTTACTTTGTTGGACATTAAACCACCAACACGTTTACGTACTGTGCGTATTGAAGAAAATATTGCGGCCGGATCAGCTAGTGTGACAGAAGACCGCGAAATGTCGATTCGGCGCCGTTCCCAGCAGTTAGGCCTTTGTTACAGCACTACGTGGAAAATTTTGCGGAAGGACTTGGGCGTAAAGCCTTTTAAGATACAGCTGGTGCAAGAACTAAAGCCAGCCGACCTACCACAACGCCGAATTTTTGGTGAATGGGCTCTTGGAAAGCTGGCCGAGGATCCGCTTTTTTATCGAAAAATTGTGTTCAGCGATGAGGCTCATTTTTGGTTGAATGGGTACGTAAATAAGCACAATTGCCGCATTTGGAGTGAAGATCAGCCAGAAGCATTGCAACAGCTACCAATGCATCCCGAAAAAGCCACTGTTTGGTGCGGTTTATGGGCCGGGGGCATTATTGGGCCATATTTCTTCAAAGATGATGCGAATCGCAGCGTTACTGTCAATGGTGAACGCTACCGAGCGATGATAACAAACTTTTTTTTGCCCGAAATGGAAGTTCTTGACTTGCATGATATGTGGTTTCAACAAGACGGTGCCACATGCCACACAGCACCCGAAACAATGGCGCAATTGCGAGGCGAGTTTGGTGAACAGTTAATTTCACGTTTCGGGCCGGTCAATTGGCCGCCTAGATCGTGCGATTTGACACCATTAGATTATTTTTTGTGGGGGTATGCCAAGGCTAATGTGTATAGGGACAAGCCCGCTTCGATTGACGCACTGGAAGCCAACATCCATGCATTCATTCGTGAGATACCGGCCGATATGTGTGAAAGAGTATGCCAAAATTGGACTCAGCGGATGGGCTACCTGAGACGCAGCCGCGGTCAACATTTGCATGAAATTATCTTTAAACATTAAATTGCAAGGTTCAAACTATCGATTCAAATAAATATTTCATTCATTTTTTCGAATTTTTTGTATGTTTTTTTTTAAAAAAAGTTCTAAACCTCTTAAAAAATCACCCTTTAAAACGGCGGGACCGGGCGGTATTATACCTGCCATGCTACAAAAGTATGCCCCATGGCTCCCGGCAATCTTTCGTAATTCTGACATCCATTCTTACCTACGGTTCAGTTAAAACCAAATGCAATCCTAATAACCTGCACAACGTGCAGAGAATTGCTTGTCTTGACATAACAGGCGCAATTAAATCCAACTAGGTCTGGAATCGCTTTGAACCTGCAACCCATTGAGCTATTCACTGAGAATGCGGCTTTGGCTGCTGGCCGCTTTCAGATTAAGAGAAAACTAAATTTGGAAACCTGGACATGTCACTTACTGATTACAAGAAACCCAGGTATGACTTCGAGAGAAATTTCAGAATCACTACACCCAAACGACAGCACTGGGACTTACCCAACAACATCATTAAAGGTATGTCTGCCTATACGGATGGTTCAAAAACAGGAAAAGGTACGTCAACACTCAGTTCTACTCTGCTGGGTTCCTGGACACGTTGGAGTGGAAGGGAACGAAAAAGGTGATGAATCGGCCAGATACGGCTCAGATATGAACTCACTACTAGCGGACGGAGAAGTGCTACCGCCTTTCAACACTACTAAGACTTTTATTGACGGAGTAACCACACAACTGGATAAGGAACAATGGAGCGGTTGCGTTATAATCCGAAGCCTGTGGCCTGAGATCAAAAAATCAAAGTTCCTAGTCTTTCTTAACAGAAATCAAATCCGGAGGTTCCTCGGGGTATTAACCGGAGACTGCTGCATCATCAGAAACATGGCTCTTTGCAAATGACTTCTGGAGAAGCAGAAACTGCAGAGACGCTAACACTAAGTTAAAGTCGTGAAAGCGACTTTATCGTCTATCAAATTATAAATAAAGTGTACGACTACGTCAGACGAAACTTTCTCGGTACATGAGTTGCGGTTTTGAATCGCCTTAAAAAGAATGGCAACATTTGCACCCACACGAAATTTTTTTAAATCCTTTTTTAAGTTTTAAAAACGGCTATAAGGATTTTGATTTAATTTCGCACACTGCACACTTTTAACCTAGCTTATTGTTTGAAATACAAAAATTGATCAAAATCTCTAGAGCCATTTTTGAACCAACGAATTTAGTTCAAATTTATGAAAATCGTTATATAAAATAAAAAGAAAATTATTTCAAAAATCAAAGTACGCAGATATGTTCAACCTAACAGATATAGGTAAATTTTGTTGAATTTTTTTTAAAAAATATTCACATATTGGCTGTTTTATAAATTACCGTTATTCAAAATCTCTTAAAAACAAATTTATAAGCTGGATCCGTTTTGTCGCTAGACATGTGATACCAATTGTCCACCTAAAAATTGTTTCTTCTGCAGCAGCCAGCCTAAGCTAAAATTCACAAGTAGCGAATAGTATTGCTATCTCTCCTTTATCAGGTGAGAGAAATAATGTGGTTCCTGGTTTGGCGAGTTCATTAGCCTTACAGTTCCCAGGAATTTCTCTATGCTCCGGCATGCAGCAATGGTGAATGTTGAACTACTCCGACATCTCCTGAAGGGACGATCTGCAGTCTAGGGCTACTATAAAGTTTTCAGAGACTGATTCCAAGGACTTGATTGCCGCTTGATTTTCAGAGAAATTGCTGATATCCTTCGAGGATATCACATTCCTCTTTAGCCAAGGTAAGACTTTAATCGCTATTATTTTCGCTTGGAACACGCTGCAATGATCAGGAACACGGAGGGAGAGACTAAGATTTTGTCTGTCAGAGAATACACCACACCCCATCCCATCATTCGTTTTTGATCACTGTGTCTTCCAAGAATGCATCCTTTCTCAGAATTATTGGTATGGAATGGTAACATGGAAGGATTTTCCGAATTGTAATTGGGGAATGGTGCAATCGATTTTTCTTGGGATATTCCTTTTGATATTTAGGATGGAAGCATGGAAGCTTTGACATGAACAGCTGTGTTGGCTGCCGTCTGTCTCCTAAAATCATCAAGGGGGGTCAGGTGAAACTGAATATCTAAGGCAGCAGAAGAAGGTGTGCGTAAGGCTCCTCCAAACCATAGGCAGACTGGTCGTTCACCTGTCCACCAGACAGCCTCCGACATACGCAAGTGTCGGTCTTATAACCGATGTTGAAGGTCCCATTTGTTCCCAATGGCTTTTTTACCAGAGAATAGTGCTACTGTGGCTTTTGTTATTCTTTCCTGGGTATTAGTCTTTCAGCTCAACTTTTTTTCCATAATCAGACCCAGAGAAGTTAAGCTTACGCCGTTGTTTATGGAGGGCGGGTGAAGTAAATATGAGGAATTTTATATTTCCTTGAGAAGAGGACTAGTTCAGTTTTGTGAGGGTTGACACCCAGGCCACATCGAACTGCCCAACTCACTAGCTTCTTAAGAGACTATTTTGAAGGAGATCTTTAATGTAAGTTACAACGATTGGAAGAAAAAGGGCCTTAAACGCGTTTTTAGATATTAACTGAACATGTTTTTCAAAACCATCAGACTACTGAAACAAATTGTGTGGATGTAAAAAAACAAAAAAGGGATGTAACGTGTCCTTGGAAACTCACTTTCTGCATTCTCTTCCTAATTTTTGAGTGAATTGTATCATCTAAATCTTGCTGCAATTACAAATGCCAGAACTGAATGTTGGGAAATCACGTTTGAATATTATTCGATGGTTTGGTTTCTGAAAATATTGCGGTTTCCTTGCACATATCCCATTCTAGATTTTGGTATAACATAGAACTTAAGGTCAATCAACATGAAATTGTAAAATTTGCACATTCACGCTTCTGCCATGAGGGGGTCGATATTATAAACGTACCAAATAATGTAATTCAATTTATTTTCTAACTATTTAAAAGGTCCGCAATCTAACTTTTTTTTGTCAACTAGTGCTTATTTCGCGAATGGTAACACTTAGCTCATGTCTGATTTGACAGATAATTAGTTTTATCCTTCCGCTGAACGAATATGGTTGTGTATGCGCTTGAACAGCGCTGGGAAATATTGCGACATAGCGACATAGATTTTGCCAAAAAAATCATATTTTCAGATGAACCTCATTTTGATCTTGGCGGGTATGTAAACCAGCAAAATTGTCGCATTTGGGGCACAGAAAACCCGCACGCATACATTGAAAAGCCGATATACCCAAAACGAGTCACTGTTTGATGCGGATTTTGGTCCAGAGGCATAATAGGGCCATTTTTTCTTCGAAAATGAGCAAGGAGTGGCCATTACAGTCAATGGCGATCGTTATCGGGCCATGTTGAAAGAATTTTTGTTCACGAAAATTGAAGAGGAGGATATTGGCAAAAACATTTGGTTTCAACAGGACGGCGCTACGTGCCACACAGCCGAAGCTACACTCGATTTTTTGCGCCCTGTTTTTGAAGATCGAATTATCAGCCGCAGAGCTGATGTCGTTTGGCCACCGCGGAGCCGCGACTTGACACCGTTGGACTATTATTTGTGATGTGCCGTAAAAGATAAGTGTTTCGCCGACATGCCAGCGACAATTGACGCTTTAAAGGACAATATTCGTGAAGCCATTGGTGAAATACAGCTGCACACAATCGATAATGTGCTTAAAAATTGGGTCGATTGTGTAGGCTACTGCATGGCCAGCCGAGGCAGCCATTTGAATGAAATTATTTTCACAAATAAAAAAGAAATTTGAGAAAATATTTAGTAGTTTTTTTATAGCATTTAAAAAAAAAAAGTTATTTGGCGGACCCTGTAAAAGTAAAGGATTTTCCCACGAGATCCTAATGTGAAACGGAATTTTGAGTTAAGCTTTTTATAAAGTCGACATAATCTTGACCGCAGTGCAAAATTAATGATACAAAGCCACCATTTTATGAGCCACCATTAGTAGTATAAAACAATCAAACCAGAAATTATTGTATCACCACGCATAAAAGCCATCAAAGTAATAATTGTATCATTTTTATGTTTAACATTTGTGCAACTCAATCAAAAGTCGATGACATAAAATAGGGAACAGCTACCAATATAAAATTGTGCCCACCAAATTAGTGTCCACTTTGTTACGCAAATTGTTGACAGAATTTTTTTTGTTTTTTATTAATTTTTTCCTCAATAAAACCGTCATTTCTGTCAATTCTGTGCAGTACACCCCCCCTTGGCCAAACAACGCACACCGCCTACACACACACACAAACACACAGACACGGTTGGATTATAAAAATATGTCCCATGTTTATTAATCCATTCGCTTCAATTTAATTTCCATCGAGAGTATGTGTTACATGCGATGACGACGATGACTACTACTGGAACAAGGACGAGGCCATAGACCAGCACATGTGTAACTCATTTCACATAGGTAACAACATATTCCATCCGGGGATTTGCATAAACTTTTCCCCATCATCAGCATTTGCACAAGCAGCACATAACGTAGTTGTTTTTTTTTTTTTGCTGGGAGGGGTTGATGGTGCACTCGTAGATCCCGCCGGATGGACATAGTGAGATGTTTGTGCAGGAAAAAAAAAATCCTGTTTTCACTTACACACAATTTTTATGACTTCATTGTTGCACTTTGCACATTTTTATATTCACTGAAGGGGTTCATTTTTTTTTTTTTTTTTTTTTTGTGAGCGATTTTCTCCACTGCACTGAATCAACAAGGATCAGGGACTATTGTGACGATTCCATATTTAAATAGAACAAAAAATAAAACTTTGTTTACGAAATAAAAAAAAAAAACTAGGGAATGGGAGTTGGTTTTCCAACATTTTACTCACTTTTTTATCGCAGAGGCAGATAGGATTTATGAGATTTATGAGATTTATGGTGCCACGAACGAACTAAAAACCCGGCTTTCTCAGACAATAGATGCGTAACGAGTATAATTGTGTTCTATTCTTTTCGCGGAAAGTCCTTTTTTCTCTGCGCTAAAATACACCATACATACACTACACTAGCACTCATCACTCATGCAAAAGACTCAAATTCGCGTAAAGGATAATCGTTGTCAACTGGTTGGTTGGTTGGTGCGGCGCTATGTCTAATCACCAGCGGTCAGCAGCGTATAAAGTGTATTCGTATTCGTATCGTAAACGTAAGATACTTGCGCCTCACGCCTCGCGAAAATGCTGTTTGCAGAGTCTCTGGTGGGCTGTCACTGTGTTTTATACCTGACGTAAGCCCATTTCTTTTGCCGGGAATAATTTAATTAGCAGCAACTAATGTGTATCGGTTGTTGCGGTTCGGTTCGGTTCGGTTCGGTTCGTTTAGAGCGAAAAATATATATTTTTTTGTTTTCTTTTCTATCGCAACGTCGTCGGTCGTGTCCAAGTGGAAAGGACAAGTGGTGTTGGAATATCTCCATTGTATTGCATTGGGATTAGGGGATGTTTTCCTATTTGACTATTATTTATATTTGTTTTCTTTGGAAAAACCGAACACAATGGTACGGTGCGGCCTGACGCGACAGGTGGGGGTCTTCTGTTTTACTTTGCAACTACATACATATGTATAAGGTAGATTTGTTGCTTGCAATTTGATATCTCGTCTAAGTTTACATGTGTAAGTTGAATGTGAGACATGGAAGTCCATAAAGAAAACCAAATATGAAGTGCAGGTACTTATTCAATTTAAAACAAATTGGGGTTTGAAGACCAAACCTTTGCCTCAATGACGTCAGTTGAGGGCATTCTTTGTGTGCTTATGGCACTTTTGGAATAGATATACTTTGTATTTCGGTCATAAATCTTTACCAAGGATCTGATGGTGACGTCACATTTGTTTAGGGCTTTAGAAAGGATAGAGACACATTCCCTTAAAAAGTAGCACAACTGACGCTGCTCTAGAGGCTCCGATGAACCTTCTAACCCTAATAGAGTGAACGTTCTCATAAGCGGACACTGGCGGTACCGAGAAATTTGTCCGCTAATGAGAAACTAAACTAAATTAAGTACATTTAAAATTGTTCTTAAATAACTCGAGGCGTACTTTAGCCCGGGTCGAAATTAAATCTCTCCCCATAATTCCAAACCCTGTCAGGGTTCAGGAGCTGGAGGTTTTGTGGAATGCGAGAATTTAAGCCGTTGCTCCATCGGTCTCGAAGTAGAGATGTATGCCATTCGAATGGCCACAATATTGTGATGAACATATGGAAGGGTCGAAGTATTTGTATTGGCAGTGACCGCCTGCACATAGTCCCCTTCCAAGTACTTCAACTCAAGAACTCTTTGAATTCAGGCGGATGACTTAACACTTAGATCTTGTTTGCGTTCCGGGTCATGCTGGAATCACGGAAAATGTGATATCCGACGAATGGGCTCGCCAAGGTTCGGAAGAAGTTTTCTCATGACCTGAACCTGTGATTGGTTCAGCCGGCATCTCTAGTAAAGGGCTCCATTGATGACTGGGTTTCCTATAGGCACAATATTCGACGCCACAATTCTTCGGGCTGCAGACAGTCCAAACTAGTTCGATCGAATTTTAATAGTGAGGGCATGCATTTTTGCGGGCGAACATGCTGCGTGGAAGATGTAAAGGTACCGTGGAGCAATTCTACTAAAGTAAAGGAAGTATCTCCCTGAAAGTACAATAGACCAATTTCTGAAGCGCGTGTACAAAGCTTCTGTCAACAGGGACTTCAAATAAATCTACACAAGGCACTTACCTATAACATTCTAATGTTAAACTTAACAAATATAATGTCTTTATTCGGCCTTATTGCAACTCAACTCCAGCAAGTCCAGTCGTGTTTTCGCTGCGCTTAGCCTACATATTGTTTTATTTCTTCTTTCCCCTTTTTGACCTCTATTAATCTATTTGCCCCATGAAGGTTATCCTCTCTCTCTCTCTAATTCATCGGCACCATCGCCAACGTCTAGTCACAATTTTCTTACAATCTTTTGTGCCTCCTCAGTTCTCGGCTCCGGTGGTAGCCCTCAATTTTCCTTGTAATCTTCAAATTTGGAAGATTACTTTATATCGCCGATTCATAAAAAACGATTTAAGAATGAAGTGAAATGAAGTATTCGGCCCATTGCTAAACTTTCTCATATCCCAAAGAGCTTGAGGTTTCGAGCTTTTAGTATAAGTATCTTATTTATCCTAGCCAACATGAGCTTGCTTAGGCAAATCAACTACCACAAATCTCGTTGAGCTTGTGTCCGTCGCCATCTAGTTCTTGGAGAATCAAGGCCGGCTTCAATTAATCATTTTTATTAAAATGAATACCTCCTTACTTGAGAGATCGTTATAATAGTGTCCGCTCCTTAGGTCCTTCCTGTCGGCGAATTTTTAACACTTCTGATGTTGCACGAGGTTGCCTTTTAGGCCGCCGCTTCTAAAATGAACGAACTTGAAAGGATGATTAAAAACTCATTTCTGTCATCTTACTTCTCATTTCCTCATCCCTAACCGCTATAGTATTATTTAACATGACCTTGACTTATTTTTTTGTGTGAAAAGAATTGTTAACAGCTAAGCATCGGTAAACGCTGCTCCCAGAATTTTATGTTTCCATTTTCAACCTATATCTAGTCCAATCACTTTGCAAACTTATCACTTGTCATTTTGCTTGACAAGGACAACAACAACAACAACCAGAATTAAAAATAATCGACGTCGCTCCTTTGGAGGTATATGCTTCAGTGCGGTATTTATCTTATCTCTCTATAAAAACTACATTCTACGTTTACATAAGCTTGAAGAATGGAGGAACGTAGCTCAGATTCTATTTATTCATTGTCGATTGTACGTCTCCCATTTCAACTAAATCTCTTCTTGAACCCTTGCAATGTGCGTTGTTCTCGTCTATTTGATCTGTCGCACTAGCGCACTTGAACCTTACCGTTTTCGATTTCAACTGCAGTACTCGCCGCGTGGAACTAAATGTCCTTCAGAGGTTTTACTAATTTTTTATGAAATTTTGAAGATTGTATTTAGCGGAATAAATGGAGTTCCGCACTCAGAAAAACAAAAATTAGTCATCCTTATCGACGAATCAAATTATTCGTAAATTATTCAATTTATGGAAAAAGCCGACTATATGTTTTTAAGGAATCTTACTACAATTCGTTCCATCGACCGACGATGATCCTTAATCCATTTATGTTGACAAACTTCAGCAGAACTAGATATTAACCTAACTGCAATCAACTGTCTCGACATAAAGACCATCCATCAACTAATAGCACCAACATTACGCATTTATTAAAAGTATATATTTAAAGGCCCCTCGCCGATCATTGTTGTCCTGATTTGCTTATCCTATAACCCCTACCCCTTAAATAACAATCCAAACAACATCGACAGCTGCTATTGGTACCCGCTCCGTCAACAGCCAACAACCAGCAACTCCGCTAATACATATTTGCAACACCTTAAATCCAAGCCGGGTAATTTACCCATCGTAAAATATAAATATTAGGTCTTAAACGGCACACACAGGATCTACAGCCTAGATTCTTACTTTTAGATGCGAATAAAAACTTGTATATGGTACTCGATCGGATTTGAATTTGGAACCCAACGCTTAGTAGTCCAAAGATTGAAAATGCTAACAATTTACACCAACATTTTCTTCATCTTTTTGAAGACAAGTCTCCCGTTTTCAAATAATTCATTCAAACGTCGTAACCCTTCCGCGATCAAGAAGTGAGTGTGAATTTGTACTGGTCAGACTATAGAATCTACTTACACTTCTTTTGAGACAATTAAGATGCTGCTGAATCTTTTAAATGCACACCAATTCACAATTCACTTTGCGGACTGCTGTAGTTCCATTGAGTGCAGCTCTCACACTCAACCAATCATAACAAATAAGGTGTGACAAAAGAGAATATCTTGTGGAGGTTACCAATTGCACTTTTACTTTCAATCACGAGAGTCGGATCTTCACATGTGAGAGTTCTCGCACGGGTATGTTACTGAAATTGATTAAATCATGCCTGAGTAAAGTAATAACTTTCAATTAGTTGATGCATTCATTTTGGTGCTTCTCTTTAAGTGCATTTGACCTCCATTACTTTCTTTTTTCTTTAAAAAGACAACGACCACAAGATAGTTGTAAAATAAACGCATACAAAGCAAACAAGCTTTGAGCAGAATAAAATTCGATACGCATTTCTGTATAATGTAATCCGAGCGATTAGACCCAAGTGTACCACCCTGAAGTTAAGTAATTTGTTGAAGCTTTCACTAAATTTGGCTCATAGAGGATTTATAACATTTAAATTTTTATGTATTCGAGAATCTCTACTGATCTGCATGGTGTCACTATAAATGTTGAAAGAATTTTAAAAATCAGTGGAGAAAGGCTAACCCCTTTCCTAGCCTCTCCTTTAGTAAGATATCATATTCAGTATATCAACGCTTATAAAATTGACCGAGAGGGTCGGTACAGATAGCTTTTACCTCTTCCGCAATTATCCGTCCGCGGAACTAAAGGTGCGATCAAACGATCATCCGATGTTAGATGACACTGTGGGTGACAGGCGATCACACGGGATGACCACTTTAGGACAAATTCTACGTTATAGTGACGTCAGCATGTCATCCGGATGACAAGTTTAGACCTTTACTGTGGACTTGCAAATTGATCTAAAAGCATTAACTCCCATTCCTGTTTCGACAGCTAAGTGAAGTCAAAATCTCGTCGGATAGAGATATCAAAAACTTTTTGGTGGAAATATCGGATTTTGATTTGGTTCGAATAGCCTATTACACGTGTTGGGCTTTGGGTGGGTGCGTACATTCATAAAGAAACATGGCGTTAACGCGCCTAAAATAACGATGCATGTAATGTGACGCGAGTCTTTTTTCCGTCTATCATGCCTCAGATCAGATTTGTGTTTGCAACAAGTTTCGCTTTTTTTTTTAGAATATGTCCACGAATCACATCCCTAAATAGGTACCGACAATACGAGTGTAACACCCTGTAGGTACCCAGCGGGAAATTTGGGAAAACATTCTCATAGAAGTTATTTGGAAGCAAAAGGTTTTTTAGAAAAACATTCTCTGTGATGTATTAACGATGCATTCAGAAGAAATCGCTGACTTACCCTTAAAGTTAAATCAAACGAATTACCTGTAATAAGTTTTTCATGTCTACGGAATTTTTTGGACATGTAGAATTTTTGCTAAGTAACCAGTTTGTACCTGCATTCTATTATGACTTTCGGATATTGCGATTCACTTCAGTGTTATTTGTAAAGCGCAGTTGCTGGGCTGTTCATTGTATTATAAAAATTTAAATATAAATAATCTCAAAGTTTAAAAAAATATTGGATAGTAAATATTTGCTGGTAAGTACTTCTTATTACATACAGCTTTTTCTGAAAAACTGCCGAATAAATGGATTTTTTTATTTATTTTCAGAAAAAATATACTGGAAAATAATGAAAGTGATCAATTTCGCCAAGTATGTTTTGCCATCTCATTACTTAATAGCAATTATAAATTATTACAACTTATTTTAGCTTTAATGCAGCCACCAAGTTTACTGTGCCCTATTCCCCAGATGCCACGCAACTTTAAGGTAAGTAGCATTATACATATATAACTAACAATAAGTGTCATAAGTTGATTTCAAAATATATTTTAATTTTTCTATAGATCCTGCCAAGGGAGAAGCAGCCTTCTAGAAATTGTCAATTTAGATACTATTTTCAATAACGGGTGATCCAAGTAGAGATACTTTTTTCAATAGCCTTTTTTGACAGATCACGTGTGAGTCGTGTCATGCTGTCATGTTATTTTTGTTTAGTATTGTTTGGCATTTCATAATGGAAAGACTTACGCGTGAACAACGTTTACAAATTGTTCAACTTTATTATGAGAACTCACGTTCTGTGAGGAATGTGTTTCGTGCACTTCGCTCAACTTATGGTCAACATAATCGGCGTACTATTCGCAACACCATCACCCATTTTGAGACCCAGCATTCATTATTGGATAATATTCGACCGAATGACCACGTCCAGCACGCTGTGAAGAAAATATAGCGGCCGTAGCTGAGAGTGTACACGAAGACCGTAGAGAGTCGATTCGGCGCCGTTCGCAGCAACTCGGACTGACGTATGGAACGACTTGGCGCATTTTACGTCAAGATCTTAAATTGAAAGCGTACAAAATACAGCTTGTGCAACAACTGAAGCCGCTCGACCTTCCCAAGCGACATCGCTATGACCTATGGGCTCTTGAAAAGTTCCAGTTGTTTAGCGATGAGGCCCATTTCTGGCTCAATGGGTATGTAAACAAACAAAATTGCTGCATTTGGGACGAAGAGCAATAATAAGAATTAAAAAAAATATTATTGAATAAAATGCACTTATTAGTCACTGTATTCGCTGTTTTATTTCTCTTGAATTTTATTCTAAGTTCATCCTCACAATACATTCTGGATTCACCCTTTTGATGCATTCTAAATACGTCTGCCAGATTCATTCTGGATTGATTCTTCTGATGCATTCAAGAAACATTCCGAGTCAGGTGTTCTAGATATTTTGAAAACCAGTTTTGTATTGCTTCCGTCCGCGGACATGCCTTAATAAAAAGGAAATTATAGGCGCAACCTAGGGGAATGCATTCTCTGCTTCCTAGGATTGCTTCAGAATGCATATCGGACGAATCTTTTACCCGCTGGGTATGTATGAATAAATTGTTCAATAGGTAAATACAACAACAAGTAGCTTACTTTAGTACTCTTACAAGATAGAGACTGCCCCATGAATGAATTAACGGCGCCAATTGGCAAGGAAAAGTTATGGAACTCCATTGTTGCATGATGGCAGAACGCTTCACGTTGGTTGACACCTGACTGTCGAATTCACACTTTAGGGACACAGAAGGGATCACCATCTTCTTTTTCCCTTTTTAAGAATTCGACACATGCACACATCTTCATTCTCAGTAAATAGCGTCAGAGCCTTTATTATGGCAACCAAAAGGATGATCACCTGCCAGAGGTAAAATAGGAGGAGCCCTTCCCTGTTAAATGACAAAATTTTGGAGAGCAAAGGAAAGCAGCAAGATGGCTATCCTAAGCCCCGTTGGGCTTGGCTGAGCATAACAATCGGGTCTCTCATTGTGAAGAACTGCAAACACCTCTGCTACTGTGAATGGCACAACGTCATGGTTGAAAGAACTTTTAAAATTTGGCCCTACCCCAGTTCTGCTTTTCGTCGCCCATTTATTATCAATAAGCAGAAAACAAGAGTTAAGCCAGAGCGCTCTTCTGGTTAACTGGAAACAGCTAGTGTCAACAGATCCACTGTTGATTTGATGTCCTATCTAAACGAAAAGTGTAACCAATCTCTTCACAAGGGAGGTGAAAATAAAATCATTGTCCTTGCTATTCCAAAGATATTTGACCGCATTTGGCATTAATCCAAGTTTAAGGTTGTTTTTTTTTACGGTTTCAAGCCCACAACTCACCAAATACAAACTGGTGCTTCCCAAGGCTCGTTTTTGTCTATTTCCTTCTCGTTTTTATTACTTTCAAATCCTAGAAAACTCAGACTCGCTGAAGGTCCGCATTATACCTACTTCCAGGAAGAAAAGCTGTTCTTGGTGTCGTGGTTGTATTTAGAAACTTGTTTCTTTCGTATCAACCATTTGTGCTTTTATAATGAAAAAATATATATTAAAAGTTGCAGCTAATTAGGTACACCTCTGATGAAAACAATTTTACATAAATAAATGTCCGCAGCTAGTACCCAACCCATTTTTTTTTGTATTGAGTAAAAGGCTCTTGCAATGTGCTGTTTTCTTCTGCGAATTTCCTTTGAGATGTTTGAATATGAATTGCGTAATAAATAAAATTAATCGATTTTCCAGGAAACATTTATTAAAAGGTGACTAGTAATATGTATATCGTTCTTTTTTTTATTTACCGATATTTGTATGAAGCTTTGTAGGGGTCTTTTGTTAATGTATTTATTGATGATGAATGGAAAGGCAAACAAATAAATAATAGCGCACCCAAAAATGAAGGCAATTTTGTATTTCAGCTGGATTTGTTTCGAACTGAATATGATGGGGAAACAATCGACTACATACTCCATATTAGGACTACATAAAATGATGTACATATGTTCAGGGTGTCCTGGTAAAGGAGGTCAATCGAACAAAAAAATTCTATTGGGGAGAGGTGTATTAGTTTTTTATCCCCTTTTAAGTAAAATCCGAAAGTAACGCTACTTGGTGTAGGAACATTTTGGATGCCCAAACAATGCTAAATACCTACTTTGCCTGAGTATTGCAGTCGTCTACTTCTGCAGACTCTTTTTCCGGGCTGTACAATGAATCAGACTAATCAGTCTAGTTTTAATACCACAACAGCGACAATCCCGGTAGAACTTGTAACCGAAGATAAATTAAACTGGGAAATTGATGCATTCTCTTCGTTTAAATCTCCTGGATACTTACTTACTTAGGTGGCGCTACTGTCCGGGGTGGACCTGGGCCTCAACCAATACGCCTACCGATTCGTCGATGTTGTGCGTCCCTGCTTGTTGACTGCATATATTTCGTTTTGCCCTCATTCAGTTCTAAACCAATTTTTGCCGCCTCCAGTGACAGCTCGCTGCCAATGATGTCGATGTCGTCGGCGTAAGCAAGTAGTTGCACAGACTTTTGGAAAATTGTGCCCCTGGTGTTGGCTTGCGAGTTTCGCACAATTCTCTCAAGTATGATGTTGAAGAAGTTACATGGCAGCGTATCGCCTTGTCTAAAACCTTTTTTGACATCAAAGGTCTCGGTGAGATTGTTTCCGACCTCAATGGAGCAGCGAGAGTTCTCCATCGTCATCCTGCACAATCTGACGAGTTTGGCAGGTATGCCAAAACTAGACATGGCTCTGTATAGCTCGTCTCTATAAATGCTGTCACATGCGGCCTTAAAATCGATAAAAAGATGATGAGTATCGATCTGGACTTCTTGGGTTTTTTCCAGGATCTGCCGAAGTGTGAAAATCTGGTCAGTTGTGGACTTACTGGGCCTAAAACCGCACTGATAGGGTCCAATCAGTTCGTTGACGAATGGTTTCAGGCGTTCACACAGCACGGCAGACAGGATGTTTTATGCGATGTTGAGGAGACTTATACCTCTATAGTTGGCGCAGTTAAGAGGGTCTCCTTTCTTGTGGATCGGGCAAACAATGCTGAGGTTCCATTCATCAGGCATACTTTCCTCTGACCAAATCTTGGAGACGAGTTGGTGTATGCTCTCTAGCAAATCATCTCCCGCTGCCTTGAAAAGTTCGGCAATTAAGCCGTCCGGTCCAGCAGCCTTGTTGGATTTCAGTTTGGATATTGCAATCCTCACTTCATTTTGGTCAGGTGGGCGGGAGTCTTGGCTTTCATCACCCATGTTGAATGGTTCATTCTGCCTGACAGCGGAATTTGTGTCGTCATCGCCGTTTAACAGTCTGCAGAAATGGTTTTTCCATATCCTCAGCACCGACTGTGTTTCCACTACTAGATTTCCTTGTTCGTCTCTACAGGTATCTGCTCGGGTAAAGTCACTAAATCCCCTGGATGCGACGGTATTTTTCCAATCATGCTCCAGAAAGCTAAGACCATTATTACACCGATCTTAAAAAGACTTTTCATTCGGAGTCTGGAATGCGGCTACATTCCGAAAACCTGGCGAGAGGTTAGGGTCGTCTTCATCCCGAAGGCGGGGAAATCCAGCCACACTACCGCCAAGGACTTCAGGCCGATAAGTCTGACATCTTTATACGCAGTCGATTAGATGACAGTGCGATTTCCTCTGCCCAACATGTTTATATCAAAGGCAAAGGGCTGGAAACCGCACTGCATGAGGTCGTTAATACTATAGTGAAGTTATTAAAAGATAAATAATATACACTGGCGGCGTTCTTGGATATTGAAGGTGCCTTCGATAATGTCAAAACATGCGCAGTCAAGAGAACACGACAGAATTCAAATGCTGATCAGTCTCTTACTAATGTGATTATAAATCTACTTAGTGAAAGGAACATCAACGCGAAAATAGGGGACACTGAACTTAGAGTAACTGCTGCAAGAGGCACTCCGCAGGGAGGGGTCATCGCCCC
The DNA here is from genome assembly GCA_963576555.1 of Ferdinandea cuprea. Lineage (NCBI taxonomy): Eukaryota > Metazoa > Arthropoda > Insecta > Diptera > Syrphidae > Ferdinandea > Ferdinandea cuprea. The sequence continues at coordinate 64,294,266 of OY754958.1, forward strand.
TCTACTCTGGGTACTTGTCATTAATGAAATATTAATCATATTTAAGAATATGGGGGTCACGGTAACTGCATACGCAGATGATGTAGTTTTGCTTGCAAGAGGAAAATTCCTACAAACCATAAGTGACCTCCTAGGGAATTCACTAAGAACACTTAGTACATGGACAAAGCAATGCGGGCTTGGCGTCAACCCCCAAAAAACTGAGCTTGTCCTTTTTACAAACAAAAGAATAATACCACAATTCCAGCCACCAACTCTTGAAGGAATACCTCTAAAGGTGACGGACAGGGCGAAATACCTGGGTATGATCCTAGACAGGAAACTTAATTGGAAGCCGAATGTCAATGAAAGAGTGAAAAAAGCAGCTAACTCTTTGGTAGGAGGTGGGGACCAAACCCCAAAATAATCTTGTGGATGTACACGGCGATCGTGCAGCCAATACTCACATATGGCAGCGTAGTCTGGTGGCAAGCCGCTGGCAAGGCGACCAATCTCAAGGCAATGACAAAGATACAAAGACTAGCATATAGGAACAACCAGCGCAATGAGAACCACACTCTAACTCCTCTGGACCTATTCATGGAAGAATCTGCAACCAAAAGTGCCTTGAGGATTAGTCAAACTAATACATGGAACCCATCCAATTTCGGGCACGCACAAATTCTAGAGAAAAACGTTGGGAATAATGTCACTTCTGACTACATGTCTCCCCAACTGAACTTTTATAGACTATTCCGAGCAGAGATGAATGGAGAACAGATGAACCCACAAAGCGGAAATCGGAATCCATCTATACGGATGGATCAAAGATGGAATGTGGAACCGGTGCTGGTATATTCTGTGAGGAATTGAATATACACTGCTCCATCAGGCTTCCTGATAGCAGTAGTGTCTTCCAAGCAGAGATTCTGGCAATCGCGGAAGCGGCCCGAATGGTGTCATTGCTGGCAATACCACGTAATGATATTACCATTTTCATTGACAGCCAGGCGGCAATAAGAGCAATTTCTGCTATAGATATTAAATCGAAGCTAGTTCACCGCTTCGCGAAGAGCTTAAGGATCTCTGCTGGGTCCCTGATCATAGTGACAAAGCCGGCAATGAGATAGGCGATGAACTGGCGAGAAAGGGGTCCGCAATGGATAAAGATAGAGCACTACAGTCGATCAAGCCTCCACTATGTAATCTCAGAGAACGAGTGGAAAACAAGATACGTATGAAAACCAATAACAGGTGGAAAGCACTAACTACCTGTGAAGTATTTTGGAAGCTATGGCCGGCATAAATTTCTATAGTTCGACAGGCCATCGCTGTCTAAGCTGGTAGGGGCTCTAACGGGTCATAACTTCTTAAGAAATCACATGATGAAACTAAATCTCAAGGACGACGATATTTGTAGAGGTTGTGGAGACGAAGAGGTCCATGAGGACACACCTCACTTCCTCTGTCACTACCCGAGCCTCTGCCACTTGTGAAACGGAACACTTGAGAGTTTTTACTTTCATGATTTACGAGAACTTTCTGATGTTACACTTTCTAATCTTTACAGGTTCTTGAGGACGTCAGGATGGCTGGACGGAGTCGGGTAAATGCAACACAAGCTGACCATCAACAACACCGACGGTCAACCCCCAACAAAAGGGACTCACAATGGGTCCACAAGGACCTTAGTGTGGTATAGTAGGGTCTACCCTGCTCTACCAACCCACATACCTAACCTAACCTAACCTATTGCCGTCGTTTGGTTCTTTATTTCGAATGCAATGAAAATATTTCACATCAGGCCTTAGACATCAATATTGAATTCTTTTAAAGTCTTTTGCGAAACATGCATTTTTACTAGTTAAATGTTTTGGAATTTCGAATACTGAGATGACTTATATATTTTGTGGACAGAACAACTTATGAAAAACGTAAGTTAACACATTACTATTCAATGAAAAAAAAAATAAAAAATTCGGTAGGACTATGGAATTGGAATCTCTGAATCTAGACGCGCTTGCAATGAAAAAAACCTTAGCATAAGTTGCAAGCACAATGCAATTGTGAATTGATAGACTTGGATCTGTACATCTACCCAAAATGGTGAATGGAAAATGTTTCTCCAATTTTTCCGAGCCCAGTTAGAAAAAAAATGTAACATTTTACTAATTCTCCACTCTCTGATACTGGACAGTAGAGCTTGTATTGACGATTAAATCCGACGATCAAGATGGAAAAGGGATGGAAGCAAAGGCACAGTCTCAGCCCTCTGTTGTTTTGTTGTTTCATGTAGAACACGGAATCAAAATCGGAATGTGGAGATTATAACCCATCTATCTGCAACTCTTACTTAATAAGTATGCAGACGACATCATCGTCTTTGCAAAGAATCCAGGCAGACCACATCAGGCGGTGGAGGTATGCTTTAATGAACTGCAAAAAAAGTAATGATGGTAAATGTCGATAAGACTAAAGTTATGCGGGTCTCTAAAGAGTATAGATCGGATGAAAATTTCACAAGAGTGTACGATGGAAAATCAGTGGAAAGAGTGGAGCCTTTGAAAGAATAGACCAGGAGGTGATAAACCGAACCAGAAAGGCAATATCGGCCTGCTACCAAATAAGCAGTACCATTCTATGTAATAGAAGGATAAGCACACAAACAAAATGAAGCTGTATAATGCACTAATCGCGTAAATTGCTCTATATGGGACTGAAAGCTTACCTCTATTGGATATGCAATTAAGTAAGCTCCAAGCTGCCGAAATAAAATACAGGGAAAACTAGAAGAGACAGAATAAGAAATTAACGATTGAGAACAGAAGGTAGTCTGAACAAAACCATAATAGAGGAAAGACAACTGAAATGGTTTGGACATGTGCAACGCCAAATAGCTGATGTAAAGGTTGAGTGAACTGCACCAAGATTTAGACCACGCAATACTTGGGATGACCAGATCCAAGTGATAGGAAGAAAGAGGAGTAAGATCCTCACGGCGCTTCTTTCGCTTCGCTGAAATAAACCTGCCAATAGCTCAAGTCCTGGAAAGAAGATACGATAACTTGAATGCCTTAAGGCGAGGTGGTCAATTCAGATCACAGTAGGAAAGTTCGAATTTCTGTCAAAAACATTTAAAAAAAAGGCTTGCCGAAGCAAACACCAAATATTTTTTTATATAATTCTTTAAGTAGAACCTGCAAAACCTGCCCAACTTTATTCGCTAATTTTAAAACTTTTCTGATGTTGCTCGACTTTTCCAAGGCATTCAATACAATGGACACCTGTAGATGTTAACGCAGCGGTACCTACTGCAAGAATTCATTCTATCCATTGGTCATCAAAGTGGGTGCAATGCCTTAGTGGTTAAGTGCGTTGTACCACTAAGCGAGGTTCAAATCCCGACCCGTACCAAATTTAACGTTTTTATTCGCTGTCCCACCTCTCGCGAACGTCTGACAAACATCCAAGAGTAAGAAATGTCATAAAAAGTTTCTCAAAAATAATATTGCCGTTCGAAATCGGCATTACACTGTAGGTTCCTCCATTCGTGTCGAAAATATACCACAATGGTAGGAGGAGCTGGGCTCCTGTATTGGCGTAAATGCCTAATATTTTATCTTTAATCCGTGTCTACAACGAACTTTCGTCATCAGTGAAACACTGCACCATAGATTTATACCCTGTTCCAAGGATTTTATATAATATCCCGTTGCCGTGAGTAAGCCAGAGGAAATTAACTTTCCCTATATGAGGAAATAGAAAACACATTATGTTCATACCAGATAGAAGTTTATACACAAAAATGTTCACCGTTCATACTGAGCAATTCCTACATCGCTTATGGGAACAGAACTGAAAAACTCTGCTACTAAGGACGTTCTTGCTTTCATAAGGGAGGAAGCATGTCTCCTAGATTAAATTACCCAACGATACGAAAGATCTTTCAGGCCATATAAGTAAGGGTCCTATTATAAAAAAAATAGCTTATGGACTCAGCGAAAAACCTAGAACTTGTGTTTAATAAAATTTTAACTAAGAGCAACCGTATACGGACAGTTTTAAATAATATTTTTAAAAATCTACAGCGTGTGCTCAAACAAAAATCTATAAAAGGCCTTTGCAGTTGCGAATTTGTTGCGAACTTGACTACGATTTATTGTGCACAATAAAATTGCATTGCATGCATAAACATTTCCGTGTTATTCATATCTACAATATTCTAGATATGATGCTTACCGGAAATAGTTAGTATCCAACTAAATTTCTCCGCCACTATCCACAATACTTAGATGAATCGAAAACACAATTTAATAATAAATAAATTTTGATTCTTCTATACATATTGATATTTTGAAACTTACTTACATTTTGCCGTATCTCCTTTTTCAATTCATAGTTTTGGTTGACATTTTCTACTTCTTCATTTTCTACTTCTTCAATCGACCATATCATTCTCAATTGAAATAGGATCAGCATGTTGGACCAATTTTTTAACTGAAATTATTTTCTGTGGAAGATAAATAAGATATTAAAAATATTTATATAGGATCTCATATATTTTAAAAACTCCATAAAAGTTTATATAAATATTTGAATCAAACGTTATCCCTATTAAGCACTGTCCGTCCGTTCTTTATTGGATTTAAGGCTTTAAAATTTTGAGCTAAACCTCAAATTCTGAACAAATATCCTACAGTGTCCGAAATGTTAAGTGTACGCCCACTGCCCCTCACAAAATAAAAAAAAAATAAAAAGTTTTAAAGTTGAAGGGGAAGCGTTAACATATTCAAAAAATTTGACCTCCTTAACAAGTTTATCACGCATAATTTTTGTACTCGTTTTTTAACAAAATATTGTTTACTTTAAAAAATCCGCATTAACTAAGAATTTGGCGTTCTTATTTCTTCTTAAAGTAATTTTCATGGTTTGGAAGCTCTTTTAAAATTTGCTTAACTTGAGTGGTTACATTTCAAAAAAAATAATAAAGTACTTCATATTTGTAAAACGAAGCGAATTCATTTTAAAAACATAAGGCGCGGTTCGCTTGGGGAGAACAGTATGATACCCTATCCATATCCATATATGCCCCAAAAAACAAAGCGTTAAGAACATGATGAATAGCATTGTAGTTCATTCTATGATATTTATAAAAAAAAATGTTTTTTAAAAAACCCCATGTGGCCAAATACCATACTATGGGTATAGGGAGTATGTGTTCCACATTTCAGCTTGCTAGCATAAATTTAAAGGCCTCAAAAGTTGATACGGACGGACGGACTTACTGGAGTTGTTAATCTTTCGGATGAGATAGGAGCTCAGAAAAATCGTTAGACTTAGGACATTTCACTTAATAACTGCTGCTAAGCTACTGCACCCACAATTTTGCCTTAAATCCATGTAACAGCGTCCGATTAGAACGTTGATAATTGGTTTGAAGTACTCTCACAATACGAAAGGAGATGATCTTATCCGGATGTTAAAAAACTGATTCCTCTTTAGTTGGCGCAGTTAAGACGGTCACAATTCTTGTGAGGCATGCTGCAGAAATTCAGAAAAGAATCTTTTGGAAAGGCTCCCTATTTAGTAATCTCCAGTCTTGTTAGACTTGAATTTCCACATTTCTGTCCTCACTTAATTAATAAACAGGGCGATTTTAGTTTTTTTTAAGCTTAGTCGAGAAGCTCCTAGAAGCTCTATTTTATAGCGTCGGCGTTTACCTCCATGAGGATGATGTTCACCTTTGATACGGATATATGAACTGGCGAACCCCACAGCCGGACCAGTAGGAATGCAGTGAAGTGGTAGGGTTGTGATCCCTGTAATCCCGATCATAATCTCGCCGTTAAAATGGAGAGAAGAAGAACGGATTTATGGATCAAGACTTATTGCCGAAGTATAGATACCGCTTAAGCACCCAAAACAAATATTTGTTTCTTTTCCCATAGCAATCGTCGCTTTCAATTTGTTTTGTGTAAATACATGCGGCTATTATAGCTACCAAGCTTCCGATAATTATATGTCGAATGTTTGAATGAAAAAAACAGCAACTTGTGATGGCCACCGCGAACAATGAAGGCGTGATTTCTTTATGTGGTGCTGAGCTATATGTGGGTCATTAATTCGAAGAACACTTTCGCCCATCACTAATCAAGCCTTCATTTAGACGAGCGATCTCGTCAAGCAAGCGCACACACTATGCACAACGCCAGCGAAGCCACAAGTTCAGCTCGGTATAAGTAGTTTTCATAATTCCTTTAACCGGACTTTCCTTACACAAATCCAGTATCTTTTCACTTATAGATTCGAAAGGCAGCAGTGAATACGTCCTTCCTTATTCGATACTTTTGGTCGCTTGCAATATTTTCTTGCATGGTTTAGCATTTATGCACACTCATAATCCCTGCGCTGGTCTTTTCGGGCCCGATTTATGCAAAAGGAGTAAAATTATCCGGAGCCAATAACCCACTTCGGGGATGTAAGTGCTACCGTTGGCCAATTAAGATTTCATATTTATCTACCACCAACTCTTTTCAAATATTCATGATTCAAATAAATACGTCGAGGCAGCTTATATAGGGTCCGCCAAATAACTTTTTTTTTGAAAGTACTATCCTTCCGGTTAATAATGGAAAATAATTTCATTCAAATGGCTGCCTCGGCTGGTCATGCAGTAGCCTACACGATCGGTCCAATTTGTAAGCACATTATTGATTGTGTGCAGCTGTATTTCACCAATGGCTTCACGAATATTGTCCTTTAAAGCGTCAATTGCCTCTGGCATGTCAGCGTAACACTTATCTTTTACGGGACCCCACAAATAATAGTCCAACGGTGTCAAATCGCAGCTCCGTGGTGGCCAAACGACATCATCAGCTCTGCGGCTGATACTGCGATCTTCAAAAACAGGGCGCAAAACATCGAGTGTAGCTTCGGCTGTGTGGCACGTAGCGCCGTCCTGTTGAAACCAAATGTTGCCTATATCCTCCTCTTCAATTTTTGTGAACAAAAATTCGTTCAACATGGCCCAATAACGATCGCCATTGACTGTAACGGCCACTCTTTGCTCATTTTCGAAGAAAAATGGCCCAATTATGCCTCTGGACCAAAATCCGCACCAAACAGTGACACGTTTTGGGTAGATCGGCTTTTCAATTTATGCGTGCGGGTTTTCTGTGCCCCAAATGCGACAATTTTGCTTGTTTACATACCCGCCAAGATCAAAATGAGCTTCATCTTAAAAGATGATTTTTTTGGCAAAATCTATGTCGCTATGTCGCAATATTTCCCAGCGCTGTTCAAGCGTATACGCAACCATATTCGTTCAGCGGAAGGATAAAACTAATTATCTGTCAAATCAGACATGAGCTAAGTGTTACCATTCGCGAAATAAGCACTAGTTGAAAAAAAAAACGTTAAATGGCGGAACCTATAGAGGGATGATACTAATTCGACCTAACCGGGAATGTATCTAGCGTTGACAGTGACGTTGATTGTATCCTTAGATAGGTAAAATGCATGCAGCCTATCACCACAGCGAAGATGAGTAATAGAATTTAATAATGAGAGGCTATCACCAATTTTTTGATCACACCATAATTGCTGTTTGGTTTGTTTACACACCCAGACTTTAGCAAACAGAATAAAGCGGTATCAGCTGTACAATCAGTCCTAAGATCAGATCCTGGTTTGCTTTACTTTGTCGAATATATTTTAATAAATCAACAAACGTTAAATGGTGTCCAGTGCCTCTGTGCCTCCCATATGTATTAAAATAAAGTGCACGACTACGTCATACGAAACTTTCTCGGTACATGAGATGCTGAAAATTGATTTTCTCAAAAACGGCACCTGTGATTTTGATGTAATTACGCATATTGGACACTTTTAACATAATTGTTCGAAATACAAAATATTATCAAAATCGTTGGATCCGTTTAATTTAATTTAAATTTAAAAAAAAAATTATTAAAAAGAATCTAAGTAAGCAGATTTGTTTGAGTTTAAAGTATAAAAAAAAGTGTACATTCTTTTAAAGTTCCCTTTATTAGTTTTTGAGATATTGCGCGTTTTATAAATTACCGTTAATCGATTTTTTTTTTAAAAACTGAGTATGCAGAATTTTTGACCCCATCCTAAGCATCCTTAGTACAAAAAAAAACTCGAAATCCTAAAAACCACTTTTGAGAAAAATAGTGATAAGTGATTTTCACAAAAAAGTGTTTAAGGCAGGTACTGTTATTTCAAAAGAAAAAGCAAAAAATAAAAAGCTGCCCCGAGATGTAACCCCAAGAACCTTATATACGAACTTTGAACCAAATCCGTGGAACCGTTTCGCCATACGGCGCCCGGACAGACAGACAGACAGACAGACAAACCGACGGACGGCATTGGCGGATCCACTTTTTGGACTTCTCTATAATCGTAATATCATCCCTCATACTCAGTTTGAGTTCGAAATTTCCGCACGATCGCATTAACTTTCTCTTCAGTATACTAATGTACACGAGAAAGTTAAAAACTTAATTTACTGGGTCCTGTCAAATATTCAGCAGTTCCATATTAATATGACGCTTTTCAAAATTATTTTTGTGTGTGGATTTGTTCCACGCCAATGCACCTACATTTTCTTTTTTAAACAAAAGACTTGTCTGGAAGTTTGCTTTTTTTTAATCCCACCCCCCTACCTCCGTTTACGTTTCCATTAGTACCTATTCAATATACGTGATTTAATTAACGATATGATTCATCTTCCGGGTCAAGTAAAAACCACATCTGATATGTCATTTTTTTACATGTACCCACTCCTGATCGTATCCTAACGAAACTCAACAAAAAGGACAGATTTTTAAATTGCTTTCATGCTATCACTGCACCACCACCACTGCTAACCTTTGAGATTCAAAAAGATTGAACCTGAATGATGGGACTACGAGTGCATTTGAGAACACACAGAACGACTCTGTCTAGGAGGACTTTTAGCAGAACAAATGATATCCAAGATTGCTTCTTACTACCGCTGATGAAAGAAAAACAATCTCGCCACAGCTGTATCTGTCATGATATGACTATGCGATGGATATTTTACTTTTCCATGTAGGTAGGTATAGGTAAGCACTGAAAAAACATCCCTTTTGCTCATCCCAAGAAATATATGACAACCGTTTATCAAAAGCAGATATGTTCGCTTCAACTCAAGTTGAAAAGTGCAGTGCGTTAACGAAATCTAATGCAACACCCACCCACACATCGAGCGGCGGCCCCCTAAAATCAATCAAATGTACGTACAAAATGAAAGTGCATTCTGTGTTCGAGCACTACTAACGACGAATTGTAGCACATTTTTATTTCCGCGGCATGCATGCAAGCAAAGGCAATGGTTTGAGCGTAGCGAGGTTCGTAAGCTTACCAGAAGTATATATTTTCTACGCTTGTCGAAAGCGTGAAAATAAGCGTGAATAATGGATGGGAGGGACATTTAACGGGCTTCGATATTGTATATATTGTAAATCACCATGTTCACTGAGAAATTCTACATCCGGAGGGTCGAATATGACAACAATCACGATGTTGTGGAATGGAGGGTGGATTTGCTATGTAGCTTGTTTTACGTGTGATAATCTTGGATTTGTGAAACCACTCTGAGTGGACATTGGGTGAAGATATGATGAGTAGAGGCCTCTTAAGTAGTATCGATTTGTCGCTGGCTGGTGTAATTTCACGGCGGTTTTATTCGGTGGTATAGTGGGTAAGTTGGAAATATGTAAATGATACACGAAAGATAACATATATGAAGTTGTTGCGTTAAAAAAAACGCCACAAAAATTTGTTTCCCCTCCAACCCTTCCACTCCCATACCCAATCCACTTTTGCGCCCTATCCTCTCATTTTTATTTCCGTCATCCTGCTGGGAGAATGGTTAACTGGCCGCCTCTGATTGACCTTTAATCCCAGTCAAGCTGGCTCGTTTCCAAGAGACCCGGAGGATGACAAAAGCAGGTATGGAGCCCAACGGCGTGTTGATAATGATGGGTGGGGGAGGACGATCCCTTAGCACACCCCAACGTGATTCCAAACGGGTCGGGATGAAGACCCCGTTAGAGCCAGACAGACTGTTTGTCTATACAACGATGGGTGGGGGAAGATGAGAAATAATGATCTCTCCCCCAACGAAACAAATCGATCTGGCAGTTGGCCCACACATTAACATCAACACCAAAACTACAAAACCAACAAAACATTAATATACAACACTACAACTGAGGGCAGGAGCCCAAATACAAAACACACATAAGAAAACATAACGAAGAGTTCCATGGCCAAGAGCCTAACAATTAAACATGTATGTAAGAAATAGCACGCTATACAGATTCCCCTTCCCCAAATCTGCGCGAAAGTCCACCGGGTTAGAAAAGTTTTTCGGTCATTGATTTTACACACCTCCTCAAAGACTCCTGGGGTTGTACTAAATTGGGACACCAGGAAATATTGTCCCAAAACTAAAATCCGTCTTCGTTTTTTCTTTCTTTTACATTTTTGGTTAACTTCGGTATTGTTTTGCTATTAACTTTTATTCGTTGGGGTCATTTTCGCGTTTCAAACATTTCTCGATTCTTTCAACCTCTTATCTTGTCGCTCAGCCCCAGAGTTGCAGCGAATTCAAAAGAGAGTATGAGACGGAGGCGTTGGCACACTCCAGTAAAGTGACAGAGTGCATGCTAGAAAAAGCCGCAGTGGATTCCGTAATTGCTGAATGTGGGGGTATGCAAGAGAGAACAAAGAAACCTGGAAGTGGACAAATCGACACTTCTTGGTTGACCATCAAAGGTTGTAGTAGTCTTGGATAGAATCGAGGAAGTTTTTTTAATATAGTTTTGCGGATTGCGCTTGTTTTGTTGTATATATATTTTTATCTGGGATTTCTGATCGAGATTCTGATCAGCGGCAGGACAGGCAGCTGATTCCCATGGGTACAAATATCAGGATTCCTAGAGGAGCAGATTTTTTTTGTAAAAGCTAAGTATAGTGCTTTGGTGTAAAAAAAAAAAGTTTCGTTTAGTAAGGCATTTTATTTTAAGAACCCGGTAGGCTTTTGTCACGGTAAAATCCCGGAAATCACGGGACACGCGCCCCCTTCATTTTGTTTTTTTATTAACTTTCGGGAAATAGCGATAGCGGGCTATTTCAAACGGCGATATTTTTTTTTTTTTGTTCCGCAATCTAACGTCACTTCAATAAATTGACCGTTGCTCATTCGAACTTAATAACGTTTTGAAAACCTTGCCTTTTTTTATTTAATTCCTTTTTTCAGCAATCAATCATCGACTTCTTCTTAAAAAGGTTTCACAATTCCTTTTTTTCAAAGATTGTGTGGCGCCCGTTTTACCCACCATCACCTTACCTTTTCTTCATACCTTTTCGTTTCAGAATTTTCTCCTTCCCTAAAATTATTTCCATCTCCGAACCCACCCCAGCTGAGCAACCGGGACGGTAGCATTCAACAGGCTACCTGTTGCACTTCTCTTTCGGCGAATTCCTATTGACGTTTCCCTATCCGCCAGTATTCGACTGTTTACCACCGGCGCAGCGGCGGCTGTAATCTTCTCGCGTTTTATTTTTTTTTGCGCATTTAAACTCGGTTATTTTTTTACTAACCCACCCCCGAAATAAAGTGCAACAAAGTGCACAAATAGTAAAACCAATCAGCCAGCATCGTATTATGGTCGAGAGTGTTGGAAACTGACCAACAATGAATTTCTCAAATAATTTTCAAAATTTAAACAACATTTCCAAAAATAAAACGAGCTTTTTCTGAAATATCTAAGTATCTTATTTTCAAATCACATTTTATATCACAATATTTGGCTACAGGAGCATCAAGCTGCGCGCTCCAATCTGGTTCCAGTTCTATTCGACTTGAGACAATAAAGCAGGTTTCTTTCAGACCGCGACTCTCCTAAGATGAAAGTTGACGAGGCTATAAGCTTTCCGTAGCATTTTATCGAATGCAATGGTTCGTTTCGTTGTTGATGTAGTTGGTGCGGTGGCTACGATAAAAAAAAACCAATCGCTCTGTCATCCGCAATAAAAAATAAATATTAGGCGTAAACGGCCCATACAGGACCTAAAGCCTAGCTTCTCCCACAATTGTGTGTGCGTGATATTTTTTTGACACGAATGCAGGGACCTACAGTTTAATGCCGGTTACGAACGGCAATTTATTTTTGAGAAGCTTCTCATGACATTTCTTACTCTTGGATATTTGTCAGACGTTCGCAAGAGGTGGGGCAGCGAATAAAAACTTTCAGGTGGTACAGGTCGGGATTTGAACCAGCGACCTCTCGCTTAGTGGTCCAACGCACTTAACCACTAAGCCACTGCACCCACAACTAATTAGCTTCGTCTATAAAACGGACGTTCGGTCTTCCTTATCATCTCGAACCTGGGCGCTGGGACTCGAAAGTTCTCTTAGCCTAATGTTCATTCGCGAGGATGTGACTAATACAAATAGTCGAACTATTTTTGCTTTTTCGACTACCTCCCTTTTCATGGTACAGCTCATAGAGTTCGAGGATATATCTTCTCCTGCAATCGCTCCATAGGACCAAATATCCATTGTATTTACTTTATTTTCCTGCTTATTGTCCAGCATTATAAGGATTCTGTCGAGCATGTACTTTCATCTTCGAATTAGGAGTTTTGAACACATTTGCTTAGCAGCGGTTTCATAGGGTATTTATTCGACGGATCTCTAGTGAATTTTCATTCCTACCTTGATGTTGATGTTTACCCCAAAGCACGTTGGGAACTTCCGATGATGTATATATCGTCCACATTTCCCAGTAACTAGATGGATTTGGGAAAGATAGTGCCTTCTGTGTTGACACCTGCCCTGCGCGATTGAAGAAGTCAAATGATAGCGCACCACCTCACCGAAATCAGGTGCATGTTTGAGTACCAATAAGCCCGCTACTGCCAAATTACATATTGCACCGCTGGGTTAGTTTTAGGGGATCCCGAATTCGACCGATGCCATGAAGAGCTACCTGAAGATTAATCCTATAGTATATAGTATTGGAGCGGCCTTATTGTTCTAAATATGTTTTATAGCTTAGGCAACCTCTTCTATACTGGATGTTGAGACTGGACGTAGGTATTTATGTTGCCCTATCACTTTTTAAACATAGTACTCGTTGGTAGCTTCTCTGAGCGGCAGTGATTTGATTTCCTTCGCTATTTCGAAAAGCCCGTATTTTGGTCGTAAAGCATTTTGCCAGTTGAATGTCTTTTTTATAAAACCCCTGGATGTTGTTTCGATTGCGAGGTTTGTGAATTTCCTTCAACTCTTATACTACGTACCCTCTGAACTTTCCATGATCTACATCTTCTCCCTTCTACTGGCTCAATACTCTTCCCTTGCTGCCTTTTTTTTCCTTTGATTTATACATCTTCTGCCAGATGAAGCGTTGCTCAATCACGCGCTGGAAAGTATTCTTTGACTGTTCCAGGTTTGCTAAGGCGTCAAACGTCGATCGAATGTATGGCTAATATTTTGGAATGTAGCCTTTATACGGATCACTGCCAGGCTATCAGTTAGCGGCTTGAAATCAATAGCTTTTGATCTTTGCCGATTTTACACACCGAATCCGCATTCTCAGTCATGGTAAAGTTTGCCTCGTATCGCCTGAGAACAGACTCAAGCTTTTGAGTTTGAAGGGCAACATTCCGGGTACATACTCTCATTTTTTATAGTGTGTGCAGTAGCTTAGTGGTGTTGGACTACTAAGCGAGGAGTCTCCGGTTCAAATCCAAATCGTGAGTAGAAACCACCTGAAAGTTTTTCTTCACTGCACTATCTCTTGCGCACATAATAGTTGGAGCAGCTAGTCTTTAGGTCTGGTATGTGCCATTAAAGCCTAATTTTAATTTTATATTTTACTTTCAAGTCTGATGGCCTTCAGAGTCTCGTTATCTTGAGTCCTTTTAACTCCTTACTGTCCTCAGCTCCAGACATATCTATGAATCGCCCATGAGGTATCATCATGACACCTAGTGAATTCATCCGCCGCTGCATATTTTAGCACTACCACCATCCGATTAGTCGCAACAGCCAACTTGGTTATCCCACGTCACTCAAATAAACCATGCGCAATCTTTTTCATTATATTAATGCCGCTGGACAGGTCGTATTACATTTATGCCCGCGCATCTTCAGTAAGTTTTTAACCTAAGAAACGATTAAGGTATTCAGTCAGACGTTATGCAGCTTCGTAGACCACTTCGACGGTTCATTAAAATAAAATCCAAAGGAAGATAGCTAGCACAGATAGAAAGCGAATATCATAAAATGACTCCCACATATCCCTAAAGAAAATAATCCAATGGTGTCAAATCACACGATCTTGGGCAGGCCCATTCCGCGAAATTATGCGCTCAACAAATGTTTCCTTCAATAAATCGATTGTGACGTGCGCTGTGTGGCATGTAGCGCCGTCTGGTTAGAATCACATCTCATCCATATTCATGCCATCCAATTCGGGAACAAAATAGTCGGTTATCATGGCTCTATACCGGTCTCCATTAACGGTAACTGACTCTCCAGCATCATTTCGGAAGAAGTATGGCCCAATGACTCCACCAGCCCATAGAGCACATCAAAAAGTCAGTTTTTTTTGGATGTAATGGCGTTTCAAGGGTCTCATGTGGATTCTCTTCACTCCAAATGCGGAAATTTTGTTTGTTGACGTTTGACCATTCAACCCAAAATGAGCCTCATCACTGAACAAAATTTTGCGATGAAACTTCGCGAACTGAACCATTATTTTCGATATAAATTTGCACGATTTGAAAGCGTTGTTCATTTGTCAACTTTTTTATGATGAAAATGGCAAACCAAACTGAACATAAATGACATTAGAGTTGCCAGATTTGACCACAAAATGTCAGTTTTATTTCTATTCGAAAAACCAACCGCTAAAAAGAACACCCTTTATAACTTCAGAAATATTAGATAGTTCTTCAAAAACGACTTAACACATTCTGTACGCCCTTAAAGCAAGGCCTTTAGTTAACAGCATCGTGTCGAGAACAATGCTATGTTCATGCTATGGATGCAATCCTTTAACCTGATGGCACGTACACTGAGACAAAGGCGGAGACTTTCAGTCTTCTACTTGAGACTCACTTTCCGGGAAATCAGGTTACTACGTGTTCTTCAGCCCTTCAAACGACTGTGGCTACATTTGAACCGACTAATACCACGCGGCACAGCTGGTATTTTGCATCGGGAGTGGTGACTGATGATGCCATCAAATATGCCATTGCATCTTTTGAGAGTTTCAAGTCACCTGGTCCGGATGGAATTTATCCAGTTTTGCTGAAACAAGGTTTAAGTCAGGTTTTGCCAATGTTGAAAAGAATTTTCAACGCGAGCTTGGCCTTGGCCTATATACCTTCCCCATGGCGAATGGTTAAAGTGGTTTTCATACCAAAAATTGGTAAGTCTGACTACACTCTAGCCAAAAGCTTTAGACCCATAAGTCTGTCTTCCTTCTTACTGAAAAGTTTGGAAAGACTGGTTGAGCTGCATGTGCGCAAAGTAGCTCTTCGATCACATCCTCTCTCTGAGATGCAACATGTCTATCAGCGCGGAAAATCCTGCGAGACTGCGCTTCAAAACCTTGTTGGTAGGATTGATAGTGCCCTTGACCGGAAGGGGTACGCGTTGTAACTCAGCCAGACAGCATGGTGTAGATGAATCTTTGGTGTTGTGGATTAAAGCAATGCTAATGTACAGGACGTTGGTAGCGGATGCAGATTGTGGCAAGTGCGTCATAACAGGGGTAAATAGGGGCTGCCCTCAAGGTGGTGTTCTGTCTCCCCTCCTATGGTGTATGGTGGTAGACTCTCTGCTTACGGCTCTCAACTTTCCTGGAAACTACACTCAAGCTCATACGGATGATGTCGCCGTTCAAATCTAGGGTGTGTCTGCTCTCAAGCGCACAGATCCCTGGATTTGATCGGTATCTGGTGCAGTAATGGGCTTTCAGTGAATCCTCTTAAAACCACGGTAGTTCTCTTTACGAGAAGGAGAATCATCACTGGCCTGTCCCATCTCGTGCTTAAAGGTGTCACCATCCCTATATCCGATGAAGTCAAATATCAAATATCTGGGTGTAATCCTCGATAAAAAACTTCTGTGGTCCAAACATGTCGAATAGAAAACCGATAAAGCGCTGTCGACTTTCTGGCAGTGTAAAGGCGCTTTTGGTAAGACATGGGGCTTGTCTCCGAAACGGGTCCTTTGGATCTATACGGCCATGATTAGACCGCTACTCTCATACGCATCAGTTGTTTGGTGGAACAGGCTTTCGCGCAAACGTGTTACTGCTTCTTTTGCCAAACTCCAAAGAAAGGCTTGTCTCGGCTGCACAGGGGCCTTCCCTACACCCCGGGCTCAGCTCTAGATGCTTTAATGAATCTTCCTCCCCTTGATTTAAATATCATGGGATGTACGCTAAAAACCATCTTTCGCTTAAAGAGAGGTGGTTTTTGGTACCATGCGCACTGGAATTTTGAAGAACTTGCTCGAGAATTATCCTTTGACCCCTGTCATATGGATATGCCGTCTGATGCAATGACACCAGAAATCCTTCTGCGAAAAAAAAACTACCACGTCAAATATCCACAGGTAACGGAATGGCTTCGGTCAGACCCTGAACCATGGATTGAATGCCATCGTATTTTCACAGATGGCTCCAAAACCGGGCAGGGGTCTGGTGTTGGAGTCTTTGTGGAATGCGATGATATACGATGATATACGACTGGTGACTGTTTTCCAAGCGGAGATTATTGCCCTCCTAATGGCTATGCGCTATATTGTGAACAACAGGTGGAGGGCTAGAGGCATTTGTATCTGCAATGATAGCCAAGTTTCATTAAAAGCGCTTCTAAACCCTCTTACCTCGTCCAAGTTAGTACTAGAACTCAAGCTTTCTCTGAATTTGGTCGGAAGACTGAACACAGTGAATCTTGTCTGGGTACCAGGTCACACTGGCATCCAGGGAAATGAGATCTCGGATGAGCTTGCTAGGCAAGGTTCAGAAGAAGTTTTCTCAGGACCCGAACCTGTGTTGGGTCTGCCTGCATCTTTAGTCATGTCGTCTATCGATTCTTGGGTTTCTCGTGAACACAGATTCGGTGGCGCGATTGCGGTGGATGTAGACAGACCAAACTACTGCGCCCGGACATTTGCAAAAAGTCAGCATCTTTTCTTCTATCTCTGAGGAGAATCGACTGTAGGCTGCTTGTAGGCGTTCTTTCGGGCCACCAAGCTTTTGCTAAGCACTTAAATGTGTTGGGCTTAAGCGACACCACTATCTGTCCTGCTTGCGGTGAGGAGGATGACACAGCAGAACACTTTCTCTGCAGTTGTCCGGCCTATGCTCGCATCAGGTGGCGGAACTTCGGGGCTGACGAGGTGAGTGCCGAACATCTAAGCTCTTTATCACTGAAGCTCCTTCTCGGTTTTCATCGAAAGACGGGAAAACTAAGTACATTAATGTAAGGTGTCTGAATGGTAGTACAATGGACCTGTAGTTGTGTCTGAACGCTCCATCGGATAGCAGCAACCTCCGAAAAAAAAAAAAAAAAAAATGCTATGTTCATAGTTTAAGTTGAATCAATCGGTCTGCCTTTAGGATAAGGTCGATATTTGGACCTTTCTGACACTCGAAACATTCTGCTTACCTTTCGTTGAAATGTTTCAACGTTTTTGCTTTGCCGGTGCTAAAACCACTCCAGAACTTTAAATACCACGACAAAATACTCATAACTCAAGTGAATTCGGAAGAAAATAACTCAACAACCACATGGAAATGGGAATTCACAAAACATATTTAAAAACTTATTCGTAATATCCGCGCGCGCAAAAAAACGGAAATTTTCAATGAAACTGTGGAATGAAAGACGACGTGATAATCAAACCGAAATCCATTTTTTTTTTGTGGTTGGGGAAAATAAATTATACTACGTAAAATAGAGAAATATTATTTGCGCAACCTCCTCTCAGCCAGTAACGTCACGTCAACAGTCAACGTCATAGACATCGACGTCGACTCATTGATAGAAGCGCTCCAAAAATAACTCTCGCTTCCATATTTGTTTATCTGCGCGCGAACCACGAATAATGAAAACAATCGCGTGCACCCAAAACGGGATTTATCGAATGGATTTGGTGGCCCCCCCATGCGCTTGGTTCGTCTTCCCCCTCCACCGCCACCAGCAGACACATAAACATCCAATTAAAATCCAGAAAAAAAATTAATTCAAATCAAAGAGGAATGATCGTCATGGATCAAGGCAGATCAGAGCGATCATCGTCTCATTTGGTTCATCAGAAGCAAAACAAAACAAAACAATTGCCTGGGTAATTTTTGTTAATTAAAATTCTTTAAGATACATAATGTACTTGCCCAGCAGGCCATATATATATCTACCTCTATCGGACGAAAGTTTAGTCCAAGTTCAATCAACAGTCAACGAAACCAACAGCCCCCGTGGACTTTTTGAAGTGGGGCAACTTTTGACCTTGACAAAAGAGGCCATGCAGCTGTGACAGAAAGTGTGATGAAATGTCGTGTTTTTAAAGGGAGATCATCCACTGGGAAAGTTAAGTGGATTTTGGCACTATGCCGACCTTTTACAAGAAAAATTATACAAATTCCCTTTTTAAAAGTATTTGTACTTTTAAACGAATCTTTTCAAGGCTACACCGTGAGTCAGATCCATTGATCAAAATCAGAAATTATAATTGGGTTGGAGATCGTGAAACAGAATGTCATTTGTGACTTTTCCATGGAGAGCTATTGGTGGTAATGAACTGAAAAGAATTTACAGAAAAATGCGACAAGGACTCTAGTTGATGAGAGTAATTTAAATTTAATTTTAATCAAATTAATGCGCAGGCTAGAATTTGACGTTGCCATAATTTATTTAAACAAAAATTTAATTAAATGGATTTTATTTGAAGAATAAATTGCATTGCGATCAAAATGTATTCAGATTTGGAAAACAAATCGGGTTTCGACCCGCAAAGTACTTATAGGTGAGAAAGATCTATCTCCTCCTTGCCAAACTCAGGTCCTTATGGACTCATTTTGATACTTTTAAAGTGGGACATAAGCCGGTATTTTGGCTTCCTTTGTAGTGCCTTTCTTCCGCTCGTGGCCATTAAAACCTCTCAAGCCATCCCGATGTTTCCAGAGGACTGTATAGACTAGAGAGATATCTGATAATACATAAATGTCTTGCAAGAAGAATCTTCTAAGTGACAGAGATAATGAGCAGACTCTACAAATGCCGTCATCCTTGAGATTTATTTTACTGTGTAGGTTTTTAAAAAATGATGGCTAGTTTAAACTTATAACGGGTGATCCAAGTAGAGATACTTTTTTCAATAGCCTTTTTTGACAGATCACGTGTGAGTCGTGTCATGCTGTCATGTTATTTTTGTTTAGTATTGTTTGGCATTTCATAATGGAAAGACTTACGCGTGAACAACGTTTACACATTGTTCAACTTTATTATGAAAATTCACGTTCTGTGAGGAATGTGTTTCGTGCACTTCGCTCAACTTATGGTCAACATAATCGGCCTACTGAGCGTACTATTCGCAACACCATCACCCATTTTGAGACCCAGCATTCATTATTGGATAATATTCGACCGAATAGACCACGTCCAGCACGCTGTGAAGAAAATATAGCGGCCGTAGCTGAGAGTGTACACGAAGACCGTAGAGAGTCGATTCGGCGCCGTTCGCAGCAACTCGGACTGACGTATGGAACGACTTGGCGCATTTTAAGTCAAGATCTTAAATTGAAAGCGTACAAAATACAGCAAATAATGCCTGTGCGAACGTAACCGTCAATGGCGACCGTTATCGTGCCATGATAACCGACTATTTGATGCCTGAAATTGAAGCTCGTGATCTCGGCGACATTTGGTTTCAGCAAGACGGCGCCACTTCCCACACATCGCATCAATCAATGGACGTATTGAGAGAACATTTCGGTGAGCACATAATTTCACGTTTTGGGCCGGTCGATTGGCCACCAAGATCATGTGATATCACACCGTTAGACTTTTTCCGGTGGGGATATGTAAAGTCAAAAGCTTATGCCGACAAACCCGCTTCGATTCAGGCCTTGGAGGAAAACATCACGCGTGTCATTCGCCAGTTACCAGTCGAAATGCTCGAACGAGTGATCGAAAATTGGATGGACTCAACGGATGGACCATCTGCGACGTAGCAACGGCCAACATTTGATAGACATAATCTTCAAAAAATAAATGCCAAAGAATGTTCTTTCAAATGATAATAAACATTCTCCATTAAATTTGAATTTTCTGTGTTTTTTTCTTTAAAAAAGTAGGGAACCTCGAAATGGATCACCCTTTATTATATTGGTATTGGTAAAACATTATTTGACAAACCTATCTATCTATCTATGCTTAAAGTCATCAAATACGCTCATAGATACTATAACTCACGTGTTCTCTTGGCGTATTTTTAACCACAACTAGCACTAGTAGGTATGTATGTATAATTAAAATAGTCACCAACTTCCTGGTCCGCGGAGACACTACAACGCAACGGTATTAAAATGCCAACATATTTTTTTTTGTTTTCTCTCTCTTAGCGTGAAATCTTAACAAGATCACTGTCATTGTCTATGCTGGCGTGATAAACGAAATAAAAAAATTTAAAGCGACGACGCAGAATATTTAGTGTTTATTTTTTGCGTTCTTTAATTTCTACTTTGTATGTTTTGTTTTTAGAAAAGTTCGACAAAAATAAATATCACATTTATTAAAAAAATATATTTTTCTTTTAATTTATGTATTAGGAGGTATCCTACGCATTGGATGAATATCATCCGATACCTCCGTCGATTGACATTGAAACTTTTAATCTCCCATATTTGGGGGAAATATTAAGCCAACAAACCCCCAGAAAGGGCTTATGTAAATTATCTAAATCTGTTGCGGGGGTTTGGTGGGTTAAGAAGCAAAAGAAGATGTGTGTCCTCACCGTACCGTCGGATTTCCTGTACTAAGTCTAAATTATTATGAGAAATCTATTACGTTCGCATGAATATGTAATAAATTATGCGATGCATGGCATGGATACAGATTTAGATTGAGCATTTGCAAATACAGGTAGGTAGCTATGTACCACACATATTGGGTTGGCCGACTAAAATGTTTACCTATTGACTTGGCCATAAATCCCAAGATAAATCCTTGGACGAGAGGAGGACGGATGGAATATAGATGCTGTCCCTCGTGATATTTTTCCATAGAGGGGTTGCGAAAGGATGTTAAGGGATTTTCTGTGGATATTACGGCACATAAATATATGACGAGAGTGTATTAAAAAATAAGAGTTTATGGGCAAACAAGCCTTACACAGATGAGTGTGTGTGTGTGGGTGTGTGCGTCGTCTGCATTTTTTCGCATCGTGCTGGATGTTTCGAGAATATTTTCTTTCCCTTCTTATGACATGGATTTAGTTTTTTCGTTCTTAATATGAAACACTCGTGTGCGGAAGCGGAGGAGTTATGCTGTTGCCAATGAGAATTGAGTCCAAGAATAAATGTTAAGCTATTTGTTTGTAATGGAGGAAAGTACCTAGGTAGATGTTTGGCAAAAGATGAAAGCAGATTTAACAGGCAACATATTTTGTTGACTTTTTCTTTCGGTAATATGTATAACGAAAGCAAATATGTATCTCGTATCTGTAAATCTGCCACGTGGATGTACTTGTCGAGATTATGGTAAGAAGATGGTTCCTAATGCACGCATAGACAAATGTGTCTTAAATCAGTTGATATGTTTTGATACAAGCGAAGTCTGTCTGTGACTAGGAAGTGGTAGTGTCGAACGAATTGAGAAGAAATACAGGCTCGTGTTAAAAATAGGTTGATCCGATAGGCGTTAGTTGACTTTGTTGGGAAGTGTGTGAATCATTTAAGCTGAAACAATGTTTTGGCCAAAAAATGAAAAGCATATCTGAAAATGAAGTTATTTCTCCACGTATCGTTCAAAAGTTATTACAAATTCGTTCTCTAGGTTACACTTTCAAGTGTAATGATTGATTTTGTCGTTCGACCTTCAGTTGCAGTTAGATTGAAGTGATAGTCGGCATAATGCCGACATGCACAGACCAAAATAAGCCTCATTGTGGTACCATAAGGATCTATGAAATATTTCATCATACGCGTTGCACCAGTTAGAGCTGTTTACGAAGCGAGAGAGACTTCTAATGACAACATTTGATAAATCTGTTAAATCATTATGGAAGAAACCTCCTTTATGCAATTAAAGTGAGGGATTGTCTCCTCGTCTTCATCGTCCATGCAACTTTTGCAGAAAATAAACCTGCATTCTTACCTATGAGACAGTGATCGATTTTGTTAGAACTGTGTTTGTGTTAATTCACGTGGCTATAAGTTGTCAAACCTCCGTCGTATCTGTTTTGTCGATAGAGATGTTGTAGAGTTTGTCTATGGTAACCATTTAGTTTACGGAATCTTATTCCAGCGCGTTATCCGCAGCTGTTAGGCTTTGTGAAGAGAGAAGTCTTCTCACACTTCAAGGCGAGGGCAGAGTCCAGGCGGATGAATCTGACAAACTGCGTCAGTTCTAGAAACATTTGGCCCAAACATAACAAATCTAGAACCCAAAAACTCATAAACAGTATCATAAGTACAGGACCCTGGGGGGTAGGCACACACGTTGCCAGGCTCGGCATACACACACAACGCCCATTGCCGTATCTGCAATGACGTCAATGAGAGTGAAACAATTATTTACCTCCTATGCGGATCGGATGCCTGGCTCTGGATAAGGCTAGACGGCGGGCGTTTGGAAAACCATTCTTTGACGACCTCTCTGATATCAAGGACGATGGTCTCATTGCTATCATTATCTTTCTCACTTCTACCGGTTGGATCTGAGTACACATACCCAAAACCGCTTACCCTAAGGTCCTCATGAGTGGTGGCATTAAAAACGGTGCTACAGCGCTATTTGCGTACTTTTCATGTAGTCATGCAAATCGGCTATTCCACCTATGGGCCAACCTTCAGCAATACCATTACGGATGAAGTAAAAGTGCAAAGTTTTAAGCCCTCATTTCGGAAATAGGAAATAAAATGAAGAGCCAAATTAGTAGAAAACTCCCAAATAAATATTCGTAAATTTTGACACTCTATTTGACTCAGCAGATTGGCCACACTAATTTAGAAAGGGAGTGCTATTACTGAATAATCTCTGACAGAGATACTTCTTCTGGTTATCCCAACCAAGTGCTCTGCCATTTGCGATTTTTTGGTCTTTAAAACAGAGGTTCTCGTTTCCTTGTCGAAAATATTATTGGCTGAAGAATTATTTTGTTATTCGCTCTATGAGGCATTCAAATCTTGGTCATGTCTTCCATCGACAATTTAAGATCACCATACCTGACCGTTTGGTATGAGAAACTGGGGGCCCTACGCTAGACAGGTTTACAGATGGTTAAAAAATGTCAACGGGTGTAGGAGCAGGCATCAGCGGACCTAACTGCAAAATTTCTGTTCCCCTATGCGCAAGAGAATTCTTAAGGCGTAATCTCGGAAGATCAAATATCTACATTCTCTCAGACAGTCAAGCAGCACCCACTCTCTACTTGTTTGGAGCTGTCCAACTATTCTAAAACAACTCACCCAACATAACAGAGTGACTCTATACTGGGTCGCATGACACAAAGGAATTCTTGGTAATGAAGCGGCTGACCAGCGAGTACGTAAAGGCTCCGCATTCCCCTTCATTGGCCCAGAGCCCTTCTATTAAAATTTGAACTCAATACACGCGAACACAAATGGAAAACTATCCAAGGATTACGACATGTTAAAAAATTCATTGGACTTGACAATAAAAAACGCACTCTTAAGATCCTCTCTATGAGCAAGGGTGATGCTAAGATCGTAACTGACTTCCTAACAGCTCACTGCGCCCTGAACCATCATCTCCTGAAAATGAGAAAAAGTACTGCAGATCTGTGGTTATCGAAAGCCATAGTAGCTAGTTTATTGTGAGTATTTTAAAATTCTGTAAAAATTTTGAGTTAAAAAGAAAGCCCTCTATAATATGCTGAAAAAATGTATCGCAAAAATGTATTTGCTATCTACACAACCGTCCTATGTTAGGTTAGGTAAGGTTGAAGGGGCAGTCGGTGAGGCCGACTAACTTAGACAGAGATCTTTAATGTCAGTAGTCGAGAGATCTTCAAGATCGTCATCGAAAAAGGCTTCTAGGTATGCTTTAAGTTTTTGGGAGAGAGTAAGACAGGTGCAGGAAAGGCGCAGGATTGTCTGCTCTTCCTCTTGCAAAAGTCATTTGAGTATACACCAAGCCTAAGTAGTTGCATGTCCAGATATGATACCTATGGTAGAGCTGATCTTTTTGAAAGATCAACCACTGCAAACAGCGTTTCAGATCCAGCTTAGGCCAAATTCGTTTTGTCGCTATTAGACAAGTTGTGTCACTTGCCCATCTAAGGTTGGTTTTCTCAATACATAGCTTCTAATTTTAGTATTAGTTTGCATGTGGCAATTGGAATGCCTAAGTAACATTTATAAGGTGAAATATCAGGCAGGTTGGTTCCATGCTTTGCAAAATCGTCGGCCTTGTAGTTCCCTGGAATATATCTATGTACCGGCAGCCAGCAAAGGTGAATGTTGAACTGCTTCGACATATGTTATGTTAAAATATCTACATTTTACTGCAACTGCATCTGCTCGCCTTTGCATTGGTCCCTACTGGGAATGCCCGTAACTCAACTGGAGAATGGGTAACCGACCCCTTTGGAAGGCCGTTTGTGGCAGCAGACTATGAGTTGGAAATGAGTTTCCACTCGGTAGATTGTCGAATTAGCTGCTTTAATCTAAGGAATCTCCAACGTTAGGTCAGAAGTCAATGTCGGATGAACTCCCATGAAGCAACAGCAGCCCCTACATCTGACTCCGAAATATTCGGGAGGAAATAGTTGGCATTCTAGGTTCGGGGTTGTACTTGGGGTTAAATGGCCAACCACAGAACAAAGTGTGTCAAATATCTCGATGAGGCCGGATTTCCTATTAACAACTCTGCCAAACCAAAAGAATTTTGACTCTGTTCGGGTAACCGGAAAAATGGCTGAGACATGTCGAACAAATGAACACTAAAGTTACCGTCTGCTGAAACTTCAACTCTAATCCCATGCAGTAAAGCGAAAAAGATCTCGTCTTAGGTGAAGCGCATAAGTGGAAGTGGACCTCAACCAACATGGAGTGCGCAACAAAAGAACCTTACTGGTTGAGGCTAACGCTTAAGTAAGTAAGTAAACATTGTTGAATACATTTTTTTTTTTTAACTTTAAATTCGTTTTATTTTAAATTTATTACTAAACTGTTACATTTTTTTTAAAGTACCAAGGTGGGGGTGCGATTCATTATATGTGCTTCTACTGTCTGCCATTACTATTAATTCCCAATTGAACACTGCAAATCAAACTTTGGGGTTAATGAATGAACTGGTTAACCCTAATACGTATAGTACAGCAAGTTAATTATCATAACCCAGAATGCACCACGAGGAGGTACACTTGTAGTGCATTCCGCAACCCATCCGGTAGTTAATTAGTCCAGTCAGTATTTATTGACCACGTTTTGAGTTCTTCGTTGTTGGCGAAGAGACGAGGTTATTTTGTCTAGGTGCACCCCGTGAACGAATGTTCCACGAATAACTACGTTTTTCTGCTCTACACACATTTTATAGTTTCAAAAAATTCATAAAAATTTATCAGAACAACAGAATTACATTTTTATGAAAAAAACATTTTTTACTTAAGGCGTCATAAATTTGTCCTGGGATTCTGAGTTTGCAAAGAAATACTAACACTTTTTGCGTTATTGAATTTGATCTACAAAATTCATTAAGTGATTATTGAAGCTAGTTTAGGTTAGTTGGGTTGGCGATAAGGAACTTTCTCCTTAGCACCACACTTAGGTGACACCATTCAGTGTCCCCTGTTTTGGTTCCTTCCTTACGTTGGTTACTACCCAATATCATTAAGTCATCCCGATTACTCCAGAGAACTCATAAGATTAGAGATAGAGACATATGAAGGTTCTACCATGTCTTGGAAGAAGAAAATTCCACGCGTTCTGCTCCTCAAGGGACAGTGACTCGAGCAGTGGCAAAGATAGTACAGCCTGTACAAAAGTCGTCATCCCTGCGATTTAATTTCATCATGTGGGTTCTTAGGAAGTTGTGGCTAGTTGGAGCACTGCTTAGACAGTGATGCTCTGTCACACTTTAAGAGCTTGTTAGTTCGGCTCCTATCATGTATGCATAGCCACAGTTTCCGTGATATATCAGAAGTTGTTATTGATTTCCACTTTTTATTAGCCTTCATTCTGATTTTGTATTCCACTCGTTCTCTGAGATTGCAGAGTGGCGGTTTGATCGACCGCAGTGCTTGGTCATGATCCATTTTGGATCCTTTTCTTGCTAGCTCGTTGGCCTGCTATGACCCTGTGTCCAGGAACCCACCAGAGAAATACCTTGTGCTGTGAGTCAAGAGCCGAAAGCGATGAACCAGCTTTCATTTAATTTCGACAGCATTAATTGCTTTTATGGCCGCCAACATTGGCTTCCGCGATTGCCAGAACCTCAGCTTGGAAAACACCACAATGATCAGGGATTCTGATGGAGTTGTGTACATTTAGTTCCACTGAGAATAGACCGACTCCTGTTTCACAATTCATCTTTGATCCATCTGTGAATATGGATACAGATTTCCAATATAGATATCAGATTTTCCCTAGGAGACCTAAATTCCAGCTTGCCGTTCAGCTGATACTCGAGGCGCTCTTGGCAGCTGATTCATGGAAGTATAGATCCAAGGGTAGTAAATTTAGAATCACTTACAGCGGATCTATTGCACCTTATTGCATCTGTTGTCCCTTTGCATGCTAGTCTCTGTATTTTCGTCAGTAACTTGAAATTGGTTAATTTGTCTGCAGCTTGCCACCAGACTATACTGCCATACAGCTATACCTATTTTTTTTTTGAAACTCACATACGTGCCCCTTTGGGCATCATAATTGGTCAGGAATGTTTTGAGTGCGTCAGTCTCACAATGAATAGTAGCGGGCTTGCCACTTCGTTATCCTTCACAATGACAATGAAAGGAATACACCAAAACTAGATAAAGTTCCATATAGCTAGTCTCTATAGGGACTTCCTGGGTTTTTTGTTCGGATTTGCTATTTGGTAATATGTCCCCTTCAATCAGGGGTACCAGCTTAGTCTTCTCTGACGAGGCCAAATACCTAGGTCTCATCCTGGATAGGAAGCTCAGCTGGAAATCTAATATACAAGAAAGAGTCCGGAAAGCTACGGTGGCACTCTTTTCTTGCAAAAAAGCTATTGGTAACAAGTGGGAACTACAACCTCAAATCACTCACTGGCTATATATCTCGGTTGTAAGACCGATACTAACATATGGAACAATTGTCTGGTGGACTGCCTTAGAGAAAGCGATAAATCGCGATAAACTAGGCAAGGTCCAGAGATCAGCATGTTTATGCATAAGTGGAGCACTTCCATTTCCATGTTCCATTTAATACCCCTTAAAATTTTTAGCAGACAGACGGCTTCTACCACGGCCACTAGCCTCAAAGCAACTTCTCAATGGGCCGATAGTGAAATCGGCCACTCTGCAATTTTGAACATACTCAGAATATAGACTACACCACACCACAACTGCTGTTCGACAAAAACTTCCAGCTATCCATCCCCCCTAGATCCTTTTGGGAGGATGCCTTGCCGGAGGATGAATCAATCCATTTTTACACGGACGATTCAAAAACAAATGATGGGGTGGGTGGAGGTGTCTTCTCAGACAGACTAAATCTCAGTCTCTCCTTCCGTCTTCCTAATCATTGTAGCGTTTTCCGGGCGGAAATTATGGCGTCTTGTCCTGGCTAAAAAATAACGTGGTATCCGTAAATGATATTCGAATCTTTTCGGACAGTCAGGCCGCCATCAAGTGTCTGGACTCTGTCTCTATTAACTCCTTAGTAGCCCTTAGATTGCCGATCATCTCTAAAGGAGATGGCTGAGCAGTTTAACATTCACCTTTGCTCGGTGCCGGGGCATAGATACATTCCGGGTAACTGCAAGGCTGACGAACTCGCCAAACTTGGAACTACCCTCTCAATCTTGCCTGATAAGGGCTCCTTAGGCATACCAGTTTCCACGTGCAAACTCTTGTTTCAACTGGATGCAATAGAAAAAACTAACCACAGATGGACAAGTGGTACTACTTGTCTGACAACGAAGCAGATTTGGCCTAGGCTGGATCTAAGATGCTCAAGGAGCTTGATTACCCTTAATCGGTGGCACATTGGTGCTACAATTGGTGTCATAACTGGACACTGTTTGTTAGGCAGGCATGCAACAAGGCTTGGCGCCTATTCCAACGACTTCTGTAGGAGCTGTATGGATGAGGAGGAGGAGAAGACTACTCTACACCTTCTTTGCGCATGCCCTGCTCTCTCCCGGAAGCGAAATCTCCATATGAGGGCCTTCTTCTTTAAAGATCTTAATGATCTAAACTCAACCGACCCAAAATGTGTCTCACGCTTTATAAGCACCTCAAAATGGTTCAACGTGTAGGCAGGAACTTCAGATCCTTAGACCTCATATAGGTCTAAGTGAGTCGGACTTCTATCCGACTACCACTTCAACCTAACCTAACCTAACCTAATATGTCATTGATTGTGGAGTTACATTGGCTACAACTGCACTGATAGGGCTTTATTTTGATCTTTGAAAAATGGTTTCAGGCCCTTCGGTTCCACTGAGACACAGCACCCGAGTGGGTTATCACAAAATCATCTTTCACGTTTTTTTATTATATATAGGTACTATTTTAGTCAGTGGTCAGTAAGTTTGACTACTGAGCGGGAATTCACTATTTCAAAACCTCCCTAAAACAAATTTTTTTTTTCGTTCCAACAACAGACATCCAAGAGTACCTATAACTTGTCCTGGGATACATTTTACATTTGTCATTCCGAATCGGCATTAATCGGTCCCTTCCATTTATGCCAAACGAATGACTTCGCACACAAAATAATTCGCTAAAGCTAAACTTAAGGGCTAATAATGGCTGTTAATGCCTTTAACGTATTTTTTTTTTAATTTATTTATCAGCACAACGTGTGCATTGAGATTGAAAGACTTAATTCAAACCTCGTTCCCAACCTTAGGTTCCCCAACTTTACTGATTTCCATGCAAAACCCTATTAAATCTGACACATTTAGCTCAAGTCTAGTTCGGTTCATATGCCTACAATCACTTGCTAATTGAAACCAAGTGCACGAACGTAAAAAAAATCTATACCTACATGCATCGTCTTCGTCGCGTACCACACACCGCTCTTGCTCTGCGTAGGTATTCCTCAATAAACAAATTAATCCACCCAATTGCATATTCTACGTACATTTCGACCAAGGAAAGAATAAAAACAAAATAAGTAAATTATACGCCCGAGAGTGGTACAAGTCAAAGCACAAGCACAATTGTCTGCTTACCACTGCTTTCGATTAAACATAAAACACCAACCGACAAACAAACACCATTCTAAACGAAACAGTACACACAGAACGACTAGCATACGTCTTGTCTTGAATAAGAAAACAAGATCGAAGAAGAAAAGTCGACGAAAATAAGAATTCTTTTCTCTTTGCAGTGGATTTTTCCTTTTTGTTTTTTTTTTGTTTTTTTTTTCGTTCGTTTTCTTATTTTCAAATTCAACACAAATTTATTTTCGGATACGGAGCCACCCCAAATCGTAGCCGCTCGCTCAGTTGTTCCGCAAATGAGACGTTGAACGGACTCGCTTCTCTTAGAAAATATATACCGCGCCGCGGCCGCCTCAATGGTGTACTAGTCCACTAAATTCTATATAAATCTAATAAAACAATTTGTCTACACCCCACATACTCAAGGGGCAAGAGATACTTTGTTCATTTTTTTTTTTTTTTTTCGAAAAAAGTAAGATCAAAACCGAACGAAGGATTTTATCGCAGATTTTTTAACCGGGACACATCAATTTTTCAGAACTATAACAAAACACAACATCCGCGTGTGCCATATAAAAGATACATATTGCTTTCTTCTGAGACGAAATCAACCAAAAAATAAATACTTTATCTACGTACCTACGATCAGTGACCGTCACCAATTCAAGGTGATTCATTGGATACTTACTCTTTGAATTTTTTTCGTTTTACGTTTTTTTTTATTTATTTTATTTATTTTTTTCGGTTCGTCTTCTTTTTCTTGGTCAATTGCAAAATTTTTAGTTTAACTTTACCTGTCGGATTCGAAAAAGATACACAAAAGAAACAACAACAACAAAATACCCGAACGTCGTTAACTTGGCCACACTTACGTGCTATGATTGTGGAATGAGCAAGAAATAAAAAAGTGTTTTTGGGTTCTTTGTTTTCTAAAAATGTGCAACTTCCCCCTTTGCTGTGATGTACTTGCTACTCTTGTACAAACACTCGAAATGTGAAGCCTCCTTCTGTATGGAAAATTATACAAAAAAATTTTACACTCAAGTGAACGAAAAATAATACAAAAATAATGTTGCCAAATTTAAAAATGCTTCTTTAAGATATTCAAATACAAATATTTCTAAAAATTTATATTTTGAGCGTTAAAAATGCAAAAAAAAAAATTTATAAAAATCTCTCAGTGGGTGTCCTTAAAATAAAAACACATTTCCTATAAATATTTTGAAAAGAAAAATTAAACAATTCGCGTCATGTGTTTGGTAAATTAATTCGAAAATGTTTTTGCCTTGAGTTTTGCAAAATAATTTATGGATTGTTTGCAAAAAAAAGAGAAGAAAAATTATTTTTTTTTAAATTCTATAAAGAGCTGGAGGAAATTAGGTCATCGAGGATAGCAGTTTTGGAAAACACTTTTGGAATACTTTGATCGATGTGGCAGCAATTTAAGAATGTTAAAAGAATTTTTTGGAAAAATGTTTGCAGGTTGGCAACCTAATTAGATAGTATGTGGGTGCAGTGGTTTAGTGGTTAAGTGCGTTAGACCACTAAGCGAGGGGTCGCTGGTTCAAATCCCGACCTGTACTACCTGAAAGTTTTTACTCGCTGCTCCACCTCTTGTAAACGTCTGACAATCATCCAAGAGTAAGAACTGCTTCTCAAAAATTAATTACCATTCGGAATCTAAATCGGCATTAAACTGTAAGTCCCTGCATTCGTGTCAAAAAATATATCTTCGCACACACAGTGGTTGGAGAAGCCGTTTACGCCTTATACTTATTTATTTTATTTTTTAAGTATGACAACTGAGCAAATAAACAGTCCAACACTTTCCTTAAATGCCGATAGAAGTCGCATTAATTTAATCAGTTCAGTTGTTCAATCCGCCACATTGAAAAATGTAACAAGGCCCAAAAACTCAAAACTCATCGGCCAAAATTTTAAGGAATAAAGCTTCACAAAACCCAAATGGAATGACATATCGTCCAAATTATTTGTCCAATCATGTCGTGACATACCTAATAAAGGATATATTTTGCTCATTCTGATTTTGGGAGGCATAGTACTTTACCCCGTTGAAGGCAAGCTTAAAAATTATAGAATTAAATAAAAAAAAAAAACACAGATTTGTGAACACACTCTTAACTCTACACAAATTTATTCCAGCTCAATATGTCAAAAGTTGCGGCATCGTTTGTTAAATTTAGATGATTATTTGAGACCAGGAAGAGCTCCAAATTTTTGACAGTTCAAAATGTTTGTTCGGTCAAGCTATTCATTAACATTGGTTTGGACAAAATTGGCGTGAGTTGCGATCCTTTGTGTGGTTTGTAGATGCGCTCAGTCTGAGAAACTAGGGTTAGAAGCTGTAGCCTATAACAAAATAAACAGACTAAAAAGTTTTCGTCTTGCTTATCTGCTTCCTTCAAATGCCACCTCCATAAAAAACAATAGACTTCCATATAAAAGCTGTTTTGGTTCAGTAAACATACTTTGCGGTTGAGTTAACTCGCATGTGCATACGTTCTTATTCAGTTTACTACCTTAAGGCGGACACACTTCATTGCATTGCAATGTCCGGGTTTTAATTGACAACCAGGATGTCTATCCTAGGAAAACTGATCTTGTATGAAGATACGCTGATTGAGATCGAACTCGATATTTTTTGGAGGTACTAATGGTGTTTTCATTTGGCACCCAATTTCAGGTTTTGATTTTGATTCTTTTTCCATAGAATCGGTGTAGTTGTTCGAATTTTCAATTTGAAATAATTTATACTTATATAATTTGAATTTGATATTTTAGAGTTGAACAGTAATTGTCGGAAGCAAACAGATGTTAATATTCATTTCGATTACCGTTATCGTTTCCGACTCAAAACTTCCTGACTCCAATTATGCTTGTCATTTTCAGCCGACAAATGTTGGATAAAAATCAAAACGACTTTTTGTAGTAGATTTAAGGTCGTCTCCCGACTCTGCCTTTATGACGTATTACCGAAGGAGTCGGTTTTTTGTCGTGAGCAATTTTGATCCCGCCAGGTAGCCGACTGGGTCAGAGGTAGTGGTAGTTTATTCGTTGAATGGTTCAATGGTGGAAAGTCCATGATAAAAACAAATATTTGCCGTGTAAAATATTTAAAAAAAATTCAATTTCCGTGGGCCCTCAACATGAGGTGGTAAAGGATTTTTTTTTTAAATAAAATACAAAATTATAAGGTCAAACTAAAGTTAGTGCACATCAAAAAGCAGTCTCGATCTACTGGACGAGGTAAATTTAAGATACCGGGAAATCCTGTTTTGGCACAAAAAAAGAAATAATTTGAGCTCTGCAATATCTTCCTCCATTGTGGATATATATGCAATTCGATATTGGTTGTCATCTGTTTAAAATATTTGCTACAATATAATTTTCTACATCATTTTGACATCCTCCTGCAAAGAGTCTTAAAGCTGCTGCTAGCCTAAGCACAGATGGCACTGATGGCGATCGAAATGCATTCGGAACATGTTTTTTTTTTTTATAATGTACGCGTACTAAAGGGACTTTGGATACCCTTATAATGAAGTGACACAGTGCGGGCATTAGGGAAATAAAGGATTAGAGAAAGGGAGAAACCGGTGCACGTTGGTTTTAAATGTTTGTAAATTATAATTCACAGTACGTCCGAAAACAGGCTTAAGGGTAAACTAATGTGCATTCCTCGCATGGCGAGTTGAATTGCTGTAGGGGTGAAATGCAATTGGCTATTTCTTTTGAGCACTTGTGCTAGAAATACCGATAAAACAATGACAGGCAGGAGACATCACGACGATGACTAAGAGAGTCAAATGATTTCGTGATGTCTCGATCGCCAATAAGTTTTACCGCACGTTTTTGAATCCTGTCAAGTAGCTCCAAATATGTTATTGGTGCACCAGACCAGATATGAGCGTTGTACTCAAGTTTTGGGCGAATAAACGCCTTGTAGATTCTAGCCAGATCAGAAGGAGTGAAATATTTCTTGCATCGCTTAAGGAAGCCTAGACATTTCGCAGCGTTCTTGGCGACATCGAATATGTGGTCATTCCAACGAAGTTTGTCGTTAACGCACATACCGAGGATGGAAAGTCTTTCGGTTTCGGCGATGCAAGTGCCATCCATGGATAATGGCAGAGAATTAGCGGTTCGCTTCAATGACAGCAGACAGCATTGCGTTTTGGAAGCATTAAATTCCACTCTGTTGGTTTTACCCCATTTAAGAATGCTGTCAAGATCGGAATTCAATGAGCTTAACATACGTTGCCGTTCCAGTTCAACGCCCGAAGATGAGGGGCGTTGCCCAGAAAACGAATATGTAAAGCTGAGGGTACTGTCATCAGCAAAGGAATGGACTGGATTAGATATTTGCCGGTTTACTTTTACTGTGAATTGGGCAAATCGAATGGGTTCAAATGATCTCTTATTTGTGCTCGTGTAGCAATTAAGTTCATCATCCCCACTACTTGAACTATAAAACATTTAAATCCTATTCATTTTAGAAATGATTTAAAACATAAAATTGTTCCACGTTTGTTTACTTGTATTTGCTTTCAAACTAAAAACAGACAACAATTTGACATCTAAAGACGAGTGATGCGAATCTTTCTCAAATATTCTACATCATTCAAGTCGTCTGCAAATCTACTACAAGTTCCTCGAGTCGGGTGCGTTGTAATAGAGTCAAAAACCGACCTGACTCAAAATCCGACAATTTTCGATCCAACAGCAGTAATCGGGGTGATTACTATTGAACAAAAAGTGGTCAAAAATATGCAATAGCAAAGGTGAATAAATCGATTTTCAAAACGGCAAATTGATACTATATACTTCCTTAATGTGCTACCTAATCGTGAGAAGCCCCACCCCTCCATCCTCTGCGTTCACTGGGATAATGTCCACTCTGGCATCCGCAATGACTTGGTCTTCCTTGTCGTCTCGAACCTGCGGACTGGGATTCGAAGCTGCCGCATTCGCTCGATGTGGCCGAGTCCATGTAGTCAATGGGTCTTGGCTTTTTGTACTACATTCACATCTTTCATTCGCCCTCTCGCAAGCAGAACCAAATATCCGTCAAAGAATTTTTCTTTCAAAGGAGCCCAGTATTAACTCGACTTTCTTGCTTATCCGGTCCAGCGGTAAGGAGTTTTTAACCCATTTGCCTAGTCAAACCGAAGTAGCAGCGTTTTCCTAGAAGGAAAGGACTAAAAACGCCGATTCCACTGAGGAAACATATTTCTATTTCGGTTCGTAGCCATCACCAAATTAGTAAGCTAAGAGTTAAAGAAAGCAATTAAAACTTCCCCTTCTATCCTCTTGACTCTATTTGATGTCCTGCCACGGCCCCAAAGCTACAGTACAAAGTAAACAAGTAATCCCACGTCTCATCTGTCACGTTCTTACCTACCTTAGGCTAGCGCCTCGAGTTATCTCTTCAACTTCTGCTGCCAGCTACTAAGAGCTATTCTCTCCATCACATAATGCTTTGTGTAAAGTAATGATTGCAACAGCAAATACCTTTTCATTCGAGAGCTCCACGAGTCAACTCTATATTTTCAAAATCGTCAAGTGAATCTATTTGATCCCCTTTGGCAAAATATACATGCTTGTGCATCAACACGATTCATTAACCTCTCGCATCCGACAAACGAAAACAAATCAAAGCTAACACCACCTTCAACTTCACACTTTGCACTCTTGTCGCGCTGTGTTTTAGTGTTTTGCACGAATCTTAAGCGCATAAGTTCCTAAATGCTCACTTCAGCTGACATCTTTAGATTATCTTCAAAGGAAATCCGTTCTCTGCGTTTGTTTTTTCTTTTGTCCTTCGAATAACTATATCGTAGAAATCATGCACATTTTTCCCTAAAGCCCCCAGAATTTACGTACTTCGCCACTATATATAACCAACTAAACATCGAACAATGCACACAGCAGCAGTCCTGCAGGAAACATCTGAATGCTAACTCCGAACAAAACAGGATGCAGAAAGAAATATAACAAAAAAAAAAAAAAAAAACCACCAACATGAAAACAACAAACTTTAGCATAAAATTTCCATGAATTTCATGGATGCACTTAACATCTCATCCATGGCTCATCCCTTGTATTTGCATTCTACGCTAGTCGTCCTCTTTATTCTTTTCTAGTGCATCTCGTCCCACAGCTTTTCACCTGCGCCCCATTTTAGGGATTTTCATAGTCTGTTGATGTGCTGTGGTGCTATGTATGTTTCACCGTTTTCCCTACGAGCGGGACAGAACTTTCTGTTGTGTGCATTCGATATGAATGGTTCCGACGACGACGATGAAGCTGTTCGCTGCAATAAAAAAAAACACAAACAATACCGGACCAAAACCCTTTCACGTGGGTCATTTGGTTGTCGAGATCCGTCGTGTCGTGTCGTGTCCTCATGTATCACACAAAGAGGGCGATTTATTTTTTTCTGTTGGAAGTAATACATTTTCGGTCCTGCCTGTTGGGTTAGAATTGAGAAGTTTACTTTTCTGAGCGCATACTGTGCTCCATAATAATTCATATTTCGAGTAAAATGCACCACACGCAATGCGGCTTCCACACGAATGACCCAGACGCGTGTAAATCGCTGAAAGATTGTCGACCGACATACAAAGCTACCATAAATTTGTATGCGCACCTTTTTGCCGGTTTTTTTTTCGTTTTTTTTTTGCAGGTTTTTAAGAAAATGATTTAAAATTTGTTTGCATCACATGGGAAAGATGATTTATATCTGTGTTAGACTTTATTTTAGCATGGAGTGCTTTTTGAGAGAAGACAAAAATGTCAAGGTACCTATAGGGAGGTGTTTATAACGAGGTTTTATACAAAATGCAGTGCATCATTACATGGTATACGTAATACGAAGGGTTGCATTCAAAAGGACGATGATGATGATGATGATGATGATGGTTAACATAATGCATTATGGTGGATGTCTCAAGTGCTACACCGGCCATTGTGGCTGCTGTGCTGGCAGCATTCTGAATATGGCAGTGAAATGTTGGTTATTTATTCAAAATTTTTGCAATTAAATATCAAGGAGATTAGTTTGGGAATGGGATTTCGTTGAAGAGCATGCATATGGTTTTGCATATTTTTTGAGTGAGTGGTGTTGCACAATATTTTTGTCATCACAGGACTGCGATGGTGATTAACTTAATTATCTTAACTTGCAGAAAATTGTGTGGCTTCATCATAAGCTTAAACCTTTGAAGTCCTCATTTAAACCGAGAATGATTTTTAAGGTGTTTTAAGACTCTTGCAAACTTAAGACTCTTTGACAGTAGCGAGGAATATCGGGGGATGTTGCAGTAGCACCCACCGCTACTGAGTTTAACAAACCAGCAAACTGAAGTTTTGTTCAAATTTAAGTTCTAATACTTTACAGTTTGAACAATTTGTGTTTCTACATTTATATATCTTGCTTAACTAATGAACTAATGCCCTGGCAGTTGGCCAAATTTTTCAACAAATTTTTGATGATTTGGGCTCCTATTTCACGAATAGAACTCAAGCTAGGTATATTATTTTTGATTTTTCGCTTATCATCGACCCTGATGTTATGGTAGGGCGCATGCATCAAGCATGCCCAAGCATGCCCGATGACTGGACCATCAGCTCCATATGTCCCATCGATCCCATCCCTTTCAAGAACTATCGGGGCATATCCCTGCTTAGTGTCGCATATAAGATCCTATCCAACGTACTGTACTGTCAAACCTTTCTGCAACACACTAATCGTCACGTACCAGTGTGGCTTCCGGCCCGGCAGATGTAGACCAAATCTTCACACTAAGGCAAATGCTGGAAAAGATCAATGAGTTTCAAGTCGAGACACACCATCTCTTCATCGACTTTAAAGCCGCATATGACAGCATTCATCATCAGAACTTTTTGTGGCGATGGCCGAATTGGGGATCCTGTCAAAACTGATCCAGATGTGTCGCATGACACTAGATAACACGCGATGCAATGTGCAGTTTGGCAGCAGCTCATCCGAACTCTTTCAAACATGCACCGGATTTCGGCTGGCGTGTGATTTCTTCAATCTTGTTCTTGGGCAGATAGTGCGCAGGGCAGGTGTCAACACGGAAGGCACTATCTTCAACAGATCAGTCCAACTGCTGAGGTATGCGGACGATATAGATATCATCGGTCGATCCCAGCGTGCCGTTATAGGGGCTTTCACGGCTATTGAAGATCAGGCAAAACTAGTTGGCCTTGAAGTGAATGAGGACAAGACTAAATATATGGTATCAACAAACAAACAATCATCTGTCCACCGATAAGGACAAAATGTCACTGTTGATAGCAGCAACTTCGTGGTAGTTAAGGAGTTCATCTACCTCGGGGTAAACATCAACTTCACAAATGACATCTTAGTGGACATCCGTCGAAGAATTACCCTAGGAAACCGCTGCTACTTCGGTTTGGCAAAACAAATGGGTTCAAAACTCCTAACTCGAAGGACAAAGTGCATGCTCTACAGAACGCTTATCCTTCCAGTTCTGCTATACGGCGCCGAGTGCTGGACGATAAGCAGGAAAGGAGAGTTAATACTGGGATTCTTTGAAAGAAAAATCCTTCGACGGATATTTGGTCCTGGAATAGAGGAGAAGATACAACCGCGAACTCTATGAGCTGTACCAAGATTTGGTGGATGTAGTCCGAGCGAATGGACAACAACGCTCCAGCCAAGAGGATCTTCGAATCCCAGCCCCCATTATCACTCACTGCTCCGTGGCGACCAAGCAACATCACTAAAATTAATTGTTACGGGTGTTCCTATCCGATGGATAGAGGTTTCGCTAAAGTCTGATGTTCATCATCGTATAATGCTGACGCTCTCCAAAGCCTTCTTTGTGTCTTAAAAATAAAATATTCAATATTTTAATGCGCCTTCGACATCGAGTCACACACAGCGAAACTCTAAACCATGTCTACGTATGTAACCGCGGTCAAAACTCCACATTTGTTATTCTTGGCTATGAGATGAATTCTTCACCATTGATTGTTCCATAGCCAACGGCTAACACCAAGCCATCGTTACATACTTAAAATCGGGTTCATAGTAGATGCCGTGAGAAGAAGCATCGATAGCCACCGAAATAGGAACGTTCTTGGCGAGAGCAATTGTGAAGGCATTTGGATAGTTGGAGGTAACATTGACGTAGCTAGAGATCTTTCCGACTAGATTGACACTGTCGAAGTGGCAAAATCCATCCTGACTTAAATACGTTCCGTATTTCTCCTCGGTTGCTATACCTCCCACTTTCATCATCTACTGTATGCGGAATGCGCGGAAGTCTTTACCGCCATTCGAACCATTGTAGCCAAAATTCCCACGAGCAGTCGATAAGAGCCTGTTGCGACATGCGAACCAAGTTTCCGCCGTTCTTAATTAAATGCGCACCTACGACGCAGTCAATGGTTCCGAAAGATCAGCATGATCTACAAACTAATTGATCTGTGGCAGGGGTAACGGACCCAGACCCGAATAGTCTCCAATCGTACTGCGGTGGCAGATTGTCCTTCAGCATCTATGCTTACCCTTGAATCGGGCAAATTCCATCTCAACATGATCATCCGTGGCTAGGTAAACGAATTCTTTCATTATACTGAAGGTGCCACAGTGACCGGTACAAGGTCCGAGGAAGCTGACACACACCATTTTGGATCGATTTCAAATACCTCATTGGACACATCGTCATGGCTGTAGCTCTCGTAATTGAATTGCCAATATCGCACCCACAGAGTGTAGAAGTTCTTCTTCATGCCAATGACTTCCTCCGGGCGGAACTTGTCACACATCATGACCAGGAGAGTTTCCTTTTCAATCAAAATGAATTTCCAATTTCCGTTCATCGATTAGGATCGCTTGGATTTCGATGACTTGATCAGCGGTTCCGTTCACTTGGAGACAGGTTTCCTTGTTTAGTGCCTTGTAGCGTGCTTCGTTAGCCAGTTTATAAGTCCTCACCATGCCGCCATAGTAATCGATACGTAAACCATTGTTGTGCTTGTTGTACCATGCTTAGAAGGGTTCCGCAATTTGGTGTATGGAATGTTTAGGGTGGCACCAACGAAGTCTGCCGCGTCCCATATTGGCGGTTTTGTGGCGACAGCTGTAGCTGCGAAAGCACAAAGTGCAATCGAAAACACATGCGTGTCTCCGACTTTCTTTCTCATTTTTATCAATCTCTCCATCTTGCCTTTAACTTTTAAGCCAACTCACTCATTCGCATTGAAAAATGCCATCATAATTTTATATTCGTTCCATGATTTTCGTCACTATTCTTCGTCTATTAAATTCTGACCTTGAAAGCATTGCATAATAGGATTCAGTACGCAACATGTCGCTGATACCGAAAAGATTTCCATTCCGATCTGGCTATTGCAGCCAAAACTTCTTTGGCATTAGTGGCTAAAATAGACATTTAATAATTAGGTTAGGTTATTTTGCAGTGGCAGTCGGTGAGGCCGCCTCACTTATGTTAGACCAAAAAGAGATCCGTTGTGATACCACGAGGATCTAAACTTATACTACCTTACTCGTTAAACCATTTGGAGCTCTGCATATAGCGAAAGTGATCTTTAACGTCAGTGGTTGACAGATCTTCAAGATTGCCATGAAAGAAAGCACCTACGTTTCGGGAGAGAGCAGAACAAGTGCGAAGAAGATGTAGGATTGCCTCCTCTTCCTGCTTTTGAAAAACAAAATTATCTTATCAGTTTGTAGTACCTTTCCTTCCTATTTGTTTCCATCCGATTCCGTCATCAGCATTGCAGTTCTTACTAATTTTAAATAACCACTCATCCGTAGAGCCCACCTTAATCTTGCTAACTTCTGCAAGGTAATTATATGACTTAGACCGAATTCAACACACAAACACATATTAAACAACTTTGACCGTAAATACATAAAGTTTAACATTATAGGATCCCCTCAGTGCGCGAGGAATATTCCTAAAGTACACAAGTTTCTCCCTGTCCTGAAGGCATATTTCCCTTCATATTTTTCCTGTTACATGTTCCTTCTTTTCTTTCCATCATGTTGTCATGCAAATAAAATAAGTAAAAAAAAATGATTAAGGTCATCCATTTAATTTTAATGGATGTCTGCTTTAATATTTACCACTCAAGGTAGATCAATCTTAGCCCAAGCACTTGGGAAAGACACAT
Organism: Ferdinandea cuprea; assembly: GCA_963576555.1. Taxonomy (NCBI): domain Eukaryota; kingdom Metazoa; phylum Arthropoda; class Insecta; order Diptera; family Syrphidae; genus Ferdinandea; species Ferdinandea cuprea. Next base: position 64,335,138 of record OY754958.1, read on the forward strand.
TCCGACATTAAAATTTAAATATCGTCCTGATAGTCTTCAACTAAATTAAACTCAACTTGAGAAGAAGAAGAAGAAAAAAAGGGGGTTAGTTGGTTGTCGGCGAGTGGGAATCATGCCAAACAAATAGACAATTCCATGAGATTCCGCAAAAGCCTCAAAGCCAAAGTTATATTGTTATACCTTTCGGTAAGACCAAAAATGGAATTCCATTTGCCAAGTCTACGATGCCATACACATTTGCATGCACTTCGTGTACAGCGCGGAAAGCAGCAGCAGAATCGAATGGTAGCTGGGAGAGCTTAAGAATATGCAACTGCAATTCCAAGGATCAACTCTTGGTTGAATAGCTGTGTGTAGTAGTAGTAGTGAACTTCTCGAATGACATTCCAACTGCCAGACATAAATAAAATCGCACAAGTAGAGGGATCCCACAAGCACTATGCGGGTGCACAACATGTGAACGATTGAGAGTCCTATGAGATATCCTTCCTTTGTGGGGGTTACCTTTTGCTTTTAGTTGTTATTACATAAATTGGATTTCTTGCAAGGAGCAAACTCAGATTCATAAGACGACTTTGTTCCAGCAAAAGAAGTGGTGTGGTTTTTTTTTTGTTTGTTTGTTGTTTTTGAGGCACAAAGATTGGATGTTGACTCTGGCAGATGCATTTATATAAATACGAAATACTTGCATGTTGTTATAGCAAAATTTATGGTGAGATTTCAAAATTCCTTTGACAAAACGAGAGTGAAATTGACTTGAATAAAAAACACTACAACACTGCACGTCAATATCGAAATATAATACTGTACTGCACCGCACCACCTTCAGCTTCTGCCAAAAGTGTATTCCATTAGTTTATCAACTTAATTCCATCGCTTATCCATCTTAATTCCCAACAACAGCGCATAGTCTCTTCAGCCCACAAATTGAGAGAGTCGCTAAACGTATTTACACTTGTTCCACTAGAACTGATAAAACATATTTGGCAACTAAATTCGTGGTAGTCGATATATCTACAAAATATATCTACCTGTTTGTGTACGTCTGTACATATCTCGAAAAGTATATACTAGTGACGTCACGCTGTGTTCATCGATTTAGTTTTCTATCAGATTTATTCTGTTTTTATTTTATCAATATTCAATGTTTGTCATGCTTAATAGGCGCTGCCATGCAAACAGACTATCAGCTTGACAATAATATAGGTCATTAGCATGACTGTGATAAGTTTTAGCTTTTATATCTATGCCTCTTCGAATTCGAAGTTTTGTTGCATCGATTCGACTTTCGACTGACACAAAAATCGAATTGCATCAAACGACAGACAAACCGAAGTGAACACTTTAGTTTTCAATATCAGACGCAAAGCGTCACACAAACTATTAATACGCGAAAGTACGAGCTTGTATAGCTATGTAGGTTGTGCGACGCTATCTCGGATTGTTTGAGTGTCGATAAAGATAAGTTGAAGAGCTGTCGGGTGTTTTGTTTGTGACATTACAGTGACGGACAAAAGTTGCTTGTTTTATATTTTATAGACAAACGCCTTACTTTAAGGCCTTCTTAGTCAGAAATTCCCGAAAGATGTTACTCTGTTATTTTTGCCTCAATGGTACAGGTTTCAGTATACAGGGCGAGCATTAGAGTTTTTGTGTTGAATGTCTGTAAACGGAGCGTGGTGGAGTATTTCACATTCAGGTCGATGTCTCAAGATTAGTATATATCGCGGTAAAAGCAATCTAAGGCCATTTTGAACCTGGTTCTACCTGCTAGTGGGTGCAGTGGCTAAGTGGTTAAGGGCATTGGATTAGTAAGCAAAGGTTCCCGTTTGAGAAGCTTCTGCGAAATAAATTGCCATTAAACTATAGATCCCTTCCATTCGTGTCAAACGCACAATAGTTGCAGCAGCTGGGCAATAGGCACCAGGTCCGTTATGAGCCGTTTACGGTCCTTTAATTCCTAAGGTAAATTCGATTTTCTTATACATTGTAAAAAAAAGCTTAGTTCTTGGCAAAAACAGGCAATCACCTATAATTTAACCCTTTCAACAAGCAGTGGGTGGCGTGCATCGTTGACACACTATACTTTTCGCCATTGCCCACTTAGTATTTATCTTGGGCACTTTTAAGCACCTGGGAGAGACACAAGACAATTCAACAAAGTCAATAAGATGTTTTAAAGCAGTTTGCATTTCAGAACATCACGCTAGGTTGTATCTATTCCTTAAAGTAAGATTACGCTGGATCTAGGCACTTCTCGAACCCGGGAGCTGGGATTCGAAGATCCTCTTAGCTGTAGCATTATTGCCCATTCGCTCGATGTGGCCAAGCCAATGTAGTCAACTTGTTTTGGCTGTACATATGCTAATCTTTGCACGGCTCATAGAGTTCTCGGCTTTATCTTCCTCCTCGCTCACGTAGAAAGATTTTTCCTTTAAAGGAGCCCAGTATTAGGTCTACTTTTTCTTACCGTCCACCATCTGCCGCCGTATGCCAGAACTGGTGAGGGTCCCAATTAACAATGGTCTCCTATGATAATTCTTCGTCGGATCTCAACAAAGTTTTTATTTATGGAGTTGAAGTTTACGCCGAGGTATATAAACTCATTAACTACCTCGAAGTTGGTGCTAACATTTGTGACTATTTGTCCAGTCGGTGGGCAGATGCTTGGTTGTAAGTTTATAGTACTTCAATCACTTCAAGACCAGCTAACCTGGGTTTTCTGTTCTGCAGTAGCAGTGATGGCCATATCACGGCACGTTGAGAGTATTCGATGATGTCAATATCTGTTGAAGTTAGTGCCTTCTCAAGAGCCTTCTCAAAGAGCAAAATTAAAGAAGTCACATGATGGCGCATCACCTTGGAAGAGTTCAGATGAGCTGCTGCCAAACTGCACAAAAAATTAGATAAGTTTTGCGAGTTTCCCGAAGTCGCGCCCGTCGCCATGTAGAGCTGGATCCTGGTTTTTCTGTTCTTCAATAGCAGTGAAAGCCCTATCACGGCACGTTGAGAGAATTCCATGAAGTCAATATCTGTTGAAGTTAGTGCCTTCTCAAGAGCCTTCTCAAAGAGCAAAATTAAAGAAGTCACATGATGGCGCATCACCTTGGAAGAGTTCAGATGAGCTGCTGCCAAACTGCACAAAAAATTAGATAAGTTTTGCGAGTTTCCCGAAGTCGCGCCCGTCGCCATGTAGAGCTGGAACCTGGTTTTTCTGTTCTTCAATAGCAGTGAAAGCCCTATCACGGCACGTTGAGAGAATTCCATGAAGTCAATGTCTGTTGAAGTTAGTGCCTTCTCAAGAGCCTTCTCAAAGAGCAAAATTAAAGAAGTCACATGATGGCGCATCACCTTGGAAGAGTTCAGATGAGCTGCTGCCAAACTGCACAAAAAATTAGATAACTTTCCCGAAGTCGCCCCCGTCGCCATGTAGAGCTTCTGCTGACAATGAATGGTAGTGGTGATTTGTATTTCGCAAAATGGCGTAAGGCGTTCACACAGTACGTTTGACATGATCTTATATGCGAAATTTAGCAGGGATCTCTCTCGTCTCTTTAGTGAAACATTTATTTTGCAGTTCTTCAAAAATACGGAATACATCTAAAGCCATCGTTATGCCTCTTTACGATTGAATTTAGCAATGCACGTAAAATATGCTAACTAACTTTCTCCCGCCAGTGTAATCATTCGATTTGATACCAACACAGGAATCTATGCCAAAGTCTACACCCCTAAAACAAAAATAAATATATACAAATAATCAAAACAAAAAAAAAAAAAAAAAGAGTCTCTAAGTCACTCAACAAAATAGAAAAGAAGAAGGCTTCACATTCGAGTCTTTTGCAAGTTATATCACCACCACCCACCGACATCAAATATACACATTTGTGTATAGGATAAGCTAAAGTCATAACAAATATTGGCTAGGAAGCACTGATTCATTTCTTTTCTTTTTTTTTGTTTTGTTAAACATTTTAACTATTTGTGTATTTATCTTTGCGCGAGCTTTTTGCGATAATGAAGGTCGGAGCCGTGGCCGTGTCCGCGTCCGCGTTTCCTTCACCATACCAACCGTTCGTTGTCGTCTAATCGAAGATAATAAAAATAATAATATTGTATTCCCCCGTGTTTTGTGTGTTTATTTTCAGAAAGAGAAAATTGTTTCACATGAAACAAAGCCAACTCGAACTATAACCACAAAATAATTTCAAATTTAATTTATATAAAACAAAATTACACATCACTCGTTATTCTCTATAGATACATATGTACGTGAGCAAATAAGTAAATAATTCAAATTCATGTAATCAAAATAGAAAAAAAAATAGAAATTTTGTGAAAAATATTGCCATTTCATTTGAGCAGTAAAAGTGTACAAAAAGAAATATTTAAAAGTGAATTGTAAATTCTAAAAATTGTTATTGGCAACCATACAGCAGTTCTAGTCAAAATAGGAAACGAAAAAAGGATACACAAAAAGAAGCCCAAACCAAAAATGATTTACATAGACGACACAGATCCGGAAGGCAGTAAGTACTGAATTTAGATTTGTTTACTAATAAATTAATATTTTGTTATTAATAATGTCTGATTTAACAATTCCGGCATTTATTGGTGCACACGCATATATCAATCACAATAACTTTGTTTAATAATAAACTTCACGATAAGGAAGGTGAACAGCAACGCAAATAATGAAAAAAAAAAACAAAACAATCATCTAGCAAAGTTTAAGTGCAAACAAAGTAGAAAACTGATAATGAAATTCGAATAGCGGGGGATTTTTTTTTTGTATGGTTTAACAAAGAAAGCTTTCTACTGCCGGCCAATTATCAGGTTGAACATTCAAGACAATCTCGCGTCCTTTTTATTTGTTTTTTTTTTTTACTTTAATAGCGATCTAAGAGGGTTTTTCTTCGCTGTCCTTTTCTTTGAAGAGATAAAAGAAATATTAGGAATCTAATGCTTATTTCTTGGGAGACAATTTTGAACTAGTTCACCCTTTTCTCCCTGGGGAGATAATCTCTCATTGTCTGTGAACAATGACTGCCCTTTTTTTATGATTGTATTGATTTCCTTCTTTTTCTGCTTCTTCTCCTTCGTTGTGGTAGATAATGAAGCCATTTTGGGAAATTTTGCATTAATGGTAATTGGAAGGAGTGAGCATTATGCTTACGCAGTTTTCGTAAACGAAATATGTTTTGTTGGTGCACGAAGAATGGAACGGACTGACCTTGAAATTAGGTAGTTTGCTTCAAGTGAAACTGGACTTTTCACTGGAATTCAAATATGGTACTCTCTCTAGTCCGGTAACTGACAGCAACACTTAAACTCCTCCGGCGACAACCAGGTTCTTCCACCTCTCTCTGTTTGCAGGTCGATACCTTAGCTGTGTCCACGATCGCAAATCCAGGGACTGAGCTTCCGTCACAACAGTTGACCTTTATGTTGTTCTAGGCCTACCAACTCGACGGACACGTTCAGGGTGCCAATCCAACGCCATTTTCTCTTTTTCATGTCAACATCCACTTTTGTTTGACCAGTCCTGTTGCTACTGAACTATGACCTCATAAGAGTTACTATTTTGCAGAAAAGGAGTGACTTCAATTGTCAAGGCACCAAAATCTAGAGACAGTCTTGAGGACATAGATTAAATAAAAAGAACATACAATTTAAAAAAAGTCAAGTTGTTGAATATGAATGGAAGCGAGACCAAAACAGAAGTTTTAACAGGTGTCAAGGGCCATCTTGTTGGAATGTATATAAACTTAAAATGCTTGTTGTATTATTCGAGAGTCTCACTTGAGTACTGCTCTGAAGCTACTGCTTCCAAGAAATTGAAGTACTTTCCGATGTCGTAAAAATAAAAATAGATAGGAACTACTTAACCTTGGAGAGGTTAGTTCCCTCTTTCAGGGCTCCCACTGTGTAATAATTTTTCTAGAAAACATATTTAAGAGTCCAAGTTCAATTTATATTATGAAAATGAGAAGGAATAGTGAGCCTGTTTATATGATACCACTTGTTCCACAAGATTCCAAAAATTGATCTAGAGTTTCTGCTGTCTCGTCGAGAAATCTGCAGAGGCAAATATTCTTTCAGATTTTTTTAATCAAGTCTGCAATGCCTCGATAGAAAGCGTGGGTTAGTCTTTTAAGGCTATAATTTTGCCTGTCTCAAACCGTGGATGTTCGTCTACCCTCAATTTCATGAATTATTCTCCTAAGGGGTGTTCTCCTTGACCTATTAAGGGTGCCGCTGTGTTGCTTTACAGTTTGCCACCTCGGTGCCGATAACTTATATGCAGTTTATTTATAAAGCAGGAGTCAAGTGCTTTAATTACTGATAAGCTTATTTTTTTATTCTCAGAAATCTTCTGCGTTTTATTCGGCTTTTTTATTGAATGTTGGTGGACGGACGTTGTTTTGGCCCTGCAAGGTATTGTTGAGTTGAAATAAGCTTCCCATGTATTCCAAGCCCGAAACGGATTTGCCACTTTTCTGCCAAAGCTACACTCGCCCAAAGCCTCATTACCGCATTTGTCTTGTGTTTTGGATGTCCTGCTGAAATCAGCTGGTTTTTCTTGGTAGCAAAGCATTGAATAGGCAAGGATCAATCCATAGTTTTACGATTAGTGGTTTTCATAGACTTTGTTCGCCATCCTAACCAGCTTTAGCTCTATGAGTCGATACATCATGATGTGTGAAAACTTTTACAGGGTTTTAAGGACTTAAAAAAGTCAGACAGATTTGGGATACCATGAGGAAGGAAATGTAGACCACGACTGCGATTTAAGTGGTTCATACGGAGAGCCCATTTTTGAGTCGCTTGTCTGGTATCTCACTTTTAGCACGCAAATATAAAGTTGTCATCCAAGAACACAAACGACACTGGCTTTTCGTCATAGACGAGTAATATGACATATGTCAATAAAATATAAAAATATAGTATCTATAAATGCTTCAGATCGCCCAATTTATCTGGCCAAATCTCCGATCCAAAACAATAGATAAATCGCTTACCGATTGCCGTGCTCTGTGGCAAGCAGCGCCGTCTTGCTACAACCACTTGTTAACCATAATTTTGAGCCATCAAAATTTCTAAACCATTGAACGATAGTGGGAGCCATTGACAGCAACATTGTGTTCAGGGTAATTTTTGGAAAAATACGGGCCAATGATTTCGCCGGACCATAAACCGACGGAACCAATTAGTGCATTTTTCCGGGTGCATTGCGGGCGGCTGCTCATCATATCAAATTCGACAGCTTTATTTACTAACATACCCATTCAAATGAAATGGGCTTCTTCGCTAAAGACAATTTTTCGAAAATAAAACAATTTTCACAGTTGTTCGGGTAAAAGTCCTTCCATAATAAAATGACAACGCCAACTGGGCATGCTTTAGTTTGACAAATGTCACGAAACACCAAATCCCATTCAAATTCTTTCCACTGCCTTACTTCTGGGTAATAAAATTGTAGGCCATTTGTGGTTAAAATTGTATATGGTTTAGCAGGATGCAGCTTCTGTAATGACGAGCCAAAGCGTCACTGGGTCCTCCATTTTTCTTAAATCATAAAAGTCGCAGGGTGTGACAACAAATATCGTCCGAGAAAATATTTCCCTTGGTCAATTTCCAGGATGTCCATCTCAATTTTATGAAAAGCTGTTCTGCTCAGAAGAATTTAAAAAAATATTAAAAGAGACATTAGAGGTTACCACGTGCTTGAGTAAAATTTGATCCCTTGTTAAGTGAAAAATTGTAAACAGTGGGAATCAATTATTTGCTCATCAAATCCATTATTACTATGTGAACTTTCCACGTACTCGTTCAGCGTTTAAATTAAATTATAATACTTTAGGATGTTTGCGCAGATGATGCTATAACAAATCAAACTGAATTGCTTTGACGAAACCTTTTCCCGATACATATACAGAGGTCGGCACAAATCATCTCATTTTGCAGCATCCACTTAACGAAAGTGACACGCTGTACATATTTAATGTTTAACTGCCAAACATTCATTTCGTCTAAGTAATATTTTATTCTCTGTACGTTCTGTTGAATTGTTAGACTTAAATTTCCAGAAAAATTATTAAAGTTCATGACTGGGTCGTGCCAAACTTTTTTTAAGATGCGTTTTTGAAATACAATCATAAAACAACTTCTCCTTAAGTCGTCAAAAACAAAACAGATCCAACACATAAACAATTTTTATGTGGAACAACATTTTACGAAATTTGACAGGTTTTTTCTGGACTTACGGACTAGTGAAAGCCTTAAGCTACGACCAGACATTCATCCAAACTTATCAACCGAATAAAATCCTGACGTCACTGTGACGTGGAATTTATACTAAAGTGGTCATCCAGTGTGGTCACCTGTTGAAAAGGTCCCACGAGTGACATCGCTCGATTTCCCATTGTGTCATCTTACATCCGATGGCACGTTTACATCTGATAACACCGTGAAGTCATCCATGACACTGTATGATCGGGTATTATCCAGCAGATGACAACCGAAGTACAGAAGTTCTCTGAACTCAGCACGTCATCTGGGTGACACTTTGGATGACCGTCTGATCGCCACGAAGTAAGTGTGTTTGGCTCTTAGTTTCAAATCCTCCACAGTACCACATTCATTTTTAAGCAACACCACCTCTTGTTTCACAAATAAATAATTCATACGCAATGGCTTTGCGAATCTAGGCTTCTAAAGTACTAATATAAATATTTATAAGCGGAATTTCGGCATTTCAGCACGATTACAATAACTTTGTCTTAAGTATGAGTTTGCGACGAATTTAATTTTTTCAGTTGTTATGCTAGATGATAATTATGAAAGAGTAATCAGCACGTCACTCGGTCGCAGCCAAGCAATATTTTTTGGTAAAAGTCTAAAGGTTTTATTATTTCATATGCAAATGTTTAACAAATATTCCCAGTGTCAACAATTTTATTCCCAATTAGTCAAGATTATTTTCATTATGTTTAGCAGGAAGATAGGAAGGCCTCGTCGCATATTCTATTTTGGGAACAATTTCAACTGAAACTATTATTTAAGACTCTATGGCAGACCACACCTATGTAGTTAAGTATTAAAAGCCATCACATAACAGCTACGTTAAATCATAAATGTGACGTTAAGCTTCCTTATCGCCTTCGCGTAAGCAATGTTTGGTACATATTAAAAAAAAAATAAGTTATAAAAAGCAACATTACTGATAGGGGGATTGGCGAAAGTCATATTTATATTTTTCGCACATGACAATTTTTAACCATTAAAATTCGTAAGAAAAGCTGTATTCCAAAAGTTTGTAGAAAATCGAAAAAAGTAACAATTTAGAGTTTGGTTTGGCAAACATAGCTGGGCATCAGTTAGATCAAACTTTAATCTTTTTTAACTTTACAAACCTGGTTCTTAAATCTATGAAATCAAAACCAGTTTTAAGGGCCTTCAAATTGTAAACCTTTAACCTTACACTAGAAGGCTGAAACTGGTAAGGCTCGTTGAAATGAATTGTCAAAATATGTAAACTTCAAAAGATGCCAAAAACTGTTGTATTATAAGAATGGGTCAAACAAAAGTGCGTTGAACGCACTATATTATAAAATTTCGTTTTTTACACTCTACCTTATGGGTAAATGAATATACCCAGAGTTTGTAATAAGATACTAGTTTTTTTGATACGCCCACAGCCACAACCTTACATGTGTTGATACATTTTTTTTTTTTTTTTTGTCGGAAGTTGCTACTATCCGATGGAGCGCTCAGACACAACTACAGGTCCATTGTACTACCATTCAGACACCTTACATTAATGTACTTAGTTTTCCCGTCTTTCGAAGAAAAACGAGAAGGACTTTCAGTGATAAAGAGCTTAGATGTTCGGCACTCACCACGTCAGTCCCGAAGATCCGCCACCTGATGCGAGCATAGGCCGGACAACTGCAGAGAAAGTGTTCTGCTGTGTCATCCTCCTCACCGCAAGCAGGACAGTTAGTGGTGTCGCTTAAGCCCAACACATTTAAGTGTTTAGCAAAAGCTTGGTGGCCCGAAAGAACGCCTACAAGCAGCCTACAGTCGATTCTCCTTAGAGATAGAAGAAAAGATGCTGACCTTTTGCAAATGTCCGGGCGCAATAGTTTGGTTTGCTTACATCCACCGCAATCGCGCCACCGAATCTTGTGTTCACGAGAAACCCAAGAATCGATAGAAGACATGACTAAAGATTCAGGCAGACCCAACACAGGTTCGGGTCCTGAGAAAACTTCTTCTGAACCTTGACCTGGTACACCGACAAGATTCACTGTGTTCAGTCTTCCGACCAAATTCAGAGAAAGCTTGAGTTCTAGTACTAACTTGGACGAGGTAAGAGGGTTTAGAAGCGCTTTTAATGAAACTTGGCTATCACTGCAGATATAAATGCCTCTAGCCCTCCACCTGTTGTTCACAATATAGCGCATAGCCATTAGGAGGGCAAAAATCTCCGCTTGGAAAACAGTCACTAGTCGTATATCATCGCATTCCACAAAGACACCAGCACCAGACCCCTGCCCGGTTTTGGAGCCATCCGTGAAAATACGATGGCATTCAATCCATGGTTCAGAGTCTGACCGAAGCCATTCCGTTACCTGTGGAAAGTTGACGTGTTAGTTTTTTCGCAGAAGTATTTCTGGTGTCATTGCATCAGACGGCATATCCATAAGACAGGGGTCAAAGGATAATTCTCGAGCAAGTTCTTCAAAATTCCAGTGCGCATGGTACCAAAAACCACCTCTCTTTAAGCGAAAGATGGTTTTTAGCGTACACCCCATGATATATAAATCAAGTGGAGGAAGATACATCAAAGCATTCCGCGGAAGCCTGTTCCCCCAAACAACTGATGCGTATGAGAGTAGCGGTCTAGTCATGGCCGTATACATCCAAAGGACCCGTTTCGGAGACAAGCCCCATGTCTTACCAAAAGCGCCTTTACACTGCCAGAAGGTCGACAGCGCTTTATCGGTTTTCGATTCGACATGTTTGGACCATAGAAGTTTTTATCAAGGATTACACCCAGATATTTGACTTCATCGGATATAGGGATGGTGACACCTTTAAGCACGAGATGGGACAGGCCAGTGATGATTCTCCTTCTCGTAAAGAGAACTACCGTGGTTTTAAGAGGATTCACTGAAAGCCCATTACTGCACCAGATACCGATCAAATCCAGGGATCTCTGCGCTTGAGAGCAGACACCCCCTAGATTTGAACGGCGACATCATCCGTATGAGCTTGAGTGTAGTTTCCAGGAAAGTTGAGAGCCGTAAGCAGAGAGTCTACCACCATACACCATAGAAGGGGAGACAAAACACCACCTTAAGGGCAGCCCCTATTTACCCCTGTTATGACGCACTTGCCACAATCTGCATCCGCTACCAACGTCCTCTACATTAGCATTGCTTTAATCCACAACACCAAAGTTTCATCTACACCATGCTCTCTGGCTGAGTTACACATACTGTCAAAGGTCGCATTATCAAAAGCACCCTCAATATTGACGAAAATGCCCAACGCGTACTACTTCCGGTCAAGAGCACTATCAATCCTACCAACAAGGTTTTGAAGCGCAGTCTCGCAGGATTTTCCGCGCATCTCAGAGAGAGGATGTGATCGAAGAGCAACTTTGCGCACATGCAGCTCAACCAGTCTTTCCAAACTTTTCAGTAAGAAGGAAGACAGACTTATGGGTCTAAAGCTTTTGGCTAGAGTGTAGTCAGACTTACCAATTTTTGGTATGAAAACCACTTTAACCATTCGCCATGGGGAAGGTTTATAGGCCAAGCTCGCGATGAAAATTCTTTCAGTAACATTTCATCAGAATGACGTTTTCTTCATGCCTTCTTTTAGGAGGCGTTTTTTCCAAATGACTTAGTTGCCTTCAGTGTGCCGATCTTTAAGGCGGCGCCTTAACACAATTTTCCTAACCTTTTCTTAAATCGTTGACATATGGCAAGATTTAGTTCGAACTATTTAAGAAAATCCACTTATATATCTGGGATACAGGCATGTACAGATAATGACATATGAATTGACGGGATATGGCCTGCCGTTTGCTTATACTGGTAAGCACGTTTAATAGGGCAAGCATTTCATCGAAATGGCACAGATACATGAGGTGTCAACAAATACGACAATACACGAATTAGTAGACACGCACGTATTCCATTAATGTCCTTTCTTACGATGTGTCAATGATATTATTATTGAAGCATTTTAACCGTTTAGCTGAAATTTGTACTTTGCTTTAAAATGCCACCGTACGAAAATCCACGCGGTTGGCATTAAGACAGAAAAAACTGTATCAAGTGTCAGGCCCGAGAATAGCTGTATTGGTATGAACTTATGCAATTGATATATATGCCAACACAAAAGGTTTCTCGGGTCAGGCATTAAAGGCTAAATTTCAAACCCAAGAATACTCGAGCTTGACAGTCAAATGGTTAAGACCTCAACGTAATAAATTATTGTTACTGAAATGATGAGGGAGGTCCTTGAAGCAGCAAAGTAGATCTTTAGAATCTGAATAAGTAATTGTGTTTTCAATGAAGCTACATTTAAAAAATATGTTTGATAGCGGTTACAAAAATATTTAATCAGAAGGTGCCTTAAGCCTCCAAAAATCAATTTTCTCAATGAAATTCTTAAAATCTTTAAACTTATAAATTGTTAAATCATAAATTTGTACCTACCGTAGAATCATTGAAATCAAAGTGGTTCTGATCCGCAACCTGACCTCAAAGGGGAACTTTAAAACCCTTAATGCACTTGTAATACGTCTTTAGCAAATATGCTTGTGCCCACAAGCACGTGAGACTGTAGATATGAAATTTAAAAATATTAGATATTAGTGAGTCTTCGCAAAGCCATTCATCGCAAAATTATTAGTTTCTTATTTAATTAATCAACATAGGGCAATAGTTAGCCCAACTTATCTGGTGACACCGCCATTTGAAAATGTAGAAAATATAAAACGCGTAATAGCAAACTGTCGTATTACGCAATACTGTGGCTTATCATCTTGTTAGTAAGTTTGGTGCTTTATGTTTCCGCATACCACATGTACTACTCTCTACAAAGTTACATATCGATGTGGCAAAGAAGGCACATGTCACTTTCTTATACTGACACTTTTTATTAAGAACTGTCATATCGTCTAATAGCGTTTTTTGCGTTTTTGAGATATTATGTTACATGTTTGTGTTTTTTGTCGCGAGTAGATGGAAAATCTTTCATTAGACATTATGAGAACCGGGCCCACGTGCGGTGAGATTCTACTTAACCTTGTACTACGCTTTACTAGGTTATTTCCCTTCCATTATTTTATTTACGTTATTATACGCGTTGGACAGGCGACTTCCCAGCGGAAGCGACATGCTTATACCGCCAATTGCTTGCAACCAAAATTGCAAAATTTATGTGACGTCACTGTTATTTAAAAATGGCACAAATAGGACCAGCATAATATTAGCACAGGAAATACCTAAAATCAATTACTAATCTTATGTGGGTTTCACCCATTTAGGGTAAACTGTGTTGTAAATCAAAACCTAAACCTTATTTCTAAAACCAATTTGAAGCGTTCGAATAGTTTTAGTTCGAGTTCTGCTCTCTTCTCTACTCACTAAAGAAGGGTTATTGTAGTTATGGCCATAACTCCTATTAAACATGACAATTTAAGGGTACCGATGATTGGTTTATTTCACTAGTTTCCGGTTTATAAGTATCCATCACATATGTTAATAAAAACTAAGAAAAGTTAGATAAGATTCTCAAACCCAGAGTTTACAAAAGTTACTGAAATGATAGCCTGACGTTCCTTACATAATTTATAGAAAATGGCTTCCCAATAGACATCCACAGAAATGGAATGCAGTTTCAGTCTCATAATCGTTCCCGCAGCGACTGCAGTTGTTGAGCTTTTTTGGACTTTATCCGCTCCTCAGTACAGCTCGTAGAGTTTGCGGTTGAATATTCTTCTCCACTATTTGCACGGCCGAAGGCCACACTTTAGTGTTTTGAAAAAGTACTTCGAATAGGATCTTATATGCGATATTAAGCAAGGATATGACTCAATAGTACTTTTTTTTTTTGAAGATGTGGGCTGATTAGCTCTGCGACCAAGAAAAATATCTTTTGTGTTACCTATGAATATGATTTGGTCTGACGACAATCCTAGGTCTCTGATCAACCTTACGATTGTTGAGGCCGATGATTTGACAATATCCTGAGGTTCGGTGGGTCCTTTGTTGAAGCATTTAAGCATAGGATGACTTTTCTTGCAGGTGGGACATATGGATCTGATAGGTTGGGCATGGATTATTTCAGCCATACTTTAGTGGATACTCTCTACCAAAACATCACCAGTTAAAGTTGTTATTTCGGACACGCGTTCTCTTCTTGCTCTACCACTCCCTCAACCTAAAGCCTTATCCTCCACTGTTTCTTATTTAAAACCCTGACTAGTAACAACCACCGCCGTACATCCTCTTCCTGAGGTGTTCGTATTGACTTCTGAAATTTCATTGACTATATATACTCTCAATAGCTAATGTTATAATAAAACTTGCCAAAGAAAACAATATTTCGAAATTGTAGCTGAGGGGCTCAGGAAATTCAATTTTCCACCCTTTAATCAGTTGTCTTTCAGTAGATCTATTTAGATTTTCAATTTTTGATCCATGAACTTTGCATTCTCAAATTGTTTAACAAATTTCCCAATTTCCATCAATCCGTCCGTCCGTCTACCACCTTGCAGCATCAATATCAAAATATCAATAGGAATTGCACAATACTCGGCCATATAACCGTTTCCCTTCAAAAGAGAGAAAAAAAAAAACTCATTTCCATCACCACAATCATCAGAAGCAACAGCCGCCACGCCACCACTACCCGGCATCAATTAGTAAAAGAAAAAAAAAAACATAACCAAAAGAGGAAGGCTGGTAGAGTCGGTCGCCGTCGCCGTCGTCGTTATTGGGCAAAAGCTGCAACCAACTGGTACCTGGCACTGGGCCAAAGTGTGTTTACAACAATTAATGTGGCATCAGTATCAGCAGATCAGAATCAGCATATGGTGTAAACACACTCACAAAGCCAGCCGCATACACGATACACGGACGTTGGGACTGTGCTTATTATATTCGTAATTTTGCGCGCCTTGTTTTCTCGTTTGGCTACTACCAACTATTCGATCCGTATGAACCAGAAATTCGTGGACACGGACATGAGTTTATTAATAACTTCCAACACCCGAATGGAATTCCATTCCTATTGAGTCATCAGCATCATCACGATTCACCACGTCAATGGTGTGCGAAAATGGGCCTCGCAATATGCAGTCGGTCGCACACATTTGTAGGCATCGGCTTCACAAAATCCTCCGCCAAGTATCCTACGCTCGTCAATAAAAATCTAGTTTTTCTAATAATACAAGATACCAGATTCATGATGGGGTTGCATTCTCTAGTCGCACAGTCACTGTCACTTTGTTCTGAGCGAGCAGGACTAATGTCGTTTTGTTTCTGTGGCTAAAATTAAAGATTAATCCATTCGAAATAGAAACGATGAAAATATTATAAATACGCAGTTTGCTGATGCCGCGCCGGTAGCCTCTGGCCTCAGGCATTGTAAAAATTTTAAAATTTTCTCCCACAAACCACAAATTATTTTCAACCTTGAATAATTTCGTTCATATGTATTGTATTGTATTGTATATTCCAAAAGGAAAATTCCGATGCTAATGTCATCCGGTCAGTCGTAAACATAATGTATATTTTAATAGGTGTAGAAAAGCTCCTCCTCTCTATCCTCGGCGTGGGCGATCGTTAACCTTCTGGCGGGAAATGATTCTTTCTTTATTTGTGTGTAAAAATTTAATACAAGTTTTATATTTTTGAGTTCAAAGTCAACATTCATTTGTCTAGCAAGTGTACGCAGGCAGGCAGGCATCGGTTTGGGTGTGCAGCACTGAAATTCCTTTGTCTTGTGCGAGCACTGATTTCAGACGATTTGTTTGGGCAGGTGTCTGTCTGATTCGGTTCGATTGGAATTCATCAGTCAGTTTGTGGCTTTTCAATTATTTCAATCGTCACACTTCGTCGTTGTGGCCAATTTCAAATGTTTCACCTCAAAAATTGATTAAACCAGCAATTTCCATCAATTTGGATAAAAACTGACCAATTTTATGTTGCGGGAAATTGCAAATAAATTCATTTATATTTGGGAAAAAAAACACGATTGATTGATTGATAAAGTGGAATAATTAAAAAGTAGTTCGAAACCTAACGAATTTTTTTCGAATTCAAAAAGACTGATTTCATCGAATTGAAAACCACAACCGCTCTTGTGCTTAGTATGTAGGGTGACAACTTCCATGTGTTACGTCTAAAAGCATCGAAATGATAGAAATCTAAAACTCGAAAAGGATACGAGTTTTCCAATTACATTTCAAATAAATATAAACTGAATTTTCATTTGAGGTGAGTTTTTGCAGCTCTTGCGGTTTGTTAGCAAAGCCACAGAAATTAATAAAAACGTTGTGAAACCAGGGGAGGAAACGATAAGGATAAGTGAGTGTGAGGGTTTGTTATGGAAATATTAAATTGTATTTATGTCGAGCTTTGCAGACTCTGTAGTTGTTTTGAGCTATTGCGTTTTTCAAGAGTCCATCAGCAGTTTATTAAATGTTTTAACTTGAGGTTTCGGGACAACCATAACTCCTTACACGTATTTTGCTTTTTGTTTGTTCATGGCATTATAAATTTGTTGTTTTCGATGCATTGGTTACGAAGCCTCGAGCATAATAACGGGTGACCCAAGTAGAGATACTTTTTTCAATAGCCTTTTTTGACAGATCACGTGTGAGTCGTGTCATGCTGTCATGTTATTTTTGTTTAGTATTGTTTGGCATTTCATGAAGCCGCTCGACCTTCCCAAGCGACATCGCTTCGCTCTATGGGCTCTTGAAAAGTTCCAAGAAGATCCGACGTTTTCGAGGCAAATTTTGTTTAGCGATGAGGCCCATTTCTGGCTCAATGGGTATGTAAACAAACAAAATTGCCGCATTTGGGTCGAAGAGCAACCTGAAGAGATTGAAGAACTGCCACTTCATCCAGAAAAAACAACGGTTTGGTGTGGTTTGTGGGCCGGTGGAATCATCGGTCCATATTTCTTTAAAAATTATGCCGGTGCGACCGTTATCGTGCCATGATAACCGACTATTTGATGCCTGAAATTGAAGTTCGTGATCTCGGCGACATTTGGTTTCAGCAAGACGGCGCCACTTCCCACACATCGCATCAATCAATGGACTTATTGAGAGAACACTTCGGTGAGCACATAATTTCACGTTTTGGGCCGGTCGATTGGCCACTAAGATCGTGTGATATCACACCGTTAGACTTTTTCCTGTGGGGATATGTAAAGTCAAAAGCTTATGCCGACAAACCCGCTTCGATTCAGGCCTTGGAGGAAAACATCACGCGTGTCAATCGCTAGTTACCAGTGTAAATGCTCGAACGAGTGATCGAAAATTGGACTCAACGGATGGACCATCTACGACGTAGCAACGGCCAACATTTGATAGACATAATCTTCAAAAAATAAATGCCAAAGAATGTTCTTCCAAATGATAATAAACATTCTCCATTAAATTTGAAGTTTCTGTGTTTTTTTTCTTTAAAAAAGTAGGGAACCTCGAAATGGATCACCCTTTAGATGTACCTGTATTCAGATATCTTTAATAGATTACAATCGACGTGCTTTGCACAACCTTCCTACTATTGGAACTCGTCATTTCCCCTTCTGTCTTTCTTTTACGTGGTTTCTGTACTCCGTGGGTCTGCCTGAGACATAATAGTCTTCCATCCTTTGAACTGTTTCTAGTCATGCAGACCAAGTGCTCAGACGTCCGCGATGGCTTGGTGTTTGAAACGGATGTTCAAACTTCCATGACGTCGCTAACCTCTGGGTTGGGAATTCGAAGATCCGCTTTTCTGAAATGCTCATTCGCTCCATATATACGAGCTAAAGCAGTCGACATTTTTGGGCTTTTTGGTACATTTCATAGAGCTCCCGGTTGTATCATTTCGTCCATTCGAATGGTTCTCTCAAAAGAATTTAGTATCTGCTTCCCATTTCTACTTATCTGCTTCCCTTTCCTGCTTATCAATCAGCACTCGGCACTATAGAGCCAAAACAAAATAACATAAACAAAATATAAATTAACTTTAAGACCAACTGAATTCGCTTGTTCTTCAATTGGCGTTAGGGTCTGTTTCATGGTTCTTTGGGAACGGCCGATGATTTCCATATCGTCCGCATACCCCGGTCCTTTCATGGATCTCTTAAAGATAGTATTTTCAGTGTTAACGCCTGCCCTGCGCACTTTCTTCTCCTGAACAAGATTAAATAATTCACATGAGCCGGAATCCTGTTAACGTTTAAATGAGTTCAGATGAGATCAGTTTTGGTGGCCACGTAGACTTCCCAAAATTGAACGCTATCATATACGTTTTTGAAATTGATGTAAAAATGGTGTGACTCGACTTCAAATTTGTTGACTACTCAGGATTTGTTTCGCTGTAGATTTGTTGATATGTGGTGCTTATGACCGATTGACAATGTCAATCGCTTCACGTAGAAGCGGACACTGCGCTTTCCAATCAATTTCATAGAATGTTTGCGAAAGTGCAAATGAATTGATTCATATAACTCTATTATGTAGAGCATCAGAAATATCATGCAAAACTGCGTTTATTTTTTAAAATTCATGTAAGAACCGAAAAAACTTAGACTTTTCCGACAGTCCAACGTCCTAACATAACAGTCAGCGATGTTGAAAATAATTCAGTCCGGGGTAGACTTGAGCTCCAACAAATAAATCTCTCCAACTAGCGCCATCTTTTTCTAACTGCTTCCGAGTTAGGTGAGATCACCTTGGACTTGTGTCCGCCACTTAAGGCGAGGCCATCCTTGTCGAAGATTTTGCAGGCTGGAGCTGTGGTGTTCATTCGCTATACATGTCCCAGCCTTGTGAACCGCCCAATCCGAATTTTTTTGACCAAGTCGATGTCGCTATACAGCTCGTATAGTTCATCGACGAATTGACTCCTCCTGGGCTCGTCAACGCATCCGGTACCGAATGTCTTTCAAAACAACCAATAATATCTTCATCCTCCTTAAAAAAAGATCTCGAATTCTAAAGTTTCTATATAGAGTTTCCGTAGTTGTTAGGAACAGGTCTTTACTACATAATTTCCTTCCAAGCCCAAAGAAACAGCGAATGGCAAGCGTTATTTTCCTTTTGATTTCTGAGTAGATGTCGTTCTCAGATATGATAGCAGAGCCGAGGTAACCAAAGTCCTATACTACCCCAAAGTTATAGCTGTCGATTGTGACGTTCTTACCGATTTGTCAATGTTGGGCGTCCCTTTTTGGTGATAGCTTAGACCTCTAGAGAGGTGTTCCTATCCTCGCAAAGGCACCAGTGGCAGCAGGATGTATGTAAGTAATTCAACAGACTTTTGAAAGATCGTTCCTTGTGTATTGAACACTTATTTCAAGTATGACAAGTCGCATTGCATAAATCCTTTTTTTCGGTTAGACCGTTATCGACCTTAATGCAGCCAAGAGCTTGGTAGGGTCCAATCAGATCGTTGACAAATGATTTTAGCCACTCGAACAATATGGCAAACAAGATCTAGTTCGCCATGCTTAGAAGACTGGTACTGGTACCAGCTGTGCGCGATTAAGGGATTTCAACCCTCTTTTCGCAAGCTGCAGGTACGTCTAACGCAACTTTATTGCTCTACTCGAGGCATGTGCATTTCGTCAGCCAGGCCCATATGGCAACAGTACTTGGGTGGAAAGCTACGTGGGATTAAAGGATTTCCACCATGGGTCCATGGGTCTTGAGGACCTTATGTCCATTTACTACATAACGACAGATATAATGTACGTGGATCTTATTTCATCCCGCATTGTTTTTCATATACATTTTGGGGCCATTTTTCATATAGCCATATTTTTTTTCCCAAATAATGCTGAGGGTCCACTCTTCAAGCGGAAGTACGCCTCCAACAAAATCTTGGAAATGAGTTCGTGTATGCTCTCAAGTCACCTCCTTCTCCATCTTCACAACAAAGCCTTGTTGGACTTCAGTTAAGATATTTCTATCCTCACTTCATTGTCGTCGAATGGTCGAAATTCTTGACTTGCATCGTCAATGTTTAATCTTTCTGCCTGAAAGCAAAATGTATTTCGAAATAGTTTTCAATATCCTCAGCACTGAACGTATTTATTGATCTCATTCAAATGATCGAAATCAGCGATGGGGCTCACTTCTGGCTGAATGGCTTTGTCAATAAACAAAATATGCGGTATTGGTCAGGCAGCAATCCACACGCACTCAATGAGTCATCATTGCATCCCGAAAAAAGTACGGTTTGGTGTTGTTTATGGGCCGTACTTCTTCCGTGATGATCAAGACCGGAACGTTACTGTGAATGGGAATCGCTACCGTTCAATGATAACCGAATATTTTTGGCCCCAATTGGATGATATGGACTTGGAGGATATGTGGTTCCAACAGGACGGCGCCACAAGCCACACAACGAATGTCACAATAAATTTATTGGAAACCAAGTTTGAAGAACGTGTTATCTCACGAAATGGC
The DNA here is from genome assembly GCA_963576555.1 of Ferdinandea cuprea. NCBI lineage: Eukaryota > Metazoa > Arthropoda > Insecta > Diptera > Syrphidae > Ferdinandea > Ferdinandea cuprea. Next base: position 64,355,860 of record OY754958.1, read on the forward strand.
CCAGTCGCTTGGCCGCCTCGGTCGTGCGATTTGACGCCGTTAGACTATTTACTGTGCAGCTACGTCAAGTCTAAGGTCTATGCCAACAAGCCAGCGACGGTTGATGAACTTCGTACGAATATCGAAGCAATATCGGCCGATTTATGCTTGAAAACCGTCGAAAATTGGGTTCAGCGCCTGGACTTCTGCAAGCGTGCCCGTGGTGGACATGCAAAAGAAATCGAGTTCCATACATAATGGCATCGAACGTACTTTCACAGGAATAAAGAATTTCATTGATATCCAAAACCGTTTTTGTTTTATTTATTATTTGTCATTTGAGCCCTTTTTATGGCATTTTCCATCACTGTGGCCAAAACTTCCGGCGATAGGTCGCCACATTCTTGACGGATATTGTCTTTAAGAGCTGCAAGAGTCTGAGGCTTGTTGACATAAACCCGCGACTTCAAAAAGCCCCACAAAAAGAAGTCTGGAGCGGTCAAATCAGGCGATCTTGCTGGCCAGTGCAAATCGCCAAAACGGGAGATTAGGCGCCCGGGAAATGCATCCTTCAGCATATCGGTTGTGGCACGTGCAGTGTGTGCCGTTGCACCGTCCTGTTTTCCAATCCCAATTCATCAAGTTGCGGCAAAAAGAACTCGTTGATCATTGCTCTGTAGCGCTCACCATTCACAGTAACCGTTTGGCCCGCGACGTCTTCGAAGCAAAAAGGTCCGATGACTCCTCCAGCGAAAACAGCACACCATCTTCCTCTTGGTGGTGATTAAGGATGGCTTGAGCGTATGTTAGACGCGATTGGCGGTCAGCAGCTAACAGCTGATGCACCGTCTGGACTTTGTACGGAAACATCTTCAAATCTTGTACCAAACTTCGATGTAAAGACCGTCGACTGATACCCATTTGCGTGGCACGTCGTCTGGTCGATGTCGACGGCGCTTCCATGACATCTTCGGCTACAGCAGCAATATTCTCCGCAGAACGGCTACTCCGGGGTCTGCATCTCGTGTTGTGCCAGTTTCTTTGAGGCGAGCGGCTAAACGTCGCAGTGTTTCACCAGTAGGCGTTGGACGGCTAGGAAATCTGCGACAAAATTCACGTTGTGCCAAAGTCACCGACCGATTATTGCTCAAATAAATAGTCACCAATATTCCGCGTTCTGGAGCAGTGTAGCGTAACATTGTTTATTAACGTGTATTTCGCGTGTGCTTACTACACAAATGTCAAAACAGAACTGACATTAGGGGCCGATCGCAAAATTTATAGCATTTTCTGATAGGAGGATTACTTTTGCGCCACCTTGTATTACAATGTTAAAGTGAATCTAAACTTCCTATTCAAGGAGCAAAAAGTTTATTATGATAAATGCTTGAACTAGGGGTCAGATTTGGTAAAAGTAAAGCTTAATCCTGCGTGTTATGGTGGACATAAGGATATATGTATATTTTTTTACTTCTCAAAATGTATCTTCAAACAAGTACACACAGTCGCCAGTGTTAAGCACTTAATTTTAATTTTGGTGCCAATTAAAAAAATAAATGTATTTCTGAAAAAAAAAAAATAAATAAAAAAAAGAAAACACATTCAGCAATAATTTACTTTGTTTGTCCTATTAAATTCCAATCAAAAATGTACATTAACTCTCTGTAATTGCCTTCCGGTCACATTTCTGTGTATCACCATCCACCCGCAAACAATTGCCATAGCACTTCCAAAGAAGTACATGGCAATCCCATTGATAGGGCATATTCCCTCTTCTGAAGCATCCAATAAAATTTGCGTAAATTTCATTTAGTATATCTGCATTAAGGACGCGATATCGCACCATGCGCCTACCGCCACACCCACTCTTATGCATTAAACGCCAGTCGAATATCATAAACATCCGGTGAAATAAAAAAAATAAAAAAAATAAATAAACGCAAATAATACCCAAACAATGGTGGAGAAAAGTGCGAGTCTACGGAAATTGTAGCACATTTCTAGAGGCAATTTCTTCACTCTTGAATTTGTATAAATTTTTGTTTCATTTTTTTTTTTTGGTAAAATCATAAAATTTTATTTATTAAACGACTGAAGCAATTTGCGCTCATCATAAAAGAGGATTTCACATTTTTATTTTTTTGGGCAGCAATTTTTCGTCGGCTTTAGCCATATCCTTGATTCATCTGTTCGTGTGTGTGTTTTTTTTTTTTGCGCGATGTGCGGTAGCGTTTCAAGTTCAATGGTAGATAATTTTTACATGCTTCTAATGGTATTTAAATTGTCAAAGGACGAGCGATTGTTTCGCGTATCTTAAGGATACAGAGGCATAGGAAGGTTTTATGAGAGATTTATTTTTAATCGACATCCATATGCAGGAGAACTTTGTTGGGTAACATTGTTATCCTCGGAGGGTGAGGGTAGCTAGCTGAATGTTCCGTGACCATGATGAAGAGAATCCAACACCTTTGTTCGTATCATGAAATTATGTTCGGGTGAAAGGACTCGCTCTACTCGTATATAGCAATGCGCTTCATTTAACCCTTGGAAATTATAACGAGAAACTTTTTATTTTCCATTTTTGGCGTGGAAGATTTACTTAGATAGTTGGGGTACAACCATACAACCATACAACCGTACAACCGTAGAACGTACACGTTCAAGTAGGATGGATGAAATGACGCCACATGATGCATGACGAAAAAGAGCGATGCTTTGCTATTACTGCGCGATTCAGGTGCTGCTGATGTTGTTACTTGTTCGGGCTAATATCTCAGACTCGCAAAGAGCTCGCATTCATAGTCGTACTTCAGGAGTTGGATTGTGCACACAAACCACACCATATACATATATACACATGATGTGGGATTTAGGACGATGTTGATGAGGATGAGGTTTTGTGTGCAGGTTGCAGCTTAAATCTGAAAATTTAATGTTCTGCTTTCGTGAAGATGACGCATTTTCGTATACAGCGACAGCGAGTTTGAAATGGTTTACCGAGATTGAGTTTGCACGGTGTGTTGTTCACACATGTAGTTGACATGTAGAAGCAGTGCAGTGCAAACGATGGTTGCTTTAATGTTTAAAGAACTTAATTTGAGGTTAAAGTTGTTGATGATTGTGTTGAGCAAAATAGGAATATACATATTATTCTTGAGATTTAACTACGGAAAAAAACCATGGATGCGGAAATTAAGATGAGATATTATATTTTTGTCAGCTGAAGGAGCAAGAGTGAAGGTGCAATTTTTTTAAGAAAAACGAAAAGGAGTTAAAATAGTGAGCCGAAATGTTGGCTCTGAAAGCAGCTGAGTAGGACTGAATTTTTTGCGTATTCTTAGCATATACACAATTGTACGCATAAGTGTTCACAGAATCAGCGTAGCTACCTTATTGTACTGCCCAAAACACGTGTGCAGGATTTTGCTCTCTGTATAAATAGAACAGGCAAATGGAACGAAACTGCAAAGGACAAGCACAAGACGGAAATAAATTTTAATTATTTGGCACCATTGAACTTTCAAGTTTTTTGAAATCTCATCGACATCGACTGAAGGCCAAAGAATGACGTTTAGGTGACAGCAAGCCCTTTTGGCTTGCTTGCTGTACTGCACGCTTGACCGTATCCAGAATTTCTGCACTTGTGTTTTGGGCATAAGCCTCGTTATTTTTTTTTAAACACTATCAGATCTGTGTCGTGGAGTGCTTATTACAAGCAGCTGCCACGAGCAGAAATTTGCCGGCACAAAAGTGCACCACAGGCTCATCATTTAGTGCTGGTGTTAGTAAATACGTACACAAAGCAAAGCAAACATATATTAATAACACAAACACAAAAGATATAAAAATTATCTAACACTAAGACACTAGAATATGATTACGCAAACACATTTTCAGTTTAAATTTACTGACATGCAAATCAATCACATGATTGTTTAAGTTATAAATTCTACTCATGCGAGTAATTGCCTCATTCCTGCCATAATTGGTCCTATGATATCCACTTATTAAAAGATCAACACTACGTAAATTGTGAGCACCACCACGGAAGTTGAATGCAATGGAGGACAACAGATCAGGAGCATCTATATTACCAGCTATAAGTTGCTGTAGAAAAACTATATCATTATTCAGTCTACGTTGAGATAGGGGTAACATTTGAAGAAGTTTGATACGTTGACCGTAGGGGGGAAGGTTGTATGGATCATCCCATGGAAGACCTCTAAGGGCAAAACGAATAAAGTTACGTTGAATACCTTCAATTCGAATTGAGTGAATATTGTAGAACGGAGTCCAAACTTGTGAAGCATATTCTAGATGCGGACGGACGAAACAATTGTACAAAGATTGAGTAACATAGGGGTCGTCAAATTCTTTAGACCACCTCTTAATAAAGCCCAGCATATAGTTTGATTTATTAACAATAAAATTAATGTGACCAATAAAGTTAAGTTTGGTGTCAAAGAAAACTCCGAGATCTTTAAAGCTATCAACATGACAAAGCATATGATCGGATAAAGAATAATGAAAAATAAAGGGAATACGTTTTCTTGAAAATGTCATATGCTGACATTTAGATGGGTTCAAAGTTAACCCACTTTTAACACACCAAGTGGCAAAACTATCTATGTCCGCTTGGAGAAGATTTCTGTCATACTGATTGTTAACAGATTTAAAAAATTTCATATCATCTGCGTATATTAAAATATTGCTGGATTTTATGCAGGCTTTAACATCATTTATAGCAAGTATGAACAAAATAGGGCCTAAGTGACTTCCCTGAGGAACTCCAGACCGAGCAGAAAAAGATTCAGAAAACGAACCTCTAAATTTGACACGATAATCCCTACCCATAAGGTATGAATTAATCCATTTTATAAAAACAGGTGGGAAACCTGTGAACACGAACGCGTTTGATTAGTTATCGCTTAGAAAATATGTTAACAATACGTTTACATTCAGTCACATTAGGTTATAAATATCTTGACGTACATCGGTACAATGCTCGCTTAGTGTTGCTACCGATAACAACTGACAGATAACATATGGCAAGTAGCAGATATGTAAGGTGAAAGATCACAAGTGATAGATATTTTTCATATATATTATTTTGAGGGAAGAGTTCGACTAGTTATTCATTCACCAATTTTTTGGAACGTAACCAACTTTGTAAATCTTGAATCTTGAACTAGGTGTCGCTCTAAATAATTTGTGCATACAATGCAAAGAACACATAAAATTGTAAGCGAAGAAGTCGTTCGTGGCGTTTACAGGGTAAAACCCAAGAACAATGTATGCGCAATAATAAAAAAATGCGGCCACGTGTTTGGGGCAATTACTTCCCACTGTCTCTTAGGTAGGAATGGCAACAGAATAGTCAGGCACTTGCAAAGTTGGGAAAACATATGAATACCTGGGTCGACTAATCCCATTGCAGTTGTTCAGTAGCAGTTTGAAGTTCGATTGTATGAATTATCCCAGCCTGCTATTTTCCGTGTTCTTGAGAGAATTCTTAAATCAAAATGTTCTCTTTTAGTTACCTGAGAGTATTTAAGGTTTTCCGAAATAGTAAGTGGACAACTCTGGTTTCCGAAGTACGTCGATTAAAGTTCCGCCTATCCAGGCTTTAAAAAAGGCAAATTTACTGAGACGGCTTGATAAGTCGTGACACTCCTTGACAAAGATTTACCTTTTTAAATCTGTTGGTCGACTTCATGTTGTGAAGATTCTATGGGAAGGATGCGCTGAAGATGCCTATAATATCGGAATCACAAAGGTTGTCAGACAACCCGACCAAAATCCTGTTCACAAAAAGGAGAAGCATACCACCGGTCGTAGGGTTTTTTTTTGCTACTCAACTTACCTTATCTTGAGGTTTGAAAGAACTTGGGATTGTAAGCCCAAGACTGGCTGACTGGATATCTACGTGTATTGTTAGACCTAACCTTGCATATGGCTCCGTTGTTTGGTAGACAAGAGCTAAAATTCTCAGGAGACATCTCACCACTACTATGAAAGTTTTGTTCTGTTTGTTAGCTAAGTTCAGAGCTCTTTCAGATGACTCAATACAAATTTTTGAGCGCCACCTTCGAGTCCTCCTTTCTTGACTGTGGAAGAGGAATGCTTGGATCGGCTTTAGGCCGAGTGACACCACCATGTATGCAGATAGTTTTATCATAAATGGTCTACTCTAGAGATTATCGGATCAAATTATCTGAATAGGCATCCTTTAAGCATAGATCCTCGCGATTTCGATTGTCGCAAATATCCTTTGAGGAAGAATAATTAAAGGGGTTGTCTTATGCATATGTTCCGAAGACCAAGCTGCTAAAGGCCTGCTCTGCTGTAATACATTATGAAGGAAGCAAGCTGTACAGTCCGAGCAGATGAGTAATAAAAGAGTTGACTGTCTTTCTATCTGCTTCTGTTCACCCACAGCCATTAATAGCGTGCTGCTCGTGAAATGAACAAAAAGTGAAATGATATTCCAATATTTTGATTGACGTGTCAAAAATTAGCAGATCTAAATAAATGTTCGGACCGAAAAGACGGGACCTTAGATCATTTATCATGAAAATCATCAGCGTTATCAATTAGGATGCGTGTAGTAAAATTGAACTGGCCAACCTACTCCGCTTTGGTTAAAGCACTAGAAGGTTCACTAATTGAGGCTTCAAGCCTTGCTCAAGTCCAGCTTGTTGTCGTCAGATGTCTTCTAAATACGGTAGTAAAGTCCAATTTCAATACCAAACTCTTTACTGACAATAAAAAAACCGATTAAAGCCCATCAATACAATTTTACATGGCTTAAAAATTTATTGCAACAACAATAAATATTTAACAGCCATTTTGATGCTATGGGATTTATTTTTTATATACATTTCACTAGAATATAAGCAACATTTATGAATCTATCCCATCTCAAGTAAAACCAATGTAACATACAGTATTGTGCAAAACCTAAGCAACTCTTTTAATATTTTGTATAATATTCGTTATTTTTTATGACTTCAGCACATCTACGAGGCATCGACTCAATTAAATTAGAAATAATAGCTGCTGGTATGTTTTCCCACTGTATTTTCAATAAATTTATCAACTCCATTTGGTTTTTGCACCGTATTGTTCCAACGCGACGTTTAAGAATCCCGAATAAATTTTCAATCGGATTCAAATCCGGCGACTGTGCAGGCCAATCAAGAACTTCACTTGACCATTTTTGAAGTATGCTTCGGGTCGTTGTCATGTTGGAATACCCAAGAAAGTCGAATATTCCATTCGGCATACGGCAGCATCACATTTTCCAAAATATCCTTGTAAACAAAACGATCCATTATGCCCTCTATTTCATGAAAAGGACCAACACCATAACCAGAAAAGCATGTCCATATCATAACACTTCCACCCCCATGCTTCAGTGTACTTTTACAGAAGCGTGGATTAAGTATTTGCTTGGCCGTACGCCTAACGTATTGTATGCCATCAGTGTTCCACAGGTTAAATTTACATTCATCACTGAATAACACACTTTTCCACTTTCCGACTGACCAATTAATATATTTTTTTTAGCAAATTTCAACCTATAAAGTGTTTTAAAGAAAAGATTATTTCAATTCAAAAAACAATTTTATCAATAAGCGTAAGCATAGGTTTCTTCAACACTGAATAACTTTTAAGATCAGCTTCAAGAGCCCGTCTACGAACCGTACTGGAGTTTGATTTGATTAATCTCGTTATTTTCCTATCCTCCCGAACAGTTGTTTTACGCGGCCTTCCTCCTACATTATTATTTTCTAAGCTACCGGTAGCTTTATATTTTATAATCAAACGTGGAACTATAGATTTATTAATTCCGAATATTTTTGCAATTTTTGACTGTTATACACTTTGTTTATTTAGGTTAATTATTTTTAATTTGAAGGTTTTATCATATTTAGCGCGCTCCATTTTGAAAATGACTGTGAATGACTACCCGATGGCAATCTCTACCCACAATTGAGCAAAATTAACTTTACACATTGCGTCATGGAAAAACCCACTTTAAATATGCCGTTAAATTTGTGGTAATGACAAGAACTGTTTTAGCAAACTCGAGCAGCTGTTTTTTTAACTGATTGTGAGTTTTTTTTTATTTACTGTTAATAAATGAAAATTAAAAACCTTGTTTGGGTGATTTTGAGGACACATGCAAATGTATAAATAAATATATTTACAGTTTACCGGGAAGTATTTTTAAAAGTGGGAGACAACTTTTCACATGAGAGTAGGAAAAGTTGCTTAGGTTTTGCACAATACTGTACATTAACAATTTTGGTTTTAAGCTGTGTTATTTGCTCAGGCATTTACGTTTTCCCCTCACCGTCTACTTATACACACACACTCGTATGTGCGTCAACGAAGCATTCCTCATCTCATAACATAAAGTACCTCGTATTAAAAATTTACATATCAAATATACATGCCGTGAAACTGAAACATCAACACTTAAAAGTCGCTGTTTAATTTGCTCTGCTGCAAATTTGTATCGCATCATAAATGCTACCGTTTTGACGTTGTCGTCCATTTACACGAGCATACATTCGCCAGAAGAAACACACGTGAACTCGCTTAGGAGCAGCGCGTTTTATATGCTGCAGCACCTACCCCCCGAAAATTCATTCATAAATATTTTACGATGTTAATTTTTCTGTTTCTTACCTTGTTTTAGGGGTGGATGTAATTAAATGTCAAACAATAATGAAAATAATTTCGCTGGCAAGTGTTTTCGTATCCCCCGCATGTAGGAGGAATGTTTGTGTTCCACTTGTGCTCCTCGAATATCTCCGAATATGGAACAAGGGACAAAAATAAAATTAAACTAGCTGATGATGCCGAAGTAAATTCTGAGCTGAAAGACGACTATACCTCTAGCTAGGATTTCTTAAAAATCAACAAGAGTACGAACAACGAGTAAGGGCAAAGTTTACAACGTTAAGCATCCTTCAACAAGTTTATCCTTGTTGTGCATCACACATCCTGATATACTTAAGTTCGCTGAGATTCTATCACCTGCCGGGATTTTCACATTTTGAAAGTTTAAATGGGTGGTGGATTCGAGACATGAATTGCTGGGATTTTGGTTTTAATGAATGTTGCCCCTGATAAAAGTTACTCTTTTGTTGAATCGAAATTAAGTTCAATTCTTTTTCGTTTTACGTTCATTTTTGTACTTGCGAAATACATGCCGATGGTGGTTAAAGGCTTTTACGATTTTACAGAAGTTTTAACAATTTTTTTTTTTTTTTTGATTTATTGAACTTGGAGGTAATTGAACTCATATGAACCGAGGACAGATAATTAGGGGGGCGAAACATATGGAAAATCAACAGTTCAGCTAAGTGGATGTCAACACATATTGAACAAATTTCAACCAATAATTTAGTATTTTAGTAAAATTCCCTTCCCCATGCGACGCAGTTGGATCTATTTTGCTGGCTTTCCAAATATAAGGCTCCTGAATCTTATCGATTAAATAGTTTACCAGTTTACCTGAACCAGTCAACCATTAGACAGCTGAAATTCCTTCAATTTGCAAAAAATATGGTGTTTGAAATGCAGGCAATCGAAAAATCATTCTGAGCGATGACACTTTGCTTTTTCAAGGCGTTCTTAATTGTCCCCCTACAGCAAAAATTTTCGAATTTCATTGAGTCCTTTATCGGAATGGGGTTAAAAATTGGCGAGCGGCGGTCAATACCGCGCGATTAACCCAAAAAATGTCATTAAAAGAGCTTGGAAGATTAATGTATTCACATCAAAGAACCCATCTCGAAAAAATTGGAGCACGACCGACTTAGTTAGTACTGTAATGTTCAAAGGAGGGATCCTATGAACCCCATCAACGTTCCCTTACAGTCGCGTAAGAGAGGCAGGCCTAACAACTCCTGGATCGCACAAATGCAGAAACACCAGCATTTGATTGGCCTCAAGTGATCCAAAATCGGGATGCCTGCAGATATTTTTTGAGGTCGAACCGGCGAACCCAGTAGGAATGCAGTGAAGTGGAAGGGGTTATGATCCCTGTAATCCTGATCATAATCTCGTCGTTAAATGGAGAGAATAAGAAGAAAATCATGTATGCTTTTTTGTATGTCAAAATAAAACCTCTTAATGGAAAACTTACTTCAAGTACGAATTTTGATATACACGGCAAGGAACCGAGAAGAAAAGTGCTTATGGATTAGATGTGTATGTGGCAATCCACTGATGATCCCAAACCACACACATCTTGGTGAAACGCCTTTCAAATTATAGGTCGCAAAAATCATATACTGCGCTACGCGAAAAATAAAGTGGGAACCCCATTTCTGACAGAAATACAGCTCTTTACAACAACAAAAAACACCTAAATACATATAAGCACTCCTAACTAATTTTACTTCATAGGATTGATTTTTATTTATCAAAAATGTGATAATGAGAGCTGAATATGATAGTTTTTAAAACCACATCGACAACTTGACCGCGCGTCGTGCGTAAATGTGGCACAAGCTTCATATTAGGCGCCCAATTGTTCGGATGACTTGGTAAAAGCTTCGTTGTAGCCACTCAACCTGAATTGTCAGTTGTTTCCATTCCATGAATCCATTCTGATATATAACAAAACCCCTTATGACGGTCTACAGTTAGCGCGTCATGGAGTGAAGTCTACAGCAACTCCTTTTTCGTCACCGGCGCTCGTATCTATATACTATTTTAATGCCTTTCTATATATATTTATGGCCCAAAATGGGAGTGCCAACATTCAACTTAGAGTCACTCTTTTTAAAAATTTGCAGAGATAGACGAAGACCGAAAACTATCGCAGAAATTCTCTTCATTAATTTTGCAGCAAAAAAAACTCTTTGTAGTTTAAGTTTTCTGCGATTAAGGCTCTGGATTCAACCGTCACTACTACCAAGCTAATTGGGGACTATAGGGAAACACTGGCCTGAGCTAGCCGCCAGTTCTAAGAAAACGCGAACATAAACATATTCCTGCATTTTACCTCACTATTTGAGTCTAGGTGGTGGAGCTTGGTGTCATATCAAGGAAGATGTGGCCCACTTACAACAAATTATGAACACGTAGAACGCGTCTGGCCGTCGCTAGGCTAGTGGCCATATTTATAGGTCACTGGCCAATAGGTACACACGTGGCCAAACTTGGAATCCCCCATAATACCTTCTGTCGCAGTTGCCTGGACGGTAACGAGAGTGAAAAAGTGTCTCATCTTCTTCTTTATCTCAAGCATTTCTATGATGACCTCGTGGACATCTCGAATGTGAACTTTATAACAACGTGATTTCTTTCTTTAACACCACAGGTGGGTTTTGAGTTATACCTCCAATGTACATTCCTTTCTCACAGGTCCCGTGAGTGGTGGCAACAAAAAGGCGCCTAAGCGCTAACTGCGTTCCCCTTTTACTGTGCATTAGGGAGCAACCACTTTACCCACCTACCTACCTTAAGTTGTAAAGAAATTCACAATCATATAATAGGGCGGGAAGTAATAGTTGATGGCAAATAGCAGTTCGGTTTTTGTCCGGATAAAACTTGGAGTGCCTAGACCTTTTCAGTGGTACTATTTATATGATCGATGTGAGTGTTAGATTGAAAATGATTCCATGGTTTCTTGCAGTGTTAATACCGAATTGTAAGGTCCTCATGCTTGAATGGGTTTAAAAACGATACATTCAAGTTTTTTTTTTGGGAATGGGAGTGGGTCGATTAAAGAGGATTAAGGCGGAAACGATTCTATTTTGACCAGCTGATATGAAGAGAAAATCATCGTTTGTAAAGGCTACAGCTTTATTTTTGACACAGAAGTGTTAACTTAGCATGACCTACACATCATCAGCTTAGACATGAATTAGATAATATTAAACGTTTTGTGAAAGCTCGTTGACGTATTGCGGAAAGATGTGGCCCATGAATAGATCCTTGTGGCACATCAGATGAAATGAAAATTTGCAACCGTGTACGTTCCACAAAGGTACGAAAGTATTAAATTGTAGGGCTCTGAGGGAAACGCATAGCAATTTCGTATTTTTTTCTACATAGAATTGAATGTTTTCTAAGAGCTTTAATATTTGTTATTTGATAGCTGTGATTCAATATTTCATGATATGTACAACTTTTTAGGGGGTTAAAATTTATCGGAAAATGCCTGAAATGACAGCGGTGCAACGCAAAAATACCTTACTTTGAAGTTTAGTAAAATAAGAAATTACGTAAAGGTATAAGGTTATTTTACTTAAGCATGTTCTGCCAAAGGCACATTTGCACTTCCCAAAAGATGTCTACGTCTCGATATTATTGGTTCAAAGAATTTGCTATAGATGATTATTGATTACGCTTAGCTTCCCTTAATAGCTGCAATGTGACGCTGACTTCCTGCGTCTCCTAAAAATAACAAAGACCAAAACATGAAATATTAAAAACCAATGTCAAGTTCTTTTAATTTTAAAAATAAATTGAAAAAAATTTGCCAAATTCTCGAATATTTTTAAAAATGTTTTATTTTAGTTCGAAAGAAATTGGCCTTCTTCATATGTTTGAAACTCACGACAATTAACAAACTGTTAGTCGCATTGATTTGAAACTTTGCACGTTGTGCCTCCGAATTTGTCAAAATATTTAAAATAAAACTATATACAATCAACTGTGCAAAGTGAAGTGATCGGATCTCAAAATAATATCTAGAACTCGGTAACTCTAGCTTGTTTTCTTGGCCACATATTTTTGAAAAAATAACAAAACAATTTTCGGGTTTAATAGTTATAAGGGGTAACCGGAAATCTATTTAAAAAATAAAGTTCCTCCTCAATATATTTTCCAACCAATTTAATAATTTTTCAAAATCTCTTTAAGCACACTCTAATAGGGCGCAACGAAAATAGCAAAAAAAAAAATGTCCTGTCAAAGACAAATACAAGATATTTTATTTGCTCATTCTTCCTGGTCGTGTTCAATTTATATCAACAACATTTCGAATAAATTTCCAATAAAAAAAAAAAACATTACAAAAATAAACACAAATTAAAAACACTTAAATAAATTTGATATAATTTCCATCCTGGCAATCGGCAATTAGTCAGGGGGAAAAAATTCATATTTTTAAATCAAATATTTAAAACGTACTAATTTACTTTTAAATGTACACTCATAATAATGTAAATCATTATTTTTAACATACGAAAATATACTGCTACTACGCTCACCTCACAGTGTCTAATTAGTCGCAAAATACCAAAACATTAAAAAAAACACCAACTCGTTGAAATACATGAATTTAATGAACCACGTTTTTGAATGTTGTTCAACGGATGTGCTGTGTCGATTTTGCCTGCCTGCCTAGACGACACCCCCACTAGTATTTGGCGCATTGGTATGTGCTGCCGCCATTCAAGGTCAATGTTGATTTTTAATGCCAAAGTGGAGTGACAGTTCGACTGTCAAACAAATACATACAAACGAAACGAAACGAAATGCTACTCGCAAATGTAAAACCGAACAATATCGCTCGACTGACAGTGGTCTGTCAAATCAGATTTACTTGTTTTTTTTTTCACATTCAGAGTGTATCTTTCTTCAAAAATAAAATATATTTATTTGTGTTTAAGCACACAAAGATAAACGTGTCGTTAGATGTCTTGAATGAAATCGGAATTAATGTCAATGAAAATTTAAAAATGTAACGTAGAAAACAGTAGACTGATGAATGCAATTTGTTTGTTTCTGCAACGAGTTTCATTGGATTGGATTTTGGTGTATCAGAATTGCATCGACATGACAACGGCTGGCAAAGGAGGTGAATTCTGTTCGAACTATTCAAGAGCAGTGCCAGGGATTAATATATATTTTTTTCTTTTCTTTTCTCTTGAGTTGTACTTTTGAAACAAAATGGCCAGGGAATTTTTGATATTAAAAGAATTTAATTTCATTTAAATTGGTCCTGAGGGCGAATGGAGGAGAATATGCAACTGCGAACTCTATGAGTTGTAACTAGATGTTGACGCCGTCCAAAAACGAAGACACGTGGACTACATAGGTTCGCCCACAAAGAATTAGCTCGAGCTCCCAAGAGACTTTGAATGGAGAGGCTGAATCAGCTGAAGGAAATATTAATAACACTCAATAACACTTCATGTGGATGAAAAACAAATCAAACACTGGTGGTGGCACTACGAAGAAGTATCCGTCACTTCAGTCAACATCAGAGAGATATCGGTCCAATATGGTTCATCTCCGATCTCCAAACTCATGATATGAAATCCAATGCCGTCTCAGTGGACAATATAATGATCGTTGGGCTTATATTAAATGCAGATTGCGCAAAAAGTAAGGCTATCAAATGAGCAGTGCGGGTTTGTCACGGGTAAATCAACACGATTTTGGAAATTGTTCGTTAGACAACAAGAGATGATTTGGTAAGGCTGGCACTTAGACAACTAAAAGTTTGAAAAACAAGGAATTTCTTAAAACCTCAAACAGGTGATCAAGGATATTGCATTTCATTGCTATCTTCGATTATCTTTTTGAAGGACAAGTGAGGGACGTTCACGAAAATTTATTCCTTACGATGGAGCCATCATAAGCGAAGATCGAACTTACCTGCAATGAGCGCTTAATGGTTGGGGGATGGTATTAGCCCTAAAAAACAGAGTATCTTAACCGTCCATTCTCTGATCTACTCCAAAATACATCAGGCATTTATTTGATTTGAAAACAGATAAAGGAAACTTTCAAATATCTGGGATTTATGATCAACAACATAGAAGCAACCGTGGATGACGACATTAATCATCGAGTAAGCGTTGAGTGTCAATAAGACTCAGCTATCTCTACTACCTGAATCGCATGACAGCAGACAAACCGAAACTTGATCGAGTAAGAAGTTCGAGAAAGCTTTCTCATCAATGAGACCATCTCGAACAAATTGGAGCACGACCCGCTTAGCTGGTATTGCCATGTTCAAAGGAGGGACCCAATACGAATCGCAACAGAAAGACAAAGCCAAGTAACTTTCACGGAAAGATAAACGAGCCTAAAAACTTCTATTAGTGATTAAAAAATATGAAAACCCGGAAACCCACATCCTTTTTGGGTATCTCATATTTTAAAAATCCAAAACAAATTTTATGCCATAATAAAGGGATTTCTCTGAGCTGTGTGTTTGCTTGTCCGTTTTCTAACTGTGAACGCTACAGAACTGGTCGAAATCATAATGGTTGGTAGATTCCTTGATCCAGTGACCAACGGTCACTCTAGCATTTTTTGTTTCCAGTTTTCTTAATTCTACCAAGCGCCACAGATATTCGTTCTTTCTTTTTTCCTAAACTCTTGCGAATAAATAAAATAGAATGTTAAATTCCTCAAGCAGAGGCGAATCGATTGTAGGTAACGGGTGATCCAAGTAGAGATACTTTTTCAAATAGCCTTTTTTGACAGATCACGTGTGAGTCGTGTCATGTTGTCATGTTATTTTTGTTTAGTATTGTTTGGCATTTCATAATAAAAAGACTTACGCGTGAACAACGTTTACAAATTGTTCAACTTCATTATGAAAATTCACGTTCTGTGAGGAATGTGTTTCGTGCACTTCGCTCAACTTATGGCCAACATAATCGGCCTACTGAGCGTACTATTCGCAACACCATCACCCATTTTGAGACCCAGCATTCATTATTGGATAATATTCGACCGAATAGACCATGTCCAGCACGCTGTGCATTTGGCGCATTTTACGTCAAGATCTTAAATTGAAAGCGTACAAAATACAGCTTGTGCAACAACTGAAGCCGCCCGACCTTCCCAAGCGACATCGCTTCGCTCTATGGGCTCTTGAAAAGTTCCAAGAAGATCCGACGTTTTCGAGGCAAATTTTGTTTAGCGATGAGGCCCATTTCTGGCTCAATGGGTATGTAAACAAACAAAATTGCCGCATTTGGGACGAAGAGCAACCTGAAGAGATTGAAGAACTGCCACTTCATCCAGAAAAAACAACGATTTGGTGTGGTTTGTTGGCCGGTGGAATCATCGGTCCATATTTCTTTAAAAATTATGCCGGTGCGAACGTAACCGTCAATGGCGACCGTTATCGTGCCATGATAACCGACTATTTGATGCCTGAAATTGAAGCTCGTGATCTCGGCGACATTTGGTTTCAGCAAGACAGCGCCACTTCCCACACATCGCATCAATCAATGGACTTATTGAGAGAACATTTCGGTGAGCACATAATTTCACGTTTTGGGCCGGTCGATTGGCCACCAAGATCGTGTGATATCACACCGTTAGACTTTTTCCTGTGGGGATATGTAAAGTCAAAAGCTTATGCCGACAAACCCGCTTCGATCCAGGCGTTGGAGGAAAACATCACGCGTGTCATTCGCCAGTTACCAGTCGAAATGCTCGAACGAGTGATCGAAAATTGGACTCAACGGATGGACCATCTGCGACGTAGCAACGGCCAACATTTGATAGACATAATCTTCAAAAAATAAATGCCATAGAATGTTCTTTCAAATGATAATAAACATTCTCCATTAAATTTGAATTTTCTGTGTTTTCTTCTTTAAAAAAGTAGTTAACCTCGAAATGGATCACCCTTTATAACAAAAATTATATTTCCACGGGACTCTTAGCAATTTTAGGAGTTAAATCCCTTTTGGATCTAACACAACTTAACAATATTACAATGTTGGAAATCAAAAGAAATATATTTTCGTGAGATGTGGGTGCAGTGGCTTAGTGGTTAAGTGCGTTGGACCACTAAGCGAGAGGTCGCTGGTTCAAATCCCGACCTGTACCACCTGACAGTTTTTATTCGCTGCCCCACCTCTTGCGAACGTCTGACAAACATTCAATATTCTCAAAAATAAATTGCCGTTCGGAATCGGCATTAAACTGTAGGTCCCTCCATTCGTGTCAAAAATATAACTTTGCACACACAATGGTTGGAGATGCTAGGCTTTAGGTCCTGTATAGACTGTTTACGGCTAATATTTTTTTTTTTTAAGATGTGACAAACTGCCTCAAGTATAAAAAGAAATTTAAAAAATTTATGTTTCCACACGAAGCAGCCAGTTTTGATGTTATAGTTTTTTTAGAAGCTAGAGAAATTGGACAATGGAGCAATACTTAACAACTCTCTTGCTAGTTTAACAGAAATTATTGCAAATTTACTTTGACAAGCAAACAGACTTTAATAAATCCATAAAACTTATCCAATTCAATTGGAAACTTGCTTGGCCAATTTCTGGGAAATTCCACCTAGCGCCATGCCACCCACAAAATATCTCTTAGTTGTCTTACAAAAACAGTCAAATCTTTCTAGGAATTAGGATATATTTCTATTATAATTAGGCGGTGTAATAACAGCTCAGCGCAATGAGCAGAGTTCAAGGATTAAATACTGTTCAAACTTCCTTCTTTTATTTTGCAGTAAGTTATTTACGATGGACACAATATTTGAAAGTGTTTTATTAATATTCAATCCAGTCCTATGAACTTATTTAAACGACATAAAAGTCATATTCATTTTATGGAATTCAAAAAAAAAACTGTGCACGTATTAAAGATTCCATGGCAGCATTGCTAACAAAATCCAATTCACATTCATCCTTATCACACTTATTAAGTGGTGAAGATCCCGAAAATGGCACTCCTCGTCCTTAATCTCTTTTAAAATCTCGCGAAAATTTTATTAATTCACTGCCTAATCCTCTTAGCTTGTCGCGACAGAAAGTAAAATATCCTTTAGGGTCACTTTGTCTCTCTATAACAAAGCCTTAAACTGTACGCTCCTCTACTCTATCTGCTCGCCTGCAGCTATTGTCTGCCACCGAACACATGCTTTTCCCTTTGCCAAACAATAATGAAATAATGACAGAGATAAATTAATAAAAAAATTCAACTCAATTCCCAAAGAATGCTCCCATGTCTGTCTGTGCGAATTTTTGCACGAAAACCTCACACTTACAATGGCAAAGGAATCAGTATCAAACAAACCATGGACATCATAATTTCACCTCAACGACTACGGAGACGACGACGACGACGATGACGACGTCGGCACCGGGTTTTTCTTTTGCGTCCATTCATAGCGTGTGCTACTATTTCACGCTATTCCATCTGAATTTCTTTTCTCTTTTTTTCTCTCTCCTTTTCTCATTCCAACGCAGCCACGACTTCCGGCAGACATTTTCCGTTTAACTATTCATTTAAAATGCAAACAGATTTAGTTTATCCTCTTTTTATTCGCTTGCTCCTTCCTGGTGGTCTGGCCGTTGATAATATGTTTGGACATTCATGCCAAATGTTGACATTTGCATTATATGATTAGGTGTGTCTATGTATCTTATGTATTGTACCTTACCTATGGAATTTTAAACTAAAATAATGGGTGTGCTAAATAGGCCATGGGCTATTTATTTTATTTTATATTATTCTCTTTTATTTTTCCACTTAACTTTGCCAGCGTAAATTGCAATAAATTAATTCCTGTCACTTAATTTTGTATGCGAATTAATTTGCTACAAGGCAAGCTTAAAGAGTCCTTATGGCGAAAACAGAAAAAAAAAATAACCCACCACGGAACTCTTTAACATAATCCAGTTGGTGAGGTGAACAAGGTCCTTGGAGTGAAAAATGCGTTGTAATGTTCACTTTTGTAGGACATGCGGGGAGATGGGGGGGGGGATACAACACCATCATCATCACTTCAGATAAAAATTCCAAGAGTGCGGACTGTCTTGCAATGAATAATTAATAAGGACTCTGTGTCACGTTCTTTTGCATGTGTTTTCGTTTCGTTTTTCTTTTTCACATTTATAGGTGGTATACGGTATACCGCTTATTGAAGAGTGTACTTTCGTGAGTTCTATTCCATCATTATTCGTTTCCTTGGGATGTTTCCATTGAGTACAAACAATACATTAAATTTAAACTGAGCGATTTTTCACAGGAAAAATAGCTTTAAGGATTACACGATAAGGAGAGAGAGAGAACTGACAAAAACGATCTAACAGTCGAAATGAGATGAATGTCTGACACACATCAACCCAAAGACCAAAACAAACACATACACAAGGGCGAAGAAGCTTTAGAAAGAGAAAAACACCCAAGAGTTGTGCAGGTTGAGGTTGTGAAAAGGATATTTTCTGCTATTTAATATAAGGCAACTGGCGGATTTTATCTTTCTTGTTTGTCCCGATGAAAAGGAGAATTTTTTTTTTTTTGCTTGTACATTTTATTTATTTTCTCTCTGTGAGTAGTGCTTGAAGGACAAGGATATTAAAAAAAAATAAAAATGGTTAAAAGTAGTTTTATGGTTCGCGAATTGAAATAATCTTTAAGGATTTCGCATTTGCGAATTGTATTGCATTTAAAGTTTAAGTTTAAGTTTAGGTAAGCCACTTTGCAGTGGTCGAGGATTTTAAAGAAGAAAACTGAAGGACTTTGAATGGGGTTAGGAAGAATTTAAAATTTAAGAAAGTGGAAATGGCATTTAATACTGACTTGATAGTTACGGTAATTCTGTGGTGGGCAAGTACGATTTGAGTTGTGCTAGAATTTAACCTCTTCGCACAGCACATTTTTGTAAATATACAAGTCTCGCTTTGCTTTGTTTTCGATTTAGTGAACTTTCGCCATAAACGGTAAAATTCGACAACTGGCCATTCAGCATCCATTCCCTGAATATTATCTACCTGCTTTTTCTGGCAAAACAGAAATTCCCCAGTTACGACATCAGATTCAATTTTTTAACTACGAAACCTGTACTTCACCTCTTTTAGGTCCGATTTCATCAGCAAAGTATAGAGCAAGAGACACCAGAGTCAGAGAGTTTGTGGATTTCTTGGAAGTAGTAATTCCTATGTGTATTTATTTTTACGTGACTGAGAACCTGAGAACTATACCGCTTGCATATGCTCACCCTAGTGGCACTGCAAAAATGCAAAAGTCGTTATAATTATTAGATTTATTTTAATTGCCTAGTGTCATGCAACGTCATGATCAGTGAAAGTACTTATCAAGGCCTTCTTGTTCGAACTGGTAAAAACGTTCTGCTTGGTAGTTGTCCTACCTTCAGATCTTGAATTACACATGTTCTCTGAGGTTACAAATTGGATGTTTTTTCGACTTATGTGTCTATTCTAGATTTATTGCCCCCTTGTCCTTCTGCGCCAAGATGGAGCCATGTACAAGTCCAGGCAATTGGGGTAGCTTCTCTACTGCATCAATGTTGGCAATAATGATATTACCATACTATTTAAATAGCTACCACAAAACAGTTAATGTTTTTTAACGCAATAAAATTCAAACATTCGCAGTGACATCCAGGCTCTTGGCTCGACAGCTTGGACAGAAAGCATTGCTCTATTGAGTTCCTGAATACATGATATAGATACATAGCCGGCAATGAGATGGCTAAGTCGAACCAATTTTTTCTAATTGTACGACATAGCAGTCTAAGCTGTTCGTTGCTTTAACTGTTCATAATTTTCTTATCAACCACACAATGAAATGGCATCAAGTATAACGAAACTTGTAATGAGAAGTCCTACGAGGGCATACCTCACTGTGGTATTGCCCAGATTTCTGCACAGAACACTAGTAAGTTCTTCTTCCAAGATTTTGAAAAACTAATAATCTGTAACAGTTTTTAATTCTATAGAGGTTTTGTGGATGCAGTGGCTTAGTGGTTAAGTGCGTTGGACCACTAAGCGAGAGGTCGCTGGTTCAAATCCCGGCCTGTACCACCTGAAAGTTATTAATTCGCTGCCCCACCTCTTGCGAACGTCTGACAAACATCCAAGAGTAAGAAATGTCATGAGAAGCTTCTCAAAAAAAATTGCCGTTCGGAACCGGCATTAAACTGTAGGTTCCTCCATTCGCGTCAAAAATATAACTTTGCACACACAATGGTTGGAGAAGCTAGGCTTTAGGTCCTGTATAGGCCGTTTATGGCTAATATTTTTTATTTATTTATTTTAGAGGTTTTTGATAACATTGGGATGACTGCACAATTTTGGTTTAGCAGAAGAGACTACTCCCCGCTGACCTATAAACCAAACCTGAACTAACTTATTCGCTTGCCATTTAAAGCAACTTGTGCACCCTAGTTTTGGTCTTCTAGTAGAAGCTTTTAGCATTTTTTTGCAAATACCAAAGTCATATTAGTTTTCAATTTTTCGAGTTCATCAGGCGGATGAGGTCCTATTAATATCCCTTTGCCCCTTCACTCAAAAAGGAAGCATTTAAGCTGATTTTAAAACCCTTTATGCGAAACTCTTCCCACAATAGAACAGAAAAATTCCGATCAAGACTTTACAGTCACTGTCGTCGGTAAATAAATGCATCTTGTGACTTGAGATACACGTGTAGCACACACTAAATTCTGTAGATTTGGCAAATGAAGACTTTGCTGCTTATGTAAATTTTACCTTGAAGCAGAGGATAAAGCTGCCATCTTTGTTAAGTACTTTGCAATAGACTCACCTGTTGTACGGTGGTTTGGGCTGCGTTATGACGTTGGAAGGAAGAAAGTATAGCGGATAAATAGAACCCCTCAAGAAAGAAGACTCTCTTAACTGCTCCAACTACGTTAGCCTACTAAACATAGCGTTCGAGATCAGCGAACGCCAGTACATTCTTAGGCCCGGTAAGTCCACAACTGACCAAGTATACTGGGCATTTCCTATCGATGTTAATCTCGCATATGAAAGATTCTATAGAACGAGCTATACAGAGCAATTTGGCATTAATGCAGGATTCCGATCAAAGTAGGGAACGACCAAACCGAGACCTTTTATGTCAAAAAAAACATGATTAAGACTAGGGAGACAATTCTAGTCCCTTAGCTGAGAAATCGCCTGCCAATTTCTAATATTAAAATGATACGATGGTGCTCCTCAGTGAACAAATACCTCACGCCCTAACAATGCCACACGAAATAAAAAATTTCTCTTTAATTTGTTCATTCCCATTTCCTCGTCCGAAGAAGCCAACTTTCATTGAACATCCCCCCCAAAAGGCGCCTTAAATTTCATCAATAATTTAAATCTACATTTCACTCTAACATCATCATGTGACATGTTTTGGCAAATCCTTTAATTTGAGTAACTCGACGACAAATGCATCATGTCACATATAACGCCAGCGGTATTCGCTTTAATATATGATAAAACACAGAATGCTGACAATTTCATGTTCATCTCATTATCTAAATACGTGCCCATAGAAAGCAATCTCCTTCGTTTCTCAAACGATTTCGGCAATTTCAATTCTATTTTCCTTCGAAATATTTCCCAAGCCCTCTTCAAATGCTCATTTATTAACAGGGATTACCCTCTTCGATATTTACATCTACTTGAGCTTTTATTTACAAATTAACTCAATTTATCATCTTTTGCAAAATAATTATCAACACAACAGAAACTCTCAAAAACCATTGTCCCAATTAATTTTCAAAAGAACAAAATCAGATTGCACCCCACCAGTTGCGCAAAATTATAAAAATTGGTTTTGGCCAAAAAAAATGTGACCACCACACCGGTCCGTTAAGAATTCTTTCTCTGGCATGTTGTCACATAATTACTCCGACAGGCGTCCCATTTTTGCGCACACGAAACCAGAATGAGAAAACGTCCCGGGACTGTCTGCCTGTCTGACTAGATCCCAGACTCATTAAGATGGATATGGTCACATGTGTTATTCGACATGCAGCAAAAAAAAGTCCTCATTACAATTAACAACATACAGAGCGATGTTCAGTGTGACCGTTTGCGGGGAAACCATTTTATTAAACGAAATGTTGTGAGGAATTCAAAATTAGTTTTGAATATTGTGTGTAAGTTTCAGAGTATTCCAATTCTTTAAAAAGTCAATTTTTTATTACAAATTGAGCAATTTTCCCTTTTTTAAGGAAATATAAAATTCCAAATATTGACCCTAATTCTGTTAACGGCAAAAACTGAACTTTTTCCAACGAAACTAAATAACTAGTTCTTAGTCTAGATACAAAATTAATATCCAGGAAAGAGTAAAAAACGCTACAGTTGCAATTTGTCATTTTGGGGCCTTCAACCTTAGACCACCAGTAAGGTCAGCCTTAAATAAAACGATTGATTA
The DNA here is from genome assembly GCA_963576555.1 of Ferdinandea cuprea. Lineage (NCBI taxonomy): Eukaryota > Metazoa > Arthropoda > Insecta > Diptera > Syrphidae > Ferdinandea > Ferdinandea cuprea. Next base: position 64,378,996 of record OY754958.1, read on the forward strand.
CGATAACCAAGTAAAGTCCATAAGCCATCAGCGAATTACTTCGCTCGACTCACATCGCTGCCTTAGTTTCTCCATCCGTTGTCAGTCACGCTGCACTTAAGTCTTTGGAATCAGTCTCCATACGCTCCGTCATGGTCGATGGTGTTTTGGTGAGATCAGTTTTACATTCACTCACCTCTGTTGAGTGCCGGGGCAAAGAGATATTATTAGGAAACTGTCTCGCATGAAAAGGATGAGTTAGGTAGACCATCCGTTACTTGAAATCGGCTTCCACGGAGGGTTCAAACCTTAGATGGAAAATAGGAATTATAAAGGGTGATTTTTTAGCTGGTTTGGTTTTGGCAACACTGGTTTTGACAGCTGACGTGTGTTTAGTACCTTGTGTCACTGTCAAACAGCTTCAGTTTGGTTGGCAATTTAACCATGGATCGTCTTACAAATGAACAACGCTTGCAAATTATTGAATTTTACTATCAAAATTCGTGCTCGGTTCGAAATGTTCATCGCGCGCTGCTTCCATTTTATGATCGGCATTCTCGACCTTCTGAGCAGTCTATTCGGAAGATTGTGACCAAATTTCGCACCAAATTTACTTTGTTGGACATTAAACCACCAACACGTTTACGTACTGTGCGTATTGAAGAAAATATTGCGGCCGTATCAGCTAGTGTGACAGAAGACCGCGAAATGTCGATTCGGCGCCGTTCCTAGCAGTTAGGCCTTTGTTACAGCACTACGTGGAAAATTTTGCGGAAGGATTTGGGCGTAAAGCCTTTTAAGATACAGCTGGTGCAAGAACTAAAGCCAGCCGACCTACCACAACGCCGAATTTTTGGTGAATGGGCTCTTGGAAAGCTGGCCGAGGATCCGCTTTTTTATCGAAAAATTGTGTTCAGCGATGAGGCTCATTTTTGGTTGAATGGGTACGTAAATAAGCAAAATTGCCGCATTTGGAGTGAAGATCAGCCAGAAGCATTGCAACAGCTACCAATGCATCCCGAAAAAGCCACTGTTTGGTGCGGTTTATGGGCCGGCGGCATTATTGGGCCATATTTCTATTTTCTTACTGTCAATGGTGAACGCTACCGAGCGATGATAACAAACTTTTTTTTGCCCGAAATGGAAGTTCTTGACTTGCATGATATGTGGTTTCAACAAGACGGTGCCACATGCCACACAGCACGCGAAACAATGGCGCAATTGCGAGGCGAGTTTGGTGAACAGTTAATTTCACGTTTCGGGCCGGTCAATTGGCCGCCTAGATCGTGCGATTTGACACCATTAGATTATTTTTTGTGGGGGTATGCCAAGGCTAATGTGTATAGGGACAAGCCCGCTTCGATTGACGCACTGGAAGCCAACATCCATGCATTCATTCGTGAGATAACGGCCGATATGTGTGAAATAGTATGCCAAAATTGGACTCAGCGGATGGGCTACCTGAGCCGCAGCCGCGGTCAACATTTGCATGAAATTATCTTTAAACATTAAATTGCAAGGTTCAAACTATCAATTCAAATAAATATTTCATTCATTTTTTCGAATTTTTTGTGTTTTTTTTTTTAAAAAAAGTTCTAAACCTCTTAAAAAATCACCCGCTATGTCTGTCGACAAAACGGACCTTAAACATTCTAGGTTATGTTAGGTTAGGTTAGGTTTACGGGGTCGGCAAAGCAGGTCTGTCCTGCTATGCCACACTAAGGTCCTCGTGGACCAATTTGTGATGCCCTTTTGTGGGGGGTTAGTCATTGGTGTTAAAGATGGTTAGGCTTCGTGTCCCTTTACACGACGCCGTCCAGCCATCCCGATATCCTCAGAAACCTATTAAGATCAAAAAGTGAAACATCAAAAAATTTATATAAGTCATGGAATAAGTAGCTTTCAAGTGTTGTGTTTCTCAAGTAAAAAGACAGAGGAAGTGAGGTGTGTCCTCATGGTTTTATCCTTGAGGTTTAATTTCATTGCGTGATTTTTTAGGAAGGTATGACCCTACTAGCTTAATCAGTGATAGCCTGTAAACTGTAAAAGTGTGATAGTTCGACCACTGTTGTATTCTGGAAAGAGCTTTCTTGATACTTCGAAGGTAGTTAGTTCTTTCCACCTGTTGTTAGATTTCATACGAATCTTGTTTTCCACTTATTTCCTTAGATCGCAGAGTAGTGGCTTGATCGACTTAAGTAATTGATCACGGTCCATTGCCCACGCTAATTCGTCAGCCCTCTCATGATGCTTGATTGAACAGTGTGGCTTTAGTTCTTCCGAGAATATTTCGGCACCGGTTCTACAGTTCATCTTAGATCCATCTGTGTAGATCAAAATTGACAATGTTTCCAACGTATTTGCTTAAAATCTGTGCACGACCAAAATTACCATAATTCCAAGTTTTAGTTTGGCTAATCCCTAAAGCACTTTTGGGTGCAGATTCTTCCATGTATAGGTCCAGAGGTGTTAAATTAAGAATTGCCTCCAGAATGTCGAGTCCAGTTAGGTACAGAAAAAAAAAATAGACGCCATGGTGGAACGATGACCTAACCAACCTCAGACGGATGACTAGACTGATTTTCAATATCTGCTATTGGCGCAAGTTCTAGCAGTCTATAAGATCAGGCAAGACTCAGGCTTTTTCAGACTAATGTCAATCCATCGAGACACTCAAGGCGTCTGCTAGACTCAGTAAGATCGTGTTTAAAGCACACTGCCGTCCAGTTTTTATTAAGAAAGGGGATGGTCTGAAGAATCCTTAGAGCTGCTTCTCAATACCCACAAAAATTAATGCGGTAGCCCAACTGCTTTGCAAGTGACGCAATATGCACAAGATAAGGTTAAAACAGTTATTGGCTAGGATAGATAAACCTGCGCGGTGGGAGTTTTCACTCCGTTAGGCTTGGTGAAGGGAGAAATCTCCTCACACTTCAAGGCGACGGCAGAGTCCAGGTGGAGGAATCTGATGAACTGCGTCACTTCTAGGAAGACTTGGCCCAAATATAACAAATCTAGAACCCAAAAACTCATAAACAGAACGCGTGTGGATGTCGCTAGGCTGGTGACTGTAAGTACAGGCCACTGGGCGGTAGGCACCCACTCTGCCAGGTTCGACATAACACCAACACCCCACTATACCCATTGCTGTAACTGCAATGACGCCAACGAAAGTGAAACAGTTTTTCGCTTCCTATGCGGTTGCCCGGCTCTGGCTAAGTTGCAAGGCGTCTAGAAGAATGGAGATCCTTTCTTTGGCGACGTTTCTGATATTTCGGACATGGGTCTCGATGATAGCATAACCTTTCTCAATTCCACCTCTTAACCTTTGCGTACATTTCATGCAGTCTTGCAAATCGGCCACTCCACCTACCTACCTATATGTAGCTTGAGCATCTGCTCTTCACTGTTTTAAGCGATCTTAGAACCAAACCAACTTTTACGATACGAAAAAGCCAATTTTGTATTAACTCCTTAACAAAGGACGGATTTATCCTAAGTGTTGGGTGTTTTTTTTCGTGAGCATGAATTCGTCCCTCGCTTTTGAGTATTTCTTTTAATCTGCCAGTACTATAGCAAAATGTGCGATACCTCTTTATCTTTTTATAATTATCTGCAACTCAATCCAAAATGTTAAATTAAACACCGGCAAAATTTTCTTCAACCTGGTCACACCGGCATCATCATAATTTGCATGCAGCTTTATCATTATCGAAATTCCTTGGCAACTACTTATGTATGCTGCATCCCCTGAACACGACCCGCAACATAATGTGTACAAACACTGCAACCAACATCAACTAAAAAAAAAGAAAAATAACAGAAATAATAACAATAATTACACACAGTTCTTTTGAGGTCATAAACGTCAGTTTTTGTATGATGAAGATGATGCACCAGAACCAGAGAACCAGAGAACCAGAACGAGAACAAAAAATAAATATAAAAATCCCATCAGATGCGGTTGCATTCACATACTTGGGGCCAAAGGCGGTTAGCGCCCCTGTATTGTTATGTTGTGACTTTGCCTCCTTTGCAGAGCGATCTGTGATGTAGTGTCTACGTGATTTGTTGAATACAGTACCGACAACATGCTTCTGGTGGGTAGGTGTATTGCTTTTGTTTTAATTAAAAGCTGAGTCCATACAGTTCACTGCACCAATTTTCGGTGTGTAAAAACGCGTGCACAAGAAATTTAGAAAATTTATAAACTTTCCACCATTTCCGCAAAACAGACAAACGAAAAACATCTTCAATTCGATTCATTCATTTCTCAGAGGTTTGGTTTTCTATGCATACATACATAGGTAGTAGGTACCTATGTACATATATAGTATATTTTTAGTTGCTGCTGCTGCATGTGGATGGGAAGAATGTTTGTTTGCCAAGGAAAGTTTATTATTCGAAAAACGAGGGTGGATGGCGCTTTTTATCGTACGAAATTCCCAGAAGCCGAATGGAAGAGGAAATCAAAACAAGTACCGGGGGCGTATGCGTAATATTTCTCATCAGCAAATTTTCATTCTCATTAAACTTTGGGTCCTTATTATTGCTGCGAACGGAGAGTAGTTCCGGTGCTGAGTTGGTTTATAATTATACTTATTTCCGTTTTACCTTTCGTCTGTCGGTCATTTGGTTTCTCATTTAAAAACCTTGAACTTTAAGTGAGGTAACACATGATTGCTTAAGTTTATATTTAAATTTTGATAAATTTGTTTGTTGAATTTGATAGATTTTGGACAGGTTTTGTGGACTGCTTGTTAAATGTTAGGGCTCGAGGAAGTCTATTTGGTTCTATATTTTAAATTAATAACCATCTATTTGGCAACTGAAAGCATAACCATCCGAGGAAGTGCATAAGTGAATTATTTGTATTACTTACTAACGTAACAGTATCCGGTACTTGAAGATACTCTGCATTAAGCCAGTACAGCATTTTTTGCACTACGTCAGGAGTTAAGAACTCATTTGTTTTGCCAAACTGAAATAGCAGCGGTTTTCTGGGATAATCCTTGCCGGAGCTGTACTAGGTTGCTAATTGCGATATTGATGTTTATCCGGTTGTAGTTGAACTTCTTAACTATCTCAAAGTTGCTGCTTTCAGAGTGATTACTTATCCTGGGCAGATGTTTGTTTCATAGGAAACCGGTGTAAGTCGATGATAGTGGGTCTTTTCTTAAACATTTTTCGTCTTTTCGGTAGTTTCTTTGGCCGACATGAAGTCGTTCCTTCGAAACCAAGGAAGTTGAGCTCTGTTTGTTTCGTTTACATAATTAAGGTGGTTTTTTCAATCTTCAGGACCTTTTTTAATTCAAACTGAATAAGTACATGATACAAACATGAAGGAGGAGTGAGCGTTGTTCAATAAATGCACACAGATGTGGCAGTGAAAGATATTTGTGGATTAACTGATTTTTAACCGCCAAAAAGACTTGGCGGTGACTGTTTTATTTGATAAATTTTTGTTTCGTTAGTAAGCTTGAAATGGCAATTCGTGAGGTACACAAAGGTCCATCATAAATTTGGTAGATGGTTCACATTGAACTAATGTTGACTTTTTTATGTTAGCAAGTGCAGGGCATGTGCACAAAAAGTGCAGTTTAACTTGTTCCTTGCCTTTTAACTTGATATAAGGAATACCCAAATGTTAGGCATGTCCAAGGTCCAATTCTCGTATTACTAAATAGCTCTGAATAAAGTGCTTATACTTGATGGGACTCGTCTCGCCAGTTTATCAGCTTCAAAGTTCTTACAGAGATCGCTGTTACCCAGCAAAGCGTGATGTTGAACTGTCAGACTCATTCATAAGATATTTGCTGCACTGCTTTGGTTCTTATTGTGCTGGATCTAAGGGATTTGAAAGCTGCCTGGATGTCGAAATATCTGCCAAAAACATCTTTCTATCAGTCCTCTGCTTGGCGAATGACGAAGATGATGACCGTGAATTGACAATGAAGGTTAAATGAGAGGCGATTTGTTGTATGAAATAAGAACTCTGCGTTTTTTTAAGGCACGTTCAGTAAAGACAGTTTAACTGCAGATAGCGACGCATCAAAGGTATATTTGGTTGACCAATATTTTGTTAATTTCATTGTAGAAAGTCTCTTTATCTTAGAGGTAAGCTGGTTGTCATCTGTTTACCCATAATGTCTATGGGAAGAAAGTGAAATGTGAATCTGAAATATGCAACTCATTCAGCTTATTCCACCTGTTTCAGAGTGGAGTCAGTTCCTCCTCTCTAAGGTGAAATTCCGTCACTTCGTACAGGAGAATCGTTTCAACAAACGATAACTGTGAAAACGGCGTTGATGTCATATTTCACGGTTATTTAGAAATAGTCCCCATTTCATACAAGCAATGACTTCTAACTACTCCCACTTTTGATAACAAAGAGTGACCTATTAAGAAGGAAAATCGAGTCTCGTCTTTTAATGCAGTCATGTTTATTGAGTTAAACACAAAGATATGGCGTCAATATGCATGATCTTGCTGTCCAATCTAGATTGGTTCGTTTACTGTAAAGCAGGTTCCACCACGACGTCCTTTGGAAACCATATCTCATCGAGAACTATCTTTTTTTTTTTTTTTTTGTCGGAGGTTGCTGCTATCCGATGGAGCGCTCAGACACAACTACAGGTCCAATGTACTACCATTCAGACACCTTACATTAATGTACTTAGTTTTCCCGTCTTTCGAAGAAAAACGAGAAGGAGCTTCAGTGATAAAGAGCTTAGATGTTCGGCACTCACCACGTCAGCCCCGAAGATCCGCCACCTGATGCGAGCATAGGCCGGACAACTGCAGAGAAAGTGTTCTGCTGTGTCATCCTCCTCACCGCAAGCAGGACAGGTAGTGGTGTCGCTTAAGCCCAACACATTTTAGAGTTTAGCAAAAGCTTGGTGGCCCGAAAGAACGCCTACAAGCAGCCTACAGTCGATTCTCCTCAGAGATAGATGAAAAGATGCTGACCTTTTGCAAATGTCCGGGCGCAGTAGTTTGGTTTGTCTACATCCACCGCAATCGCGCCACCGAATCTTGTGTTCACGAGAAACCCAAGAATCGATAGACGACATGACTAAAGATGCAGGCAGACCCAACACAGGTTATGGTCCTGAGAAAACTTCTTCTGAACCTTGCCTAGCAAGCTCATCCGAGATCTCATTTACCTGGATGCCAGTGTGACCTGGTACCCAGACAAGATTCACTGTGTTCAGTCTTCCGACCAAATTCAGAGAAAGCTTGACTTCTAGCACTAACTTGGACGAGGTAAGAGGGTTTAGAAGCGCTTTTAATGAAACTTGGCTATCACTGCAGATACAAATGCCTCTAGCCCTCCACCTGTTGTTCACACTATAGCGCATAGCCATTAGGATGGCAAAAATCTCCGCTTGGAACACAGATGCATGTTTACCCAAGGGGTAGTAAAGTCGTATATCATCGCATTCCACAAAGACACCAGCACCAGACCAATGCCCGGTTTTGGAGCCATCCGTGAAAATAATATGGCATTCAATTCATGGTTCAGAGTCTGACCGAAGCCATTCCGTTACCTGTGGAAAGTTGACGTGGTAGTTTTTTCGCAAAAGGATTTCTGGTGTCATTGCATCAGACGGCATATCCGAGCAAGTTCTTAAAAAATCCAGTGCGCTGGTACCATGCTCTCTTTAAGCGAAAGATGGTTTTTAGCGTACATCCCATGATATATAAATCAAGGGGAGGAAGATTCATCAAAGCATCTAGAGCAGAGCCCGGGGTGCTAGGGAACTATCTTAGTAATTTTGAAGGCAGAAAAAGTTTCTACCATCTCACGCTAATGAAAGCCGCAATCATCCGGACATTTTTGAATAGCCTCCTCAAAACGTTCAACCGGAAATATGTCGAATATTTTTGTATGTTTTTTTCTGATCCACTAGGGAGTCCACATATTGGAAATTAGATCAGGGTACAACAACCGCATTCTGATTGTTTTGGTTTCAAGAACTGGGACTTGACGAGTAGTTGTGGCTTGCTATTTGCTATATAACTTTGATACTTTTTGTTGTGCAAAAAATGTGAACGCTGCTGTGTTACAAATCCTACTTGTTTGTACTTGAGCTGTACTTGTGTTGTACTGGAGCTTCTAGAAAAAGTTCCATTTTCTTCTAACCACATAATATATTTTGACAACTATTTTACTTCTCATGAGCTGTTGCGATTGTTGAGAGAAAAGGGCTTCAGAGCTACCGGGACAGCAAGAAAAAACCGAACAAAAAAATGCCCATTGAAACTGGAAAAAGAATTTAAGAAAGAGTAAGCAATAATATTCCTTTTTTGTAAAATGGAGCGATAATAGTGTTGTCATTATGGGCACAAAGTTTGATAACACCCAGCCCATGCATTATGTCAAACGTTGGTCAGCAGTCGAAAAAAGAAAAGCTTTCATTCAGCAGCCGAACCTTATTGCGGATTGTAATAATGTTTGACTTACCCGACCAGTTTGTCAATGCCTATAAAATCAAAATTCGCGGCAAAAAGTTATGGTGGCTGCTGTTTACGTCAATGCTAAACTCTACATTGGTAAACGCTTGGAAACTACATAAAGTCGTGGCTGATTCAGAAAATGACTTGCTTTCGTTTCAGAGAGATATTGCTCGATATTGTCTTAGAAGATGCACAATTCTCCAACCTTCAACATCAAACGCTACATTTCTGCAATTAGTGTTGCTTTAACTGAAGGACACCATTTTCCAAAGAGAATGAAAAGCCGAGAATTGATGCGAGTTGTAAGTTCTGTGCGTCGAAAAAGAATGTTTTCACTGCTTGGGTACAGCTTCAAATCTTAAAAAATAAAAAAAATATTTTTGTATTCCTTTGATGCTATTTTATAAAGTTATGTTACCAAAAACTTGAAATTTTAGTTTTAAATGCCTTTGGTAATAAATGGCTAACTGATACAAATCTTTTGTTGAAACCGCATTATGGAAAAGTATCAGCATAGCTTTCTTTTTCTCTAGCAAATAAATGTTGTAACGCTGTAGTTTCTTACAGCTTGAAAACTGACCTGCCATATCGTTATTTTCAACTGCGTTGTCCCACAATCTCGTCTATTTTGTATGAGAACTTTGAGTTGAATATCAAGAGCTTAAGTCGCACTATGCAGTCTTTCGAAATACTCGATTTCAAGCCCAAAGACGTATAGACAAATCAAAGCGACTTCTTAACAAGTCAAATTTATGGATATTGGAAATAATAACTTGAAGTTATTTAAACTTCCTGCCAAAAGATGAATGGTTACCGAAGTTCCAAATACAGATTTTGTCACAAATAAGCAAACTACCATGACTGCATCATTGACAATCAGTCTTAATTATTATGAATTCAACAAAATCCACCGCCTCAATATTGTTAAAAGAATAATTTTCCAATTACATTAGTAACGTACGCCTTTTCCCATTGACCCTTTTCACAAGTTTACCTCTTTCGTCTGCTCAAATTGAAGGGAATACTCCTTGTGGAATATAATACAACTCCGTCGATTACATTCTTCAGTCAAATGACTGAAACACCACGTCTTTTCCTCCCCCGCCAATCCGAACAAAGGAACAAGCTCAAAAGATGAAAAGGTTCATCTCACCATTAATTTTGCTTGTTTCCTTTTCAGTAATATCCAAACGAGGCGGTTTTAATTCAAAAAGTAAAGACTCTCGCTTTTCCGTATACGTTATACTACATACACAATGCCAACTAGTACCTATCTCTGTGTATAAAAAAGTGAATTCCTTTTACGAAAGTCCCGCTCCCGCCCAACAATCAACCAAGTGGCCTTGTCCCACAAAATCCCTTGTGAAAAATAATGCATGGAATGCACACAGGCAGTAGTCCTCCACAATTTCGCATACACGGCAGGTCATCATAAGCATCCTTCATTTTGTGATTCAACCAACCGCACAAATTCCTAGGCATGCCTGCCTATACGTATAGCCTGGTCATATATAGATTGCCAAAGGAGATAACAGCGTATGGTAGTAGGTACACAATGTGCGCGCTCCAACGGTGCAGGAAAACATGTGTCTCTTTTAAGGAGCTTGCAATTCATTCATTCATTTGCCTAAAAGCCTTTGGACTTTTTTGTTTGGTGTTGTTGTTTTTTCTCATAAGGCGGACGACGACCAGCCTGTGTGTTTTCAAATCATTAGAAGGCATCTTTACTTATCCTGATTGAGATTCGTTCGCTAAACTTAAAGTATTCTTCTTATCATTATTATTTTTAAGGGGAAGGTCCTTCGATACCGCACAAAACTTGAAATAAAGTAATATATTCATTTAAAAGGGATTCGGATGGACTTTTAACTGACTCAACAAAAGTATGGTAAACATTCAAAGTATTTCCCAGAGCAATATACGTCCTTGACGTCCTCTCTGCTCTTGGCAGAATGTGAATAGTTTTAGTCAAAAAATTCAATTGAGGTTGAATTTTCTTCTGAAAGCAAAAAAACTAAAAAGAAGAGAAGAGAAATAGTTTCGGAATAGCATAATATTATGGAAAGTGATAGGTTTGGGAAACAAACAAGCCTTCCAAGGGAATGTTGCAAATATGTATACCTACCTCTTCGTTGGCATTTGAATCGAAATGAAAGTAAAATGAGCTGAGTCTACAAAGTTTGTTTAACTTTTGTTTGTAGAAGTAAAATTTATTTCAATAGTGGTCACGGTAGGTATTTTCCATCTGCTGCCATTATTAGTGGATTTCGAAATTATCCGTTGGATCATTCCAACCATTTTGTGTTTGCGAAGTTCTATTTATGACGCAAAAGGGAAGGACCTACAATTCTAATACCGATTACAAATGGCAAATTCGAGAAGTTCTCGTAATATGTTCTTGTTCCCAAGTAGGGGTGGGGGGGGAGAGGGTGATTTTTAGGGCCACACTAACCACTGGGCCACTTAGTACATTAAATGTAATCATTTTCATTGCTGCGCCAAGGTCAAACGACTTTTGCTTTAATTGTTTGAAGTCTTTATTTAACTTTTTGCATTTATTCATTCAACAAATCTATCTCCAACTCAAAAAATCGTACACAGATCTTTAGGCGCGGAGTTAAGAATCGATCGGCATAAGCGTTAAGGAAGCGAACAGCACTACAGAATGGTGAACCCAAGCTAGAGGGTTTAATACCATTTAATTTTTAAAGGAAACAATCCTTCAAGTTAGACTTTAAGGAGTATTTCTACGAATTTGTCAACCTTTTGTGGAAATCAAGAACGTTTCCTAGAACCATACAGGTCTCTATTCTCTATACAGTCATCTCAGGCATAACAGACATAAGATAAGACTGGTTCGCAACAACAAGGTTTATTACTTATTCAGATTTTCTTTGCATTTCGTGCCTAGTTCATCGTGGGGATTATTGCACTGACACCTTACGTATTAGGATGACATTGTTTTAAACCACATTCGACTCCATATCCAAATACGGTAACCGATTTCGTTATAAACTGAATTATTTATTTAACAGTTATTTAAAAACAGTATTGAAATATCGTGCGTACAATGGCTTAGTAGTTAAGTGCGTTGGACTCAAAGTGAAAGGTCCCTTCGCTTCTCAAATTTTCCATTGTTAATTGGGAGAACTAGGTTTTAGGTTGTGCCATAAGTTGTATTACGAAATTAATAAATTGTAAACTAGCGGGTACCTGGAGAGCGTTTTTTGATATTAAAGACTACATGGTTCTGTTAGAAACGTAGCCCTTACTACGAACGTCGAACTTGCTAACCACAAACCAGGTGAGTCATCAACTAGAATTTACTTTAGAACGCCGTAAGCCATACTTTCCTGCCCGAAATCTATCTATGTACGTATTTAGTACTCCTAGGTATGATAGCGCCACTTGATATCCTAATTTAGTTGATTTCCCCAATGCAATGCCTTATATTGGTTAAGGAGCCTACCTAGGAACGTAGACTACACCATATCTCAGACCATTCGATAGAATAAGTGGAGTGGTAAGAATAAATCTAAGTCTATAATTCCGACTACATAATCACTGCAGAGTGTTGAATGCAAATGTTCTGGCGTTAAAGAAGTCTTATCTTTAGTACTGGGAAATCTATGAGATGTATGAAATAGCCATTTCTTCTTTTCGGGCAACCCGGTGATGATAAAGCTACTTTTTAGTTCTTTAGTAGACCAATACTACCGATCCTCTCTTAAGGAGATTTATAAGCTTTTCAACATTCGCATACGTTTGGGGTCAAAGAACTGCAATGCTGATGACATCGAAAAAAAATTTAAAAAAAACCCAAATATCATGTCACAATTGCCAAGAATTTTGGCTTTTTTCCAAAATTTTCCTTTTAACTCCAAAAGCTTAACCCTTTCGGTGCAGGTAATTTTTTCTACAATGAGTTTTGGGCTCAATTTCCATATTAAATTTGGGAAGTATGCCAAAAAATATAACTCTTTTAGGCGTAATTTTCATTTTACTTTTTGGCTCGTTTTCCTAAAATTTTGACGCAGTAGTTTTCTAACTTTCTGTTTTATTTTTCTTTTTAATTTTTGGTGTTTTTCCCAAAATACTTTTTGGCGTAATTTCAGGGAGCCGGTAACATATCACGTTTCATCTTGATACAACTTTTAGTATGCTTACTAATTAAAAGAAGAAAGCTTTTGAAAAAAATGTGTAGTTTTACATTTAAACAATTTAACGCGGTTGCTCAAAGGGTTCCTACTGTTAACTTCGCAGCGTCCTTAAGCCCTGGCGCGTTGATTTCCCTAGAGTTATTTATTGGTTTTATTTGTTTATCAATCACAAACTGCCATGTTTTATCTGGTCTTTCTTCCATCAAGAATTTGGAAATAAGGGCAGAATATAACAAATCAGGCTTAATTTGCTTTTTTTATTTCTGACTTTCTTTTCATACTTGTCTTGCATATTTTCCCAACAAAATTTTGCTGTTCTTTTTCAATTTTGAATAAATAAAACATTTTCTGGCGCTTTTTCCAATAAAAAATTCTGGCTTAATTTACGGAAGCCAATTTCAATGTTCTCTAAAGAAAGAGGAAACTATCCATTTACCTTCTCTACGCACGCCCAGCTTTGTCCCAAAAACAAAGCCTTCTATATTAATCTTAAAGATTAATCAAGAATTGGCATTAAAATTCTCTTTCCTTACATCAAAAGGTCTAAATAGTTTAACGAGAACGGTGACAATTCATACTTGCACTTGGTATCACAAGTGACCCTTTAAATGTGACTTGAGGTATCGACTACCCGTTCGACCGTATCTAACTTGACCTTGTAATTTAGCAGAATACATTGAAATTCACATGTAAACTCACTGCAGGAACGATTTTGAACAATCTTCAAGAAAACACCATTGGGTCAATACGGAAGATTGCTTTAACATTGGTTTAGAGGATTTGAGCACGGTTCGATCGGTTCAGTTGTATCAGAGCCAATAGCATACATGAAAACATGGACACAAATTCGGACTGCGGCAGACGACGTATGTAAGGTCTAAAGAAATCAGTGACATGTTTGAATTGTGATTTAAGTAAATTAGTAAATAATAAAAGGTGGCGCAAAAGTAATCCTCCTATCAGAAAATGCTATAAATTTTGCGATTGGCCCCTAATGTCAGTTCTGTTTTGACATTTGTGTAGTAAACACATGCGAAATACACGTTAATAAACAATGTTACGCTACACTGCTCCAGAACGCGGAATATTGGTGACTATTTATTTGAGCAATAATCGGTCGGTGACTTTGGCACAACGTGAATTTCGTCGCAGATTTCCTAGCCGTCCAAAGCCTACTGGTGAAACACTGCGACGTTTAGCCGCTCGCCTCGAACAGACTGGCACAACACGAGATGCAGACCCCGGAGTAACCGTTCTGCAGAGAATATTGCTGCTGTAGCCGAAAATGTCATGGAAGCGCCGTCGACATCGACCAGACGACGTGCCACGCAAATGGGTATCAGTCGACGGTCTTTACAGCGAATTTTGGTACAAGATTTGAAGATGTTTCCGTACAAAGGCCAGACGGTGCATCAGCTGTTAGCTGCTGACCGCCAATCGCGTCTAACATACGCTCAAGCCATCCTTAATCACCACCAAGAGGAAGATGATTTTTCATCAAAAATAATTGTAATCTAATTCTAATCCATCTTAGCGGGTACGTAAATAAGCAAAATTTACGCTTCTGGGGCACTGAAAATCCGCATGTAACCCACGAAGAGCCATTACACCCGCTCAAAGGCACTGTATGGTGTGCTGTTTTCGCTGGAGGAGTCATCGGACCTTTTTTCTTCGAAGACGTCGCGGGCCAAACGGTTACTGTGAATGGTGAGCGCTACAGAGCAATGATCAATGAGTTCTTTTTGCCGCAACATGATGAATTGGGATTGGAAAACAGGACGGTGCAACGGCACACACTGCCGTGCCACAACCGATATGCTGAAGGATGCATTTCCCGGGCGCCTAATCTCCCGTTTTGGCGATTTTCACTGGCAAGCAAGATCGCCTGATTTGACCGCTCCAGACTTCTTTTTGAAGTCGCGGGTTTATGTCAACAAGCCTCAGACTGTTGCAGCTCTTAAAGACAACATCCGTCAAGAATGTGAGGACCTATCGCCGGACGTTTTGGCCAAAGTGATGGAAAATGCCATAAAAAGGGCTCAAATGACAATCAACTGTGGCGGCGGCCATTTACATGACATCATATTCTCGACTTGATGTAAATAAAATTAAAAGACCAAATAAAAATAATCCACAAGAAGAATCAAAGTTTTTCATTTTTTTTTTTTAAATTGCAGCCAAAAAACATCGGAAGGTTATTCTTGCGCCACCTAGTATAAAAAAATGAATTGTTAGAATATGAAATTACTGCTTTTTCATTGAAGGAATAGTATTGCCTTAGCGCATTCTAAAAAGGGGCTAAAAGGTATTTCGGTATATCGAATATCTTTTCTTCAATATCTAATGATTGAAAATTTATCTTGAATTCCCAGCACGTGTAGTCTATTTCGCAGCACAATCTGAATACATATAAAATGCTTTTACGGAATACCCTATCTGTGAAACCATAACCATACATTGAACAAGAAAGTTGCATCACCATGGATGCGAATGGTGGTTTTACCTAACTGCAGTTTTTTTTTTTTTTTTTGTGGTGTTAAAAAAACTTCTCTAATTTTCAACTGCAACGAAGCGCGCGCCATATACTATTCCATTTCGCATCACCGATTGCGACTGCAACTTGCAATTGGAATACGTAATATAAACTTCTAATAAAGTTGCAATAGCACAGCACCTTACCCTTAAGAACCTAACTAGGTATATGTGAGTGTGATGCAATCACAGCCGAATTCAAATGAACTCTATGCATCGTCGCAGAGTACGTCGTATCTGCACTCGTACATTTCCCGGAACAAAGTGTAAAATTATTCCACCTCTTTCCATGCATAAAAACTCCGAGAATACTGTTAAATCAAAGCAAATGGAACACATTAAACTACAATTAAATGGAAATGAAGATACCGTCATTTTCCTCTGTACCCGCACAATCATCCCCGACGACCACAAATGAAAATGAGCCACTCCAAAATAGGTATGATGTTTCCGATCTGCGAAAGGATGAAGGACAAAAAAAAAGCCACACTTTAATCGACTCAGGAATCCATCGAAACTATTTGTACCGAATCAATGTAATTCTAGATGGATGGAATCCGATAGCAGGGTTTTTCCATCGCCATCCGAGGGAATGAAGTGAAAATAAAAAATTACTACAGATACTAAATACAACAAAAAAGGGCTCCTCGAACTCGCTTAACTTTTTTGGTTATATTCGGTGAGGATAGTTCGAAGGTGAGAAAATTCCATTGAACCGTAAAAAGGGGCAGGACTCTGGGCTTAACACTAGAACTAGATTAACCTATGCGAATGGTTATGAATTTGTATCTTACACGAGCAAGCAGAGGCGGATAGGTTCGTTCGCCTAGCAACCGACACCCAATTAAGATAAATGTTAACATTAAGAGTAAGTTGTAATTTTGTCTTAATTGAAATACCATTGACTTGCCTATGACTCTCGGCTAAGTCTCGGCATATACGAGTAGTTGTATCGATTTAACCTGCAAGGACATAATTCAAATTAGAAAATGAATTTATGCAAATCGTTTTCGAAGATAATCCACAAACGACAGACTAATTGAATAGAAGTTCGACAGGAGTCCATAAATATATAGACACGTGGCCACACGCACGACACACTACTCACATCTGATGACTCATTAATTAAAGTGTTTGATACAACTCCAATTAAGTTATTAATTATTTAAAGGAGAGGATCCTATTACAAGATGGAAATATATATGCTTCTTAATTGTTTGGTTTTATTAACGTAATTTCAATTTCATGTTGGCAATTATTCTCTTTAGTGAAATATTATGTTGTGCAGTGACAGTGCACATCATCATTGGTAATGCTATTACAGATGATGACCACTTACATATGTATGTCGACATTTTTGTGGTCCTTTTATATGAATATGCACAGAGTTTCAGATTTGTTATCGTAGGAATCTACGGCTAATCAAATATTGCGGAATTATTTTTTTTTCTACTACGTGCACGCCAAAATAATTTTGGATACGCTTATGATGAATAAACCCTTAAGGATTTAGAAACTTTCATATCCGTGCTGAGCGGCTTAAGGAAATAATTACTGAACGTCCGAAGTTTTTGCATAAAATCGTTCTAGAGGAGTAGTCTTCCAATCAGAGTTTCTGGCACTGGATGAGCTTGCATAAAGAGAAGAGATTGCCAAAAATGCATATTGGCGGATTCTGCAGGCTGACGCAAACACTGTATCTCTGTTTGTAATCTTCTGTATTCAGAACTTCACTTAGACTCAAATTTCATCAGCCTTCCCAATTTATTCTGTTCCTAAAAGAGTTTTTAACACGCCCAGCACGATCAACTTTACACAAACTGTAACACTTTATATTAGTAAAGGGTGATCCATTTCGAGGTTCCCTACTTTTTTAAAGAAGAAAACACAGAAAATTCAAATTTAATGGAGAATGTTTATTATTATTTTAAAGAACATTCTTTGGCATTTATTTTTTGAAGATTATGTCTATCAAATGTTGGCCGTTGCTACGTCGCAGATGGTCCATCCGTTGAGTCCAATTATCGATCACTCGGTCGAGCATTTCGACTGGTAACTGGCGAATGACACGCGTGATGTTTTCCTCCAAGGCCTGAATCGAAGCGGATTTGTCGGCATAAGCTTTTGACTTTACATATCCCCACAGGAAAAAGTCTAACGGTGTGATATCACACGATCTTGGTGGCCAATCGACCGGCCCAAAACGTGAAATTATGTGCTCATCAAAATGTTCTCTCAATAAGTCCATTGATTGATGCGATGTGTGGCAAGTGGCGCCGTCTTGCTGAAACCAAATGTCGGCGAGATCACGAGCTTCAATTTCAGGCATCAAATAGTCGGTTATCATGGCACGATAACGGTCGCCATTGACGGTTACGTTCGCACCGGCATAATTTTTAAAGAAATATGGACCGATGATTCCACCGGCCCACAAACCACACCAAACCGTTGTTTTTTCTGGATGAAGTGGCAGTTCTTCAATCTCTTCAGGTTGCTCTTCGTCCCAAATGCGGCAATTTTGTTTGTTTACATACCCATTGAGCCAGAAATGGGCCTCATCGCTAAACAAAATTTGCCTCGAAAACGTCGGATCTTCTTGGAACTTTTCAAGAGCCCATAGAGCGAAGCGATGTCGCTTGGGAAGGTCGAGCGGCTTCAGTTGTTGCACAAGCTGTATTTTGTACGCTTTCAATTTAAGATCTTGACGTAAAATGCGCTAAGTCGTTCCATACGTCAGTCCGAGTGTACGGTCTTGGTGTACACTCTCAGCTACGGCCGCTATATTTTCTTCACAGCGTGCTGGACGTGGTCTATTCGGTCGAATATTATCCAATAATGAATGCTGGGTCTCAAAATGGGTGATGGTGTTGCGAATAGTACGCTCAGTAGACCGATTATGTTGACCATAAGTTGAGCGAAGTGCACGAAACACATTCCTCACAGAACGTGAATTTTCATAATAAAGTTGAACAATTTGTAAACGTTGTTCACGCGTAAGTCCTTCCATTATGAAATGCCAAACAATACTAAACAAAAATAACATGACAGCATGACACGACTCACACGTGATCTGTCAAAAAAGGCTATTGAAAAAAGTATCTCTACTTGGATCACCCGTTATAACAGTAATACTTTAATATTCAAAACAAATCAAATTATTGATGGTTTTTCTTCCAATTAAGGAGGCATTTTAGGAACATACCACAACCACTTCACAGTCAAATGTGAGCAGAGATATTCCATTTCGTTTTCATTCTAATATCCTGATATGGTTACAATTACCTGCACCGGAATGACCGGTACAGTACTGAAATTAGGCACCGAAGCTTTGCGTCGACACACACAGATATACTGAAATCATAGCAGGACGAATTCCCGTACCGAAATTTACCGAAGCCTTAGAGAAAAAAAGAAAGAAAACATAAGGAAAGGCTACAGTCCGCTTGGGGCGAACAGTATGATACCCTATCCATATCCCTATATGCCCCAAAGAAAAAAGAATCAAGAAGATGATGGATAGCATTTTATTTCATTCTATTATTAAAAAAAAATGTTTTTTTGAAAAAACGCCCCCAAAAAGTGGGCGTTATATTGGAAAAAATATTGGGTAAATATCTTGTTAAACATTTTTTTCGCTCTCTATGAACATTTTCAACGAAAACAGGATTTTAGTAAAAAACGTCCACAAAAAGTAGGCGCGGCAAAAACTTTATATGGCAAACTTATAAAGGAGGGCAGTGCCTACATATCTTGTGAAGGTTGTAACACTTTATCTCTCTAACTTTAGCTTTAAAACGGTTTTTTCTAAATTGTGGACGTGGCAGTGGGCGTATTCAAAAAATGTTTACACTTAACCATTTCGGAGCCCTAGGGAATATGTGGTCCAAATTTCAGTTTCCTAGCTTAATTTTAATGGCCTAAAAATTGCGTACGGACGGACGGACATTGCTAGATAGTCTTAGGATTTGGTCCTGATCATATGGGTCTACGACGAATATTAAGGGGTGTTACAAACTATGTGTCAAAATTAATATACCCTTAGGATAGGGTATAAAAAGGGAAACCAAATGGTTGGTCACTGAATACGTCTTCATCCTGCGGCCAAATGCTCTTTGAGGTAGAATATGTCGTCAAATATATTCACATTTCTATTTGTTTACTTTGCGAGTGGCGAAACTTAAAGAATGTATGAAGTAGATAAATAGTTTTCATAGATAATACAAAAAGTCTCCATCGAATCATTGAAACTTTGAATTTATTTGTGTAGTCAGCACTCTTCAACAGAAGTGACTCGGTTTCGAAAAACTCAATGTTTCGTAGAATCGCTTGAATCGCGACAGAAAAATAATTTTTTGACCACAGCTGCAATTGAACAAAAGAACGAGTACTAACTGATAATAGCTCGACCAGTTTAAGGTTCTTATAAATATTTTTAATATTACGAGTGTATTGAGGGTTACCTGTTTCTGATGCCTTTTTTTTGAATTCTCATGTTAGAGGAGTGTCGAATATATTTGAAGTGGATTGTTTAATTTGACCATCTTTCGAACTTCGTTTGGTCTGCACTCGATTAACCACAAGTTCTTTGCACCGAAAACCGTTTTGACACGGAATCGTCCGATACTGAATTTTTGATCAATTTACCAGATATGTAACCGGTGAAAAAATGCATTCATGATAAGAAAATAGCGTTTCTACTGATGAGTTGAGAAAAAAACAGCATCCTTACAACCGGACACTTGGGTGAGAGAGAGTGATCTCTTTAATAATTGAAATGTGGTTCACCAATAAAACCAGTCGGAGTATTGTTATTGTAAAGAGGCCTTCTATGGGACATAAAAATGTCATGCCTTGAGTTCTTCGAGTATAAGCATAAGCCAGTTGTTGTCTTAGACTGTTTATAATTTAAGTAAATAATTAAAATTAATTATAAAATTAAAAGTCAAATATGTTAAAGGTCCAGACTGTTAAACGGCGATGATGACACAAATTCCGCTGTCAGGCAGAATGAACCATTCAACATGGGTGATGAAAGCCAAGACTCCCGCCCACCTGACCAAAATGAAGTGAGGATAGCAATATCCAAACTGAAATCCAACAAGGCTGCCGGGCCGGACGGCTTAACTGCCGAACTTTTCAAGGCAGAGGGAGATGATTTGATAGAGAGCATGCACCAGCTCGTCTCCAAGATTTGGTCAGAGGAAAGTATGCCTGATGAATGGAACCTCAGCATTGTTTGCCCGATCCACAAGAAAGGAGTCCCTCTTAACTGCTCCAACTATAGAGGTATAAGTCTCCTCAACATCGCATATAAGATCCTGTCTGCCGTGCTGTGTGAACGCCTAAAACCATTCGTCAACGAACTAATTGGACCCTATCAGTGCGGTTTTAGGCCCAGTAAGTCCATAACTGACCAGATTTTCACACTTCGGCAGATCCTGGGAAAAACCAAAGAAGTCCAGATCGATACTCACCATCTTTTTATCGATTTTAAGGCTTTCTTAGCAGCATTTATAGAGACGAGCTATACAGAGCCATGTCTAGTTTTGGAATCCCTGCCAAACCCGTCAGATTGTGCAGGATGACGATGGAGAACTCTCGCTGCTCCATTAAGGTCGGAAAAAATCTCACCGAGACCTTTGATGTCATAAAAGGATTTAAACAAGGCGATGCGCTGTCATGTAACTTCTTCAACATCATACTTGAGAGAATTGTGCGAAACTCGCAAGCCAACACCAGGGGCACAATTTTCCAAAAGTCTGTGCAACTACTTGCTTACGCCGACGACATCGACATCATTGGCAGAACACATTTCATTGGCGTTTGCAAGTATCAGTACAGAGGCGGCAAAAATGGGTTTAGAAGTGAATGAGGGCAAAACGAAATATATGCTGTCAACAAGAAGGGACACACAACATCGACGAATCGGACAGAACCTCACGATAGAGAGCTATAACTTCGAGGTAGTTCTGGACTTTATCTACCTCGGCTCCGCTATTAACTTTGACAACGATATATCGTCAGAAATCAAGCGAAGAATTACACTTGCCAACGTAGGCCTTGTCGAGAAACACCAAGGAGACCCACATCATCCCAGTCCTGCTGTATGGCGCAGAAGCATGGACGTTATCAAAGGCGGATGAAGATCTCCTTGGTCGTTTCGAAAGCAAAATTCTTCGAGTGATTTTCGGTCCCGTTTGCGTTGACGGGCTTTGGAGGAGGAGATTTAACAGCGACATCGACCTGGTCAGAAAAATACGGATTAGTCGTCTAAGATGGCTGGGACATGTAGAGCGAATGGACACCAACGCTCCGGCCCGAAGAGTCTTCGAATCCAACCCGGAGGGACAACGCAGTAGAGGAAGACCTCGCCTAAGGTGGCGCGCGCAAGTGGAAGGGGACCTCAACCAACTTGGAGTGCGCAACTGGAGGCAGTTAGCCAAAGATCGTGCTAACTGGAGAGGCGTATTGCTTGAGGCCCAGGTCCACCCCGGACTGTAGCGCCACCTAAGTAAGTAAGTAAGTTAAAGGTCATGCAAAACCTTCGTGTTGTCTGGTGCGAACTCATCAGCAAAGTTTTGTAACTCGTCAGGAGGGCTCGAATTTTGGCTTGGAATATTTCAATTGACTGCGGATACTCAAAGTCATTAAATGGCTTCTCAGGTAACATTTCGGCATTTGTTTGGCACGCCTGGTTACAAACCACCAGGGCTCACATCCATACATTTATGCTGAATTAACATTTGCGCTCTTCACGACTCTTTGGTTATTGTCAGTTGCCTTCATTTCATTAAAGGGAAATTCATATCCTGCAAGACCTCAATAGTGTGTGATTATTTGCGAATAACACCGAATAACACAGTTTTTACCAACAACCTCAACAAATAAAATTCATAAATCTGAGAACAACGAAATTCGAACTTAATTAAAAGCCCTCACAAATCACTCATCAGTCATCACTCAGTCTCGGCATGACATTTGTAGTTTGTGTAAAAATAACCTCCCACTGTGCGGCACTTAAACCCCAATTAAAATAACAAATTATCACACTATTTTGCATTCATTGAGCAAATTAATTCAAATAATCCGCAACAGAAAAAGCCACAAAACCACTATTAATCTCCCACCGAACTATAGAACATGATATACTGAAAAATCGATAAACAACATGTTCCTAATGGAAAATTATTAATTAAAATCAATCTGGCTACCCGCAGTGATTCCTAAGCCCACCAAGTTCATCATTGACACGAATAAAATATAAATTATTTAAATATACATAAATAAGAGAGAAAAGACCTAACACAAATAACCGTTATTGAAAATTTTCTCATTTTTTCGTGTATTAAACGATTTCGAACGCCTTTTGGTGACAACAAGTGTAATAAATTGTACCACCCACTTGGCTTTTAAAACGTCGCGTCTATCCGTTCGACATCCCTCTGAGCACTAAGATTGAGAAAGAATACAGGGGGGGGGGAGGGGGGAGGGTCGCTAAAAGCAAGCAAATTGAAAAATCAAAATAAATTTTCCTCGATTAACTTATTGGCGCCTTGTGAAGAATAATTTATTTTGGCAAACCGAAACGAAAGTGAGTTCAACAATACCTACCGTGAATGAGGGGAGGGCACATTTCTTTTTATTTCTTCTTTGAGGTCAATATTTTTGCGTTTACCTTTTTTTTATTGAGGAGACTGGCAGTTAAACATTCCTTAAGAACTCTAATATTTGCCTCTTTTTCTTTCTAACTAATAAAATACGAATTCAATTAATATTCGCAGGAAAAGAAATTTATTTTTAAATCATAAATTCTATTTTCGTATAAATTGGAAATTTATTTTACACATTAACTGTCTGTTTATCGTCTGTACAAAAATGTTAAGTGCTCTTCGAAATGAGATGGTAATAAAGTCTGTCACATTTTTTTTTCATGTCTTTAAAGGTTTTGAGTGAAGAGGCAATTCAAATTTTTTGCAGCCTCTGTTTTTGTTTGCGTATAAGGTCGTTGGTACTTTTTAAACTCTTGGTAAACGCTACATTTAAATAGTTTTTAATGCACATATTTGAAGCCATGTCGGAAAGTTTAGCGAATTCTCAAGACCGCCATGGAAGACGGGAGTATCATTAACTTCTCTAGATAAAAGCCTCCAAAACAAACGGGCAGAGCTCCTCTTCACGGGCAGGGTTATCTGGATTGAATAATTATAACTCTTCTGCTTAATGTTAGCCTTCTGATTTCCTTGTGGGGTTTTTCGGTTCGATCTGAGATCGTAGTGTAGAGCCTTCGATTTCATGTTGAGAACATTTTCCAGCTCCTCACTTTGTCTTGTCTTCCTTCCTTTAACTAATCTTTTATGACAAGTCAACATGTATAGTTTTCCATATTTGGCCAGAAAAATTGCTTAGTCATGTTTTACACGATACGACTTTCGTCGTACGTGTCATGAGTTTAATGACAAAGGGTATAAAAAGTGTGGGCGATAGCCAAACACGGATGAGCCGCAATTCCCATCCGATTCCTGTATTTTCTTTTGCGTTTCTTTCGTTAATTGTTGTGGTTTGCTTCAGAAACGTTAGCGTTAGACAGAAACCAACCTGTCAGCAATCTAGAATAAATAAATGTTGGAGAACGAATGAAGATAACAAAAGAAATTTGAAAATTGAAACAAGCAGGCACGGACCGTGAAAAATCTGAACGTATGGAAGCACGGTGCGTGCCCAAAAGAGAATTAAGAAGTGTCGTTCGACAAAAGTCGTATCGTGTAAAACATGACTTAGCTCATCATACCCAATTAATGCCAATATATAACTTTATCATGTCAATACTTGGTTTTACTTGCTTTCTCAAAGGCTTTCGATACAGTCAATCATGTTAATTTATATACAAATCTACGGCAAAGCTTTCATTTTTCCAATGGAGGAACAGAAATATTATTTTCTTACTTAACTAATAGAAGGCAAGCCGAATGTTACTGGTATCCCTCAGGGTTCCATTCTTGGCCCCCTTTTTGATTTCAATTTATTTTAATGAACTTCCATCCTTAATTGCCTACTGTTCCTCCCATATGTAAGCAGGTGACATTCAGTTGCATTTAAGTTTTCCGCTTGTCTTAATTGAGCATGGGGCTTTTTGTGTCAATGAGAAAAAGATTAACTGATCCGGGGCAAATGGTCTTATCTTAAACGCTAAAAAATCGAAATGTCTAGTCATATCGAGAAAATCTCTAGATCTTGTTTATTTCCCGTCGATTGTAATGTCCTTCAATCGTTTTCTAACTTGGGATAATCATATTAATGGACTCGTCGGCAAGGTATAAGGCATACTTCGCACTTTATGGCTAACTCAGGCTTTTACACCAGTTAAAACACTTTTACTTCTTGCAAAGACTTTGGTAATTTCTGTTTTGATATATGGTTGCGAATTTTATTTGTTTTTGTTTTAAAGATATAGAATTTCGAATTGAAATAAAACACTAGAAAATCGTTTAAATGTCCATCAATTTGGCTTTATTGGAAGGATAATTTTATGCCATTGATGTTTAAATATGATAAGGTATGTGGCCGCCGCGGCTGTTTCGAATAAAGATAAGTCTAGAGGTCCAATTTTCAACTGTTTTTTCAAGCATTTGGGGCTGTATGTCGGCAACAACACCATGAATGTTGGCTTCCAAGTCCCCTAACGTTTCTGGTTTGTTGGCGTAAGCGAGCTTCACATATCCAATTCACATGGCCAATTGACAGGTCCATTCCGCGAAATTATGCGCTCATAGAATGTTTCCTTCAATAAATCGATTGTGACGTACGCTGTGTGGCTTGTAGCGCCATCTTGTTGGAACCACATCTCATCCACATTCATGCCATCCAATTCGGAAAACAAAATAGTCGGTTATCATGGCTCTATACCGGTCTCCATTAACGGTAACTGACTCTCCAGCATCATTTCGGAAGAAGTATGGCCCAATGTCTCCACCAGCCCATAGAGCACACCAAACAGTCAGTTTATGTGGATGTAATGACTCCAAATGCGGCAATTTTGCTTGTTGACGTAGCCATTAAACCCAAAATGAGCCTCATCACTGAACAAAATTTTACGATGAAAATCAGCATCGATATCAATCTCATTTTCGGCCCATACACCATTGTTCTTCATTTGTCAACTTATTCATGATGAAATGGCAAACCAAACTGAACATAAATGACATTAGAGTTGCCAGATTTGACCACAAAATGTCAGTTTTATCTCTATTCGAAAAACCAACCTCTTAAAAAAAAACAACCTTTACATAAGCGAAAGCTCAATTTCGCATTCAGTTGTATTGTTCACTATGTCTATGGGTTACGAAGATACGACAGAATATCTGGTTTTGCCAACGGTCTACTATATATATCTCTTGAAAGCTATCTTAAATTCCGAAGTTTAAGTTTTCTTTCTGATATACTCCTTACACGCCAACCACAGTACTCTTTCGATAAAATTAGAATTGCATCCTTGCAAAGATCTTGTCAGACGATAGTCCCTCACTGCTCATTCTTAACATCAGAGCCTCAGTTTTTCGTTAATTTTAATAATAGAAAACCAAAGCACAACAAGTATAAAAGATGTTATAAAATCTCATTTTTCAGTTAAAATTGTTAAATGTAAATGATTGTTTGAATTTATGTTATATTTATTACTCTATCGCTTATAGGAGTTGAGCTTAGAGCTTTAAGCGGCAGAAAGGCGGGTAAAATCAAAGTTTCCTTTGATTCCACAGGTCTGACTCCACAGTTAGTTGTTGTATTAAAAAACACAGCGGACCGAGCAGTGACTAACTTGCTAATGGTGCAGGTTTATCTTATAGACTTCGTCTCTTTTCCATGAAATTTTCCACCCTCTTCCCGACTTCGAGTCTATCTACCCCAGTGTTTTTTGAAGCCTGCCCTGGATGAATTATTTCATTCTCCTTTAAGCACAAATACCGCTCAGGTCACGCTGTCGCAAAGTTCCATAACTTGAATTTAATAGTAAGTGGGCAATGTTATCTACAGTCAGACAGAAATAAACACTCAAACTTTTGTTTCATTTCATGGCAAATAGACAAAATATGTCTACCTCACTAAAATTCCAGTCAGCTAACAATATACCGCAAAAATATTGCACGCAATAAAATCTAAACAAATAGCTTCTACGACGCAAACAAAAATAACTTAACTAATCTATTATCTTTGTTCTTATTGTTTCTCGTTTCGTATAGTCCTTGAACCAGCCTTTCCGCCACGAGATGTTACAATTAAACGCGGTGTCGATGCCAATGGAATCTATGATATGCTCAGCGAAGTTGGAAGGTAAACAACCAAAAGCGAAAACTTTCTCAAACTCCTTTTGTTCGAAGTGAAAATAAATTTTAACCAACATAATTTTCTCTTTCCATTAGGGGCAAATTCGGAACAGTATATCGATGCAGTGAAAAAGCCAACGGCCTCAAATTAGCGGCAAAATTCGTACCTATACCAAAACGTGAAGACCGCCGCAATGTGGAGCGTGAGGTGGAAATAATGAACTCATTACAACATCATCTCATCATACAGTTGTATGCTGCGTACGAATATCAGAAAATGATGTGTGTCGTCCTAGAATTGTAAGGATACATAGAAATAGTTTTACACAAAAAAAACACAGCACACTTTTTTTTTACCGGAATTACATTTCGCATTTGCCTTGTAACACACATGTTGCATGAAAAAATTACGAAGAGAAAGTTTCTCATTCTGTCTTTGTGTAGGAAATACATATATGTATGTGGAAGCTGGAGTGC
The DNA here is from genome assembly GCA_963576555.1 of Ferdinandea cuprea. Classification (NCBI taxonomy): domain Eukaryota; kingdom Metazoa; phylum Arthropoda; class Insecta; order Diptera; family Syrphidae; genus Ferdinandea; species Ferdinandea cuprea. The sequence goes on from OY754958.1 coordinate 64,405,922, forward strand.
AGGGCAGAGAATGAAATGAGTTTACAACTTTTTAGAACCTTTTTGCAAAATCAAAACTTACTTAGCCCACAGAGCTTTGTTGTACATTTATGGAGGTTATTTTTGTTTTGCTCTCCTTATAGTTTTGCACATACAAATTAGGACCTAAAGGGTTATAGCCTGGCGTAGAGGAGCTTGAATTCAATGAAGTGCGAGTGCAGATTATTATGAATTTGTAGTTTTAGTTTATGGGAATATGGGAATGAAAGTGGGAGGTTTCGAAAATGTAATTTATGAAATGTGTCAATACAAACTGGAGGACATCAGCCCTTATCTGGTTTTCGTGCAATAATTGCAATACAATTGAATAGTTGAGGTAAAAAAAAAACAGAAAAAAAAACTAAAACAAAAACACAGGTAAGAAGTGTGGGTAGAACACTAGAATAACCTTTGTACATATGGATTGGCTTTTGCTTAGCTATTAATACTAGTTCAGCGCAAGTAGAAGAGTAGAAATTGTTGGTAGTTTTCCTTTCATCAACTAGCGATAGATAGAATTCGAATTGAAATTAATTTATTTAATGATTTTGTAATATTACACATACATAGGTTTTTACATACATTCGGTTGAAGGTCGAAGGTGTTCATAGACTAGTGAGTGAGTGACCTGTGAGCATTCACCTTTTATTTTTCATTTTTATTTTCTTAAAAGGTTTCATCCAAAAAGTAAGTATGTTTTTGTATGTTTAGGCTTTACTTACAACCCTCCGAACTAGCTCACAAGTCACAATGTAAGTGCGCTCGCAGACTAGGGTCGTCCTTGGCCTCAACCAACAAGCCTTCAACGATCTTCAACCAGCTGTCTGCAGCATTACAATATGGACTTCCTTTCACGACTGCATTGTTACTTTTTTCGGGAAGAACTTGCTTCATTCAGTTAAAGCTTATAATATCGATCGGTAGTTTACTTTTCCTTTTTTACTTGTAAATATTGCAACAGATATGTGGTAGTGTACGACAAAAAAAGTATCAAAAAACATAGGAAAGGATATTAGATACTCCTGCCCTATTCCTCTCATCAAAGTTTGTGAGGCGCTAAGTCTTTTCTCATTTTTATTGCAATTTTACCAAAGTTTCTAATTAATTTTTCCTAAACAAGCACAAAATAATCAAATATAAGCGTGAAAAAACAGTTGTGTAAAAAAAACTTGTAAAAGGGTACTGGTTGTCCTTATACTTGTTAACTTTAGCTTTAAAAGCATATCATATTTAAAATATTCTTTCACTTGAATATTTTGATTGAAAATTCAGCCTTATACCATAAATTGCATCAATTGCATCTATACCATACATTGCATAATTTATATTGCATGAGACAAATATGGTAACACCAACACACATACTGGGAAGTGTATCTATACATACGAACAAGAGGGTCATAGAAATTTCCAATAGAATGAGTAAAACGTATAGGATGTTGTATCTAGGCACTGTAAATATTAGAGCGAAAGACCTGTATTATGACAAAATGTTTATAGAGACGGTATTTGATATCACTGCCATATTTTTTTTTTCTAATAAAAGTTTGTCAAACACGTCAAATTGGGAGTGGCAAAAATTCATTATTTCTTTTGGAAAATTCATACATTTTTGTCTCTGTTGAAAAAAATACTTTTATTTTAAATTTAGCATACCAAAGGCAGATTTAAAATTAACAATCAGAGCCTACATTATATGGCACAGACCAAAAAAAACCTGCAAATAAGCTTACCTGATATTAAGGATCTGCATAATCTTAGTCGTATGCTACTTTTCTATACTAAGCCATATGGTCTGGCGCGCTCAGATCAACATAAAGGCTCAGATTCTGAAAAGCACCTGTATTCTTTCAGCCTTACTGCAATCCACAAAATAATGGCTTTAATATGTGAATGTTAAGCTTGAAGACTTCAGTCGAACTTCAATAAAATTATGGGCTCTTTTAAAGGCAAGCCAACAAACCATTCCTTCCATATGTGACAGTGGGACGTATCACAACTGTTTATATCCCGAGAACCGTTTTGGTTGAAGTCCCACTTTTAATTACTTTAATTGCTGACATAAAAGCGTTGGTTGCTTTTTGCAGCTGGTATGCCGTCATCCGTGACCTAAATCTATGAGTTTTTTTATATTTACACTTCGCGAAATAAAGGGTGATTTTTTAGCTGGTTTGGTTTTGGCAACACTGGTTTTGACAGCTGACGTGTGTTTAGTACCTTGTGTCACTGTCAAACAGCTTCAGTTTGGTTTGCAATTTAACCATGGATCGTCTTACAAATGAACAACGCTTGCAAATTATTGAATTTTACTATCAAAATTCGTGCTCGGTTCGAAATGTTCATCGCGCGCTGCTTCCATTTTATGATCGGCATTCTCGACCTTCTGAGCAGTCTATTCGGAAGATTGTGACCAAATTTCGCACCAAATTTACTTTGTTGGACATTAAACCACCAACACGTTTACGTACTGTGCGTATTGAAGAAAATATTGCGGCCGTATCAGCTAGTGTGACAGAAGACCGCGAAATGTCGATTCGGCGCCGTTCCCAGCAGTTAGGCCTTTGTTACAGCACTACGTGGAAAATTTTGCGGAAGGATTTGGGCGTAAAGCCTTTTAAGATACAGCTGGTGCAAGAACTAAAGCCAGCCGACCTACCACAACGCCGAATTTTTGGTGAATGGGCTCTTGGAAAGGTGGCCGAGGATCCGCTTTGCTTTTTTATCGAAAAATTGTGTTCAGCGATGAGGCTCATTTTTGGTTGAATGGGTACGTAAATAAGCAAAATTGCCGCATTTTGAGTGAAGATCAGCCAGAAGCATTGCAACAGCTACCAATGCATCCCGAAAAAGCCACTGTTTGGTGCGGTTTATGGGCCGGCGGCATTATTGGGCCATATTTCTTCAAAGATGATGCGAATCGCAGCGTTACTGTCAATTGTGAACGCTACCGAGCGATGATAACAAACTTTTTTTTGCCCGAAATGGAAGTTCTTGACTTGCATGATATGTGGTTTCAACAAGACGGTGCCAGGCGGTTGCGAGGCGAGTTTGGTGAACAGTTAATTTCACGTTTCGGGCCGGTCAATTGGCCGCCTAGATCGTGCGATTTGACACCATTAGATTATTTTTTGTGGGGGTATGCCAAGGCTAATGTGTATAGGGACAAGCCCGCTTCGATTGACGCACTGGAAGCCAACATCCATGCATTCATTCGTGAGATACCGGCCGATATGTGTGAAAGAGTATGCCAAAATTGGACTCAGCGGATGGGCTACCTGAGACGCAGCCGCGGTCAACATTTGCATGAAATTATCTTTAAACATTAAATTGCAAGGTTCAAACTATCGATTCAAATGAATATTTCATTCATTTTTTCGAATTTTTTGTATTTTTTTTTTAAAAAAAGTTCTAAACCTCTTAAAAAATCACCCATTACAAATCACAGTTCTAGAATTGTATTGAATGATTTCAAGGAGCGCTCAGTATTAGTACGACAACTTTGTTTGCAATGTATACGAGACATTCGATAGTGTCTTTTTAAAGATAATATAAGCCACCTCTTGGGGTGGCTTTCTCAATTTTTCGCACATGAATTGGCAATGGCCCTCTAAAGCTATAGAATACATCAAATTGCAACAGACCGCTTTTTCTAAGATTCGAACATTTGCGATTTGGCTTTGATTTTGAAATAATTTGTACTTAAGATTGAGTTGAACATATTTGTTCGAATCGTAATGCTGCATTTCCACTAAAAGATAAACCGAGATTAAAAGCAAAAGATTAACAATAAATCTCTACACGTTTCCACCGAACAGAAAGGAGATTAACATATGGGTTTTCTCTCAACCCGCTCTCTGGCTCTCAAATTTGCGCACAAAATCTCCAATATCTAGTTTTCGAATTGCTCTCAATTTGCAGCTCTCAAAACCAACGTCACTTTTAACATATCCAGAAATTGCAAATTGGTATTGAGTGTGTTCAGAAGCCAATTCTTACAAGCAAACCTATTATATTTCAAGACAATTTTTTAATATTGTTTTTAGCAGATTAAAATTTGTATAGTAAATCTTAAGATTTAAAGTAGATTAAGGGCAGATTAATCTTAATTTCGGTTTAGTACTCGGTGGAAACGTAGCATAATGCAAGTTGGGGAAGATATTCATCGATTCTTCCTTCCTTAATTTATTTCCTTTGAATGCGTCTGGCAAGTACTTGGCGACAAGTAAAACGTCTTGGGGTTAAATATATATTAGTAATCATGGATTTCAGTTGTAAGTTTTGGAAAATAAAAATTATTTCCGTTTTGAATAACAGCGATTTTTTTACACTTAATTTTTGGCATCAGAACAATATATTAAGGTAGGATTCATGCGGTTGCCTCTGACATCCAAAATTTACTGCAGGCACTTCAGAACGCTTTGGAATCAAATATAATTGTATACATTTTCGTTCATATAGTAGAAAACTATTTCAATAACATTCCCTTGCCATGGCTATCAACAGACCAAACATTTTTAATCTGTGAGCGTTCGTCCTTGCTCTTACTTAGTGTACATTCGTGTGCATCATACCATTGCGTTTAACTTAATGAAACATCATCATGTATTCAAATTAGAAACACCTCCCTGAAATAAAATTCCCCTTAGACCTAGAGTATTTAGTCGTCCTTCTTTGGCAGTTCACAATCATTGCAAATTAGTGGAGTGCGAACTATATGTCGGCCCAACACCGACTGCATCCCGTAGTGTAATTCCTAAACACCACAGTAACAAACACACACACACACACACATACAATTCCCAATCCTAGCTGAGCATCATTTAATAACCCTGCAATCATTAACAAATTTCCCTCCAATTTCCACAGAGTTGAAGGCGGTGAGCTATTCGATCGTGTAATCGATGATGAATTCGTCCTCACAGAACGCAGCTGTACAGTTTTCATTCGACAAGTTTGCGAAGCAATGCAATTCATCCACCGCAACAACATCCTGCATCTGGATCTAAAGCCGGAAAATATTCTCTGCCTCACAAAGGAGGGAAATCGCATTAAAATTATCGATTTCGGGTTAGCAAGGAAGTTCGATCCCGACAAGCGATTGCAGGTAATTAAAAGACGAAGAAAAAAAAATTACTTAAAATTTACTTCCTTTTACCCCGAGATGCAAAAGAAAATTAATTCCAAAAAACCGACAAAAGTACCAATTCGCAGTCAAATGGGCTCAATTCGCAATCGCTTCGGTGTATGCAAATTAATGACTACACCCTTGCGTAAGAAGATCCTTCTACCATTATGACCTTGAGGCTAAAGGAGCTCTCGTAACTTTTTAAAAGCAACCCGCCACCCATCCTTACACTCCTTTGATGCTCGCTCAAATTATGTGTGTTCTTCTTACTTTCACATTTTAGATCCTCTTTGGAACACCGGAATTCGTTGCCCCCGAAGTTGTTAATTTCGACTGTATTACGTACGGAACCGACATGTGGAGTGTCGGTGTGATATGCTATGTTCTGTAAGTAGATGGAGCCACCTCTTCCTTAATTGGAAAATTTTCAACGGATATTTTAATTTACCTTCTCGCCCCGTTCCGAAACAGTTTGTCGGGCTTGTCACCCTTTATGGGGGAAACTGATATCCAAACGATGGCAAACGTAACGATAGCCAAGTATGACTTTGAAGATGAAGCCTTCAGTAATGTATCCCCAGAGGCGTTGGATTTCATATCCAAGTTACTACTCAAAGATTGCAGGTAAGCTAATTGGTGGTGTTAACTCTTGACTCTTCAACTACCCCCCAGGCGGCTACATTGACTCTACTGCTGCTGCTACGTAGGGGTGAAGAGTGTGAAATGTTCTTTTGGTTGCTAATTAAAAATATTGCTGTCATTCACAGTGCTAGAATGACTGCCACAGAGTGTTTGGAGCACAAATGGTTGAAACCGCGACCAAAACCACCACCAATTGTCTCACCGAAACCGACAAATGTTCCTCCAGCGAAATTAAAAGCTTCGACGCCGTCACCCGTACCAGCGGATGTTATAGAGGATGTTAGCGAGGTGAATACGGTAAGTAATAGTTGTGTTTTATATCTCATTCAAACTGGGGTTCATTTTGACATATGTACATACGTATGTGTGTGTGCGTGTGCTTTGTTTATTTTTGTAGACAAAAGAACTGGAACAGACAAAGGATAATTTAAAGAATTTCATTGAACGATGGGAGGAACATCCTAATAGTCCGTATGTATTCGATGCGGAAGAGAATGTGATTGCACCGTTGAGGGATTCGAGCCGAGGGAGTCTATCGTCATCGAGAGGTGTGTACAAACAGAGTATGGTATTTTGGTATGGTATTTTTTGTCAGAAGTGTGAAAATTTTCCAAAAACTGAATATGTATTGCACTTGTAGGTGTAGTTACACTTTAGGCATACTCTTAGGCGTTTAAAGCTCTCAAAATTTAACACAACTTTATTTAAATTCAAATTAAAACCAACAGATTTATTTATGTACATAAACAGTATTTAAGAGAAGGCACAAGAGAAAGATATACAGTTTTATATAGCAAGTCGTGTTGTTGAAACATTGAAACATATGGAAAGTTCGATTGAGCGGAATTTAAACTGGATGTGGCTTTGGGATTGTGCTCATATTTTTCAACCTCTCACCGCATTTCAATAAAAATTAACCAACATTTTATTATTGTAAGTAAAATACCTATCGGAAAGGTGGGTGTGGCATATGCATACAGCAATGTACAGTCGTAAATTGTTTAGGAGGATAATTCCAACTTATTTTATAAGCCAATTATAAACATAAATATTGTATAGAAAAAATGGTGTAGGTTCGAAACGGTCAAAAGGCGATGGTCTTCATATAGCTTAAGAATGTTATCCCCAAGCGCGTCAACTATATCATAAGACTTAGTCATTTTGGGCTTCTGTAGAGTATGTGTGCCAAAATTTAGCTTTCTAGCTCACTCTTAAAGACCTCAAAATATGCGATCAATTGAGGGGCACGGTTGTGCGCAGCGAAGTTCTCTAGCACCTTTGGCACTACTCCCTTATTTACTGGAACCAACTCAAGCCCTTCTTAACCCCCCCTCTACAACAAAGCTGGAGTCATAAAATGTTCAGTATTTATTTTGACGCAGAGCAGCCGGCTCCATATATTTGCCAAGTATAAACCTATAAATACTATTTTTGAGATTTTTAAATCATTACAATACAAACTTGACGTTCTTTTTCAGATCTCAATACTTTTTGCGGCTTACTTGTAAGGCAAACGCGATTTTTGTCATTTTGCCTCATTTATGTTTTTGATGTGATCAAAAGTCATAGCACCGATTTTAGACAACAAAAAAACCCACATGAACTTTTATAATCGCCTGAAACAAAATATACATATTTAATCATATACCAAATTTATTATAAAGCTATAAAGATTTAATGTAATTTTGCAAATTGGACTCTTTTAACTTTATTGTTCAAAATACAAAATCAGAGAGATCAGAATGGTTAGAACCGTTTTTGAGAAAATGAATTTCATTAAAATTAGAGAAATAAAGTGCACGACAGCGTCATACGAAACTTTCTCGTTTTAGCGTTATTGAATTGCAAAATAAATCGAAAATGAATTGTGCGAAATATATTGAAATCACTTCTTAGGATTTAAAAAATTAGATTTTTCCAATAACGGCACATACGATTTTGATGTAATTTCGCACATTGGACACTTTTAACATAATTGTTCGAAATAAAAAAAATTAGCAAAATCGTTATAGCCTTTTTTTGAGAAAACGAATTTAATTTAAATTTAATAAAATCATTATATAAAAAAAACTTTAAAAAAATTATTTCAAAAATTGCAGTATGCAGATTCGACTTTATAGCGTAGAAAAACTGTAATTTTTTAAGTTCCCTTTACTGGTTTTTGAGATATTTCCGGTTTCATAAATTACCGTTAGTCGATTTTTTTTTTCCAAAAACTGAGTATGTATAGTTTTTGACCCTATCCCAAACATCCTTAGTACAAAAAATGATCGAAATCCGGAACCACTTTCGAGAAAAATAGTGATGAGTGATTTTCACAAAAAAAAATTGTATGGCAGGTACCGTTATTTCAAAAGATAAAACAAAAACTAAAAAGATGCCCCGAGATGTAACTCCAAGAACCTTATATACGAACTTTGAAGCAAATCCGTCGAACCTTTTCGCCATACGGCGACCGTACAGACAGACAGACCGACGGACGGCATTGGCGGACCCACTTTTTTGGACTTCTCTATAGTCGTAATATCATCCTTCATACTCAGTTCGAAATTTACGCACGATCGCAAAAACTTTCTCTTTAGTATACGAGAGAGTTGAAAATTGTTGTGTGAAAAAATAAATTTAAAAAATTATTTCAAAAACGCTGATGTTTAAAGTTTAAAACCAATAATTTTTTTGTTTAATTCCCCTTATTCTTAAGATATCGGCGTTTTTATAAAGTACCACTATTACCGATTAAAAAATAACAATTTGTATGAGAGATATCGTTATTTGAAATAAGAAAAAAATTAAATATTACCCCAAAAACTCTAATTACGAACTTTGAAGCAAATCCGTCGAACCGTTCCGCTACCGAGCTTATGGACAGACATACCGACGAATACAAATCAGTTTATGGCTATTTAAGTAAGGAAGTAAAATTCGACAGGTTTTCCAAAGTCTTGAACATTAAGTCGATAACACAATACATAATATTTCGTTATTTTCAAAATGCGTTCATTTTTTTTCCTTAATCTGGGCGGCTCATTGGTTAACATGGATTTTCAATTCGGTTTATTTTATTTATTTTTAAATTCAGCATGATCTACTGTGCCCGAGTTTTTAAAATATGTTTGGGAGTGGTTGCAATGTACATTAATGATTATTCCAAATGTAATTCACAGTAGAATTTAAAAAGTTCACAATAGACAGGCATTCGTGACGTAATGGTATCACTACCCATGATGTCTATGTATAATAACTCATTAAAAGAAAATTGAAGCCTCAGTAGAACATATATGATACGCGACTTGAGACATTTCGATTTGGTCTAGTGTAATGCCGTTTTAAGTTGCATCATTTTGAAGACAAGACAATGCAATTATTTTGAAATAAAAAAACGCGAAAATTAGAGGGCTGTGGTATTAAAAAGACTCCAACTGACAGAACCACTATTTAAGAAAATTGCTTTAGGTTGGGTTGGCGATAAACTCGCCCAAATCTAATGCTTAACATTAGTTTAATAGAACAGTCTATTAATATAAGCAAATGGGCAAAGGCGAAAGGCAATAAGGTATAGGTATATTTTTTATAGAAAAATGCTAGAAAAAAATGTGTATGGTTGGTCGATTGCAGCGAGACAGTTTCAGTGCGATAGAAAAATTGATTTTTGAAATAAAAAAGAGCAAGACTTGATTTTATACATAAATAAGTAATTTGTTAAATAAAAAAAATAATGGAAAAAATTTTAAAAATGTTGTTCTTATTACATTCAACTTTGATGAAAGCATATTTTGTAGCCAACCCACTGGGTCTGACGAGCCTACACGTTTATAGTATTTTAGTATATTGAGAGTCTGTAATGTTATTATTGTGACTTGACTGCCCAATGTCCGGTATTCGTCGGTTCAAAGGTAAAACTCTAGGTGCATACAGTATTGTGCAAATCCTAAGCAACTTTTCCTACTCTCATGTGAAAAGTTGTCTCCCACTTTTAAAAATACTTCCCGGTAAACTGTAAATATATTTATTTACATATTTGCATGTGTCCTCAAAATCACCCAAACAAAGTTTTTAATTTTCATTTATTAACAGTAAATAAAAAAAATAAATCAAAATCAGTTCAAAAAACAGCTGTGCAAAGCCTAAGCAACTTCGAGTTTGCTAAAACAGTTCTTGTCATTACCACAAATTTAACGGCATATTTAAAGTGGGTTTTTCCATGACGCAATGTGTAAAGTTAATTTTGCTCAATTGTGGGTAGAGATTGCCATCGGGTAGTCATTCACAGTCATTTTCAATATGGAGCGCGCTAAATGTGATAAAACCTTTAAATTAAAAATAATCAACCTAAATAAACAAAGTGTATCACAGTCAAAAATTGCAAAAATATTCGGAATTAATAAATCTATAGTTTCACGTTTGATTAAAAAATATAAAGCTACCGGTAGCTTAGAAAATAATAATGTTGGAGGAAGGCCGCGTAAAACAACTGTTCGGGAGGATAGGAAAATAGCGAGATTAATCAAATCAAACTCCAGTACGGTTCGTAGACGGGCTCTTGAAGCTGATCTTAAAAGTTATTCAGTGTTGAAGAAACCTATGCTTACGAAGAAGCATGTACAGAAAAGGTTTATTGATAAAATTGTTTTTTGAATTGAAATAATCTTTTCTTTAAAACACTTTATAGATTGAATTTTGCTAAAAAAAATATATTAATTGGTCAGTCGGAAAGTGGAAAAGTGTGTTATTCAGTGATGAATGTAAATTTAACCTGTGGAACACTGATGGCATACAATACGTTAGGCGTACGCCCAAGCAAAGATTTAATCCACGCTTCTGTAAAAGTACACTGAAGCATGGGGGTGGAAGTGTTATGATATGGACATGCTTTTCTGGTTATGGTGTTGGTCCTTTTCATGAAATGGGGGCCATAATGGATCGTTTTGTTTACAAGGATATTTTGGAAAATGTGATGCTGCCGTATGCCGAATGGAATATTCCACTTTCCACTTTGGGTATTCCAACATGACAACCACCCGAAGCATACTTCAAAAATGGTCAAGTGAAGTTCTTGATTGGCCTGCACAGTCGCTGGATTTGAATCCGATTGTAAATTTATTCGGGACTCTTAAACGTCGCGTTGGAACAATATGGTGCAAAAACCAAATGGAGTTGATAAATTTATTGAAAATACAGTGGGAAAACATACCAGCAGCTATTATTTCTAATTTAATTGAGTCGATGCCTCGTAGATGTGCTGAAGTCATAAAAAATAACGGATATTATACAAAATATTAAAAGAGTTGCTTAGGTTTTGCACAGCTGTTTTTTGAACTGATTTTGATTTATTTTTTTTATTTACTGTTAATAAATGAAAATTAAAACCTTGTTTGGTTGATTTTGAGGACACTTGCAAATATGTAAATAAATATATTTACAGTTTACCGGGAAGTATTTTTAAAAGTGGGAGACAACTTCTAACATGAGAGTAGGAAAAGTTGCTTAGGTTTTGCACAATACTGTAATTTGTAAAAAATAGTTTTTTAGGAATATAAATATTATTATTCGCGTTCTATATCTGGAAAAACATAATGTGGCAAAATTGTCATTTTTATAATTTTTACACGATACACAAAATTATAATACTCTCTAAGTGCAGGCAGTTTGACACCTAAAGCAGGCTTTAAATTGGAATTAACTCCATTTGTCTATTTTGTTAGGTAATGAGTTTTACCTTTGAACACACGATTTACGAGTTGCTCAGAATGTTGGTTCCCATTTTAACTATGCGTATTGAAATGACTCACAATGACGAATGCAGTGCGAGGATAATATGTGATGAAAGTTCCTAGACATAAGAACTTCTATAAAGTATTAAATTAAAATTAAACTTTTGCCAAATGAAAATAAAATATGCCACATCAGAAGTTTATCTCTAAATAATGTTACTTCTAAGTTTCTCACGCAGCCAATAAAATGTATATGTACATAAATATCTATAAGAAACTCAATGGCTCAACACAATGTTCAATTTCCCGCGTCCTGTTTATGAACAAAAGCGGTCGCCGTTTAGTAATTTTGTAATTGCTTCTTATTTTCTAGACTCAACTCAACGAACAATTATTACCTATTAATTTCATCCTATATACTTTCAGACTCAAGCTTTTAAAATAACAACAGGAAATAATTTATTTAGAAGGACGCTGCCGTTTTTGGCTTATTACACATGTATGTCATAAAAAAAAAAAAACAATATTTTTTGCAAACATCTTCGTTTTTTTATTGGGTTTCCAAAATAAAAAAATAAAAAAACAAACAGTTTAATGCTTTTTTTTAAACTTAATATCTTTTATTTTTATTTTTATTTTTTTGGAATGACTTTTTATTTATTTAAAAAGTAAATAATAATAAAAATAATAGATAATGAAAAGAAAAACACACTGGAAGTTTATAACGCTTCAACATGCATATGCACACTTCACAGTTCTTACATAGTTTTAAACACAAAATTTTTTTGAAAGTTTGCACCAGATTTTAACCAAAATAATTTTTTGTTTCTCACAAAGAGAGAGATGTGTGTGTCACGAATAAATGTGTCAAATGTCCAGCAAATTTATTAATTAATGTAAACTGCACTTTTGTAGTTTTGATTTTGAAAAGGATGAGAGTTTTTTTTTTCTTTGAAATTGGCTTCTACACAAATTGAGCTTAGTTTTTTGTAGTTAACCAAACTTACAAAAACTCATACAACAAAAAATTGTAACGCCTAAAAGTATGCCTAACACTATGTTAAGTTTATAGAAATTTGGGTCAAACAAACTGGTTACTTATTTCTAGATGCTTATTATTATTTCATATTTTCTTATTTTGTGCTTTGAAATCTTTAATAGGTGGACTGGTGATTGTTTGTTTTTATTATGGCTGTTTTTATCTACACCCTCTAGCGGCGTTTTGTCTCATTTTAAGCTGACTTATGGCGTTTTCGGTTGTGTTCGGAAAGTGTTCGTTTGGTACTTAAATGACAGTTCCTCTCCTGGAAAGAAGATAAATTTGCGTCTGGCTTTGAATTCGGAATCAAAACCAAAAACACTAACACATTCACTACAGTCCGGGGTGGACCTGGGCCTTAACCAACAAGCGTCTCCAGTTTCCACGATAAGTTGGTTAAGATCCCCTTTCACCTGCGTGCGCCAACTGCGCTGTCCCTCGGGTGTGGATCCGAAGATCTTCCGGGCCGGAGCATTGACGTCCATTTGCTCTATTTGACCCAGCCACCTCAGTTCTTGGACCTTCACTCTTCTTGCTAAATCGGTGCAGCTGTACCGCACGTACAGTTCGTATGCAGACGGGACCAAAAATTAATCGAAAAATGTTTCTCTCAAAACAGCTAAGAGTGGCCTCATCCACTTTTGATAGAGTCCATGCCTCGGGAGCATAGAGAAGGATTGGGCTTATTAGGGTCTTATAAAGGTTCACTTTAGTTGTTCGAGAGAGGGCTTTGCTACTTAATTGCTCTCTTAGCCCAACGAAACAGCGATTGACAACATTAATTCTTCGTTTAATCTCAGCGCTGGTATCATTGCCTGAGTTCATTTCGGAGCCTAAGTAGCAAAGTCCTTGACCACCTTAAAGTTATATCTGTCTATAGTGACATTCTGTCCGAGATGTCGGTGTTGGGTGTCCTTTCTTGATGACAGCATATACTTTGTCTTGCCCTCATTGACCGCCAAACCCATCTTCGCCGCCTCCGTCTCAATACTCACAAAAGCGCCAGTGACATCCCGCCGCGTTCTGCCGATTATGTCGATATCGTCGGCGTAGGCGAGTAGGTGGACGGACGGACAGCGCATCGCCTTGTCTAAATCCTTTGTCAACGAAAGTCTTCAGGCGTTCACACAGCACGGCGGATAAGATTTTGTAAGCGATGTAAAGAGTTGTTCAGAGTTGGCGCCTCCTTTCTTGAGGAGCGTTCATATTACAATGGCTAATACTATTTGTCTTCCATCCCCTTCATCGTCATCAGATTGGCAGTGAGGCGGTTGGAAATACATATACCCAAATTCAGCGGCATACACACTTCAAATTCAAATAAAATATGTTTGCTTGATCGATTGGCATCCTGCAACGGAGAGCTCTTCCGGATTACCAAACTAAAACGACATAAAAATCACCTGACGTTTTCTCAAGGCAACCTTGTTTGTTCCTAAATAGAGAAATCACGAGTACAAAAGCAGAAACTTTCGCTTAAAATAATGAAAAACGTCAACACAACAACAAACAACAATTAGTGGGCAGTTTTTTTTTCAACTTTTGACAGCTCAGTTCTCTTAACAATCTAAATTTCCGTTTGCATATGATTGTCGCAGATACATGTATAAAATATAAATATGTATAATCTAAAATCCTGCTCTTACTTAATTTGGTTTTCAGTCTTACAAACGGAATGGCGAAGACTTTGACGTCTCTCGCACCTTTTATAGGCAAAACAACATTAACGTAAGGCCTTTATCATAAGTTCGATGTTGCAGTACAAAACACACTTTTAACTGTTAGTTTCGTTGACTTCCAGTACACAAACAAATGTCATATTGTAAACTAATGCAGGGCTCATTGATTTTTTTTACCCCGGTATCCAATGTCAACATTCCATGCCAGCGTGCTTAGAGAAGTTCTTAAATGTTTGAGGGTTAGAGTTATCATCTTTCCAAATTGATATATTTATAACAAAGAACAATTGCGCATAGCTCCTCTATTTTCGGAAAATATTTTACTCTATGGGTAAATTTCTTCAAAACTCAATAGAGCCATAGTCAGTAGGTTCCAATACAAAGCCTTTCTTAAAATACACTATAGCTCCTATTTCATGAGTGCGCCTGTATACGTTTTTTTAATTTAAATTTGTCCGTGCCCCACAAGCTTACTAACATTTTTCTTAGTTAGTAAAACGATTCCGTTGTAGGAGTGAGGCTTTATTAACCTTTTGGATTGTCTAAGCCCGGAACATTTTCCCAATGGTTAAAACAAAAATGTTGTTAACAATCTTTAATAAGCCCTTAAGAAACAGCCCAGTTGACTCTGCGATAAGATTTTGGGCCAGCTCGTCTGCAATTTCATTGGCCGACAGCAGACCGAGAAGTAGTAGCCGTCCTGTGGTTTTCAACGCAAAGGTTGTCGGACATCCCTGTAGTTATCTGACTGGATTCACCCTCTGGTGAACCAACAGCAATACAGGAGGTTGATGCGATTGCAGAGGCATCTGTCTGTATTCTTTAATTTAATGGTTTAGAAATGTTGTCCTACGAGTGTCCGGGAAGGCCACTGGAGCCCGGTATGACACGGGAAGGCTGGATTTCAACCAAATTTCATCTGAATTTTCTTTGCGGTCCACCTTGGAGCTAGAGCTTTGTTAATGAGGTTTGCTTACCTAGATGGTTCTTCGTTATTTGATCCTCAATGGTCTGTCTGCATTGGGTAACCCTTCTGAAGACTACTGGCTATGACAGCATAGCCCGTTGAATCATTTTATGGTAAGCCTTCGCACACGTAAAGTTGCCCACTTTAACAGTAGAATCAGAGGTTACAATAATTTCTGCTGTCT
This sequence comes from Ferdinandea cuprea, assembly GCA_963576555.1. Taxonomy (NCBI): domain Eukaryota; kingdom Metazoa; phylum Arthropoda; class Insecta; order Diptera; family Syrphidae; genus Ferdinandea; species Ferdinandea cuprea. The sequence continues at coordinate 64,421,286 of OY754958.1, forward strand.
TATCGGGCAAGACTTATCCCTTTCTATCTATTTTCTTTTATATCTCCGAAGCTCTTAGTACCTAACGTTAAATATATGTTCATTTGGTTTAGACTCCTTCAATCATTGAATTTTGACAAGACTAATGAAGTACGTAGAAACATTTTCCATCATGTAGGTCAAAAAACCTTCCTTCGAACGTCTCGCTTATAAAACAAAATAAAAAACTTTCCATGTTTTCCAATAAATCTGACTGACCCTCCCTGCAAAGACACAAATATTTCCCATTTTATTTCACAACGACCCCAAAGAACTTTTTTACGTACAAAATTCCTGGACAGTCATTTGCATCCCTCTTAGACTTTCTTTTTCTTTTCGATAATCTTAGCTCATAACTTAAATCGCTCGTAGAATTGTTAATGGCACCCACCTTCCAGGTACACGCAAACACTTGAACCCTCGATGATTTATCTCTCCTCCCACTGCCACTTCCACTCTTTATGACTTCTAACTTGCATCGTTGTACAAATTGCCTTCGGAATCCAAATTGCTCAAGTTTGCTCGTAAAAAGTAATCCCCTTGCCGTCAATGCAGGAGACAAGATTTTCAGTCTTTAAATAGACTTATGACACTACAGCTTGCACAATTGCAAAATGGAAAACATGCCTGAGCACCTTTTTTTCGAAAGTGCAAAATTGAAAGTAAAGACGAGTCCCTGTTGCGATAAAATTATTAATTTAATATTTATTATTGTTTATGTGGCATCGAGGACATAAAATACGAGGAAGAGTTTCGTTTTAACTTCCTCGAGGCGATTTTACGACTTGAACGCGTTTTTGATTGCCCCCACCAGGGGATCAGGGACTTCCGTCAAGATGAGGCATGCAAAATGTCGCTTATTTGTTTCTCCTTTCGATCGTAAAATTTGAATTTGATATATTGCTTTTTTATTTGCAGTTTGTACACCATCGCCTTGCGAATCGATTGACACTCTCACAGATGAAGACACCAACAATGACGAAGAAACTCTCAGCACTACCACCGATTTGACACCTGTCGCCGAACGTCAAGATGTCTTTAATAAGTCACCACCAGAAACGCCAACGCCAACGCCCACCAACAACAACAATGACCTTCGAGCGGCCAGCCCAACAACGAAGAACTTCCGCGGATACCTACACTCGTTCGATCGCCGAAATTCGGATACGAATTTCCTCCTAGGACGTCGATCTAGCGGCGAGCGTATCAACTTAGCTGATGAAATCCGCAAACTATCCGATCATTTGCTCATGCTGGCCGAAATCAATACAAAGTTAGGCAACGAAAACGGCAAGGACACCGGAGACTCTACACCAACAAACGAAGCAGACCGAAATGTGAACGCCACAAACAGCAGCAGTACCACAACCACAACCAGTAGCAGTAGTACTTCATCTGTGATAAAGGATTCCTCTAGTCAAGTATCAACCCATAGAAGCAGCACCTCCAGTTTCACCACCTCCCGATCAAGTGCTTCGTCAACAAACTCCACCAAAATTAGCTCATTATCCGTTCGTCTGCAAAAGTCCATCGAAGAAACTCCAACGATCATGTCGAATGGAAGTGTACCATCACGTCCGCCCACTGGTGCTTCGTCAAAAATTCAACAAAACGGCGTCAAGGCCGTGTCCATTCAGAAGGCAATCAGCAACATAGCCTCAACTACTTCCAGTGCGACAGAAGCTAGCATACGACGGGCGAAGTTCCGTGTAAACCAAATGAGTCGTGATGTTCCGATCGGTTCTCCGGACAAGCACCAGACTGTTAATCTAGAAGAAGCAGCTAACGATACCAAGGACTGCCTGCTGCACTTGCTGGAAAAGTACAATGAGACCAAGACACGAAACCCCTTAGGACGACATCAGAGCATTAGTGTGGACTGGAATGTCACAGACAATCTTGAATATCGATCGATGAGTTCGATTAATGCATTCTTCCAGCGGCATAACAATAATGGCGGAAATGTCAAGCAGCTTCAAGCACAGCTGGAGGGGAAATCGCCAACTAAATGAAAATATTCGCTCATCCTTTAGACCCAGTTAGAACGAGAAGAGGACCTTCACTTAGTACTTAGTAGGTTTTTTTTTTCTGGACCGCCATAATGAGGAGAAGTGTTGCACCCAACAACAAAAAACAAGAAATGTTTGTCACTTCTATAGATGATAAATTTTGATCGACTTGGATGGGTGGATACATCAATTCAACGAAACAAAAAATAAACTATACTAATTTTAATTGTAATAATAAAATTTATTTATTTAAAGAAACCAAATACAAAAAAAAACACGTTAATTGATTTGTTACATAAAGAAAAACATATAAGAAATATTTTATAAGTTAAAAAATTGCAAAATAAAAATTAATATTGTTAGTTTATTTATTTATAGCCGAAAATTAAAATATTAAAAATGGAAATAAATATGTTTAGATATTTTGTTGTTTATTGTATTTATTTATTTTTTCCTTCAACAATTATATGTCTGTCTGTGTGTTGCAGATAATCTGGAAAACAAATGAATGGATTTGAATGCATGCGGTTGTCACTTTTCCACATTTCTCGGTACAGGTTTATGGGTATGAAATATTAATCTATTCCTTTAAGGAGCTGAGCATTTTAATTAATAATATAAAAGCGCCACAAAAGAGATTTAAATCGAATTTGCCTCTATTCTAAAGTATTTCACAGCTTAAACTCTTCAATGGCTTATTGGATTTAAAAAAAAAATTTATATCTAATTTACCACAAATGTAATTTAAGCAAAAATTGACATCTCTTCAAAACAACACCTCAAATTCAAGGTATTTGGCAATCCCTTAATGGAATTAAAATACTTGAAAATCTTTTCAAATTTGTATGCCAACATTTTTGATGTTGTGTAATATTTTAACCATATCTGAAGCCCCTATTTAAACACAAACAAAACACAAACTCTCTACTAATAAAAACCCCTTAACTCATTTCTAACTCACGAGCTAACTAATCGATGGAATAATAGTTAACTCACCAGTTAAAATTTGTTAGTAATAAAAAAATGCATATGGAAGAACTATTCTGACGTTTGCTTTGCGCAAATTACTATTACTGCATTACTATTCTATTACACACAGTCAATTTTTTTCATTAGAACATCTCTCAAAAATTGAATGAATGTAAACAAATGAATTTTCTTTCGTTTTAAAAGTGGAAGGTAGACTTTTCTCTTAATGGAGAATTGTCAAAAAACGAAAGAGAAGTGAAATATTTCTGTAAGAATAAAAAAAAACATTTGCCCGCTAAACCATCGCTAAGCCACCTACAATGGTGAATTAAGTTAACTCACAGTCAAAAGCGTTAGTAAATTAATTGCATTTTACGGGTAACTCATCGTTAACTCACGATTACTAATACGGGCGATTATAGTTATCTACTCTTTAACATAAAAGTCATTCTTCGATTATAAAGAAACGTTTTCAGATTTTCTTTAAATTTAGTTCTTCTACTACAAGATTAAACACTACTACTACAATTATAATATTCTATTATTATATCGAATGCAATAACCACTCAATTTATTAGATATATTTTTGGCTTAGGATCGCTCGGACTGTTATTAGAAGAACTTTCTGACGGGAGCATTATTATTCTTTTTAGGCTTCGGAGTAGTGTTTTAATTTTTATTTCAAGCATTTTGTTCTACAAGTCCTGACTTGATATTAACTGCTTAGCCAAACCGAAAAAGTAGCGGTTCCCTTGTGCAGGTTGTCCCTAGGTTGTAATTTTTGGATCTGATAATTACCCCGAAATCTGGTAATGCGCGTTTTTATGGGTGTAAGTGAAAGTGAACAGCGTGAATGTCGTCGGAAGTGATTTGGCGTACACAAAAAATCCTAATTCAAGTCCTAATCCAAAATGGCGTAAGCAGATTATATAAACAGAAGAATCGGTAAGTTTGCATTGCATTTATTGGCTGATCTTCATAACTCTTCATAACATAAGGGAATCCATAAGGGAATCCAATGAAAAAATGTCGGGGCTGCAAATGCATACACATCTGAAGCTCGGTTTACTACTTTGCACATTGAAGCTTTATTAATTCCGTGCATTCCTATCGTATCTTATATTTAATACACGAAAGTTAAATAATTATTTGATTTTATGGCCAGTTCTTGTCAAAAGAAACTCAATATTAGGCTTTGTTAAATGGAAAAGTTTTAGGAGTCGAAGAAAAATTTCTAAAATCACAATTCGATCTTAATTTTACAAACCCTTTGCACCATTAGGTTCATTCTCATTTTCAAAACTTTCTTCAAAGTGGTCGACTTTTGTTTTTTTTATTAAATTAATTGTATGGACTTTTCACTGTAAATGCTCAACCGTAAATTAATTTTTTTTCTGCACAATTGATTAAAATCATTGATTGAAGTGCAAAACTAAATTTGTAAATTTGTATTTCGTGGAATGCATTTTGCAAAGAAAAGTGGTCTCTAACAGTCGCAGATCGGCTATCGCGAGATATTGATTTGGAAGTAAGATTCCATTTCTAATAGAAAATCAACTAAATTTGACTTCGGCAATCAAGAAGTACAAAACTGTAATGCAAATTTCAATAACTTGGTAAGCCATTTTTTGTAGATATTGTGATTTAAGTTGCATTCCACTCAGAAATTCCCTTAAAAAACCCGTTGAAACTCATTTTCTCAATATTTTGCGTTTGTGTCTCATCATTTTATTGTCATAGGCCCTTCAAATGAACTCTTCAAATAACGTTGCCAATAAATTTCAATGTGAATGGCTCGCCCTCTATTATTTCAAAAGGACATTTTTTTGGGTTGTGTAGTCACTAAATGCTTCACAGCGACATCTATGAAAATATTTATATAAAAACTTGCAATTCACCATTGTTGTGGAATTCTATATCATCTGCAGTGTGTTGAAGGTTGAAGAATATTTTATTTCTTTTATTGTATAGGAAGGAAAAAAGAAAATGTGACAACGCACAAATCGGTGACGTGATATAACGCCACGAAAAGCACATACCCCGAGCGGTACCTGCCGCCTGCAGAAAGAGGGTTGAAATTCCTTAATCCCGCGTAGTGGGTTAGCAAGACACTGTTGCCAAAGGCGCCTTATTTAAAATTGGCATTATTTCGTTTGGCGTTATTACACGTCACCATACAAATCATATTTTGAAATTTATTACAAAGTGGGAAAAAGTGATTTAGTGTAGTTTATTCCTTCTTCTCACGTAAAATTGTCATAAGAAGTTAGCAGGTTTGCACTCTAAGACGACGATATACAAAATATAAGCATTGAATATTGAATGCAAATGATATTTAAAACAAAATTTAAACAAAAGATATCGTTTAAAAGAGAAATGAATAATATTTTACCTACATATTACTATTATTTACGCAAAACGACCAATTAGAGATTTAGAATTAGATGACTAGGATTTGTTATTTTTTGCATACATTTTAACTCTTCGATCGAAAAGACCAACTATTGGCAGTGTCAAAAGTAAAAGAGGTCAGACAATCAGATGAGCTTTCGCTAAAACTCATATTGCACCCCCTTTTTGGGCACGCGACACAGCTGGATCAGTTTTGACTGTTGATAAATCCTGTCATATGCGACTTTAAAGTCGATCAAAGATGGTGCGTGAATGGTTAGTGTGAATATTTGGTCTACGATCGATTTGAGACGTTCATACAGTGCGTTGGATGGGATCTGATATGCCTCGATATTTCTCGCAAGACATAGGATCGTCTTTCTTGTAGATGAGGCATATGAAGCTGATGGTGCAGTTATCGGACATGCTTTCTTCCACCCACACTCAATTGGTGATTTGGTAGACCATCTGAACCGGTGGCCTTTTTGTTCTTAAGCTTTTTTATAGCTAAGCCAACGTCTTATATATTGGTAGGCAAGACTGGTTCTTCGTTACATCCCTGTAACACAATTGAGAATCTATCAACTATTTTGTGGAACTTGTAAAAAGTTGAAAAAGCGTGTTTGCGTTACAACGTTACAATTGCAACCAGATTATGAGAGATTTCATTGAAACATTTTGCATTAATGTATAGGGTGCTTTCATAAATGCATCACCAACATTTGCCTCGCTTTCATAAATGTACAATTGCGATCATTTGCAGTGCAACCACGCAAACGTTTTACAACCATGCATTTATGAAAGCACCCACATTAATAGATTCCAGTGATGCGTTACTAAATTAACAAGCATTAATTCAACCGCATTTGACTCCTGTTCCTACTGATAATGAAAAGTTCTTAAAAATAAAGAAAGTCCTTGGATCTTACGCACATTCGAATTCTTCAAAAACACGAAATCGCTAACAAAAATGAAACATGGTTTTTTGCATTTATTGGTTACGAACAATGTTTTTCACCTGTTCTTATACACTTCATATATGGGAATGAACCAAAAACAATTTCAACCAATATGTTCCATTTTCGAAATCGCTCATTAGCATGTTAAATATTTTCTTGTTGCTCGTTATTAGTAAAGTTCATCTGCGATACGTTGTGGCATACCAATGACTAAAATAAAAGGTGTAAGAGTTAAAAAGCCGACAAAATAACACAAAATTATCCCTTCAACGGTTGACAAAGAACTCCTCTTCTTTATTTTTGAGTAACCAATTTATAGCTAGAATAATAAACAGTTATTTCAGTTGCATCATACGATTGTTAGCACGTAATGATAACATAATATAAAATACTTGAGAGCACAAAAGATAGTACATTAATATGACAACGAATACTAACATAATTGAGTGGAATTTTCGACCACAAAGGTGCAATTTTGTTTTCTCCTATACCGCAGCACTGGTAATGCTCCTGCTAATACCTGGTGACAATAAGAGAAGCTTTACCATTGTCTCCAATTGTCAATGCCTTTCCATTCTATTTGCGTTGATAAGCGTGTTTTCTGGTAAATGGAACGAACGTTAACTGTGTAGTATCGCGTCTTCGCCGAATATCAAACTCACGCTACACTTTCGAACATGTGCTTGTAACGGGTGATCCAAGTAGAGATACTTTTTTCAATAGCCTTTTTTGACAGATCACTTGTGAGTCGTGTCATGCTATCATGTTATTTTTGTTTAGTATTGTTTGGCATTTCATAATGGAAAGACTTACGCGTGAACAACGTTTACAAATTGTTCAACTTTATTATGAAAATTCACGTTCTGTGAGGAATGTGTTTCGTGCACTTCGCTCAACTTATGGTCAACATAATCGGCCTACTGAGCGTACTATTCGCAACACCATCACCCATTTTGAGACCCAGCATTCATTATTGGATAATATTCGACCGAATAGACCACGTCCAGCACGCTGTGAAGAAAATATAGCAGCCGTAGCTGAGAGTGTACACGAAGACCGTAGAGAGTCGATTCGGCGCCGTTCGCAGCAACTCGGACTGACGTATGGAACGACTTGGCGCATTTTACGTCAAGATCTTAAATTGAAAGCGTACAAAATACAGCTTGTGCAACAACTGAAGCCGCTTGACCTTCCCAAGCGACATCGCTTCGCTCTATGGGCTCTTGCAAAGTTCCAAGAAGATCCGACGTTTTCGAGGCAAATTTTGTTTAGCGATGAGGCCCATTTCTGGCTCAATGGGTATGTAAACAAACAAAATTGCCGCATTTGGGACGAAGAGCAACCTGAAGAGATTGAAGAACTGCCACTTCATCCAGTGGGCCGGTGGAATCATCGGTCCATATTTCTTTAAAAATTATGCCGGTGCGAACGTAACCGTCAATGGCGACCGTTATCGTGCCATGATAACCGACTATTTGATGCCTGAAATTGAAGTTCGTGATCTCGGCGACATTTGGTTTCAGCAAGACGGCGCCACTTCCCACACATCGCATCAATCAATGGACTTATTGAGAGAACATTTCGGTATGCACATAATTTCACGTTTTGGGCCGGTCGATTGGCCACCAAGATCGTGTGATATCACACCGTTAGACTTTTTCCTGTGGGGATATGTAAAGTCAAAAGCTTATGCCGACAAACCCGCTTCGATTCAGGCCTTGGAGGAAAACATCACGCGTCTCATTCGCCAGTTACCAGTCGAAATGCTCGAACGAGTGATCGAAAATTGGACTCAACGGATGGACCATCTGCGACATAGCAACGGCCAACATTTGATTTCAAAAAATAAATGCCAAAGAATGTTCTTTCAAATGATAATAAACATTCTCCATTAAATTTGAATTTTCTGTTTTTTTCTTTAAAAAAGTAGGGAACCTCGAAATGGATCACCCTTTACAATCCTAGTAAGCAAACAAGAAAATCTACTAAGATTTCCCAACGCACTTGTATTTAGTTTGAAAAGTGCTCGTTTACGTAACGACAGTAACGCTTCTCTGTCTCAGTCAACTAAAAGCTGGAATTTGCCATAAAATCGAAAAAAAAATTGTTTAATTTCTAATAATAATATTGTTTTATTAATTCTATATTATATTTAGTACGTAATACTACGATCAATCTGTACACATATGTTCTAGTTTTATTACCAAATCCTTATGTAGTATAAATTGTGTTCTTCAGTACAGTATAAACTGGGTCAAACCCTATTCAAAATAGACATTCAAAATTACAAAAACACAAATCGTTTCAACTAAAAATAGGTTTATATTAGAAAAATATATATTTATACATTAACTAAGCTAGGTAAACATATTCTAGTGCTTTTTGTTTCTTTTTGTAATAAACTTAAAATTTATAGATAAAGGCTGTGCCTTTCTTACAAGTTACATGTTTTGTATTAAAAATTCAATCGATTTATAAATAAATAAATCTATAAAATCGATGAATTTTCAAAAACTTTGCGATAGATTCAAAGTCGATTCGCCCAAAAATTTCGACAAATTGCGTGACATTTATGATTGCTTGAAACGTCATTCTTAAGAGAATCAAGATGAATCATGTTCATTTTTTGTACCAAACTCAATTTTCATCTCAAAAGTGAGTGAGTGTTTAATGTTTTTCATAAAAAAAAAAAAAATATTCGAATAATTTTTTTTTTTAACGAAAAACGGAAAACACTTAACGACAAAATTTGAAACTCGAAAATAATGTTGTTGCTTATATTTTTTGGAATATAAAAAAAAAGTGAAGTTAATTACAATTCAGATTGAGCTGTCATTTGTTTCTTGTTTTGGAATTTTCTTTTTTCTTTGTAATACTAAATTATTTACAATGCTTGTGTTAGATTTTAGATAAATTTTATAAAAAATAAAATTGAAAAACTCATGGAAACGGTCATTGGAGTGTTTGTTGTTGAACGACACTCACATTATGTCAGAACCAAACCAGTTAAATTTCCTCAAAGAATAGATTTTAATTTCTTTTAAAAAAATTAAACCGAGATTTTAATGGTTTTGACACTGGAAAAAAAAACTGACCCTCTGATAGTTACTCGTCGAAGAATTTCTATCAGAAGCGAAGCTTTCAATTGAGATGGCCGAAATTGAAACACTCCAATGAGCACTGCATGATTTTAGAATAAAAAAAATAAAATAAATATTATACATTAAAACTAAGTTATTTTCATTTGTGATTAATTTTTGTTGTTCGTGTGTGTTCAATGTAATAAGGTGAAAGGGGTTTTTTTTTTAAAAATAATGTATGTAACTACTAATCACTTAGTATTATGGCATTTAGGTTGCAGTTAGAAGTAGGTATGTGTGAAAGGATTTAGGATGTGGCTTATGTAAGGGGTAAGTTAAGGAAATATATTTTTTTGTTTATATATATTAAATTTATTTGTTTTCTTTGAGAATCTTTAATGATTCCTTTGAAGGCTTCTTAATGAATTAAACAGTGAACTTGTGCTGCTACTGCTGCTTGTAGTGCGGGCACGTTTTGATGGAGAGATCTTTTTCGGTGTCTGCGCGAGACGTTTGCGTTCCTTCATGTATTCTGAAAAAGAGAGAGAAAGAGAATTTTTTCATTAATTTATTATTATACAACTGCAGTTGAGGGAAATTCATATTGAGAACGGAAAAGAAGGGAATGATAATGAGAAACAGGCACACGCATATGGTAGGGGAAGGATCTTTATGGTAATTTTTAGTCAGCGCTGCATTACATCAAAATGGGGTTGATACAAGTAGAGTTCTTCTAAATTCGTCACAAAAAATTTTTTTTTAAGAAATCGATCGTCCTCTACTGAATAGAAATGGGAGTGAAAACAATCAAAGAACAATTCTCATTCAAGGATAACGCCTACCCTAAAAAAAAAAAAAAAAAACAAGTTTCCTACAAATAAATAAATGTAAACAAAATGACTCAACCCGACCACAATCTCTTCTTCTCGGAATCCTTCGAACAGGACTTGCTGCTCACCGATCAGCAGGAAAAGATTTCTATTGTTATTTCTCACTGTGACGACGCGTGCCATAAAATTTGCCATTGAATTTGTCTGCCTGCGTGCGTCTCGATGCAGGGAATAGAAAAAAAAGGCCATTGAACTCCGAGTATTTACCCTGCAATCAGAACGAAAAGGTCGACGAATACAGTATTTCTTTTCGATTGTTTGTTTGATCGGAGTCGGCGACTTAAAGAAAACAAAAAACAACGAGGGTCGAACACGTCATTTTGTTGTTTGAATATTGAGTTACTTTACCTGTCGGAAGGACATGTACTAAAGAACCGGATTTCCTTTGATATTTCTTATCTGGGAACGTAGGCCGCTTGTAAGTGATATTGTCCACTTGAAAATGTACAACAGGCCCCCCTATTTCCGCAGTCCGAGTCATTGAGGTAGAATACCAATTTTATTTTTTTCTGGAATAAATTTCTCGGTCAATTCACACCAAAGACATATGGCACTTTCCGCATCCCGTAGCTCGTGGCTAATGCCAACTAATTTAAATATGTACTTATCCTGATAAAAATCGAATTCCTGAATTCATCAAAAGTATTCGCGGTTGGTATGTATGCGGGTCTCTCTCGATCCGAATGATGATGGTAGATTGTTGGATCTACTTTTGTAACGGTCAGATGTTTAGATGTTTCATCATGTCATGAGCTGTAATTAGTCGCGTTGAGAGATCTACACTGTTCGCTTGCTTTCGAATGCACAGATGCGGCGACAAATGATCATCCCTCGTGTAAAGTGCTCTGGCGAGGGGTCATTGCATTGCATGCGATTCTAGGCACGGCTGATAAATCTGCTACTTTCATTTGAAGTTGGGAAAACAGCTGGCGGCTGTTTGCACGCAACATTAACTATGGAGATCCTTGTTGTGCTCGAAAAGGGCACGAGGGTTGAGAAGGGTGAAATTCTTTCTATTTTTACTAGCATTTTCAGGGGGGAGGCTTTCTATTCTCGAATACAGCTGGTGTCTGATTTAGGGATGGAGGGTTGGTAGATCACAGGGGATGTGTATCGATCGTGCTCAGATGCTGCTGCAGGGTAGTTGTTTGTCTTTCGTTTAGAGGTAACAGATGCACTGCAATGCCACTAAAATTGATAGCAATGTTTAGCGAAAAAGAGTAGTTAGTTCTTAATTCCATTCAAAAGCCCAATCCACCGATTTTGTTGTTTTGAAAGTTAAGGGTAGACCACATCTAATGTCATAACTATCCCAGACATCTGCTCACATAATTTTAAAATCCTTTCAAACTACTCATTCAGATTACTTTTACTCCTTTTGTTGTAACCGTCAATTTGACGTCAATCCACGCCCAACTTCAACTCCTACACAATCGGATTTTTAAATCAAAACACACCAGACCGTGGAAAAAAGAAACCCGCGACCAACACGAAATCAAAGAACAAAAAAAACATGACAAAGGGGGAAAGCAGAACCCCGTCATTAGAATTCAAACAAAACGACGACGCATTTCCGTTTTTATTCTCAGCGGAAAAAGAGAAAACGAAAACTGTTTCACTGACTAATTGCAGCCAAAGGACGACGTTTGCTTCTTCCGATCTCCGACTCCACTTAATGGAGGCTCTCTCTCTCTACTTCCATTTCCCATCGAAAACAAAAAACCACACTCATGTGAACCAGAGAAGGAAAAAACCGTTGAAATCATATCACCATAACCGATTGGCGTCTCCTCAATCCATTCGAAGATAGATTGTTCACGTTGCAATTGAGTAATTTCATCGTTAGCAAAGAGCGAGGGTGGTATATTGGTTCGTTTTATAATTTTCCGCTTGATTTCATTCCGTGGCAATTACAGATATCCTACGGCTACCGTGAGAAAATTCTCATACTATTATTTTGGAGAACTCACCTGTGATCTTAGGTTGACGCTTGCGTAAAGTCCTACTTGCAACAATGGCCAATGGTGCAGCTGGTGCGGCAGGAGCTTTGAACACAACCATTGATTCGTCCTGCGAATCATCACACGAATCATCTTCGGCATTCGACGATGAGAGATTCTCGCGATCGGCACGTTCGTCCATTAGCAAATCGTATGATGTAACTCCAGGCGTTTCGCGTACATGTGCAGCACGACTGAGAGTGTACATCTCGGGAACAAAGTCTGTGAAGGCAACTGGCTCCCAAATGAATTGGGTATTTGTAGCGACCAGCGGGCTGCCATTGCGGAAGTCGAAGCCCCACTTTTTGGTGGCTTTTTCATGATGTTTTTCCAGTTCGTCGTTGAAGATTCTGAAAGAAGAGACGAGAGGATATTTTTTTGTTAGAATTATGCTATACAAATTGGATAATGATTAATATCTCATTAGTCAATCCAGTCCAGTACAGAGTTAAGAAAATATGTACACATATTTGCACCACAAGCCCTAATTAGCATTTTATGAGTCTTTACTGAGCGCGACAATAATTTTGAGCAACTGAATTGCGCCACAATTTCGTTTTAATTGTTTGATACAAAATAATTACCTACCAAGGCCGATACACTCTAATAGTCTGGCGATGTGCGATGATTGTGGTACCGGATTTTAGAGCAATTAAAAGAGAAGACTAGACTAGTATACGTACGGTGTCAAGTGAAAGCGTGCACTTAGTATAGAAAGTAATAACGAGATTAAAATGTGTCTGTTTTCTAACAAAAACATGGCGGACATTAGTTTGTTTTTTACGATAAAAATGTGTCATGCACTACTTTGTGTAGCTTTGGTTTGGGTTTAAAAGACTTGGAAACTATTATCACTGCATGAAACGATGAAATGAGTAGTGCAGGGTCATTCACATTGTGGTTTGATAAAGGGAATCTAGTGCAGACGTACTTTACGTTACATAGTGTTTGTTAATTGCGAGGTTAGGTACACACTCTACAGAGTGGCTTTAATTTTTTAAGGTGCATATGCCAATTTCTGCAGTAAAAGTCAAGAACTCTTCGGTTTGCGGCAAGTGTAGGTTAAAAAAAACTTTTATAGTAATATTTTTTTTTCTATTTATTGTTTATTTGGCTCAACTTTCCTTTCGGGTAGCAGAAATTTCCACATACGAATACATTTATTCGATAGTTAAACTGTTCAAAATAACAAACTCAAAATCTGAATGTTAGGAAACAGATATTTATAATAAAATTTTTGATTTAAAATTTACACTTTTTGCAAAGTATGAATGTATGGTTGCGTTCACCGAAATGCATCTACTTTTACTTTGGTTTGTGGAAAGAGGGTTGCAATCCCTTAAACACGCGAAGCTTGCCATCTAGGTACTGTTGCCATATTGTGTTCATCCACTTCAAACTATTCAAATTTGTCTTGGTTTTATTGTGGAAAAACCAGCAGGGTACATTGTACCCTTTCTAAATTTAGTTGAGTAAATTACGAAAAGATACTTTCCTACGAACTGTATGTTCTGAGACACAATTTCCCAATTCATCTTTTCAATACTTACGGAACAGATTATGTCCAATTGGACTTAGTTTTCATTTTACTACATTTTACAATAAATATTTCTCTCTTCAGTGCTTAACATGCAATATGATCATTAAACGATGGGGCTTTTGTTTCTTGTTGACAGATGACATTTCACTGATAAGACATTTTCATTTATAGTCCAAGCAAATAATTTTATTTCTATATTGCATGTGAACTTTGAATGAATTCAAGTAATAAAAATGCGATTCAAATCCGTGTATTGAAATATGTATGTTAAAAAATAAACACAATGTGAATCGACAAGCGGAATATACAAATTGCAGCCGCCTTCATTTACCGCCATCTCTAGACAAGTAGTAGTATTTATGTGTGTTTTTTTTTGACACATTCGATTGCGTTAGAAGAACGTCTGAATCGCATTTTATTAATGAAATAAAATTCTGAAACTGAACACTCGTTGTGTTAAAATTGCAAGTACAGTGCGAGTTCAACTCAAATGACGACTTTCTATCAATGTTTAACTTAACAATGTCAAGCTTAGACATGGAGCTGGTGGATTAGCATCACAACTTCGCTGCGGACTTCAACACGCCAATTATTTTTCATAACCGGCAAACGAAAGGCGGAATTAAAACGTCAGACACTTGGTTGCTGGAGATGATGATTACTTTAATGATGAGTGTTCTCACCTCTGAGAAGAATGTTTGCTGATGACTCATACGAAAATGATACTAATTTTGAAGGTAGAGTTCCCTTTTACGATAGGAATAAGAAAGGAAATAAAATAACCCATTTGTCAGACCCAAAGCGATAACTAACTACCTGGGTCCTAACCGCATAGAGTTTACACAATCGGACGTCATTCATTCCGACGTTTTTCTTTCTTACATATCTTAATCGGTTGGACGGTGACAGGTAATGTCATTCAATCGTTCTTTTTTAACGCGATCTGATCCCTGATTTAATTTATCAATAATGGATATTTGATGTGCAAGGAAGTTGTAGTGATCATTAGTTGTAATTGCCACACTGAAACCTCTGCAAGCATAAAAGTGATTAAGTACATATTGAGTTCATAGCTTTCGACAACAAACAGTTACTATTGGCAGAGCAGACGGTTCCAATTTACCTTCATTACTATGATTTCTGTACGAAATCGAGGACATTGAGAGTGCCTTTTTCACACGTCGCTTATGGATTGCGTACCTCTATTTTGGTTTGAGATTTTCACATTTACGCATCTCGAAGGATGAAAGCATAAACTATGAACCGTCAAAAACGTTGTATGGAGATAGACAATATGTTTTGGTTGAGGAAACTGTTAGATACAGTTATATTACTTCATAGAATCTTTGAACTATATGTATGAATAAATATATGATGCTGTTTTAATCAATGCACTTCTGTTCTGTCGAAATGCTACTTAGGTTAGGTAAGGGCCTTGCAGTCGGTTCATTGTGTTAACACATAAGGAGGAGTTTTTAGCTTCAGATTACAATACCTAGGCGTTCTAAGCAGACGCCATTGAACGGGACCACAGTGAGGTGACTGTCAAGAAGATTGTCGAGATATAAGTGACAAGCGAACCTAATTTTAGGATGAGTTCATTAATGGAGCAAACATCGGTGTTGCCAAGATCCTTAAGATAATACACATCACGCGAATTGTGTCTGTAAAAAATCTGCAAAAATTTACAATAGCAAACCTAAAATAAAACCAAGGTCCCCAAACTCTTGTAAAACAAAAAGCACCTTATTTGCTGTTTTTTTTTGCATAACCCTTTTATTTTGTCCCCCATGTTCCAATCAATCCAACTCCAAGGCAGGTAGATAGATAAAAACACAAAAGCAACCCAACGAAATACAAAAATTAAAAAAAAAAAAAAAAAAATCCCCAAAAATACAGTCCCCGCCACTTACTTTGTTGTCTCAACGGGATTAGCTGGACCAAAAAGATCCCTCTTGATGCGATTCAATTGTCGTGCACATGGCAAATTCCTGCTCAGCGATTGCATCGATGGTGAACGCAATTTACTGAACTCAGACAGAACCACAGGATTAAGTACTCGTGCAGTCATATTTTCGCCGTCTACTGTTTTCTTATGTCAACACAATAAATACAAAGATAACTCTTTATTTTGTTTTGTTATACCACACTCGAATGGTAATGAAAAGTATAATTGTCGATTTTGTTTTATTTCCAATTTATTGTTTAATAATTTATTTTAGCTGAGCTCAGCTCACAAAGTTAAATCACACACAACAAGTTCACGGTTTTTGGTTTTTCTTTTCGTTTGTTTTTGTCTTTTTACTACTTCTTCGGCGAAGAGCTTTTGAATGATTTTTTTTTCCTTTGCTTTTAAAATTCAACTAAAACGATTTTTAAGTGAGGTTAGAATTTACACTTCAATACAATTTCTTAACTCAAATCCAAATTTTAAAACCAAAATTAACTATTTGCAATGCATTGGATGAAGATTTCAGAATATTTTTGTTTTCAATTTGGAGAATCCAATTAGTTTCCAACTAAATACAAACTGTAATAGTATCACTGCGCACTGGGAGCAAACGTAAATCCACTTGATTTTCTCAAAATGTCGGATAAATGTCAGATTGAAAGAGAGATGAGATCGAGTGAAGGCGGTTGTGTAAGAGAGATAAACACAGCATCAGCAGCACTAGTTTTAACTTGACTTGTAGTTTATTTTTTTATTTTTTTTAAGATGTAATTGAACAACACACTATTAGGTATTTATTTGAAATGAACTGAATCAATTTTTGCAAAACAGAATGTTTGCAAATGAATTGAATAAAATGTTTGGATGATATTTATCAGTACGCACATTACGTAGAACCTTTCACATTCAAAGCGTTTTTTGAACTGAAGAAAAGAAGGAATTATTTTGATCGCGTTGAGTTGAGTATTTTCGAATTTCTTTTCGTTTCCCTCTTCCAATTTCACTGTTTTTGTGTTGTTGTTTCACATGTATTCGCTTTGGTCGATACCATTTTTATGGAAATTCATCTGTTGTCTGCTGTCAACTATCTCGTTCATGCGCGTTTGTTTACTACGAAACGAGTAATCGAAATTGAGAAGGAATATGTTTTTCGTTTTCGTGTTGTTGTTTCTATGCTTTGTTATCCTCTTTCGCTTGTTTGCGATGTCGCTGTCGTGTCGTCTTCTTCGTGGTGGTGCTAGTGACCGTCGAGACCGAACCGAAACCGAAGGGATTAAATTGGTTTGGTTTGGTAAACGAAATTATTTTTTGTTTTGAAGTATATTCGTAATTCGTGTATGAGATTGAGATGTTCTAGTACAATTTGCGCTAGATAATTTCGCTGGCGGAAATGCAATTTATGGGAGTTATTGGTTTGAAATGTTATACCTACCTTAGCAATATTTTTTTTTATACAATATCATTAGATTGAAAATTGTTTTCAAATAAAAATTGTTCTTTTACACGACACGCACGTTTTAGGATGATTTTATGTTATAATATTAACTGTTTTAACATAAGCATAAATCTAGAAAAATTAGGTATGATTAGACCGGATGTTATTTGCAACTTATGTAGGAAGGTATCTACAAAACCTAATCTCTCATTTGAAGACAATATTTTAGAAGCAATGCCTTTCCTTTATAAAATATTCCCTATGTAAAATCTCGTACGATTTTATTATAGTCTTTGATCTGGATCGTAATAAGTTATAAAACAACTCTCATCACAATTATTAAAAAGGACTTTGTGGCAAAATAAAAATGCGAAAAAGTCGAATTAGAGATTATGTTGTTGTTTAATTTTGTAAGTAAGGGCACCTTTCCTATAGGTTTTTGCAAAAATAAAGCTAAAAATATAATATTAAGCGGAATGTTTTACTAATTTAATTCTTTAAAATATGTGTAGTAAATTTTTTTTTAATTTCCACACGGATATATAAATTATATAAATGATAATAAGTAGTTAAAACCTCTTTCATAGTAGTTTTATTGTGATATTCGAAAAAGTTTAAGGTTCTCTTTAAAGATTGTCAAACTGATTTTCAAATCAATGAATTCCAATTTCTTAATGAGTTTAGAAAAATATGTCACAACAAATTTGTTAGAAATTTAACAACATGAAAACTTCACATTCTGACATGCTTAAAACACATTGGGAAGTTCGGTGTTACTTACTTTACTTAACGGGTTCCCGACTAGTGAGAAGTCTCTGCTTGAGAAAAGGCAGCCTTCAATTCTTTGCTCGATTCCCTCCGCTGAACTGGACATTATTTTTTATCTGGCACAGCATTTAATATTTTCAGCAAAAATAAAAACCCCGACTGGTGCGACTTTACATCACTAAAACATGCAACTAAACAATTGGTCATGCTTTCATCCGGAATAAGTTCCGACTCCACTATATGCCCCCATATAGGTTTGATAAAATCTCTCTCTTAAGGTCTTTCTTAAAGAAGGGAGCGTTTTTATGTAAGACACATCAATTCATTTCAATGTTAACGCTTTCAAAACTATTGATGGGGTGGGTGGAAGTATCTTCTCTGACAGACAGTCTCTCACTTCGTCTTTCTTCCCATAGCGTGTTCCAGGCGTAAATAATGGCAATAAAAAAGTATTATCTTGGCTACAGAGAAATATGAAATCGGAAGGACAAGTTGGAATCAAGTATATGGATTAAGTTTCTATTAACTCCAATGTGGACAAGGCTGCCAATCTTCTCTTATTGAGATGACAAGGCAGTTTAATATTTACCTCTCTTGGATGCCGGGAACTGATGAACTCGCCAAATTAGGAACCCCTTTAGCTCTCCCATCTTAAAGTTTGCCACTTTTAAACTGTTGCTAATGTTGGCTGCCACGGACAGAACAAACATGGTGGATAAGTGGAATCACTAAACAGAACTAGCCAATGCTGTACCTTAAATGATATAAGGACGTACTCTCTCATTGGCACAACAATAGTAACCTGACTGGTATAGGCCAACAGAATACGCCAGTATCTTATTCTTGTATGCAAACAATTTTTTTTAAATACATATATTGATTTTGAAAAATGATCCCTCTAAGCCATTGGCAGTTCTAAATGATCTCGTTTTAACACTTAAGCAGCCCTCACTATAATTGCGTTCGAATAACAAAACAAAAAGATTTCCTAAAATAGTTCTTTTCTGATCTATTAATAAAAATAAAAATACACACACCCCCTTAACTGATCGTTTATCCTATTTTCGAATTCCACACTTATTTTAACACTCGCCTAATTGTTTTTAATGATGCTGAGGCTTAAAATTTATAGATATGTTATTTGTGCTGTTCAATGAATCATTTGTTTTGTTCGGCTAATCCTTAGGGCCCACCCTAACAGCAAAAGGATAATGATCTTAAAAATTGCCTTTGATTGTTTTAAGTTTCGAGAACCGCCAACAAACTGCCTTTTTTTATATTTAATGTAGTCGACTTTGTTTTTGTATTTTGTACGCAGAGTGAATAGTATCTACCACACGAAAACAGGCTAGGTACGTAAGGATATACAAAAATCATTAAAATGCCATAATTTTACAATTTGTCACAAAATTTCCACCACGCTAATTGAAGAACGCTAAATCTAATTTAATCAATTACGTGTAGATTCGGTGAAAGTAAACTCCGAAAAGGATTGCGAGGAGATAAACACCATCTCTTGATTAGGTGTCCAATCCTTCTATGTGTGACTTCGAAATGTTACTGTATTATTGCAGTGTCCTCGACTAGGTGGATAGGTCGTCAAAACTGCTATTCCTCTGAAAGTTGGTTTCGACTCAGATCTCACGCTTCCTAGCAACGACTTTGGGCAACGACTAAAATTTTATGCAACTAAAATAATATCATCTTTTATCAGCTGAACTGTGGATTAATTATTAAGAAGGAGCGCAAAAGTTGCACTTACTAAAACGGCCATGGTTTTTTTTAACTTAAGGTTATAAAGGGTGATTTTTTAAGAGGTTTAGAACTTTTTTTAAAAAAAAAACACAAAAAATTCGAAAAAATGAATGAAATATTTATTTGAATCGATAGTTTGAACCTTGCAATTTAATGTTTAAAGATAATTTCATGCAAATGTTGACCGCGGCTGCGTCTCAGGTAGCCCATCCGCTGAGTCCAATTTTGGCATACTCTTTCACACATATCGGCCGGTATCTCACGAATGAATGCATGGATGTTGGCTTCCAGTGCGTCAATCGAAGCGGGCTTGTCCCTATACACATTAGCCTTGGCATACCCCCACAAAAAATAATCTAATGGTGTCAAATCGCACGATCTAGGCGGCCAATTGACCGGCCCGAAACGTGAAATTAACTGTTCACCAAACTCGCCTCGCAATTGCGCCATTGTTTCGCGTGCTGTGTGGCATGTGGCACCGTCTTGTTGAAACCAAAAATTCGGCGTTGTGGTAGGTCGGCTGGCTTTAGTTCTTGCACCAGCTGTATCTTAAAAGGCTTTACGCCCAAATCCTTCCGCAAAATTTTCCACGTAGTGCTGTAACAAAGGCCTAACTGCTGGGAACGGCGCCGAATCGACATTTCGCGGTCTTCTGTCACACTAGCTGATACGGCCGCAATATTTTCTTCAATACGCACAGTACGTAAACGTGTTGGTGGTTTAATGTCCAACAAAGTAAATTTGGTGCGAAATTTGGTCACAATCTTCCGAATAGACTGCTCAGAAGGTCGAGAATGCCGATCATAAAATGGAAGCAGCGCGCGATGAACATTTCGAACCGAGCACGAATTTTGATAGTAAAATTCAATAATTTGCAAGCGTTGTTCATTTGTAAGACGATCCATGGTTAAATTGCAAACCAAACTGAAGCTGTTTGACAGTGACACAAGGTACTAAACACACGTCAGCTGTCAAAACCAGTGTTGCCAAAACCAAACCAGTTAAAAAATCACCCTTTACTTAATTTTTTGTTTCCAGGGACTTCAAAACAACGCCGTGCTTTTCTCTTTTAGGGGATGAATCAATGAGCAATACTCGCAGATTCGTAAAGGAAACTTAATTGCGTTATTGAGGGTATGTCCATTGGATCTGCGATAACATAAAGGCAAGCAGACGAGTGTTGACAATTTCCTCAGTTTCGAAGATAAGGATTCCCAATTACAGAAACTATTATAGTACAGCGTTTCATGTCCATCATTTCGTTTGATGATGGCAGACGACCTAATCTTAAAATACTACTGTTGTTCAGGAAGCGATATAACTAGTAAATCTTTGAGGGCTTCGGGAAGACAATTCTCGTCAGCCGTCTGATCTCATCGACTCCGTTTTTAAACACACGACTTCCAGCGCTGTATATTGCTTAAGATCCGTTGGAGTCCATGACGAACTCCAACGTCCACATGAAATATCTGACCAAGGACCTCACGGGTACGAATAGAGCCGAGAATCAATTTATTCAGCTGTAAATTCCACCTTGGGTTGTAACAGATCACTGCTGCTATCCCACTTTCAAGAGGACTTTGGAAGAAAGGAAGAAAGTGATGATTTCCCTGGTAAAGCTAAAACATCCCATAAGCGCGACGGAGCCATTAACCTTAATACTTGCATCTGCAAAAATGTCGACCTGGATTCCTTCGGAATGAAGGATACTACTATGGCAATGCCTCTTAATTCGTGCTGTTCAGTTAAGCCACAGTAAGAACTTCGTCCCAGAGTATGTATCTTTTTTTCTCAAGAACTCTGATAAAGAATAATAATTGCGATAATTTGGTGCACGCTTCATTTGGTAAGGCACTAGGTTTTATATGGGTCGTATGCACCTTATATTTTATTTGTTTTCGTTTGGCAAGAGAACGATCTGACTTCTACTTGCTCCGTAACGACGGTCCAGTAGAAATCAGATCAGAATCGAAAGACCCAATATGTTGGTCGAACAAAGCACAACGTAAAGTATACATGATAGCAACATAAAAAAAAATATTAATGACTTCAGTCATAAAACCACAAAGCTGTTACCATTCAAAATGATTTTCAAGTTTTTGTACAGTCAACTCATTAAAATATTTGATATAAAAACTCACAACAAACCGTCGCCCTCTTTGACACCCTTTTTTCCGACAAAAAAATAATTTTCTTTATGAAAAATAAAAAAACATAATCAAATAAATCGTAATTACCGTAAGATAACATCCCATAAAGTCTTTTCATCGCATTATTGTGCAAATGCGTAAAAAAATCACACAATTCCTAATAGCTACAATCAATCGAATAGAAATCAATAAAAATATGAGAATACAACTCTACACTCTCTTCGATTTCGATTTTTATTGCTTGAAAAAAACTGAAAAAAAACGAACATTTTTATTAGAATTTTACTCAACGTGAATTCAACCCGAAACAATAAAAATTAAGATAATGGCCGATAAAATCGAAGAAAGCATTGAACGAAAGAAAAAGCCTATCCCTAATCGAATGCAATATTCTTTCGCGTGTAATTCTATCAATCAATATTTGAAGAGAAAAATGCCTTTAAAAAATGTATGAAAGTCCTTTAAGGGGTTGTTGCACACGAGGACATTATATAAATTTATATAATTTTCTTCCTTATTTTTTTTTATTTTTCTACTGCCTGCATTTTTCTTTAAGTTTTTTTTTTTCATCGCTGTCCTTTAAAAGGTGGTGGCATCCTGTTTTTGTTCCTGTTCAATGACGTAAGAATGTAGCCCCTACCCTCTCCGTGATATGATATGACTCAAGTATAGGGGCGACCGGTGTGTGTGCAAGGTAAGGTACTGCATGTCGTATCCTTATCGCGGTTATGGTTTCTCCACCAAGATCACGGGGTGAGCATTCAAAAAAAAAAAAAAAAAAAAAAACTAAAGGAAGTTGGAATAAATTTACGTAATTTGATTGCATTAATGGTAATTTCCTTTCGTTTTGTGAGTTTTTTAAGTGGAAAAAAGGATACTAACTCGTGCCCTTATGGAAATTCTAGTGCAGCGCGAGGACATGTATATTTTCTTGCTTTTGTTGCAGTAAACTGGAGATTAATGGCAAATGCAGGAGCGTAACGATCAAGATAGAATTTAAACTATAAATAAAATTGTAACGGTTAGAATGTCAATAAGTTACTTGTTACGCTATTTAACATAGACACTCTTAAATGTGTACTGAAAAGTACCTTGGAAAAAAATTAGGGGTTCGGGTTTAACTCCTACGAGTATATGTGTCGCAGCCTTGGCCATTTGAGCAGCTGCCACGTGGGTTGATTGTTTCGTCAGATCTTTGACAGTATCTGAATTAGTCTTTTTTGAGTGAACTAAGTTATATTGGTGTTAGTTCAAATTGACAGTATCAATTCTTTATAGATAGTTACTTAATTTTCTGTACGGGCTCCTATGAGGAGTTTCATCCTATCTTCTAAATTCCAGAACAGAACAAGGGTCTAGCCTCCTAAACGACGGCTTATTCGTCCATGTAGTCTTGATTCGAAGATTCTCTTGGCTGGAGCACTATTCTCCACTCGCTCGATGTAGCTGGAGCCAATAGTCGAGGTGGTTTGTCACTATAGACTACATCCTACAGGTCATAGAATTTGCAGATATCCGTCGAACATTTTTTCCTTTCCTGCTAATCGTCCAGCACTTGACTTCGTAAAACAGAACTTGAAAGGGGTTCTATAGAGCTATCATTTCATCGTATCAAGAGTCTTAGCCCACTTGTTATGCCTAACCGAAGTTTCCTACGGTAATTCTTGGTCGGATCCCCACTACGATATTATTCGTAGAGTAAATTTTTACCCGGGGTACATACACCCCTTAACCACATAAAAGTTGGACAAACCTGCAATATTTGGCAGGCAGACGACTCGATAGTTCTGAAAGATTGCCTTTATTGTGGATGAAATATTTGGAACTAGGGGTCCAGTCATCAGGCATTCTTCGTACACCAATACTTGGTGGTTAATTTCGATATTTGAAGAGCTATCCATTAGAGACAGTTACATTCTTTAAGTTTTGTTTAGCTAGTCCAACCTATTCTATGATGGGTGGTGAAACTGGTTCTCTATTGACCGGACGTAAGTTATTTTCCTGGCGCAACACGCTCTCTACCTGATGCCCATTTCGCAGCTGCTGGAAATACTGCTTCAAAACATCTACTACGTCGGTGATTAGGTTTACTTCTCTATTCCGCAGAGCCCCAGTTTCAGTCTTAAATCCAGAAGCTTGCTTTGCTTACAAAACCTCCTGATGTTTTTTTGATCGCGAGACTTTTGGGCTTGGGAGACTGCGTACCGTCTTTTCCTTGCATGCATGATGTTCTTTATCATCATTTTGGTCTTTACTCTTCTCATTTCAGCGTTTTCATGATACGACATTGGAACCACTGGCTATTGGCCTCTGTGATAGGTAAATGCACAGTGGAGAGTGAAGTTAGAGTTGAGGTTTTCCCCCGGTAAGGTACAGGTTATTTATGGTATCTGGCTTGCATCGATTCTGGAGAGTGCAAGAGGTGGGCAGTGAATACAATCTTAAGGCGATACTGGGGCATTCCTAAAATCCAGCTCCAAAAAATTCAGCTTGGAAATTCTAGGAATGTTTATTGAAATAATTTTTAGCTCAATTTTTATAAAATGTCATTTTTACTTTTGTTGTAATTTTTTTAATGAAACAATCGAGAGAAACTGGACGAGTTTTTAAGTTGCGTTATACATTCTTATATTTATGACCTAGGAAATTATTTATGCTTTAGAAATTTTTGAAGCCAGGCCTAAGTGTATGCTCAAAGCTTAACACCAATTTCATGGATATGAGAAAAATTAAGAAACAATATCAAAAGATCAGAATGTGTTTGCCAGATTTTACTCACACGAGCTAACTAATTGCACCCGCCTCTAAACCAGACGTTTGTTTGCCAAAGATTAGTATTCCTCTGCAGTAGGTGTGTGATGAAAAAATCTCTACACCTGCCTGACCTCGGTTCCAACAAACACAAACAAATTTTCCACACGAACAATCGCATTCGTTCTTTGGAAAATTTGTTGAGTAAACAGATTCACTGCTTCCGAATTTCGTCCTCATTCTTATCTGTAATCAGTTTGTTTTGAAAAAATATGACTTGTTTACCTCACCTTGTACCTACTCAAGCAAAGACCAACAGACAAAATTCAGCAGTGAGATAAAGTACCTACCTGCTGCAATCTAAATGCATTATCCTACATCCACCGTGTCAGCAATGAATATACAAAAAAAAAAAAATAATAAATAATAAGATCAAAAACTGGTTCCATCCAGGGCATACGACTTCTTCTCCATTTCCATCTCCACTTCATCCGGCTTTGAGTTAGATTTCCCCCCATGCACGTGCACGTTCGACCACAAAACATCGTCTGATTAGACTCCTTGATGATGATGCCCTACGTTGCAGCTTACCTAGTAGGTAGGAGTTCCTTTTTCGTCGATTTTATTACTTATTTTCGTTTTTCTTTTTTTGATCAAACATAAATCATTATAGCAAATGCATATCAAACAGGATTAAAACTTGCATAGGATGGTTTCTGGTGGTACAGTATCTCAACTGACAGTCGCGTGGGACCTATTATGTTGTGGTGTGTGACCTATGGAAAACCTGTTCCCTTTGGTTATTTGTGTACCTGAGAGTTTTAATGATTTTTTATTTTTACGATGTGATTGAATAAATTTAAAAGAAGGAGGAGGAAAAAAAATCTGTTTACTTGACATGTTGTTTTAGACTGTTGAATTTGTTTGACATAAACAACTGAAGTTATTTTCGTTCTCTTTGTTAAGATGTTGTTTTTATTTTGTTTTTGTTTTTTTTTTTGTGATGGATTGTAATGTACTTGAAACTGCACCCTTTCAAGGTGATTGATTAGGGCTTTTTTTTTTTTTTGAATAAATTGTGGAAATTTATTCGATTAATGTAGGAAAAAAAAAAACTCACAAGGATATTGTTTCACATTGGGTTCGGATAAGAAAGTGATGTGGTTTTTTAAATTAATAAAGAATTTGTTTGAAAAAAAAAATATAGCAGAAGTTGTATGTTTTCTCGGATTAAATTTCGTGATTTTTGGTCTAAATTATGTAAATTAAGTATTTTTTTTTTCTTTTCTAAAAATCCTTATGTTGGGAGTTGATAAATTTTCACAAATATATGAATATGAGTCTCGAGTGGGCTGTAGCTTAAGTACCTACCTTCTTTAATGCATATGTGTGTTGTTCTTTCTAAGAAATGAAACGTACTAAATATTCTTGAACCTTTTTAATTTTATGTTTTTTGTATACTTTCCTTAGTTGTAATAGAGCGCGTTTTTGACGATTCGTCATTAATTGTCCTCTCTTATGTTATATTTATTTACAAATTTAGTTATCCGGCTAACATTCCGATATCGACACCTTAGGTTAGGT
Source organism: Ferdinandea cuprea (assembly GCA_963576555.1). Lineage (NCBI taxonomy): Eukaryota > Metazoa > Arthropoda > Insecta > Diptera > Syrphidae > Ferdinandea > Ferdinandea cuprea. Next base: position 64,447,536 of record OY754958.1, read on the forward strand.
TGAAGTAGCAGTCGGATCGAGGTCCGACACACATAGACCTATGCAAGGTCCATTGCGATACCACGTGGATCTGAAGTTTCTGCCTATTCGTTGAACCATTTTGAGCTGCTTATAAATCGTGAGAGACATTTTGGGTGGGTCAAGTTTAGATCATTAAGGTCATTGTAGAAATAAGCTCCTAGATGAAGATCTTATTTTTGAATGAAAGCGGGGCATGTGCAAAGAAAGTATAGAGATGTCTCTACCTTCTCCTCACCCATGCAGCACCTATCAAAAGTCATTTGAATAAGCGCCAATCCTGATTGCGTGCCTGCCTATCAGACAGTGTCCATTGATGACACCAATTGTAGCACTAATGTTCCATCTATTGAGGGTTTTAGATCCAGCTTAAGCTAAATCGGCTTCATTGTCAGATAAATAGTAGCACCTGTTGATCTTAGTAATGGTTAGTTTTTTTATTGCATCCAGTTTAAACAAGAGCTTGCATGTAGAAACTGTTATGCCTAAGGAGCCTTTTTTTGGGCAAGATTGAGAGAGTAATTCCAAATTTGGTAAGTTCGTCAGCCTTGTAATTACTTTGAATGTCTCTATTCCTCCATGCACCCAGCACAGGTGAATGTTAAACTGCTCCGCCATCTCCTTTAGAAATGATTCTGTTAATGTTTAGTTAATAGAGACTCTTGATGGCCGCCTGACTGTCCGAAAAGATTCGAATATCGTTTACGTATACAACGTTAGTCTTTAGCCAGGACAAAACTTCCTTGATCGCTTGGAAAGAGAGACTAAGATTTAGGCTATCTGAGAAGACGCCTCCACCTTCCCCATCATATATCTGGGAAGGATCCTGTGTGTGTTCAGAATTACGGAGGGTCCGGTTTTAGTTTCTTAAAGGCCTTGAGGCGAGTGGTCGTGGTAGCAGCTGTCTGTCTGCTAATAATGTCAAAGGGTATTATATGGAACAGAATGTCCAATGCGGCCGAGGGAGTAGTGCGAAGTTCTCCGCTTATGCATAAACAAGCTTATCTTTCGCTTTCTCTAAGGCAGTCCACTATTCAATCGTTCCATACGTTAGTATCGGTCTGAGGAGGGCCGCATCTGCATTCGTGAACAAAAAATTCAAGCGATTCCAGTAAATTAAGAAAGATTCTCTGTAAATCTCACCTCCTGACGAGAGATAAGACCGTGATAACATATGTTCGGTCTCCTGCTTGATACTCAATTTCCAGGTAATAGTCGCTAGAGTAAAACATAAATATTAGACGTAAACGGCCCTTACAGGACCTAAAGCCAAACTCACTCACTTTATGAAGTTTGTTTCAGCCAAAAGAGACTTTTTACTGGTTAGATTTGAATATACGAACCCTCGCTTAATAGTTCAAGGCACTTAACCACTAAATCACTGATCCCACAGCGTCCCAAGAGTGTCGAAAGTTTATTTTCTTTCTCTTAGTTTCTTTCCATACAAATCGCCCAGACATGAAGAAGTAACACGACTACAGCTGATGGAACAAGAGCTTCTGACTCCTTGTCTCTAAGTTATCATCAGTAACTGCGGAATGCGATAAGGCAACAAAGTTTTCTCCGATGAAATTTAGACCGATCTGCCTATTTTAAAACTCTGGAGAGACTTATCGGCATGCATATTCGCTCAAACATGAAAAATAACCTCCCATCGCACTATCAACGTGCTAATCGAAAGGCCATTTCGGTGGAAACAACACGATACTCACTAAGAACAACGAGAAACGAGAAATCAATACAAAATGGTATTGCATGTGTATTCCTATACATATAAGCCATTTAAATAATGTCAAAACAGTCTAGCAGCAATCAAAGCCCTGGAATCGCCAACCAAAAAGAATCCGAGCAAGTAAATCAATGCAGGGAACTTCTCAATGAGGTACCCGATAGCGAAATCTGTCCATGCTGTTTTTCCAAGCACAGCGATATTCAAAGCAACTGCAGAGCGAATAAACTAGCTTAAGAGTATCAAAATCCCATGCGGCAAATAAAATTCAATTCAATTCCACTGCCAAGTCTAGACTAAATTTGATATAAAAACAATTAAACAAATACTCCACATGGCTCTAGGAAATAAGGCCCCAATAAATAAAGCCCCAAAATAAAATTAAAATAAGCACCCAAAATTAGGTCTTTATTTCATAGTAACATAAAGTTATTTATATTATTTCAATTATTAAGAATCGTCGAATGAACCCCCTGCTTCTTTTCACTGTTAGATTCCGATTGGTGCGATGTTGGGTATATGAAAAGACTTATTGGGTATAAACAATGTTTGCATATAGCCAACATCGCGCGTATTCCAAATCTAACAGGGAAATCAAGCAGGGGGTTGCGGGGGACCAGCCAAATGAAATAAGACTCCAATTTTAAAAAAAATGTTGTTGTTGTTTCGCGTTTATATTTTTGGGGCTTTATTTCTTGGGGCCTTATTTCCTAGAGCCACTCCACATAAATAGGAAAAATATCAGCAACGAGCTGGAAGCAGTTGCTGGCCGACAACCGCTGCAAACACATCAAGGAACACACATTTTCTGTCCCGAATTTACTAGTTTAAAAAAAAAACATTTTTAGTTTTGATCTCTTTCGAAGAGCTGGGTTTTAGTGTATGACGACAATATTTTGTTGGATTGTGACTCGGGAAATGAAGAACAACAGCGCTTTGCTTTTGCTTTTGAACAAAAAATGAGCAACCTATCTGTCTAGAAGTGAAAAAGACTACCCACCACCAGTTACGTGCGGCTACAAAATTTCTAGGGTAGACATAATGATTTTGTTGTGCCTCTCACTTTTAGGTTGCTTGATCACCCGTGCCTCCTAAATCCTAATCGCGCAACAATTCCTTGCAGTTGTTAAATACGACGCTGTTAGACATAAAGACAGAAACTCTGGCTATATTTTTCATCCTAATGGTTCACAACATCCTCAATGTCTTATGTTGATCCCGACATGAATGAAAGAAAGAAGAAACTCACACGAGTTTAGCTAATCAAAATTCGATGCATCAATGCGGCTGTTTCTAGATCACATAAAAATAACACGAACAGCTTTGGATTGGCTAAGTCAAAATGGGAGGCCTGACGAAATTTGTTTGAGTAGAACCAGTAGAACCTACCGCACAGAGGGATCTGGAGCGATGCATTGAAAAAAGTTAAAAGTGGAAAGGATATTATAGAAAAAGTAGAAAAAGTATAGTTAAAACATAAACCATAGCGGCAGCACAACTCTCTTAACCAACCAAACTCCAGTAAGAAAATTAAATCGAATTCAATTTAAAAGCTACATAAAATTGGCTAGTAGCATGAATATTGCTAAATTAATTTGCATTCAGGGATACAATCTTCATGCAACCAGGCGCAAGCTAAGATATATTTTATTTTCAACAGCTAGCTATTTTTTACTCATCCGCAAATTTTAGACACGTAGCACACTTTTCTCAAAAATTAATTGATAATTGGCAAAATCTGGATCACTTATTTTTATACCCTATACTAAGGGTATATTAATTTTTACTCATAGTTTGTAACACTCCTTAATATTCGTCGTAGACCCACAAAAGTATATATATTTATGATCAGGACTAAAACCTAAGACTATTTAGCAATGTCCGTCCATCCGTCACCAATTTATAGGCCTTTAAATTAAAGCTGAAAAAGAAAGCTGAAATTTGGAACATATGCTCCCTAGGTTCCCGAAATGGTAGATTAAAATTTTTTGATACGCCCACTGCCACGCCCACAATTTATAAAAAAACTGTATTAAAGCTAAAGTTAGAGAAATAGAGTGTTGTAATCTTAACAAGATATGTAGGTACTGCCCACCTTAACAAGTTTGTCATATAAAGTTTTTTGCCATGCCTACATTTTGTGGGCGTTTTTCACTAAAATGCTGTTTTATTCGAACATTTTCATGGAAACTGAAAAAAAAAGTTTAACAAGATATTTAGCCAATATTTTTTCCAATATATCGCCCATACCAAGTTTTTGGCCTCGCCCACTTTTTGCGGCGTTTTTTAAAAAAAAAATGTTTTTTTTTATAAATTTTATAGAATGAAATAAAATGCTATCCATCATGTTCTTAACGCTTTTTTTTGGGGTATATACTGATAAGGATAGGGTATCATACTGTTCGCGCAAGGGGACTGTTGCCTTTCCTTATGTTTTGGCGTATTTTTATAGCATTGTATTGAAGTTAGTTGCTTATTTGTATTGCTCGAATTTTGACTGACCTCGAAAGCATACCTATACTCTGTTTTGCCCTCGTTTACCGCTACACCCACTTTTGCCGTTTCGATTCTATACTCGCAAACACTGTATCGACAGGTCGCTGCAATATCAATATCGTCGGCGTATGCAAGTGAGAATTGAAAGATCGTTCCTTGTGTGTTGGATTGTGAGTTAAGCACGATTCTTTCAAGTTTGCAGCGCGTTCCATTTGCCTAACTCCGTTATTGATATCAAAGGTCTCGGTTAGGTAGTTACCGACCTTGATGTAGCAGCGAGCTTTCTCCGTCGTTATCCTGTGCCAACGGACGAGTTTAGATGCCAACGAGACGATAACAGCAGCGATGAGAGCAGCGATTAAATCAAAGTGACGACTTGTGTCTTTTTGGTCCCTCAAGGGTTTCTAAATAAACCATTTACCATGAGTAAGTTCACGACCTAATTATCGATGCTTTATTGTGATTCATTGTTTAAAGCGCTGCTCTAACGTTATGAAAATCAATATATAGTTTATCCGCTTTGCTACAGTCTACGCTCTTGTCTTGTTAAAAAAAGTGGTAAAAAACAAACACTCTCATAAAACAACCATCCATTTTAAACAACTTAAGAAATTTATATTCAAATTCAATCCATTTTCATTCCAAGTCCCATCAACATCCTTAAGTAGTACTATGTAGGTACAGATATAACTTTAAACCCTTAAATTATCCTGTCATTTCCGCATTTATTCCACTCTAAATTCGTCAATTACCTTTCTTTTCCAAACAATAGAAAACAATACTCAATTTATTCTAATATTGTAAACGATCGACGAATGATTGAAAAATTCCTATAAAGAAAAAATGAACATGAAAACAGAAGCCAAATTCCTCTTTTATTACCATCGAGATTTTTACCCTTTTTTTAAGAAAAAAAAACACACAATTAAATCAGAAAATTTCCAAAACAAACGTGAATTGAAAACAAATATAAAGTAGAGAACTGATATTTGATATTATCTACTAAAGAACGCAGCCAGACAAAGGTGTGGTTGGTTGGATGTAGTGAATAACAGACAAAACGTTCTTCGTTCCTTGTGTATTACCTTCTGATACCGTCTTCAACCCTTGAAAAGGAGATGGTAAAACTGGTCGAGCCTTACATTTAACACCTGAATCATGTCTGAATTTGAATACTCCGGTTGATTTGGGGTTTTTAATACACACGTAATTATAGTCGTGGGCAAAACTGGATGATGCGGGTCGATAAAATAACAGACTTTTGGGGATATACTTTTCAATTTTACTGAATAATTGGAAATGTAATAAATTTAAATTTATGGCCTATAAAGATCTGGAAACATATTTATTTCTTAAATAGATATGCATAATTGAAAAATATTCAAATGCCTCTAATTTAAATTTGACTTAAAAAAATAATCCCAAGGCGACAGCAGTGATGAAGAATATTGATGTAGTCTACCAACTTCAATCACAATGCTGAATTTATGTATTTTTATTTGATACAGAACTGTTTGGACGGAAATTCTCTTATTAAGGAGTTTGATGATTTGATGTCCGATTTCGTAATACTGCAGCCTCGCTCTTAAATCGCCGGGCGAATTCAATTCGAGTTAACTTTGAAATTCTGGAAGGATGGTTTGCTGAGATTTGTCATAGAAAAGCCAATAAATTATCAGCTTATGAAGTAAGTTGTTGGTGTTTCGAAACGTTTCGTCTAAGGTTGCGCGCACATTAAAGCGAAAAAGCGATGCGATGCGAGAAGCGATAAAGCTGATTACATGCCTTCCTACGTCGCTTTCTCGCTTTATTGTGCGCAAGTGCATAAGAAAACATTTAAACTTATCTTACAGTCTTAGCGCGGTCTTTTGCGCTCCAGTTACGCGCTCCAAGTTGGTGGAGGTCACATCACACTTGTGCGCGCCCCCTAAAACGAGGCCTTCTACTACTGCCTTATCCCTACAGATTAGAGTCGAATATTTTGCATACGAAAGGGTTTATTTTTCTTCATTTAATATTTCCCAGGCATCTCAAGCGCCCAATGAGCATATCTTTTTGTCTAGGTCGTTGTCGCTTAGCAAACGACAAAGAATATCTTTATTCGTCTCAGATAGAGTTAAATCTCGGTTTAGCCGTTTCCGACCTTGATACGGCAGCGTGCTTTCTCTACCGTCATAGTTCACCAACCGACGAGTTTAGCGGGAATACCAAAATTAAACGTGGCTTTGTATAATAATGTGGCTGTATATAATAACGTAGCTCGTCTCTATAAATGATGGCATATAACAAATGACTGCTTTCAGACGCTTGCATAATACGACAGACATGGTCTTATACACTATATTTAGGGTACTAATAGTTGGGGGACTCTATTTGGAGCGGTTAAAAGGGTTTCCCTTCTTCATCAGGCAAACTTTCTTTCGACCAAATTCTGGAAATGAGGTGGTGAATGCTCTCTACCAAATAATTTCGTGCTGCATTAAGGCCTTGTCAACAGAGCGTGTTTTAACGCCGCGTTGTAATATACAGCAAAATATACCCCATGTCACATAGAGCTCGTTCTTAACCCCTCATAGAGTTCACCGCGGCGTCAAAAACGCGGATATTATTTTTTTGACGCCGTGATAGAACTGATTTTTTGTGAATTGTTTTGTGTCATTGGCGCAATAAGTCATTTGTTTGCGAAAATTAAAAAAACGAAGAAGTAAAGGGCGAGATATGCCAAAAAGTTGGAAATGAATTAAATAAAAACGGTTACTATCTTCACTTTATTTTAGTCGGGCGGATGGCATTTAAAAATTGTTCGCTAACCATTTCTTACGGCTAATATTAACGTTTATTTGCATTTATTCAGCTATACGAAAATGTTATATAATTACAAAAATTCGGAAGGCTATAAGAAATTTTGGAAAATTTAAGAAAATCAAAAGATTTAAAAGAAAATATATTTATAAGAGGCGTTAAACTTAAAAAGGGGGATCTCTAAGCTACGCTAACTATAAATAAAGACAGCAGTCTCCATTTTGCGAGCACCTGAAACCAATTGTTGGAAAAAAATCAGATCGAAAAACGACTGCGGTAAATCGTGGAGACAACAATACTTTCCATATTTCAATCGACTTTAGCTCCGAGTGTGAAAACATCTGCATTATTAAAAGTCGATCTTTAGGTCTAGTTTTTGCATCCCTTCTAATCATGCCCCTTTTTTATAGGATCGCAAACCACCCATGAGGGTAAGGTACCTGTCTTGAGGCCTAATGTAACAGTTTTAGACACAGTATCCTTTAGGGTCCGTTGGATCTATACGGCCATGATTATATCACTACTCTCATACGCATCGGTTGTTTGGTGGAACAGGCTTTCGCGGAAACGTGTTACAGCTTCTTTTACCAAACTCCAAAGAACAACATGGCTCCAAAACCGGACAGGGGTCTGGTGCTGAAGTGTTTGTGAAATGCGATAATATAAGACTTCACTACCATTGGGTAAACAAGCGTCTGTTTTCAAACTGCTATGTTGTGCACTTTCTCTGCAGTTGTCCAGTCTTTACTCGCATCAGGTGGCGGATTTTCGGGGCTGACATGGTGAGTGCCGAACATCTAAGCTCTTCATCACTAAAGCTTCTTAGTACATTAATGTAAGGTGTCTGAATGGTAGTACAATGGACCAGTAGTTGTGTCTGAGTGCTCCATCGGATAGCAACCTCCGACATAGAAAATAAAAAAAAATGGTTTCCGTTATAGCTCAATTTTCAAGTTCGTGTCAAAGTCGCACAAAATACCACAATTTAAGTGATTATGGTAGATACGATATGACAATTTTAAATATCTCCTGACACGTATTAGGTACTCATGCACATATGCTCAAGTTCAAACCCGAATTAAGTAACACTACCTAGGTCAATTTTAATTTAATTGTATATAATTTACACACCTCTACTAACCATACCACCCTGTGGCACCTTACTAGCAAAATTAATAGCCACCTGTCACCAAAGTGCAGACAGCACACAATCTGAAATTGAAATGACATAACCGCAGATCGATTAAAAACTGTAACGCCTCCAGGCTGAATATTTAATAGCCACGTTTATTTTTGCAAACATTTCAACACCTGTTGTAGTAACCAGGGTCAGTTTCATGCCACCACAGGCTACGCGCCGTGCTGCGACAGTCGGTCGATAACAAAAAGACCAAACAACCTGTTGTCGATGCTGGAGGTAGCCCACCAAGAGTCGTCAGGTGTGTAGTGTTATGCCGCAAACAAAGCGGTATCTCAATTTGGTTACATGTCCTTACTTCAGCCATCGCTCGTCACCTACAACCGAAAATAAAAGTAAAACCTTTTCGCACATTATCCAGCAGCCACAAAAGGGATAATTATCCCTTGAAAGAGAGTTTACGAGTTCTTTTTTGTTATTTTCTTGGTTTTTTCTCCGATTTAGATAAGAATCACATGAAAGTACTTATAGTAGCAGTTGGGAGGGGTTTTTTTTATGGGGAATCATTGATTGTATCTTTGCTTTCTAATCCCAGCAGCAAGTGGATGATAGTTCATTTTCCAATAAATCCGCGCAGTAACTGATTTTCGGTGAAACGTTTAAAAATACGTAAGCATTATCAGGATCAGATCAAGAAATTAAACGAAATCCGATTTTAATGTCTGTGGTCATCGAGAAAGGAGTAGGAACGAACTCTCACTTTGATGATCTACGCCTGTAACAAGGGTAAAGCTGCTACCGTTCGGTCTCGATTTTATGAGAATTTTATGAGTTGGCTTAGCTGTTACATTTTTAATTACTCCTGGCTGAGATGATGTGATTGAAAATTTCCTTAAATCTGTGGCGGTTGCACTATTTTTGTATAAACAACAAAACTTACATATAGGTGTGGATAAGGATTTTTATAAAAGGCGGTATTTGCGGTGCGTTTGTTAAAAAGAATCCTTTATCAGTTTTTTGACATTTACTGCTAATTTCACGAATGAGGACTAAAATTTCAATAGAATGTATTTCATGTGGCCTTTGCGGCTTCTGCTAAGGGAGTTTCTAATTTGTTCAATTTATCGGTAACTTTTTGTTTCAAGAAAGTGCCGATTAAATATTCGTTTAACATCACCGTTTATCTATATTTTAAGTGTCGGTAGCTTGGACTTTTGATCTGTTTTGCGAGCTCTTAAAGAATATTGGAGTTCTTTAATATCGCAGTGTATGCATACTACTATTGCTATACTTCGTCAGCATCAGCGTTGCCACAAAGGTACAATTGAATCAATTTGGATACATTTTTGCTTTCGTGCAAACATTTGATACATAGATACTTTTTCTTCTATTTTTCTTCGATTTGATACGTTTTTAAATTTTTATCAAAAATCTGCAAATTCTATCTTTTGTCGTATATTTTTAATTTTTTCAAATAAATTTTTAAATCTGGTAGTATCAATTGGTCGTTTTCATAACATTCAAAATATTTCACGTATTGTACATGTACGACCTGACTGAAGTTGCTCTGTATGTTACTAACGGGTGATCCAAGTAGAGATACTTTTTTCAATAGCCTTTTTTGACAGATCACGTGTGAGTCGTGTCATGCTGTCATGTTATTTTTGCTAAGTATTGTTTGGCATTTCATAATGGAAAGACTTACGCGTGAACAACGTTTACAAATTGTTCAACTTTATTATGAAAATTCACGTTCTGTGAGGAATGTGTTTCGTGCACTTCGCTCAACTTATGGTCAACATAATCGGCCTACTGAGCGTACTATTCGCAACACCATCACCCATTTTGAGACCCAGCATTCATTATTGGATAATATTCGACCGAATAGACCACGTCCAGCACGCTGTGCATTTGGCGCATTTTACGTCAAGATCTTAAATTGAAAGCGTACAAAATACAGCTTGTGCAACAACTGAAGCCGCTCGACCTTCCCAAGCGACATCGCTTCGTTCTATGGGCTCTTGAAAAGTTCCAAGAAGATCCGACGTTTTCGAGGCAAATTTTGTTTAGCGATGAGGCCCATTTCTGGCTCAATGGGTATGTAAACAAACAAAAAGATTGAAGAACTGCCACTTCATCCAGAAAAAACAACGGTTTGGTGTGGTTTGTGGGCCGGTGGAATCATCGGTCCATATTTCTTTAAAAATTATGCCGGTGCGAACGTAACCGTCAATGGCGACCGTTATCGTGCCATGATAACCGACTATTTGATGCCTGAAATTGAAGCTCGTGATCTCGGCGACATTTGGTTTCAGCACTTCCCACACATCGCATCAATCAATGGACTTATTGAGAGAACATTTCGATTGGCCACCAAGATCGTGTGATATCACACCGTTAGACTTTTTCCTGTGGGGATATGTAAAGTCAAAAGCTTATGCCGACAAACCCGCTTCGATTCAGGCCTTGGAGGAAAACATCACGCGTGTCATTCGCTAGACTAGTTACCAGTCGAAATGCTCGAACGAGTGATCGAAAATTGGACTCAACGGATGGACCATCTGCGACGTAGCAACGGCCAACATTTGATAGACATAATCTTCAAAAAATAAATGCCAAAGAATGTTCTTTCAAATGATAATAAACATTCTCCATTAAATTTGAATTTTCTGTGTTTTCTTTTTTTAAAAAAGTAGGGAACCTCGAAATGGATCACCCTTTATTACCAAGTTGTCATAGATTGGTGGTAGTTTGTATTTTGCTATTTTCAACGTAAATTTTTAAAATAAATACTAACTTATTTTTAAAGTTCTAATATGGACTACAAAATAAAAGCCGTTTGGTAAATTTGCCATGTCCATAACTTGACCCGGATAATATCCGGATCTTCCAACCACCAAGGAAACTATAGTTTCGAAAGTGATATTTGTCACAATGCTTATGACAAATCAAAAGAAATTGCAATTTTTACAGATGGCTCGAAAACAACAGAGGAAACAGGGGCTAGGATCTTCTCAAAAAGACCAGAACTAAGAGTGTCTATAAGACTACCGGGCACAAGCAGCGTCTTTCAATCAGAGGTTCTGGCTGTCCTCGAGGCGGCTGAGCAAATGCAGATGAAATCGTTATCCTGTCGATGCCCTGTCCTGACAGGGCATTGCCGTTTGCGAAAACATGCAAAGAGACTCGGACTGTCTTCTGCAGATTCTGTGGTGATCTACAGGCTGTTATGGATATACCGCACACATTGTGTGAGTGCTAGGCAATTTCACGTATTCGTAGGAAAATCTTAGGGAGACACTTCTTGGAACTTTGGAGGAAGCATACGGTAAAAACTTAAAATGCCTTAAAAGGGAAAGTGTTAAGGTTTTTGTCTACCGTTTGAGTACAAATTTAACCGGTTCTCCAGAGAAAGCAATAGGTCCGCTTCGGTGCCTAGTGTAGTGTGTGATGACTCTTACAGCACACCCCTGTAAGGCGTGAGGGCGTTATTATATTTCAAAACAAATAATGGGATTGAAATGGTGAGCGCTGTGAGACGTCAGCCTTCATACAAAAAACTATAAACTTAAAAAAGTCAACTAACCAATTTAAAAAAAATTGATTTATCTGTTTTGATACAGTTATACATTTAACAATCTAAAATAAAGATACATTTGATACATTTTTCAAAAGAAAAAGATACGTTTTTCAAAAAGTCAGCGGCAACGCTGGTCAGCATTTTCTTATTAGCTAACTTCTCTAATCTCTAGATCCCCGAAAATGTATTAACTGATCGGGATATTTTACGCTTGCCAAAGATTTAAAGCGCACCTAGGCACTCATCGTCGATAAGAAGCAGTGAAAGAATATCTTTCAGTAGTAGTAACTTTCCTGAGTATCTTCCACTCTTATGACTGCCCAGGCATCCGTCGGTTAGGGTTCTACAGTCGGAGGCATTTAATGAGAATTTTGAGCACAAGCTTCATGGATGAACTTATGTGGGGATAAGCTAACAATTTAGTCTCTACGAAATATAGTTAACCTAAGCGATACACGTGAAATGCTTCTCCTTGGAGTACTTGTCTACATAATTGATGACCCTTTATCCTTGAACAATTTTCGCAGATCAAAGACCTGCGCAAGACTAACTGCCAGAAGATTTTCCATAAACATCTCTGATGGTTTGGCTTCGATGTTGCTCCGCAGATTCAACGCCGGCTTTCCATTCTTGGACAGCTGTTCTATGATGGTAATCAACTGGTGTCTGAACATCTCGTCAAAGATGGCACTTGCTGTCGACGTTGATGGACCTCCATTCCTTGAGGTTTTCGGTGCTGTACTAACGACTTTTGGTTTTATAAATGCTTGAGAGGTCTCATCTTGGGAACTGTTCCTTCCCCCCCTCTCTATGACGAGTTTGTTGTGGGTTGGTCGCTTGACGTTTAACGTATTCGTCTACCAAAGGGTGGTACTTGACCTTATCCTCATTGTGCCTCTAATGTACGCAGCTACGAACTTCATTATTGGCAATCTTACCGAGAATGAATAAAGAACTTAATGTGACATTATGTCATTAATATTTACCTAAACATTACCCCTGTACTGCATTAAATAACAAATTCCAAAACGTATTTGAGTGCCTCAAGACTTGATTCACATAACCATTATCCCCATTTGTTCATTCGCTTATCAAATTTGCTTCAAATTATCAAGTCATCGGCAGCACAATTTATCACTTTTAAGCCTCTTCTCCGATATCGAAATACAAAATCCACTAACCACAAGTCAGTCATTCATATAAAATCTTCACACGATATTAGCAAAACCAAAAGTGATTGGCAATTTCCATTCTCACAAAATGATATTTTCATATTTTTTTGAGGACATCAAATCAATCAAAACCATCAGACAATGGCATTGGGAAATGAGAGGAGGTTTAGGAAAAAAAGCGGGACACAGACACAGACACTGGAGTACATCACACCGCAGGAGGTGTTGGCATTTTATAGCTATGTCATTGTTACACTTTTGCCGTCAACATTTTTGTCTTTCCAGGGATATAATTTTGTCACCCAAACCAAACCAAACCGACAGGAGAAGGCTTTTTCTCAAGACCAAGTCAAAATATTTACGATCGCATAGTAATAAAATATGAAACTTTATGATCTCGATAAAATTATTCTCGATTGCAAACCTTTTTTTAAATAATTATCATCATCTTACAACTTCTTAAAGAAAGGCTGCATGCACATCATCCCTTTCTGAAGTAAAAAGACGAAAGTGCGAAGGGATAATCAATAAAGATACGTTTTTATTACCTCCTCTGACAATAGTCTCAACTGTCAACAATGTGTCAATAATGCGCGCAGAAAAATGCTACAATGAGATTGTTTATGTCAGATGCACATCGACATCGCATCAGGGTTGCAATTTTTTTTTTTATATTTTTGAAGTTCGGTTCAAGTGAGAGTTTTCACTTTCTTTTGTAAAAGGTTCAAAGAGAAAGGATACCTATATTGAATATCATCGATAATGCAGGGGAAATATGGAAGAAAGAGAAACCCACTCTAATTGATTTTCTTAAGCGTTGACCTCAATCAATCAGACATCCCATTGTCGAAGGATGACATTTTGTGGAAGCAGATCGCATGCTGTGTGGAGAAAATTGACGCCAGATAAGATCATGTTGTGACCACAGCGTTCGAATTGGCTGATAGTAATCTTGTTCTTAGTCCTGGGAAGTACGTAAGGACATACAAAATAAATAAGAGTTCTTGAAAATGACAAGAGCCTTGACACTTAAGGGATTATATGTATGCTTTATTTAATAAATAACACTTCTTTGGATTTAGATATTGTACATTGTGTCTTATGCTAATAAAGGGTGGCACAAAAAAACAGTACTAAATTCTTTTACTCAACCTTAAATATCATCTTCTTATTCAACTCCAGTTCATTGACCTACTGGAGGCCCAGGTCATCTATTGAACGTGCACGTCTTGTGTGGAGGAGAAGAGTTATTAATTACAAAACATAGATTAGATAACCCGTCGAGGCGTCAAGCTGGGTTATGCAGTTGAAGTTAAATGTAATTCATCTTAATTTTGTTTTCAATCACGGAAGGGTCATACGATAGGCAGTTTTATACCATTATGTCTGTGTCACTTCGAGAAAAAACATTCGAGATTCGTCAGATAAATCTCTGCGGTTGGATTTATATTGTAAATATTTTGTTTCATTACTTGTTGGAATAATTTGTTTTTATCTTTGAAAAATGTGTACATTAAGATTGGACGTTTCAAGCTGCATTTCAAGGGACTGAGCTGCTGAATGGGCATCATGCCGGAAAGTGGTAGGGCAAGAAAAAAAAGTATGTCCCATCAAAGAAGACAGTTTAGAAGTATACAAATATTCACAGATGAAAGGGCAACAAGTTCAAGAGCTCTTTTATCTTTTGGTGGTAATGATTTGGTAGGTCGCGTGTACCAAATCATCAACCAAGTAGGGGTGGAAGAAACAACGCGCGATGACTGGACTAAACGGTAGGTCCTTTGGATGTCAAAAATATATGTATTTTCGCACCAATAATGGTTCAAGTAGTTGGGTATTAGGACTTGTATTTGTGTAGCAACAGCTTCAGCGAGCTTAAGAGGGCTACTTAAATCCAGAACAGAGGCGGCTAGACGAAGTAAGATTCTGGTCAAAAACCATTCGTGAGGGGGTTACCTTTATAAGAAAATCTGCTGGTTAACAAACAAGTAGGAAACTTTATATCTGCTCCGGGGAACACACTTCCCCAGATGTACAACCCCAAAAAGTCTGCTAAACATCCCTAAGTACGGTTCCCCTTTACTTCTGAATAGAAAACTGACTATTATTGGAAATTATACTATCAAGGACATAGAACTAAAGTAGAACTTACACTAAAATTTGTCAAGCATATTTTACCGCCATACTTAAAATAACCAGTAAATTGCTATAGCCTACTTTTATAAATTGCTTGAAAATGAAAGCAGATGGTTTTTATACTCAAAGCGGGAAACTTAGTTCATTTATAAATCATACACTGGAACATCGGCGGTTGTTGGCCAAAAATAAGAACTTTTTCTTCAATATGACGAACTTTGTTGTCAATATGACGTACCTTTTTGGTTCAGTGTAGGCTATTGCGTCTGCAGTTAAGAAACAATCTTGATACAACTAGTTCTTTATGTAGTGGATAACACGCATAAATGTCAAGGGCAGATCTGTGAAAATAGCGCAACACGAATTAATCAGACTGTGACTGATTAATTAAATCCATTAACCACAAAACTGTTCCTCTAGGTATAAAAGGTGCTATTAACAATATTAACACAGAAACCATTGCCTCCTCACTTGGGGATTAGAAAATTTTCTGGCAAACTGGGTAGGCCATGCTTATCAGCAGAGCTAATAACAGCAGACTTGGGGAGATTTTGATTAAAAAAAAAGTATGTGTATAGTCCTAAATGGAACAACAAAATTCTAAAATCCCTTGTAAGTAAATGCATTCAGATGCCGCCCATATGGATGACATAGCACTATTAATAGTGAATGAAATGCCTACCATCAGTAAAATAAGGGAATCCGCATTGTCAGAACTATTACAGTTAACGGCTGTTAAAAGTCTTGCGGTTAACCCCAAAAAGCCAACTTATCTTGTGAAGCAAACTCTCAATCGAGACCAAATACATGGGTGCTTGTTAAACTTCAAGCTAATTTGGAAACAGAGTATGGAAGGGATAATGAAGAAAGGGCTGAACGCTTGTACGCCGAAAAGCGTATGCAGAAAAGCTTTTGAAAAAATAAGGACTTGCAACTGAACACAGTGCAATGGTTAAACGCCGCAAGTTTAAGACCCCATTCTAATCTATTGTGCAGACAGAGAGAAATTAAATTCAAAATGTAGGAATATTTAAGACTAAATAATCCTACCTTTTGAATTTAAACAGGGTGCACTGCAAAGGATTCATACTTGTAAATTTCAATCAAAATGGACTTACGTAACTTTGAGCATGACTTTGCCTAAACCTTCAAGACTTTAATACAACAGACCGGAATGGACAGGAATTCTCAAAGATATACCCATCCTTACAGATGATTCGAAGATGGAGCAGGACACTGGAATATCTTCCAAACTGAGATCTACGCTGTCAAAAGGATTCATACTTGTAAATTTCAATCAAAATGGACTTATGTAACTTTGAGCATGACTTTGACTAAACCTTCAAGACTTTAATACAACAGACCGGAATGGACAGGAATTCTCAAAGATATACCCATCCTTACAGATGATTCGAAGATGGAGCAGGACACTGGAATATCTTCCAAACTGAGATCTACGCTGTCAAAAGGATTCATACTTGTAAATTTCAATCAAAATGGACTTATGTAACTTTGAGCATGACTTTGACTAAACCTTCAAGACTTTAATACAACAGACCGGAATGGACAGGAATTCTCAAAGATATACCCATCCTTACAGATGATTCGAAGATGGAGCAGGACACTGGAATATCTTCCAAACTGAGATCTACGCTGTCAAAAGGATTCATACTTGTAAATTTCAATCAAAATGGACTTATGTAACTTTGAGCATGACTTTGACTAAACCTTCAAGACTTTAATACAACAGACCGGAATGGACAGGAATTCTCAAAGATATACCCATCCTTACAGATGATTCGAAGATGGAGCAGGACACTGGAATATCTTCCAAACTGAGATCTACGCTGTCAAAAGGATTCATACTTGTAAATTTCAATCAAAATGGACTTATGTAACTTTGAGCATGACTTTGACTAAACCTTCAAGACTTTAATACAACAGACCGGAATGGACAGGAATTCTCAAAGATATACCCATCCTTACAGATGATTCGAAGATGGAGCAGGACACTGGAGTATCTTCCAAACTGAGATCTACGCTGTCAAAAGGATTCATACTTGTAAATTTCAATCAAAATGGACTTATGTAACTTTGAGCATGACTTTGACTAAACCTTCAAGACTTTAATACAACAGACCGGAATGGACAGGAATTCTCAAAGATATACCCATCCTTACAGATGATTCGAAGATGGAGCAGGACACTGGAGTATCTTCCAAACTGAGATCTACGCTGTCAAAAGGATTCATACTTGTAAATTTCAATCAAAATGGACTTATGTAACTTTGAGCATGACTTTGACTAAACCTTCAAGACTTTAATACAACAGACCGGAATGGACAGGAATTCTCAAAGATATACCCATCCTTACAGATGATTCGAAGATGGAGCAGGACACTGGAATATCTTCCAAACTGAGATCTACGCTGTCAAAAGGATTCATACTTGTAAATTTCAATCAAAATGGACTTATGTAACTTTGAGCATGACTTTGACTAAACCTTCAAGACTTTAATACAACAGACCGGAATGGACAGGAATTCTCAAAGATATACCCATCCTTACAGATGATTCGAAGATGGAGCAGGACACTGGAGTATCTTCCAAACTGAGATCTACGCTGTCAAGAGGGGTGCTCAGTAGAGTGGACCGAAAAATAAAAATTCGTATAAGTTGTTAATTGTGGATACTAAAACGGGATAAAAAAAAATAAATCAAATCGGTTCCGGTCCTGCATGTGCTCTAAATTTTCCGAAATTTGGAAAAAATTAGCATTTTTACGAAAATTTTTAATAATTTTTAAATTAACCTCTTTGAAGAACGAACGAAGTTAAAATAAAATCTAACTCGAGGAATTAGTGCAGATTGATAGAAATATGTTGTAGTGCTGTGGTAGCCGAGGTCGTAGGCGTATTCCTAGAGATTGAACTACCAGCTATGGAATTGACTTTCTGCGTGGACGTTTAGGCACTCAAAGCGATCACCATGTTCATATTGATAAACGTGAAGTGCGTCAAAGAATACCTTCCGTTACCGTTTATAAAAACCAAATCCGAAATCCAAATTGGAAACATCGCTTAACGCTTTGTTGGAGTTTTTACATGGAACATCTCCTATGCGACTGCCCAGCACTCTAGGAAAGCGACCTAGAAGAGACCTTCCTTTCAGACTGAAACAGATTGTTGGAAGAGGGCAATCCGTTTTTTTAAGTGATTTTTATCCAACGCGTGCAGGATGTTGCTGTTTTGTGTTTGACGTTTTTGGAGTAGATCGTTTTTTTTCATATATTTTGTGATGACGAACCACAGGTGGTACGCATAGTATCCAGACCCAAGTTTATTCTTTTTTTAAACACTTTATGTATCTTCTGAAGTTTTTCTTTTGCATCTTAAGTTTCCAGATAAAATAAGACTCAAACACTTAGATATTTATTTCATTGTCCTTACTCCAAGCGACTTCGATTTGGCCATCTGTTTTTCTACCAAAGTAACTAAAGTGCTCTCAAAATTTGAAAAATATCCTGAATAAAAAACAAAAATTGTATTCTCTTCTTATCAAAGTGCTTTATGATCAGCAAGACATGTTCATCACCGGTCTTGCAATAAATTTAAATAAAACTGCAATAAATCTGCCAATTTCGATACATATACAGTTTACTGCGCCATTAAAATGAAAATTCATTTATTTTTTAATTCCATACTTAAAGTCGAATTTATAATAAAAGAGCCCCCATTAGAAAATTTCGCACATTGCATCATAAAACAACATAAACGTCAGCAAAAGCAGCGTGAAAAATCACTCTTCTATCTATTATCCGCGCCAGAATTTCCTTTAATCATCCCGATTGATGAAAATGAACAAAATGAGATAAAATCTAATATTTATTGAATAGAACATTAATTTTATGACCACACAAAACGTTCGATCCTTGCATCTGTCAGTCAGTGACGTATTAAACTGCACGCCAGCATGTACGCATCAATCCACACATGCTCGGAGTGAAATCTCATCATGATGAAGCAATGCGAGTACAAATAGTGTGGCCGATCACCAGTTGGTATTTAGTGTCACTTCGTCCTTTCTAATAGTAGACTTTATGACATTAAGTCCGGTCGTCCTTGTCGACAAACACCACTTGGCACATAAATATCCTTAATTCGATGTCCATGGCAAACGGCAACAATAGCGCCTCTCTCGAAAATACTCTAATCTGATGGCAATGCGAAGATTTGTTTGCGGAACTCGCCAAAGGCAGACACGGACTCACAATCACCATTCACCAATTAGCAATGGATGACAATGCGTCCTTTTTTCTTCTGATAGAAAATTTCGCGCGGTAGCTAGTGTATTTGGACAGCAAATGGGCTGGGAATTAATGACCCTCATGCCGAAAGCCGAAGAGAATGGTCTCCTTAAGAAGGAGAATTAATTATTTTTCTTAGAATGCGTTCGCTTTGTGGTTTTCTTAAAGACATTGCGTGGTTTGATTCTCACGATGTTAAATTGTGAAGGGGGAGCAGTTCATTTAAATTCCGCGGGTGCACTTTAAGTAGTTTTTTTTTGTCCTGGTTTCTATTTATTTATTTTTTTTAATGTTTTTCAACAGTTGCAGTGGAAGAATTGAGTGAGTGAAAAGAAAACAATTTATAACCGCCTTTTGAGTTGAAGGTTACCCATTCGAATCCTGATAAAAAGGTTGCAAACATTTTCCAAAGTTAATAAGGTTTAAATAAAATTTGTTATAAACTTAATTAATAGATTCGATGAAAAACCACCAGATGGCATTCTAAAGTTGCAACAAATTTTAATTTTTCGCAATATTAGCTTGGTAATGTTAAGAGTTTTAAAGATCTTGGAGTTTTTATGCCTTTCAATGTTTATAAATCCAAACTTATGCAGTTCTTTATATGAAGGATGTCTAAAGAACTTGACGACCCCAATATCACTCAATAATTGTGCAATTGTTTCGTCAGTCAGCGTCTAAAGTAGTGGAGAGTCTCTGGCCTGAGACACAGCGGCTTTCCCTCCTTAACAGTCCCGGGCAAGTTGCCTCCAGTTATCCAGATCAAGCGCACTGGCATTCGCGATGGCTTGGTCTTTGAAGCTGAAGTTCGATCTTCCTTGTCATCTCGAACCTGGGGGCTGGGATTCGAAGATTCTCGAGTCAACGTGTTTTGGCTTCTTCAACTACATCCACGTCTTAGTACAGCTCATAGAGTTCGCGGTTATATCTTCTCAAAGGGCGAATGGACCTTCTCGCCACATATTCTTGGGAGAATTTTTGTTCGATTTAATCGATGAAAGTGCCGATTAGTGCGTTGGAAATACGGCTTAAGTTGTTCATATAGTAGTTGTGCCAATATTTCTTGATACTTCTTGCATGAGATAAGCATGACAAGCATGGGGCTTATAGTCCATTCAGCGGGCATGGTTTATTTTATTTATAGTAGTTGGTTGATGAAGCATTGGTTCCAAAGCATTACCACCATTTGCAGAGCGTTGCATTGGCAGACCTTTTAAGGGCATACCGACCGTTTCGCATTTCTCTAATTGATCTACCAGCCTTGCCTGCCATTCTTTCCACATAAAGGGCTTGTAAATTGTGCTTTTTCTGTCACCTTTTTTTTGTGGACGTACTCATCATTATACAATGGACTCTTTTTCTAGGATGCACCAACTACCAACCATGGTGGTCTCGGCTACCTCATTGATGATGTTGCGATACTGGTTTCACATGGCGTTCGCATTCGTGGGTGGTGAGTGCACATCGGAGACTTTCGCTCAGGCGTTATCTGTAGACTTGGGCTACTCCAATCGTACGTCAACACGTCCACTATTGAAGTTAAATTTATTTTTCTTATTTTCGTTCGACAGACGAGCTCTGAAATTAGCCTTTTGAAGATAGTGGTCAAACTCTTGTGTCTTCTGCTCCATGGGAAGAGACTTCTGCACATATTAAGCTGATGTAAAGTAAAGGCCAAACACATTTAAGTTAAATACAAAACCGTTCGCCTAAATTCAGGTGAACCTTACACTGGCTTGAATTGGAGACTGCCACTTGAACGTAACATAACCATTTAAACAAAATATGTATAATATCTGACTAATGACCTCTTACCTAGTATCCATGCAATATTCAAACTATTCTCTCCGCTCTTGTCAGTTTATCAGTCCAATAGTAGCAAGTGTGTGACTTTGGTACCCTCTTCAAAAAAATATACAAATAAACGCAGAATATCCTGACCCACATCTTCTTTTTAGCACTTCAGAACCAAACCAACCATAACTCCAATTACTCAGCTCAGTTTTTCTCACAATTAAAATGAAAATAAAATGTTTACCCATCTTCCATTGCTGCAGTCACCGAATCACCCCCTATTTTCACTTTAAATATGTGCAACAGAAACTTATTGTGCACTCACCTGTGGAATGAAAAAGAAATCAAATCGCCACCAGAGTTAAAATTGTCCGCTATAATGCCATCCGAACCCCGATGCACTTCACACGTTGCGCACTGACCGTTAAAAAAAAAGAACATTAGTAATTCGTAACCGTTGTCTTAGTGACCATTTAACAGAGGTTCTACTTTGAAATAGAACATCAATCTTAGATTAAAATCTTTTCTTAAATTATTCCTTGATGTCCTTTCTAAACTATGTAATAATGATATCAATTTGGGGTCCTTACATTCAAAAAAAGTTCGTTACAAAAATCCGCCTTTATTATTATGGCGGGAAATGGAATCAGGATGTTACTCTCAAATGAGTTGGTATTACATATATTTAAAATAAAAAGAATGAAAACTGAGATCATATTCTCAACGTAATCCGGAACGAATTTTGAGAAGAAGATCCTGTCAGAATACCTGACATAATTAAATCACTTTCGCTATTGTTATTCAACGCGTCTATGCCTTCTGTAATATGACCGATGAGATAGACTTTATCCAGAGCTGAGTGATTGATGGAATTATGCCACTAGGTCATTGCTTTTTTTATGTGATGCAGAAAAACAAGAACTTTCACTGGCGCCCTGCAACACGGGATATAATCAAAATTTGTGACATAATTCATAGTAAGCGTGACTGATTTTGATTGATATCCCTACGGTACAAGCACTCGTAGTCGTTTGCATGGAAGACAGGCGTAACGGAAAGTGCAATGACATGTTTTATATTCTGAATGTGTCATGATATAGAGATTGATCATGAGTTGATGTAAAAAGTGCACAAAGCAAAATGAGAGATATTCCTTTTGTGCGATTTTACTAAGTAGTACATATTCGGTTATGGGCTCTTTGAGGGCAGTGCTAATGTGTAAACTCGTTTTGCATTTTAATTCAAAAATGAAAATCCATATTCAGACCGCGGGAACGATTTAGGAAATGATGTGATTTTTTAACAATTAAATGCATTTACATCAAGCAGATGCAGTAGAGAATTTTTAAATGGATAAAATTACTTGAAATGTGTGATTGGTCATGGCTCTGGATTGGATTTTATGCAAATTCGAAGTTGTATGCGGCTAGAAGGTCCAACAAATCTTGGGTATTGAGAAATGCATTGTGACTGATAGTTTTGGACATCAATCAATTTAAATAAATTTAACTTAATTAATTGTAGATACTTTCAGTTGTTCAAGACTAAATATATGCTATCAACAAACAAACAATCATCATAGTCCACCGACTAGGACTAGGACAAAATGTTTGATAGCAGCAACTTCGAGTTAGTTAAGGAGTTAATCTACCTCGGGGTAAACATCAACTCCACAAATGACATCTTAGTGGAGATCCGTCGAAGAATTACCCTGGGAAACTGCTGCTACTTCGGTTTGGCAAAACAAATGGGTTCAAAACTCCTGACAAAGTGCATGCTCTACAGAACCCTTATCCTGCCAGTTCTGCTATACGGCGCCGAGTGCTGGACGATAAGCAGGAAAGGAGAGTTAATACTGGGATCCTTTGAAAGAAAAATCCTTCGACGGATATTTGGTCCTGTGTGCGAGGAGGGCGAATGGAGGAGAAGATTCAAACACGAACACTATGAGCTGTACCAAGATGTGGATGTAGTCTAAAAAGCCAAGAAACGTCGACTACATTGGCTCGGCCACATCGAGCGAATGGACAACAAAGCTCCAGCCAAGAGGATCTTTGAATCCCAGCCCCCAGGTTCGAGACAAGGAAGACCGAACCTCCGTTTTAAAGACCAAGCCATCGCGGAGGCTGTCGTGTCTCAGGCAGGGACTCTTCACGGGTCAGGAGCCCGTTAAGTAAGTAAGTACTTTCAGTTGTTATTAGTAATTCTTAATTCATAGATTTCTCCAAAATGTCATGCAGTTTTATTAGTTTCAAAGATGTTTTACCAAGAATGGAACCTTAACTTTAAACCTTGATGTTTACTGAGAGGTTCTGTGAAAAAAAAATGTTTTCATATTCAAAATTATGAACTTATCGAAGTCACATAAATATAGTTCCTTACTCAAACAGTGATTGATCCAAAAATATCAACGAACATTATAACAAGAAAGCATTTGCATTTTCGCTGCAAAAGGATCGCCATGAAGATGTGCTCAAAAAATTTAAGAAAAGTGTATGGGGAGCCTGTATTGTGAGCTAAAGGAAACATCTTCTACGCCTGCTGATATGAATAAGGCAACCAACGACCTGCGAAAAAACAACTCAAACATTGGCACTGCCAAAATAGCCGCACCGAGAACCAGAGATGCTCAGGAAACTCGTTAGTCGAAGTTCGTTAACAATGCTCAAGGCCAATTAAGTAGACCACAGTAGGATGGTGAATAAGATTTCCTATGCTACATATCCGAGGAGCTACTTCTTAACAAACGACCAAACGTTTTTACAACCGCAGGGACTTTGTATTATTTTTTGCCTCAACTATTGGTCGTAGGAGAATTTGACACGAATTAATGTGGGCATTGCAGTCATTTCTGGCTCGTTTGAACTTTTTGCGGTTTTCCTCTGTTGGGTTGGCCTTATATGACCGAAAACTTACCTCTTTAGCACTGATAGCTTCTTTACAGCTCAAGTCACACCACGCGTTTTCCTTAGGTCTGATACACTTTATCCTGTTAGGGATAAAGCGTTTCATACCCAGGTGAAATATTATTTTTTAATTGTGGCTTTTTTAACAAATGAGAGATTACTAGGTATATCTAATTAATAATTGTATTCCTTTTCTGTGCATCGATAAAAAATATATTTTTAATCGTTTTTAAAGTATTTTATGTAACCAACTTAGCACGTTTAGTCATTGAATTGTTTTAGCTGTTTGTTTTCTTATGCGGCTTTGGAAATTTTGTATCTTAGTTAATATGCTGTATCTGCATATCCTCCGAAATTCGTTTGGTTGGTTGGGTACACTTAAATTTATTTTCAACCGAAAATGTATGATCAACTTATATATTATAAATTAGTCAGGTTAATCAATATAATTTTGATTATTTTTCATTAAAAATTGGAATATATTGTTAAATTATTAAAACATAGCAATATTTTATTTTTTACCGCATATTTTAGCAGTTTATTTTACACATCCAAATTGTGAGGTGTAATCTGCTCAAATTCATCAACTGTTCCCAACTTCTTGCTATTAAAAATGACATTTGATGGGGGCGGCCATTAAAACCCGTATAATTCCTTACATGTGTGCCAGATTACTATTTCATTTGCACGCAAAAGTTCATATAAATGCAAATTATGTGGGTAAGATCAGTGAATTGAGAGACTCTCTATTTAATTCCTCAGTTGTGGTTCAAGCTTTTGAAATGAAATTAAAGAGTCGCAACTGCGAGAAGAAAAGCTAGACCATTTGTTTAGTATGTATTCGTGAAATCTGCATTTACAATGCGAATAAATTATTCCGAGAAAGATTTTAATGCTTTCTTTATTATATTTTTTTTTTAATTTTGAAACAGAAGCCGACAACTTCATCACGAACCCGAGGTGAACACTTCAAAAACAAAAAAATGTTTTTTTTTAAATATTATATTATCCAAAATTACCGAAGGAAAACATTATTAGGCAACTCATGAAAAACTATGGTCCTAACAGCTTACAAAATAAGCAAAAATACTAACAATCCGGAACAAATGCATCTTGCAAAAGCCGACGAATGGTTGTAACCAAAGGAAGATATATTGCATTCCAATGCTAACTATCGACTCAACCCTTCATCATACGAGCGATGATGAGAACGTTTGGCAAACGCGTTGAACCCTCTGCAAAAAGATTTGCATTTCCTCGTCCATCCCATTGTACATGCAATAAACGACCTAATCCCTATTCGTCAAGCGCCAGGATTTTCCATCATGACACCTTTATTGCCCATAGCTAATCCTGTTAAGCAACCCCGAAAATGTCCTCATTCCGGAATACTTAAAGCGTCACTTAACACAATTCTCTCACAGTCGAACTGCAATTTTTGTTTTCTGCATTTTTAAATCCAATTGTATCGCTTTAATAGACTTACAATCTATGATTCCCTCTGATCGTTGGGACCTCTTCTCTTTTTTGCATAATAGATGAATGGAAAATAAGGGGCATCGATTTTATTACACTTAAATTGGATTTTCTGCAGTGTATCGAATTTTTTTTTTTGTGGGATCCTGCCAATATTAAACTACAATATTGTATCGTTGTCGTTGTTTTTACGACTAACGGAAAATAGTTTTTTTATTTTTATGTGTCCAAAGGAACTTTTTATGATTCATGATTCAAGGAATCACTCATTTGACGTGAGGAGGATTAGTTTTTCAATAAGAATATCATGTTACCTTGATGCACTCTTGTGCGCACCAGATGTTGGGTTTCGACACCAATCATTCCAGTTGATGATCATCCGTTTTTTTTTTTTTGTTCTTTTTTCAGAAAGGAAACAACGTAAACCCTTTAAGTTTAATCCTTTCAACTAACGTTCCAAAGATAATAGTTTTTTTCGGGGCTGTGAATACAAGTCGTTGTAATTTGATTTGACATTTAGTGCTTCATCCTTTGGTAGACGGTTTTTTTTTTGTGGGTAGAATGTGCATTTGGTTATTCATTGTAATTTGACCTCATTCATGATTTGAATTGTAATCCTTAAGTATAAATTGTAGTGAAAATCGTTTGCCTGATGCGGTTCCATTGTTTCTGAAGTGAATATCGTTGCTACAAAGACGATGGGTAGTTCACGGTATTAGATAACTTTGTTGTTTACCTACTAACATATAAAATATTAGGTTCAATTATTTTTAGAAAAGCTCTGTTTTACAAAAAACTGTGGTTCAATTTGTGCGGAGAGGCTGTGCAGGCTGTACAGAGAGGCTGAGAGGCTGATTGTAGCTCCATAAAATCTAAGCCATGGTACCGACTTGTTATTAGAGATATGATGACCCTAACTACTGCTGCTGATGTATACTCAAGGAAAAGTTCTTGCACTCGTGATGAAATTTCAAACTGTAAATGAGGTACATATAATATGCCTATAGAGAAGCCAAAAAAATGGGTGCGCCTATGTAAGTTTTGAATTCTTCAAAATAAATATATCAATTTCTCTATCGATTAAACTGTAGCCTCACACTTAGTCACTTTCTATACTGTCTTTTGGGGACGGCGGACAAATTCTGAGGATGAAATCAACGGTGGCGATCACAGTTGCCGTTAGGTCTACGTCTAACTAATAAAGTTCCATACACTAAGCCAAAGTTGTTAGAAAAGAGTTGGTGGTGGATGAACTCTTTATAGGCAACCGGCAGCACTAAATTCTTCGAAGCGCATTACTGGTTCGATGATATCCGGCTCCTTTTTCCCAAGAGGTCCCAGAAAGAGAGATTAACAAATTAACCACAGTGTCCAGTAGCCGTATGACTAAAGGATTCTACGGATTTGCTTTAAATTTTGTAACGGGTGATCCAAGTAGAGATACTTTTTTCAATAGCCTTTTTTGACAGATCACGTGTGAGTCGTGTCATGCTGTCATGTTATTTTTGTTTAGTATTGTTTGGCATTTCATAATGGAAAGACTTACGCGTGAACAACGTTTACAAATTGTTCAACTTTATTATGAAAATTCACGTTCTGTGAGGAATGTGTTTCGTGCACTTCGCTCAACTTATGGTCAACATAATCGGCCTACTGAGCGTACTATTCGCAACACCATCACCCATTTTGAGACCCAGCATTCATTATTGGATAATATTCGACCGAATAGACCACGTCCAGCACGCTGTGAAGAAAATATAGCGGCCGTAGCTGAGAGTGTACACGAAGACCGTAGAGAGTCGATTCGGCGCCTTAACCGTCAATGGCGACCGTTATCGTGCCATGATACCCGACTATTTGATTCCTGAAATTGAAGCTCGTGATCTCGGCTACATTTGGTTTCAGCAAGACGGCGCCACTTCACACACATCGCATCAATCAATGGACTTATTGAGAGAACATATCGGTGAGCACATAATTTCACGTTTTGGGCCGGTCGATTGGCCACCAAGATCGTGTGATATCACACCGTTAGACTTTTTCCTGTGGGGATATGTAAAGTCAAAAGCTTATGCCGACAAATCCGCTTCGATTCAGGCCTTGGAGGAAAACATCACGCGTGTCATTCGCCAGTTACCAGTCGAAATGCTCGACCGAGTGATCGATAATTGGACTCAACGGATGGACCATCTGCGACGTAGCAACGGCCAACATTTGATAGACATAATCTTCAAAAAATAAATGCCAAAGAATGTTCTTTCAAATGATAATAAACATTCTCCATTAAATTTGAATTTTCTGTGTTTTTTTCTTTAAAAAAGTAGGGAACCTCGAAATGGATCACCCTTTATTTATAATTGTTTTGGTAACATCTCGAAGCATATTGTTGTTATTTTGATTTGTCGTAATCAATAACGGTACCTGACATATAAATAGATTATTAAGGCACTATTTTTTTCAAATATGGTCAGTTTTTAAATATTTAATAATTGAGTTAGAACCAAAAATTCTTAAAGAAGTCACATGACAGCGGTATCGGTTAGTTAGTTATCGACCTTGATGCATTAGACAATAGCGGTAAAGATGTTCAAACTGCAGCTATAAGCTAATAAGAAGGTGGTAAGTTTCGACCTAAACCTGGTTTTCCAGAATCTAGGTTAGGGTAAATATTTGGTCAGTTAAGGACCGATAGGTTCACTGATAGGGTTCAATTAGATCGTTGACAACTGGTTTCAGCCGCTCGCTCAATAAGGCAGATTAGAGGGTCTCCTATATTGTAAACAGGGCTAAGATTCTACTCTTCAGGGGAAAGTATATCTCCCAAAAAATCATAGAAATGAGTTGGTTCATGCTCTCTACCCAGTCATCTCCCTCTCCCGTACACAGTTCGGCGAGTTAACCGTCCGGCATAACAGCTTTGTTGCTCCTCACATTGCTCCTCAATTCATTTTGGTCAGGTGGAATAAATTCTTGGCTTTCGGTGTCAATTTTGAATGATGGCGATAGGTCGATTGCGTTAAGACTACTACTGAAGAGACTTGTAAATAAAAATAAAAGTTTAAGACTTTTGCGGTTAAAAGTTAAAGAGGTTTCTAAATCTTATTCCTCAAATTTGAACTCAATACGCATAGCTCAATGGAACTCTATTCAAGGATTACGCTATGATAAATAATTCATTGGCCTTGCCAAAAAAAACGCGCTCTTCAGATCCTCTCTATGAACAAGCGTGATGCTAAGATCGTAAATGATTTCCTAACAGTTCACTGCGCCCTGAACCATCATCTCATGAAAATGGGGAAAAGTTCTACAGATCTGTGGAACTCGAACAATCAGAAAAGGCAGAACACATTATATGCCACTGCCCTGCAATCGTCTAAAATGCTTCAACAAAGTACCCACCGAACCTCAGGATATTGTCAAATCATCGGTCTAAACAACGGTAAGGTTCATCAAAGACCTAGACCAAATCACATATTAAACATTCATAGGGAGCACAAAAGATATTTTCTTGGTGGCAGTGCCCACAGCCCACATCTTAAAAAAAAATCCTCAGATTTCAAAAAAGGTCATTGAAGAATGACTTTTCTAATTTTTCAAACATATTATTGGCTAATGCGTGTTTTCGCAGAGTAAATTAAGCAAGTGGTAAATAATTTAGTTTGTTGAAATAAGTCAAAACCAAAAATTAAAAAAATATATTATCTCTGTGTTCTTCGAAACTCTTAAGCCGAAGATCGCCTAAGACTAAACTTGCAATCTTTTGATTCTGATGACATCTGCATTACTGCACAACCGAAATAAGATCTCACACTCTCGCATTACAAAAGCAGATTAAGATCTCATTAATCTTCGAGTTGTATGCCAACGATAAGGATGCTGACGCTGTAACAAAGGATTTTCCAAAATTGCATTTGCATTTCGACGCTCTGTAGAAATGACAAATGTGTGAGATGTCACACATCCAAAATCATTTAAATTAAACAAAAAATTTCAATATATCTACCTAACAAAAACTATTAATAACTCACGCAATATTTACAAAACAAAACGCGTCTTGTCCTTTTTTGTAACTCTTTGTGAACATCCGTCTACCGTACAATATTCAGACGAGTCTTCTCGAATGACATACTGAACAAAACATAAGGAACTCTTTCGTGTCCCATAAGCGATTCCTTTGCATGAGAGCATTCAAATGCCCCCGCTGCTGCTCAGCTCAGGCATTAACATAAGTGGGACAATTACAAATATTACAACTCAATTGAAGAGGGACTGTACCGTATACAATAACAAATTATCATTTTTTGGACATTAATCATTTTGCAACACTGAAGAGAGGACAGGACGCAAAAAAGGCACAAACAAAATGAGTATCCCGCACAACCCCTTTAATTTTTTTTTATTTTTTTGAATTAATATGTTTGGCACCTCTATGCAATGTTCTAGCATCGCTGATTGCTCCTTTCACATCTTCAAAAGGACTTATAACGATTTACATTCGGATTTACACGTTGCAAACAAAATCAAAAGAAAGTTCCAAAGTCACCCTTTATGTTCTTTTATAGGGGAAGGTGACAATAAATTACCGAATCCGAAAAAAAAATTCTTCTTAAAGAAGAAGAAAGTCATTCGACAAAAGGATTACAAGAGGTCCTTTCTCAAGAGGACAACAAACGTACTCTTTACCCCTTTTCAAAGTAAACAGGACTGACCGCAATTTGAGACTGCTACAGGATGACCAGCTGCTGCCAGTTAGCTTTTGTTGTAGGTCATAAAGATCCTTTCGAGTGAAAGTTATTACTCAAAACAATGCCCCTTTGTTTAATACTAAAATGATTCAATTACAGGAAACAATAGAGGAAGTATGGTCCGCATGAAAAGGACAAACACAAACTGGAAATGGAAACAATAAAATTTGCATAAGTAATCGGATAGTTTGTAATTTACTTTTTTTTTTGTTTTGTTGTCTCTTGGAAAGGACATGGACACTCGATATTTCATAAAATCACTCGACCGATGGGATGCAGCAGTTTTAAGGAATAATAAATTGACTTTTTAGGGCAATGCCTCTCCAAGAACCATCGTTAAAAGTAAAAGATAAAGAAAACAAATTAAATAAATAGCTTACATAAACATTTGTATAGAAGCTGCACAGGTTAAAATTCAGAAAAGACAGGTTTAAATTCTGGAAAATTGCTTCCTAAAAATATATAGGTAATTTTACGAAAAATTCAAAAAAAAATTAAACCAAAGAGAAAACCTTTTCTGGCATGCTCTGTGTCTACTTGCAGGGTTACCTCTGGGACACATCGAACAACTCTTTTTAAATATAATCGTTTTTGGATAATCTTAAGGAATTGAGGAACTCTATTGATGATAGTTGAAATAAACATACAATTTATTCGAAAAATAACTACTGTGAACGTCAAAATTGAGTCAAGTAAATTTTTTGAGCAAAATGCATTTGAAATAAAAAGTTGAAAAACGTATTTTTTTTAATTTTTACTTAAGGCGTCAAAAATGTTTTTGGAGCTTATAAAATTACACGAAGCTCTAACATTTTTTACGTAGTTTAATTAGGTCTAATAAATATTTTTCTATTGACTTGGCCTTGAAAATACGGAGATTTTTTGATCCCGAAACCAATCTTTCACAATACCAGCCGTATTGTCCTGCTGGAAATGCCATCGGAGGGGCATATTTTTCTCGGGAAATGGAAGCATGATTTTTAAATGTGTCCCTACATCCATATTTTGTCATGATGTTATTGACACGAAATATAGGACCAACAGGAGGAGGATGGTATTCTTTTCCTTTTGTTCGCCTTACATTACGCCCACAATCCGAGGAGAACAAATTTATTTTTGTTTCGTCACTCCACAGAATATTCCGCCATTTTTTCCCTCCTTCAGGTCCATTCCAACTTCTATGGCTTAAGGCGAATTCTCTTACGTTCTTAGCTCTTAGGACTGGAACTTTTCTGGCGACTCTTCCTGGGAGATTGAAGTTCTGTAGTCTCCTGCGGATTGTGCGTGCACTGATTCCATCCCCAATTTGTGCGCCTATAGTCCTTGACGAAACAAACGGATTTGACTTCGCTTGAAGTAAAATGCGGCGGTCAGTAGTAGCTGTGGTCTTTTTCATCCTTCCTCTATTTTCTACCTCCAATGTTGGCTTTGGAGCATTGGTCACGAAGTTCTGTGACCTTCCTAGGGCATCTGCTATAAATATATAGGTTTTCCCACTGAACTAATTGCCTTTCTTCAGCAGAGGACTTTTCGACCCATTTTAAATTATGATTTAACAAAAAACTTAAACAAAAATTGGGATGAAGTGATTAAAAACAAACGCACCTGTAAAGTTAATCACTTTCTAATAACAATTTTGTAACAAATCGCAAAATTTTAGCATTTTAATTAAGCACGCCTATTTTTATGTCCAACTCTGGATATCTAATATTTCTGAAGTTATATTATTTAGAGTACCTATTTATACCCCAAAATTTGAAATATTCACTTTAAATTGATATAACTTGAGTTGGTGTGATGATAGACCCCTCTACTGTACCACATTTTACTCGTCTGACCTTCAGAAATAACTATCTACATAAGTATTTTTAGCAAAAATATTTCTCAAATTGCTATAAACTTACTTAACACTAATAGATAAATGCTAAATGTTTGACCACTGTTTTTGGGGGGCCGACGACGAATTATGGATGAACTCTTAATGATCCACTGACAGAACCTCAATCTGCGAAGATCGTTCCTGGTTCGATGATATTCGGCTACAAAACCATTTCTTCGAAGCGAACCATGGCCTCGGATAAAGACCCTCGTAAAAAAGAAGGAGACAACGACTTTGGATCTGCATTACAAAAGTTTGATCCCCAAACAGGCCGCGTGCAGCGAAGCAATAAGCCATCCAGAAAGTGTTGTGGGCAAGAAAACGATGCAAAAACTGTGATGCTTACTCCAGTGATTACTATAGGCAACAATTGAGACGTCTTAGGCAAGACGGTCTTCAATTTTCGTAAAGACACACCACGTCTGAACTTGTTCATTGTTTGCGGGAATTTACATTACTCAAATATCAAAGTGACACTGCACGTACATTGACTAAAATGCAAAGACGATACAAAATTCGGCCGTCAGACACAGCTAAAGATTCAGCATTGACCAAGAATTCGGTACACACAACATCAAAATATTCGTCTATCAATCTACGAACTGGTTGCAGCATGATTTTGAGTGAGTTTTTTCATCCTGTAAGTTCAAAATTTCGCAAATTTTTACACCACGGCAGATTCTGGAAAAAAAATACCCCAAAATGTTCAGATCTTATGACAGCATCTATAAAGACGATCTAGATTTTGCATCCCTGCCAAATTTGTAGTATTTAGACGCGTTGTCATGTGGCTTCTTTCACATCATACTTTAAAGAATTATGCAAAACTCTAAAGCGCGACGTATGATCTCTCAAAACTCTGTTCCATTACTTGTATATGCTGACGATATTGATATTATTGGTAAAACGCAACGTGAAGAAGTGACACCCAGACCCAACATCAATGAAACGGCCAGAACGTCACAATTGGCAACTATAACCAACTGTACTGAATCGACAAGGCGTTTGAGATGGCTAGTAGAGCACTGCAAATAGATACCAACGTTCCAACTCTCAGACACTTTCCGAAGGGACAAAAGCACTTTTTAGCTGTGGAGAATTTGTGTACAATCTGCTCACAAGTCAATCAATTTTATTTTTTAACTGATTTTTATCTTTATTTTAGCAGATTAAATTATGTAGGCATTGTAAATGCTGTGATTTAGAGAAGATTAGTTTAAGTTAGTTTTAACTGGATTATGTATTCTGTAGAAAGCAAAACTGACGCCTTATACGAATATCACCATATATCCGCAAATAGGATTTGGATGCATGAAAAGTTATTTAGCTATCTATTGCTTAGTTAAGGAAACAAATAAGAATCCCTATTTCAAAGTAAAGAAACAACTTAAAATTTAAGCACTGAAACAAAATACAGTACGAACTCGGTTAACACAGCCCTCGATTCGCATACTTTCCACTTTTAAAAGGGAAGAATATTCATTCGTTTACATTTGAGAAATGCTCGTTTCGCATTTGAGAAATGCTCTAAGGGGCCAGTTATAGCTATCATTGAAATCCATCATTGGACATTTTGTTTTCGTAATTTAAGACGACTAAACAAACCATATTGGCTGTAAACTCATCAAACTATCAAAATAAAGCTAATCACTTATAGAATTTTTCTACGAACAAAATTACTTAATTCTGATTTAAACTTTTTTTTTATCGATTTTTATTATTTCACTGATTGATTTCAATGAACAGCTGATATTCATTTTTTCAATTTGGACCACAATCGTTCCACTGCATTGTTCGATTCTCAGCTGTCAGTTTTGCTTTCAATGATCATCTCTAACCTTAAAACCTATACCAGTGGCCTTCCACTGACAGCAATTTTTCAATGATTGCTATAACCGATTTGTCAAAAAAATTAAACAACTATTCCACTGATTTGTTCCAATGATAACTATAACTGGCCCCTAAAGACAAGTACTAGATTTGACATTTCCACACATTTTTTTTACTAAGAAATTTTAACTCGTGAGTAAACTCTTATTTTGTCGCTAGCTCGTGAGTTAGAGGTGAGTTCAGGGACTTTTATTAATAGGACTTTTCAGAAAATTAACCTCGCTTAGTGCAACTTCTTGTATTTATTCATCCGTTTTCAAATTTCTTTAAGAAATTCATCTGCAATGAAGAAGTCAATGATTGCGGCTTCACTAAAACTTTGAGGCTTCTTCAAATTGTGATGAATCTAATCTGGTAAGTGCAACAACTTTTGTTATTTCAACTGCCTTAATTTCTATTAGTTGCGTTAGTCCACTTTGTACTGTACATTCATCCACAAGATAACATAGAGTACCCAAAAGTGTTACATTAATTAAAATGACCTTTTAATTCTATAATATATTAAATGATACTTTTATTTTAATTTGCGGTATTAGTTGTGACTGTGACTTTGAGCGGCCCACAACTCCATTTTACGTTAATTTCAAATCAATTTAGCGTTCCCTTAATGAATTTCCCATTTCAGTGTGCAATTTCATTGAAATTTAATGCCACAATAATGACCATTCACTAATGACATGACCCTAAGTATCTGCGCATTCCTCGTATGCAAATTCCAGACGACCACATGTTGTTCTCGCATATTTTTGGCCCGCCATATGCCATGTCGCATCAATCAATCCATAACTACAGAACAGACAACGCGCACACCTCAAATCGCATTCATTTCGAATCATAATGGTAATTGCATAATGAATATTCTGTTGTGTTGGCGCGTGCTCTATGCGCCCGCATAAAAACACTCGTATTCTGCACCAGTTTTGCCTTTGAAACCCTCCTCCATGTATGACTGCCGCTGGCGGCGGCAGCACGCATCCTTAAAACATACAAATGCATCCGCCCATCTGTTATCGCAATAAATTCCATAAGTCCTTCGACTCTTCATGCCTTTTTCCATTGTATTTCCCTTAACTCGAAAACCGAGCATTAGGCCGAAAATTATGATGACAAGGACAACGAAACAGAAGTTTTAAAACACAACAGCCGGATCGTGGGTGAACGAGAACGAGAGCGAGACTGATTGTCCTGGTTTTTTGGTGTGTTTATCCGTTTATCTTTGGTTGTGCGTTGTTCATAACATGTCAGGACATTCCGACATACCACACGAAGCAGGAGTAGGTAAGGTATCCTACGTCGAAGCGATCACTTATCGCCGAACGATCGTGTTAGGTAGTAGGAGTGCCATAAAAATACATCTGCCGCTAATAGGCCTTTTTCACAACCCCTAGTGCGTTGTGCTATTTAAGGATTCTATTTTTAAATTTAGCATCCTAGGGAGATTCCGTGTATAGTAAATAAGAATCGCTCAACACTAGGCGAATGTTAGCTTAGGAATAGTGAACAGAGTACTCAAAATTGGAATCAATGCATGCGGAAATGCATCCACCCCATGACTTCCGTATTCAGCGGGAGTCGGAAAATCAGCACGGCCTGGCCGGTGTATGATGTTGTTTTGTTTAGGTAATGCGCCTGAGCGACAGAAATACAAACTCAATTTATTGAGAATTTAATTATTGTAATTGAGATACATTCAGAAGAATGAATACTTCTTAGGTGAGCTATTGTTGTATGATTTCATTGTTTTCTTAGCATTTATTGCCGAGAGGCTATTGTTGGACAATGTTTGCTGAGGGAGAATGAATTAATGTTAATTGCTTTCAAACCAGCTAAAATTTGTCAACAGAATTTACTTTAAAAAAAAACCGCATAAAGACAAAAAGTTTGGATAGATGAGAAGAAAATTGTGCTCCTGGTTACGAGATAGGGATTAATTGATTTCTGAAAGGGAAATCAACAACCACAAACCTGACTGAGTTTGTCTCCAGGAACAGTTCTTGCACCAGAAATCAATGTCAGAGAACTTAGAAAAGTCTTAAACTTTAAATACTTGAAAGATCGCCGGTATCTGATCCCATTGAAGCAAAATCGGGAGTTCCCCAAGGTTGTTAACTCAGACTACTAACTTTTATAGATACTCAAAAATTAATGATATAAACATGGTCTTAAGGGCCCTTTTTTTAAGGGATTTTGTTTATGACACGAAAATGACTCTATTTTTCCTTTCCTTAAATATGCCAGCCAAATTTGTTCTTATCATTATATTCACATTCAAGTCCAGTGCTTCAACCTTAGATATCTTGGTTGGACAAACTCCTCCATGAGATCGCCATTTGAAATAAATTGATATGTTAGGTTTTCTTAAAATAATGACGGAATGATGAAGCTTTTAACAGGAAATATTGATAGCCCACAGCTTTTTAAAATTATATCCTTGTCTCCCAAACCTTGCAACCTCACGGCCCCGACCCCTAGAATACTTCAATTGCATTTATTCGACAATTTTGAATACAAATTGAATAGACCAAGACTAACTATCTCGTATACATTAGTATACTAAAGAGAAAGTTATTGCGATCGTGCGGAAATTTCGAATTCAAACTGAGTATGAGGTATGATATTACGATTATAGAGAAGTCGGTCTGTCTGTCTGTCCGGGCACCGTATGGTGAAACGGTTCGACGGATTTTCTTCAATGTTCGTATATAAGATTCTTGGGGTTATATCTCGGGGCATTTATTTTTTGCTTTATCTTTTGAAATAACGGTACCTGTCATACATTTTTTTTTTTTTGAAAATCACTTATCACTAGTTTTCTCGAAAGTTTTCAAGGATTTCGGTATTTTTGGATGGGGTCAAAAATTTTGCTTACTCAGTTTTTGGAAAAAAAATTGATTAACGGTAATTTATAAAACGAGCTATATGTCGAAAACTAATAAAGGGAACTTCAAAAAAATGTACAGTCTTTTTCATACTGTAAACTCAAATAAATCTGCATACTTGGATTTTTTAAAAAAATTTGTTCATTAAACGATTTTCTGAAATTTAAATTAAATTCGTTTTCTCAAAAACGGCTTTAACTATTTTGATAATTTTTGTACTTTGATCAATTATGTTAAATTTGTCCAAAATCGTAGGTGTCGTTTTTGAGAAAATCAAATTTTTTAAACTGATTTAAATAAATTTCTCACCATTAATTTTCGATTCAAAAACGCATCTCATGTACCGAGAAAGTTTCGTATGACGCAGTCGTGAACTTTATTTTATTAGTTCGCGGGCATACATTGACAATTTAAAGTTCATAAATCCTCAATTAAAGCTCACGCATTTCGTAGGTGAGATAGTCACAATAAATTGTGGAAACATTGCGAGCAGTATCACAGCCATAAGAGTTAAAGTTGATTTGGGAAACATTGGCAACTACAGACTACATTGGCTCGGTAACGTCGAGCATTTAGATAATAGTTAGTGTTGAAGTTCTGATGAATGTTGAAGCAAAACTTGAAAGGTCTGAATCTGCATTATATAGCTCTCACTTCTCTCACAGTTAAATAATTTTTAATATAAATAAATTTATTTATTTGGTTTCATTTGATACACAAAATTTAATATAATTTTTTTATTTGTACTAGATTTATTCATTTTTATTACATTACTTTAGGCAGCCATAAAACTGAAATATAAGTTGTTTATCAAAAAACGCAGTTATATTTTAACTTCAGATCGAGAAACAGAATTATCAGAAAGGTTTCAGAAGAAGTTTGTTTCTTTATCC
Organism: Ferdinandea cuprea; assembly: GCA_963576555.1. Taxonomy (NCBI): domain Eukaryota; kingdom Metazoa; phylum Arthropoda; class Insecta; order Diptera; family Syrphidae; genus Ferdinandea; species Ferdinandea cuprea. Next base: position 64,485,375 of record OY754958.1, read on the forward strand.
GGACGCCCCTTTTACTTAATGGAGATATCATCAAAGACCGTACGAAGGACTTTTTTTCCAGGGGACGATGTTCTAAATAGTTGTAGTTATAATTCCAACAACGTTATGATAATAAATTGAATCATAAATTTTGATCTCAAAGCATTAGGCTCACTTAATCGTTTTTGGATGAGTTGTAGAAGGTCCAGGCTCGGGGCAGGAAACATTAAGTGTAGTACTTTGTTGTTCAACCGAAGGATTACGGGAGGTAGTATTTTAAGCCCGCTGGACAAATTCATGCACCAAAATTCCATCAGGCCAAAAGTCTAACGACATTATTTGATTGAAAATATCGTTAGTTACCAATATTTTCGAGGCTCGTTAAAAGAATATTTAAAGCAGGATATTGCAGTCGATGTTGATGTCGTCGTTGGAGGTATTATGCTTCTTATGTAGTTTAATACGTCTCAACGCTGGTGGACGTAGCAGTCTTGAAACAAATATAGATTTACGGGAAGGTCTTTAAACGACCACAAGGTTAACAGAGGAAGGCGTAACATCAGTTGAATTAGCAGCAATGGGAACCGCATTAACTTCAGAAGTAGTAGGAACAACGTTCACTTCAGGCAGCAACAAATTTGGATGAGCTATTATATTGACGCTGGAACTTCTTCAGTAGTGGATCGCAGCACTCTTTTGCGTTGAGCTACTGGTTGTGCTTGTGGTGAATGCATCTGCTTTCTTTTAGCTTGTTTTTGAGGTCTGTTAGTTGGATCTAGTTGTTCTTCGCTTCTCTGCTCATTAAGAGTATGTTCCCCAGAGTTATGGGTCTCATTTTGTTCAAGAAGAGCCTTTTGAGCTAAGATGTAAAGCTGAGAAATATAAGCTTTTAAACTATTTTGAAGTCCAAGCCTATCAAAGAACGTGAAGGAGTGTAGAAGATCGTTGAAAATCGAAAAATATGAGGATTCGTGCGTTGAAGGGAGATAGGATCCATATATCCACCAGGAGGAATGAGTCAAAAAGTATTTAATTAGCGCCTGAATGAGTCGAATATACGGCACCAAGTGCTGGTTATAGAGAACCACTCAATAAGTTGTTCTGTTAAAATCACAGACACTTTTAAATTTTACGAAATTATGAGTAAAAATACAACTCGCGAAATGTGTGGCAATGAGAGAGAATCTCTTAAGGTGCGATCAGACCGTCATCCAAACTTGTCATCCGGATGACATCCTGACGTCACTACGACGTACAATTTATCCTATAGTGGTAATTTCGTCTGAAATAAACAGGTTTTCTGACGTCAGCATGTCATCCGGTTGGATGACCGTCTGATCGCACCTTTAATCTATCGAGCAATACACAAGTCGAAATTTTTAGGCATAGATATTATGAATAAATGTTAAAGAACAGGGTTACCGTGATAAAGGGTTACGAAGGGGGAGAGCTGTTTTGAAAATTCATTCAAGAATCAATACAAATTAACGTGATAATAAATATTATAAATTATATTTTGTTTTACTAATATAAGAAAGGCCAAAAAAGGTAAACATCTTTATAATTTTTAATATTCAATTTTGTACCTAATTCCTTGACAAAACTTAAAATGTTTGGGAGCACAAACGCCTTAATGTCATAAAAGTTAAGAGAATACTAACACGCAGTTCTAATTCACAGCATCCATTTACGCAAACTGTTTGTAAATTTTTAATCATCTGTCAAATCTAATGAACAGTCGATGTAGCCGTCTAGTATCAATGCATTTCCTAACTACTTTTAAATTACTGCGATTAATTGATTTAAAGGACAAGTGCTTGGGACTTTTGGCAGTTGGCAGTACATACTGAAGCTTGAGGTAACACAATTTTATTTTAATTTTTTGTTCTTGATCGTCGATTGCTTCATTTATCTTAAAACATTATTCGACACGCCTTACCAATAAATCTAATAAAAACATCATGCGTTTGAAGTGAGCACCTTCAATTTCAACGCGTTTTTAAATACAATATTTGTCAACATTTTTTTTATAAAACTAAAACTCTAATTGGAAAAAAAACTTAATCAAGCAACAAATATACAGTGAGCTTTTAAAAATTCATTGCGTTTTTAAACGTCTTTTGTTCAATTTTTAATATTGACATAGTTTCCTCTTTGTATCTCTCAAACAATTTTAAATATAGCTCTTATTGGAAAAAAACTGTACCAAGCAACATTAAGTTGGTCAAATTTTCTATTTCAAATCAAATCAAAATCATATTAGCAGTTACAGATTTCTAATTAAACAAACCTAAAATGAAAGTGGTTCCAATCCAAACTAAGAAAATATTTTTTTTCGTAAAATTTCCCAATCAGCTGTAACCACTAAACAACCACCAAGCGACAGCAGCGCCATACTTTTCCACAAATCACACTACCTACTCTCTCATTCACTCCCCCACACGAACTACCACACTAACCATCCACTTGTCTCATCACAAACCGAAAAGAAGACAGCTCCATTACGCTAATCCCACCTCAACATCAACCCGAGCGAGTGCGACTGTGAGTTTAACTGCTGCTTCCATGGGAAGAACAAGAAACCAAAACGAATTTTATCATATATTCGAATTCATCCTAGTTACTATGGCGTTTGTTACGTGGTGTGTCTGCTTGTGATTTATTATTTTTATTTCTTAATTTCCATCTACCAAAACCCGCCAAACAATTACTGCAAAAGCATTTAAAACAAAGTGAATAAGTTTTCCAACCACCAACTGTTGAAAATTCCCTAAAAACTTCACTTCAAAGTGAACAAATTGATTGTGAAAAAAAAGAATTCTAGAAAAAGACTTGTGTGTGAGAGCAGACAAGTTCGTTCGGAAGAAAAAATAAAAAAAAAATCTTGTTTCGGTCTCTCTCGTTCGCACACATACGGTCTAGAATAGTGAGTGAAACAAGGAGAACGGTTAATGGAAATTTTTCAAAAAAAAAAAAAAAAAAACGCACAAAATCGTAATTTTATTTTTCGTTTATTCTCCTTTATTTGAGTTTTTCATATTATTTTCGACGACAAAGTAAAAAGAAAAACTACAAAACAAGAAAATCCCGAAAAGAAGTGCCAGAAAGAGAAGAAACGAAGCACTTTTCCTTTTTAACACATTCACACGCATACATACGAAACAAATATAGCCGTAGCCGAACTTGTCGCGGTGCTGCCAACAAGAACAAGAGTTGAGAGGAGAAAAAAATCATTTTTTTTTTGTTCGGATTATTTTTCGCGAATTTTGTAATAAATATTTTCGATTGCCAATTTTGTTGGTCGTCGTTGTTCTCGTTGTTGCTGCTTCGTGTGTGATAAATAAGCTCAAAATAAATTTTTGGAGCAATTTTCTATTTTGTTGTTGTTTCAATTGAGAACCGAATTGGAAGAAGACCGTGTGTGTGGAGAAAATCAAGGAGAAATGGAAGCAATCGCGAAGCATGATTTCTCAGCGACAGCCGATGACGAGCTTAGCTTTCGCAAAAGTCAAACTTTAAAGGTATGCACGAGCATGACTCATTTGTTGGGATTTTGTTATTATTTTCGAATCTATTTGCATATTTTTCTTTTGGTATTGAATCTACATACATAATATTTTAAAAAAGCAAATGATTTTGGTCAAATTGAGTGTCGAAATACATGGTGAAGGAAAAAAAAAAAAAAAAAAAACAGAAGAAAAAGGTGGTGGCTATGGCTGACTGACTGTATTTCTTCTTTGTCTATTCTTCTCCTTGTCGTCGTTGCTGACTATGGTGAGATGGGATGGTGGCTGGTGCTGGTGCTGGTGCACTACACATAGCCACCCAATGCAAACCACTTCACTGTCTTTCCAAGTTGCCACAGCACAGCCTCAACCGGGGTCAATAACAATTTTGTAGCGACAACGAGGGTGGAAAAGGATTTTTGCCGGCAAGCGGCGACTAATGACAGTCAAGTCATAACATTGGCAATGGAATTGGAATCAGTCGGGACGGGAGTTGGAATCGGAGAAGAAGGCTTGAAAAATAAAATCGAGGTGTGTGCGATATTGCATTCTTTTGGGGGGAAGTGATGAGTGAATTGAACACGGCCGAAGGAATGTCTCAAAGGTGTTCCCAGGCTTGAACATATTTTTATAGAAAATAATTAATAAACACGAACTGCAGTATGTCCTTGTGAAGTTGTTAAATGCTCTATTTTTGTTTGTTAAAAAGTGCGTTTGGAATATTTAAAGAAGTGTAAAGTTTTTCTTCTGATAGCAGATCAATTAAATTGTGAACAATTAAATGCCTTACATTGTTGTCCAGTGAGCTGTATTTAATCCTTAACTTATTAGAGTTGTCAAACATCAATACGATAAGGCCAGGCGCTCATAACCGTTTTAAAATAGTCCACGAGCCTATTTCCACTTTGTAATCGGTTGATCGATGTGAGCACTTGAACGATGCACGAATCGGCGAAGTTGTCAAACAATAAATATTGAATCAGTACACTAAACAGTAGAAAAAAAGTAAAGTAACAATTTTATAGGTAGTTTTGCGAGAGCACACTACCTACATCCTTATGATGGTTATCGAAGATCAATAAAAAACGATGAAATCCAACAATCGATAGTTTTGGTATTACGAGAGGCCAACATCTATTGTGAACGCTTATTTGCGAAATGTAATTGTGAATAGGTTTTTCACTTGACGTTTGCATTTTTCTTTTTCTTCAGGCACATTTGGGAATTTATTTTTGTTTATAACTAATAACTAAGTTCAGCCGAACTTGTTTTCCAATTCTTTCCATTAATAAAACTATAATTATAACGATAGAACTATTCACAATAGATGTAAAGCTATAATTCAGTAAAACTATATAATCAATCAATAGGTACACCCTGTAATCGGAACACCTCATTAAAAGATATTTTCCATCTGAAAACCTGTCAATTGGAGCATGGAAAACTGTTACTCGTGTGTAGAAAAGTAATGTGTATTGTACTATACTCCTTTTTTTCAAATCTTTAAACAAATCAAATTATCTCAAGTATTGTGCTGGTAAAGAGTTTTTGGAGTTTATTCACACTTACTTGAGTTGTAAATTGTGATATATGTAGATGACGGATATACGAAACTCCAGAAATCCAAATGATTTATTTCTTGTATCAGGGTTTTTCTAATAAAAGTTTTCCTTGTCTCGGTTCTAGTTTTCATGGTGGATTATGTGGTTTTAGATTGTCAATCCGGAAGAGCTCTCTAACCTGGGATGCCTATCGAACAAGCAATAACATTACATTTGAATCATTTCTGTGTATGATGTGGATCCCAACTGGCATCGGAATTCAAAACCAGAAGCAAATTTCTTATCTTTCTATGAGAGGAACTGTCATTTAAGTACCCAACGAACACTTTAGAAGAGTCCGGAAGACTTCGGGATTGCCAATCGAAAACGACATTAGAGTGTGTGTCATATAAAGATGTTTTTCTTATAAAAGATGTTTTTATAACCGTGAATTACTTTACTCCGCAAGAAAATGGTAAGAATGGTGAAGGCGTGCACACCAGCACATCTACGTGAAATTCATTTAAAACGAAGGCGTAATCATCTGGCCCGCTTAATAGATTATAAGAACTAGAGAACCTCCGTCCAGATCGCAGATCAATTCGACCAAATTATTCGGAAATTTATTTTACCTTAAACTGCCCCTTCTACATGTATTATAATTTTTACGTATGCAAGAAGAACAAAAATTTGAAATCATTAACAAGCGTCTGGCATCATTTGAAAACACGTAGGAAATGTATAGGAATTTTAAGAACTTTTCGGACCTATGCCATTGTAAATTTATTTTATCCTTCCTTCCCTTGAAAGCGTACGATAACAACGTACTTGCTATTTGTTCCTATGGAGTGTATTTAACTGCAAAAAAATTGTTAAAGATATCCTGCTCCCGATTTTTATGTTGCTAACGTCATAATAACGTCATCTGATGAGCCTCATAAATAGAATATAATCTGTTACGGTGTCTTAAGTGAACACTTCACTGAAATGTCAAGACCATTGTTAAAATTAAGGTTTTAAGCAATCGATTATTCTTTACTTGATCCTTTACGGAGTTTAAAAAAATGAAATGGCAATGTTGTTTTCCATTAGTTTCACTCGAGGATTTACTCATTCTGAAAACCAAAGGAACGGCAAAATGTTTATATTGGTGGATCCAATGACAGAATAAATTACAGTGGTACATATTTATCTATTTTATACTATGTTTTCTGGAAAGTAGTAAAAACAAAAACACGAAATAATATTTGAGTTATGTTTGAATTGGTTAGTTGGTGAGGTACACTTATACCAAGTTCGGTTCGCTGTAATGCGATTTAAGAAATGTGGGTCGCTTTGTTTCGATTTAGATTTAGATAGCGACTCATTCGACAGAAATTGTTTAAAGATTGCCCATTCTTGGAGAATGCCTGTCTATCACACAATATCTTAAGCTTTGGAAAAGCGTTGGATCTTATTTGTTCAGCTATGACCGCAATTGGTGCAGCGAATTCTTTTGTATTTTTTGTTATTTTTTCTAGCCATTACGTCTGTTCTCCGGAAAGTCACTGTTCTCCGGAAAACATAAAAGGGTGATTTTGAACTATCTCGCTCAACATCTCTTTGAAAAATACGCGGGACAGTCTTTCTTGGGATCATATTGTGCTAGTGTGAGGGATTTGATAGCTATCTGGCTGCCGATGTACAGTGGCGACAAATATAATATTAACAACTATTTGTTAAGTACGTAGTAACTTCAGGATGTCTCAATTTAAGAAAAGTCTGAAAAGAAGGCTCGGGTAGGGTTTAAATAAAAAAAAATGTTATAATTGATATATAACACAAGTTTGAGGTATAATTACTTTAACCTTTGTTATCTTTCGTCGAATCAATATCAAGATACAGTTGGAATGACCAATATTTTGTTCTCTCCATTATCGAGAGTCAATTTGCATAGTCACTGTTAAAGAGCAGAATTTTCTACTTCGAATCATGGGAAAAAGCCAATAGAACTCTTTTAGAAGAGTTTTTTTTTTTTTGATACAAAAACTACTTAATACCAAAGTGTTGGCCTCCTCGCGTGTCGCTTCAGTTTTTTTTTCATTCATATGAAATTTTTGTGCGGTTAAAACATTCTCAATAAAGTAAAAACAATAAAAAAAAATGCAAGAGGTCAAGTGACAAGAGAATAAAAATTAATTTCCATTTTATCTAAATTGATTCCATGAAAAAATTAATAAGAAATGCGGTGCCGTTGACAAACAAACCGAATTAAACATTTTTTTTACGATTTAAGTAAATCATCTGTGGAGTAACTCATTTGCACGGAACCAATTAAAAAAAAGTGACATTAAATCTGTAATATATTGCCACTTTACATCTCACAAATTTATTGTTTTTAATTTTTAAGCAATTTTTTTTAACGCAAAAATATTGAATGATGCAAGACTAAATGAAAAATATAAATGTCAAACCTTTTAGTTTTAGTTCTGTCGATATCTATTGCTACCGAAATATAATTAATTTTGAAGGTCAATCTAATAGCTCCTTTATTTGAAATAAACTTTGTTCATATTTTTATTATATCATCGCTTTTTCTAGATTGCAAATAAAAGACTTTCCCCAGATTAAGTCTGCTCTTATTCTTTAATTTCATGGCAGTTTTAAGTTTCCAGAGTCAGATCGTGCGATCTGGTGATATTTCTACGATGTATTCGAACTAGATCAGCATTTTGTTTGCATGTTTCCGAGCATTAAAGTACACCAATAGACTAGGAGTTGATTTTTGCAAAAGATGATCGCTGCTGTTTTATAAATTTTATCGCTCTTAAGTTGTATTGTTAGTATGCGCACCTTGTTCCCCTAGCGACATAGATTTTTGCAACATAAAACAACATGTATATATATCAGTGCCACCATGAATAAAAGATTTTTCCCTCTTGATGACATGACCAAAAATTAATAGTTGCTCCGCGGACGGCCTCCACTGCAAATCATATTGTTGCCCATATCCCATATGTGCCATTTGCACTTTGGTAATTTGTTACCAAAAAGGGTTATTTTTTTTTCACTCAGACTGGCTTTTTTAACCCTTTCGTGACTGACAAAAATTAAATATATATACATATATTCCCACGATTTTGGTAGAGACTTTAAAATATGCAAATGGCATTCTCTTAATAATTCAGATAATATCGAAATTATTCTGTAATATTTTCATATATTTCCAAGTTTGCCCTCGGATTTCGTAGACAAGATCAATGCGTACTGTATTATTTCTGATGTTATGTTTTGGTAAAATACAAAATCGTGGATGTGCAAATTTTCAGCTTTCGAGTTTAATAGATTCGTTAAAAATATTTCGATACTCCATTATGCTATCCCGGGGTTGTGAATGTACGGAGAGCTACATTATTTTACATTATGAATTATTGGAATATTAAATTATGTATTTTGCATTTTTCGATAGAAAAGAATTCTCTAGTAGGTTGAGAGAGAGAGTTGAGTTTTAACGTTACCGTAATTGTTGCAGTTTGAACCAGGGTAAGCAATCAATGTTGGTGGCCATGATAACATTTCAGTCCCCAGCTCTTTAAGCAGAGCTAAGTTGGATGCATTGTGTCCTCTTTCCAATTCAACTGCCGATCCATTCCACTTGCGTCCGTTCTTTCAAAGTTTGTAGAAAATGAAATATTTTGAAATAAGAAAGCTCTAATATAGCTGTCGTAGCAAAAGGTCCACTGTCTTACTGAAAAGTGTGTCCAATTAGCTGAAACAAAGATTGTTGCACTTAATATTTCACGGCTGTCAAGCTATCTTGGATGACTTAAAATCTAGTATTCACCATATAAATGCTGGTGTCCTCTAAGGGTCCCTGTAATTTGTAATCCAATTCACTCCATCTGTTTCCCATATTTCTTTCAAAATGATTGATCTTGCTCTTCGGGGGTGCAAATGGAATGGCAAAAAATGCCAAACTCATTAAACTGTGACCTTGACAGCAGACCTTGTAGAATTTAATGCTTCCAAAACAAAATGCTGTTCATTAAAGCGAAACCTGAATATAAAGTTTTTTTTTGAGATTGGCAGCACTGGTTAGTAATGGCGTCCAAACGTCATCTGTCAAAATGAAAAGTTTTTAGTGTACTCTGGCATTTAATCATGGAAAGACCGATGCATCCCGAAAAAACGACAGTTTGATGTGGGTTAATTGATTGACATGTGGTTTCATCAAGACGCTGCCACATGCCACACAGCTCGTGAAACAATGGATTATTTCTTGTGGGGTTATGTAAAGAAAATTGGACCATTTGAAATGGAGCCGCGGACAACATTTACACGAAGTTGTATTTTGAACCTAAATGGCAAAGTCCAATTACAACAAAAATGGTGAATATTTGTTTCAAATTTGAGTGTTTTATTCGATTTTACATAAAACTATGCTTATGTGTGTTAATGACACTTTTTTCGATGTCGCAAAAAAAGCTCGGAAATGTCTTACTGGTGGAAGAATTACTGCACCCTTTCTTATTTGGCTACAATCTGCAAGGTGTTTTTCCACTTTAAACATGAGTAGAATAGTCATAGCCCCTAAAACTTCTGTGAAGTTGCGGAATTACACGAATTGCCAAAATTATGAAGCTTGTAGCATGAGGTGGGGACGCGAAAAACATAAAAAAAAAATAATACTGAGCTCCATCCCAACACAATAACCACTGTGACGCTACACCCATAAATTGTAGGTTGTGCGAATAATATTTACCTTGACTATACATATATTCGCACATGAATATGTAAACTAATTTGCATTTTTTCCCATCAATAGGATAGGATTGGATTTTCTTTTTATTTAAATTGGGGTCGTAATGTATCACCTCGACATCTTTAATATCTACGTATTGCGTTAGAAATTGTCTTAAAGTCTGCACCCAACCCAATGTCCATAAAACAATTCTAAATATAAACGTGCTATTTCATTTGCACGCTCCCATTTTTACACTGATTAGTTATACGAAAAATATTCCCGGTATTTGTAAACAAAAAATTTTATTTTATTTGTTGGTAGATTAACTTGTACTCACTCACAGAGTTTGTTAAATTTCAATCAACTCGTTCGTCGACCTGTTGTAATCATGAGTAACCTTTGAAGCACAAAGCAATACATCAACCCGATTAAATAATATTGAATTTAAATACTTAATCGATAAACCCACAAGGTTTGTGCATACTTTCGAATAAGTGTCTGCATATTACCTAACAACAATTTGATACCTGTAAGACCTGAGCATCGACACCGTTCAGAAGCAGCAGCAGTAACAATTATCAACCACAAGACTTGTCGTCGATGACAGACTTAAAAGAGGAGAAACAAAAAAGAAGCAAAAACTGGTTTCATTGAGAAAACTCAACGAAAAGTTTAATGATTATTGCTTGCGAACGTCCCCCCAGCCCAACAGCCCCGGCCCGCCTAATCTATGACTATGGCCACCGCTTGTCGAGCAAGATAATTTTTGCTTCGAAATATTTTTATCTGGTTCTTGTTGGTTGTTGGTTGTGTCTCTGCGTCTATTTATATTTCTTTTTGTAATTAAAAATAAATAACATAACAACAACGAGCTGCGCTCAGCGCCAGAGAAAGGGAATCGACATTTTACGGCTGGCAACTTTCTGACCCAGTTATCTCATTTATGGAGCTCCATTTAGGTAAACGACCTTTTTGTGTGTTTTTTTGTTTTTTTTTTTTTTCAATTTAAATCATGACCGGCGTTCTATGTTATCGCACGTTACTCTAGCGAGATAACAATGTGTCCTATCTCGCAATGAGTCGTGGAATATTCAATCAAATAATTTCCATATTCAGTGTTGATTGGAATTTAATTGGTTTTTAGTGCATCAAGAGAGATAAAAGAAGGGAGTGAGCTCTGGCTATGGACAGAATAAAGAGTGTGTCATGGAAATTGGAAAAGGACCATTATTAAACTGTGAAGTCATATGTATATGCATGGCAGTGACGGTATTTTTAGTAGACTTAAAAATGCAGTGTACCACAGTAAAATATTTCGTTCTGGTGGGGTGAGATCAGATAATTTTCCTTTTTTCCAATGGGGTTTTTTTTGTGTCTAATTGAAGTTATTTTTGCACGGCGAACGATTTGACTTGGTGGTTGGTCATATCATATTGATTTGAATGGTCAAATTGTGTGATGGTTAACGCATGGTAAAACGTGTGTCAGTGTTACCTCTAATTGCAGTGTCTTTACTATGTCCTATTTCGAATTTGCATATGCAGGATGTTTGATAATTTGGCAAATGATTTCTAAGAAAAAAGTCATTCTACAGTCGTTCTGAGCATCGAAAGAAAAGGTTATCTTTCACGAAAGTAGGTGTATCCTTAAGTCCTCGGTAACTATTAATTTTTCTAAATACTTTTAAATGCATACAGGAAAATGTATTCCCGTAAAAAAAATGATGTCACTTAAGGCCAAGTCAGGAATGGGAGAAGTTTGAATCATTGACATGGCCATACAAAATTGAAAATTCAATAAAGAGTCCGCCATTTAACGTTTTTTTTTTTCAACTAGTGCTTATTTCGCGAATGGTAACACTTAGCTCATGTCTGATTTGTCAGACAATTAGTTTTATCCTGCTGCTGAACTAATATGGTTGTGTATAAGCTTAAACAACGAACAACAACAACTTGAACAACAACAAGGAGTGGCCGTTACAGTCAATGGCGATCGTTATCGGGCCATGATGAACGAATTTTTGTTCACAAAAATTGAAGAGGAGGATATTGGCAACATTTGGTTTCAACAGGACGGCGCTACGTGCCACACAGCCGAAGCTACACTCGATGTTTTGCGCCCTGTTTAAAAAAAAAAGTTATTTGGCGGACCCTATATAACGTTGGTTTTGTGTTCTAAGCGCAACGTGTTACAGTTTTTTTTAATATATTTCGGCGCATGCCATAATTAGGTTAAACATCATGGCGCTGAGTATAGTTGGGGTAATTTTGTGGGAATTATGCCATGCAGCGTAGAATTTTTTTTACAAAATCAATTCCCAGGTGATGTATTAAGTTCAAAAAGAATTAATTTTTAAGACAAGACGCATTTCAACACATTCACGAAAGCGATGTTGGTTGCTACAGATAGTAGATCAACTTTGAATGGGTTTAAAAACTACACATTTCTCTAATGTTTCTTATGCTTATCTTTTAGCACTATCACATTGAGACTTAAACATGGCCCTAACCACAAAACTCGTCACAAACTAGCATTGTTAAATTTGTCCTAATAATGCAGCAGCGAAGAAACGGCCCATACAGGACCTAAAGCCTAGCTTCTCCAACCATATTGTGCACAAAGATATATTTTGACACGAATTGAGGGACCTACAGATTTATGCCGATTGCGAAATGGAATTAATTTTTGAGAAGCAATTCGCTCTCATATGAATGATCCTTATCTCTTTGATGTTTGTTAGACGTTCGCAAGAGGTGGGGCAGCGAATAAAAACTTTCATGTGGTATAGGTCGGGATTTGAACCAGCGACCTCTCGCTTAGTGATCCAACGCACTTAGCCACTAAATCACTGCACCCACAAATGTGAGCTTACAATTTGAATGCTGAATTTCTGCACAATCAATTTATCTACAAAGAGATTTCTCTGTCAGATTCTCCCGGGCTTACATTCAATCTGCCTGCCGATTGTTAGAGTCGTATACATACCAAAAGTTAGATAAGAATTTCAGCGGGCCCAGAGTGACCTAGCCTTCTCACTTTCCGAGATTTTGATTAAGCTCAAATATGCATCGGAGATCTATGGTATCCTAATTGCTATCCATTAAATTGTGAGGTGGACCAGTCAAAGTAAATGACTGTCAAGCTCACTGTCGGAGTGAACACCCTGAGTCTTGTTGCACGTCCATATTCGGAAGAAGATTTTTATGACCTGAACCTCTGTTGGGTCCTTCGGTATCAATAATAAGCGCTTCCTTTGATAACTGGATTTTCTATGAAAAATATATTCGATCTCACGAATATTCGGTGGCAGAGATCACCATGGTTTTGCAAAGCTTCATAATGCTTAAGTGACATAACTATTGGCGACGCTTGCGGACAAGGCAAAATCAACGCGGAACATTTGCGTTTATGAAGGTGCATTCACCGTCCTAACATATCGTCTGCCGCCTGTATCTGCCTCTATCGCCCTGCTCTCCGGGCTTTGGTCAATGGGTGTCAACGTGGTGAGTACTGGACACCTTATTACTTTTGTGCCTGGAAGTGATAAGGTGTCCCTCGACTTTATGAAAGGGTATAGAAAATTAGAAAAAAAGGAACCCATGTCTGAAAGTACAATGGAGAAATTTCTGAGTCGCAGTGCTTCAGCGTATTATACAAAATTTCCCACAAAATTACATTTAATAGACATGAATATTTTCAAGCCGAAAAAAAAAGGAAAAACTTGCGAGAATGCAACATAAGAGTCAAGTTACTTCTTTGTAGCAACGTATCAACGACATATCAGCGTCGACACACAAAAAACAATGCAAACATCGTTCAAAGCCACAAATAAATGCCACAATATTTATTTCTCTCTTGCTGCAAGACTTGTTATTGTAAGTGCTATCGCACAAAGTTCATACATGCAATAAATCTGCCTCCCAAACTCGTCGGGTAAACAAAAGTGACTCACTACTTGCTATCAATCTTTCAAAATAAAGACAACTGCTTTCAGAATGTGAAATATTCAGAATATTAAATTCCTCTTATAATGAGACTTTGTGTGTGTGTAATTTCAATGTAACTCCTATGCAAAAGCAATGTGATGACGGCGATGAATCACTGATAAAAACCCACAAAAGGAAACCCCCGTTCTAAGAAAATATGATGACAGACATGGAAGTGCTGTCTATTGGGAAATCGCAACAAATGTAATTATATATGATACATACTCCTGCAAATTAGGAAGAATTGAACCTGTGAATTGTTCTTCTGTAGTCGTAATTATTTATGTAAAAAATAATTAAGTCTTGATGGTTTATTACATAAAAATCTCGGTAACCATTCATCTTTTCACAAGGAATTTTGAAATCCCTTTACATAAAATGCATAAATTTCACTCCTTGGAACACGAAATTTGATTCGCCAGAAGTATTACAATTTGAAGTGTTTTAATTGTTCTCAAAACCTGCATTTTGTCACTCAAGCTCTTATTGCCCAACGTCAAAGAATTATAACAAAATGTAAAGAATTGTTACAAAAATAAAGGAGGATATGATGGCTATAATTAGCGTAATTTTTAGCGTGTGTTGCGTCTTCTTTTTTGATTGATAGTAGGAGAGAGTACAGGTGGAAGGTGACCATGATGACACATTGTTTCCGCGAAATGCCAAAAGTCTTTCCAAAAATCAAATATTTTTTTAATTATTTTTCTTATATGATTTATAATATAGCACATTGATTTTTAAGGAGCAAACAAAATCATTTTCTGATGTGATTACTTAACAACGCCAACGGAGTGTATCAGAATTCTTGACTAAATAAGAAATTCATAAAATGCTTTACTTAAAAAGCAGTCTAAACTTAAAAAACTAATAACGCTTTCCATTGGACTTTAGAGAAACTGCTTTGAAAATTCATATTTTTCAGCACCAATAAATTGACATGGCAAGTTTTAAAAAAACATAAGGAAAGGCTACAGTCCGCTTGGGGCGAACAGTATGATACCCTATCCTTATCCCTATAGGGATACCCCAAAGAAAAAAAGCCTTAGGAAGATGATGGATAGCATTTTATTTCATTCTATGAAATTTATCGAAAAAAAAAATATTTTTTTTTAAAAACGCCCCCAAAAAGTGGGCGTGGCCAAAAACTTTGTATGGGCGATATATTGAGAAAAATATTGGCTTAATATATTGTTAAACATTTTTCTTCGATTTCTATGAAAATTTTCGAAGAAAACAGCATTTTAGGGAAAAACGCCCACAAAAAGTAGGCGTGGCAAAAAACTTTATATGACAAATAAATAAAGATGGGCAGTACCTACATATCTTGTGAAGGTTGTAAAACTTTATCTCTCTAACTTAAGCCTTAAAACGGTTTTTTCCAAATTGTGTGCGTGGCAGTGGGCGTATTTTGAAAATTCTAACACTTTACCATTTCGGAACCCTAGGGAGTATATGTTCCAAATTTCAGCTTCCTAGCATAAATTTAAAGGCCTTAAAAGTTGATACGGACGGACGGACATTGCTAAATAGTCTTAGATTTTGGTCCTGATCATAAATATATATTCTTTTAGGGGTCTGCGACGAATATTAAGGAGTGTTACAAACTATTTGTCAAAATTAATATGCCCTTAGGATAGGGTATAAAAATTGACTAACGCCAAGGCGTTTGACATTTCACGCGTCCCTTTTAGCTGGCATTTCGAAGTGTTGTTGTTTGTGACAGCTTTGATGAATATTCCAGAATGCAATTCTTTATGGCAATATACAAAATTTATTAGCGAATTATTCTTCCTGTGTTCGATGTAATCTTATGTGGTTTTCCATTGCAATTCCAGACATTATTTTTCTACTATTAATTTCACTTGGTTCTTCCCAAACAGCTTTTCCGACTAAAGTAGTAAGGAGTTCATCTTTGAAAAAGATTAACTATTTTTATTTGCTTGAAAAGAATTATATTTAATAAATATCATCATCAGAACTAAACATCTCCGAAAAATGTAAATACCAAAATGACACGAGATAAATGTCAAACGTTTTGGTGTTAGTGCGAGTATATTTGTTAATCTTGGGTCTGGTTTAAGACTCGAAGAAACTGGTTTGAATGCATAATAATAAATCTATTTTTCTGGGTTGGGAGCAGCAAAAATTGGTCTAAACGTTTGAAAACCCAACTTTCGTGTCCAATGGAAAGCCACATAAGTGTTTTGAAATAAAACTCAACACAATAGTGTTGCTGGGATATTTGCAGCAATTATTTAAAAAGGATATTTTTTTTATTTTGTAGCTTATCAATTCTTACACACATTCTCATATTTAGTAAATGCGCATTGCCATAGTAACATAAATTGAGAAATTTGCATTACAATCGTTTGTGTAACCTAACCTATTTAAAGGCTCTCAGTAATAATGTCTAAAATTAAAACCCTTTTAAAGGAACAATTGAAAAATGTTTACCATTGCCTGTCAAAGTAGGGACAGATTCAATACGACGCTTCTTTCGTTGGA
Source organism: Ferdinandea cuprea (assembly GCA_963576555.1). Taxonomy (NCBI): domain Eukaryota; kingdom Metazoa; phylum Arthropoda; class Insecta; order Diptera; family Syrphidae; genus Ferdinandea; species Ferdinandea cuprea. Next base: position 64,501,615 of record OY754958.1, read on the forward strand.
ATACGTGAACGTAATTTAAAGTAATTTATTTTACATCTACGACTATCCTAATTTACATCTAGCAATGAGCGGACTTAAATCTATGCTAACAACTATTGTATTTTATTAAACCTCAGAATTTACTCCTTTTTTCTGCTTAATATTATTTGTTGATGAAATAAGTAAAATAAAGAGAAAACAAGTTTTTAACACAACTTTAGGTTTCGTTTCTATAGTTTCGTGGCAAGTAATAGCTCCAAAATGCCAGTTGATTTTGCGGCGCAAACGATGTTCATTCGGCCTTAATTGTTGCACGATCGGGATCTTCAAACTAAGATCTTTTCTTCTTCAACACGGATTTCCTGAACGGATTCAATATGCCTTTTTTAAAAATTTGTTAGTTTTTGACAATGAGGCACATTGTATTTCAAGCTTGATCCTGAGGTGTTGTCAAAACTGCGTTTAAGACTATAGTTGTGGCCAGATCATACATCACATACAATGTATGATTTTCACTGTAAGGAGAAGGTAAATACAAAATATAGCAAAGATCACATGTAACGTCATCAGTGTCCCTGGTCCTTATTCCTCAAACAATTTGTTCATTTTGTTTTGTTGAGGTTTGAGAAGACTAGCAAATGAATTGTGCGAAATGTATTGGTCTCCTCAATATTGAATTGAGTTGAATTGAGGTGAAAGGTTGTATTGAATGAAGTAGAAAAACATGCGAATGCGAGTTGAGGTGGTACCTATATTCAGGCATAATCTAGTTTCATTTGTCGAGGGTATGGTTGAATTGAAAGAGACCCGGTTTTTTTTACATATATGTTGCGAATTTTTTTTTTTTTTTTTTATAATGTACGCGCACTAAAGGGACTTTGGATACCCTTATAATGAAGTGACACAGTGCGGGCATTAGGGAAATGAAGGATTAGAGAAAGGGAGAAACAGATGCACGTTGGTTTTAAATGTTTGTAAATTATAATGCAAAGGAAAAACAGAGCGTGGTAGAGCATTCCACATTCGTATTGTACGGTTGAGAAAGGAATCTTTATATTTCACAGTACGTCCGAAAACAGGCATAAGGGTAAACTGACGTGCATTCCTCGCAAGGCGAGTATTGCAGTTGAATTGCTGTGGGGGTGGAATGCAACTGGCTATTTCATTTGAGCACTTGTTGTGGAAATACCGATAAAACAATGACAAGCGGGAGACATTACGGCGATGACTAAGAGAGTCAAGTGATTTCGCGATGTCTCGATCGCCAATAAGTTTTACCGCATGTTTTTGGATCCTGTCAAGTAGCTCCAAATATGTTATTGGTGCACCAGACCAGATATGAGCGTCGTACTCAAGTTTTGGGCGAATAAACGCCTTGTAGATTCTACCCAGATCAGAAGGGGTTTAGTAAGCCTAGACATTTCGCAGCGTTCTTGGCGACATCAAATATGTGGTCATTCCAACGAAGGTTGTCATTAACACACATACCGAGAATGGAAAGTCTTTCGGTTTCAGCGATGCAAGTGCCATTCATGGATAATGGCAGAGAATTAGGGGTTCGCTTCAATGACAGCAGACAGCATTGCGTTTTGGAAGCATTTAATTCCACTCTGTTGGCTTTACCCCATTTAAGTATGCTGTCAAGATCGGAATTCAATGAGCTTAACATACGTCGCCGTTCCAGTTCAACGACCGAAGATGAGGGGCGTTGCCCAGGAAACGAATATGTAAAGCTGAGGGTACTGTCATCAGCAAAGGAATGGATTGGATTAGAAGTGACTGATAAAAATGAGAAAGAGAGTCGGAGACAAAACAGAGCCTTGAGGGACACCAGCATTTATTTGGTGAGTTGCAGACTTGAAACCGTCCAAAACAACTTGTATTGAACGGTCCGAAAGGTAATTTCTAATCCATTCAATAAAGGTAACATCGATCCCAAATGCACGCATTTTCGACAAGAGAGCTTGATGCCAAACTCTGTCAAATGCCTTTGAAATATCAAGCGCAACGACCTTGCTTTCACCACCATGGTGAATAGATTGGTTCCACTTTTCGGTTAGATATGTCATCAAATCACCAGTGGATCTGTTGCTGCGAAAACCGTACTGCCGGTCATTAAGAAGTTTTCGGGATTCGAGATATTTCATAAGCTGACGATTTATCAGCGTTTCCATGACCTTGGAAAGAAGGGACGTAAGTGCAATTGGTCGGTAAGAGGAGGGAGAGGATGATAGATTCGCCTTTTTTTGGGACGGGCTGGACAAATGCTGTTTTCCATCTTCTCGCAAAGAGACCTGAAGAATAGGACAGATAGAAAAGCTTACGCATTGGTTTTGCCAGCGTGGAAGAACACCTCTTCAGAACGATAGGGGGAATACCATTTGGGCCAGCGGATTTGTGAATGTTGAGATCCTGAAGTACTCTTGCCACAATTACCACCATCTTTCCTTTTTGACATCATCGCTCGTTATCTGAAACAGGAAATGACATGTAAATGGAGTCGCAAATATTTATTCTTTCGCGGTCAATGCCAGCCACAAGGTCCATAAGCTTGCTCATGAAATCGCTTTGCAAAGTACACTTAACTGAAATTACGCTAGCAACCGTATTTTGCAAGGGGGAATAAGAATTTTTGACATTAAAAAATAATAGACTGATAAGAAATTTCCAATTGATAGGTATAGGAGTCATGCTTTTTGACAAATTTTTAAAATTAATACAACATAATCTGGAACCATACAATGTTTCTAATGAAATCTGTGACACAGAAATTTTAATGTATGTGATGTATGATCTGTGAAACAGGCCCCTGCGATCCGCTAACTTACAATGTATGATTGATTTCTCAATTTGCACTTATAACAATTTGAAATGTGGAAAAGTGAAAGGCCCCCTCTTGATAGATATTACTATAACGACTTGTATTTGCTTAAACGTGCCAAAAATATTAAGGGTAAACATGACATGAAACGTGCTAAGTGTTTGTAACTTTGTAACATTTCGAAACATGAAACACGCATTTCTAAAAACTGCTTGCGTAAATAAGGGTTTAATACCCCAATCAGCATAATTCTTTTGCGACGTTGCATAATAAGGGCTTTACTATTTTGAAACATATGTATATGCATCTTGCAATGCTCATGATTTGCATGTAAAATGTTCTAAATAATTTTCAAGTCAACAGAAAGTCTCATAATACTGGAAACATTGTACAAGGAATACATAGACTCTAAATCCACATTTTTTTTACGAAACTTTTGCTTGCAAACATGATTGACATCTGATTTTCACAATAAAAACGCAAGTAAATATATATACTCGTCGTACACATGTTTTGTTATTTCTCTTTAATAATGCAAATACTGGTCGAGCTACCTTGCACATACGTAATTTCCATGAAGGCACTATCTGTTCCGCAATACCAAACTTATGAAATTCAATTGAACAAAACGCGATATACCATTCCAATGGGTGACACGTTCGTTCTGCATTCAATCACGATAATAATGTTTTCCCATACACAATACTTTGTTTCTGTTTGTGTCAAATGTGGACACAAAACCAAAACCAAAAAAAAAAATCCACATTTTCCATGAATCTCAAAAGCCACATATTGCAAAGCAAATACGCAAACAAAACTCCAACAACAATATGAATTTACTAAAATAAAAACAGCACAACACCTAGACTAGCCTCTTTGGTCAACTCGAACGATTGATTTAAGTTCTGTGTTATTTTTATTGCATAAATATTTATGGAAAATATATATTTCAGTTTAAATGTGTGTGTGTGTGCACAAACATATTGGGTTTGGTATTTTAGCTATTTCTATTCCCTCGCATGTCTCATCGTTTGAAGTGATAACCATTGTCAATATTTTATCTGTATCCGTATAGCTTGAGTTTAAGTTGTTTTTGAATATATGTAGCTAAGGAGGAAGGCGAGAAATAGATTTCGACAAACATCTGGTGATGTATATTTTAAAATCGATTTGGAAAATGATATATGTTTGATTTCTTGAGATACTCGTACTCATAATTGATGTGGGACGACCAATGATGTCGATGAAATGATTTCAAATTATGTATCTCGTTCTGTGTCGTCTGTTAATTGGCCTCCGGATAAGGTGATCAGAGTTGAAATTTGCATTTCGTAATGGTCAGCGCTGAGTATTGGATTATACATTTTGAATTTAAATCGTCTGCAAAGGAGATATTAAAGGGAAGAAGCTTTTTTCAATGAATAGAGTTACTAATTGACTTGCGATGATTGTTTCGTATTGGAGATATTGTGGTCACAAGTTCTGGGCGTGTTGATTGCTTGATTGTCAGAAGCTATCTCCGTCGATTGTAAAATGTAGGTGACCTGCCATAAATAAAGTTAACCGCAGAATAAGTTGGGTTTCTATGAAAACAGAAACCGTTGCCAATTTAGTAAGAGTGTTTTTCAATGAAATGATATTTTACAGAAACCTTAATAACTAAATAAAGTTATTTATTTATAAGACTTGACTGAAATGTATTTTGTGTTACAGAGGTCAGGCATCGATTAACTTTAAGTTTATTATAAATACCTACACGACGGAACTGCATTGCAGTTAACTAACTTGAGAACACTTTTCATATATAGTAATTTCTTTAGGGCGTAAAGTTTAGAGTAATGTGTTTGGTTTTCAAGTTCAAATAACAGAAAACGAAACTAGCTAAAGATATGTTTTTAACTTGAAGCTGAAAAAAGAAGAAGAAAGGAAAATGGAAATAAAACTCAAACCTAACTTTTGGAATTGAGGAAAGTAATTGCATATTTGAAATGTCCTAGAAGTCATACGGTAAGTGTGCGAGAACCTAGCTAGAGCTAAAGCCCGCCAACTAAAAACATCTGGACTCGTTCTGTGTACTATGTTCTGTGCTCCACATTTCTTGGTAATGTCTATAGAATTGTTCTGTGCACAACTGTTTGCATTATATTCGACATCCAATTAATGGGCATGACACCTAAGTACAGGGTCCGCCATCTAACGTTTTTTTTTTTTTAAACTAGTGCTTATTTCGGGAATGGTAACACTTAGCTCATGTCTGATTTGACAGATAATTAGTTTTATCCTTCCGCTGAACGAATATGGTTGTATATACACTTGAACAACGCTGGGAAACGCTGGCCTGCGATCGACTTAGAGAAGATGCCGATTTTGCCAAAAAAAATCATCTTTTCAGATGAAGCTCATTTTGATCTTGGCGGGTATGTAAACAAGCAAAATTGTCGCATTTGGGGCACATACCGCACGCATACATTGCAAAGCCGATATAGCCAAAACGAGTCACTGTTTGGTGCGGATTTTGGTCCAGAGGCATAATTGGGCCATTTTTCTTCGAAAATGAGCAAGAAGTAGCGGTTACATATTGGCCATGTTGAACGAATTTTTGTTCACAAAAATTGAGGAGGAGGATATTGGCAACATTTGGTTTCAACAGGACGGCGCTACGTGCCACACAGCCGAAGCTACACTCGATGTTTTGCGCCCTGTTTTTGAAGATCGCATTACCAGCCGCAGAGCTGATGTCGTCTGGACACCCTTGGACTATTATTTGTGGGGTGCCGTAAAAGATAAGTGTTACGCCGACATGCCAGAGACAATTGACGCTTTAAAGGACAATATTCGTGAAGCCATTGGTGAAATACAGCTGCACACAATCGATAATGGGGTTAAAAAATTGGACCGATCGTGTAGGCTACTGCATGGCCAGCCGAGGCAGCCATTTGAATGAAATTATTTTCCATTACTAACCGGAAGGATTGTACTTTCGAAAAAAAAAGAAATTTGAGAAAATATTTAGTAGTTTTTTTTTAAAGCTTTTTCAAAAAAAAAAAGTTATTTGGCGGACCCTTTATTTTGCCATGAAGTATATGGATATAGAAAGGGAAGTCTGACGGTTGATATTATGGGTTTGGTGATTGAAAGCATTAGAACAGTTCTTCTTGGATTAACGCCCAAACCACACATATAGATCGTTCCTCAAGCTCAGACCTTACAGAAGACGTTAATTTTGTTATTTCGTTGCCTAATCTAGCATGAATGAACCTTGTTTTGAGCATTCTTACTAAATCCTATGCACCCTGCTTGATCAGAAATAGATGGATACCTGTTTTTGATTTTTTTTTAAATTGGGTGAGGAAGTTTTGCTAGCATTTTAACATCGAGTTGTTTCCTATTCTCGATAGTTTGTTTTCTTATCTTGATGCTTTGGTGGATATATTGAAATGGGTAACGTATTAGTCCAAATAAAATAGAGTATCTGTACTGTCCATTCGCTGATCCACTCCAACCTTTTCCAGATATTTTAAAGGAAAAAGTTGAAATCTTTAATAGCTTGTGGACAAAAAATGTTCGGTTAGAAACATGTCACTTATCGAGAGGTAAAGGGTGCTGTTTTAAGCCTTGGATGCAATATTATTAAATAGCCATTTATTTGCATTCAATCGAGAGAACCCATTCGGCAACTAGTTTTCAATCTAATAAGTGGTTGATTTTTGGACGTATGCTCTTAATAAGACAAATAATGTTGGCCCCCAATGCGTCGATTGCTGTTAGTTTGGCAGTTTGGCAACGTAGACTACCGACTTGACGCAACCCCAAAGAAAATAATCAAGCAGCGTCAAATAAAAATATCTGGGGAGGTCAATTTACAGGCTCATTACGCGAGATCTATGAGAGTTTTTAGAATGTTTCCTTTAAGTTCAAGTTGTTTCAATTCAATCGGAGAACGAAAATGTCATTAATCATGTCTCTTTAATGAATACCGTTAACCATAACACCTAACCTAATTTCTTTTTTAAAGGTCCAAACGGATTTAACAAAGTGTCGTTTATCTCAAGTGGATTATCTTCGCTCCCAATTCGACATTTTTGATCTCTGTTTGGCACACAGAATTACAATGTGGGGGGCTCTAGGAAATAAAGCCCCAGGAAATAAAATCCCAAAATAAAAATGAAATGAGGCCCCAAAAATAAAAACGCGAAAAAACAACAACTTTTTTTTTAAAAAAAAATTGGGGTTTTAGTTCATTTTTTTGGGGTCTTATTATTTCATTTTTGTATTTGAATACTTTTTTATTTGAGTTCATTTCTATGTAATACTTTCACAAGGCATCTGTCGGTTCAATGACTACTGCGAAGTACGGGTAGTAACTAAATTTTCTAAAACTTGGTTATTTATAAGTGTAAATAGTTTGCAATTTGGAAATTAGATTGACAGCTATAACTGAACTGTCCAAAGTTAGTACTATAGGCTATAAAAAAAATTCATTGAACACGCACGCCTCAGTAGCTAATCTATTCCGACTAACTGTCAGTTCTGATTAATTTCCTAAAAGCATATCGATGTCTTCTACTTAAAAACCTCCGCCAAGCATTAACACGTTGAAAACAGAGATGCTTTTCGACATTAATTCTTTCATATTTTTTGATAGGTTGCCAAATGAGGGGCTAATTGTTCCTCTAAGTGAAAAACACTGTATTATTAGGTACTGAATCAACTTAGAGGCGATTAAATTGTCTTAGTGCTTGTATTGTAAGCATGTAAGAATTGCTAATTGGAGGAAGATATACTCTTTTTGTGAAATTTCCATTATGTACGGCTTAATTGAATAACTTTTGAAAATACTTTCCTAACGACTAAATGATTGAATGTTTAATTAAGTAAATTCAGACAGTAAGGAAGCATTGTCCTAATTTTCCTTGCGTGCAGCACGCACTTTGGTGAACTATTTCCGTACATTTTTCATAACTTACCTTGGGGAGTCAGTCTTTCTACTACTACAATGATTCTCCTTATTTGGTTTGCAGTCGTTTTGTTCGAATTACTTTACCTTAAGGGTGTGTTTTGTTTCAATTTAGGAATTCATTTTTCAAGATGTTTAGACACAACAGTTTTACCTTAAAAATTTAAAATGGACGTAAAGGGTGATCCATTTCGAGGTTCCCTACTTTTTTAAAGAAAAAAACACAGAAAATTCAAATTTAATGGAGAATGTTTATTATCATTTGAAAGAACATTCTTTGGCATTTATTTTTTGAAGATTATGTCTATCAAATGTTGGCCGATCACTCGTTCGAGCATTTCGACTGGTAACTGGCGAATGACACGCGTGATGTTTTCCTCCAAGGCCTGAATCGAAGCGGGTTTGTCGGCATAAGCTTTTGACTTTACATATCCCCACAGGAAAAAGTCTAACGGTGTGATATCACACGATCTTGGTGGCCAATCGACCGGCCCAAAACGTGAAATTATGTGCTCACCGAAATGTTCTCTCAATAAGTCCATTGATTGATGCGATGTGTGGGAAGTTGCGCCGTCTTGCTGAAACCAAATGCCGCCGAGATCACGAGCTTCAATTTCAGGCATCAAATAGTCGGTTATCATGGCACGATAACGGTCGCCATTGACGGTTACGTTCGCACCGGCATAATTTTTAAAGAAATATGGAGCGATGATTCCACCGGCCCACAAACCACACCAAACCGTTGTTCTCTTCAGGTTGCTCTTCGTCCCAAATGCGGCAATTTTGTTTGTTTACATACCCATTGAGCCAGAAATGGGCCTCATCGCTAAACAAAATTTGCCTCGAAAACGTCGGATCTTCTTGGAACTTTTCAGGAGCCCATAGAGCGAAGCGATGTCGCTTGGGAAGGTCAAGCGGCTTCATTTTCCGCTATATTTTCTTCACAGCGTGCTGGACGTGGTCTATTCGGTCGAATATCGTTTCCAATAATGAATGCTGGGTCTCAAAATGGGTGATGGTGTTGCGAATAGTACGCTCAGTAGGCCGATTATGTTGACCATAAGTTGAGCGAAGTGCACGAAACACATTCCTCACAGAACCTGAGTTCTCATAATAAAGTTGAACAATTTGTAAACGTTGTTCACGCGTAAGTCTTTCCATTATGAAATGCCAAACAATACTAAACAAAAATAACATGACAGCATGACACGACTCACACGTGATCTGTCAAAAAAGGCTATTGAAAAAAGTATCTCTACTTGGATCACCCGTTATGTACAACGGGAAAACACTACACTATAATTTATATAATTTAAAACCGACGTACTGTGTACGTCATTGATTCCCCATTGCGTTACTATCTATGTATGTTCTTCAATTAAAAGGGTGCTAAAGCCGCCCCCATTGGAAATTATCAATAAAAAAAGTGATGAGTTCATATTCTCGCCAGTCCAGTAAACAGCTTCCTTTTAACGTTTTCTTCTTGAGAAAAGTCGCGAATACGTGCTTTGGGATGTAGCCTTTTTGCACGTCTCTAAGACCCTTGCATTTCTCTGGAAATTGTCGCACCTTCTAATTTTATGTGCGATTTCGTACAGCTGTTGCGGCTAAAGGAGGATTCGTCGACTCCCTCCTGAGAATACCCGATTGGAGACTAACTTGCCAAGTCATTTGTATTCCCCCACAAAAAGAAAAACAAGTGAGAAAAATGTCTTCTTTAATTATATAATCCACTCAGTTTCGTCGAGCACAAGCAATAAATGGTCGGTGTCTGTCAGTACTCCAGTTATCTGTTAATGTGTATATTTTATGTGTCAACCTTTTACTCTAAAAGTCAACGAACAAAACGAAAGTGAAATTTATTCCAAAAATAAGAACAAATAAAAACCACCAATTCGATGGCAATACTCAGTGGGTGGGTGGATCGTTGACAGACAACGACCATGACGTACCACTGAAATGAGACGTCAGCCGTTTGTTTTATTTTCATTTTCATCTTTTGTAACAAATTAAGCGTGTAAAATGTTTGACCTAGGAAGCGGTCATCAACAAAAGACCTTCAGCAAAGATTTCTTATTTGCTGTCACGCAAATATTGTTTATGTTTGTCGAAAGTCCGGATATCTATTTTTGCCCACTATTAAGAGACTATTTATTATTTATCTGAAACTGTATTTGTTTTCTTTTATTCTTTATAGATATTAAACATGGAAGATGACTCAAATTGGTATCGTGCGGAGCTGGACGGCAAGGAGGGCCTAATACCCAGCAACTACATAGAAATGAAAAATCACGAGTAAGGGGCGCGCAACAATTTCTCTCCATCGAACTTAATTAAATGTATTTTTCTCGCTCTTTTATTTATTTATTTTTACTGCACGTATAGTTGGTATTATGGACGAATAACGAGAGCAGACGCAGAGAAATTACTGTCTAACAAACATGAAGGCGCTTTTCTTATCCGAATTAGTGAATCAAGTCCCGGAGATTTTTCATTATCTGTAAAGTATGTTGAATTAATCTATTGTTGGTAGTAGTCGAATAATCATTATGGCACTTGTAATCGTTTTGTTGTTTGTCCCCACATTGTAGATGTCCCGATGGTGTGCAACATTTCAAAGTTCTACGCGATGCACAAGGTAAATTCTTCCTCTGGGTGGTTAAATTCAATTCACTAAATGAGCTAGTTGAATACCATCGATCAGCATCGGTATCACGATCACAAGATGTCAAATTAAGAGACATGGTCCCCGAAGAGGTAAGTTAAACGTGTTATTTATTTTCATGGAATTGTTTTGTACATACGTAATATGCTAATGACCATAATTTACAAGTGCATAGTTACTTGGAATTCTATTGTTAATGATCGATTAGACAGATATTGGAAATGCATTATGGATTGAAAAAATGTCGCTGTAACAAGGCAATTACTGTCTACGTTTGGAATTGTAAAACATGTTAATTTATTTGTGCCATTCCTATTTGGACTGCAAAGGAATTCAATTCAGCATTTGCTGCTATCTGCAGTACGAGATGAAGTCGTTAAACTTAAATGTGCACATGTAAAACTTGTTTGCGAAGTGAAAATAAATATATGGCGCTTTCAGCATAGTTTAGTGTAACAAGAAAATAAGCTCTTGCTACAGCGAAATAAAATGAACCTTTCGCAAGTCCCACATATATAGACTATCATAGCGTTTATGAAAACTTTTACTTCCCAGAATACGCCAAATAAAGAAAGAACTAAAGTACTTTATGTAAACATCGTTAATAAGCTGTTTACTTTATTGATTTGGTATCGGCGAAAGATAATGAAAGTATCATCTAACCATTCCATCTGCCCCTCGATTCTTTGATACGATTTTTTACTCTTTCATATTTTGTCAACCTAATTAATTTTTTTTAATCAAGGGCCTCAAATTTAAGACAACCTTTCTTTATTTTTGCTAAATCTTTTTTTCCAGACTGTTTAATCTTTTTGGTATTTTTTTTTAACGGAAACAATTTCCTTCAAAAGCCACAAACAATATATATCGCACGAGAACGAAATACACAATCAAAACATTCTGGACATCAGTGCTGAGATGAACAATGATGACATAGCTAGAAAATAACAAATTCCGCGGACCCTAGCAGTCTAGCTGACAACACACTGATCTTGTTTCTCACCAATACCCCGATGAGAACACCATAAATTTATTATCACCTCCAAGTTCATTAGATCAGTGTGTCATATCGACAAATTACTCGTACTCCAACCACAAAAATAAAGAACAAATTCCAAAGAGAACCGCATGGCAATACCAGAAAGCCAAATGAAAAGAATTAAACGATTTCTAACTACTAACTGACTGATTTAATTGAATTCCAGCAGTCAACACCAGCTTTCAACAATACTTTTTCGCACTCATACAAGCTCGTTTGCCGAAAATATGTGTGTGTTTTTCCCTATTTAGGACCGGACGCGTGTGTTCATAATAGTGTGTGATAATCTTACTCACTAGAAAAAACCTCCCTTCAAAATAATTTTATACTGCAACTAGGCTAATGCCTATCAAGTAGTTTTAATTTAAAATATTTAATCACGTTTGACAGGAAGCATCTCAGTGGACATCTTATAGTGCTAATTCAAAGGTTTTTATCCTTTGTAGTCGGCGCACAAGATTTCTCTGGCCTATAATTTCTAATACAGGGTCATTGTAATGGCCTAGAAGGAGAGTGCGTTACTTACACTACTTGCTTGTATAAAAGCAGCTTGTTTTGCATGCTGAGTTTGGAAAATCTTCCAACCAGCCAATACATTTGATTTTATCTGAATCTGTTCGGAGTCAATATAAATGGGTAGATTGCTTGAATTTCTATAACAAAATTAGTGCGTGGATTTTGTTTCGTTAAGTTCAATATGCAATGTTATTGTCCACACGCATATTTTGTCGATAGCACGTTGAAGCTTATTTGTCGCGAAATCAATCGAGTTGTCTACAGCTATAGGCCGTATCATCCGTGAACGTCGCTACGATAGTATCGGTTTCTTGCGGTATATCACGAGTGTATAAAAAAATAAAATCGGGCCAAGAACGCTCCCTTGTGGAACTCCTGCCTCGATTTCTTTAAATTCGGAGTACTCGCTGCCTTGTTTAACACGAAAGAGTCTGTCCGCTAAATAACAACTTAGGATCCTAAAAAATTGTTTTAGGAGAGCTTTTTTAAGTTTATATTGTTTTTATCCCGTATGCCATACCGCAAAGGCCTGAGAGACATCAAGAAAAAAACGCTAGAACAATTTTGGTTATTCTGCAAACCTGTTAAATCGCAGAGTGTCCTGTTCTGAATCCGAACTGGTGATCCCGTATTAGCCGGCGCTCATCGATAATTGGATGTATTCGCTTTAATATGAGTTTTAAAAATATAGTCAACATTATTGGCAAAAGTTATATATTGGTCTATATAATTTTTTTTATCATTTGGAGGTTTTCCTAGCTTAGGAACCATTTTAACTCTATCTTTCTCTGTCGGGGAACGTACAATAGCCCAATCGAAGCGTTTATGAGATAAACAAACTTGATTAGTACTTTTCTGGGCAACTCTTGAAAAATGTGTCCCGTTATTAATTCATATCCAGGAGCCTTGTTTGATTTAAGTTTCCGTATTTCATGACAAAATGCGACTAGCGATACTTGTCATATCCGGCGATGGAATAACATCTTCAACAAACGCCGTCCACCGTCAAATAGTTTAAAGGTCTCTTCGGTTTTCCGAACATATTTCGAGGCAAATAGTTGGAAGTTTTATCCGCTGTTAGCCTTTCGAGATACTTCAGGACTTTAAAAATCGTAGAGACTTCATGATTTTTAAAGTCCCGAATCTCTCTTTTATGTTTGCTGTAAAGTTTATTTAAAATTATTTAATTCTGTGGAGCACGAGATTGCTGCCATCTTTTACATAGTAATTTGGCGGCGATATTTTATCTCGCTATTTGTTGTATTTGAGTATTGGTTCACGCCGAACTTTGCAAGGCTTCGTTGAATTGATTCACTTCGTCTTCGAGTTGGTATGGTGTTCGAAGGGAAACCTTCAGATTCATTTAATTTTTATGTAGTCTTTTCTAAAGGAGTCCCAATTAGTTTTTTTTTGCTAGTCAGTCTTGGTGGATCGTCCTATTCGCGTTATCAGCCGCTAGTTATTATTAGAAATACCGGCGAATGGTCAGAAGAGGGATCAAAACTTTCTTCAATTTTGACTGAGTTTTCTGATACTCCTTTTGCGATAGAAAAAAGTCTATAAGATCTGGTGTTTTTGTCATATCCGAAGGCCATCCGAAGGTTTTACCAGACAAGTAAAAGTCGACGCCGCACTCCATACCGGCTTCAAAAAGAATTCGAACTTTTCGTTAGATACATCTGGAGCCCCAGAAGGTGTGTTATAAAGTTTTGTCCAAGTGAGTCAAATATGTTCCTAAACTATTTTTTTTTCTAACCTCGCTCGTGGAGGACATTGTTCTTGGATTCAATAAAAACCATTTTTCAATTGGTTATAAGAAATTACATTTCTTAATAGTTCCAATTCAAGTTGTTTTGCAAGGTTTCAAGTCTGGTGTCTCTCAAAGCTGCTCTTTGTCTCCGACTCGTATTTCTTTCTTTATATAAATATTTCTTAAACCATTTTTTAAGAATAAAATGAAATATTTCAATAAAACAGAAAGTAGTTTACTCTTTTATTTGAAAACCGTTAGATGGTAGTTTGTTTGAAATGATCGTCAGTGTCGAAATATACCACAACAGTTTGATAATTTTAAACGTTTACTCTTGTGTTCCTGTTTTTCTCCGTACAAATAATGGCTATTTCGTTTCATTTTATACCTTTCTACGTGCACTCGCATCGCCATTAGATTTGAACATCCACTTTATTTTGAGCTGAGGAGTTCGCTATAAAATCTTTCCTCAGTCTGCTGAGGCAAACACTTCTGCGTTCAAAACCACCAAGGATGTATTTATTCGCATTAATGATAGAAGCTCCTGTTGTGTTGCCTTATAAAGCCAATGAAACAGCGTTTAGGAAATGTATTACAAATCGTACACTTCGTTCAGTTTCAACACACTTTGTACACACGGCGTACGAGCTATGCAGCGAAGTTATACATCCAATTAACGATTGTAAAAAAATATTCAGTGCATTATTCGCTCAACATGTTGCTAAATTTTGTAAATTTTTCGTCCAACAAAGCAAGGCAGTGCGTTTGACGCGTTGTTCAACTTCGATGATTGGTTCATTCGACGAGATTATCAAGTTTTGTTCACACATGTTGTTGAATTAGGTGATAAACTTATAGTACGGGGCACGCAACATGTAAAAAATAAACATGTGAATTGCGTTCTTAAACGCGAGCAACACGGTACTTTGTGCACAACAAGTGTACAACGTTTTTAAATTGATTAAAGAATTAGACTAAGTTTATTGAACCATGTAGACACGTAGCAGTCCATTTTTAAAATTAAACCAATATTATCTAGAACGCTGACCAACGTTTTTTTAAAACAGTTTATTCCAGTGAGCAAAGCCCAAACAAACTTTAAAATGGCAAACCAAAAAAAAAAACGCTCCAATTAAATCTTCGTTATGCCACCCAAATCTACAATTTGTATGCAAATAGAAATTCTTTTCGCAGCTGTTAATATTTTATAATGGAATCATACAAATTTCATTGTTTGTTTATGCGAATAGCCACATGTTTAAACTAACTATTCGCCGTCTAATTATATTGCATCAAAACATTTCCGCCCACATTCCACGCACACATTATTTTCATGAGAACATACATACACATATATATGATGAATTTTATTTTTTATTACTTTTTAGATGCTCGTCCAAGCATTGTACGACTTTGTGCCACAAGAATCTGGTGAATTAGATTTTAGACGCGGCGACGTCATCACAGTCACGAATCGTTCCGATGACAACTGGTGGAACGGTGAAATTGGCAACAGGAAAGGCATTTTCCCAGCAACATATGTTACGCCATACCATTCATAATAGGATTCTTCACATAAACAATTGATAACAGCGCACCAACCACTACCACTTTTAGCCGACAAAGCACACACACACACACACACATTATTTATCAATACACCAGGATAGCGAATCAAGCGACGAATCCCACAACAAAGCAAAGCAACAGCAGTCATTACTTTCTGTTGTCACTGTTTCTTAACATGTTTTATGGACTGCATATTATATTTTTCTTTCAGAATATACACACACACACACAGAAAAAAAAAAAAAACTAGGAATTAAGGTTAAAAAGAAAATATTTAGTCGAAAGGAGTTTTATTTTTTGTTTTTTTGTTTTTTGTTTTAATGTTGTTGCCCTGTCGTCTGTCTTGTATTTCTTTCGTTCTATGTTTTTGTTTCTCTATGCTAGTTGTTCTCTTTTCTTTTGTTTGTTTCTTCCTATGGACGAATATCTCTTAGCATTTTATATTCGCACACGAAGAACTCTTTATTATTATTTATTTTTTTATTCTATACATATATATAATATATATATATACATACAACAAATGAAACAAAACAGCAATATACAAGGAAAATGTAAACATTTTTTTATTCAAATTTATCAATAAGAAAATACATAACAAAAAGAAATAGTACTCGTCGTTAAATGTTTAATGAAAAAAAAAAAACAAAACAAAAATCGTACGGAAGAAAACAATTTTTTATTAATAAAAAAAAATGCATAATTGTAAAACTGAAATAGTAATATAGTGTATTAAACAGAATCTTGTTTTTTTTTTTTTTTTATAAGAATGGAAATCATTCACACACTTATTTATTTGTAGTACTTGTGTTTAAATTCGAAACAATTTGAATATTTTTGCGGAAGACCATGATCATTTTCATTGCACCACTGTAGTAACGTAAATATATATATTTTTTGTCAATATTTTGTTTTTCAATTTCATTAAAAACTCATAATCGACACAAAAACTTTATATACATATAACATAAAAATAAAAGGTTAAAAAAAAAAATGAAACAAAAAGCAGAACATTAAGAATAACATAACAAAAAATAAAATCTAGTTTAAGCGAGAACTAAAACTATATATATATATATTTATTTATATATATATATTTACTACAATGAAAAACACTATAAGAATACAACACCAATTAAAAAAAGTGAATAAGCATACATATATTATTATGAAATGAAATAGCTTATACAATTTTATGTGCTTTTAAATAGGAGTTTCTCTAATATTACATACGTTATATAAATAAAATAAAAAAAAAGTTTCGTTTATTTTTTAAGAAAAATATATATGCCTGAGGCTTATGTGTTGTGACCGGGTTCTTCGAAGAAGGATTTTATTTATTATTTGCTAAGTTTTCTTTAGAACTTTAAAACAATCTGACATAATATTTTTAAAAAAACTATTTTTAGACTAACTTATATCTGGTTTACAATAATACCTGCCAATCAAAAATAAAGTGCAATGCTTTAATTTGCCATCCTTTACACTCCTAGGCAAAGTTAAATTTAATGGAAAGAGACCACAAATTTATTGGTATTGGTAAGGCCCAATCTGCTTGTATGTTAAGCGCTCATCTATGTTCCAAGATTTGACGATTAAGTTATATTGTGGCTATAATGCTTAGTTTTCAAGCTTAATCTGCTTTAATTCATATTTTTTACCATTCGAAAGATATCTTCGGAGACTGTTGTGTTGTCTCCGAAAGCGATAATCATTTTGATCATTTTGATAAAAGCCTTATGATTCAACAAATCTTAAGCACATTACAACAAGTAAACGTTGGAGAGGCATCGACTGTTAATTCGTAGCATGTAACCGACCCCTAAAGAGTATAAAGTCAAATTTCTGCTTTAACCACTGACCTACATTTGTTTATGAAATTAAATCTTTTACTTCAGATCCGTTTTAAAGGTTTCACACTTAACCAATTTTTACAAATGTATTACCAACAGAAAACGGATTGAACTAGATGAAAAATAAAAGGTCGGGAAAGGGGTTGATATATATGCCATCACCGGAAAGTTTGAAGATTCTTTACGTTCAAATTTGTAAAGTTTGCGTAACTGATGCGGAAGTGCTAACGAAAACAAACATCAAGAAAATTAAGCTGCTTTGATAGCATCGGCTTCGTGATTTGTAAAGTACGGTCGGGCGCAATTACGAGCACTGTTTGTTCTGGTAATTTATTTCCATAATAAATGCTTTCACCAATTCGTCCAGCTTTTAGGCCATTTTAGTCCGACCAAAGCTAACTTCGAAGCCTGAAGACCAAACTAGTTTGATGTTAAAATTTATTGACAGAGCTTTTTAGGAATTACGAAGTCACGACTTCGCCATAACAACAAATACAAATAACTGTAGAATATATTGTCAGCCAAAAGAAACTTGGAAGCAAATTTTCCACAGTCAAAAAAAGCATCGCAAGTGAGGAAACTTGATCGTATTTTAATAAAAAAGAAGAGAGAATCCAATAAGCTTGTCAAACGCAGCGCAAAGCAATTCATAGACGCTAAAACCTGGACTAGTAAACATGCAAAGCAAACCAGGCTTAAGTTGACATTTACCGTCTGCGGGCTGTAACTAGTTTGAAAACTCGATTTGTATCTCACCAAATTCAATGGTGGTTTATTGCTTGCGGGTTTTTAACTTTACCATGCTCTAGCGCCCACAGTGGCTACTTAGATCTAATTTGAAATATACAATAAATGTTACGCATTCCTTGTACTTTCAGAAAATTTTTGTCGACATTGAAAATAATTAAAAGTAATCAACATTAATAATCAAGATCTACCTGATCCTTTGTAACACTACCAATTTATGAAAAGAGAACTACTTCTTCGATTTACCATTCCAATACATACACCTCAAGCTATATTTAATAAGTAAGTCGTATTAACTCTAATTTATCGGCACATTTTATTTGCTTTTCTTTATAATTACATATATTCGCTAGCCATCAACAATGAAACATCATTTAGAAAACAGACGAACTAATAAATGCACAATTTATATTTATTTATTATATATATATTTTCTGCTTTCAACAAACACTCTTTGAAAGAAGGAAACATTTTATGATGATGCATTAAAAAGTTCATATCAAGTTTAGTCCAAAAAATGAAAAACAAAAGCATAAAATGCTAACGATACGAAGTAAACAAGCAACATTTAAAAGGTGCTAAAACAAAATGAACCATAAACTTTGCTCTCTCCCTTTTAATTAGTTCTTTGCTAAAATTAAGAAACATACTTCATTTTAATTTTTTAAAAAAAAGGGAGGATTATTTATTACTAACTTGAATGTGTTGAAGAAGCCTCAATTTTTTTTTACAAAATTTGCATTTGGAAATATAAAATATGTATCCTTTAGTTATGTAAATACAAATTTATTTTAAAAGAACCTACACATATGCAAACAAATTTATATACATATATATATATATATACATAAATACATATTCTTAACAAAAGAAAACAAAAAGGTGTATGTAAGATAATATTCAATGATTATGCTTATGTATTTTGTTTCCATAAATCTTCAGTGACTCTTTCTTGATTCCGGTGAGATGTTTTTTTTTTTTTTGTTGTTTTAAAGTAAACTCCTTGTAACTGAATAATTTGTATGGCATTGTTTTTAAAGATCATTGAACATCATTGAACTTTGGAACATTTTAAAAACATTTTACCACACCAAATTCGTATGTTAAAATTAGCTTAGCTTTTCTAACTCTACGTGTGGATTGTCCGAGGAAATACACCTCAGCTGAAAAGGTAATTTTATGTTTAGCATTTCGATTGAGCGATAGAGACACGAATTGTCACATTCAATCCCTAAGTCAAGTGAACCCTAATAATCTGAAATCTATGTGCAAAATTATCGTCAGAATCTTAGGATTATGTTTATGACTTTCGCCTTAAGCTGCAATATGGACATTCATGGTTTTATTTATCCACCATCAAACCAGTCTCACTAATTTTATTCACAGATTTGCGTACACCAGCTGTTGTGTGCATTTGGTGGATTATTCAAACTTAAATAAAACAACAAAGCATCCAATTTGGAAGTTACCTTCCACTATTTCCAACGTTCTGCGGAAATGAGTTTCTTATTAATAAAAATCAATTTCATCAACTTTCCTCTCAATACTCAAAATGAAATAAATAAATTGGAACGTAAAGAAGTTTTAAAATTTGTTTCAAAATTTACATCTCATTTTCTGATGACTTCAAACTACGACTCTTTGAAAACAATGCATTTAGAATAAAGAAACAAAAACAAATTTAAATTACCAACCATTCACTAAAAAAAAAAACATACAAAAATATTTGCCATTCAAATTTCTAAAGCTTTGATATAATAAGTGTTGTCGTTTTTTTAATTCGCGCGTCTTCCCAACTTTATGTTCTTCTTTAATTCAAACATTTTTGATACAACTTTGAATAAAATATTAAATTGCCATTAACTAAAATATATATATATATATTTAAAAAAAAAAACTATTTACATTAAGATTGAATAGAACAAAAAAAAAAACTATTTTAATTCTAAATACTAAAAGAAACAAAAATTAATATTAAAACAACATCTACAAGAACGACAAACTGAACAAAACAAAATAATGAATAAAAAAAAAACATAATAAGGTTTTTTGTTTTAAATATATTTAATAATATATATATATTTTTGATTTATTTTTTTGATATTAACTTAATGTATTTTATTATATTATAATTATTATTATTATTATTACATGAAATATATAATTAAAGAACTAAAAGTAAAAAAAACAAGTATAATTCTTTTCTCTAAAAGTGGAGGAAAACTTTAAACAAAACAAAAGGAACCTACATATATAATGTGTTTTAATTTTTAAGTTATATACAACAACAACAACAAAATAAGAGGTGTATTTGCCAATTTACTTCGATGATTTATTATTAGTGACAGTGATTATATACAAAACAAAATATACATTGAAAAGAAAAAAAAATATAATAAATTTAAAATAAATGAAAATTATTAAGAAAAAGGCTTACGAGAGGAATAAACTTTGCAAAATTGCATTTGACGAAGAAAGAAATACGTGTACACTACTCGCTTTCAATACAGAGTGTAAATGGTTTATAAAAAAAAATTTTATGAAAAAAAAAACAAACAAACTAAAACGGGAAAAATTATACATATATGAATTTATTAATTTACAACTCGGAGGTGTTTTATTTTTAAAAACTGGATTGTGTTTTCGATTGTCATATAAAAATTGAAAAATTTTGAGGCATTTTGCAACATAAAGTCATCGCTTGAAATGCAATAGAAGGTCAAAGAAAACTAAGTGTAAATAAATTGTATTAAAGAATGAAATTATCAAGTTAAAAGCAAGACTGAATTCACTTCTTCTGGAATCCATTATGTAAAGCAGCGTCTTCACTCTATGTAAGTATTAAAACCTGGAAAATTAATTTTAATGGTTCGCAAGTTGTGAAGGGATTATTGCATTACTGTATTATGTGGGCTGGGTTATGCTATAGCTATTTGCATTTATATAACTTGATTCAAAGTTGGGATTATTTCACTCTGTTGAAGATAAAAAGACAACTGTGTACGGCTAAGGTGACTAATGGCAATCACCTCATCATTATCACCTTCTAAATATTTGCTTGCGTAAAAAAGGGAACACTCGTAATATGTGACAATCACAGTGACGTGATTGTTATACAGCAAGAATGATTAAAGTGACTATCACATATCACCTTAGCCGATTCCACACCAGATTAACAAAAAACTGATTAGGTGAGAAAACTTTTCTTTGCATGGCTTAAGAGGAAGATACCAGAACGTAACTACTTTTTTTGTAAGTTTTAAACACCGATATGTCTGCGATGTAGCATTGCAGGCTTAGAGACCTTAAACCTGTTTCTGCAACCAGTCCGCTTTCACAAGACTACAGTCGCCTATTTCAAGATAGGTCAACAACTGTCAGGGTAAATTGTTAGATGGTATCATACGGCCCTAGCGAGGTATCCGTCGGAACGGAAAATTCTCCGATTTCCTACGATTCGGAGGATTTTTGCTTCGAACATTGTTCCGACAGCAAAAAACGCACAACTAATGATCTGCGTTGCAGTGCGATGAAATGCATTAGCAGTGACATTTGTGACAGTTGTACACCATTTTTTGTCCGATCTCTTCCAACAGCAAGTGGTCGCGGAATTTTTTCCGATTTTCGGATAAGCAGTTAAAAAATGTAAGCAAGTATAAATAAAAAAATTAAAAAAAAGTATTAAGTATGAAATACCTCCCCCCTGTCAACAAATACAGATTTAAAGTTCTGCAAATACAAATATGGGTCGACATATATCGGTACATTTTATACATCTATCAGAATTTAACATTTGTCGCATGTCAGATCAATGCGTCGTCGCATTTTACTTATTTTTTTTTCCGAAATCGGATACCTCGAATGTAATTAGGGTCTCCGACAGAGTATGCGTTGCGGAGAATTTTCCGTTCCGACGGATACCTCGCTAGGGCCGATAAATTTAAAACACATTTTTAAAAGAAATTTGAAGACGGAAAATTTTGAGATTCTAACAATTATAATATATTCCGCTGAACCCTGTTAGCTAAAATACCAAAATGGATTTTTAGAGGTAATGGGTATTATATGGTTTTGTCATTTGCATGTTAAATTTGACAATAACAGAAAGAATTTATATGGAATATTAATAATATTTCTGTCAACGATTTCGCTCGACCAAACCTACAGTGGCTAATGTCTTTTTTGTTTGGTAATCCGGAAGAGCTCTCCGATCCAGGATGCCAATCGAACAAGCAAACATATTTCATTTGAATTTAAAGTGCAAATGCCGCTGTATTTGTGATTTGATGTCGAAGAAGGGGGCTGCAAGACAAATAGTATTAGCCATTGTAATATGTTTATATTACACCCAATATTATTTCATTATTTGTTTAGTTAAATTTAGTAATAACTCTCAGCTTATCTCGTCAAAATTGAAGAATTTTTCGATTTTATGGTGTTTGAATGGGTTAGTGTTTTTGATTTTGATTCTGAATAAAAAACGACATAAAAACTACCCTGAAAACCTTTTTGGGTTAGAAGTCTTAAAACGATTTGCGAGGTACGAGGTTTTGGGGAAATTGTATTTTATCTTCTATGAAACCAATTCTCTTTTAGCAATACGTACTACGCAGCTTAACATCTTTAACCGAATATTTGGTTTAAAATGTAGGGTGAGTTCCAAAACGTCAAAACAAAAAATGCAACAACAGCAGCTGTGATACATCAAGCATTCAAATCGTGTGCTATGCTAACAAGTACAAGTTATAACCACTTGCACACATCCATAAATTGGATAATGTGCAGGCATGATCAGGGTTATCAGGTTTAAGAAACTGGAATCGCCAGAAGTATATAATATACGTTTAAAATAAACGCCCAAAAATATCCAGATTTTAAAATGCCTCACTCTAAATTCAAAAACCATAAAAATCAAATATAATTGTGCAACTCGTAATTTTTACGTCAAGAACAACTTGCGTAGATTTCGTCTATTTGAGGACAATACACAAAATGTTTGTACACTAAAAAGAACGCTATCCATAGACCTTTGGAGAAAATGTTGCTGATTCAACACTCACATGACAATTCTTGCCCCTTAATCATTACCTTACTAACCCAGATTAATATTATTCCCCATTAGTATGGGGAATCCCCCATTAGTGTGATAACTGTATTTTTTTTTTCATTTTTCAAAATGTATCAAATATTTAGGCACTGGCTAAATCACTTTGGTAAAGTGTCCCAGATATGATAAAATAAAAATGCTCATATTAACCTTGGTTAATAAAGAACGTGTGAGGGTTAAACCAAAAAAAAAAATATTTAAAAATTGACGCAAAATACTCTCTTAAATTTCCTATCTGTGAACACGTGTGAACCATAGAGATTGATTAACAAAGACACTCCGCCTCTAGCCCTTTAGGAAGGGTAATATGCGTGATAGGCATTATATCCTCTTATTTGTTTTTTTGATTCCCAATGTGTTAATAAAAACTTCTAGCTCGTCGGATTCTTTGCAGAATCTTTTGCATAAAGTCGAATTAAAACAATGCAGTCAGAGATTGCATTCAATTAATGATAAGAAAGTGAGTGCACTCATAAAAAAAGTTAATGAATGGTGATTGCATTCATTTTCCTGCAATCTCAAGTTGAAGTCAATGAATGCAATCACAAAAGTGAATTCATTGAATGCATTCATAAATGATTGCAGTCTTTTATAACTCTGAATGAAGTGCGCCTCGAAGTTAATTTTCATTTTCGTCAAACTTTTTAAACATAGCCTGTACTTTTTCTTGAACTTGAGCGACTTACTCATCTTCCTGATGGTTTAGGTGTTTAGCTATTTTCTTAAATCCTTTTGGGCTTATCCTTCTTGTCCTATAGACCAAGGGCCAACAGTAAATTTTGAACGTGAGCGGCACATATTTTTAGCGATTTTGATCTTTTGGATAAGTCTGGCAAGAACTTGGCGACAAGTAAATGTTCCTGGTATTCCGTTCTTTTGGTTACTTTTATCATTTAGGATCCAGTTTTATATCGTTAAAAAGGGTATTCTGTATATATTTGAAAATCTGGTAGTTAAGCTCTAATTTTTATAGAAGATTTTTGATATTCAGTTACCCTTTAATCAACTGCCATTTCAGACGGGCGTATATGCAATCTTTGGCATCAGAGCGACATATTTAGGTATTTATGCGGTTGCGTCTGACTAGATAACTAAATAACGGGAGATTCAAATTACAGTTTAAGTATGTAAGAACATCTTTTCTTTAAAGACTGCACTCTTTGGATAAATGTTTTCCTTCGCGTTTAACGCAAGCGGTTTCTTTTCACAATATGCGTTCGAGTGATTTAACCATTGCAACCCTTACTCTGTGAGGTCATATCCTAAAGGTGCGATCAGACGGTCATCCAAACTTGTCATCCGGATGACACAATGACGTCATTATAACGTAGAATTTATCCTTAAGTTATTACCCAGTCTAAAAAACAAGTTTTCTGACGTCAGCATGTCATCCGGAGGCAAGTTTGGATGACCGTCTGATCGCACCTTAAGACGCATTGATCTAATTTGACCACAATATTGACAATAGTTTTCAGCTTTCTTGCAGCGCCATCTACGTTTTGTTAGTGAAGGCTACTTACTTTAATGACGATGGAGATAAATTTACCAAAAGCAGTTACTGTCCTAGAAGTTAATTTGGTTTCAAATTGAGAGGTGAATATAAATCAGTAAAAGTGTTATATCTGTATTATGTTAATGGATACCATTATTTAGCACTGAACAGTAGTCATTTACTTATTTCCATTTTTATCAGATTTCTTATAAGCAAGCATGCCTTTAAATTCACAAATTATAGAATAATCATTTAAAAAAATTCCATCTGATCTAATTTTAAATTAATTTAAAACAATATAATATTATGTTATTACATAATATCCAAATTAAGTTTTAATATTAATTCCTTCCGTTAGGAAAAACAAATTACTAAATTCTAGTTCTAGTACACAGTAAATAGATAATGTTGTATACAATTTGTGTAAAAAATACTTATTTTGGGCCGGCAATGGCTATTTGGGTAATAAATTTAAATATATTCAATTCTATGTGCTTACAATTTAGTAGAATAATAAATTCTTGAGCTGTTTTCAAATATTCCAACACGAATGAAAATTGTATATCTTCATACTCATTGCGGCCCTTATATTAAGAATTTCAATAATTTCGAATTATTTCCTGAATACATTCATTTGAGTTGGCATCACAGATTCCTTCTATTTCATGGCAATGCCTAAAGTCACAGCGTATGACTATCCATTTCATTCTCTCCTTAAATATATTCCTCTAGCTGACATCTGCAACCATCATAATAAAAAGAGATAGTTCGTATCCAATTAGAAAACCAAAAAAGAAGAACACGTCACACAACACAACTTGCTGACTTTTCAAAATTTCTTGTGTCATTCGATTTATTTTTGCACACACAAAACACGAACACGATTTGGAAAAGTACAGGTGACAGTGACAGAGCTTTAAAGCAAAGAACTAAAAAGTGTCAGAGAATAGAGAGTGAAGTGGAAGTGATTGTTCGGCCGTCACTATCCGCAAAATCAATTGAAGGAAAAATAAAAGTTCTTCAAACGGGAAAATTAAATGTGTTTTCGTAATACCAGAACCTACTAGTTGTTGGTGCGATTTAAATTATTGTTTTAGGTTCTTTGATCGCGCGTTCGGTTAAAATGAGTTTCACCTACAAATCTCGCATCCTAAGTTCGCAGCAATTGAAAAAGCTGTCGGAGCACAAATATTCATGTTCGAGTGCAAGTCTCCTCGATCCGCTGTTGCAGCCTTGGTGGAATTGGTTGGTGTCAAAAACTCCCCTATGGCTGGCGCCAAATCTTATAACAATAATTGGATTAATCGTTAATATATTAACAACACTAATTTTAGTAGCGTAAGTATTGCAGTTTTTATTTCTATTTATCGATAATTTGCGTAAAACAAATTGCCCACCACCGTTCGTTTTGAGGTTAAAGTTTCAATGTATTCTATTTCTATGCACTAAAGTGAGTTGTGAACGTCGCAGTACAGCTGCTGATGTTTTCTTATTGGATAAAGTTACTTATTAGAACGAATTAAAATAAACTACGAGGTCACTTAGTCCTTTTGGTGTTGTTTGCTGGTGTAACAAATTTCATGGTCATACACGTTTATAGTGGCTAAGAACAAGAATATATCAAGGCTATTGTGTTGTAATAGTCAACTTTTAATTAGAGAAACTGAAAATTAAAAACGGTGATATTGACTAACAAAATAAATCAAATTCATTGACAACACCGTAAATGTATTTTGTTTAAAGACTTGTCTAAGTTGAATAACAATAAATAAAGTTTCTCTGTCACTCCCGATGACTTGGTCCTTGAAAAGAAGATTCGGTCTTCCTTGACGTCAGCGTTGATGCTGGTAGCGTGGACTAAAATATCCTTAAGGAATTTACTTATAGCTTATGACACAGTTGTATCCATAAAACACCTTTGTCAATGACTTATCAGTCTGGAAAAGTAGTTGCTGAAGAATCCCCAGTTTTTAAAGTGAAAGAACTAGCACATGTGCGATATGTTGCTTTTTAAAGGGCATGAAAAGATTGTGACAGATGGCGAGTGAAGTCAAAAGTGGGTAATAGTTTGGTCAAAAGTCAAGAGTTGTTGCTGACATTGCCGCACAGGTGAATGGGGTTTCCATAAACTTTTACTTGAGCACGTTGGACTTTCCAAACTTTGTAAACGACAAGTTATACCGTAAATGCAGATTTTTGCGATGTATTTCTTTAGATAAGAATTAGTGAAATAGAACAACAATGTTAGAAAGCCGTCGGTCTACAGCATTGCTCACCCGCATCCGCACAATTAGTCAAGAATCAAATTTGAGGCAGTGGATTGTTAAGTCAACCGTACCTATATTAATAGCCACGATACGAGTGGAAAGCGCTGAGTCCGCTAGTAGAGACGCCATTTAAATCTGTAAAGAAAAGCATTACGTTCATATTTAAGCCAAGAAGCCTGACCAGTTGCGATTCTTACGATTTCGAGAGCTACGTCTTTGAGGTACTAAAAATGTTTTGCAGTTTGTGCGGACCACAAGAGAATATTCGACCCATTTGCAAGATATTTGGCGTGCCGGTTTTTAGATGTCAGTGGCTGAACTTTACAAAGAGTTTGAGGTTAATAGAAGCGGTAAAGATTTCCCTATCAAAACGTTGTTGACCCTCGACTCCTCTAGGTTGATAATTTTATGGACGCCTCGGATAAAGGCATTTGCTGTATCATATTGGAGATTTGAAAGGTGTATACCTATATTGCTTACAATGGCAAATGAGAAGGTGGCCCTTGTAAAAAAACTGTGCAGGTCCCAGAGACTTTCAAAAGGTCTACACAATTTATCGTTGAAGTTCTAGTTTTCATCCTTTATGGCAGTTCATGTTGAGAATTGAAAATTTTAGAATGCAAATCTTACTGACCAACTGATATTCATATTAAACATACCTTCTATTATTTATTTATTGACATTGACATTCAATGACATTTATCGAATATAACGTTTTTTTGTTTGGATAAGTGGGTGACCAGCGTTTATCCGGGACCAAACGAACTGCTGATTTCGTGTCATTCGGTAACCCCAACCCCGGGAATTGATTATTCTTCCTTCTTATTGATTAGTTTTACTCGAAACCAAAGAAAGCGATGTCTCTCTCAATCAGAGGTATGAAGATCGGTCAACATTGTCCTCCCCCTTCCAAAATATCATTAAGACACATGAACAGAAACACTGAACATAATGCAAAGATTTCGAGTTTTCTTTGTCTTCTCTGTACCCCGCACGGTAGGGCATATACAAGTTTGTCATCAACCAATGCCCGCAGACATCTTTTCATTCATAGACGCATCGCATTCGGCAATTTTTCATCTGCGGATGGTTTTGGATATAAACTTACAAAACGCCTAAAATGCATGCGCTAACGTAGAGCAATATTGCACCAGATTCAGAAGAACCATCCCCCATAAAAATAGCAATAATCATCGTATTGACTTGAATTACCAAGCGAACTCTGTTGCAAGCTATTTTCTGCTACCCTTGTCACTTTCGAAGGGTGTAACACTTAAACTTTGATGTTCCAACTATTGGCATATCCAAAAATTGGTACGGTTGACTTTACAAAATAAATCAGACTACCGCCATCCAAAACTAAGCATGGGAAATGTCGAATGTAGGAACATCCTGATGTTATTCACATTTTTGCAACGTCACAATCTAACTCACTAACAACATTTTTTTTTCAGTAAGATCTTTCGAATAACATAATCCGTAGATCCTAATCGGTTAGGTACAACTTCGACATCTCTCTTTAAAAACCTAAACAAACAGTTTACTTATTAAGCCCGAATAGCATACATAAAGTTGTTTGTGGCTGACGATGGTCTTTTGTCATTTTGTCGTAACAAGACGCCTTTCAACTTTACAAAATAATTAAACTATGGAAAGCCTAACGCTGCAATTGACAACGCCGATGTATATAGCCGTGTCAAGCCGATAACATCGGTTTAAACGAAAAAGCCTAAATAGAGACTAAACGTGGCATGCGCATCTTGTAATCTATAATTTGTATACCCTATCCTAAGGGCATATTAATTTTGACACATAGTTTGTAACACCCCTTAATATTCGCCGTAGACCCATAAAAGTATATATATTTATGATCAGGACCAAATCCTAAGACTATCTAGCAATGTCCGTCCGTCCGTCCGTCCGTCCGTACGCAATCTTTAGGCCTTTAAAATTAAGCTAGGAAGCTGAAATTTGGACCACATATTCCCTAGTGCTCCGAAATGGTTAAGTGTAAACATTTTTTGAATACGCCCACTGCCACGCCCACAATTTAGGAAAAACCGTTTTAAAGCTAAAGTTAGAGAGATAGAGTGTTACAACCTTCAAGATACTACAAGATATGTAGGAACTGCCCTCCTTTATAAGTTTGTCATATAAAGTTGTTTGCCATGCCTACTTTTTGTGGGCGTTTTTGACTAAAATGCTGTTTTCTTCGAAAACTTTCACAGAAAGCGAAAAAAACTGTTTAACAAAATATTTACCCAATATTTTTTCCAACATATCGCCCATACAAAGTATACATACAATTTTTGGGGGCGTTTTTTCAAAAAAACTTTTTTTTTTTTTTAATTAATAGAACTAAATAAAATGCTATCCATCATCTTCTTAATGCTTTTTTCTTTGGGGCATATAGGGATATGGATAGGGTATCATACTGTTCGCCTCAAGCGGACTGTAGCCTTTCCTTATGTTTTCTCTTTGTTATTACCGTTTCAACTATATTGTTTCCAAAAGAGAACTCACCCCTTAAAGAGTAGGCAATGCTGCCGTTGCTAAATTGACCCTTGTAAATTTTCGTTAACCACTGTGTCCTTTTGGAAAACACGTCAGTGCTTCATAAAGAATCTAGCTTTGGTGTCTACGTCTCTATCATTATTTAAAAAAAATATGCGTTAAGGGCTTAAAGCTGGACGCCAGTTGCTTGCCGTTCTTCTAAAATGTCTGATTTTTGTTTCGAACGTGGGACTATTCCATTTCAGTAAGCTGTTATTCTTCTTCTTCTTGGCTAAAAATCCATCCTTCCACTTCGGCTGCAAGTGTAAACCTGCTAACTCCTTAAACGACAATTTTCCAGGAGAATTATTAATAAAAATTAATAATAAAATTCAGAATATGATTTGTGTGCTGTTATATGTTTTTTTTTTCTACACAATAAAAGAAATTTAATATTCTTCAAGCATTTTACATAAATTTTTTGTGGGGATAGTTTTGATAGGATAAGTAGTTTCATGCGATTTGGACTCGAATTAAATTTTGTTCAGACGATGCGTCTCCATTTGACCTTCGAATGGTGTAATAAACTCAAACATCATAACAATGGAGTTAGACAGTTTACACTCTAAGTTGACGATAAACATTTTTGTTATCATTTTCCTGTGTAGTTTTGTCTGGGCTGGGTGATGGGACGAATGCTCTCAAACTATAAAAAACTTACTTGATTCAGAAAGTTACCATTTTAGAAAGTTATCGTTTAGCTCAGATTCTTTATCATAACGCTTTCCTAATTTTACCTGAAAATACACCTGGGTTTTCCAAAGTTCCATGTCGATTTTAATCTACCTTCTGCCCGTGATTTTGATGAATTTTAAATGCCATTTGTATTTAATTTGTAAATCTATTGCCCTGAATATCTTTCGTCCAGGTAAAAAAAAGGCAACGTCACTGCTAGAGATGTTTATCGATTGAAAATATCTCACCGTCACCGGTCTCAAGTTGGTACTTTTTGCTCACAAGCAAGCGGTCTATTTTAAATGCAAGCCGCCGTTTTTAAATTGAATTATTTACTGAAAAGCGAATAATTATTGATTTATACGCGCTGCAGTCTCCTCTCTTATCGGCTGCTCTTAATTTAATTTCCAAAGGCAAGAGAGTGCGCTGCTGTCGCTTTCCCATGATAGATCTCGGTGAATTGCTGAATATTCCTTGGCCAGTAATTGACTTATGTTCGCTATAACCCCCCCCCAATGTAAAGCGATATTTTATTTTAAAAACATAGTTTTCTACGCCCGGCAAGTTATGCAAAAGTCGCTCTAATTCAAGTATGCAAACGTATACGTCGCATTTCTTTGTGCATTCGAAAGGTTGATTAAAGCAAAGCTCAATGACGAAACGATTATAGTGGACACTGTGTGTGAAATTGCTATTATTGCTTTAACCTAAGCAAAGCCAAAGAAACGCAAGTAGAATATTTTATTCATTCACTTTGATATCTATTTTTAATTGGGGCTAATATTTCGTCTGTCTAGTTGTTGGCGGAAGAGAATTGTGTTGTTTATTTTTCTCTTTTAGGGCAAGATGTGTGTGTATGCATGTTGATGTTGGTTGAACTTGGAAACGGAACTGCACCTTGTGCAGTGAAAAGTGTGACTGTAAATAAATATTTCTTCAAGTATATATCTACATATTATGCAAGCCATTCATAAATTAGCCCAAAGTAGAATTTGTCAGTCATCAAATAATAGAATACGATGGCCCTGTCTACCACTGGTTAGTATTTGCCGCAGAGTTTTACGTCGAAACATTACTATGCGCTTTCTCACCATTGTGCATGGGGCTTGAGAGCTTATAGAGACAGCTCGTTTACATAGTGTTGAATAGAAATTTCGATATCGCAGTATGACCCTTTGTGGTCCTTCAACGAACAATGACTAGACTATCTTGTCGTGGCGGTTAAATAGAGCTAATGTCGTATTTGGTAATGGTTGTCGTTTATGTTTTTGATAGTTTTCTTCTCAGGAAGTAACGGGTGATCCAAGTAGAGATACTTTTTTCAATAGCCTTTTTTGACAGATCACGTGTGAGTCGTGTCATGCTGTTATGTTATTTTTGTTTAGTATTGTTTGGCATTTCATAATGGAAAGACTTACGCGTGAACAACGTTTACAAATTGTTCAACTTTATTATGAAAATTCACGTTCTGTGAGGAATGTGTTTCGTGCACTTAGCTCAACTTATGGTCAACATAATCGGCCTACTGAGCGTACTATTCGCAACACCATCACCCATTTTGAGACCCAGCATTCATTATTGGATAATATTCAACCGAATAGACCACGTCCAGCACGCTGTGAAGAAAATATAGCGGCCGTAGCTGAGAGTGTACACGAAGAGCGTAGAGAGTCGATTCGGCGCCGTCAAGATCTTAAATTGAAAGCGTACAAAATACAGCTTGTGCAACAACCGAAGCCGCTCGACCTTCCCAAGCGACATCGCTTCGCTCTATGGGCTGGGATCCGACGTTTTCGAGGCAAATTTTGTTTAGCGATGAGGCCCATTTCTGGCTCAATGGGTATGTAAACAAACAAAATTGCCGCATTTGGGACGAAGAGCAACCTGAAGAGATTGAAGAACTGCCACTTCATCCAGAAAAAACAACGATTTGGTGTGGTTTGTGGGCCGGTGGAATCATCGGTCCATATTTCTTTAAAAATGATGCCGGTGCGAACGTAACCGTCAATGGCGACCGTTATCGTGCCATGATAACCGACTATTTGATGCCTGAAATTGAAGCTCGTGATCTCGGCGACATTTGGTTTCAGCAAGACGGCGCCACTTCCCACACATCGCATCAATCAATGGACTTATTGAGAGAACATTTCGGTGAGCACATAATTTCACGTTTTGGGCCGGTCGATTGGCCACCAAGATCGTGTGATATCACACCGTTAGACTTTTTCCTGTGGGGATATGTAAAGTCAAAAGCTTATGCCGACAAATCCGCTTCGATTCAGGCCTTGGAGGAAAACATCACGCGTGTCATTCGCCAGTTACCAGTCGAAATGCTCGAACGAGTGATCGATAATTGGACTCAACGGATGGACCATCTGCGACGTAGCAACGGCCAACATTTGATAGACATAATCTTCAAAAACTGAATGCCAAAGAATGTTCTTTCAAATGATAATAAAAATTCTCCATTAAATTGGAATTTTCTGTGTTTTTTTCTTTAAAAAAGTAGGGAACCTCGAAATGGATCACTCTTTAAATGTACCAGTTGAAAGTGAGTTATGACCAAATTGATGTTTCTTAAAGTTACCGTGCCTATGAAAACTGTGCCATTGTAACTGGTAATGACTAAAAAATTAAACTAAACGACAACCATATAAGCTGATGCGATTATAAGCAATTATCTATTCGAATAATACTAATAGCTGTATGGAAATGATTAAAGTAATGACACCACCGAAGCAGAAAATATGTGTCGAAAGCATAATTATTTTTAAATTGACAGGTTAAATTATAGAGATCCTAATAACGGTGCCATGAGACCGGACACCTGTCCCAATTCAACATACATCTATGCAATTGTAGCTAAGTTACATTAAAAATACAACCCTTAATGCGTTCGAGGAGAAATAGATTCCATTAATTGAGTAGAGTAGACCCGTAGTCTTTCGTTGTCATATTGAAATCTTATCAGCAGCCCTTGATAACAATCCAACATTTTCTTAAACAAACACAAAGTGGTCTGACTTCTTACAATTAGACGATTACACGCGAATTTTTATTTTTAGTTTTCAACTGATAATGGAACATTGAACATATGTACATTTAGTTTTGGCCCACTAATTATTCGCCGCATTATGCTAATAGAATGCTTATTGACGTCATGCCATAAAACCAGATTACTAAACAAACTGAACTTTGATTCTTATCACTTTCCTAAATGGAACGATATAGGTACATGGCATCATGTGTTCCACCATAGAAACAGCTTTCAATTCAAACAGACAGCTAATCTTCAACTGTCTACTACAATGGCACAGTTAAGCTTTTTTATTTTCAATAAAATACCATGACAACTATTACCGGCTTAATGCTGATGTGAGTCACTTCATTATGTCAGGCCATCGCAAATCTGTACTCAAAAGCAAAACCTGGCTGCGTTCCCAATACACGATAAACTGCTCTCTTTCTCTCTTTAGCTTTTTGTTCCGTATTCGAGTTGTGGTTTGGTTTGTTGGTATCTAATGGCTACAAAATTGAATTGAATTTTGAACTAAGTATTTATAGCTAAGAATATAACGGAGTGTGAGTTAGAGGTCATTAGGTTAATATGCCTTAACTGGAAAAAACCGACCGATTGATTCAATGACTATGCAATAAAACAAAATTCACTAACCGTGAATTTGGAGTGTGCACACTTCAAAGAGTACTTGGTACTCTGTTTGAGTATTCAAATTTAATGATTAAGTAATCGAATCGAATCGAATTGAATTCATTAGACAGTATGTAATATGCGGCGATTGAGAGAGTGGAAACAATAAAACTTTTTACACATCAGTTGAGTGCATTGTAATTATGACATAATTGTTGCATTTCAGTCGGAATTGGCGGATAAATGACGCTGACTTCAAGTGAGTCATTTCGCAATGGCAACGATGAAAATGAGTACTAAGCGCGCGTTAATGGTATCTACACACAAGTGCCACGGCATGGCAAGTAAGAAAAAGTAAGAAATTAGAAAACTAGTTCGCTTGAGCAATGTAAAAGTGTTGAAACAAGAATATGTGTCAAGACACTTAAGAAAAGTGTTTCATGTGAAATTATACCTATTGCATGAGATGAAACAATTAAAAAAAATGTTAATGGCTGCTGTGATAGTTGTTAGCATTTGGTGGAATAATTGAAAACGATCACATATAAAAAGCGCCTTATTGTTTATTTCTAAATAAAGTTTTATTTTATTTATTTCACTTATTAGCAAAGGTAGCATGAAGCAAAGATATGACAGACGACGATATGCTTTTGCATGTTTGTGATCTTACTTGTGCATTAACTACTATCAGATTGATGCCAACTATAGGACGGAAACATATTACAAAAAATACAGGCCCTATTCTAACTGTGTGCGCCAGTTGCAATGAAAGACAGTCTAAGTCGCTATGGGCTGGAGGGTGTTAATTCCTCCAAAAAAAAATATTTTCACTGCGACGACTTCGTTAAATCGTTTTTTGTGAACAAAATTCTTACAATATAGAGTTTCCTTCATTGTTTGGCAAGCATTATTCTTCGTTTCATTTCTGGGGTCTGAGATGTCGTGTTCATTTTTGATAGCAGAGCCGAGGTGAACAAAGTCAATTAATACCTCAAAGTTATAGCTGTCAATTGTGAATTGTGTTTCTGGTCGATTCCACGATGCTGGGTGTCCCTTCTTGTTGACAGCATATACTTTGTTTTGCCCCCGATTACTTCTAGACCGATTTTTGGCGCTTCTGCTTCT
This sequence comes from Ferdinandea cuprea, assembly GCA_963576555.1. Lineage (NCBI taxonomy): Eukaryota > Metazoa > Arthropoda > Insecta > Diptera > Syrphidae > Ferdinandea > Ferdinandea cuprea. The sequence goes on from OY754958.1 coordinate 64,536,379, forward strand.
ACCAATAACGTTAATATCGTCAGAGTACGTAAGTAATTGAACAGATCGTACCTCGTATAAGGGCTTGTGAGTTTTGCAAAAGAAGTCACGCGACAAAGCGCCGCCTTGCCTGAAACCTTTTTTGAGATGATAGGTCTGGGTTATGTCGTTAACGACATTGATGCAGCAGCAGATAGCTTTCTCCATCGTCATCCTACGCATACTACGAGGTGACTCTGTATAACTACTCTCAATGCATAAATATGCGGCTTTAAAACGATAATTGAACTTAACTTCTTGTGTCAATTTTGGGCAAATCGGGAATAAAATCTTACAATCAGAATATTGACAAATGTTTTCAATCGCTCACACAATACGACAACATAATCTTATACGTGATGTTTAGAAGACTGATTGCTCTATAGTTGGGGCAGTTTAGAGGGTCTTCTTACATGTGAATCTCGCAAACGATGCTGAGGTTCCATTCATCAGGCACACTTTCTTGGAAATTAGGTGGTGTATGCTTTTTACCAACCATCTTCTGATGCATCTTCATCTTTGGTGGAGGTCAGCAGCCATGTCGGAATTAGGTTTAGATATTGCTATCCTCACTAGATTTTGCTCACCGTTTAGCAGACTGCAGAAAATGTTTATTTCATCGCAAGAAGCCGATGTTATTAACTTCGCGGCATTGTTGTTTTGCTGATAACGAGCACATCTGATGCTGAACTTCTGATGGATTCTGGCATCAAAACACTGGTCTGCAACACCTTTGATGCTGGCTGCAAGGAACTTCCCGAAAGGTTGAGGGAAACGATCCATCGATAAATGTTCTGGCGGTTTGTTGTGATTGCAAGCGTTCAACATAAAATCACCTCACAGTATTTTTCCGTCCTTGTGTCGCCTAAGTATCCGTACAAGTACCTTGGCTGCAACTATCATAATAAGAAAAAAATTTGAAGATCGTTGCTCAATTTTTTGTATGGTCGAGTAATGCTACTTATTAAGGTGCACTGCTATTTTTTTGCACGCAGCTGTATATACATACTTATTAAGAAGTAAAAAGGATAATGTGAGTGCCATATGTTGGTCTTGTAAAACTAAAATTTACTTAAATTATTTATTACAAAGTTCTGTCAAACGAATATCAATATTCATATTGCTTAGAAGACTCTCACCCAGATATCATATCAATCTAAGTTCTATGTTACTAAATGCATTAAAAATTACAAGTCATTCGTTGTGGGATCAAAGTGCAAATTCATGAAATTCAAATTGACACTTAAGCGGACAAAAAAAAAAATAAGAAAAAAATAAACAAAGTTATCTAATTTGGCTGTATGCGGTGAATAGGCTAGGCATGCACGAATAGCAGCATTTCACAAACACGTGATTCAATACTAACACCACATCAGATGATTGGTTGGGAGGAGTACATATACTACTTCTCGCATGCTCTCTTGTGCCTGTGGTGTACCAATATCAAACAATATTCTAAATCTAAAAGAATTAAGCCGCATTGAGCAAACTTACACAATTGCAACTTTGCCGACCATTGCTAATAGTATCTACATAGCTAATACAAATTTAGTGAATATTTTTTTGCGCTTGCATTTGTGTACGGCGATTTTTATTTTCTAATAAAAGTCAATGAAGCATAGTTTTGACTATCCAATATGTGTAGACGAATTGTAGTCTAGGGAGAGCTTGAATTAAGTGATCATATGATATGGCAACTAGCTTGGCTTCCAAGGAAAGTGAGGAACGCTAAAGAAAGCTCAAGAAAATCGAACAATATTCTCAAACATTCCTAATGCATGTGTATTCTATTTGTTTGCTGCATTTTTCAGATAATTTCTCCGTGACCCTAAATTAAATTTTCGATTTGTGTGGGCATATAAACCTTGGTATGGTATTCACTTATGACAAATAAGTCAACTTATGCTGCCATGCATTCCTTAAGGCCCCATAGAATCCGTCACTGCCGTGCGTGCGTTAAAACGTTACAATTCACGCATTGGCCGTCCCATAGAATCCGTCGGAACTTTGACAGCTGCATTTTGTTTTTTATTTGTCAAGTCGGCTGTCACCGGCGATGGCAGATTGTTTCTGGTGTTCGTTCAGTGTTAAAATTGTATGTTAAATCAGGACAAATCGTTTCAAAAGCTTTGTTCAATGAGGCTGCCCAGCTCGGTGCAAAGCATGTAAAATACAGGTTTTCGTGTTCAATGAGAAAAAATTTCTGTCCAGCTCATGTTTGCATTTTGTTCAATGACTCCGCCTGGACTCTGCTCCAAGCAGAATTTATGCACTAGCTTTTGAGGTAGAACAGATTTGTGAGAAAGGTCAAAATCAGTTGTGATTACAAATTAATTGTTTTGTCGTCGAAGTGAAAAGTTGTTTGTTGATTAACTAAATAGAACAAATCGAAATATCTTGTTTTAACAGTAAGTAACTATAAGTACATGATTTATGTTCATTAATTAAAGATTTATACTAAACTTGTAAACTCAAATAAGTATTCAGCAATCGAAAATGAAATTGTCATTTTGACAACCACCATATGGATGTATTTTTCTGTTCTACCTTTGAACTGACATTTTTCACATATTTGTTCTGCTCTGCCTTGCCTTTTTTCTCATTGAACAAAGCTAATATATACACCCGTATTAATAAACATGAGTTAACGGCGAGTTACCCTTAATGCTACGCCTCCACCGAACACTTAAGATTAATCTGCCCTTAATCTACCTTGAAACTTAAAGGCCAACTATATGTAATTCACTTCAGTGGGATTAACCTTATGTCAAAACAGAACGAAAAGCCCACTCAATTTCTGTCAAACTATCTAGTCACCCATAATGAACTTAAGAGAACTTCATAATCTGTCAAATTGTTTTCTTTCGTTTTGGTTTCGAAAAAATAAAATGGAAAATCAGTTAAGAAAATTTAAAGGCGTAAAGGCATATATTTGTTTGGACAGCTAAAAATTATTAGATTTATCAAGTCGTACTCCGTATTTTGGTTGGTTTTCTTCTTCTTTCTTTTGTGCGCCTTCTGTCAAATTTCCGTACTGAATGTTCCATTTTATTTAGACTTTCCGTAAGCCAGACGAAATTAACGAAAATTTGACGAAACACTAATTAATCACGTTATGGGCAGGCAGCCCTTTGTGAATGCATTGGGACGTTCCATTAAGCTGGCTTAAGCTTATTCAAGGTCATTATGGTTGGCCCTTTAAGATTAACCATACACATTTTAATCTTCTAAACACAAGATTAAAAAATAATCTTAAAAGAAACTGGGTTTGTATGTAAGAATCGGTTTGTGAACACACTAAATACCAATTTACCATACCTGAATATGTCAAAAGTGACGTTGGTTGCTGAGAATTGAGAGCGAGGAAGCAATTTGACAACCAGATGTTGGCCATTTTGTGCCCAAATTGGGGCTGGCAGAAAACCCCTTTGTAAATCTCCTTTTTTTCCGTGAAGTCGCTAAAAGATTAATTTTTAATCTTTTTTTCCTAATTTCGGTTTGGAGTTCGGTGGATACGTAGCATAAGTCATGAGTTATGTGTAAAATGTTATTAATAAAACAAATTTGGGACTAACTGACGTTTTTTAACTGTGAGTTAACTTAAATCACCGTCGAAAGTGGTTTAATTATGGTTTAGCCGGAAAACTTACATATTTTTTTTGTTATTCCTACAGAAATTTCTCTTTTCTCTTTCGTTTTTTTTGTACGAAACTCCGATACTTATTGTTCACATTGCACTTCTAAATCTAAAAAATATATATTTGTTTGCATTAAATTTGAAAAATGCTCTATAGACAAAGGAAATGGGATTGATTGTAATAGAAAAGTAATAGATTTGCGTAAATGTTATTACTGGACGTCAGAATTTTTATAAATAAGAAATTTTACCCCGTGAGGTAAGTCTTATTCCATCGTGAGTTAGAGGTGAGTTAAGGGATTTTTATTAATACGGCTGATAACGTATAAGCAAAAACAAGCACCCACATTAATTAAAAAAATATACTAATATGGTTCTATTTTAGTTTGAAAATAATTAAAGAAAATGGGCATTTAGCTACGATAAACCTGGCTGACTACAATGACAAATGCCGTCAATGCCTTGTTTATAGGTCACCCTTCTGGTCACGTGCCTGGCTACACATAAATGGGAATGAAAGTCGTGGCTACACTCACAAAAAAGTCTCATAAGAATGAAAGCAATTTGAATGACGGGGAACGCTGAAATCTGAAACAAAACAAAATTTCTCTTGGAAAATCTGTTTTTATGCTCTCTAGTGTCTGTATTCGGTCTTCACTCTTCCAACACAAATCTCAGTTGAGGATTTCTGTCAAAAGTGATATGGTTTGGAACCGAAACGTTCATGCCCACGCCGAGAATTCAAATCGAAAGAGGATTTTCGGTGGTTTCTGGGTGCAATCTACCCTTTTCTTTCTGACTCACATAAAATCTACCTGTCTCATGAACATGTACCACGATCATTCCCATGAACATGTAGCCAGGCACATAAGTATACGTGTACTGTATTCTATTTGGCTGTCAGGCAAAAAAACGGAGTCGGAAACGGAACGCCTTTAGTCACTTAATTTATAAATTTGAGATTTTTCATGGTATTGGGGAAAAGTTGAATACGGGTCTTGGGACAGCTTAAAGTAGTGGGTAACAGACATGTGAAATCAAAACCATGCTATAGCGACATACAGTATTGCCAATCTAGGTTTAAGTTAGATTGAGGGTTGGAGGTGGTATATTGCATCCCAGATCACTGCGGCATCACAAGGGCTTATTGTGCTATCCTCTATTTAGAGCTTATCCATGATGCCGTAGTTAGTTATAAAAATCACTAGCTCTTTGGGTGAACTGGCAGCTATATCCGCTGCTTGAAGGTAGAATTTACCCAGATAACGTTGACGAGGTTGTAGTCGCATAGTATATGTTCTGCTGTTTCTTCGTCCTCACTGATCAATCTGCAGGTATTGTCTGGTGCTATTCCCATAGTCATCAGGTGTTTTTTTGACACAGCAGTGCCCCTTGATGAAACCTGTGACTAGTTGAATATGACTTTTACTAAGTCGAAGTAGTTGGTTCGTTCATTTGTGGGAACTGTTTGCCATGCAATTTTTTGCTTGTCTGTTCCCTTCGGTCTCCCTCAGGAAATGGCCCACAGAATGGTCTTGGCATCATGAATTGGGATGCGGATCCTGTTCTGGCTAACTCTTCTGCTTTTTCATTGCCTTCATGTCCACTGTGACCTGTTACCCAGATCAAATGTACTTTGTTGGTGGTGGCCCGTATTAGGAGGAGTTGAAGACAATCCCAAACTAGTTTCGATGTTACCACAAAAGCGTTAATTGCAAGTAGAGCTGCCCTGCTGTCAGAGAGAATGTAAATGATTTTGTTCGTTATGAATCCGTTTAAATTCTCAGGGTTCTATTACATCGGTTTCCGCCTGAAATACAGAGCTGCTTATGTCCATACTATCGTATATACTCCCGCTCCATTTGTTTTGAATCCGCCTGTATACCATGTATAGGAATCCTTGACAAATGTTGCTCGGTTTGTTCTCTCCCCAGTTTAAGCGTTCTGGGAATGTAACCTTGAAGTTGTGTTGAAAGTTATAACGTGGCAAGCATTTGTCCGTTAGATGCATTCCAATTAGTTCGTGTTTTTTGAGTTCCTGTAAGATTACATGATGGAATAGGTCGGAATTTGGTTCTTCCTCTGTGATGAGGAAAACAAACCATAGTTTGTTTCAAACGAAGTTCTCGACTAAGTAGTGGGATGTTTAGAATAACCTCAACAGTAGGTTGCAGCTCCGAGCGGAAATAAATAGAATACTACAATCCAAAAGCTTGTACTGAAATGCGAAAACTGAAGCTGGTGCTGACATCTTGGGTAATGAAATGGAAAAATACCAATTAGAATCTGCTTTTTTCAATTGTTAACGATTTTTAATGAGCAATCTCAATATCTCAAGAATACTTTTTAGAGCCAGCAGAGTATTTTAACTTTGTTCCAATATATATTGTTTCACATTCTCAAAAGTGAATACAGTCTTAATCCGCTAGTTTCGGAAAAACGTTTTTTGTTAAGTTAAAGTGGTGAATCGAATGAAATAGTAATTAATTTAACTTTAACACATTTGAATGCTCAAATATTTTTCGACCTTTCCATTTGCGGATAGCTTTGCTGGTCGCTCAGTTTTTTTTGACTTACCATATTCTACTGCTAAATCATCTTTTCAACACCATTTGACTAATTAATATTATGTTCTTTTTCTTACAGATACAGTCCCGACGGCACACTTCCTCCACCAAGATGGACATGCCTGCTTTGCGCTCTCGGTTTGTTTATCTATCAAAGTTTGGATTCAATAGATGGAAAACAAGCCCGTCGCACAAACACGTCATCGCCGCTAGGTGAACTTTTCGATCATGGTTGCGATTCGATATCAACAATATTTGTAGCACTTTCCGCGTGCATATCATGTCAGTTGGGTCACTATCCAAATTGGTTGTTCTTCCAGGCATGTCATCCTACTCACACTTCCACAAAACTACTTTACATGTAAATTTTATTTATTTTAGTGCTTCTGTGCCATTACACTGTTCTATTGTGCTCATTGGCAAACGTATGTTTCGGGTACGTTGCGTTTCGGTAAAATCGATGTCACTGAAGCTCAAATAACCATCATGGGTATTCATATCATTTCGGCTATATTTGGACCGGAAATTTGGCTGGCCAAGGTAAGCGTCTTTGGATCAAGTTGTCCGAGTTCATATTCTGTTTTTTTTTTTTTTTTACTTTTTTTTATTTAAACAATATTTTTTCTTTAAGTACATATTCCAGGAGATTTTAGGCTTCGAAAACGAAACGAGTGATTAATTATTGTTTTTATTTTCATTGTTTTACAAAACCACCTAAAACGAAACAATTTGTGTTGAAACTAAAGCACACTTTCGATTTATTTCCAAACTCACTTTTCACAACACCCTGTGTGGTAATTAATATCTATCAAGTGATGAGTAAAACGATTTTAATTTTAACTTTTATTATGTTTGTTATCAATTTAATTTGTTTTTTTTTAATTTATTGTTTGTTCATTTTGAAATTTTTCTTTTTCCGATTGTGCACTATTTTCATGTTTGCAGGCTAAAACGTTGTTTTATTTCAATTTCATTCATAAATTTCATTATTTTAACTTGAATTTTTAACGATAGTCATGCGTAGCAAGCGCCTATAAGCGATTGAATAAGGACCAAGGAAATTCAGGGGGAAGGAGTGTAAAAAATCATCGCATACGAAATTATTTAAGATTGTAACGTGATATTGGTTTGTATAGCTGTCATCATTTTTGATCACACGATTACTGAAGTATTGTACATCTGTGCGTTCTTCCTCTACGGGTCTTAATTTTACTATGAGAATTCAGCGATCTGCAAATGGAGGCAATAATGTTCTGACACTTTACCCCCAAACTGACACTAGTCTGGTAAACTGACGAAACGAAGCGGAAACTGGTGTCTTTGGACCCAAATCCATGCAATTGCGCAAGATTAAACTCTAAGAGCGATTCAGCTGAATTCTACATACTTCCTTGTGAGCATCACAAATTCCGGTTCAACAGAATATTGCACTTAAGATGCACTACAGTGACTTACTGATAAGTGGGATTGTCTACTTACTAAGAATGGGTTGTTTTACTGCGGCAAACTCCACTCAGCACTCCAACAAACGACCACGAACTATCTTTGAATTACCGTTTTCTTCTATTGTACCCCCAAAGTTGTATTACAAAATTCATTGGTAAAGCAAGGTCTGACGCAGTCTATGGGACTTAAATGATTTATACAATTGTAATCAGTTGAATAGTTTCACATTTATAATTTTTGGTCTAGAAACTTGACACAAGTCCACGATTACTTATAATCAGTATTTACTCGATGCAACATACAATGCTGTCCTAGATGTATACATTCGAGTCCATAACTTAACACGACTTCCATGAGACACGACCGGCGCGCGTTCTCATAATAGTGTGAGATTCTTACCCGCTAAAAACACCTCCCTTCAAAATACTTTATACTACAACTAGGTTATTCCTATCTAGTTGTTCTTATTTCCGGTTTTGTACACGTTTGGCAGGCAACCTCCCAGCAAAGGCTATATGAATTAAAAATGGCCCCAAAAATTCAATTTATTTTTCAAAATACCCAAACTCACACATACTCCTAATCTAACAGTGAAACTAAGCGGGGGGCAGCATGCCCTCCTATATTCCATTCGACGATTCTTTATAATTAAAATAAATTTCAATTGGAAAAAGTGGCCTTGTTTTCCCAAATATGGGGGTCATTTTTCACAATGAATTTTGGCCCCAAACTAAAAAAGGAAAAATGGCCCCAAATCACAGACATTTTCGCGTTGTTGTTTCCCATATAAATGTTTCGGTCCATTTTTCGTTCTTGGGTTGGGGGCCAAAATTCATGTAGCCCCCAGCGAAAGCACGTGCTTATACCGCCAATTGCTCGCGGTTACATCTTATTGCGATAGTTCAAATGGTTTTATAAATTGAAGTCGCCGCACAAAATTTTTCTCGTGCAAAATTTGTAGCATTTCGTTATTGCAATAGCCATAAAGGCGAGTCCGTTTCTTTTGTCTCGTCTTATCTCGTCTTCGAGGGTAGTTATACCCAAGTCTCGATGAAAGTTTGTAAAATTTGTATGTATCTTGTTTTGTTACAACCCCAAAGTTGTATTACAAACGTCCAAACCGGTTTTAGAACATGCTTGTATAAAAGCAGCTTGTTTTGCATGCCGAGTTTGGGAAATCGACCAAGCAGTTTCTAAACTGGCATTTTGTTAAAAGACGTTCGACATGAACTCCAATAAAAATTCATAACTTTCTATTTGCTACTTAAGTACAAAACTAAATCATTTGTAGACCTAAAGTCCTCACAGTATATATTGGACGTGAAAGGCAAAGATGTAACTGCACAAAGGATGCGAGCTCTTCATGTACGTCCAGATTGTACCAATTGATTTCTCAGAAGCTTTTGTTTGTTTCGTTTTCTTCATAGAACTGGACACCAAATGGTAGTCAAACTGAGTTTCATTACCGTGAATATGTGACCAGGATTAGACAGTGTTTGTATAGGGTCCGCCAAATAACTTTGTTTTTTTTTTTGAAAATGCTATAAAAAAAAAACTACTGAATATTTTCTCAAATTTCTTTTTTTATTTGAAAGTACAATCCTTCCGGTTAATAATGGAAAATAATTTCACCCCACAAATAATAGTCCAAGGGTGTCCAGACGACATCAGCTCTGCGGCTGGTAATGCGATCTCCAAACACAGGGCGCAAAACATCAAGTGTAGCTTCGGCTGTGTGGCACGTAGCGCCGTCCTGTTGAAACCAAATGTTGCCAATATCCTCGACTCCAATTTTTGTGAACAAAAATTCGTTCAACATGGCCCGATAACGATCGCCATTGACTGTAACGACCACTCCTTGCTCATTTTCGAAGAAAAATGGCCCAATTATGCCTCTGGACCAAAATCCGTCCCAAACAGTGACTCGTTTTGGGTATATCGGCTTTTCAATGTATGCGTGCGGGTTTTCTCTGCCCAAATGTGACTATTTTGCTTATTTACATACCCGCCAAGATCAAAATGAGCTTCATCTGAAAAGATGATTTTTTTTGGCAAAATCGGCATCTTCTCTAAGTCGATCGCAGGCCAGCGTTTCCCAGCGTTGTTCAAGGGTAGACACAACCATATTCGTTCAGCGGAAGGATAAAACTAATTATCTGTCAAAAACCGTTATTTGGCGGTCCCTATACTACCATTTTGTTTGAAAGACTTTGAAACAGTCAATATGAACGGTAGGAAAACTCCACCAAAAAAAAAAACCATCTGTCTTGAAATATTGAAGGCATGTACTTTCGAAAGACTGTCTTCAGCACACAAATATATCGATTTATAATAAACTTCATTTAAATAACAACATTTACGATGGTCTTTTACACTCCTACAATAGTGCACAAAAAAACGTGAAAACTATACAGATACATGATTGCAGTTAAAAAAAAAATTCCATTTAATTCGTTCGACAAAATCTGCAGTTTTTAGTTCCATTAAAATAAAAAATCAATTTACATTGTTTTAAAATAAAAAAAATACATACATTTTATTTAATGCATGCAAAGCGCATCAAGCAAAAAGCAGTTAGATAAAATATAGAAATACCGTCGAGTAAAAACTAATACGCCAAATCATGCATTTTGTAATTTTATAAAATCAATTCCTCATTCGAATTCATAGATATTTAACATTGAGATATGGACATCACTATCCCTAATGACCATTATATGTGGTCTTTGGTCGTTATCCTTCATATTCTCAGTAATTTTGGCAGGCGGTGTTGGAAAGAACGGCTCCACAGTTGCAGTAAGTTCATGTCTCAGAGACTAACAAATAGAGTAAATACAATCTTTTGGCTAAGCTTTAAATAATTATTTTATTTACTTGTTTCAAAGGAAAGCGCAAGTTTAACTTATAAATTTTCAAGCAAAAAAAAAATAAATAAGAAGAAATGTTTTTGTTTTTATTATTATTTTGGGAACTTACTACTACTTTAATATATATCTTCTTTTTTTTTTTTATTCTATACAAATGTGTCCATTATGGCATGATTTAATACATAATCTAAACGTTTATATTTATATACCATATATAATATTTTATTTAACTAAAAAAAAAAAATTTCAAGAAAAAGTTTTTAATTTTTTTTTGTATAAGGAATGTAACGCCTGCATAATTGTACTTATTTTTTATTTTTTTATTTTTTATGTTTCTTCGTCTTTTATATTTTTATTTGAACTCTTTTTTTTTTGTTATCTCTAAAACTTTTATCACCTATTGTTTCGTTGGCGATGTATGTGTTTCTCCTCTTCGGGTCGTCCTCCTCAACTTTTTTCCATAAAAAAAACATTCTTCTTTTTTCAGCAAACATACATATGAGAAGAACATAATAAACTGTTTTGTTTTGTTTTGTTTTTTTTTTAAATGGAAGATTCTAACTAAAGGACAAACATTACTCTCCTCCATTTTAACAGATACCAATGTTTGGCGTTAATTGGAATTATATTATCCTAGTGGGGATAACGTTTTGTTATTTTTTGAATGTATTTGCATTTTCGAAAATGTTCATTGAAGGCGGAAGCGGAAAGAATGGTTCATCTGTTGCTGTAAGAAGTTTACTACATAATTTTAATCCCATTGCAAAATACAAAAACAAAAAAACATTGAGGTCAATTGACTAATAATATTGGATATCATTTTAACAAAAAAAAAAAAAAAATTTAATTCTAACAAAACCACATCCGCATTGCTGTAGTGTAAAAAGAAAATTGCTTGGTTTGGACTCTTGAAATACAGAAATAAAAAAACAACACACACACACACATCGAAACTCATTCGAATGAAGGAATTTAATCCGATTCAAATGCTGTGGCTCGTTTACTAACACAAAAGAAATCAACAAACAATCGGCTATAAAGAAAATCTTCTTCTTTATGTTAAATTTTCCATGTTCATTTGGTTTTCTTTTTGTTCTGGAGGTTTTAAGGAAATTTTTCGTCGAATTAAGCAGGCTTTTGGGGGAACAGGGGGTTTATATACAAAAAAAAATGGAATGCTATGGAATAGATAGTTTGTTAAAGTGTGCTGTCGAAAAAGTGGAGTCGGTTTTTAAAGGTTGAGGTGGTCTTTTAGTTTTAGCCTTTGTATATGTCTTTAGTGAAGAGTTAAAGAAATTCATGATGTCCCATACCATAACTTCCGTTGTTTGTGTTACATTTTGTGCTCAAAAACTCGTAGATCCATTTAAAAACCTAAATGTTTTTTTACACAGCCCTTTTTTGGTGATCATTTTTAGAAATATCGCAGAAAATTGTTGGAACGAAGCAACAATTCACAATAATGTAGAAATACATTTTATAACGAAGTTGGCTTCCGTCCTGTAAAGCCTTTTCAATACTCAATAATCCTAAAAAAAATAAGTTGAAAGAAAATAGAACAGATCTATTCTCATCAATGGGGAAAGTACAGATTTCGAACCAAGTTCGTTTCAGAGTTTTTGCTACTGTCACAGAGCAAATTCCGAAAGCAACTATATATAACTGCTAGTTCTACGTCTTGGCCATCAGTTGTTCTTAAAACCATGGAACGATTCATATATGCCCATATTGGATGAAAATGAGATATATCCTCCCTTCTGCGCTCGAGTCAATATGCGTACGACGGTGGGTCCACCTCACTACCCTTTGTGCTTGTCTTGACATCGAGGGAGCTTTCGGTGGAAAAGTTGTTGAACAGACAACGCCAACTAAGCAATTGAAGCCTTGGAGGATTGCCTGTATAGGTTTTACTATTTATCAATTGCTGACTAGCTATAGTTGGGCTCTCTTTATTTGAAAGATGATGGAAGGTGCGTCCCAAAACTGCAACTAGAATAAAAGTTTGAGTCAGATGACCATGTGGGACATCGGAATTAACTTGGTTCTATTCCAACAATCGCGGACACTGGTTAGGAAATATCGTTATAAGTAGAAATATTGAACCGTTCAAACGGAGGCAATAGTGTTTCGACACTTGACCCCAAAAGTCTAGGCGGGTACACTGACGGATCGAAGCGGAAACTGGTGTCTTTGGACCCAACACCAGAACTAGGCTAGATTAAACCTTGAAAAATCTATCACAGACTCCAATTGCACTTCTGCTTTAAGGCTGATACTTGGAGAATATTCCGGGGCTTACAACATCCAAGCCCATTAGCCTATAGGCTTGGGTGTTGTAAGCCCCAAGCCTATTTTAATTTAACAATACAACAATTTTGTTAAAAATATAAAAAAATTAATGTCAACAAGAAAGTTGAATTTCTTCGTTGTAAGACTTTAGAATACTCGTTTTCTTAACTTAACTTAACTTACAATAAACATTAATTTTTGTTTCTTATAATATTACTACATAATCGAATGTCCAATTCGCCTCTGAACATACTTCCAAACCAACGTGTTCGGGGATTTAGAAAAGTTTTACCAAGTGATTGATCGGTTTGATCGTTTTAACTGCTGCCTTTCCATTGGCGTAAGTTCAATCGGTAGAGGGAACTAAGCTATCTTGTCTTATTAAGAACACACACAAATCTGTGTACCCACTCATCATTATTTTTGTTTGGAAACGAATGCCTTCGCTCATGTTTGCCAAGCGCTATATCGCGTGTCTCATTTTGTTAATATGTTGTTCGGATGACCCCTTAATAGTCCTGAAGGCATTCTTAACACTATACTTATTCTTAATATATTTTTAGTTTGCTATGCGCGAAGACTTCTATGACTACCATTCGTCCTTTGACTGCTGTTTATCGCGATCTCTCTTGAAGCAGTTTACACATTCAAAACAACAAATAGACCCAAAAAAATAAATAAACACATTTCGGTTATGGTTACAGTTTCCTCCTCGGTTATTTGGTTTTTAAGTTTCCTCTTCCTTCACCTACTTTCAGCACGGACAACTGTAAATGTTACAGCTCACTCTACTCCTCTCCTCTATAAATGGTATTTTATTGTAGCACTTACTTACTTGAACAAAAGCAGTAAATATCTTCTGGAAACAAATTACACACAACAATTTTTTTTTGTTTATTGTTTCAAAGTTTTTTCTTTGTTTTTGGTTATAATAAAAAAAAAAAAATCTTTATACCCCACAAGCCACCACAAAACACTTTTTTGCAGGATAAGAACAAAATTTCAAATCAAAATCAAAATCAAAAGAAAATGCAAACAAAATTTTATATCATTGATTTAGCTCCCATACACAGGACACGATGTAAGAATTATGCCCCTTTATTTTGCATTCGGCATTGATACATTACTAGCACTGCGCTATGCAAAAGTCGTTATGACTGGAGGTTGTGGAAAAAATGGATCATCAGTTGCTGTAAGAAAATATAGAAAATCAATCAAAATTTAACAAAAAAAAAAAAAAAAAAAAACACCAAATAAGTAAAACCAAAATAACGCTGAGAAAATATTTCGTAAATTTGTCAAGTTTTTTTTTTACTCCCAACCGCGTAAGAATTGGGTTTCTCCCATTTTTAAAAGAATTCTTTTACAAATTTACATATTTTCCAGTGTATAGGTTTAATTTTATCCTTGTATGACCAGACAAATACTGTTTTAGTGCTATCATTCATTCTTTCTTTTTCTTTTTGTTGAAAACAAAAAAGCGTGCGCTGTAAATATAAAAATACCAAGAAGTTTGTAGCTAGCTCCAGTGAAAGTCAATTACAAGTAGTCTTAACATCACCAAAAAACCAGATAGAAAATAATAAAATTCAAACAAAACTTGCTTACTATTAGTGCGTACCTAAATAGAGCTTTGTAGAAATCTAAATTTAAGACTAATCTGCATGTTTACGCTTAAGGCTCAGTAATTATTATTTTTTTTGTAATGTATGTGCATCCTTATCGTTGTTTAATGTCAAGTGTCATCGTAGAATTAATAATTGATCAACCAAAAAGCCAAAAGAAGTATTTTTGCATTCAAAAAGTTGGATCTCAAAAATTCTGAACAGAAAGCTTTTGTAATTCTCTGTTCAGGATTTTTCTTCGATTCATACTATTTTTCTGGTTCAATTTTGATGGGATATGCCTAACTGATTTTTATTTTTATTAAAAAAAAAAGGGCACCAGTGTCCTGTCACCGAGCATTCCACTATCGTTGGTTGTGCTGCCCGCGTTTATAATTGCACAAAAGTCGCCGCAAGAACTCTTCGAGCAGAACTCGTCGTTGTATATCCTCGCCTTTGGAATGGTCGCTGCTAAAGTGACCAATAAACTTGTGGTAATTACCCGTGAAATTGTTGATTGTTTAAAATCTAAAAAAATTTAATGAAATTTCGCATTGCAGATAGCTCATATGACTAAGAGTGAAATGGAGTATCTAGATTGGTCCCAATTGGGGCCTGCGTTGTTATTCCTAAATCAATACTTCAACTGTGTCGTGCCAGAAGTTTGGCTGCTGTGGTTCACTCTGATATGGGGCACACAGGATCTTATGCGGTATTGTTCGCAGGTGAGTTGAATGAAATTAATCTTCGAATGTTTTTACACAAACAAAATTCGATGTGCCTACAGGTCTGCTTGGAGATTTGTGAACATTTACACATTCAGCTCTTCAAAATCCCCTACCCACCCAAGGGTCCAGCCACAGTTAGTCAAGGTACAAACCCACCAACGACAAGCCTAAGCATGGGCGCAGCAGGATCCCCTTCAGCGCACGACAAAAATGGCGGCACTCACCATAGAAAGCACACGAAACAGTCAAGTAAAAAGCAGCTACAACACAGCAGCAGTGCTCACTAGGGTCTGATAGCAGTATTTTATTATTATTTGAATAGAAATTTGATAATAGTAGGGTATTGTATAAAAAAAAAAATATACGTTCTACTACTTCTTAATCGTCTCGCTCACTTTCTCTCTCTCTATCTGTAGCTATATCTATATACATATACATACGTATATATATATTCCTGTGACCTTTTCCCCTTACCGCGCCCAACGAAATTTAAATTCTTAATTTTTTCTTTGTATTTGTTTTCTTTCCACCATGATCGATTAGATTAGTTAGTCCCATACTATACTTAACATTGCTCATAGAATTGTATTCTCCCTATCCTTGTAAATCATCAGAAATCAAATTAAGAGTGTTATTATGTTTTTAAGATGATTTGTATGTGTGTCAAATAAAATCCAGAAAAAATGAAAAAAAAATAAATAAATAAAATAGAGATAAGAAGAAATGTAATTATTATAAAAAATCAATGTGTGTACAATTTAAACAGAAAAAAAAAATGAAGAGAACGAGGTTTGCGTAATAATTACAAAAGCGAAGACCCTAGAATGAAACGAGCAACTAGCAAATTCAAATTAGATATTCGCTAGGCGAACTGTTACAATTCGTTTTGTGTGTGTTTCTATACTTATGTGTATGTATTTATTTTTCAACTTACAATATTGATCATTTCCGACAAATTCGAGTTCTGACAAGTTTTTTTCAGGTCGCTAACAGGAGTCAATAGCATAAGAAAATTGATATAACTTGTAGTTACTAACGTTTAGTTATTTTTTGTTGCCAAAATGAACACACCTCGTAGTGCATGTTTCCTATGTTCCTTATGGTTTTTTTTTGTTTTCTTACAAATACTGAATGCTTTGAAAAAAGAGTTAATTTCCTAGATAATGAATTAGTTCTTTTGCGAAATTACGGTAGCTAAGAAATTATTTACTAAAAATCGAAAAATATAGTAAATTAAATTAAATAAAAATAAAAATGCTAAAACATGTGAAACGACATTTTAAAAATTAGAACTGTAAGTGTTAAACGGAAACAACATTTAAAGACATTTATGCAAAGACAAATGAAAAATTTATAAGCATTAAACAGTAAATCCGAATGAAAATAAAAGAAATTAAAAAAAAAATCTGACTTTGAACCATTGAACCACTTATACTCTAAATTATATCTACCATACTACTACCACATAAGCGTTTCATTTTGAGAGGACATGTGTCTTAGCCGTCGGAATATCAGGCCTACTCCTTCCTAGTGGACCTAACTGCCGGGCCGGTTAAATGGACCGGACAAGAGAAAGGTAACAAATTGTTTCAAGCGGAAGACTTAAGCAAGAAATCTTAAGCTTTTCACATGTTTTTGAACGCCTTATATATCAGAGATGTATTCACTAACATAAACCTGATATCAGCTTATGAGCAATGTCCTAAGTGTGTCAAAATTGTAAAAAGGGTATTTTTGGTAGCACTATCGGACAGCATAGCGGATGTAACCTTACTTTAGCAAGCGAACTGGTTTCTGTTCGAACATGTGGAGTATTCGTGCAGTATTTTAATTAGATATTTCAGGTGTCAGAATAATGGAGAGATTTGAAGTTGAACTGTTACAAACGCAATAAGCACTAGAACATTTACAGACAGCATCAAGTGCTAAAGATCGGTGGAACAGATAACGAGAAGCCATCAATACTCCGCAATACTCGCAGCGATGTGCTGGGTGTCAACCGATGATGAACCCATGGTTTTGATAAAGAAAGCAAGCTAACGACGACACTGGAACGTGAAGGAAAAAACATCGGCTTCGTCGGAGAAAAAGGAAGATCAAGAGAACCGAGCGATCCAGGAAATAGAGCGGTGCTTTTCCAAAAAGAATCTTTGCAAGTTTTACTAAAAGATAAAAAGAACAAAGATCCGAAAAGAGACAAGCTATACCAAGTTATGCCTAGTTTGGGCATCAGATGACAGTGGGAAAAGCTCGCTCCTGCATTAATGTCGATAACGACGTAACCGAGACCCTTGACGTCGACAAATATTTACAAAAGGCGACGCAGTCATGGTGGGTGTAGTGGTAAAGAGCTTGGGACCATTAAGCAAGAGGTCCCAGGTTCAAATTCGCCCAAGAACAATCTAACATATTTAATCGCTTCCCCATTTATTCTGACAAACGGCACTGTCATCAACTGTAGATCAAAGAACACTACTTCCTGAGAAAACTTTCTCCGAACCTCGACGAGCATGTTTGCCCCAGATCTCATTGCCTGGAATCTAAACAAGTCTTAGGTCTTGAGTGAAGTCTTCTGACATCCTTTCGCCATCTTAATGTTGTTGTTTCATCATGGAACCTTACATCTTGGCGTTACTATCTGGACTGTTTAATACAGCTGGTAGTGGCTCCATTTAGATTAAGAACAACCTCGAATTTATTCTCACTACCGGGTTATGCTTTTCATCGAAGCTCAACAATGTACATATGGTCTGACATCGCAACTTCTAATCGATAAAGTAAGATTTATCACCTCCTGCCGTCCAGCCGTAACAAAGATAGGCGCGGAGCCAGCAATGTTAACGATAAGATCAGGCGATAGTATGGCAAGGCCCTTCCTCTAGACATCACAGTAATCTATGAGTTCCGGCACCACCATTAGAGGGTATGGGGTCAAAGTACACGGGAAAATAAGCAGTGGCAGCAATCCAAGTATGCAACTTGTAGTTTGCTTCATAGCTTATGGCTGCAGCAATCAAACCCTGACAACGAAATTGTCTATGTGACTCGAGCTATGTAGCTCATTGTAAGGTATATTCGTTCCATTTTACCTTAATACCTGTTTGAAATGAAGTTCATCACTGAAACAGTTTATTATGTATCTATAATAGGCCACAAAATAAAATAAATACTTTTTAAACATTCTAAAAACTGTTGATGTCCTATATTGGAGCAGCCTGTTAGCACTCAAGTAATCATGTATTATTAACATGAATATTTGGAAGTGTTTTTGAAGTGAAAAATTCTGTTATTATACATAATTCTAAAAAAATCTTACAAAGAATTCAGAAGCACCCTGTAGAGTAAAATCATTAACAGTTGTGAAACCATTAATAGCTTTGGGAATTACATTTAAGCAGAAAACTGTAGCCATATCTTTTTCCTTCAAAAAGCTATGGTTTTTCCAAAAAAAAAGGAATTTTGCGGGGAATATTTTGTATTTAAAAAAATTACAATATCTTAGTTCAAAAACTTGCATTTAAAATTAAACATTATGGTTAGTTTGCAAATCGTGGTAATTTTGAATTGCAAATACAAATTTATTTTATGTTTCTCTTTTTAAACCCCAAAAACTTTCAAAAGGCTTATTTTTTAATTATTTAATTTATTAATTAAAAATATTTTGGGGACATAAAATGTTACATAAGCAATGTACTATCCAAAGAAAAGCTTTGTTTTTATTCCTATTAGAAATCAAAAAATAATCCTTTAATTTTTTTATTTAGAAACAAATTTTGTGATTTCAGACCACAGTTGTCGTTTGAAATTATCTGACTTGGCAGAATATGCATGTTTTGCAAGGTGACTAAACTGAATGTCAGATTTAACCTCAGTATTTATATTGAAGTTCTTCAACAGATATATTTGAATATTTAATTAGCTAACATTATTTTCCCCATACTTCTATGATTGATAAAGTATTATAAATGGAATTGAATTAAATAAAGCTAATGCAATTACAAAACGAATGACATTTAATTTTAAGACTGCATTTCTTAACTCACCCTTAAGACTGTCATTTTCTGACATTTAAACCGTTTCATTCTCCCATAACCCTACACAACAGGCTCTGAACGCATTCATTTTATTTTGAACAAAAACTTCCCAGAGTTATATTTCCCAAATCAAGTCTCAAACTGTTCCCTGATTTGACAGCGAGTGGACGCAGAGTAAAGTCTCGCAGCGCGTACTGTATAAAAATTCGCGTTTTACCAATTAAATTTTTCCCAAACAAAATTTAGAATGTGCACATTCGCATAACAGACATCCTAGTGCAATAGTTAAGTTAAACAAACTTCGATTTACTATTCTCCAAGAGTGTTTTTTCCGTCGAATTGAAATCCTTTTGTGTAGAAAGATCAAAAGTGCCGAAAATAAATTTTTATTCACCACACAGTCTGTCGTCTTTAGCTCTCGCTCTTACCCGTTCATTTGTTGGTTAATTTTTTTTTTATACCGTGCGTGGTGTTTGTATGATTGTGCTGCTGCTACTGCTGTTTGTGAAAATTTTACTACAATTTGGTGTTTGTTTATCGTTTTTCTTGTGCGCTCCTCCACATACCGTACTGCATTTTCCTTTAACAATTTAATTCGAAGTTATTGTTTGAGTTTGAGATTTCCACAACCACCAAAAGTGTGGGAGTAAAAGGAAGTAATTTCCAAGTTATATATATTTTTTTTTTTGTTTACATTGTACACGAGACAAAGAGGGTGTGCTGTTATAGCAAATCGTACGCGTACCCTTTGCGTGTCTTCACAGTTTACAAATGAGCAAAATAATGTGAGATTGACAAAAACTCTAGTGTTTTCTTTTTTAAGTGAAAATTGCAAATCCGCGTCAGAAAAAATTCAATGAAATAATGACAAGAAACGAAAAAATATAAATTGTAGGTGGTGCGCGGGAGATATCACACACTACAATACAACTGTCAATTTTTGCCCCTCAAGTGCTCCCCTCGCAATCATCTGTTATCAAAAAAAAATTCACTTGCTGTTGCATATTGCAGCGCAGCATCATTGTCATATTGTGCGGGAATTTTGTTTGTGTGTGTGTGTGTGCACTTGTTTGCTTGACAAAATATAAAAATTTACGCTTCACCGAATGACCAAACGGGACGAATTTCGTGCATTTCACTGAGACTCCATCGAATGGGAACGATAAGAATGGCTCGGAGGCCATCAGCAGCAACAGAATGGATATGCCAAACTATTGTGATATTATTTTTTGTTCTTCTCCGTCAGGAATATGGTGAGTAAATGAATCATATATATACATTGTATATATGTAAGTCGTTTTTTTTCTGAACAAAAAAATGTATTTTGTTTTATTTGAGTCATGTCAATGGGAATGCGATACGACACGACAAGTGCAAATATAATTGCAACCTTCATTTTGACAGGAAATGTTTAATTAGATATTTATAGAGAACGTTATACTCTTAGGATTTGCAAGGTCGTCAGTTCAGTACACAACACACCTTCTAATCGAGAGTTGATGTACCCGTTGGGATTAAAAATAACAACACGTCCTAGAAAATGACAGTGTTCAACCTGCTATCATTTCTATTATAAAACATATGGAATGGTTACATACCATTTATGCAAAAACTATATTGGGCTTCAGGGCAATTAGTCATTAGTTTCCAGACCCTGGGTGCGAAAGACGAGAAAGACCGCGCCTTCATTTGAAGGACCTAGTACAGAGCCCTTTGCTGGTATAAAGAATAGGTAGAAGTGTGGTCTGGATCGTAGAGTATGCTGTCATGTATCAGACAGAGACTGCACGGTAACAATGCATATGCCAAAGTATATTAGATTAAGTCGGTCGGTAACACCCTATATAAAGGGTGATCCAAGTAGAGATACTTTTTTCAATAGCCTTTTTTGACAGATCACGTGTGAGTCGTGTCATGCTGTCATGTTATTTTTGTTTAGTATTGTTTGGCATTTCATAATGGAAAGACTTACGCGTGAACAACGTTTACAAATTGTTCAACTTTATTATGAGAACTCACGTTCTGTGAGGAATGTGTTTCGTGCACTTCGCTCAACTTATGGTCAACATAATCGGCCTACTGAGCGTACTATTCGCAACACCATCACCCATTTTGAGACCCAGCATTCATTATTGGATAATATTCGACCGAATAGACCATGTCCAGCAGGCTATGAAGAAAATATAGCGGCCGTAGCTGAGAGTGTACACGAAGAGCGTAGAGAGTCGATTCGGCGCCGTCAAGATCTTAAATTGAAAGCGTACAAAATACAGCTTGTGCAACAACCGAAGCCGCTCGACCTTCCCAAGCGACATCGCTTCGCTCTATGGGCACTTGAAAAGTTCCAAGAAGATCAGACGTTTTCGAGGCAAATTTTGTTTAGCGATGAGGCCCATTTCTGGCTCAATGGGTATGTAAACAAACAAAATTGCCGCATTTGGGACGAAGAGCAACCTGAAGAGATTGAAGAACTGCCACTTCATCCAGAAAAAACAACGGTTTGATGTGGTTTGTGGGCCGGTGGAATCATCGGTCCATATTTCTTTAAAAATTATGCCGGTGCGAACGTAACTGTCAATGGCGACCGTTATCGTGCCATGATAACCGACTATTTGATGCCTGAAATTGAAGCTCGTGATCTCGGCGACATTTGGTTTCAGCAAGACGGCGCCACTTCCCACACATCGCATCAATCAATGGACTTATTGAGAGAACATTTAGGTGAGCACATAATTTCACGTTTTGGGCCGGCCGATTGGCCACCAAGATCGTGTGATATCGCTTCGATTCAGGCCTTGGACGAAAACATCACGCGTGTCATTCGCCAGTTACCAGTCGAAATGCTTGAACGAGTGATCGAAAATTGGACTCAACGGATGGACCATCTGCGACGTAGCAACGGCCAACATTTGATAGACATAATCTTCAAAAAATGAATGCCAAAGAATGTTCTTTCAAATTAAAATAAACATTCTCCAATAAATTTGAATTTTCTGTATTTTTTTCTTTAAAAAAGTAGGGAACCTCGAAATGGATCACCCTTTATAATAACCGCTGAGAAGACACGCAATTTTTCAAAGCTTTGTACAACTTTTTGTTCAATGTTAACTTTTGAATTGAAAAGACTCTGAATTTGAGCATCAGTTCCTTCTCTTAACCCTTCTCAGATACCAAAACTTGTATCTATTCTTTGATAAATCAATCCAAAAAAAAAGATGTGGAAGCTCGAGTTCTAACATATTAACTGCAGAGGTACCACAGAACTTCTGACATCGGCATCCACAAGCGGTTTTCGTTTTTAAGAACTGTAAGTTTACAACGGAAATATAATTACTGCACATTGCAGTGCTTTTGGCAGAGTGAAGAGCGTTAGCTAGTTGAATCTGATTGAGATCATTTTCCTGGAGGAAGTTTTTGCCAAGGATAGCCAGTCTGGTTCTTTTAAAAGCTAGACATTCACAGATAAAGTGTGATGACGTTTCGTGATTTTCCAGACACCACTTCAAGGAATTATTGGGAGGGAGGAGGACTAATTTTTTTAACTCCTTATAAAGGGTGATTTTTTAAGAGGTTTAGAACTTTTTTAAAAAAAAAACACAAAAAATTCGCAAAAATGAATCAAATATTTATTTGAATCGATAGTTTGAACCTTGCAATTTAATGTTTAAAGATAATTTCATGCAAATGTTGACCGCGGCTGCGTCTCAGGTAGCCCATCCGCTGAGTCCAATTTTGGCATACTCTTTTACACATATCGGCCGGTATCTCACGAATGAATGCATGGATGTTGGCTTCCAGTGCGTCAATCGAAGCGGGATTGTCCCTATACACATTAGCCTTGGCATACCCCCACAAAAAATAATCTAATGGTGTCAAATCGCACGATCTAGGCGGCCAATTGACCGGCCCGAAACGTGAAATTAACTGTTCACCAAACTCGCCTCGCAATGGCGCCATTGTTTCGCGTGCTGTGTGGCATGTGGCACCGTCTTGTTGAAACCACATATCATGCAAGTCAAGAACTTCCATTTCGGGCAAAAAAAAGTTTGTTATCATCGCTCGGTAGCGTTCACCATTGACAGTAACGCTGCGATTCGCATCATCTTTGAAGAAATATGGCCCAATAATGCCGCCGGCCCATAAACCGCACCAAACAGTGGCTTTTTCGGGATGCATTGGTAGCTGTTACAACCGCGATCTCTATGAGCTATACCAAGATGTGGATGTTGTCCAAAAAGCCACGTCGACTATATTGGCGGCTAACATGCTTTAATAGCAACTTGGCTAACTGAGCATATGTACAAATGTTACGCCTTTAACTCTTTTCTCTCAAAGAATAATCGCAGCAGTCGCGATCGAGAAGATCTCTGCTTGAAAGACAGTGATTTGTCTGCCTAAGGATTTAGTTAAGTTGATCCATTTATCTGTAGAGTGGGTGCAGTGGATTGGCGGTTAAGTGCGTTGGTCCACTAAGCGAGAGGTCGCTGGTTCAAATCCCGACCTGTACCACCTGAAAGTTTTTATTCGCTGCCCCACCTCTTGCGAACGTCTGACAAACATCCAAGAGTAAGAAATGTCATGAGAAGCTTCTCAAAAATAAATTGCCGTTCGGAATCGGCATTAAACTGCAGGTCCCTCCATTCGTGTCAAAATAAAACTTTGCAAACACAATGGTTAGAGAAGCTAGGCTTTAGGTCCTGTATGGGCCGTTTACGCCTAATATTTATTTATTTTTTATCTGTAGAGTAAACTCTGGCTCCAGAGAGACCGTTCATGAGGGAGCCCTCTTCATATACCGCGGTATTCCTCGATCTAAAGCCGATCAACCCAACCCTGTTCCATTCCAGGCGATAAGGAAGGAGGATTCAAAACATGGAATTGAGTAAACCTCCCCTATGATCGGTCACGTCATCCAGAAGTTCCCTGAATTCGCCGATATTGTGTCGGCCGTCCAAGTGTCACACACATGCGATAAAGTACTTTTCTGGCTACACTAACAGCAAGGAACTGCTTGGAAAACTTCCATGGCATTCTTTTACATACTTTCAATTTATTGTCTGTGCTTGGACTGTAGGTAGATAGTTGTTCAACAGTGTTCTTTCAGGACATTAAACAAAGCATTCATTTGCTTATATGCATTTATTAATTGATTCTTTGCGATCAAAGCGATCACAATGACTTACCAACAGTTGGCCAAACTTCCATGAAGTCCCCTCTTTGATATTAAATACATCTGACTTATTTGTTGCTGATCTTTTAAATGCAAAATGACTTCCCTCTGTACTCCAAGCCATCGCTCTGCTGGTTGGTTATCAAAGACTGCACCGTTACCTTAGCAGAAGTATCAATTACCTGCGGTCCTCTCTTTTCGGAGAGCAGTTTTTTTTCAGCTTGTTCTGTTTTGTCTCCGACTCTCTTTCTCATTTTTATCAATGACCTCCTGTCTGTCACTTCTAATCCAATCCATTCCTTTGCTGATGACAGTACCCTCAGCTTTACATATTCGTTTCCTGGGCAACGCCCCTCATCTTCGGGCGTTGAACTGGAACGGCAACATATGTTAAGCTCATTGAATTCCGATCTTGACAGCATACTTAAATGGGGTAAAACCAACGGAGTGGAATTCAATGCTTCCAAAACGCAATGCTGTCTGCTGTCATTGAAGCGAACCCCTAATTCTCTGCCATCAATCCATGGATGGCACTTGCATCGCCGAAACCGAAAGACTTTCCATCCTCGGTATGTGCGTTAACGACAAACTTCGTTGGAATGACCACATATTCGACGTCACCAAGGACGCTACGAAATGTCCAGGTTTTATCAAGCGATGCCAGAAATATGTCAACCCTTCTGATCTGGGTAGAATTTATAAGGCGTTAAATGGCCCCAAACTTGAGTACAACGATCATATCTGGTCTGGTGCACCAATAACATATTTGGAGCTCCTTGTCAGGATCCAAAAACGTGCGGTAAAACTTATTGGCGATCGATACATCGCGAAATCACTTGACTCTCTTAGTCATCGTCGTAATGTCTCCTGCCTGTCATTGTTTTATCGGTATTTCCACCACAAGTGCTCAAATGAAATAGACAGTTGCATTCCACCCCTACAGCAATTCAACCGCAATACTCGCCTTGCGAGGAATGCACTTCAGTTTTCCCTTAAGCCTGTTTTTGGAAGTACAGTGAAATACAAGGATTCGTTTCTTAACCGTACAATACGAATGTGGAATGCTCTACCACGCTCTGTTTTTCCTTTGCATTATAATTTACAAACATTTAAAACCAACGTGCATCTGTTTCTCCCTTTCTCTAATCCTTCATTTCCCTAATGCCCGCACTGTGTCACTTCATTATAAGGGTATCCAAAGTCTCTTTAGTGCGCGTACATTATAAAAAAAAAAAAAAAAATACATTGTAAGATGTAAATGTTTCAGAGTCCTTAGCTCTAATGACATGGTATTGATGCCTTGTTAGCTTGGCCGCGATTATATTTCACAATTCTTCTTCTCTGGACATCTGTAGAATTCGATTTTGTTCTTAGCATACATATGAAGCCCCTCGCTGATTTAATTGAGATCTTTCAATGAATTTGAAAGAAAGTGTTGACTGTCTTCACATTTCTTTCTTCCATTCATTTCTGTTAAAAGTGAACTCTTCATTGTGTTAAACTTTAAGAGGTGCCTTTTACTTATACACTTTGTGAAAGTACATGCTATACACGAAGCTTTCGACTCCATAAAAACATTCAGCATTCAAGTGGTTTAAAAATAAATAACAGCTATGCAAACACCACTTGCTTTTAACCACGTTGCGATAAGAACCAAAGTGTTTCATTTGAATTAGACTGTTCAAAGTTGAAACGCATGTTAAAAATAAAATACAATTTGCTGATGATGCATTGGAATGTACAATAACATGACATACAGTGGTGGCAAAATAAGTCGAAACAAATTTCTTACCAATATGTAAGTTAACCTTATATTAAGGTAACATCAGTGTGTCCGAACAAAAAAGTCAAGAAAGTAAATTTCCAACGAAACAATAATGAGACGCATCAGACGGCATATCCATAAGACAGGGGTCAAAGGATAATTCTCGAGCAAGTTCTTCAAAATTCCAGTGCGCGTGGTACCAAAAACCACCTCTCTTTAAGCGTAAGATGGTTTTTAGCGTACATCCCATGATATATAAGTCAAGGGGAGGAAGATTCATCAAAGCATCTAGAGTAGAGCCCGGGGTGCTAGGGAAGGCCCCTGTGCAGCCGAGACAAGCCGTTCTTTGGAGTTTGGCAAAAGAAGCAGTAACACGTTTCCGCGAAAGCCTGTTCCACCAAACAACTGATGCGTATGAGAGTAGCGGTCTAATAGTGGCAGTCTAATCATGGCCGTATAGATCCAAAGAACCCGTTTTGGAGACAAGCCCCATGTCTTACCAAAAGCGCCTTTGCACTGCTAGAAGGTCGACAGCGCTTTATTGGTTTTCGATTCGACATGTTAGGACCATAGAAGTTTTTTATCAAGGATTACACCCAGATATTTGACTTCATCGGATATAGGGATGGTGACACCTTTAAGCACGAGATGGGACAGACCAGTGATGATTCTCCTTCTCGTAAAGAGAACAACCGTGGTTTTAAGAGGATTCACTGAAAGCCCATTACTAGTGCACCAGATATCGATCAAATCCAGGGATCACCCCTAGATTTGAACCGACAGCAAGAACGGCGACATCATCCGCATAAGCTTGAGTGTAGTTTCCAGGAAAGTGGAGAGCACTTCCCACAATCTGCATCCGCTACCAACGTCCTGTACATTAGCATTGCTTTAATCCACAACACCAAAGTTTCATCTACACCATGCTGTCTGGCTGAGTTACACATACTGTCAAAGGTCGCATTATCAAAAGCACCCTCAATATCGACGAAAATGCCCAACGCGTACTCCTTCCGGTCAAGAGCAATATCAATCCTACCAACAAGGTTTTGAAGCGCAGTCTCGCAGGATTTTCCGCGCTGATAGGCATGTTGCATCTCAGAGAGAGGGTGTGATCGCAGAGCAACTTTGCGCACATGCAGCTCAACCAGTCTTTCCAAACTTTTCAGTAAGAAGGAAGACAGACTTATGGGTCTAAAGCTTTTGGCTAGAGTGTAGTCAGACTTACCAATTTTTGGTATGAAAACCGCTTTAACCATTCGCCATGGGGAAGGTATATAGGCCAAGGCCAAGCTCGCGGTGAAAATTCTTTTCAACATTGGCAAAACCTGACTTAAACCTTGTTTCAGCAAAACTGGATAAATTCCATCCGGACCAGGTGACTTGAAACTCTCAAAAGATGCAATGGCATATTTGATAGCATCATCAGTCACCACTCCCGATGCAAAATACCAGCTGTGCCGCGTGGTATTAGTCGGTTCAAATGTAGCCACAGTCGTTTGAAGGGCTGAAGAACACGTAGTAACCTGATTTCCCGGAAAGTGAGTCTCAAGTAGAAGACTGAAATTCTCCGCCTTTGTCTCAGTGTACGTGCCATCAGGTTTAAGGATTGCATCCAGTTTACTTGGTCTGTTCCTTTGGAGGACTTTAACAAGCCTACTAGTTGCACTTAGAGATTCGACCTCTTCACAAAACTTTTTATAGGAGTCATTTTTCGACTTGCGAATAAGTCTCTTAAAAACTTTTTGCTTCGATCGATAAAGATTCCAGTCTTCCACTAAGTTGGTTTTTAAAGACCGATTAAGCAGCTTCCTAGTTTCTTTACGAAGACACTGCAGTTCGGAGTTCCACCAGGGTACAGATTTTCTACGGGGGGGTTTAGAAACAGGGCACGAAAGTTCAAAGCAGCGGGTGAGGACGTTGTTCAGATCCTGAGCAGACCTCTCCACTCCCTGTCTTGATCTAAGTTTAAGTGGAACTTTGACAGAGTTGGCAAGCTCCTCTCTAAACCGTGGCCAGTTCGTTTTTCTCGGATTTCTCCTCTCTTGGGAAGGTGAAAGTTCGCAGTAGATTTGAAATTCGATGTATCTGTGATCTGATAAGGTGCTATCTGACGATACCTTCCAATTTATGATAGACTTTAAATGCATAGAAGATGCCCCACGGACTATATTTCCACTTCGCCTCTGCAGCTTCTGCAGAAGTCATTTGCAAAGAGCCCTAGCCTTTTAGCTATGTTTTCGAAAATGCAGTGTTCGTTAATGTCTATACCCCGACGAGCTTCCGGGCTTGACTTCTGTTAAGAGAGACAAGGGACATTGATCTTTTGGTGTCAATATATGACCCAAACGCTGGTGTTCCTCCATTGTTCCTTAGTCTATTGTGTGGTGACGACTTGTCCACTCCGTCCACTAGTAGTAGGTTCATATCAGAGCTGTATCTGGACAATTCCTCCGCTTTTTCGTTCTCTTTCACTCCAACGTGTCTAGGAACCCAACAGAGTATAACTGATTGATGAGTGATCGCTCTGAGTGCCAAGAGGCAATCTGTGGTGTACTTCGCGTTTACCAAGTTGGAGCCGATCACTTTAAGTGCTGCTTGACTGTCCACACAGATGGTTAATGCCATAATGCCAGATCGTCTTCACTGCAATTTCCACCGTCATCGCAAAAGTTTTTATTTTTCTTTGTTTAATTAAAGCCATTGTCATGGCTATATTTTTGTCATTGGTCATTTAAGGTGACATTTGTCATTTTGATAAGTCATGTCATTCCGTGTGATCGCCATATTATCGCTCGTCATTTAATGGCACCTCAACGGAAAATTTTAAATGACTCATAGTGTCCGTCATTTGATTTTGGGACAAAAATACCAATGTTAGTCATTACCATGTGATCGCCATTTTATCGCTCGTCATTTAATGGCGCCTCAACGGAAAATTTTAAATGACTCATAGTGTCCGTCATTTGATTTTGGGACAAAAATACCAATGTTAGTCATTGCGTGTGATCGCCATTTTTTCGTCGCTATAGTGCGCCATTTTTTTGACTCGCAAAAATGGCCGTGTAATCGCACCTTAATAAAGATATTTAATACTTAAACCGAATGTTGTCCGACACTGTATATTAGGATCCAGCGAACAAAAGCCCATTTTTATTATTGATTTTGTTTATTTTTAAAAAAATTTTGTTTAACAATTTTCGAGGACACCCAAAAAGGAAAACACATTTTTTGAAATTTTCTACCTTTAACATGTCAGTATATATATCCTTTCTATTTATACGACCATCGCCAGTTAATTAAGTCGTGCTTTGATTGTAAATTGCATTGTACGACGATGACGAACTATCTTTAACTCGTTAGGTTTTAACAACGCAGTATGTGACTTGTGGTTGCAAGTGACCAAATAGGGGCGTGTGTTTCGAATGATTATTATAAGCACAATCTGCTGTATCGTAAGCGAACGATGCTTTGTTGAACTGACGATATTATCAGGGCTCGTCTACTTCATTACCGTTTGTCAGAAAAATATTTCTATTATAGATTAACATCGGTGAGAAGCAGCAATGTGTTAATTCGCATGCATCGTGTGCGACAGTTTAGTTTATTGCGCTAATAACATAAACGTGCTATTCAAATTTGCACAAGGCATACTGCTGATGGAGTTTTGACGTACCAAATAATATTTTTTTCTATATATCCTGCCATCTCAGCTACGGTGAAAAAATTTTAAATAAATAAAAATGTTATTGATGAAAACATTGAAAAACAAAATATGTATATTTATTATATTTGATTTTTAAATATCACTGCCAATTCATTATGTACCTAAATATGTATGTACTTATTTTAAAATAAATAAATATAAAGGCAATGATATTCGGAATTATATAGGGTTTTTTTTCAACTAGTGCTTATTTCGCGAATGGTAACACTTAGCTCATGTCTGATTTGACAGATAATTAGTTTTATTCTTCCGCTGAACGAATATGGTTGTGTATACGCTTGAACAACGCTGGGAAATATTGCGACAGTACTTTAAAAATCATGGTAATGTTGCAAAATGTGTGCGAAAATTGCGTACGGATTTTGGAAGACAGCGTACAATTTAGCGCCCATTTTCGGAATTGCAGGGCGAGGGGGTGCTTTACACTATAAACTGTCTCTCTTTAGAAAACAAATGACTGTCCTCCAAAAAAAAAAGAAAAGAGAAATAGCTACCAAAATTGTGAGTTACGACGGTTTTATGTCCTATGTCCTATGTCCCCTAACGCGCCATCGTTAGCGGTTTCTGGCAATGTGCTTCCGTGCTTTCTTCCCGGCAGTTCTTCGCCATGTACTCCTAGGACCGCCGCGTATTCTGGCATCCTAAGTTAGCGGGTTCCATTGCTCCGCGTGATTAGTTATGAACCTGTCACCTTTACGGAATGTGTGACCAAACCACTACCCTTTTCGTCGCTGTATAGTTGTGCCTCCTATAGGTGCATATCTCGTTGTCTGGTGAATCCATACTGCAGCACGGATTCAACGTTGGAACGGACCAGCGGTAGCTTGCTGTTCAAGCTAATTGCATTACTTTGCCCCCAAATGGAGATTTTGCCTTGCATATTTGGCTGGCAATATGCAGTTCGGTTCCGCCATCCGTCGTTGAGACAATACTTCCAAGGTATTGGAAACTCTCTTACTCTCTCAATCGGTTGTCCAGCAATGCATATTCTATATTGCATGAGTTAATGAGTTCGGTCTCTGGCTGATAATTTTTGTTTTTGCCGAATTAATTTTCTGCCCAACGATGTCTGCTTCCCTCTCCACATTTGTTGTCATTTGCTGAAGGGTCCATTATTCTATGAGACCGTAGTCCAGATGCTTGAGTTCGGATGTAAGATTCCATCGAATTCCATCGAATTCTTAAAATATTTCCATATATTCAGCTAGTGGTCAACGTCCGAAAACTTTTTTACTCCAATTCCAAGTCACACCCCTTAAATTTAATATTCCAAAAATAAGCCATGCAACAACCCCAATTATTTGCCGCCACTCGAACGCAATATCAAAGGAAATATTTGAAAGGTCATTTCCCGAGAAACCGTTGATTTACTTCCTCGACTTCCGACTCTCCGCATTTTATTCCTCGAAACTTTTAATTAAAGAGTTCTTAGAAGCAATAATATCCTTCAATGTCCCTCTCCACGGGTTGGCTTTCAACAAAGCTCTTCTCGCATCAAGAACTCGCACTCCACCCAACTCTAACCATACACAACTGACTTTGCACTTCGTTTTAGCCGTAGTAGTCGTCGTCGTTGTCGTCGCCGTCGCCGCCGCCGTCGTCACAACCGATTGAAAATCAATACCCGCAATATTAAAACTTGGCAAAAGGATGTCGAGGAACCTTTGTAGAACAGCGCACCCGACAACAGAGCCGGCAGCCATCGACAGCGACAACACATCCCTTTAACCCTTTTCCATGGCTTTGACATCAAATTCACCCATTAAGGACACATGTATGCCCCACTGATACTACAAAGCAGTGCCAAGTCATTTACTCTAAAACGAAGACACATGGTGTGGGGGATGCAACGAGTTGCAACTGCCAGCCAAGAGAAAAATCAATGTTTACTGAAAAATTACTTACCAAAAAAAAAGTAGCAGTGAAGAAAAATGAACGAGTCCTTTGAAGTCTCTCTTTACTACACAGAGCAGTATTTTTTTCTATTTTTTTTTTATTATGTCGCAGAAGTGCAGCAGCAGCAGTAGCAGCAGTAGCAACATCACCGCCATTAACAGCAGCGTAAAGTAGAGAAATAAATTCATAGTAGGAATAGTAAGCTCTTGGTTGAGAGCAGCAGTAGTATTCTTCGTCTCCCTAGTGGAGTATTGCGGCATCGTAGCACACAAACAGAGCCTACTCAGTCACAAAGAGAAGTGCGGCGGTGTTGGTTGAATGTTGGATAGTGGTGTGGGGTCTATGGGTGGCAGGGATGAGGAATGGGAGATCCTTTAGCAATTTAAATCCTTCATTGAAGCGTGTGCTCTTAAAGTGAGTGCAGAAGAGTTTATCACACAATCACACTCACCTAAAACACACAAAACGTTGGCGTGTTGCTACCACTGCCGCATATTTTATCACAGGGGAGTCGTCCTCTTTTTTAATGTCGGTTATTTGGCCCTTTTGAGTTATGTGTTCTTAAAGGCTTTTTAAGCGTTTGTTGTTGCTGTTTTTTTTTTTTTTTTTTTTTTTTTCGCTCTCCGTTTTAGCTGGTATTTTTCATGGGCGGATAATGTTGTTAGCAAAGACCTTTACTACAGTTCTTGAAGTTCAATCTGAAGGAGAAATGGTTCTTAATGAAATCGATAAAATAATCGGACATGGTGAAGGCTGGTTTTTTGCACACCAGGCGTCCGGTTGTATGGCACACCTCTCAAATGGGGAAAATACATAGAAGCCTTTTAACTTTTGGTCTTGTGGTTTTGATAAATGGACTATTTAGTTCAAGCAGTCTTTGGCGTCTTCTTTAAAGTCCTCTAAGTACTCTATAATATTTAAGAGGTTTTCACTTGACGATCTTCTTGGTTTTAGGGACTAGTTTGAGGCGGGCTAGATTGGGACAAACTAAAACGCTGATGAACACCAGGAACCCTACGGTATCCTAGTAGTTTCGTTGGGATGAATCCATGAACTTTAAATCAATCTCAGACCAGATCAAGTTCCCAGATTTCATCAAATTGACTGTCTTTGAATTCAATATCTCTCCAATTCAGATCACTGATGAGATACAATGACTTTAATACGTTTCTAGATTCCTTCAATCATAACTTTTGATAGAATATTGCCTATTGTCTATTATTTCCTGCTTCTACAGGCACAAGATGAACAATTAGAATAATTTTTGTCGTTTGTATCAGTGTTTGCTTTATTTAAAGCTTGCATCTGCACCTGTGCCAATACGCGATTTATCGTGAGGTTATATATATAATTTTGAGAGATCACGCGTGACACCTATCAAACGGCCTTGTACTTTTTGTTCAGTATCATATGGCAAGACATCATGGAGGGACGCGCACCATCGTGAAGTTATGTTCAGGGATAAAGCCCATTTCTAGCTCAATAAATCTGTTAAAAAACAAAATTGCCGTATTTGGGCTGATAAGCAACCCGAAGAGTAGAGTAGTATAAGAGCTACATTACATTCATTATAAACAACGGTATGGTGTGGTTTATGGGCTAGAGGAATCATTGGTCCATATTTTTACAAAAATGAGGTAAATCAGAATGTTACCATCAATGGCAACCGTTATCGCGTTAAGGGACTATTTGCTTCCTGAAATTCAAGCCCATGGTTTCGGTTGAACAAGACGGCGCTACGAGATATACCGCACGTGAAACAATGGACTTCGTGAGAAATTATTTCGCTGAGCTCTTATATTCACATTTTGCCACCTTAAATTGTCCGCCTAGATCGTGCGATACACCTTCAACCTTCACCTTCAAAGCTAAGTCTGCTAAATGAGAAATCAAAAGCAAATTTCGCTGGAAAAATGTGGTAATTGGCGACTCTCTTGACATAAAGAGGGACTTTCGAAATTGCTGAATGTGACTCCAATTCACATGGTTTGCTTAATAAAAATATAGCTCAAACTACCATCAAATTGACCATAGCCATGCTTGAAAGTCGGATAAGAAGTTGTCCACAGAGAGGAGTAATGTCAACATTTCCTGTGGTCTTTCGCCATCGATAATCTGCTTAATTTGTTAAGAAACTTGGATATGCTGATAGTCGCTAAAGGGCAATGAGGCTAACGAAGTCATTTCACATAAGCAAAACGCCCTTAAAAAAGGCCGTTTGCACACACTGGCGCACCAGACCAAATCTTTCCATAAAATCCAGTAAGGGTTCCTTTTACTAAAAGAAGAAACATCATTTTATGTAGATAGTTCTCTGACGAATTCAAATAGCTGGGAGTAATACTGGTTAGAAGACTCAACTGAAACTCTCAACAATCGTATAACTAAAGAAACCAAAGCTCTAAGGGCCTGTCCCTGGGGATAAACGAAATTATAGTCAGGCCTATATCGTTAGATGTGCTTCTATAGATTCGTGGACTAAAGCTACACAAAAGAACGCCACAGTAAAACTCAACAGCGTTTTGCATGGTTGTTTCGGCTTACCTCGCTATTGAAGCAATAATACGATTAACAAAACAGCCAAAATGACATACACGATCGGTCCAAATTTTTAAGCACATTATCGATTGTGTGCAGCTGTATTTCACCAATGGCTTCACGAATATTGTCCTTTAAAGCGTCAATTGTCTCTGGCATGTCGGCGTAATACTTATCTTTTACGGCACCCCACAAATAATAGTCCAACGGTGTCAAATCGCAGCTTCGCGGTGGCCAAACGACATCAGCTCTGCGGCTGATAATGCGATCTTCAAAAACAGGGCGCAAAACATCGAGTGTAGCTTCGGGTGTGTCACGTAGCGCCGTCCTGTTGAAACCAAATGTTGCCAATATCCTCCTCTTCAATTTTTGTGAACAACAATTCGTTCAACATGGCCCGATAACGATCGCCATTGACTGTAACGGCCACTTCTTGCTCATTTTCGAAGAAAAATGGCCCAATTATGCCTCTGGACCAAAATCCGCACCAAACAATGACTCGTTTTGGGTATATCGGCTATTCAATGTATGCATGGGGGTTTTCTGTGCCCCAAATGCGACAATTTTGCTTGTTTACATACCCGCCAAGATCAAAATGAGCTTCATCTGAAAAGATGATTTTTTTTGGCAAAATCGGCATCGCAGGCCAGCGTTTCCCAGCGTTGTTCAAGCATATATACAACCATATTCGTTCAGCGGAAGGATAAAACTAATTATCCGTCAAATCAGACATGAGCTAAGTGTTACCATTCGCGAAATAAGCACTAGTTGAAAAAAAAGACGTTAGATGGCGGACCCTTTAGATGAAGCTGATTGCCCAGATATAGTCTTTCTCCGCAGAATTGATGAAATAGAAAAGCGGAAAGTTTTTCACTCAGGAATTCGCTGTAGACTCTCGGTACTCCAACTGTTCGAGCTATAAGGCTCTACTCTACGCATGGTTTAACCTGAACCTAACCCCTGGACTGCCATTACAGTGGCTTACAGCTTATTTGACCCATCACATATTACAAATTTGAAATGCGTAGAACTTTTGAACGAAACAAGATATCATCAAAATTTATATGCAGATATTTTAATTAATTTTTAAACTTAGACAAAACAACTTCATTTATTTGTATTCGTATACGGTTTCATATTTAACAAAACAAAACAAAAAATAATCCACAATTCAGTGCCACATCTTATTTGACCCAGCTTAAAAAATAATAATTAACATGATATTGAGGTACCATTTCAAGAATCTTAATATTTAGTATGGCCCCTTTGTTATCTCTAACCGATTTAATCCTGTTCCTGTCCCGGAATCGATGCCACCAATTTTTGGGTAGTTTCGGGAGTGATTTTTGACCATTCCTCGATTATGGCAGCTTTGAGATCATTTTTGTTACATGTATTGCGCTTCCGGATATTTGTGTCCAATATTTTGCCCATAAATTCTCTATTACATTGAGATCAGGTGACTGTGCTGGTGGTTTCATAATGTGGGGACAGTTCCAAATAAGCCAGGTTTGGACTATACCCGACGTATGTTTGGGATCGTTGTCCTGGTAGTATCGAAAACTTTCCTTTATACCTAGATCCTCAGCACTCTGGAGCAAATTTGTTTTCAAGGATATCAAGGTATACATTCTTATCCATTGTAGTTTCGATGAACTGTAGTTTTCCGACCCCCGCCGCAGACATACAGGCCCAAACCATGACGCTGCCACCGCCATGTTTTACGGTTGCTTTTAAATGTTTGTTTTGCAGCTCTTTATTAGCTTTACGCCAGACGTAGGGTCGCCCATCGGAACCGAAAATATTAAATTTCGACTCATCAGCAAATATTACGTGCTCCGAGAAGCTGGAATCCTTGTTGACGTGGTCTTTTGCGAATTGAAGACGACGTTTTTGATTTGTCTTACTAATAAAAGGTTTCTTGCGTGCAATTCTTCCATGTTAACATCAGCTAACAATTCTGCGTTGCAATTTGTTTGATATATCATGCCGTTTGAAAGTTATACTAATTTCGAATGTTTAGTATGTGATGGGTCAAATAAGCTGTGAGCCACTGTATATCTGCCGTATACCGTTCGAGGACAAATTCCAGTTTACAGTTCCGATGACCAGCCAAGAATTCGATTCATTTTGACACATAGCTTGTAATACCCATTAATATTCGTCGTAGACCCATAAAAGTATATATATTTATGGTCAGGACCAAATCCTAAGACTATTTAGCAATGTCCGTCCGTCCGTCCGTATCAACTTTTGAGGCCTTTAAAGTTATGCTAGGAGGCTGAAATTTGGAGCATATACTCGAAATGGTAAAGTGTTAAAAGTTTTTAAATCCGCCCACTGCCACGCCCACAATTTAGAAAAAACCGTTTTAAGGCTTATAAATTTGTCATATAAAGTTTTTTGCCACGCCTACTTTTTGTGGGCGTTTTTTTTTACTAAAATGATGTTTTCTTCGAAAATTTTCATAGAAATGGGAAAAAAATGTTTATCGATATATTTAGCCAATATTTTTTCCAATATATCGCCCATACAAAGTTTTTTGCCACGCCTACTTTTTGTGGGCGTTTTTTCAAAAAAATATTTTTTTTTCTATAAATTTCATTGAATGAAATAAAATGCTATCTATCATCTTCCTTATGAATTTTTTCTTTGGCGTACATAGGGATAAGGATAGGGTATCATACTGTTCGCCCCAAGCGGACTGTAGCCTTTCCTTATGTTCAAAATATTCAATTTAGCAGATCGACCTAAAATGAGAAATGAGATAACAAAGTAATCAGCAATCTTTCGTACTCCATTTATAACCATTTAAAAAATAGTCAAGATAAAAGTGTTGATGCCATTATACTGACACAACACGATTAGAAATGTTCTTCATTTCACTTAAACCATAATTATAGATTATACATAAACTCAACCAAATGTCCAATCTAATCTCCATAATTACTCCACTGATGGAATTTTAAACTATTACTCTTCCATTTCACTAAATCTAATCGATTTAATTGCAACATCTGTTGTGCGCGTTCAAAACAAAACCCATTAACAGAACATTCGCTGTCAAGATTCTGTCAAAGAAACATTAATCATATCACATGCGATAATCACTTTTGTTTTATCTCATCTCGAAAACACAAACACGACCAGAGAGCGATACAACGCGATGACGGAATAAAGTACATGCAATTTACATATTACTTCTCTTTATCGCATTTAAATCTTACAACAGCTACCTACCTACCTAACACGAACGAAGAAGACCGAACTCTTGGTAAACCCCAAGCAATCAAAAAAAAAAAAAATGTTCGTAAACAAAACAAGACAAAACAACGAAGCAGGAGATTTGGATTTCCTTAAAAAAAAAAATTTAAAGTTGGAAGTTGAACTGGTCTTGACCGTCCGCCCAAATGGTTTTTGTTCAGTTGAGATTTTCTGCACTATACACTACGCGACTGCGACTACACACACACACACTTTTTGACTCTCCACTCCAGATGGTGCTGATGCTGGAGAACTTGCTCTGCTGGAGTTCCGTTCGGTTCGTTTAACTTGAAACATTAATTTTCCATATAACGAGATTGTAGTTTACGCTCGTCGTTGCTATTGTTGTTGTGGGCTTGTCTTAAATTTCTGTTCATATTCCCTGATCTCCTTCCCCCCAGCCGCAGCAGTGTGTTTTTTAGTTCTTTTGAATTTGAATTCTTCCCTTTCTTGGTGATTGTATTTTTTTTCTCTCTCATCTGTTCAGTCGTTTTGTTTTGTTTTTGAATAGAAATGGGGGCGAAGCAAAATAAGAGAAAGATGTTGAATTCGCACGAGAAAAAGAGTCTGCATGTGGAAATGCAAATCCACTGATTAGTAAGTAACCTATAACCTCTCTGCGTCTGCAACGAGGCGCTCCTGAAAAACCACTCAATTTCAATTCCCCCATTGAGAATTCAATTCAATAGATTTTTCCATTCGAGGATGGATAGATGTTGCTGTTGCTGTTGCTGTCGTGCCTCGAGCTGTGGCACCATCGCCACAGAAACCAAAAACCAAAACCCAACCACCGGCTCAGCACCACCATCGACGTTAGAAACAAAAGCTGTAGAAGTTTCTAGCACCTCCTGTGCACTATGAAGAGGTAGGTACGATGCTGCGTTGCTCCTCTGCTATTGAGGTGCATTCGACTGGATTGAAAAGGTGGTAATATGCTCGAATTGATTCAAACTAAACATAAATTACTCGATGGTTGCAAAAAAACAAAATACACAAAAACGAAAAGAACTAAGAAGAAAATGAAATGAAATGAGATTGCAATCGTGGTGTGGAGTAAGACAAAAAAAAAAAAAAAAAAAAAAAAAAAACATTGAAAAGTATCATCATCATCATCATCAACCAATACCACTGGTGATGGTATGCATTCACTCTTCATTGACCTCGTATAATGGATCGAGAACGTCAGCGGGAGCTGAATCAACTATCTACACCGAAACCGCAAAGTAATTTATCACAAGTTCATTTCTCAATGATTTCCGAGTGAAGGCAGAGGCAAATATGGACGCCGACAGCGATATTGCTGTAGCAACCGGGCACCAGGTTTCTCTGGTGGGGGCGAGTTCTACGTTTAGCGTCTCCACTCCATACGGCAGCAGCCAGCTCGATTTTCATCTCTGAAGCGTATGCCTCGCCTTTTCTCTTGTTCCGTGCGGGTAATTCGATTTTTAGAGTGCGATGACGATGCAGTTGCAGTTGCATTTGCAATTTGCAACCTATCGAATGTGTGGTGGTTTTCGTTTCGTTTCGTTTCGGAAACAGATGATGGAATGACGGATCGATGCCGATGCCGATGCACCTCGTATCATGTGACAATCAATGGCATCAGTCTGCCGAGCATTCATGCAAGTTTGGGGCTAGATATGTTGGCATTTGCTATTGCTGGGCGCAATAATCTTCATTAGTTGCACTCTTTTTTGTTCCCATAGGCATTGGAATGCTGTGTCAAGCTGATACCTATTTGAATAGGTGTTCTAGGTGCTGGTAATACTATAAATGGCGGTGAATGGATATGCAAATTCCGATCTGACAGCTAGACAGCTGTGTTTAAGTTGTTTTCGTATTGAATTAACGCTGGTTCTGGGAGTGGGTTTGGGCTTGTGAGCAGGTTGGGCTTGGAATTCTTTTGTTACATTGTAAATTGAAACTTTTGTGTTTGATAAAATCCTAGTCCATTCCTGACAGCGACAACCCTTTGTGTTTGGAAAAGGGATCCCTACTGCAGATGCCATGGTTTCCTAAAGTTGATGCGATGTTGCTGACATGTTTCTACGTTTTATAAGAAATTTATTCTTCTCTCCATTTAACGACCAGATCATGATCAGGATTACAGGGATCATAACCTCCCAATTCACTGCATTCCTACTGGTCCGCCTGTGGGGTTCGCCGGTTCGACCTCAAAAAATATCTGCAGGCCTCCCGATTTTGGATCACTTCATCGTTGAGGCCAACCAAATGCTGATGTTTAATTGACAAAGCTTGGGCCATAATTGTCTAGCGAAAAGGCAATGGCAATGCTTATTCCATTTAAAATCATCTTCTGCCAAGGTACTTAGCAGACTCCATCATCGAATCAATGTCATCAATGGTTGTGCTAGGCTTTACGACAGTGGTTTTGGGTTTTATTGCATCAGTCAACCCTCTCAGCTGTTCCAATTTCATCATCTCTTTTAACTTCGCTCGAAGACGAAAAGTTAGAGATTTGATTGCATCAGTCAAGTGCGTAATTTCGGTGTCATGGAGGATAATTTGTTGCTGATTTAACCGTATAACCCGCGGATAATTTGGCTGTATCATGCGCAAATGTGGCTACAGTTGTGCCTTCCGCTTCCCGAATATATTTTTTTTTATAATGTACGCGCACTAAATGGATTTTGGATACCCTTATAATGAAGTAACACAGTGCGGACATTAGGGAAGTGAAGGATTAGAAAAAAGGAAATGCCGATGCACGTTGGTTTTAAATGTCTGTAAACTATAATGCGTAGGAAAAACAGAGCGGGGTAGAGCATTCCACATTCGTATTGTACGGTTAAGAAACGAATCCTTGTATTTCACTGAACGTCCGAATACAGGCTTGAGGGTAAACTGATGTGCATTCCTAACATGGCGAGTATTCCGGTTGAATTGCTGTAGGGGTGGAATGCAACTGGATATTTCATATGAGCACTTGTGGTGGAAATACCTATAAAACAATGACAGGCAGGAGACATTACGACGATGACTAAGAGAGTCAAGTGATTTCGCGATGTCTCGATCGCCAATAAGTTTTACCGCACGTTTTTGGATCCTGTCAAGTAGCTCCAAATATGTCATTGCTGCACCAGACCAGATATGATCGTTGTACTCAAGTTTTGGGCGAATGAACGCCTTGTAGATTCTAGCCAGATCAGAAGGGGTGAAATATTTCTTGCATCGCTTAAGGAAGCCTAGACATTTCGCAGCGTTCTTGGCGACATCGAATATGTGGTCATTCCAACGAAGTTTGTCGTTAACGCACATACCGCTACAGTTGTGCCTTCCTCTTGCCGAATATATCGAGTGTAATATCCATCGCGGTTTCTTTGAATTCGAATTATTCGTTTCCGCAAGATAAGGATCAGTTTAGCTTATACTTTAATCCCTTATAATTGACAAACGCGATATGTTACCATTATGGCTTCAGCTGCCTTCAGTAAGTACGTAAACGAAGCATTTGTTTCATAAAAAAGAACATAAATAGTGGTTTTCTAGACAACTCTTTAAGGTCCTGCCCTGTAATCAAATAGCATCTAGGAGCCTTGTTTATAGTGCATTTCAGCCAGCGACACACTCTTTATTTCAAAATGTTCAGGTT
Organism: Ferdinandea cuprea; assembly: GCA_963576555.1. Classification (NCBI taxonomy): domain Eukaryota; kingdom Metazoa; phylum Arthropoda; class Insecta; order Diptera; family Syrphidae; genus Ferdinandea; species Ferdinandea cuprea. The sequence continues at coordinate 64,577,542 of OY754958.1, forward strand.
TCAAGTTTAAACAATTTTTTCAATGAACTCTTGACCCTGACAGGGTTCAAAAGTTTCTATTAAGTGCTCAACAAATATATCGACTTTTTCTTTGTCGCACTTTGCCCATTCGCGATTCTACTTTCTGATTGGAGGCTCTTAGGTTTTCTACTTTTTTCTTTTCAATGCGAGCAATTACAACTTTTATCCGCAGTGAGGCCTTCAGGACATAAAGACTTTTCGTGATTTTTAAAGCCTTTTATGTCTTTTTTATGCTGATTTGTTACGCGCTTTTCGTCTCTTCTCTTTTACCAAGTTGGTTTTTCCCCGAGAATATAGAGTATTCAATGCTGAAAGTTGTGTAGGGTCCGCCATCTAACGTTTTTTTTTTCAACTAGTGCTTATTTCGCGAATGGTAACACTTAGCTCATGTCTGATTTGACAGATAATTAGTTTTATCCTTCCGCTGAACGAATATGGTTGTGTCTACGCTTGATCAACGCTGAGAAATATTGCGGCATAATTGGGCCATTTTTCATTTTTTTTAAATGAGCAAGGAGTGGCAGTTACAGTCAATGGCGATCGTTATCGGGCCATGTTGAACGAATTTTTGTTCACAAAAATTGAAGAGGAGGATATTGGCAACATTTGGTTTCAACAGCACGGCGCTACGTGCCACACAGCCGAAGCTACACTCGATGTTTTGCACCCTGTTTCAAAAAAAAAAGTTATTTGCGGACCCTATATTACTCTGCTAAATTGATCGACTTCGTCTTCAACTTCGAAGACACACTTTAAGATACATTTTATTTGCTCAGTAAAAAACACCAATTTAGTTGTTAAACTAGTAAGTCTGGGTGCACGGTTATTTTATCGTAAGTTTCCACTAAGTTAGACTTAAATAGAGCTTTCAGATACACCCTCTGCCATTTAAAAATCAATGGGGTCTAAAGTTATAGCCAAATCCCGAATCAAACCACCTGACGTGAAGAAGTCTACCCTGGATTCATAACCGGCTCCATTCTGAAGGACATGTTCAAGCGTTTTATCTTTTTACTGGTTCGCCTAAAACGCGGACATATGTCTATGATTCTTGACAGCTATTTTGTTTCCAACGGGTCATTGTTTCTTGTTGCGATCAGTAACGAACGAAAGAGTATATCACGCCTGTTCTGAAATTATTGTACTACTTCGCGACTTATATTCAGCGTCTTATACGTACATTTCACTCAACGTAGCTCTGTATGGTTAGTGAAAATGTAGCCTTGGCAATGCTTACATTGTTCGCTTATTATCTTCTTAAGCTTTACTACATAAGGGTTCTCGATTATTGGTGAGGAATTGCATTTTTTTGGACGCTGCTTGCATTTATATCCGATTCGCTGGCTATCTTTTCATCGCCAGTGAGGTAATCGGGACGAAACGGGCTAGTTGTTTAAAGTTTAGACTGTTTTTTGAGCTGCTTTATTGTCAATTCTATTAAATCTCTTGGTTGGAGTTGTTAGATTTAACTATGGTTGCTGCGGAGATCACTATTTTTCTCTTCGAAGCTTTTACATTTCTTTGAGCCTGGGGTAAAGCCTTTGAATGACTGCAATAAAGTCGACCTCCAAAGAGTACAAGGAAATGTTCGAATCTTCAATTGAGAAGACGATAGATGATATTTTATGTTTTGATAGCTCAAGCGGATTCTTTTCTTGCAAGTTGGTATTTAAAATGTTCAAATATTTAGATATGCCTGCATAAAACGATATTACATTTTTTTAGTCAACTAATGGTTTTTCTTAGTGGGAAAGATTGAGAAAGGTTGACAAAGCCAACGGTCGTTAACCTTTATTTTCTTTTAAGGTCACACTTGATAAAACTGCAAATACGATTGGCAACACAATGCGATTGAGACATTTTCGAAGAATGTGACAGCCAAACACGCTCTCAGACTGTCCTTTTGACCTTGACAAGATTCTAAAAGTTTTAATACCTGATAGATTGTTCGAGTGTCCTCAGTAGCACTGAGAATCAACCAGTCCTATTGAATGACAGATTAATGCAATGACTTCCAAGGTTCCAAGATTCTACTCTGTTTAGGCGGCTGCCCAGACCGTTCAATGAAAATTACAATATGTGTGGACATTGAACAGGCAAACACCCAGTACACGGGGACAAACTCTAATATGCTTAATGTAAACTGCGTCACGGATTGCCTTTTGGCACCCAGATGAGTCCACCATCATTCAGTACTACTCTACTTAGTTCGAAAAAGCGTTGAGGGAACATGATAGCGGACCGGCTCTGAGCAGCAAAGACCTTCATTGATAGTATCTAAGGTGCGATTTTCAACTCTTTACAACTGTTCCAAACAAACAAGTAAAGAGTTGAATATCGCACCTTAAGACGTCCCAGTGACCCTTTACTGGATCCCAGAACACGAAGAAATTCTTGGCAATGAAGAGGCCGATGAGCTACGACGAAAAGGCTCTGCATCCCCTTCTGTGGACTGCCACCAGTAATGTCAAATTGGAACTCAACTCATGGGAACACCAAATGCGTACATCCCAATGGAACTCCATCCAAGGATTACGTCATGCTAAAAAGTTTATCAGTTGTGGGTGCAGTGGCTTAGTGGTTAAGTGCGTTGAACCACTAAGCGAGAGGTCGCTGGTTCAAATCCCGACCTGTACCACCTGAAAGTTTTCATTCGCTGCCCCACCTCTTGCGAACGTCTGACAAACATCCAAGAGTAAGAAATGTCATGAGAAGCTTTTCAAAAATAAATTGCCGTTCGGAATCGGCATTAAACTGCAGGTCCCTCCATTCGTGTCAAAAATATAACTTCGCACATACGATGGTTGGAGAAGCTAGGCTTTAGGTCCTGTATGGGCCGTTTACGCCTAATATTTATTTTTAAAAGTTCATTGGCCTCGCCAACAAAAAGCCCGCTCTTCAGATCTTCTCTATGACCAAAAATTGATGCAAAAAATTGACTGACTTCCTAACAGGTCACTGCGCCCTGAAACATCATCTCATGAAAATGGGTAAAAGCTCTACAGATCTGTGTATAATCTGCGTAGAACAACCAGAAACGGCAAAGAACATCCTATGCGAATGCACTCCAATTTTCCAAAAGAGGCTTAAATGCATCAACAAAGGACTCACCGAACCTCAGGATATTCCTAAATCATCGGCCTCAACAATCGTAAGGTTCATCAAAGACCTAGGATTGTCGCCAGACCAAACTACTTACTAATCTTATAGGATGCACAAAAGATCTATTCTTGGTCGCAGTGCTAATCAGCCTCAAAAAAAGGTCCGGTCAGACCGCCATCGCACCTTTACGAACAAATGGAACAACATTAGCTCTCCAAAAATGCCGTCTTAAGTGCATTTGAGCACGACTTTCCCACAGCTTGTCCGACTTGGAAGAGACACCGTATTAGACCGTAAAAGTGTACATATTAAGCGTGTAATTGTATTTCAAACCGCGTTTCTCTATTTGTATACAATAAATTAAGCAACACTTATTTTAATCCTCTACGACCCATACGCAAACCACCCGCTACCCAGCTAGTTTGTAACTAAATCATGTTTAGACGCTTTTAAAATTTTTGAAAGAATCGTAAGGGAGCAACAACTTCGCATTGAAATTGAAGCTATTTCCTTTGCTTTTCCTCGAATTCGCCTCCCGTTTCCTCTACGGAAACAGCACATTTTTGTGCCCCAAGAATCACAATAATCCCACAAAGAAGTTTCTTAAAAATCAATAAAATAAATAAACCCAAATGAACTCCTTCAACATTCGAAAGATATTTTCCCAGGTTTGCAGGTTTGCTTTGAGCAATCAGTTGAATTCCTCAAAAGGAAAATTATGTTATTTTCCGCAAGCCTCGTTATCGCTAACGAAAAGAAAATAAAATAAAAACTAAAACAATCGATAAATAAGAACACGAAATCGATTTACAAACGAGACTATGCCCAAATATGAAGGAACAAAAAAAAGCATACATGGAACTCTATAAATCCACCGAAAAGGGCATAACACATCAAAAACTCTGCCAATTGCTGCCAACACCATCGAAGAGATTCCATTCGACGACGACCGACGACGTAAAGGGTACGGGCATAAGTACGAGTACGAGTAGGTACTCGTTACCCCGTAAAGCAGCAGCAACAACAGTCAACAGTCTTGAAAGAGGACGACGGGGACGGCTATAGGTGAAGTAACCAGAGAAGAGCGAAAAGAATGAACAATAAAAAGATCTCAAAAATACGAACACTACAAGAAAGGAGAACAAGTTGTGGAAAATTTATAACAAAAAACCTGCGGGCCTCCTCCTCGTTCTTCCATCTCTATTGCAGTGTAATCTGCTCTGGAGGCGCGAATTTGTGTTTGATAAATTTTATGTTCACCTTTCAGATAAAGATACTTTGAACAAGTCAAGCAATATAAATAAATCAGTTTTTATATGGGGGCTCCATCCAGAGAGAGGGAGCGAAATCGAGATATGTTCTGAGGCGAGTTTTAAGCTGAAACAAAGACGAAAACATCAATCCATTCGCACCTAATACATTTAGTCGCGCACCAATTTGAATGTGAACGGATACTTCCGTCGGCAAGTGTATTCGTACTCGACTCGCAGCCACGCCATGCAAATGAACATTCTAATTTGCCGTGCACGCGGCTGCAATCATGACGAAGTTTGCAAGCAAATTGATATTTTATTGCGGCTGGCGCATTGGCTGAGAGAATAAATCAATTTTGCGTGTCAATGATCTGTTTATCTGGATCGAAACCAAGGAGGCAGGGCGAAAGAAACACAATAATATTCAGCTTTCCATCTGGACGTGATTTCCACACAAAAAGGAGCGTGAAAATGGGAAAATGGCAAGAGATGAAAGTGTAGATTTTGATGATTTAGAGGAATTTTGTTACGCGTTTTACGAGAATTGAGATGATTACATGCCATAAAACTATTTTTAATTGGAACACAACCAAAAACACACACAACTGCCGATGTTGATCAAAGAAATCGAAGAGAGCGAGCGAGGAGATCAAGTGAGAGCGGCGGACGGACGGACGGACCCTTTGAGGTGATGTGATGAATTGTTGTCTTGTCTTGATTATTTCAAATATTTTGTTGTTTTGTTTATTTAGGTAGCGTTTTGCGTTTGATTTCGATTTGAATTTGTACAGAAATTGTTTGTGGGCGGATTGGGGCTTATGATATCAAATAATGTTGCGCGATTTATGTGATATTAGCAGAGTGATTAATAACAATCAAGGACGTCATAGTTGTATTTTTAGATATGATTTTGGTGGCATGATATTTTTTTTTTGTGACGAAATCTTTTTTTGTAGAGCACGTTGTTTGGTATTTTTAGTTTCTCACAAGTGTTGTTTAACTAAATATATAAATTTTTCCGAAATAAAGCAAATGCTAAGGGAGATAGAAAAAATTGTTACTATTTTATTATCAATAGTTTAGTTGACAAGACTAGGACAAAATGTCACTGTTGATAGCAGCAACTTCGAGGTAGTTAGGGAGTTCATCTACCTCGGGGTAAACATCAACTCCACAAATGACATCTTAGTGGAGATTGGTCGAAGAAAACCGCTGCTACTTCGGTTTGGCAAAACAAATGCGTTCAAAACTCCTAATTCTAAGGACAAAGTGCATGCTCTACAGATACCCTATAAGCTATACGGAGCCGAGTGCTCGACAATTAGCAGGAAAGTGAGAGTTAATACTGGGATCCTTTGAAAGAAAAATCCTTCGACGGATATTTGGTCCTGTGTGCGAGGAGGGCGAATGGAGGAGAAGATACAACCGCGAACTCTATGAGCTGTTCCAAGATGTGAATGTAATCCGAAAAGCCAAAACTCGTCGACTACATTGGCTCGGCCACATCGAGCAAATGGACAACAACGCTCCAGCCAAAGGATCTTCGAATCCCAGCCCCCAGGTTCGAGACGTCAACGAAGACCGAAACTCCGTTTTAAAGACCAAGCCGTCGCGGATGCCAGAGCGCTTGGTCTGGACAACTGGAAGCAGCGTGCTCGGGAACGCAGAGGGTGGACTCTTCACGGACTCTTCACGGACTCTTCACGGTTCGGGAGCCCGTTAAGTAAGTAAGTAAGATACAAGTTCATGTTTCCCAAATGCTAACGTATGTATTGTATGTAAGAGTTGTAAAAGAATGCAATCATTTTCAATCATATTGCATTCTTTAAAATCGCACTCAATGAATTCAAATAACGGGTGATCCAAGTAGAGATACTTTTTTCAATAGCCTTTTTTAACAGATCACGTGTGAGTCGTGTCATGCTGTCATGTTATTTTTGTTTAGTATTGTTTGGCATTTCATAATGGAAAGACTTACGCGTGAACAACGTTTACAAATTGTTCAACTTTATTATGAAAATTCACGTTCTGTGAGGAATGTGTTTCGTGCACTTCGCTCAACTTATGGTCAACATAATCGGCCTACTGAGCGTACTATTCGCAACACCATCACCCATTTTGAGACACAGCATTCATTATTGGATAATATTCGACCGAATAGACCACGTCCAGCACGCTGTGAAGAAAATATAGCGGCCGTAGCTGAGAGTGTACACGAAGAGCGTAGAGAGTCGATTCGGCGCCGTCAAGATCTTAAATTGAAAGCGTACAAAATACAGCTTGTGCAACAACTGAAGCCGCTCGACCTTCCCAAGCGACATCGCTTCGCTCTATGGGCTCTTGAAAAGTTTCAAGAAGATCCGACGTTTTCGAGTCAAATTTTGTTTAGCGATGAGGCCCATTTCTGGCTCAATGGGTATGTAAACAAACAAAATTGCCGCATTTGGGACGAAGAGCAACCTGAAGAGAACAACGGTTTGGTGTGGTTTGTGGGCCGGTGGAATCATCGGCCCATATTTCTTTAAAAATTATTCCGGTGCGAACGTAATTGTCAATGGCGACCGTTATCGTGCCATGATAACCGACTATTTGATGCCTGAAATTGAAGCTCGTGATCTCGGCGACATTTGGTTTCAGCAAGACGGCGCCACTTCCCACACATCGCATCAATCAATGGCCACCAAGATCGTGTGATATCACACCGTTAGACTTTTTCCTGTGGGGATATGTAAAGTCAAAAGCTTATGCCGACAAACCCGCTTCGATTCAGGCCTTGGAGGAAAACATCACGCGTGTCATTGCTCGAACGAGTGATCGAAAATTGGACTCAACGAATGGACCATCTGCGACGTAGCAACGGCCAACATTTGATAGACATAATCTTCAAAAAATAAATGCCAAAGAATGTTCTTTCAAATGATAATAAACATTCTCCATTAAATTTGAATTTTCTGTGTTTTTTTTTCTTTAAAAAAGTAGGGAACCTCGAAATGGATCACCCTGTACAATAATTCTGCTAAAAAAGAATGCTACGAATTTGCATTGAACCGAGAAAAACATTATCTTTTGCCTGTTTCTTGAGATTTTTACTGACCTGTTGCATTAACTTATGAAAAAACTTGCAGCTCGCTTCTTTGCATTTTTGACAAAACAACACAAGTTTGGTAGTGCTTTTTGTGTAACAAAATAGCACAAATATGTCTCAATTTTATCAGTCTTTTTAATTCCTTTGATTTCCCAACATACCTACTAAAAAAAAATGTGTTTGAGGAAATATCCCAACACACAACACAACTTGAGGCCGTGTTCTTCTTGCCACATCTCGTACCGGAGGCAACAATATGTGATTTTATCTTGCAACTGAATTCACTACCCAATATTTTTCCTCTACTTGGGTTTCGCAAAACAAAGCGAAAAAAAAAAAAATAAAAGAAATGAAAAAAAGGAAAACTCATGATAATAATAGCACACAAGATCCTCAGTTGGCTTGCTTGTCGTGTAGGTACATATACCTTGAAAAGGGTCGTGCTTCAACTATATATGTATGTATGTGCCTCTAAAATACCGTAGCCAAATTGAATGAATCATTTCCCCCGTTGCTGACGTTGCGCTTTGTTTTCATTTGTGTTTTGTATGAATCCAGCGGCGACAAGAAAAAATGGAGCCCGACCAACAACAAGGAGGAGGCATTATGCTGTGTATAATCATTGATGTAAAAATTAATGTTCAAAACCCATCCAGATCCACTCGTTCGTTTGTTCGTTCCGTTCATTCGTGTTGTTGCAAAGCTGAATATAATGCGATAACAAGGTGGGATGGACACAAGCGAATACAAAGATGCGTATCTTTGCTCTCCGAATGAGGCAAACAACTAGTAAGAACGCAAATTACATACATTACAAGTAAGTACATTGTTGCTGGCTGACAAAAATATCACGAAACAGTAACTATATCTAATTTGAGATACTACGCTCGTCAAATACAGTAATTAATGAGCGTTTGGATTGTTAGCCCGCCGCTCGATGCCGAAAATTCGCGAGATGTTTTCTGTTCTCGCATTGTCTGCATCGCACATTTAAACGTGCGTCGTCGTGTGAGTGTACAACTTTGTATGCCGATCGCCGGTACACGTCCTGAATGCGAAATAACCCAATCGAATAATATTGTGCGTCAACCTTGAGTAAATAGGATTCTCGAATTGACATTCAATTAGGTGAGTCTGGTATACGACGATAGTTGATTTTGTTGACGAAAACCCGGACATAATAAAGTAAATAGAAATGCAAATGCGATCCTGGCAATCGTCGTCCGTCGTTCTCGACATCGTCGGACGGTCAATCCAAAGCATATTGATTGGAATTTTAATCAATTTTTGTCAAATCGTATTGAATGTTAGTTGATTTGATGTTGTAAGTGAATTTGGGCATTAGTAAACATGTCGTGTACTCGTGTACTGCGATGGGCGCTCTTTAAAGAGTGAACGTTTGGAATGTTTAAGTACACGTTTTGGACTTGTGAAGAGATGTGTTCAGATAAGGTTAGGTTAGAAAATTCGCTTCGTTATGTATGCGTGTCCTATCGTCAATAACGAACATACATATGTTGTTTCTATTTAAATCCATTTTTCTAAAGCGTTAACGCCGCTAAAGAACTAACAAATTGTTTTTAAAAATTTCGGCAATTCAAATCATAAAAGCAGCTATGAGTCGTTGGACCAATAAAACTCCGTCAAATGTAATAAATTCTTTCTTTACTCCACACAAAAAATGGAGATAGAGGCTCTTATTGTTGTTGTCGATTATTAATCGATAGACGACTTTTATCGATAGACAATCGTTGGTTATGAACTTCGATAATGCGAATGTCGATTGTGAATGATATTTTTCGTTTTGACAGACTGACCTTGGGGCTGATGAAAATTATTTTTCAAGAACGAAGATGTATTTTATTTAAATTTTATCACTATTTCATACAAAAGTTGTGAGCAACAAAAAAACAAATGAAAAACTGGTAAACTTAATGGAAGCAAATCTCGATATTGCTAATGGTATTTGCGCGAAGTCTCAGCTAGGTGGGAAAAGTTGACCGTAGAACTGAATAGTTTCTGTCTGATTTGACAGATAATTAGTTTTATCCTTCCGCTGAACGAATATGGTTGTGTCTACGCTTGAACAACGCTGGGAAATATTGGACATTACTTTGAAAATCATGGTAATGTTGCAGAATGTATGCAGAATCTGGAAGAAGAGAAGCACCATCAGCTCCGTATGTTCGTTATCTTGTGAAAAAAGTGAAAGAAACTGGCATCCTCATCGATAAACCAAAGCGTGAAAAGCCAAAAACAGTGCGTACACCCGAGAAAATTGCTGCTGTGGCAGAAAGTATGCGTGAAGTGCCATCAACATCAATTCACCGTCGTTCTCAACAATTGAACATTTCGGAGACATCATTGAGACGAATTTTGCATAAAGAACTTGGTATGACGCCAAACAAAGTCCAATTGGTTCAGGAGTTGAACCACCCAATGCGTTTTCGCTTCGCTAAGTGGGCCTGCGATCGGCTTAGAGAAGATGCCGATTTTGCCAAAAAAATCATCTTTTCAGATGAAGCTCATTTTGATATTGGCGGGTATGTAAACAAGCAAAATTGTCGCATTTGGGGCACAGAAAACCCCCATGGATACATTGAAAAGCCGATATACCCAAAACGAGTCACTGTTTGGTGCGGATTTCGGTCCAGAGGCATAATTGGGCCATTTTTCTTCGAAAATGAGCAAGGAGTGGCCGTTACAGTCAATGGCGATCGTTATCGGGCCATGTTGAACGAATTTTTGAATTGAAGAGGAGGATATTGGCAACATTTGGTTTCAACAGGACGGCGCTACGTACCACACAGCCGAAGCTACACTCGATGCTTTGCGCCCTGTTTTTGGAGATCCCATTATCAGCAGCATTTTTTTATAGCATTTTCAAAAAAAAAAAGTTATTTGGCGGACCCTTTATATGAATCGTATCAGAGAACATAAGCTTTCCTAACGGGTTTGGCAGATCTAAGATCTAAAGTGCAAAAAATGTTGAGAATAAAACCGAAATTCAAGTTCAAAAGGATTGTATGTAAGCATCGCTTAATCGCCTCCTATTCCTGGCAATCTTTTTTTTTTGTCACAAAAACAAACACTACAACTAATCAACTGAAATGTCAAAAAAAATTTCAAAGTATGCTCTATTCACAATAAATAGCATTTTTATTCACAATTTATTCGATTGAGCTATACAATGCCAAACGCAAAATTTGTTGACGCAATCGACTTATCGAATCTTTCGCTTAGCAATATTCGCATAAAATTTTACTTACTTACTTAGTTAGGTGGCGCTACAGTCCGGGGTGGACCTGGGCCTCAACCAATACGCCTCTCCAGTTAGCACGATCTTTGGCTAACTGCCGTCCATGCTTCTGCGCCATACAGCAGGACTGGGATGATGAGGGTCTTATATAGAGTCTCCTTGGTGTTTCTCGACAAGGCCTTACTAATCAATTGCCTCCTTAGGCCAAAGTAACAGCGGTTGGCAAGTGTAATTCATCGCTTGATTTCTGACGATATATATAGAGTTAATAAAACTTTGGATTCTGAAAAATAAGTGCCACGTTTTAGACACATTTTCAATAAGATATCGAAAAAATCGATATTTTTTTTGAAATTTCACCCCAAATGGCCCTAAATTTTTAATTTTGTTGTTATTATTTTAAATGTCATATGTGCGATGAGATTTTACTCCACTTAAATGTCATTGTTCGAATCTAGCATTGGCGTTTGCCAAAAGCGGCAACGTTAGTTGATTTGTCCTGATGTATTGGTGGTATCGATGTCTTCCGATCTGTCGAATATGATTAGTTTATGCTTATTGGTGATGCCAAAACATTTGTTTTTGCACATCATTCTCACCACACCGTCACGCTGCACAATTTTTATTTTTTTTTTTCATTGCTTAAAGGAAATATCATTCAGCGAGCGTTACTTACTGCAAACATCATTGAACGGCATATGGCCTGATGAAAGGTACATATTTTAGTAAATAAATTTCCTTCAGAACGTCATTTCTGTTTACTGTATGCTTCACAAGGTCCGTGCCACTGCAATTTATAAAGTGTTCGTCGATGAATTGAAATTGTTACCAAAAATAAATCTTGAAAAAAGTTGAAAGTAAATGAGAATTCTTGTGCCAAAATTAGAAAATTAAAAACTGCAACCATTCGCGCCATGTTACGAAATTCTTTGGTAAATTCTCACTTTGTTCCATGCAATAAGGGATAGCTCAATAGCAATCGCATGATAGCCGCAAACAAAGATTGATTGATATGCAAAGGATTTCCACTACTCTTTCTCTTTGTAGCTAAATTCAGAGCGTGTGTGTCAAAATAGACGGAACTAGTGTCTATCTATTAAAGAGGTAGCTGTATGTCACATGACAAGGTACTTACTTTACTTAACGGGCTCCCGACCCGCGAAGAGTCCCTGCCTGAGATACGGCTGCTTTCCACCCTCTGCGATCCCGAGCACACTGCTTCCAGTTGTCCAGACCAAGCGCTCTGGCATCCGCGATGGCTTGGTCTTTAAAACGGAGGTTCGGTCTTCCTTGTCGTCTCGAACCTGGGGGCTGGGATTCGAAGATCCTCTTGGCTGGAGCGTTGTTGTCCATTCGCACGATGTGCACGATTCGCACGATGTGCACGAGCACACTGCTTCCAGTTGTCCAGACCAAGCGCTCTGGCATCCGCGATGCCTTGGTCTTTAAAACGGAGGTTCGGTCTTCCTTGTCGTCTCGAACCTGGGGGCTGGGATTCGAAGATCCTCTTGGCTGGAGCGTTGTTGTCCATTCGCACGATGTGGCCGAGCCAATGTAGTCGACGAGTTTTAGCTTTTCGGACTACATCCACATCTTGGTACAGCTCATAGAGTTCGCGGTTGTAACTTCTTCTCCATTCGCCCTCCTCGCACACAGGACCACATATCCGTCGAAGGATTTTTCTTTCAAGGGATCCCAGTATTAACTCTCCTTTCCTGCTTATCGTCCAGCACTCGGCGCCGTATAGCAGAACTGGCAGGATAAGTGTTCTGTAGAACATGCACTTTGTCCTTCGAATTAGGAGTTTTGAACCCATTTGTTTTGCCAAACCGAAGTAGCAGCGGTTTTCTAGGGTAACTCTTCGACGGGTCTCCACTAAGATGTCATTTGTGGAGTTGATGTTTACCCCGAGGTAGATGAACTCCTTAACTACCTCGAAGTTGCTGCTATCAACAGTGACATTTTGTCCTAGTCGGTGGACAGATGATTGTTTGTTGTTGATAGCATATATTTAGTCTTGTCCTCATTCACTTCAAGGCCAACTAGTTTCGCCTATTCTTCAATAGTCGGAAAGCCTCTATCACGGCACGCTGGGATCGACCGATGATATCTATATCGTCCGCATACCCCAGCATTTGGACTGATCTGTTAAAGATAGTGCCTTCCGTGTTGACACCTTCCCTGCGCACTATCTACCAAAGAACAAGATTGAAGAAATCACACGCCAGCCGAAATCCGGTGCATGTTTGAAAGAGTTCAAATGAGCTGCTGCCAAACTGCACATTGCATCGCGTGTTATCTAGTGTCATGCACTTCTGAATCAGTTTTGACGGGATCCCGAATTCGGCCATCGCCACAAAAAGCTCCTGACGATGAATGCTGTCATATGCGGCTTTAAAGTCGATGAAGAGATGGTGTGTCTCGACTTGAAACTCGTTGGTCTTTTCCAGGATTTGCCTTAGTGTGAAGATTTGGTCTACAGTTGATCTGCCGGGCCGGAAGCCACACTGGTACGTGCCGATTAGTGTGTTGCAGAAAGGTTTGAGACGTTCACACAGTACGTTGGATAGGATCTTATATGCGACATTAAGCAGGGATATGCCTCGATAGTTTTTGCAAGAGATAGGGTCGCCTTTCTTGTAGATGGGACATATTGAGCTGATGGTCCAGTCATCGGGCATGCTTTCCTCCACCCAAACTTGGTTGATGATTTGGTGCATGCGCCCTACCATAACATCACCTTCGTATTTAAAAAGCTCTGCAGGTAGACCATCAGAGCCGGCGGCCTTGTTGTTCTTTAGCTTTTTTATAGCTAAGCCAACCTCTACTATACTGGGCGGAGGGACTGGTTCTTCATTGCCTGGACGCGGGTTCTCTTCTTGCCCCATCACTCTCTCTACATTTTGTCCGTTTAGCAGCTGCTGGAAATGCTGCTTAAATACATCTACTATTCCCTGCGCGTCGGTGACCAGGTTTCCATCGCTGTTGCGAAGAGCCTGCGTTCCGGTCTTAAAGCCAGCAGCCAGTTGCTTGGCTTTCTTATAGAGCTTCTGGATGTTGTTTCGGTCGCGGGACTCTTCGATCTCCTTGAGCTAGGAGTCTACGTGCTCTCGTTTCTTCCTACTCAGGATATTCTTCTCCTCCCGTCTCCTGGCTCGGTACTCATCCCTTGCTGCCCTTGTTTTCCTCTGCAGCGTTCAAATGTGTGCATCTTCTGTCACCTTTTTCCAGTATACGCAAACATCATCATACCACGGGCTTATTCCCTGGGGTGGCTGGTATCCTAGGGTGGTTTCGGCTACCTCCTTGATGATGTCGCGATACTGAGACCACTGGTTGTTGGCGTCTGTGGTAGGTGAATGCACGGTGGGGAGTTTCTCACTCAGGCGCTCGTTGTAGGCTCTGGCGATTCCAGATGTGCTAAGGCGTCCAACGTCGAATTTCTCCTTTTGGGCAGTTCGCAGCTTCTTCCCGTTGGACAATCTAGCTGCAACGAGAAAATGGTCAGAGTCGACGTTTGCCCCTCGGTAAGTGTGCACGTTCAAGATGTGGGATGCGTGCCTCGCATCGATTAGCACATGGTCGATTTGGTTGGCGGTTCGACCGTCTGGAGAGCGCCTGGTTGCTGTGTGGATCCTTAATCTAGGAAACCTAGTGCTACTTATCACCGTATTACAAGTTGCTGCAAAGTCAATTAGTCGGAAACCGTTATCTGTTGTCTATTCGTGGAGGCTGTGCTTAGTTGGTAAACAAGGTAACGTCCGTAATAACGTAATACGAGAGCAGCGAGGCAAAATCGTCGAACCGTGAAAAATAATCCTGCGTAAAAAGAACAGATCTTATGGTGATCTTCCAGGTGAATAGGTTCATGTTGATAGAGATATAGCTTGCACAAGGCTTCCTTCCATTCTCTGTGATCGCGGGATCGATCGAGAAAGTTAAATTCCCGAACCTGGGGCCTGGAAGTCAAAGGTAGAGCCAATATATATAGCTTATGTGATGCAATGCTTTTTGGAATACAGGGTGGGCCATCTAGCAGTTTCTTTTTGAATCATAGATTATTTTGACACTGACAAACAGCTGTCCGCACAAAATTTTGACAGAAAGTCAGTACCATACCTCCACGGAACGAAATAAGTCGCTTTATGCTTGAACAACATTGGGAAATATTGAAAACTTATTTTAAAAGTAACTGCTGTGTAGCTCAAACAGTGCTTTTTTTTTTGGAAAGAAGTTCGAAATGAAGCACCCACCGCGCCTGGTGTACGCAAGTTTGTGCAAAAAATTCGTGAGACTGGTATGCTATTGCTTTTTTAAGGATTCAAAAACCTTTTTCGATGTTCCAACGACCTCCGAGTGAAAATTCATAGCAACAGCAATTTGAGAAGTGATGTTATAGAGATTTACAAAAAAGGTCCTTTTTTAAGGATTCAAGGACCTTCGAGTATTAACCATTTCTTAATTGTAAATTTTTTTTACACCACAATTAAGGCAGGCTGATATCCTTATATAAACATATATGAATAGGTTTAGTATCGTACCACTTTCGTAACGGTACGAAAAGGTACGAAACTATCTGTTTAGTTTCGGATCACATCTCTGGCTCGTAATCAAGATCGTCTTCACTGCAATTTCCACCGTCATCGCAAAAGTTTTTATTTTTCTTTGTTTAATTAAAAAAAAAATCGTACTAAATGACAATGGCTATATTTTTGGCATTGGTCATTAAAGGTGACATTTGTCATTTTGATAAGGCATGTCATTCCGTGTGATCGCCATTTTATAGCTCGTCATTTAATGGCATCTCAACGGAAAATTTTAAATGACTCGTAGTGTCCGTCATTTGATTTTGGGACAAAAATGACCATGTTAGTCATTCCGTGTGATCGCCATTTTTTCATCAATGACCAATGACGAAGTGTCATTTAAATGACTCGCAAAAATGGCCGTGTAATCGCACCTTTATTACGAGGTTTACAGCTTCATCGTGATAGTCATATTTGTAGTGATTCATTTACGATGTTAAAGAAAAAATCGGAACTTGTTATGGTTTTGCCATATAAAACTTGCCAAAACTTTGTTCGCCACTTCGGTCGTTTGGTTCCACGCTCATGTCAGTTCATTTACCATTTGTCTTGGAATAAATCCATTATGACCATATGGCCATAAAGTTACCAAAACATGTTCGAACATTTAAAAGTTACAACAACTGCACATTCGTGTTGTTTCATGTAAATTTTGAAATGATTAACTATCGCCCACACAAACATTTACTAAGTGGGAATATTTTGCAATAATTATACAAAAAAAAAAAAATAAAAAATGTTGTTCGCTCCCCCGCAGGCCATGAATAAAAGCTAAAACACTCACATGAAGTTCTATCCGTTTTCCAATTTAAATTTTTGCAACAAACGTGTGCGAGTTTATTCCCACATCAAGTTTGTAAGTCCCCCCGCTCTCCCCATCAACGGCAGCAGGCACTCCAAGTGTACGCCAATTATACTTGTACACGTACCTACCATAAAAAGTACTGCACCACCACACCATGTTCCTGCAGATTTCATGACGAAAACGTGATTGAATCAAATCGCCACAACACCAGACCGAATACAGTCACTCCTCGCACCTTCATAGTTAATGCATCTCCACATTGGCCACGACTAATGGACTCCCCCGCGAGAATATCACACGGACTCCTGCTGTCTATCCAGCTATCCAGCATTACACGAGTAGTCCACAGGCCTGCCACATGGTTCATTATTTAACGCGAGAGAATAAAAAAAGAAGGAATAATGAGAATGAGGTATACGAGATGTGTCCATTACCTCGATGGTATCAACCGAAACAGAGTCACCAACCTAACAAGCAACGGACGTATGAAGCCTGCCACTATCACTGGCTTAGGAGCATTACTTCTTCTTATACGTATGTGTGTAGAGTGTAGTGTAGTGTACCAGTGAAACGTGCGAAATTCTGCAAATATCTCGAATGTCGTAGTCTCATCGCGTTGTTGTCGTCGTCGTCGTTTCCCGCTCATAAGAGTATATATGACTAAATTAACAAGAGCTTCTTCAAATCGACGTCGACAACGACGTTTTGTGTGCTCCTCCTGACGGTGATGATGATGGTGATGGGGCTGGTGCTGGTGTCCCCCTTTCATTCTCCATGCATTCATTCGTCCATAAATGCAGTGCTGCATATGGTGCACACATGAGAACGATGGGTAGGTATTAACCAGGGCAAGTCTTCACTTGCTGCTGCTAAGGCTCCTGGGCACACACACTCGTCGTCATCAGCGTTCGCAAAATTCCCTTACTAGTCAAGTGTACTTGAGAGTTCTTGCTTCTACTTGAGAATATGGTTTTTATTTTTAATTTTTTTCTCTATTCACATACATATGTATGTATGTAGTATGTGTGCCTATTTTATTCGTGCGTTTTTTCTCTTCATTTTATTGTTTTAGGAATAGCGCGCGAAAGATCCCTGCTTTCCTGTGTGTGTAAACTCAGTTACTTGTTATTTTTGTATGTTGTTTTTTGTTATTGTCTTGAAAAGGCCTTAAATGCTATGTTATGAAGGAGTGTTACTGCATAGGAAGAGGAATTAAATCCAAGACAATAGGGCATAGCTGATAGCGGAAGAGAAAGGTGATACGAGGTCGGAGCAGCCTTCACATGAACAAAAAACAAAAATGTTTATACATATTGATAACAAAAAAACATTAATCCTGTAAATTGACGCAGGGCGCTGGTTAGATTTAGCTGGTTTTTTATGTAAAATATTTATAATTTGGATAAAATTCAATTTGACGAAAGGGAATCTTTTCATTGTGTTTAATTGCGCTTTTGTATAGAAGGATGTCTTGGATGCTTTTATGAGTTTTGAGGTTTCTTTCTGCTTTTGTAGTATTAGGTTCGGGTTCATGGGAAATCACACATTTATAAAAGTATTGGTCTCGATAGGGAGTTTAAGGCGGAAAGACTACACTATTATTTTCGCGAACAAACTACTTTTATTAATTTTCTTTTAGTTGGCGGAAGAAACGAATTAAAAAAGAAACAAACAAAATTTGCGGCCGCCACCGCCCGTAAGGAAAGTCGAATTGAAGTGTCAACAAGATCGCGAAAATGTAATGGCAGCACACAGGGATGCTGCTTTCCTGGCTGCTCAGCTAGGGTCGGGTTCAGTAGGTGATTATACCTAAGTACTTAGGTGAAAATAAACGAAATGGATTGAAGTTGTATTGGGCATAGAAAATTTGTGAGGAATGCCTTTTTTTTGTACTTGAGATAAAATTCCTGATATTTCTAGTGAACTATGGGCCCCACACAATTTTTCTTTGGGGAAATTGTGAAACCTAGAGGGAAAAAGAAAACCGATAGAGAGAATAAAAAAACTGAAAAAAAAAAATCTGAAAGAAAAAAAATTTTAGAATAGTCGACCCGATGACAGAATCTGAAACAGAGGAGAAAAAAAAAGACCTTTTTTCTTTGTTTTAACCACGTTATAAATGCCCCGTTGGGGCACGGCAGAATTTATCGACCCTTGTAAGAACGGTTTTCTGTTCTATTTATGACAAGATATATGGAAAAGAAATATAAATGCCGTTTGAAATAGCCCAGGATCCTGCTATCCCGAAAGTTGAAAATCTTCAATTAACTAGGGGTCGCGTGTCCCTTTTTAATTCCAGGGATTTTGCGGGACGCAAGCCTACCGAGATCTATTTTCTTTCACTTTAAAATCTTAGCTACATACAAGAAACTCTACTTACCTTTTTTTCTGGTTTTCCTGTCCTACCCACTTGTTCCTTGGGTTTTGGTCCGCCTGACTTATATCTTCCTTCTCTAGATGTGATCTTCCCTTTTACTTTATTGCTCTCGCTTCTTCCCTCCTCGATGCTTCCTTTTTTTTTTTTTTTTGAATATATATATATATTATTCCGCTTTAAACCTTTTTTTTGTTAATGTCGCACAAAATAATTATGTCTATACTTTAGGCTAGTCAAACAAGAAGTGGTTTCCAACAAAATATGCCTTTGTCCATTCGACCGGCCGGGTTTTTTTTCCTCTTTTTACATACACATACTCAGGCATTGCAGGGGAGGCAGAACCAACTACCGCTCCACATGACGATTAAGCTTATGTGCTTAAATTGTCAGCCGTAATCTGCTCCCCTACACTCACTCATACATGGGTGATAGGATAACAGTTCCAACTCGATAATTCAGCTGTCGCTCTGAGATTATCAACTGTCACCTACACCCCTCACATTCACGCATTTAGCTGGGTCATATCATTTTCAGCTACTCATGTGTGGAAGTGACCAATCAATGACGACCCTCCGGCCGACCCTGGACTTACGTCCATGTTTTACCCGTCTGACAGTTCGCGAAAAAGAAAAAAAAGAAAAAAATCGAGAATGGACAATTCTCCATTTAACTAAAAGTTTTTGCTCCGTGTTTGGGGCAAAATTAACAAAGTCCCCACACGTTACCACCACTGAAGATCACACCTGGAGGGGCAGGATTACGAAAACCCCTAGGACCAGGCACCAAGCAACCTGGAGGGAGGGCCAGTCAACTCACCAGAGGAGACAAGTAAATTCATTTTTCCTATCATGTTACTTTTCCCTAGCTATCTCGGTGGACTTCCGCGCAGAATTGGGGGGAGTAAGGGATGAATAGATCCTGCGCTATTCCTTACAGTGTGTTATTAAGTCACTGGTTTCACATTGGGCTCCGAATCTATAGAAGTTGCGTTCCTTTTGCCCTGGTGTTATTTGTACATCTTCTGCTTCCGAGTTTTGATAAATTTTCGTTTGACTCGGTATACTTCGTGTTAGTGTTGTCGGCTTCCGCTTCGGTCTTCGTACCACCTATTTAAGGTTGGTGATTCGTGTTCTGGTGTGAGTACCGTGGTGAAGCGTGGTTATACATTTATAAAGTTGTTCGGTGTTATGAGGTGCGTATATGTGGCCGTCCGCCCGCAATCCTCTGCTGCTCCTCCGGTGCTCCCCATGGTGGAGTTGGACAAAAGGGATCGTCGCCCCTTCCCTCATCGAACGTGACTCCCTACCGTGTTGGTGGTAGTTCTGGTGCAATTGTCGTCGGAGCTTTTCTTTTACTCTGGGCCGTCCACCCGTGCTCCCTAATTACTGGTATGTGCCTCTCGGGTCTTCTTAATTAGGTAACGGTGTTTTATTTATGACTCGGGCCGTCCGCCCACACCCGTTACTGTTATTGTGGGGTGTTTTGTTTTCCACTCTACCATTTAGAACGTCCGTCCTCATTTTGTAACTTGCCTTGGGTGGCATTTGGTCGTTGCGGACGGTCCGTCCGATTTGACTCGCTGGTCCGTTGGGAGTCTCCAGGCCGTCCGCCCGGCTCACCTTCGGATAGGCTGCATCTCTTCATTAGGGAGTAGACCGTCCGTCTATCCCGGTTACGCCCTGTTCCACCTGTAGTGGTTGCTGCCCCAAGGTTCTAATGAAGTGGGCCATTGGCTGATGAGACCATGGCTGCCCTTCCACTTCTTAAGAACTTGAGCGCACGGACCAAAAGAGAGAGAGGGAAAAAGGTCGGGGGAAGAGAGGACCGAAGGGTGCTTCTTGTCGTAGTAAATTTTACCGCGACAACTTACACCATGACTATATGGGCTTTCAGTGTATCCTATTAAAACCACGGTTGTTCTCTTTACGAGAAGGAGAATCATCACTGGTCTATCCCATCTCGTGCTTAAAGGTGTCACCATCCCTATGTCCGATGAAGTCAAATATCTGGGTGTAATCCTTGATAAGAAACTTCTATGGTCCAAACATGTCGAATCGAAAACCAATAAAGCGCTGTTGACCTTCTGGCAGTGCAAAGGCGCTTTTGGTAAGACATGGAGCTTGTCTCCAAAACGGGTCCTTTGGATCTATACGGCCATGATTAGACCGCTACTCTCATACGCATCAGTTGTTTGGTGGAACAGGCTTTCGCGGAAACGTGTTACTGCTTCTTTTGCCAAACTCCAAAGAACGGCTTGTCTCGGCTGCACAGGGGCCTTCCCTAGCACCCCGGGCTCTGCTCTAGATGCTTTGATGAATCTTCCTCCCCTTGACTTATATATCATGGGATGTACGCTAAAAACCATCTTACGCTTAAAGAGAGGTGGTTTTTGGTACCACGCGCACTGGAATTTTGAAGAACTTGCTCGAGAATTATCCTTTGACCCCTGTCTTATGGATATGCCGTCTGATGCAATGACACCAGAAATCCTTCTGCGAAAAAACTACCTCGTCAACTTTCCACAGGTAACGGAATGGCTTCGGTCAGACTCTGAACCATGGATTGAATGCCATCGTATTTTCACGGATCGAAGTATCATAACCGCTTCCCTTATTTTCAGGACCTCCGCGGTTTACTGAAGTCGAACATATTTTTAAGTACATACAGACTTGAGATTTGTTAAAATTTGACATAAACAAATGTAGTAAGTTTTCAAGATCTACTTACTGTTAACAGATATATACATAAAACGCAAAAAAACATTGACATGACATTGGACATGAGGCAACAAAATGTTGGTACACCAAAATGAAAGCTAAAGGGTGATGGTTTTCAGCTTTTATTTTAATCCTCAAAGCGTTTAATCAATAAATATGTTAATTTCTAATAAATTACCTATGAGTTATGTTAACAAAATTTACAAGAGAAGACGGAAAAGATTCGTATTACAAAGTGCCAAAACTGGCAAGTGTTTAAATTACAAAACACTTGATGTAAAAAAAAACTATGTTTACGAATAACCGAGGTAGTAATTTATCTAACAGCAAATGTAAAAGTTGTTCAACACTAAGCCCACACAAAGATTTATTTAAAAAAAAATTTAGATGCCACATCATTGATTTGACAACACACAAAAAAGTTAAAATTAGTATTTTTACATCTAGCGTGACGACAACTCATGGTATTGCAGCTTTTTCAAAAGTCGATTTAATGCTTTTTAATGTCAAGCCAATTCAATTTTCTGCCACATTCCTTTGGCGATGTTATCTTTGGCAGACAAGCAGACAAGCAGACAGAAATACCAAATACCATTGCTCCTTTTTGCGTGCTGCTTTTTACATATCGACCAAACTTGATCGATCAACATATCCACTAACCGAAAGACTCATTGAACATTGACGAATGCATTGTGCTCCCACATATCATTATAACATATATGTAAACCTATCTTCTCCTCAAAGACTGACTACGCTACGCTACGGTACGGCCAGACCATCACCAATCAATCTCTGGCATCTGCAGCACGTCGGGTTTTATTTGGTTTTACCTGGGTGTCTTATAGCTACGTAAATATGCATTCGCATTCATTAGACTCCACTTTAACCAGGCGCTGGCCTCCTATCATCATTCTCGATTCCGTTCGTTGCGCTGAGTATGCACATCATACTGGATCCCAATAAGGGGGTCGTTCGTGTACAATCTGCTTCTCGAAATCAGAAGTTCCCTGTAATTCTAAAACAACACTCGCTTGTTACTTCTTCGTCTTTTACTTCTTCCAGCAGATTCGTTCATTTTTGTTCGTTGCGTATGTTGCACCAGGCATCAGTTCCTTCCTCCATTTAGGCACTTGAACATGTTTGTACATCCTTTTTGTCGAGTGGCTGACATATTTCGAACTCCCTAGCCTGCAGCAGCGACAGCAGTAGTAGCATACATGGATTGGGAGACAGCGCACAGTTAAGGCACACACAAAGTGGAATCATTATTCTTGTGCAACTGCGTGATGGTAATTTAAATAAAGCTACACACCCAGCACACCAATGCGGCGAACATATACGGAAGGGAGTATCTCGAACATGATTGGTATCAGAGCCAGGATTCAGATTTCAATTTGGAGATTTGTTTATAATGGAGGGCGAAAAAAAAAATGTGTGCTGACATGGGGCCATCGTCCGTCGTGTATAAATGTTGTGCCTCGACGAGGTCGGAGGTACATGAGTCATTGTTGGCCAATCTAATTGCGCTTCGAAGCAAATGTTAACATCCCGATTCCTATTTAATTACTATGTTAAGTAAACAATCATTTCCAGCATATATTTTTTTTTTCAATACATCAACCAACATCCCACATCCTTCCATGACAAGAAACAGGGTAATAATTGCTTCAACAACTCTAGAGAAGAGAAAAACCAACAAAATCTTAGCCAGCACCCATTATCATCATCGTCCTCCTTCTGGGCACGTTCATCCTCCATCGCCTCCACTCTCCCTGACATCGTCCTCGTCAACATTGCATTTGCAAGTAACGAAAGTATTTAATCATCGTATTTAAATTATAATCACCAGTGAAGGGAAAACATTACGGACGGATGAGGATGCGCTGCTTACACACTCCTCCAGGACGTGATTCGAGGCTGCAGCAGCAGCAGTAGGCCTCTAGGGGCGTATGGAGGAGTGGGGGCGGGGGGGATTCTGTATAAACTTAGGACTGTTAGTAAGCCGGTACGACGACGACGACGACGAAAATTGAGATTTACGGAACTTTCCTCGCTACAATTCGATCCTACGAGCATACATACATGTACTATATACCTCTGCACCACCTACATCTACTCTGAGGCTTCTTCCAAGTTCTACAAAATTGTAAATTTATACCCTTTCATTGGAGGCTTAAACAAATATTCATATTCCCTCACTGGGAAGTAGGAGGGGAATGGTGACGATGTGATGATGATGATGATGATGATGATGTCAGTGGTGAATGGTGACGGAACCTCGTACAGCGACGGAACGAAGAGATGGATAATTCCGTGTAGATGGATGGAGCACGATGAAGTTGTAGGTAGTTAAATGCAATTTCTATGGCTTTTTACGAATGGGCGTTGGGGGTTCTGGTGGTGGCATAAAGCACTAAGGGACTACTATGAATGTGGATAAACTTAACCCTGCTCTCAATTCGCCGCAATTCCGATTTCCATTCAAATGTAAAGAGTGGCACTCCAACAACGATATCGAGGAAGGACTATGTAGTAGTAGTTGTTGTGGTGGCTTGTATTATTCCAAGCGCGCCCAGTTGTTAACCTCTTTTGCAGAGTTTTCCATTTTCCTTTGGTCGAAGGCCATGTATTTTTTTGTTGCTTAATTTTTTATTCTTTTTTTTTTGTTTTGTTTTGTTTTGTTTTGAAGAGTAAGTAGCTTTAGTATGATGATGGTTGCCTCTCTCTGTGTAGAAGTTCACAATTTAAAAATGAGCCTACTTCAAGAGTGGAGCCTCCATATATGTATGTACGTATATATTTTATTTAACTCCCA
Organism: Ferdinandea cuprea; assembly: GCA_963576555.1. Classification (NCBI taxonomy): domain Eukaryota; kingdom Metazoa; phylum Arthropoda; class Insecta; order Diptera; family Syrphidae; genus Ferdinandea; species Ferdinandea cuprea. The sequence continues at coordinate 64,601,562 of OY754958.1, forward strand.
ATGAATGCGCATAATAAATATATACGAACAAACAGAAATGAAACAAAAGAGTGGAGCGACGGACGCACAACATCGGACGGGGCAGCAAACAGAAAAAAAATCAAATTCAACTGAAATGTAAATGTTGCTCTGCAACGCAGGCAACGGTCATTTAAATCGGATGGTCCTCTCGTCGACGACTCCTTGTCTTTGAATTTTTTTAATTTTTTTTTTTTATTTTTTTTGATTTGTGCAGTTTTTTTTTCGTGGTAAAATGTACCCATGTTTGCATTTTAGGTCATCTAAAGAATATCTTTGCATCTCAATACTTTAGTAAAAATGCGAACAGAACAAAAAAAAAAAGAGAAGAGTGTTGTAGATGCGCAGTCATGTGGATATTTATTTCTTAGAATTTTTAATTGCATTCGAAGACTTAAACGTTCTACTGTTTTTGAATGAAAGCAAATAAAAAATGCACAAAAATACAGGAAAAACTTTAGGGGGCGACTTTGAAAGAAACTCCTTAGTTGGTATTTAAATTATTTATGTGCCATGGCTAATGTTGTACAGTGCGAGCCAGAGGGTGGGTGTTTGATAATAAAAATGAAACATATTTTATTTATCAACGCAAGCTGTCTTAATCTGGGTCTGGGTTCTTAATAATATTTCATTTCATTTTACTAGAAAAGTGTCAGGTAAGACTATAGGTCTTTTACTTACTTACTTAGCGCTTGTTAGCACTTCTTAGAACAAATTTCTATCACTTAACCTCAAATATTGCTTATTAACAAAGAAGTTAAGGTACGATTACACGGCCATTTTTGCGAGTCATTTAAATGACGCTGTGACGCAAAAATCACATCAGAAAGCAGTTATTTTAATGTCGATCGTGTGATCGCCATTTTTGGGATAACATTTTCGGCGTCATTTAAATGACAAGGAAAATGGCGGACCAAATGACATGTGATCGCTCTTTAATGAAGCCTAGGACAAATGACTTAACTTTTTGACTTTTGCGTCATTTAAATGGCAACCTCAAAAAAATGCCATTTTTCTACGCAAATGACAAATGACGCGCCGCATTTAATACGATATCTGGGCTTTCATTTGGATTTTTGTCTCGTGGCGAAAGGACGTTATAATAAATAAATTGTTTTCTTTTTGTTGTGGTTGTGTTGTTCGTAAGCTATTGAAAGAAATGGAATACGAACCTTCACCGTTTTTCCGACAATGTGAATCTGAGCGTTGTGAATTTGAATAGTACACAAAGTGCAACGAAATGTACGAAACCGGTACGAAAGCTGTCGATTGCCATTTTCTTCTCAATCCGCATGATATGGGCCTTTAATGAAAGAGTTTGACAAGTAGAACTAAATGCGCTATGTTACTTCATACACTCTGAGGTACCTTTTTAATTAAAAAAGTCGTACGAAATGACAGTAGCTATATTTTAGTCATTGGTCATTACCATCTGATCGGAAAACAGATAATTACGCGAAATCGAAATGATAGGAAAGGTGACATTTGACATTTTGATAAGGCAAGTCATTACCATGTGATCGTCATTTTTTCGCTAGTCATTTAATGACATCCCAATGGAAAATTCTAAATGACTCGTAGTGTCCGTCATTTGACGTAATGACAGTCATTTCGTGTGATCGCAATTTTTTTGCCAAAGACGAATCATACCTTGAATGTCACTCTAATGCGACATTTTTCCCCGACGTCACAGCGTCATTTAAATGACTCGTAAAAATGGCCGTTTAATCGTACCTTTAGTGAAGCTTAAAACTTTACCATGGTCATACAAAATGCAAAATTTAAAGTACTATACTTGGCCATATGTTTTAAGTGACAATTTCGGTTTTGATACACAAATTGCCTTATATTCACCCATATTGTTCTTGGCGTTTATATTAAACGATAACTGTCGTTTTTTGAAATCATTATTAAATCTGCCGTTTTTCAAGTCAATTTATGTCGTCAAACGCCACGTAGTGTTTACCTTGTGTGGAACGTATGTTCTCCATAGGTCACTCCGTTTATTCGTATTCTAGAAGTCGCTTTTGTTGCAGAATACGACTGGCAAAACGAAAATATTTGTCTAGTTAAATTTGTGTAGTTATTTAGTGATTTCATAATTTACATATTCTGGCAATGTTATCAGGTCTACCAATGTTCTGTACGTATTAGGAACGAAGAGAATGGATTGCCAAGTGTCTATGTTTGGCCCGTTGACAGCAGGAAGGACTTAACTCGCAAAATTGATTGCGGAGCTGAGGACCCAAATTGTGTCGCTATTTTTTGGGTATGGAAACTGAAAAATTCGTTAAACTTTTGCTTTAATGACTCCACATATCAAAAAGGAAGAAGCGAATGAACAGCTTGCTTGTGTTGATCTTAGATACGATACATAGCTACCGGCGAACATTTTCGATCTATGCAATATCAGTTCCGTCCATATGTTCTGGATGCAATCTACAAAGTGCTCGTAAACAAATATCTTCAGGTAAATTCATTTCATTACCTAATTCAATTTGCACACAAATGCACAGAAAACGGTTTTTAATTCAAAAGGTCAAAAACACCAGACGCATGGAATGCTGTTGCTAGCAAATTCAACGAACTGTGGCAATTTCCAAGCTCCATTGAAACGGTATTAAATTCACAAATTTTTTCAAAATTGCAAATGAAACTGCTTTGAAAGTTCATTTTTTTTTTTTTGGTTCAAATATGAAAACAATTGTCTGAGTCATACAAAACCCCCACACTTTTCAACCCCTTTATCATTAAACTCATGTCACGTACGACAAAAATCATCATAGCGTACGAAACATGACTGACAATGAAAAAATTGTCAGACGTTATAAGCACAGTGGCACATCTGACAATAGGAAATGAGTCTGCAAATGTCCTATGACGATCCGCCATGTTGAAACAGAACAGAACAGTTATTGACAGCAATTGCAACATGACGAATCGACACTAAACGTCTGACAGTGGTCCGACAATGATACAATTGTGTGTTCAGACGATTGGCAGGTCAGATGGGGGTCTGACAATTATCTGACAACGACTTGTTGTGCAAATATTGTAAGACGAAATTTTAAGTTCACGCGGTTGTAAGACATTTGGGACAGTGTTTTGTTCTTCTTTTATTTGTTAATTAGTTCAGATTTTACAGTAAATATTTACTCAAAAGTAAAGCTAAAGACATAGGTAGTTTAAAGTGTGCAAAACTTTCGTTCCGATTAACAATGCACATTTTAGTCCTTGGTTTAGCACAAAAATGAATAAATATTCGAAGCAATTACATGCGGATACGACTTCTGATAAAATATTTTTGTTCGTCAGATAAGAAGGGAATTAACAGAACTACTTCCTGTGTGTGCTTTCTTTCAATTATTTTTATTCCCTGCAAACTAAAGAATGTTCATTCAGCAGTAGACGTTGATAGCGATCACAGATGAGGAATTAACCAGATAGTCAACTCAAGAGCTAAGTCGAACTGATAAGCCCCACATAATTTGCACTTATATGGGCTTTTACGTGCAAATCAAATGGGAATCACGCACACATAAATCGAATTATATGGGGCTAATGGCAGCGCCCATGAAATGTCATCTTTTATAGCAAGAAGTTGGGAACAGTTGATGAATTTCAGCAGATTACAACTCACAATTTGGGTGTGTAAAATAAACATGGTCAATATGCGGTGAATATGGATTGATAAAAAGATACTTACCACACAACTAATAACATTATAAAATATTATAATATTAAGACTAAAGCTGTGTTTTAACTAATTTATTCTAATTTTTAATGAAAAATAATCAAAATAATATTGAATAACGTGACTAATATATAATAAGTAAGTTCATCATACATTTTCGGTTGACAATAAATTTAAGTATAACTATACTAGCAAGGATTTCGTAGATTATGGATGGTTATATTGAAGCAGTTAAGTAACTCTACACAATTGAACACTGGTTTAAAACGCTTTTTAATAAAACGTAATCCAAATTCTTACAAATATTATTTTTGGTACATCAAAACACTTTTTTAACAAAATTTGCAATTACTTCCTAGTAGTAGTAGTAAATTGTTTTGTTTATTTTCATATAAAATAAAATTACAAAACATTATAACTTGACAAATAAAGTCGGCTGTTAAAAAAAGTGGCCAAATAATTCAATATATATGTAACATAATGTGCATGCTTATTTATGATATGTACTCAACTACCAAGCATTTTTGATAAAAAAATGCACCCCCAATATATTTATACAGTGCATTCCAGCTACCTTTTTTTCTCCTTCTTCCGTCTATCGCTTACTTTAAATTTTAAAATAAAGTACATTAACTTATATGAAAAATTTCAAAACCGCCTTAGAAAGGAAACAGCGAAGAAAATTGATTGACTAAACGTACAAATCTTGTAACACAACATAATTTAAAAGGGATTACAAATACTTCTTTTTCACTTTTTTTTATCCATGCACGGAACCCGAATATGTACATATATTCATTCAACTTTCATATGTTGAATAAAAACAATCAAATAATAAATAAATAATTAAACAATCAAAGAATTTAATATATATATAAAAAAAACCATTGCAAACTATTTTCTACAAATATTTTACACCCAAACATTACTAATTTAGTTATATTTACGCAATAATACAATAAAATATGCATTTAATTGCATTTTATTAACAACCCAAGAATGTTTATTTTAAGGCAGATACAAAATAGAGAACTATTTCTTATAACCGCAAAAAATATTCCAACTAAATTGTAACAACTTTATTGGGTAACTAATTTTTTGTTTCTTTATAAACATTTATATTAAAATAAAATAAAAAGTTGAATCACATAAACTCAACACTTCGCAGAATTTCCTATTTCCCAACACATCCGCCGTGACCAGCTGTTTTGTTGTTGCGATTTGGATATATTGCAAAACTCCCCACAATTATTTTTGGCGGGTAATCTAATCTAGTAAATTAGATCTAACTTCATGTGTCTGGCTCACACGTATTCACAGATGGGAAAATTGAGAGAGGATTTTGCGGCCGTTATTAAATATTTTTTGCGGGTTGAAAGTGATAGGGGATTGCAGAGTTGACTATCTGGTTAATTCCTCATCTGTGATAGCGACAGTCTAACTTTCTTTCTCAGCAAAAAATCGATGATACTAAATATCGAATATTGGATTTGAATATCCAGCGCTTCCGATTTTTATGCTTAATATCGCATCTACGGATCAAATATCTTTTCCACGTTTTGAACGAAAACAGCAGAGACAACTCATATTCTTTGCTTCATTGCTATTTCATTACAAAAATATTATACACTTGCATGTTTCAGTTCATTTTATCAGTAATCACTCACTCACTTGCAAGGTAAGGTGAAAGTCATCCAATTAGCCTGGAAATCCTTTCTCCAATCATTAAACAGTAACGAAATAGCTTAGTAATAAGAGAAATCTATCTTTTTATGAAGAAGTTTAAAGAACTTTTTGCTCAAAGTAAATAAGCTATTTTTCTTTATTCAACAGCGCTTCACACTTTCGTCTCATTTACCTACACAGACGAAATAAAAAACTGCCACATATAAACCAATTAAAATAATCCCAAACAATACAAAACAATGAAAATACTTGCTTTTATCACACATCCCTTAGCTAAACAGTGTCATTTGTGACACAGTTTTTCCGCAAATCTCACCACAAAAAACGTGTCTCTGTTTACAATATTATTCCCTTTGATCCTACACTTTACAAAACGGAATTAACCTATTTTTCGCGTTGTCGTCTCGTCAGTATAAACGGCGTGCTTGCATCATTTACACAATCATTGAATTGCATTATGTATGTTGTCTCCGTCAAAGCGGGTTTTTTTTTGGTCCACAGACATAGACACTACCTCAATACGACTGTCTGAACATAAATGTTAATGAATTGCATGATAATGCCGTCTGTTCCCTTTACAGAATGATGAGTACGTGTTTGTATAACACAGACGTGTCGGGTGGTTAACAATTGAGGGATTGTAACAATTGTCAACCGTCAAAATTCCATGTCATAGTTGTCGAACTTTTGTTTGAAATTAATGCAAATAAAGGAGAGTCACGTTTTAAATCAAGGACAAAAGTGAACGTACTATTGAGGAGTAAAAGTGCCTATCAGTTGCTATTTTAACTCTGTTTGTCTTTCGATGCTCCTCAATTTTGAAGTATCGCTTTGCGTTATGTTAAACAAAAAAACTTGCAAACACGCCCAGGTTGCATTGAGATTTTTAACATCATATCAACATTTCTTAACTTTCAAGTGGTCATTGGCTTTAATAAATTTAAATTTTTTAAGTAAAATTGCCCACAAAAATGGCCATGTAATTTACATTGTCTAGGTTAGGTTAATAAGTGGTCATTAAACACGTAAGATCACAATGGGCTAGTAGAGAGATCTTTACTTTAAAATTCTTCTAGAACCAATAGCAAGAGACATCTTTCCCACTATTTCCTCGAAGCATTTTATTTTGTTTCTAAAACTAAATAGCTTATTATCGCTTACAGCCGCCACATCTTCTAGGTTTTTGAAGCAGTAACTCTTTCAATTTGTCAAAATCTGTATAAAAAGGTCTTTGTTGTAGAGATAAGCTATTACTTCAAGGCCGTTTCAACTGAAGCAATATTGGGTCCGGAAAAAAGTAAGCTGAACAAAATAAAAAGTTTGAATATTTAAATTCTACTTAAAAACTTTTCTGCTTGTAATGGGGGAGGCTTTTTTAAAGAGATTCGATTTTTGCGTTGTGGCGTTGTGCACTTCCGACTCGTGAAGAGTCCCTGTCTGAGACAAGGCAGCCTTCCATCCTCTACGATCCTGGAAACGCTGCCTTTAGTTATCCAGAGCAAGCGCAATGGCTTGGTCTTTGCAACAGAGGTCTTCCTTGCCTGGAGGCTGGGATTCGAAGATCCTCTTAGCTATAAAGCATTATTGTCCATTTGCTCGATGTGCCCGAGCCAATGTAGTCGTCGAGTTTTGGCTTTTTGGACTACATACACATCTTGGTACAGCTCATAGGGTTCGCGGTTTCATCTTCTCCTCCATTCGCCTCCTCGCACACAGGACCAAATGGACGGAGAAGAATTTTTCTTTCGATGGAGCCAAGTATTAACTCTCCTTTTCTGCATACCATCCAGAACTCGGCTCCGTACAGCAGAACTGGCGGTATAAGGGTTCTATAGAGCATACACTTTGTCGTTTGTTTCGCCCAACCGAAGTAGCAGCAGTTTCCTAGGGTAATTCTTTATCGGACCCCACCAAGTTGTTATTCGTGGAGTTAATATTCACACCGAGGTAGATAAACTCCTTAACTACCTTGTTTGTTTGTTGATAGCATGTATTTAGTCTTCCGTTGTGCACAAAAACGTCAATTACACTCAGGTTAAACAATTTATAGTTTTAACGGTTGAAACTCGAAAATGTTTTGGCTAAAAAATCGACCGTTTGAGCTCGCGTTTCGTTGTGGTGGTGTGGAGTGGATAAATTTCAAACCCAGTACACTCTGCTTGATCACGTGCCACTGTTCTGAGTCTTAGCTAAGCCAATTGATGACTTTCGTTTTCGTCAAGAATTTGGTTTATGGGCCCAAAAAAGAACCTGCAGGTTGATTAACTGTTTAAATGCAAAATTTTGTTCAGCGATGAGGTTGATGTCTGGCTCAACTGTTATTAAGTAAAATTTCCGTTGGAGAGAACAAATTTAAATCCAGAAGGGATAACATTTAGAATGGCGGTGTGCTCTATGGTCTGGAGCAGCCATCGCCTAAAGTCTTAAAGTTGGACTTTAACCCTAAATAAAATCACCTCTGCCGTCAAACCTTGTCTTACCCAAAGCACCGGTAAAGTAAGATCTTCCCTTATCCATTATATGTGCTTGCGCCCAGCAGCATTCATTTTAATGGCTTGCTTCACGGGGAGGTTAATGATGGATTTTACTGCACCACTTGTGATTGCAGATTCCTTGCACAGTTTTAGCCTTATTTAAATCGCAGCGCATTGTTAACCCCTCAACATTTTGTTCATGCCTTCATTGAACTTTTTGTCTGTCCATAATTTTCTTCCTGATTTTTTTTAAAGTTTTTCCCAAGCACTTTTAACGCTTTCATTATTCTCAGACAATTCGCATTCAAACTTCTCCAGTTTTTGCCAACATCAGCGTTTGGCTTAAGGGGCTTCTTTGTGTGGTAATATCTTTTTCACCTAAGGTCTTCCTCTCTGATTTTTTGATAGGTACATCCTCCCATAGTTCATGTCGGTGTAGGTTTTTGTTCTGCCTTCCACTCTTCTTTTCTTTCTCGTCTCAATGTGTTCTCCATTATCAACTTCTGTGTTCATTGTGTCGCTATGGTTACTCTTTCTTCTTCCTGTATTGTGTTGGTAGCTTCGTCTACTTTTAAAGAGCTGGTGGGGGTTCCGCGTTTTTATATTGGCCTGCTCAGACTTCCTTCCTTCTTCAGTATTTTCTGAAACACTTATTATTATTTAAAAGGCGGCATTAACTCTGTTGCCTAAATTTCATGAGACACCTGTTTTTTTCCGCACGCCATCCAACTCAAGTCGCTTTGGTGGGGGACCGTTTTTTTATTTCTCGCAACTGCATGTAAATATATCTGCAAAACCATTCAGCCATCAGCCACCTGCTGCACCTCGTGGTAGCCTTAGCCCGGACACGGAATCGTAAGGCCTCTTTCACACACGACGGTTTTCTCCGTACGGTTTTTATGCGCGAGCCATTTATAGAGACCGTGCTTATCAGTCGTCATGTGGCTTTGCGCACGCTTTCACACAAGACGATTTTTATTCGGCTGCCGTCCGTTGTAGTGTTCACTTGTCACAAATATTTTCCATATGTCTGAGTCAAAAATTTAACCAAACGTAGACGGTTCACGGAAAAAATGTCGAAGCGGGTTTGTCGGCATAAGCTTTTGACTTTACATATCCCCACAGGAAAAAGTCTAACGGTGTGATATCACACGATCTTGGTGGCCAATCGACCGGCCCAAAACGTGAAATTATGTGCTCACCGATATGTTCTCTCAATGCGATGTGTGGGAAGTGGCGCCGTCTTGCTGAAACCAAATGTCACCGAGATCACGAGCTTCAATTTCAGGCATCAAATAGTCGGTTATCATGGCACGATAACGGTTACCATAACGGTTGCCATTGATGGTTACGTTCGCACCGGCATAATTTTTAAAGAAATATGGACCGATGATTCCACCGGCCCACAAACCACACCAAACCGTTGTTTTTTCTCGATGAAGTGGCAGTTCTTCAATCTCTTCAGGTTGCTCTTCGTCCCAAATGCGGCAATTTTGTTTGTTTACATACCCATTGAGCCAGAAATGGGCCTCATCGCTAAACAAAAAATTTGCCTCGAAAACGTCGGATCTTCTTGGAACTTTTCAAGAGCCCATAGAGCGAAGCGATGTCGCTTGGGAAGGTCGAGCGGCTTCAGTTGTTGCACAAGCTGTATTTTGTACGCTTTCAATTTAAGATCTTGACGTAAAATGCTCCAAGTCGTTCCATACGTCAGTCCGAGTTGCTGCGAACGGCGCCGAATCGACTCTCTACGGTCTTCGTGTACACTCTCAGCTACGGCCGCTATATTTTCTTCACAGCGTGCTGGACGTGGTCTATTCGGTCGAATATTATCCAATAATGAATGCCGAGTCTCAAAATAGGTGATGGTGTTGCGAATAGTACGCTCAGTAGGCCGATTATGTTGACCATAAGTTGAGCGAAGTGCACGAAACACATTCCTCACAGAACGTGAATTTTCATAATAAAGTTGAACAATTTGTAAACGTTGTTCACGCGTAAGTCTTTCCATTATGAAATGCCAAACAATACTAAACAAAAATAACATGACAGCATGACACGACTCACACGTGATCTGTCAAAAAAGGCAAAAACCGTACGGAGAAAACCTTCGTGTGTGAAAGAGGCCTATGGCCATTGGTGCGGGTGCTTTTGGATACATTTCGGATTAGATTTTAAAACAAGTAAAACCACTAAGCCCCTGCTCCTAGTTAAGATATAAGAGGTGATGGAATTGAGAAAGGTCGCTCTTTATTCGTCCTTTTATTAAAAACTTAGGTGATCGTACCCTACCCAACCCAACAACGAACAACTTAAATCGAGCTCACATTTGCGAGTCAACAACTCTCGCTCCCCATCCCATGAATTACCGGGCCTAATAATCGAGTTAATTCATCATACAAGCACTCTGTATTATGGCCAAAAACAATCAACACCACCACTGAATAAAGCTCAATTTGTCATTTATTCCCATATTCGTCCGTACTCTGCCGCAAAAAAAAAAACAAAAAAAAAATACAACAAATTAAGGATTAAAAAAATACCCAGAGTGTAGTTATACAAAATTAAGGACTCATCCAACCATCAGCAACGACACAAGTTAAAAAAAAAAAACAGTACTATAGCGAAACAGAGGACAGGTCTCATGCATCACTATGCTGTGCAGCAGCAGCAGCAGCAGCAGCGATTTGCATTGCACAAAAAAAAAAAAAAAAATTAAATAAAATGTATGTATATGCAAATGCAGCAGCAGCAGCAGCAATCACAACAATATTAAGTTCCACATAATATTATTTATTAATGCACGCATGGAGGAGGTCACAACAGCCTACCAAGCAACCAACCAACAACTACACTTTTAGGCTTAATAGGCGAAAATGAGCTACAACGGCAGCCATGCGGTGAATAGCAACAATATGGCTTCCATTCCACATCCATCAATCCAATCCAACCAACCAGCCACCCAACCAACCAACCGACCGACCAACCCTCCCCCTGTGCTTCTACTTCCTTCAACTTGTTCAACTTAATTCCCCGCACTAGCGTCCTTCCGCAGGATCTGCAGGCAGCAGGCAAGTTCCTTGCTGCTTGGTTGGTCGGTCGGTTCGGTTTCGTTGGCATTAATTTAAATTCAACATAATTAATTTTTATCCTGATGAAACAAAGTTTTAATTAAAAAATGAAAAATTGAAGATGGATGCATCTAGCCACCCTCTACGCCACCTCCTACTCCTACTCCAAATCCAGCTCCCACAAGTGCAAGTTGATCCGTTGAAATAATAAAATGTTAAAATGCAATATTTACCCTCAGCATAAGTGGGTAACAACTATGATGATGATGATGATGTAGATGGATGTGGTGAAGCCTAAATGAGGGAATGTTGAAGTTTCCGGCTAACTGACTGACTGCCACAATAACTACCACCAACCGAAACCACCATTCCGTTCGCGATACATTCTTCAGAGCCCTGAAGAGGAGCACTTTTCCCGTAGAAATAAATAAACAACAAAAACAACAGAAAAATATATAAAAATTGCATTGCATTGGATGAGTTGTTGCTGCAGCTACCACTCTCTGTGGTGCTGGTGGCAGCGATGGTTGTTGTGTGCAGTAGCACCCCCTGAGTTTGCATTTTATGTGATACGGCAGGTTAGAGCAGGTAACCTATCGCATACTACTTCTCCCATAGGGAAAGTAATGATTTCCCGTAATTTGCCATATGCATGGAATTAATTATGCACACACCTACATGCCCACATCCGGGTTGGTAGTGCCACCCTAGTGATTTTACTAGTAGATGGTTGCATTATGATGCCATGCCAACACCATTGCTACACTATTACACGAGATTCTTGCTGCTGGCTACATCCCGTCGTCATCGTCGTCGTCAGGAACGACGTTCCTGATGATGATGCTGCTTCGGAGGAAGTGTGCGAGTTTTTTTTGTTTTTTACTTTCGAATGATGAGAGGAGGACGATGATGAAGATATTACAGCGTGCGCCAGGAGCATGATGGATGCATCCGTTGGTTTGGTTTGGAGGACGACTTAGCATAATAGTTCTTGTAGGGGTTTATTCAATTCTAACGAACGAAGTCCATAATGAGGGAATTTTTTATTCATGAAAATTTTTTTTTTTGTGCTGGTCGCTCCTCTTCAACGGTGTAATGATGAATAGAGTAGGGGGATATCCTTAAAATAAGAAATTCTCAAGGAGTAGTTTTACTTTTATTTGGACAGTGGACACATTATGCATGTACGTATACATTTCGTCAATTAGGATGACGGGTTAACATGAAAGTGGATGGATTCTTGAGAGCGCTGTGGCGTGGAATAAGTTTTCATTTAATTTGGTGTTTTAATCGCATTTTAAATTATTAACGACAGGTCAAGGATGGTCCTCAGGAGAAAGCATTTATGTAAAACAACCCAAAAACTGGAACTAGAAACAAAATAGTGTAAAGAATGATTCCGACAGCGGACATTTTTTGGAGTAAGTGAATGGGAACAAAAATACTCTTGCTCTGAATGCAGTAAGAAGAAAATAACACTTTAAACCATCCGTTTCCGTACATCTTTAAACAATCTGACAAAGTCATATGAAGGGCACAATAAAGTGCTACTTGAATTTGATTCTTAAAAATCACTACATCTACCTATTATTCAACGCCTACGAAGGTAATATTGTCATACAGGTTCAATCCCCACCGGGGACAACAATGTACGCCACCTATAATTAAAAGAGAGACGAGCGACATCTGGTATTACATACCACATTTTGCATGGTCGGAGATTTGGCGGTAAACCCGACCAAGACGGAGACTTAAAGAATGTATTGCACTTTTAATTGCGCAACACATAGAGGCTGGAACCTCAAAAGCCACAAACATTGTCTGAAAATGCCAGGGTCTAAGTACCAGACTAGATATGTACCTGTATTGTTAGACCTTATCCTACGTATGGTGCGGTTGTTTCTTAATCAAGATCTAACATACTTAGGAAAAATCTGACTAAGCTACAACATCCTGCACGTTTATGCATTACAGGTGCAATGAGAGGACTATGGAAGATTTCCTTTATTTACTTTCTTTTTACTTATTTGCTGAAAGTTGAAGCCAGAAAAGCTCTTTTTTGAGTAGATTAGTGTGTGGTGGAGCTGACGATCTTCTCTGGAAAGACCCATTATAAGCCTTTGTTGGCCCACAATTATGCATAGAGTGCTGCTCGGCTGTCCAATAAAGTTAAACTACCTAACGTTTATGTTTACAGCATACCGAATACTGACATGATCTTGCATCATGCAGACATTCAAAGCTTTTGACTGACGTTGTAAAAATCAGCAGATCTAGTTGTGCTGAGTCTTCGCCTTTAATCGAGTCCTTATAATGCCTAATGGGACAAATCCATTTTCAGAATAGATGAAAAACAGCGTTTTCTGTCCTTCAGTCACCATTTGTACCTTCATTCCAACGTCATAAGATGAAATATTTAGTATTTTGAATCCTGAAAGAATTTCCTTTCAAATCAAGGTTTTCGGGCGGTTGCAAGTGAAGGAATATTTGCAATGATGCTACAAAAGGCTTACACTACAAGAAATTTATAAGTAACCACAAAATGAAGATAAATCTCAAGGATGACGACATGACGAGTAGAGTCCGAACGAAAGTCAAGTTTTTGATCGAAGCCAAAGCCGAATGTAGTGCAATCTGAAATACCAATGAACCTCAAATAAATCATGCGTTAAATTAATTTGACCTGTTTACAATTCATTAGATAAACTCATAATCAAAACAAAATGTATTTAACAAAGAGAAAAAAACCATTAAATGAATCCGTTTGATTGCCTGTGAATAACTACAAACGCAAACTAACATTCATGCAGATGGAACTTCCACTTCAAAAACGAAACGGAACTCCCCGTCGGTAGAGTCCGACCAAATAAATGTAGCCGAAGCCGAATGATCGGTCGGACTCTAGTGGCGGGGAGTTCCACGTGGACACGCATGTTAATGGCAGTCAGAATTTTTAAAAAATCGTATTTTTTTTCTTTCTTTGTTGTTTCAACTTGAAATTCAAATTTGAAATGTTCTTTGTTCTCTAAGTTATTCAACGATGAACGGCGAGCATAAAACATTGAACGGGTTTTTCTCAAAACTATGTATTTAAGGTCATTTAAAAACCGCTCGGTGGATTTGAATGAAATTCATACAAGTTTCTTAAAACATATTAAAGTGCCTGATCGAAGAATTTTTTAATTAAACTTACTGTTTAATAAAAAAGCAATCCACATTCGTATTGTACGGTTAAGAAACGAATCCTTGTATTTCACTGTACGTCCGAATACAGGCTTGAGGCTAAACTGATGTGCGGTTGAACTGCTGTAGGGGTGGAATGCAACTGACTATTTCATTTGAGCACTTGTGGTGGAAATACCGATAAAACAATGACAGGCAGGAGACATTACGACGATGACTAAGAGAGTCAAGTGATTTCGCGATGTCTCGATCGCCAATAAGTTTTACCGCACGTTTTTGAATCCTGTCAAGTGGCTCCAAATATGTAATTGGAGCACCGGACCAGATATGAGCGTTATACTCAAGTTTTGGGCGAATAAACGCCTTGTAGATTCTAGCCAGATCAGAAGGGGTGAAATATTTCTTGCATCGCTTTAGGAAGCCTAGACATTTCGCAGCGTTCTTGGCGACATGGAATATGTGGTCATTCCAACGAAGTTTGTTGTTAACGCACATACCGAGAATGGAAAGTCGTTCGGTTTCAGCGATGCAAGTGCCATTGATGGATTGATGGCAGAGAATTAGGGGTTCGCTTCAATGACAGCAGACAGCATTGCGTTTTGGAAGCATTGAATTCCACTCCGTTGGTTTTACCCCATTTAAGTATGCTGTCAAGATCGGAATTCAATGAGCTTAACATATGTTGCCGTTCCAGTTCAACGCCCGAAGATGAGATGCGTTGCCCAGGAAACGAATATGTAAAGCTGAGGGTACTGTCATCAGCAAAGGAATGGATTGGATTAGAAGTGACAGACAGGGGGTCATTGATAAAAATGAGAAAGAGAGTCGGAGACAAAACGGAGCCTTGGGGAACACCAGCATTTATTTGGTAAGTTGCAGACTTGAAACCGTCCAAAACAACTTGAAAGGTAATTTCTAATCCATTGAAGAAGGGTAACATCGATCCCAAATGCACGCATTTTCGACAAGAGAGCTTGATGCCAAACTCTGTCAAATGCCTTTGCAATATCAAGCGCAACGACCTTACTTTCACCACCACGGTGAATAGATTGGTTCCACTCTTCGGTTAGATATGTCATCAAATCACCAGTGGATCTGTTACTGCGAAAACCGTACTGCCGGTCATTAAGAAGTTTTCGGGATTCAAGATATTTCATAAGCTGACGGTTTATCAGCGTTTCCATGACCTTGGAAAGAAGTGACGTTAGTGCAATTGGTCGGTAGGAGGAGGGAGAGGAAGATTCGCCTTTTTTTGGGACGGGCTGGACAAATGCTGTTTTCCATCTTCTCGGAAAGAGCCCTGAAGAATAGGACAGATAGAAAAGCTTACGCATTGGTTTTGCCAGCGTGGAAGAACACCTCTTCAGAAAGATAGGGGAAATACCATCTGGACCAGCGGATTTATGTTTATTGAGATCTCGAAGAACTCTTGCCACTGTACGAGTGCGAAAATGGATCGGTCTCATAGAAGATTCGAGTACAGGGGGAGACAAAGTACAATCTGGCAGCGTTGAGCTAGCGAGCAGATTGGCTTTATCCGAAGAGCTGACAGCTGGGGTGTCATTGCAAATGAGTGTCGGGATAGATGGATGATGAGGCCGAATTTTTAATATTCTTAACAAACGACCAAAAGTGTTTACTACCGGTGGGACTTTGTATTATTTTCTGCCTCAACTTTTGATCGTAGGAGAATTTGACACGATTAATATGGGCATTGTAGTCATTTCTGGCTCGTTTGAACTTTTTCCGGTTTTCCTCAGTTGGGTTGGCCTTAAATGACCGAAAACTTACCTCTTTAGCCCTGATTGCTTCTTTACAGCTCAAGTCACACCACACGTTTTCCTTAGGTCTGATACACTTTATCCTGTTGTTCGTATGTAACCCCTTAAGAAAATCGCTCTTTTTCGCCGACTCATAAATCTAAGTTAACCTAACTTGACTTGAGGGCAGAAAAAACCAATCGAGTAGAATTTAATGATTCCAAAACAATCTTCTGTCTTCTGTCATTGTTATTGACAGTCATTAAGAATTGCATCGGAAACAGACGGTCTTTCCTGTTTCATTCTAGGTATCTGCGTTAATGTCAACCTTAAACCAAACGAATATATTGTTCACTGCTTCTGATCTAAATTCTATTTAAAAGGTATCCGACTTTAGTAAAATGCTTTTTATACGGTCCGATGCACAAAATAAAAAAAAAAAAAACTATAAGACTTGTTGTAAATCGCGACATTGCGAAATCGTTTGACTCTGACTTTGACTTATCGTCCATAGTCAGGGCATTTATGACAACAAATTTCAGAAACTTTTAATGGCCAAATTCGCTATAAAATAATATACTTCTATTTTGTTTTCACAACTAAAACTTTTTTATTTTTCTTCATTTTAGTACATTCCGCCGCCACTTCCACCATCAGCAGTGCTGCGACAACAACAGCACTTTCCACAACTCCGATTGTTCACAATTCACCGGCCACGCTGCTGTTCACCACATATCGTGATATAAAAGTTGCAAATATCACAAGACTTGTGGGCACACCAGCTGTCGATGTGATCGCAAGGGATCTGATGGAAACGATGGCTATCGATTTTTATTATGAGAAAAATTTAGTCTGTTGGTCCGATTGTGGCCATGAAATCATCGAATGCATCAACATCAGTAGTACCAGCACAACGAAACCCCTCAAAGAAACTGTGATCTCTTCGGGACTAGACAAGCCTGAGGGCTTGGCAATCGATTGGTATACGGACAAAATCTATTGGACCGATGGCGAGACAAATCGCATCGAAGTGGCCACACTCAATGGCAAATACCAAAAAGTGTTATTTTGGACGGATTTGGATCAACCACGAGCTATAGCTCTAGTTCCTAAAAGCCGTTTGATGATCTGGACTGACTGGGGAGATAATCCGAAGATTGAGCGTGCTAGCATGGATGGTGATCCAATGTCCCGAGTGACGTTGGTAAAGGATGAACTCTTCTGGCCAAATGGATTGACCGTGGATCTGGAGAATGAGCTCATCTATTGGGTAGATGGCAAGCTGTTGTTTTTGGACGTCATGAATTTGGACGGAAGTGGGCGAAGGACGGTGATTAAAAATCTCAAGTATCCCTACAGTTTGACATTCTTTGATCAGCGATTGTACTGGACGGATTGGTCAGTTGGGTCAATCAATACGTATGACCTCGTGACCAGGGAAATGAAGGAACTAATCGATACCCCAGAGTTTCCGATAGCTGTTCGAGCATGGGATCGTTCCTTGCAGCCGTTTTTAGATAATCCATGCGCGCATAATAACGGAAATTGCTCGCATTTGTGTTTGCTATCGACCAACGCTCAGGGATATAATTGTGCGTGTCCTACCGGAGTGAAGTTATTAACACCGACCACATGTGCCAATGGATCGCAGGAGATGCTGTTTCTTGTTCAACGTACGCAGATTAGCAAGATTTCACTTGATCTACCGGATTTTACGATCTTTCCACTGAGTTTGGGAAAGGTAAAGTACGCCATTGCAATTGACTATGATCCGGTTGAGGAGTACATCTACTGGTCTGATGTCGAGTTATTCGCGATACGTCGTGTTCATCCCGATGGAACGGGAACGCAAGACTTCTTGACATCGGAAGTCAAACATCCCGATGGGTTGGCTGTGGATTGGCTAGCAAGAAACCTCTATTGGACCGACTCAGAGACTGATCGGATAGAGGTGTGCCGGCTCGATGGATCGGCGAGAAAAGTGCTAATCTACGAGCACTTGGAAGAGCCGAGAGCAATTGCCTTGGCACCCAGCTTGGGCTGGATGTTTTGGAGCGATTGGAACGAAAAGAAGCCGAAAGTAGAACGATCTTCGCTCGATGGATCCGAAAGAGTCGTACTGGTTTCGGAAGATTTAGGTTGGCCAAATGGAATTGCATTGGATATTGAAGCGAAAACCATTTATTGGTGCGACGGTAAGACTGATAAAATTGAAGTGGCAAGCATGGATGGGTCTGATAGAAGAATTGTAATTAGCGAGAATCTGAAGCATCTTTTTGGTGAGTCTGTTTTATTTTCTTGTTTTATATGATTGCGTGAATATTTCTTTGGTTTTAGGCCTAAGTCTTTTGGACGACTACCTCTATTGGACGGATTGGCAACGAAGGTCCATAGACCGAGCCCACAAAATCACCGGAGACAATCGCATCACTGTTGTCGATCAATTCCCAGACTTGATGGGCTTGAAGGTGACCCGACTGCGGGAAGTCAAAGGGACCAATCCTTGTGCCATTAAAAATGGTGGCTGTTCCCACCTATGTTTAAATAGACCACGGGACTACGTCTGCCGATGTTCCATTGAATATGAATTGGCAAACGACAAGAAAACATGCGTGATTCCAGAGGCGTTCCTTTTGTTCTCCCGGCAGGAGCATATTGGCAGGATATCGATTGACTACAATGAGGGCAACCATAATGATGAAGTCATTCCCTTTAAGAATGTGCGTGATGCTCATGCGCTTGATGTTGACGTTGCAGATCGTCAGATCTATTGGACCGATCAGAAGTTCAAGTGCATTTACAGAGCTTTCCTTAATGGATCTATTGCTCAACGTATCGTAGACGCAGGACTTATTCGTCCCGAGGGAATTGCTGTAGATTGGTTAGCTCACAACATCTATTGGACAGACTCAGAAGCACGGCGGATTGAAGTTGCTCGCTTGGATGGTACCAGCAGAAAGGTACTACTGTGGAAGGGAATTGATGAACCCAAGAGCATAGTTCTGGACCCCAAGAAAGGCTACATGTATTGGGCGGAGTCAGCTACGGACTTAATTCGGCGAGCCGCAATGGATGGTTCCGAAATGATGACCATTATCTCAGCTGCCAACCATGCAACTGGACTAACTTTAGACCCAGAGACGAAGAGGCTGTATTGGGCTTCACATAGTCGACCGCCAAAGATTGAGTCGGCCGACTCAGACGGAAAGAGGCGGCAGGTGCTGGTGGGCACCGATGTAGACGAACCGTATGCGGTTTCTTTGTACCAGGACTATGTATACTGGAGCGACTGGAACACTGGAGACATTGAGAAAGTGCATAAAACTACCGGGCAAAATCGCAGCTTGGTGCACAATGAAATGACTTACATTAGCTCATTGCTGATCTTTTATAATAATCGACAAACAGGAACGAATATTTGCCACATTAACAATGGGGGGTGCTCTCATTTGTGTCTGGCACTGCCGGGAAGACGATCAATGACTTGTGGCTGCCCAACGCACTTTACTTTGGCGAAAGACAATGTTTCTTGTCTGCCCCCACGAAATTACATTATATTCAGCCATCGGAATTCGTTTGGCCGCTTGCTTCCGAATACCTCAGATTGTCCTGATGTTCCACTTCCAGTGAGTGGAAAGAACATTCGCGCGGTAGAGTATGATCCGATTCAAAATAATCTATATTGGGTGGAGGGTCGAAGTCACAGCATCAAGTGGTCCCCCGTAAATGGAACCAGAGTGGCGACACTGGTCGGGTCTGGATCGCAGCCATTCGACATTGCAATTGACGTCATTGGGCGATTGCTGTTTTGGACGTGTTCTCATACGAACACCATTAACGTTACAAAGTGAGTGGGCAAACATTTCTATTGCTTTGGAAACGCATTTGTAACATTTTCTCTTTTTTACAGTTTCAAAGGCGAGTCTATTGGTGTCATCGATACGGGTGACTCTGAGAAACCACGTAACATTGCGGTGCATGCTATGAAGCGCCTTCTCTTTTGGACAGACGTAGGTAGCCAGCAAGCAATTATGAGATCGCGTGTGGATGGTGCCGAGCGAGTGATTTTGGCCTTCAAGCTAGAAGGAGTCACGGCATTGGCTGTGGATCAACAGACTGACATGGTTTTCTATGCACATGGCAAGCGCATCGATTGTTTGGACATCAATGGAAAGAACAAGTAGGTTACAAATGGATTTTAGTTTATTTAACATCGTCTTAAATGTGTTTATTTTTTATTTTTAAGGAGAATCCTAGTATCAACTTATGTCAGTCAAGTGATTTCTATTGCCGCACTTCAGGGATTTGTTTATTGGCTCGACGACAAAACTGGACCGGAACGGGTCACAATTACAGGCGAAGGAAGACGTCCAGAGTTTCAGCGTATGCCTCAAATCACCGACATTGTGGCAGTGTGGACACCGGAATCCAAGCTCTTCCGCAATCATACATGCCTGCTGGCGAAAAACAAATGCTCCCACATTTGCATCGCTTCGGCAGAGGGGAGGTCAAGGGACATCTGCTCATGCCCACAGGGATTGATGCTGTTGGAGGATAAACAAAATTGCAGTGCTTTACCCGCGTGCGGTCCTGACTACTTCACTTGCGCAGCACCGGTATCTGGGAGTGGGCCAAACAACGATCATAACAAGGATTGTATTCCAGCATCTTGGCGTTGCGATGGACAAAACGACTGTCCCGACAAGTCGGATGAAGTTGGCTGCCCATCTTGTCGATCCGATCAATTCCGGTGTCAGTCAGGAGAGTGCATCGACAAGAGCCTCGTTTGTGACGGCACAACGAACTGTGCCAATGGCCATGACGAAGCTGACTGTTGCAAACGCCCTCAGGACTTTCAGTGTCCTATCAACAAAGTGTGCATTGCAGCTTCGGATCTCTGTGACGGATGGGATCATTGTGCGGACGGTGCCGACGAAAGCGCAGAAATCTGCAGTCAAGCCAATACCCGACGAATGGCGCCAGCTTCTGATAAAAAAGCATTCATGATACTCATCGTAGCCACAATGATAACAATTTTCTCGATTGTTTACATTCTGCAGTTCTGTCGCACCAGGCTCGGAAAAAACCGTAACGAACCAAAGGACGATCAGGCTTCAGATCCACTCTCGCCGACTCTTAGCAAAAGCAACCGCGTCTCGAAAATTGCATCCGTTGCAGATGCTGTTCGCATGTCAACCCTCAATAGTCGCAACAGCATGAACAGCTACGATCGAAATCACATCACTGGGGCTTCGAGCTCCACAACAAATGGCAGCAGTATGGTCGCGTATCCCATCAATCCGCCACCAAGTCCTGCGACACGTAGTCGTCGACCATATCGTCATTATAAAATCATTAACCAACCACCCCCACCGACACCATGCTCGACGGATATTTGCGATGAAAGCGACTCCAACTACACTAGCAAGAGCAACAGTAACAACAGCAATGGTGGTTGTGTCGGCGGTGGCAGTGGAAGTGGTGCCACAAAAATGTCTTCCTCAGCGCAGTATAATTATGATAGTGAGCCATATCCGCCGCCCCCGACACCACGTTCACATTATCACAGTGATGTGCGAATAGTGCCGGAAAGTTGTCCGCCGTCTCCAAGTTCAAGAAGTTCCACATATTTTTCTCCTCTGCCGCCACCACCCTCGCCTGTGCAATCGCCAAGTCGGGGGTTCACGTAACAGTTCGAGATTTTCATGTAAGAATTTTTTTTTTTTCGATTTAGTAGTGTAAATATTTAAGATCCTTAGTGTTTATCGTGTATTTTTTTCGTCTCTCTCTCTCTCTCTCTTTGTAAATGTTAAAAAAAAAGTTTATATATGAATTTAGAAGGAACGACCTGTTTCTATAAGTGGAGATGCGTATGTGAAGAAATTTACTTAACAAATGTGCCAAAATATACATGCAAAATATACATATATATAGATATATATTGACAGATGAAAAGTACATAATGTACATACATTATTTTGATTTATTTTTTATTTTATGTAGACAGATTTAGATTGCATTCAGAAAAGATGTGATGTAATGTACCATGCTCTGGTTTGTTCGGCAATTGTGCTTCCTTAACCATTCAAAATAGACAACCATAATCGTGGTCCTAAAACCTATCTCACCTTCGTTTCTTGCCAAATGTATTTCACGTGTCTTGATAAAGAGAACATTACTTCGAGTTTTTGTATCCTTATCTACACTCTGTAATCAAAGAAGACAAAATTTCATTTTCAAGAAAAAAAAAAGAATTTCTTATTCACATTTTCATAGAAAGTGTCTTGCCATTAAACGATGAAGACAAAAAGAACATTAAACAAAATTTATGCAGGACATTGTGTCATTTGCAAGCACTGAAAAGACTTTACAAACTCACAACGGTTCGAAATTTCCTTTGTGCCATCGCGATAAATTGTTCTCGAATATTTATACCAACTTATATGACCCTAAACAGGACATACAAGAGCTCAAACAGATTCTGCTGCGCAAATCCAAAAAAAAAAAGACAAGAACTAATTGACCCGGTGCTCCGTTAGCTTGTGAAATTTTCAGAAAATCCATTCGGAACTGCTGAGCCACACATACTCGACTCGACGAAGGGTAATTTTGACTCTCGATGACCAGGCTTAGTGTTTGTTTTATTTTTTCACTAATGGATGAAAACAAGACATTTTTTGTAGGCTACTGCGTTATTTGTTTATCTGAAACCTTATATCGTCATCGTTCGATTAAGAGATATGTACATTTTAAGTTTCTAAGCAACATGAAGTCGTTTGGATTTAGATAGTTTTCATTTTGTATACATACATAGTTTGGCCAAAGGGCCACCTAAGACTGGGCAGGCTTTTCACCACAGAACATAGATTTTGTTATTTGATTAAACATGGTGTATTTTTCTCAGTTTTGAGAGAAATAAACTTTGGGAGTTTTCATTGAACGCCGACGATATCTTGGCATGTTTTGGACAGCCTATCGTCTTTAACAATTAGGTTCCACATTTCACTTTTGCTTGAAATGAAATCGAAATCGATCGAAAATGAATTTGTGTGTTCTACATTTCACTTTAGTCGATTTCGATTTCAAATTTTTCGAAATCGAACCAAATTGAAATTGTTCTGTTCCACAATTCGATTTTGTCGATTTAAAAGTGATTTCAAATCGATCTGTGACACTCGATGTGAAATTGTGAAAACAGAGTAAGAAATTAAATTTTACAAAAGTCTGAGGAATAAGAGGTTTTAGGAAAAGAGATCAAGTGTCACAGAAGTTTTGTTGGAAAATTTGAGAAAAAATCTGAATAGTTAGCATTTCACACCCATAGGCTTCGCCCCCAAAGCGACGTCAGCATCTTTTCCGATTGACCTTTGGAAATTTTCTTCGCAAAAAAAAGGTAAAACTGCGGCTAGCTGCAACGTGACAGGAAATAAAGATTGCTCATGAGGTTCCAAAATTTAGACGGTAGTATATAAATAATTCATTTTACAATTAAAACCAATTGAACTTTCGGTTATAGCTTTTATAACATACGCAGCCTCTCCAATTTCAAAGGGATTAGATATATCTTTTTATTTTTTCTTGTGTGTATTTAAGCGTGAACAACAAAATAATTTACCAGCAAACAATTTCCCAAAGTAAAAATGTGTCAAATGACAGATATCAACTGTTTTCAATTTCACGCAAAGTGATTTCGAAAAAAATTCGAAGTTACCAAACTTCTTAGACATGAAAGCTGGCTTTACGTCAGCTTTACGTGGAACCGAGAATAAGCCTTGGCATTATTCGTTTTATCGACAAACTCATCACTAAAACAATCGTTGGTATAGGAAATATCAAAACCATGTCAAAACAACAACGGCTTGTTCGTTTGTTAGTCTTTCGTTATTTGGTTTTAGGGTTGGTACAGCGTAAGTCAAACAAATGAAATCGTACACCGAGCACACAACCGTTGATTTAAATTTGTTTCCTTATTTACACGGCGATAAATCCAACAACTATCTGGCAAGAAATGGAGCACTAGATGTCTGTCTCTTTCCAGAGTGTCTCTTGTACAAAACGCATATAAAGATAGAATATTTAATAAATATAAACATTTTAAAATCAAAATGTAGGTAAATATACGACATTATTTCTCTTTTTCGAAAGCTCTTATAAAGTATTGAATGTAAATAGTAATTTTTAATTATATCCTTTAATAGAAAAAAAAAAACAAAACAGAAACGAAATTAAAGAAAATCATATAAAAATAACTTAAACACCAAAAAGTGCCTCATTTTTATAAACGAAAATATAAAACAAATTATTTAGATAAAATACTTAAACAAATCAATTATTGTTTTTTTATTTGTTAAAAATTAAAAAAAACAACAAATATTTTATTATTAAAAAAAAAAATTCTTGTTATCATAAATTTATTTGTTTTATTTTTGAAAATAAAAAAAATTACAACGATAAAACATTTAATTTTATTGTTACTTTCTTTTAAGAATAAAGAATTATATGAATTTTAATTTTAATAAAAAAATCAAAAAAAAAAAATTATCAAGGAATAAATCAAATGTGTCAAAATGTTAAGTAAATAAAAAGTTTTTTTTTTTGAACAATTAAAAAATGTTTAATTCAATATTAAAGACTGATTAGTTACAGAAATAAATTAATAATAAAAAGAGAAATAACGAATTGACGTAATAGTTTGCACACAAATAATGAGTTTGTGTGTTAAATTTATTACACATCGAAAGTCCAGATGGAAGAAAACATCTTTAATGATGAAAACGAAAGAAAAAATAGTGTTAAAATTGTATAAATATTTGTACAGTGTATTATTGGATTTGTAAGCGCTGTATATAAATATAAATATAAATATATATTATTTTATTGTAACTGTGTAATTAATCAAAAACTGACTTATGAAATATAAGAAAATAAAAAGTTGATTTTATATTTTACATCATTCAATTTGTCTTAACTTGGCCAACCACCGCGTTGGAGATTCATAAATTGAATTAAATTAGACCGCTATCGAAGATTTTGTGTTGGTAAGTACTCGTAAAGTTCGTGTTGCTGGGAAGAGACAGGTATGTATCAGGTTGGGCAACCTTTTTCAAATTGTTCGTTGGTTATTCTACACGGACTACTCACACTTGAATCAATATATATATATGCAGATCCCTTGTGGTGCCCTTTAGAGACTATTACTCCCTTTCTTTGGAACCTATGAAAAACCTTACAGGTCTTCTGTATTAAGCTGGAAGCCTATAATCCAGGAAAGAATAAAAATGGTGCAATAGCACTTTTCTGTCGTAAAAAAGCCATTTGGAACAGATGGGGCTTGATATTTTTAGCAGATAAACGGCAGCCAACACAGCTGTTCCTCTCAAAGCTATGCCACACTAGACCGAAAACGCTATTGGCCATGCTTCCATCCAAAATACGTTAGGGAATATCCCTAGTAAAATCGATTACACCATTTCCCAATTACAATTCGGAAAATCCTTCCATGTTACCATTCCATCCCGATCAATCTGGGAAGAGGATGCACTCTTGGAGGACACAGCGATCTATTTTTATACCGATGGAGCAAAAAAAGAGTCGCGTATCATGGCTCGATATCGTTCGCCGTTGACGGTAACGTTTCTTCCACGGTCGTCTTTGAAGAAAAATGGACCAATGATGCCACCAGCCCATAAACCACACCAAACTGTCGTTTTTTCGGGATGCACCGGTAATTCTTGTATGGCATGTGGCTGTTCATCACTCCAGATGAGACAGTTTTGCTTATTTACATATCCGTTAAGCCAGAAATGAGCCTCATCGCTGAACACAATTTTTCGATAAAACAGCGGATTTTCATGGAGCTGTTCTAAGGCCCATTCACCAAACATTAGAATTCACAAGTTGAATTTTATAAAATATTTCCATGACACGGATGATGATGCCCCGACTTCTTCGTGCGGAGCTTGGATAAATTGGTTTTAAATGTCACGCGAAGAGAGCCCCACTTTGCGATGGCTTCATTCACGTTGATATTCAGATCATTGACAGCCTCGCCCCAGGCGTCAAGTTTGGATAATTTATACTCGGACAAGCCGGCATCCCAAAGCCCGGAACGCTTCTCCACCGCGGCAATTAAACGCTGGATTTCTTCATCCTGCCAGTTGTGCTATACTTTTCTGCTTCCTGCTTCTGATTTGTTTAAGCTTGTTCAAGTTCACTCATAATTAAACACTCACAAGAACCAACTGTTGCTCGCAAATGGCAGAATATGCAATGTTCTGTTTTCATGCGGTCGCATATGGTTGGGACGCTTGCAAATGCTCCAATATGCTCACAAATTGTCACAAATTATATGCGAGCGTGTTCACAAGATATGCGGAAAAGTATATGGGTATCGCATATCGTCCGCACATGATTTGCGAGCATATAGGGCCACACTTTGTTGTGTAGTGGCCAAATTTTCTTTGTTATAACAAAGGAGTCGATTGATCGCCATTCAGTGTGTTATTTTATTTAACTAAGGGAACTGTTTGCAACAGATTTCTGTCTAAAATTATCAAGGGTTCTTAAATAGATTATATCTTCCAATCCGTCTGCAGAAATGGATTCCGGGAAGAATTCCGTAATTGCTTATTGCTTCCAACCAAAGCAAATTACAATATGTACATCATATTTTTGGGATTGCCTTTATATACATATGTATATCTTGGGAAGCTGTCGGCAATTAAAATAGGAGTGATTTTTGCAAATCCGGTATAATCCTCTTCTTAGTAAATAAAATTATAATAAATTATTATTTTGCAAGTCTGCAGCCTTTGGTCCAGCTTTTAACCAGGCGCTCTCTTATTAAGTGAATAGCAATTCTGGTCGCTAACATTGGCGTAAAGTCGTCTGCATATTCGACTGTTCAACTGGAGTTTAAACTGATAGATCTGAAGTCTTTTTCAAAAGTGTTCCTGTGTTTGCCAGTCTTAGATATAAAAACAACTCTCATGTACTTCGTATATGTATCTTCGTATAAGGCTGCTTAAGAAGATAGATGTTGGGTTAAGTACCTTCCATATTTTTGCAGCATCAAAGGGTGCTTTTTTCGCACCTACCCCTACCTCGTGTATGAGATTCAAAAATAATTATTCAGAATTATTTCTCTGCCTTCAAACAATTTAAAATAATCAGAAATAAAAATCGATATGACTTACAATTTTAATCCGTTTGGCTTCATAAAATACAACATTAGAGTGCGATATTAGTTATTTTTCAAATAACTTTTACCATCCATTTAGTTTCTTTCAACGTTTGATTGTCTATATGCTGAGTTTAATGGCTTCCCACCTTGTGATGAAAGTTGAGTGCACGTGTTCACAAGTCTACGAACTTAACAAATGGTTAATTTTAATGAAATTCTGTAGCCATTTTTTCATATAGCATATTTGTCTCTTCTGATAGGAATTTTCCACACTTAGAAGTGTAACAAAATTTAATCAGATCAAGATTAACACCTTAATTCTATCCAAATAGATCCCGATGATACTAGAATTGCAAAACCCTCTTCTCTTCCAAGCTTTGAAAGTTTACAAATCTCATATACTTTACAATAAGATTAAGTTGAATTATCACTCGAAATCCGATACCTTTATCTAGGCAAGCACCTCCACAACAAACACATTCAGTGCCAATTAGCACAATCTCATTGGCTATAAAATGAATTTTACATCTTTGAGGACAATTAAGCTGCCTCTTTGCACATTCATGACCGGTAGTCTACCTAAATTGAATAATAGGAGCACTTAAGTGATAAAATGATAAAACAACATTGCGAACAAAAAAAAAACCTACCCACTATGCATCCAAAGTCAGTTGCTTCGAAGCAGTCGCTTAGAGAATATAACTATTTAAAATTAATCCGTACCGTAAGATGAAAGCTAGTGAGAGTATAAAATTTAGTATTGAAGACGTTAAAGATTCCACAAAAATATCTAAACCAAAAGAACAATGGGGCAATGAGATAGAATTTTTGTTCTCGTGTATCTCTTTGTCGGTAGGGCTTGGCAATATTTGGCGATTTCCTTTTATTGCCTTTCAAAATGGTGGAGGCGCCTTTGTTATACCATATCTCATAGTGCTATTGATCATTGGACGACCGGTGTACTATTTAGAGATATTAATTGGACAGTTCTCGGGACGCGGAGTTGTCAAAGCGTTTGCATTTGCACCGGTCCTTAAAGGTGAGCTATATATTTTGTATGTTGTAAACTTCGACTTAGTTTTTCAAAACACCATTTATTTGCCTAGAGAGAGGTAAAGCCTATGTAATGTTCTACAGCCTACTATTGCGCGTGTAAAGAGTTGGGCACATGGATTTGAGTTTTGAGTTTTGAGTTTATTAGTTACATGTCACCATTCCATATAGTGTTGTCTGAGCCAAAAAAACAAAAGTTTGATAGGCGGCGGGAAGTCGAAAATCTTTAATGGCACCATAAAGAGGTATGTCGCCCCAGCTGTCGAAGTATCGGGATCCCAGCTCTATTTCATTTTCATCTCCACAGCTAGGACTCCAAGCCTATTTAGCCCACGCGGTCTAATTTCTAAACTCACGCGGCCTTATATCACGGAGCCGTTGATACCCAGTGTTAAAAAAAGACACCACCTCTCGTACCCTTAGAAGAACCATCCGTGAAGATGCTTTAATGACAGTACTATATAAATCCCAGTCCTGTCTGCAAGTTGTAGTGAGTCTGAAGTTTTTGTCAAAGTAGTGTATGAGTCTGTTTCGCGATGTTGTAGAATAGCCACTCTCTTACAGGCCTTTTCAAAATCAGTAGCGTGCCACCATACTAAATTGAAAGAAACTCCTTATAAAAAGTGTTTACCCCCCAGTGAATTTCCAATTGCATCCGAAGTAGATCCAACACGTGTTATTCAGCGCACAACGGCTGCTGCTATTTAACGCCGATTTAATTGATGTGCATTCAGAGTTACCAATGTCCGTTTGGTGTTGGTGTTTCCGTTGAGGAGCTTTAGGTTTTAGAGCTTTGGAAAAAAAGTTTTTAATGATAAGTGTTTTTGCGAAGGTATTGTTTTGACCTTTGGCATTTAACGTTAATACGTTAAAATGGAGTTACAAAATTGTAAGCTGTTTTCCTTAAGGAAAAATATTACATTATTAAAACCTAAAGTAGGTTTTCGTAGCGCGTGGTTAGTTATTTTAAGTGGCATCTATTTTTCTAATTTTTTGTTTAAGTTTTGTGCAATTTATTATTTGTTAGAAATGGCTTCAAAATCATCCAAAGACTTATGTGCGAACATTTTAAACTTCTCAACGAAAATAGTACCAAAGGCCATAACTCGCCACCAAAAAAGAAAAACCAAACTGGTCCGCAAGAGCTTTGTAAGAATAGCACCTTACGGAAAACAAAAGAGTGCCAATGAGAGGCGAACGTCTCTATCTTCCCTGTACTGCCAATTTATGTTGGACAGAGTATAGCTATTGAAATAGTTTTGTATTATGTTTATGTACAAACTAAAGATCAACTTTGTGTTATGACGAAAAAATTTAAAAACTTTAATACATCAGCAAAGCCACTAAAAAGTCTGATTGAATAACCAAGTCGATCGATGCAGTCTTACTGAAAAAGTTACTTTGCCGATGCGAAATACAGTAGATACCACTGCACCATGACTTAACTGTTAAACTGTTGAGTGTAGATTTTTTTATTACATATATATCATTGCAGGCGTTGCGGCTGGTCAAGTTCTGGCGACTGGAGCATCTATTACGTATTACTCCAGCATAATGGCTCTAACTCTACGCTTTATGATCGCATCATTCTCAAGCGTTCTTCCATGGAGCTACTGTCGCGAAGAATGGGGTACAAAGTGTTTTAGTGGAAATTTAACGGTAGAACATGAAAATATTACAAAAATGTCCTCAGCAGAGCTATACTTTCAGTAAGTATTTTCCGGCGCTACAAACATACAAACTTTATTATAAAAAATTTTATAGGAAAGTAATCCTTCAGGAGAAGGACTCTATTCATGACGGAATTGGCTATCCGAAACTCGATTTGATCGGTTGTTTGGCAGTGTCCTGGCTAATAATTGGGGCCGTTCTTATTCGAGGTGTAAAAAGCTCTGGAAAGGCAGCTTATTTCCTTGGAGTATTTCCGTACGTGGTCCTACTGATACTACTTCTCCGTGCGGCTACTTTACCCGGAGCTCTGGATGGCATTATTTACTTCTTCAAGCCGCAATGGGAGGAGCTTTTAAATCCTCTAGTGTGGTACGCAGCAGTTACCCAGGTATTCTTTTCACTGGCAATTTGCTTTGGTACGCTGATAACATACGCCTCATACAATAACTTTAATCGCAATGTATCCAGGTGGGTAGCTACTAAATTTTCGATGCATTTCTGTTGCAATCTAAGATTATTCTGCAGAGACATTATTATTATCACCACGATGGACTCGTGCTCCTCGCTCATTGCCGGTTGTATTACTTTCGGCATTTTGGGCAATCTTGCTTTTCAAACGGGAGCTAAGGACATCGCTAGTGTTGTTAAAGGCGGTGCAGGATTAGCGTTTATTTCGTATCCTGATGCCATATCAAAATTTGACTTTATGCCACAGGTAAGGGATCGATAGTAGGTTTACACAACAAACTACCTTTAGGCATTCGCAGTTCTTTTCTTCTTGATGCTGTTCGTCCTGGGAATAGGCAGCACCGTCGGCATGGGCTCGTGTATCATACGAGTGATTCGGGATCAGTTTTGCCGTTTGCCGAATTGGCCAGTTGCTCTGATTTTGGCTTTGGTGGGCTTTAGCATAAGCATCGTTTACATGACACCCGGTGGGCAGTTCATTTTGAATCTTGTCGATTTTTATGGCGTATCGTTTACTGCGCTGATTCTGGCCATTGGTGAACTGTTGGCAGTCGGATGGGTGTATGGGCTCAAACGGTTTTGTGAAGACATACAGTTCATGGTTGGTCAGAAGACTGGCATCTACTGGCGGTTATGTTGGGGTATCATTGCTCCCGGACTTATGATATCTGTTCTCATTTATACGTTGATCGTTCTGAAGCCATTGACATACAAAGATGTGGAGTATCCTTATGTTGCTCATGGTAAAGTATTTTTTGGGTAAATATTGACTTTAAAATAAAGTATTTGTTTTTTTTTTGCAGTCTTTGGTTGGACTTTAGCCACTATTGGTCTGATACAACTGCCCGGATGGGCAATCTTTGCGTTTCTTAAACAGCTAAACAAGAATTTGACTTTCAACGAGGTAAATTCCTTTTATTTGTTGACTCTTTGATGTTATGAAATAGCGATTTTTGTTGTAGAAGTTGGCAAGGGTATTTCGACCTGAGGTATTCTGGGGACCCTTGGACAACAACACATTTGAAGAGTACACATCGTACAGGAGGAAAATTGAGTTTGAAAATTCTCGAAAATGTCGCTCTTTTATGCGAAAGTTGTTCGATAACTTGTTTGGATGAGGTTTTTGTTTTTTTTTAAATAAATTCTAGGTATTATTGTATACTTGCATTTAGACTAATGAACTCTTTAGTAATAAGGTAAATTTTCATCACTGATAAATTGTACTTCCTTGTTTTATATTTATTTAATGGTTACATTCGCCAACCGACGTAATCGCAGCAGCTGCTCATATAAAGGGAATAATAAGCCAAGAAGGGACCCCACGTCCAGAGATACCATCGTTGAGTTTAAATTCAAAATAGATTGAAAAGATGTCGTCTGAATTCAACGAGCACTTAAACCTACTTAGGTTGTAATTAAAACACATGCCGAGAATGCCAACCCTTTAAGCGATGCAAGTATCATATTTGATTTACATGGCATTGCGTTTTGAAAGCATTACACTGTAAAGGAAACCCCACCTAACAATGCCTGTCAAGGTCTGAATTTATTGAGTTTAGTAAAAGTTCAATTTTAAGCGCTGAAAAGCCGAGAGTTTTGAAAATTAATATGAAAAACTGATGTTACATCAGCGAAGGAGTTACTTATAAATGCATATGCTGAATATTTGAGCCTATCCAAGAAAGAAAATTTGTAAACCAATTTCAATAAATGAATTTGAATCCAAACTCTGTCCAATGCTTTGAAATATCAAGTGCAAACATATTCGACTTACCAAACTGTTGGAAGGATTGGTTCCATTTGCAGTGGGTTGTTAGCCAACAAAACCCGATAATAGGAATTACTTGACAAAAGCGTAGAAACTTCAACATCTCAGCTTAAGAAAAAAAAATAAAAAATTATTCATAGATTGGTTCATAAACCATCTATATATATCATCTAGTATCTCTCGGCCATGAGCTGAACTGAAAACCTATTGCGGTATTCCATTCCAGGCGGTAAGGAGGACGGTTCTATAGTTAGATAAGTTGATTGCCTTAGAAAACCGTAAACCTTGTTTTTGTTGTGCTCTTTCTTCTTTTTACAATGTCCGTCTTATTCCAGACTGCAGGATTGTAGGATTGTCGAACGCACTCTCTATATCCATAAAGACCGGAAGGAAATACACTCTGCCTGTAAGTTCTTCTCAGTGGATTTATTTGGCATTCTACCTGTATATATTCATGACAATTATTATATTATTTGTCAATGTTCTTAAGCAGAAATGACTTACGGCTGATATTTTAGCTTTTTGGAAAAAACACAAGTGGCTTTCCCTGATTTGGGAATAAATTTAGCCCACATCCAAACAATAAGAATGTGTACCCGGAGCAACGCAGGCTTTATAAATCCTAGTTTACTTTGGGAACACTATGTCCGGATGACAAAAACACTGTTCTGGTTCTTTTCCCTGTGACCACTTTCGCTGCACATACTGGTAGTATACATATCATCAATAATTGTCTTCTCTTTGTAGTTAGAAACCAGTAAGGTTCACCTTAAACATCTGCCAAGGTTATTAAAATCTGTCTGCGCATCCGAGCGAAATAAGTGAACTATATTTAAATAAGTAAATTCGACAACAACTACTTAAACATTTAATACGATTTATGTATTTTTATATCTTAAGATGTATCACATTAAAATAAAAAAATAAAAAATAAAACACACATTCTTTAGTTGTAGTGGGCATTCATTTTCTCAGAGATCGACGACTCTGCAGCGTAAACCTTCTTCGTAATGAGATAGTCACGGAGAATCTTAAACAAAGTGTAGTGGTTGGTAAGTGCCAAAAAACTCAACGACAATACGTGATACCACTCGACGGCATACCACAAAATACAAATTTGAAACAAAACAAGAAATATTTGCATAAAAGAAAGTGCCATGTAAATCGCCGACGGATTGTTGAAGAGTTTCTGTAAAACATCACAAATTAGAAGGAAAACAAAACAAATTTAAATTGAAAAAAAAAAAAAACACTTACAAAGAATCGATAATGCGACGTGTTTCCCGGTAAAGCAGTTGTTACGGGTCCAAGTGCTTTGTAAAGACCATCGGCACACTTTACGACTCTTGCATGACTCCATGCAATATACTCGGACCACAGCCATGCATTGGCAATGGTGCGTCCATCTATGCGACACCACATGCCCAGATGCAGAGCTGAGCGATGAAGTATATCACTGTACTTTGCAGGGAAGCAGAAAACCGTACACATAGTGAATCCACCCAGCCAAATGAATATAATATGCTGCGAGACCCACCACACATTGTAGTGGATAAAGTTCTGGGCAAAGAAACATGGCACAAAGCCTCCATAGTACGCATTCACCACGGAGGTGAATATCACTTGTTTAAAACGGTTGTTAAAGTCATTCTTTAGGCTCTCCACTTCTTCGCGTACTGTCACCGGACTGGATGAGCAGCAGTGCATCGGCAAGCCATTCAAATACGAGCCCTCTACCTCGCACGATGTGCGAAGGAACGGTTCCACTTGAAATCCAAAGATCAACGAGTACACCACCAGTCTAATAAACACAAACAAATTAAACATGCAAAGCCAAAGCCAACAAACGCATAAAATAAAACTTACGGATACATGAGCAAAAACAACGATAAATAGCTCTGTCTTGTGTAAACCTGCACAATACACAGAGCCAGAATCAAAAACAGCACCACGCTGAATATGTACTTTGCGATCAACTTGTACGACCGCAATTGTCTGTCGTTATAAAAGATATCCAGAAATCTGTTCATTAGGCAAAAGAGGAGCCTTCGTGAGAGCATTATCACGGTGAAGATCACCAAGTACGGTTCAATCAAGTAAAAATTCTGAATGGCAAAAAACAACTTAGTTTTATTAGCGAAAAACAATCCTGCCTGCACTTACCATCGTGTGATTTGTATGTGAATCAGGAATCCACCAAACCGTTCGATAGATATGCAAAAACTGCATACCAGCTCCAAAGAGAATGAACAGAAACATGACCAATTCATTTAGGAGCTCCGAACTGGTCGGGATATCGGGAAATGGTATATGCTTTGGCATTCGTGCTTCAGGGCTGACCTCTTTCTGAAATGGTGCATCACTATCGTTGTCCATTTGTGATTTAAATTTGATTTCATTTAATAGTATGTGTTTAGTAAAACATTTTACTAATTAGTTAACTTTAGTCGACTTTTGGGTAGAAGAAGGATGTAAACAATAAAATCAACAAATGTCAATTTATTTTTCGTTGATAAGAAGATCTCAATCGAGACTCGCAATTTTTCTTTGCTAAACGTTTAATAATGGGTGTGTTTGAGTTTTCTGATGATCCATTGATTTTTTGTTCAATCAATGATGGTTAAGGGATTTCGTACGTTCTTTGTGTTTTCCTTTATTTTCATTCATTCCCATTTGTTACAAGGCATGCTTATTGTCATCTAGGACTAAATTCGCGCACATTTTTTTACTATTGCATCAAGTTTTATTCGATGTTTTAATATTCAAATGAACGAGGACAAAAGGACATTGCAGGTGTATTTTATATTTTCCTCAGTAAATAAGTCATTCTTTGAATCAGAATAATGAGTAATCCAATATGAATTCATAGACAGTCTCCAAAATCAATAAGAATCAAAATGAATTTATAGAAAATTCCCAAAACCAGAGGCTTTGTTATCAATAACTTTTTTTGATACGGCTTTATTTTTTTTGCAATTTAAAATTGTTTTTAAAATTGATTTTACTTATCTAGTACGACATTACCTATTTATATCATTGAAATCAAATTTTCCTTTTACTATTTGTCCACTGTTAGCGTGAGAGTGTGCGGAGATGCAAGGACAACGTACGATGAAATTTTAGGAATTTTCGCATATGTGTCTCACATGCGAGGCTGCATATCTTTTTAATTTCATGTATGTGGAACGCACTCATTCTACAATACGGACGACATTCGTCATCCATTTTGTCATTGTTGTCATTACTGATTACTTCACTTTGTTTTTCTCCAAATCGTTTAAGAATAATTTTCCCTTTAACACATTTAAATAATTAAAAAAAAGTAGAAAAAATGGGATGCGATGGTGGTACTATTCCTCGGCGAGATGAATTGGTCCGTCTAAAGAAGAAAGCTGAACAGGTAAGAAAACTCTTCCGCTTAATTTTCAAACACTTCTAAATATCTGTGTACGCAATTCGTGTACAAAATGTTTATCCCAGAAAGACAAGGATGCTGAACGACAATTTCTTTGGCTACACTGCGCCCTAACTCAACAACGCCTCCAGGAACCTATCGTTATGTGTGCCCTTGGTCGACTTTATTCCAAGCAAAATGTTATTGAACAACTTTTGGAGAAGGACAAAATGCCCGACACATCGAATCACATCAAAGGAATGCGTGACATCAAAGATCTGCGCCTGACACCCAATCCAGCCTTCAGAGATGAAAACAAAACCGAAGGTGGTATAGATTCCAGAGGCTCACCATACATTTGCAAATTGATGGGCATTGAAATGTCGGGCAATTTTCGATTTGTTGCACTATGGACCTGTGGCTGCGTGTTCTCGGAGCGCGCATTAAAACAAATCAAAACGAGTACCTGCCCTCTGTGCCAGGTGCCCTATTCCATTGAAGACGTAATTGTATTAAATGGATCCGATGAAGATATCGAACTGATGGCCGTGAAATATGAAATGCGTAATGTCAAGAAAAAGGCTTCAAAAAAAGCTAAAGCTAAGATTACAGCTGCTACTACATCTGCGGCTGTTGTAAGTGCGACAGTGACCAGTGCAACTGAAGTGGAAACAACCGTCGAAGAAGAAGAACAGCCAAGCACAGAAGCTATGCCGTCTTTGATAAAACAAACAGCAAACGAGGCAGCTACCAGCGGGGTGGGCAAGGTTGTCAAGAACAATGTTGGGTCAACTAAAAGGCCTTTTGCGAATGGGAAAACTTTGGAAGATCCTGAAATCAAGCGTCTCAAGGACGAGTACAGCGTTGCCCACGATCCCAAAGCCAGTAATGTATACAAATCGTTGTTTACGAGTCATAAGAGCGAACAGGAGCAGAATCGGGCACACTGGGTTACATATAATCCATTTTACAATTAAATTTGCAATCTATAGCGTAGTCGAGTGGTCCCTGGAGTTCTACTTTGTTGCTCTTAGAAGGTAAACACACACTGACGTCGATTGGTTTATTAAGTACTTAGAAATAAAAATCTTGTTTGAGAATATCCTAAGAATGGTTGTCTCATTTCTTTGTGCTGTTTATGGGTAAGGGTCAAGATGTTCAAGATGTACACAAAGTCAGTATCTTTACTATAAAACATTTTTATTTCTACTTTGCAACACTCCACGTTGTGCCTTGGCTATGATCTTTTAGCTCGACACCATTTCTTTTCAGACAGTCGCGAAGTTCGTCGCAAACTTTGAACAATTCTTTATTCTTAGTTGTTAACGCTCGACTCCTTACTTGACTTCTGGTCGAAACAACATCCTCCAGAAGCGGTCCTAAGTCCAGACTTCTATCGCTCGTTGATTCCAAAGAAAGTTGAAAACCAAATACTCGAAGGAAGTTGTTGACAAAGTTGCTGGCAGCAGCCACGGCATCTAGGCTAGAGGCAAATGTCGAGCCACTCTCTGACGTCGCGTTAATAGATCTGCTGATGGTTGAGGTTAACTCGGCTAAGACGCCCACGCAGCGTGCTGTATTGAAGTCATCCTTGAGATGTTCATCGATCTGTTGCTTAAATTGAGACAAAATTTGCAAAATATTGTTCGTGTCAAGGGATGCACCTCGCTTTTTTCCTTCCAAATACGCTTGCACGTTCGAATTGAACTCAATAAACCTCTTTAACGTGTTTCTCGCGGTTCCCATCATTTCCTCGCCGTACTCCACTGAACTGCGATAGTGGGATAACAGACATGCCATTCGAAACTCATCGCTGGAATACGCGCTTAGCATTTCATCGATGCTTATCGTGTTCCTGAGAGATTTGGACATCTTCTCCATTTGGCCGAGAACGTTAAGTTGGCCAGTATGGAGCCAATAGTTCACCCACTGTGGCGTACTGTGAAAAACACAGCTCTGAGCCTCTTCATTTTCGTGATGGGGAAATTTCAAGTCCATTCCACCCGCATGAATGTCAATTCCATTCCCGAAAACCAGGCTGGCCAGAACGCTGCATTCAATGTGCCAACCCGGGCGTCCGTCGCCCCATGGGGACGACCACGAAGGTTCACTTTCCGTCTTTTTTGCCTTCCAAAGAGCAAAATCAGCTGTGGAGTCCTTCGTTTCATGTTGCTGCGCCTGCTCTAGGTTGAGCTTTAGTAACTTTCCATAGCTTGCAAGGCTGCTCACATCAAAGTACACCGACTTATCACGACCAATGTAAGCCGACTTCTTTTTAATTATCTCATCGATAAATGCAACAATTTGTGGAATATTTTCCGTTACGCGTATCTTGACATTAGGCTCAGCACAGCCCAACTTCCCCATGTCAGACCAGAATTCGTTTTCGTAGAGCTTCGCAATATCCTGCCATGGTTTACCGCTTTCCTGACCCCGCTTGATGATCTTATCATCGATGTCGGTGATATTCATGGCGGTAACTAGATTGATTTTGAAGTGACTCCTCAGGATTCGTTGAATAATGTCAAGCTTTACGTAGCAACTGGCATGGCCCAGATGTGAGGAGTCATAAACTGTCGGACCACAAGTGTACCAAGTTGAAATGTGCTCATTTTGCAGCACTAGAGGTACATTGTTTCGGGTTATACAGCTGTAAACTTGTATGCCAGTTTCATAGCCGGTTGGTTTTTGCCAATGGTGGATGTATTTATCTAGCGAGAGTCGAATGGGGTTCCTAGGAAGCAAACAATTTAACAAATTTTAACAAGCGCCCTAAAATAATTACCTAAACTTTAACATTTGTTTTAAAATTTTTTGTATTTCACTTGAAATTATTGTTTTCGTGTGTGAGAATGTGCGATTGAAAAATGCACCTTCCTCAGCTTTTGCTTACTGTCAGCTGTCAAAAAACAGCTGTTGGTCTCAGTGTTGTTATGACATTTGTAATTTCGGTAGAATTTTTCTTTGGCAAGGTTTGGTAAATTGATTGTGAAACTCTTACAGCCGCAAAAGCCAGTATTTAGTTTGGAAAAGAAAACTATCTAAAACAAACACATTTCAAGATGATGCGATATGAGGGTGAGGAAAAGCTGGCTGATTCATCAGCCTGCTCTGGAGTGCGGGCCGACTTAAAAATGTGCCTGTTAGAGTCCGATTGCTGCAAAAAGGTATTTATGGAATGAATTAAACAGAAACATTTTGAGTAATATTTTTGTACTCTTAGGACAGGAAGACTCCCAGACAGTGTCTGCAATCAAACGAAGTGCCAGAACAATGCCAGGTTCTTCGTAATACGTTTTTTGAATGCAAGAGGTCTATGGCAAGTATATAGCTTAAGTTTTATCCGTGTTTCGCATTCTAATTATGCTCATCATTCCAGTTGGACAATAGGCAGAGATTCCGAGGACGAAAAGGATATTAAAATGCATATTTTCTTTTAGTTTAAATCATAATAAAGTTTAAATTCTACTTTTTAACTCGGGTTTTATTAAGAAAAAATATAGTGGGCCGAGCTGTCAAAAAATTTAGTTTCGACTATCGATGTTAAATTTCTAAAGGTAAGATCATACTAACGAAAAATATGTGTATATATTGTGTTTGCCTCTTACATCTAAATATTTAGTTAGAATAAGTTAGTATCGAAAAGAATCGTGTTGCCAAATAAAGTTTCTAACCGTAAATACTATCATATGCGGCTTTAAAGTCGATTGAAAGAAGTATTCCTTATTGTTTAAGCAGTACTCTGTTGCTGTGTTTTATTCATGTTGAAATAGCATTCATTTTTTCGATTTCTTTTCAAGCTGATGAAAAGCTCAACAATGCCAGGTACTTCCGTATATTCTAAGCAACTAAATCTACGGATCTTTAGGACAACTTTTGTTCGAAAAGTACCTACACAAATAAGTAATAGTATGAGTAAGAAAATTAAAGTCGTCAAAGTGTAATACATGTTTGTCACAACCAAATAAAATCCAAAACATAGGACTCTATCTGCAAAACTCTCTGCGATGGAGTAGACATCAAACAGATTATTATAATTGAAAAAGAGAAATGTCGATAAATCTTTGCACACACAATGGCTGTATAAATACTACCTGTTCTGGTATAGGAAAAAAAGTACAAAAAATAAATTAGCGGGTTTTTCGCAGGTAAGAGAACGCATATTTTAACATATTTATTGCAGTACTTTAGCTGAACTCCTAAGTCCAAATGTAATCGCACCCTAATCGATACTCACACCTTGTCAGAAAATTATAAAACAAGTAAGGAAAACGTCAAAATCAGTAGAAGAACAAAAAAAATGTCAACCTCATCGCCGCAAAATAAATAAATAGAAAAGAACGAATATTTATTTACATCTTCGAACAATATTAAGATGACTTAAAAATCATCTCGCACAATATACCGCGAGCCGAAACATATAAACACAGTATTGCACTATGGACCCAGTGATATTCTTTTCAGTTTTACTTGCCATTTACTTTATGGCATTTTTCTTGGATTGTTTCTTCAAGGTGAGTCGCAACGCGTCAGACGTTATTCCAAGAAAAATGATAAATGCAATTACATTCTTTATTGGCAGAGTTGCATGCACTACCCCTGGGAACAGTTCCTAAAAAACACTGGTCTAACCGTCAGCTTTCTTCGCTTTAAATGGTATACCACAGCCTTTAATCGGACCGTCTTCAAATGGGGATCTGGTTGCAATAAGTTCCTTACGAAATCTTTCACAGTCGGCGTGCTGGTTGCCCTTGCTATGTTGCCGCTGGGATTTATTATTCTCTTTATGACTATTTTTAATGGAAACAAGAGCGAATCAGGCTCAGGAGGCAAGGTGTCTGGAGCAAAGGTGGAGATTTTACTTCCGGGAGTCAATCTGCCGCTGGAAGAGATCGGATATTATATATGCACGTTGGTGATTTCGACAGTGGTACATGAACTGGGCCATGCTCTGGCTGCTGTGCTAGAAGACATACCTCTCACTGGCTTTGGATTTCATGTTTACTTTTGCATTCCGCTGGCCTATACTGAAATTAGCGGGGAGCACTTGAATTCGCTTAAGTGGATGAAAAAGCTGCGCATATTGTGCGGTGGTATTTGGCACAATATCCTATTCTCTGCACTTTGCTACCTCCTCTTCTCCACGTTTGGCTTTATGGCCGCACCAATTTACAGCACGAATGAAGGTGTATTCGTGACAGGTGTAACGCAGAAGTCACCTCTGCGCGGAGAACGTGGTCTACTTGAAGACGATGTGATCACACAAATCAACGACTGTCGTGTTAGGGATATTGATTCATGGTACGACTGTCTCCTGCAATCGCTACGCACAAAGCCCGGCTATTGTGTGTCATCGGACTTCATCCGCTTAAACGACGAAAGTGTGGAGATTACACACCATGGAAGTGATGGTGTTATTCAGTGTTGCGACTCAAAGAACCACGCATTGTGCTGCTTCGAATACATCGACGACTTAAGCAACGACGGGCCTATAGAGATCCCGCAGCACGTGTGCCTAAATATTCGCCTAACCATCGAAGATTCCTATGGCTTCTGTGCGGGAGCCTGTGACCGAGGCTTTTGCATTCGGCCGCTTTTAAGGAACACCACAACGATTCTCAATATAAAGAGAAAGCTCAAGCCTGACGTAATCTATATGGGCCACCCTGCAGACGTCTCGAGGTCTATAAGTGTCTCGCCATACGTACCAAAGTCTAATATATTTCTGCCGCAGCTAGCAGACGCATACACACTCTTCCTCAAATACAACATAGTTTTCTCCTTGGGATTGGCGCTGGTCAATGCACTGCCCTGCTTCGGCATGGATGGATACCACATCTCGAGCACAATAATCAATAGTTTTTTAGTCAACCGGATAGCGGAGAGGGCTAAACGCGATATAATCGTTCTCCTAGTCACCGGAATGGGAACGTTTCTGTTCACCTGCGCTGTGCTCAAAGTTTTATGGGTGTCAGTAATTAGGAATTTATTTTAAGCAACTCTTGTAAATTTGAGAAAAAATAAATATTTATTTACTAGAAGTTGGCGAATTCTTTATATTTCCACTTAGGTTTAGACTATTTTGCAGTTCGGTAAGGGAACGTCTCCCATGTTGAATTAGCATTTTTATGGCGATTTCTTCGGTTTGGTTTTGATTTGTACGAAAGTCGTGGCGGGCCCATTCTCGCAGCTCGTACTGTGTTGATTTTTCTGGCACTTGTCGTATGGTGCGGAAGATTTCACGGTACAACTTTAGAACTTCTTGTCGGATCATGAACTGCAATGAGATTCATCTATCAGTTCTGTTGGGGACTTTATCCTTTCAAATCCTTACCTGTTTTAAGCTCAACGCTGGTTTAACAACTTTGCTCATTTTTAATTAAATAAATGGGGTAATAATATAGAGGCAAAACGACAAAAACAAACTGTCTAGTGTTTGGTTATGATGGCGTAAACAGCTGATTGGATTATACTGTTCGATACTCGATTGGGTGTGTGGTGAGATTCTTCGTTATTTCAGGAAACCTCTGACGTCGTACAATATTCTTGACGGGTAAATTTGAAAATTGAATTTGTGTTGTGAATTTTGCTGCTTGTAGGTATTTCATTTATTCAAGAATTGTGTAATTGCGAAAAGTCTCTTGGTGTTTATCAAATCTATGCTACATTTTACCTCAAAATCAAACTGAACTTATGATCACAAGAGGTTTATTATTGTCGATTTTCATTCACCCAATTCGCCATGTTGGAATTGTTCCAACTGCCGTCAAGAACTGTTCCAACTGCTGTCAGCGCTGTTGTAGCTATTTTGGGAGTACTGTTCCAACATGGCTGGGTGAATGAAAATCGACATCAGTCAACACAAAAAAGAAATCGTCATGAAATCATCGAATGTTTCCGTTAATATCTTTGTTTCCTTTCGTTTGCTGTGCAGCACGTAGCGCCATCCTGCTAAAATCACATCTCTTTTACACTTATGCTAATCAACTATGAGAAAGGCTGTTTGGTGAATA
Source organism: Ferdinandea cuprea (assembly GCA_963576555.1). Taxonomy (NCBI): domain Eukaryota; kingdom Metazoa; phylum Arthropoda; class Insecta; order Diptera; family Syrphidae; genus Ferdinandea; species Ferdinandea cuprea. The sequence continues at coordinate 64,643,997 of OY754958.1, forward strand.
CCACTGACCGCAACATATTGATAAGCCTAATATTGAAAAAATATGTATGGTCGGATGATATAACGGCTCTAAATAGGACAATTTTGCATATTGAAGGACCCATTGAGATAAAAATGAGTCTCATTACTAAACACAAATTTGTGATAAAACAGCGGATCCAAAGTAATTTGGGCCTATTCCAAACTAAGATCTTTACGCAAGATTTTCTATAAACATAAAACAAGCTGTTGTGTATGACGTCGATAAACAATATTGCAATATTCTCTTCAGAACGAACTTTTCAAAACTTGTCTCCGGCTGACATCCTAACGTCACTATGACGTAGAATTTGCGTTGATAGTTGTCATCCAGTGTGATTGACTTGTCATCCAAATGGCAAACTCTCACGGATGACATCGCTCGATTTTCCACAGTGTCATTTAACATCGGATGGCACGTTCGCATCGTTGAAAGTTTATCCTATCCGATGACACTGTGTCTAGCAGATGACACGCTCGCAGAAGACATGCAGATTACGACAAGTGGCCTAAGAGATGCTTAATCCCTGTGAATGGTGTGATATTAACTGATTTTGGCTCATTTTAAAACGAAGCACTTACGGCTACGATTGTACTTCGACCAGTTCGCGTTTTCTTATTGGCAAACTAACATTTAGTAGGTAGTGAATATGTTGAATAGAATTTATCTACTAAAGTATGGTGGGATGACTATAACTATCAAAAATTAAAATAAGACCTGTGACAACTCACTCCTAGGTCTATTCCCTTACTTTAAGTAACTTTATAAATTTCGGGGAATGGGGATAAAATTCTCCCCGAAAATGCTCAAGTTACGAAAAAGTAAGGAAACTCTTTTTTAGTATGTTCTCGTAAATAACAAAAATATATGGTAATAGACACAACAACGCATTTAGTGCATGGCAAGGGGTAGTAATTATTATTTTTTTTTTGTTTTAAAGTTATATCTTGTGAGCTATTCGTTTCTGCGTGGCAATGTTAATATATCAAAGAACTCGGAAATATCCTTCATATCTATTTAAAGTTTTTCTTAAAAATCACGGTGAATTTTTCGACTATAAACAACTTTTATCTTAGGCACAGGCTTTCGACAAGGTTTTCAAATTTGTTCAAGACATGTTTTTGTAGCTGAAATATAGTTAGAAAGTTAAACCTTTTTAAACTTAAAATTATCCTCTGTTTTATTATATTATCTTGTTTCTCTCTTATTTACTTAATTTTTGAGTTATGGAACAGCTTTAAGTAGTTTGTAGTAACTTTCAGTAGCTTGAAGTTACTTGAAAAGGAAGGGAATATAACTATTAAGTCTTTTCTGATGTTTTGACATTAACAGATTATTAAAAAGTTTAAGGATGACCAACAAATAAACCAATACCAGACAAAAAAACAAACCAGCTGACATTGTAAACTTCTTGCGCACACTTTGCTCTAACTCACAAAATTCTGCAAGAAATATTGTACCAAACTGCTAATGGATCACGAAATCCAGTACTGTTCCGATCTTTTCTTGAATATTATGTGCAACTCAGTTTATTCAACACACCAAGAGCTAATGTCAACATCACTCAGAAACCAACCAATCTCTTTAAAATTTAATTTTGATTCGCCCTTCATCGGTTCAATCACTCTTTGGTAAGGATTTAATGCCCCTACATGGATCCTTTACAAACACAATATAAGTAATAATTTCATTTCAAAAAATGTTATTTCACCATGATACATATTTACCACCGTCATTCACAGCATAATTTGCTCTATTCACCACAACTAACAGAAGGTTCCGTTCGCTGTTCGTTTGCATTCTATTCTTCTTCTCGCCACAACACAATACGTCGACTGTATTTTTCAACGTCAACTTTGTTGTGCTTGGACTTCGCTGCCGGAAAGACGTTTCGTTTCCTCATCTTTCGTCTCGTTTTTGTTTTCCGATTTATTCAGTCGTGTTCGTCTACTATGTGACGGTATCTCGTTTCTTCTACGCGAATAAGAGATGAATCGAAAATAGTTGCTGCTTACAACAACAACACTGTCAATGTGCGCCAATGCATATGTCATGTCAATCAAAGGATTTAATTTAAATATCTAAGAAATGTGATATACATATGTATAAAGCCCAAACAAAACGATTAAATATGAATAAGTGAAATAAGTGAACCGAGAAAAGAAAAGTAAATAAAAGAAAAAAAAAAAACATACGCAACGGTTTTTCTTCTCTATATAAAAACAGTGCGTTTATTTTTGGATTTAGTCCAATGTAAGTGCTCACAAAAGTGTATAAAAATTAAATTGTAATATAATTGTTTTAGCCGAAACAAAAAGAAATACAATTTTCAAATTTGTATCTTAATCGTCAAACGATTAGTGAGTGGTGGACATAGAGAGTAAAGACACACGTATTCGTATCTTGCGCGCGGTGGGACCAACAACCCCCCCTCCGAAACGGATGAGGATGATCAATCTGTTGCCCCATTGATTTAGAATTTCGTTTTTATCTCGCATTCGGATTCGGTGTGTTTATTTATATTTTCTCTCGAAGGGGGAATATCCTAAAGCCTCTCTAGTGTAGACCCACCCCACCCTACCGCAACTCAACAACTCGACAATATCTCGCGCGCGATACACAAAGTTTTTTATTTTTCGTTCACGTTCTATTTTTGGATGTAAAATCTCATTTGAAAAGCGATTTTCTTTGATTTAAAATTTTCTTCTTTTGTTTTTCATCTCTTCTCATTTTCAACGTGAAAAGACGACGACGAAGATGCAAACCGACAAAAAATAGTGTTTCCTCTTCACCTTTGTGTAGTTGAGAATTTGTATAGTATTGAATTAGTGCAGTTGACGTTGCAGCTAACTGAAATAGATACATGGACATCTTAGAGTGATAAATGGATAAACGAATGTAATCATATTTCCGATGATCGAAAGTGAAAACGTTACGTTAGTGAATAAATATTTTTTTTTTTAAAAAAAAAAATTCAATCCTACCTAAGATCGCGCATACGACCAAGTGCATCGTCAAAAAAGAAGGAAAAAAAGTCTAAATATAGTGCTGACATCTGGAATAGTCGTTGGTACTTAAAAATATACACCAAATGCGATTTGAATTCGAAAGAAATAGTCGTTAACTCGAACAAGAAGAAGAATTTGTTATTTGACACCGTTGATCGGAATCGGACGGACTCTATGTGCGTGCAAAGAGGTGTGCGTATTGCGTTACACTGTATTGAGATTTTTCTAAAAAAAAAAAAATCTATAAATTTGTTGCCGAGGAAGAATATAAATAAAAAAAAAAGTGAGTGAGTGAGTCAAACAGTCACGTTTTGAGTGATAAATTGCCGTGTAAATGAATTGATTTGTGTTCTTTCGTGCACCAGTGCACAATTTTGGGATTAGTCAGAGAAACAAAACACACGAGATGACAACAAAGGCATCGCCACCGGCCACAACAAACCCCGCAACAAGTACCGGAACTGTGACCATTAAGAAGGAGTTACCTAGCGATGAGATTAAGGTTAGCAAAAAAAAAAAAATATATAAATAAATATATAGCAACCGAGTAACTTTAGTGAGCAAAATGTTTACACCTTATATCTGTATCCAATGAGCTTATTCCACTATGGAATCAATATATTCAAGAATGAGGCGATTCGATCTCAGCTTCTGTTTATTCGTTGTCATTTTGTTTTTAATTTTGTGACGAAGCTGAATCAATGTTAATAATTCAAGTCGTGGGCGATTAGTCAATTTTTAAAAGTCATGTGTTTACAAATTATTTAGTTAGAAAGAGCCTACGAAATAGAACGCAAAGTATTTTACTTGATTCCAATTGCAAATTATTTGGGAAACTACGTTTGTGCTGGTTGTACGAAATGAGGGACGTCTATTTTCTTTGGCGCTAAAAAGAACAGGGACTCTCTAATACCTTAGTGGCGTTTTGGTATTAAACACAATTATACAAGAATAACAAAAGATGGAACAAGTGTGTCTTAAATTCAAAGAGAGTAAAGTTTTAAGAATGGACATCTGCGAGACACATTTTATTTAAGCTGTTTATTCCATTTCATAGTAAAGCTGAAGCATTTCCTTAAATATCAGATGTGCCCACTGACACGTCAGGAGGATTTCAGGGCTAAGTTCTAAGTAAATTTGCAGCGACAAAATGATTCATTCGACAGCCAAGTTTTCTTTGTTTAGGGTTTTACCAATCCCTAAAAAGAAATATCCTCAAAGTGGAGTTGCTAATTGATTTTACAAATTCTTTGATCTGATGTTGCTCTATAAACAGGGGTTGTACTTGCACATTTCTCGAACAACACAAAGTAAGAGTGTATAAATGTTAAGTTCACAAGAACTTTTATTTACATATCAAAATGATATTAACTTTCTACTGGTCCAATTATGTGTCCTTCAAGTAAAGTTCTTTGAGGGTTATAGGCCATAAAAGTATCTATTCCGCAAACTCCCTATTCGGGAATAGGAGCATAGGCGCCAAAGTACCTTTATAGGATGAATTTAGCGAAATCTGGAGTACGAATAGCATGCATTCTAAGTATCAAGTGGAAGTGCAACATAAAATAAAAAAATATAATATAATACATTTTAATAATTAAAAAAAAAATCAAATATTTACATAACACTTGCCAATTATTTTTATTCATTAATACCTATCTATAAAAAATAAAATAAATTATCAATTCATATAGGATCCAAAGGCTAGTTTCTTTTTGTACGAGTGAAGATGTATTTCTGACGAGACCTATAAATTTATACCAATTCCGAATAGTACATTTGAGAAGCTTCTCATTAAACTACATTTATATGTTTCTCAGGCTTTTTCACGACGTGGGGCAGCGAGCAATCTTTATGTGGTAGGAAGCCTACATTAGTAGTACATGAGTAGTACATTCTTTTCAATTTTACCCTTAGATAAACTTTACCCTTAGATAAACTACTGAAACACCTCTCTAATAATTCTCGCAATAATACCTTCTTAGTGAGCGCTGCCATAAACATAATGTATGTATTTAGAGTTCATTGACAATAACACCTGCAAATATAGAATATGCACACAAAAAGCATATATGTACATATGTAGTTCCTAATTTTACATTATACACATAATTCATTTAGACCTTGACATAAAAACAAGACAAAAATCGTTAGCATTGCGGATTTTAGTTGACTGAGCCCACAAATACATTACGTTCGTAGGAAGCTGGTCTTTTCATATAGCTATTTCAATGCAGAACTCGTTCACAACTACATAATTGCTGCTATCCGATTCCATAGCCATGAACTTTTCTGTGGGAATTGAGATTATAAAATATTATTGTTTCGTTTTGACACCTTGCCACTGTGTTACGGTTATGCATGCAACAATTTTTTATCTGAACTATTTTGTGCATTTTTTTGTACGAATAAGGGGGATCTATAATTTAATAATTTGGGTAGCTTCTCAAGACCAATTATATTCTTGAAGTGCAAAATTTAAAGTGTTACTCTTCGCACATACTTACATATTTGGATAAAAAAGCTTTCAAAAGATAACGCGAAATATGTCTTAAATTTTTTAAGTAAACACAACGTTATTTTTTTAAATCTCCTTCATATGGGTGGTCAGGAGGCGAATTTTAAAAATAATTTATGTACATATGGTTCAATTTCAGCTTATAGCAGAAAAACTTAATTGGTGAGATAGTGCTATTAACATGATAACTCTCCTCAGATGACCTCAAATATTTCCTTAAAGCTTGTTGTTACAAGAAGTTATAAAAATATTCAGCGTAATTAAATTTAACTTTAGAGTTTAAAAACTTATCACTACACAAACAGCGTGAATTCTGTGCTTTCTTTGGTGTTGTGACACAGGAAATAGAGCTTCTTATCACTGAGTAAGGTTCTCAGTAAAGGATTATTCACATCAGTGTGAATTGCGAACAAATCAATTTTAATGTATTTATGAATAGAAAATTTCGATTGCTTCTACCACAAAAGCTTGATATTTAATTGATCTCAAATCTTATCTAAAAAAACTGAGTCTAAATTGATTTAAATAGCAATATTTACAATTACAAAAAATTTCCAGCGAATTGAAAAATTCTTGCCGCGAACTGTCACTCTTTATTTACAATCCAGATCGCGTCTGTATGATCCCCAAATCCGCGAATGAAAAATTCGTTCGAACATAACCTTAAAATTGACACATCTTGCTGCTAACATTTACAAATCAGATTCGCGAGTACCTGCGACCAAAAAAAGTTCTCATGTGAAAGAAATGTCAGAATTTACGAATGTTCGACTGTTCGCAGTTTGCGGTTCGCTCTCTTGTGAATGATCCTTAAGATTTACATTTACACTTGATTTACAATCCACAGAATACAGTCGCGATCCACAAATCCATGACTGAAAAATTCGTTCGAACATAACCTCAAAATTACGAGTTCAGATTCGCGAGTACCTGCGACCAAAAAAAGTTCTCATGTGAAAGAAATGTCAGAATTTACGAATGTTCGCCTGTTCGCAGTTCGCGGTTCGCTCTCTTGTGAATGATCCTTAAGATTTACAATTACACTTGATTTACAATCCACAGAATACAGTCGCGATCCACAAATCCACGAAGAAAAATTAGTTTGAACATAACCTCAAAATTACGAGTTCAGATTCGCTGGTAACTGCGACCAAAAAAAGTTCTCATGTGAAAGAAATGACTGAATTTACGAATATTCCCTTGTTCGCTATCCGCTCTCATATGAAAAGTCCTTAACACCTTCAGGTTTTTCACTGCATTCAAGAGCCCTGAAAAGCTTCTCAAATTCGACGTTTGGAGTCAGCATAGAGTTGTAGTTTCTTCAAAATTGTAGATCATAAAATGAAAATGGATCGTACTGATGACTTGTATATGATGAAGCGATACAAGCCTCTCAGCCGCTTAATAATTGCTTAAGGAAATCCAGCAGATATACAGTAATACAAAAGAAAAAAATACTTAGTCTGTAAAAACCGTTAAGATGAATGGTATCAAATTTAATATTTCATTGTCATAAGATTACTTGTCCTACTCGTCTACGATTGATGTCGCTGTGGAACCCATCGAGTTCGTTGTTAAAAAGTCCTTGAGCGCAAACGGGAACAAAGACACATTTGAATGTCCATGGTTGTTTGCCTCACTGTATCCCGAAGGTTAAACTATATATAGTATTTATTTTAATTAGTAAAACGACAGAAATTCAATATTAATACATTATTATTACAAAAACAATTATTTTTAAAACAAAACAATCAAATCAACTTCATAGAAAATAAATTTCAATTTACAATTATGGGTGATATTTTCAAGGCTATTGCCTTGTTCATGAAAATTCTTTTGAAATGGTGCAAGGAAATGTGTCAATCTAAGAAAACCTCCAAAATGTGAAACATTTGGCTTATGGCAAATGACACGCGTTTGAATATTTGTTGGCAAACAAACATTAAGTTTTATTTAATTTCTTATTTTATTTTGTTGTTTGTCACTGGCTGAGTAATGTGAATACATGGAAGTGGGAGGGATGTACATTTTTTGCATTTATAATTAAAAAAAAATTATATAACGGTTTGGAGCCTAATAACAGCTTACAAAATAAATATAAATAGGAATCATTAAGATCTTACGATTTTTATATTTATTTTTATGTAATATAAGTATTTGTCCAAAGGTGGCGGCAATATTTTATGTAAAGAACAGTTTTTCTAATATACCTTCAAGGATCTACTCCTAACGATAAAGAGATAACGTCAAAGAAGTTATAAAAGCGATCAAATAATCCAAAAATGAATAGATGCTCGGCCAAACGAGATACGCTCTCAGAATTGGAAAAATATAGGTATGCTTTTCTTGCCATATGTTGTGCAAGTTGTCTTCCTGCGTACAAAGTAAGCAGAGACATACATAAATACTATGAAATATAAGATGGCCGAATGCGACAAATTATACCGCTGTCTGATGATCGGTGCGTGTAAAAAAACCAAAGATGCAGTCCAAAGTCATTTCAGAATTTGCAATGGTATTGGTTGATTTTGATAAAGCATTCTATAGTCAACTAAGAGATCTGATATGTGTCACGTACAAGAGTTGGATACCCTCTGGAGTCACCAAAGAGCTTCCAATCGAAGCAGGTGTGCACCAAGAAAGCGTCATAAGTCCTCTTTTCTGTTAATGTCCTGAATTGTCTGCTCAAAGCAAAAGTGACAGACTCTAACGTACAGGGTTGTTTAAGAAAAATGCATTTAAAATGAAATGCTGAAAAAGATAGTTTTTTAATTTTTACTTAAGGCGTTACAACTTTTTTATTACAAAATCTATTAAATAGTTTTTGTAGCTATATCCATTCTGTTCTGAAGTTAAATTATTTCGAGTAGTTATTTACTTAAACTTGATATAACATGAGTTGAGGTGATGATAGAACCATCTACGGTACCAAATTTTTTGCGTGTGATTTTCAAAAATATTTATCTATATGAGTATTTTTTTAATGAATTAACCAAAAACATAGATAAATCACTTTTGCTCCCCACTGTATATGTACCAACTAAATTTATTCCGGTATGTTTCGCACAACACTGTACGTCAGTTATTCTTTGCTGACGATGGATCGTAAGCGATGATCAAACTCCACTGCACCGAGCACTTGATGTTTGGATGCTCCTAAGCTGAAAGGATCGTCCAACGCTCACCTACGGTTCTTATAGTTGGACAATGAGCAAGAAGTAAGAGAGAAAATTGACTAGCTAACATGGAGATAGCAGACATAACGAAGTTAAGTTCAAAAATCCGAAGACAGAAAAATTGTTCCTACCCTTTAAAAAAGTGATACGAAAATTGAAAATATTTTTTGAGGTCAAACCGGCAGTAGTCACTGACCTCAAATTGTCGGCAGTGTTGCCACTCCACCCCCAACGTCTCGCATAGTGACAAATCTTTTACTTAATCTTGGCCGGTGTTATATGAATTGAATATCCCTGGTAACTTACAAAGCAGAGCCCTTGTCGAACTACACACTCACACTTTAGACTGTTCTGCTCGCACGGCAACAAACCCTCATACTCTGTGCACATTTCCATTCCAGTTCCGGTTTTAATTACTTACCTACCCTACACCATATCCTAGTTTCCATTTCTGTTCAAGAACACAACGAATAAAATAGCAAGAGCGATTTTTTTGCCCTTGTTGTTCTTGCATTCAACTAATTCGTGTATCAAGTAGCTTACGCTACTGTATCTTATATCTTGATGAATGTATATTTTCTCTTCACACATCTCCTCCGTCATTCAGTCAAATCCAACAGCTACTGCTGCATGAGTAGTAGAGTATATATTTCACAGTACACTACCGCAGCGAACAGCGAACGGCTCATATGTCGGAATCTATAATATCCTAAACGTATTCGATTTCATAAACTCATTATTCTAGCAAAAAAATATTAAATTATCAACACACACACACACACACTACCCTAACACCAACCCTAATACAGCAAAAGCCACCCAGTTTCATTATGATACGGTTGCAAAGCAAGTGTAGCAACTATATGTACTCCACTCGAACAACGAACCAAGAGTGCAGAATAAAATGAAGAAGAAGAAAAAGTAGAAGAAGAATTGAAATGAGTGATTTAAAAGCGAACCGTTCATTTGAGATGTTTTGTTTTCGTCTTGTGTAAAAGGATATTTTTTGCTTGCAAACTACAAAGTCGACGGGGGTAGGGTAGGGGAAGGGCATACGTGTGGATGGGGTGGTTCGGTTGGGTTGGATGTATCACCCATCCGACGGCATACACCCCTAGAAAAGTATCCTATTTCCTCGAAGTGGAATGCTTTTCAATATACCAAGCTCGCCCTCTCTGCTGCTGAGGGTACGATGACGATGACGCTGATGACTGCCTGCAATGTTGTTGATGATGATGATTTCACGCAGTCGCTTTTAAAACTTTGAAGCAAAGTCTAGACTTACAATCGGCTATCGAATGTCACCGTCATCATCATTATCATCGTCATCCGTTGGAAGCTAGAACAACCACGAGGCAGCAGTAGCAGGCGAAAACACAAAACACCCATCTCTAGGCGTCCTCATGCCTAGCTTCGCTGCGAGCAAGCTGCTGTTCTAGTGTGTCCGTTCATTCACTATACCTACTATGCGAGAGAAATGTAATCGAATATCGATAGCTAAGGATTGAGTGTCGTCCTTCTTTTAAGTTCTTACATGACACACAAAGTGTACATTTCGTACACATATACTTGTACATCATGGCAGTACAGAATGGGAGTTGAATCCGTTGTCAGGCACGAGGGGGCGGATTTGTGGGTTCCTTTTGTAATATTATTATTTTTTTCTGCTTGCTTTCAAAATTTTACAAAATGAGTCTTGAAATTTGAAACGTATTTTTGGACGTATTCTGAATGTCTGAATGTCTATGGTGGAGTAAATAAATCAAATCAAGGTCAAACTTAATTATATCTCTGTGTACAGCGAAGTCAGTTATCATAATCGCATGAAAATACGAATACAATCAATGAGCTTAAGATATTTTTAGCAACATACCATTTTTATGTAATAAGTTGTTCATGGTAGGTCTCGCAAGTAAATATTGCATAATTTTTGGTTAACGGCGAAATGAGGAAGTGCGTTGGAACGTCATCGGAATTGATTGTAGTTTCGATATACTATATAAGACCTGTTGCATCCCTTCCTTATGGATCTAAAGCGGGTCATTTTTTTAGAACAATTTTTCATAAGATATTTGATCGCGTTTGCGTTGGCGAGCTCTGAAGGAGACGTTTCAACGGCAAACTTTACGAGCTGTACAATGACATCAACCTGGTCAACTGCCCATTAGGCGTTAGGATAGCTGGGACGAATGACCACCGAGGAGTGAAAAAGATAGACATCGACTCAGGACGGTAATTGGTTTTATTTCTGTACGCTGTCTTGTGACGAAATTCTTTGTTGCAGAAAAAAGAATTGGGAAAAAAATGTAGCAATCAAGAAAGTATTAATTTTTGATGTAGTAGCTTAAAATCTTATCATATGGTCGGTAACCCAGCCTCTAACCCTTGTCAAAGGGTTGTCCCCCATTTGAGACAAAAGCTAAGTTATTTCCTTCTTCTGATAAGTTGGTAATGCGCATTTGATGTTATAATCGTAGCAAACTTTGGAAAACATAATTTTCATTTTCACACTGGAATTGCGAGACCTATCATGAAATCGATTTTAAAATTAGAATTTTTCTGAACTTCGGTGACTAGTTTTTTCTAGGCAATTAAATGTGAGGAAGAAGTGGCTACTAGCACAAAACCCCAAAACTTTGGATAAAAAATTGATGCCAATGTTTTTGAATTAACAATTAACAAAAGGCAACCAATTTCTTTGCAAAAGCCTTTGAAGTTTATGCCATTTATTTCGTTTTGGATATGCGATATGGCCAATCACACAATAGGTGTTTTATGTCCTTAGCAGCATGCAGGAGACTGTTTCCGCAGAAGACAGTTTACTGTCCGGACTCATAATATTATTCTTAGCTTATGTCCAATAATTAAACCTCGTGTAGTGCCAATGTTCAGCCTACTTAGAGACAGATACATATGTGATTCCACTTGTCCACCTAATGTTTATTCTCTCCGTTTAAATAGTGATTGGTATACATAAATTACTTATTTAACTCTCAAAAATGTGTTTATGTCCCGGCATTCAATAGAAGAGTGTTGAACTGCTTTAATATCTCTTCAAAAGGAAGACTACGATTCCAGACTTGATTGCAGCTTGGTATCCGATTCTCTTTAACAAAGAAGTAGCCTACTTTATTCGCCATTAGTTTTGCCTGAAACACGTTACAATGGTCAGGAAGATGAAAGAAGAGCCAAAGAGTTAGTATTTCCGAGAAAAACCACCTCCACTCAACTCATCGTTAGTTTGTTATACACAGCTTTGCGACTGTTCGAAAATCTGTTTCTTCACCCTCTTCCGGTATACGTATACTAGCCTCTCTCTGGGCTCTTGCAATTTCGATGGCTGTTCGACCTCAAACGATTCACTGTTTGGACACTATTTATAAAATATTTAAATATTTTGAGTTATTTGGGTTAACAATCTGTTTAGTTGAAATGCCTGTTGTGAGCCATAGATACATATTTTGCAGCGCAAAGAAGTGCAAAAAGGACCTCCGGGTCCGGTCACTTCATGTGCGGAAGAAACAAAATGACTGTTGTTGGAACGTTTAAGAGCTCTTAAGAGAAAATTAAATGGGTTGAGGTGATGTTTATGATAATTTTGAATTGTTCGAAAGATGTGGCGGAATGATTCGACGCTTGGTGGCAAGTAACTGCCCAACAATTCCCTCTTCTGTCTAAATTTTCCAAGATTTATGTATCATCTCCGTGCTAAATTTTTTTTAAAACAACAATCGTTGTAGTTAATTCCCTTACAGTAGAGAATAAGATTTATTATAAATTGTCGTTAGTGAAATCTCAACTGCTTGCTTATGTCAAGTATCTTCCTCGCGCTTAATTTGATCTCCCATACAAAAATGTCGACAAAGACAAAATTTAGCAAGGTAAATTCTTAAATTCAGGAAGATGGGTCACACAACACGTCTCCAGGTCTAACAATTATAAGAGACTCATTTAAAGGCTACACTTTTTTAGCTCACAAAATATGTGTGCGGTAAATTAAATCGGCGATAAATTTTTGACATTTCAAAAATAATTAACAGTTGAATTAATATTATTGTAAAAACAGGATGAAATCGAAAAAAGGTAAAAAAACCAGAACATTTTTCTTCGAGGACAAAAAACTTTGCAGAGCTAGTAGGAATGTTAAGCCATTTGGAAGCTGCAAAATACCGCGCAAAAAAATGTTTCGACATATTTGTATTGATTCAACAAGAAATATGTAAATTCCAACACTTCTGAGTTGAAATAATATAATATAGTAAATATAATTGGAGACTTGGGTCGCTAAAATTTAGCGCGAGCAGGATACAGGGCTTTACTGTACTGTGGATTTTTCTTTCCTGCTCTTTCTCAAGTTTTGTACACTTACAAGGACTATCCTGTAATCGGCATTGGGACGGATATCAATAAATAGCCGGATACGGTTACACGTTACATGCCTAATTTTGACCGTTTTACAACAATGGTTGTACTAAGCTATTCAACGTTACTTTATTCGTTTAGAAATCTTCCTTGGGATGATCTATATAACATTTCCCCCTACAGTCAACGTATCAAACTTCGCTCCCCTCTCAACGTAGACTGAATAGTGATATATGAAATGTGTTTGCGTAATCATGTTCTGGTGTCTTAGATCATTTCTATATCTTTTGTGTTTGTGTCATCTATATAAATTTGCTTTATGTATGTTTTCAGTAACCCCAGCACTAAATGATGGTTAATTTTTTTTGGCGGCAAATTTCTGCTCTTGACAGCTGCTTGCAATAAGCACTCCCCTGATAGTGTTTAAAAAAGAATACCCAAATGGGAATATATTCTCCAACTTTGAATACTGTGCAAATGATTTCGACACATGCTATAAGCATGTTGTTTCAATTTTTATCGTCGAGCAAAACTCAGTCTGTACGCAATCCGATTTGCCATCCAATTTTTTCTGTAAGATGAAAAAAGTGTACTCAACAAAATTGCTAAATTCGTTCGATTTTCACATTCCACTTGCACTATCCAGAGACGGTAACGAGTAACGTAACTGGACTGGATTAACCTATGTATGAGTAGAGTTCGCTTGAAAAGAAAAGAGCGCAAACAACGCTACCCCACATAATGACATATTCAATTACAAGCTTTTATTGTAACAAAATCCGATATGCATCCAACAAGGACCATGATGACGACTAGAATTTACTTGGTCGGATATCAAATAAATTCTGTACTCAGCAGCCACAATCGGGCGGCTGCAGCAATGGCGATCGCTGGATGGCCATACCATTGGTATACAAAAATAAAATCCACCATCATTTTTTATCATTCGAATCCGAATCCGAATCCGAATACAAAAACCACTGCAATCGGATATATGGAAATTTTATGCAGTGCGCACTCGTCACAGCAAGAGCAGTGTGCCCGCCTGCCTGCCGCCTATGGCTTTTGGCCATCTGCTGGATGGAGGGCCGACATTGCCTCCATTACCCCCAGCACATTGTCCGGTTACCCATGGGTACAAAAATTAATTTTGTTTTTCAGTATGATGTAATTCAATATGGTGCCTGAAACCCAATCCAAAGCGTACGAGTGTACGAGTAAAAAAAAAAATAATTTATTATATTTTGTTGTTCGACTGTATGCCATTCGATGCTTGTTGAAGATTTCGTTGATTTTTGTTTTTATTGTTTGAATGAGAAATACAAAAATCTGCAATTCTATGAAAATTTTTATTGCGATGGTAGCAACAAATTAAATTATAAATCATGTGTTTTTTTTTTGTTTTATGTGTAAAACGTTTGACTGTGGTGAAATACGACACATGGAGCACATGATCAAGTTGACTCCAAGAGTGACTCCAAGATTAAAGAAAAAAAAAAACAACACCTTGGTATCCGTTTCCTCTGTATTGAAAATATGTAATTGAAAATTGTTCCCTACACATTAAAATAACGAACTGTGTAGTCAGTGTAATTGAGAAAAAAATAAATAAAAGACTTCTAAATCTATTTCGAATTAGTTCCTTGAACTCAGCTAATGTTTACATTTTCCATCCAATGCTCGTGATGCTGCTGGGTACTGATTGAGGGACGACAAGATGGGACCAAAGCAATGAATAGCGGTTTAGTGTTATTTATGTAGCAATGCGATTGGGTCGATAGCCGAATTTTTCGGTGACGATTATATTAAACCAAATATAAGAAGGAAACGAAAGAAGGATAGGTGTGTGGGAGGTGCGATTTTATGTTATAAAACATCACAAAAGCGCACACGGTTTGATTGTGAGTCACATGTGAATCATTTTTTTTTTTTTTATTTATTTATCTTCTTATTTTTGTTTATTAAAAAAGAAAGTCTTGTGATATTTTTCGGTTAAAGATATTTGTGGGCTAAAATAATCCAATGTGTAGGAGGGAGTGGCGGAGGGGGGGGGGGGGGGGTAAAAATAATAAGGCATGAGTCAATCAGTAGATGTAATGTGAATATTGCGCTGCCATTCAACGGGCGAAAAGGGAAGATACATGCTTATATTTTTATATAACTCCGAGTAGGTGCGATTATGCTGTACCTTTTTGAAGTTAATGGTAAATATTCACAGTAAATTTTGCAAATATGTGTTTGTGCTAGTCGCAAAGTATTGTAATCCTTGTTTCTTCATTGTTCAGTACAAATGAACAAAGTGAAATACGGACATGTTTCTAAAAATGTAGATACGTACGATTTGCAGATTAATATCCAAAGTAAAAATTGCATTACACATATTAATTGACATGAAAAAAAATTCACTGCACAACGTTCATTGTTAATTACTTCAATCCTTTAATCGAATCCAACATCGTCGTCTCAATTCGGTTGTTGCATTGACCTTGATAGAGAGAGAAGTTTTAATTTATTTTAAAACTCACAAATAAATGCAACCAATGTTTAAAATATAAAAAAACTTACTTTGTTGGATATTTTCCTGCCGCGAAATTTTATTAATTAACAAAAAAATAAGAAAATAAAACTAAACTTTAATCTAAACTTTATCGCCGAGAAAAAAACATTCGCGAACTGTCAGAAATTTCCAACAAGAACAACCAGAGTGGCTATTTTCCCGGCAGTCCAGTCGAGGGTCGCTTTTGGTGGGAAAATCTAAATCGTTAGTTAGCTTACGCTGATGTTTCCAATGACGTCCGCTGAAAAGATAAAGTACATGCAACCGAAAGCGAGGGAAAAAAAATGTAAAAGTCAAAACCACGAAAAAGGAGAAACCTTAAATCGGCAGAGTGTAATTCATCTCCTCTTGGAGATCTAAACCCAATTCAAATTGCCCAATCAAACAAGGTAATCTACATCTATTCCGCGTTGTGTTGTGTCAGTGTTATTAAAATTCGGGATCAAAATTCGGGATCTTTCCCCCGGCGGAGTAGCAAAAGAGATCGTAACCTCCTCCCCTGTCGTAGTTCTTTCGCAACCCGTGCTCCTCAATTGCTGGACACCTGCCCCTGGCGCAATGTTCTGCAGGCAGTGTTTAAATTGCTGGGGCGTTTAATTGTTTTTCGGCCGTCCGCCAACTGTTGTACGGCCCGGTGGTTGTGGGCTCCGTACTAGGTCACTGCTTTTGCCGCCGACCAGGATTCGATCCCAGCGGTACCCTCATCCGGGTGGCTTTCGATGGACATCTCTCATCGCAACCTACGTCGATATGACTAATGCGGAACCCTCTTCCGGGTGGCTCTCCACGGATTTTCTTCCTTGACCGTCAGCGGGACACTCATCCGGGTGGCTCACAATTGGGGTAGGCCCTCGATATTCCGGTTTGAGAGGTAATGTATACCTGTGGGAGTGGTTCCCTCAAGGTTCGTGGACCCTGGTCGGGAAAAGATAGGAATAGAAGGTGGTTCTTGTTGCGCGAAAATATTCCGCAACAACTTGTTTAAATATTCATTTTGCATGAATTTAAACTAACAGATAGATTGCTTTACAAAGAACAAAGAAAAATGTATTAACAAAAACCACAATCAAAACGGCGACAGTCACCTATCACCTTTATCCTCACAGCGTGGATATTTGCATATTTAAAAAGGTATTAACCCTTGAAAGTTTCGTGCTTTGAACGGACGGATATATGTATATAGATTTGGAATTATGTAGATATGTAATATTTTTATAATTTAATTTCCAAAACGTGATTTATAATTTAGAAAAATTTAATTTAACCCTAAGATGCATGAATATATTCACCAAATCAAGTCTCTCAGATTCTGGCGATATTATTATATTTATTTTTATACATATAGGATTTTTGCACCCAGATGTGGTTGTTTGGTTTATTTTTATTATTCTTTTTTATTTTATATTTATGTACAGTATAATACTTAAAAATTAAGCCCTGGTTACGGCTGAAACGTTGTAAGGTTTTTGGCTTATAACTATTTGCAAGCGTGTTTTTAGTTTTCTCGCGTCATTATACCTTATCCTCTCTACCTACAACACATTGTTAAAAGTCGACGAGAACACGTGCGCGTGCGCATTCGGTGGGGGATGTATTTACTACCTTACGTCAACCAACCAGGCTGTAATAAGTACAAAGTTTTATAACTTACCGCGCACTTCAGCGCTATACGACAGTTTTGTGTGAAATAAGAACTTTTTTTATATCCTGAAGTTTTTGTCCCGTCTTGGTCACGAGTCAGATTTTTTTGAATAAGGCTCAAAGACCTGTTAAACACCCACTTTCAAAAAAGACTCGAATGATATTGCCGGTAAAACAACTAAAAATATATGTTATTAACGTCGGTTATTATCATACGTTATTAGTGTCTTAGACTTTTAAAAAGGAGGCAACTGATGCACGTTCATGTGAAGGATTTTCCTGTCATTGACAATGTCTAAATCGCTTTTTTGATACCAATAGTTTCGACAGATTTACAACTTTTCTCAATTTTCTTGGCAAAACCTAAGGAGCTCAACAGAGTTTGCCAAAACTCAATAAGGAACCTTCAAATAAAAATAAAAAAAGAAAGATTGCCATCATCAACCTCGGCCTTTTCTTGTTCTTGTTATTTGCAATAAGTCACTGATTCGAAACAAAACTAAACCGAAGATATATTTAGAGGTGAAATAGATATATGCCACGCCAAAGCTAAAGTGAAATGGACGGACATTAGATCGCCATAGCCGTTGATACAACAAAACCCTATATATATGACGAAGACCTGTACGACCAATTTTAAAACTATGTTTGAAAATTATCATCTATTTAAAACGTGTATGCTGTTACCTCCATTACTATTCTTTGTGACTGACGCCTTTAAAATTAAGTTGTGACCTTTTTCTTCGCGACAAGCAGCACTCGGATTAAAAAAAAAGGAAGCCATAGATACGCGATCAACAAAAGCTGGATATCCCATTACCCACGATGACCCAACTTCTCCGCTGAGTTGGTGATTATCGCAGCCGTTTTATCTAGATGCCAAGTAAAGGAATCTCATATTTTACGCTGATGGTCACTTATCTAGTCCTCAGGTGCAACTTACACGGCGCACAATTGACTGTGTAAATGTTCCTCACCTCCTTGACAGTCACTTCTAAATTCTGGTTTTTAATTACCTTGTACACACTCATCAGCATCAGGTGGAAACAGAAACAGCAAACAGAGCCTCGAGAGAGGTTTTCTGCATTTGTGCCACTTTGCACATTGCATTCGTCGATTCATTGGGATGGGGAATTGAGTTTTATTTATTTGCGGTTTCCTTTTGCATTCATTACGCTCGCAAGTGTTGAGAGGGAGGATTCGTGCATTCGTGGAAACAATTCACTTTCTTCCGAATGATAGACACAAAATGTAGAACGATGCTGAAATGCGACGACGATCTTGAAGTAAAAGATGTACAAATGTGAATAAATGTGAATACAAATGTGAATAAATTTTAAAAATACTAAAATAATAATGCAACGAGTAATTGTTGTTGGCGCCGATTAATTGGGGGCTTTTTGCGGGCCTTGGTGCGTTATTGACCGTAATTTTTTGTTCAGAAAAATAAATTCATTAATTTCTTTAAATGTCTTCTGTGACTGATTCCATCCAGATGTTAGCTTGAATTCGAGAGCAATACACATTTAAATTGGCGAAAAATAAAACGAAAAAAATAAAAACCTGAATCCTGCCTCATTCTGCACGCGGTATTCAACTTTATTCGAGGGTTGCGAGTGAGATGGGTATCCTGTATCCGTATCACCGTCACTGGCAACGACGAATTGAACGCACAGAGACCGTTTTTCCCAACTTGAAACCGATACCTTGGACAAAATAGCATGGAATATATAGGTATAATGCTAGAGAGCCCAGATCTCATGCTCTCCCAGTGCTGCTGCGTCTTGGGTTTCACAAGTCGTAAATCTAAGCACAGAGGAGAATGTTTGTACCTTCTCAGGTTCGCCGTGTCGTAGTCGCCCCGCGTTTGGCAAGATGGGTGTGTGAACGAATGCGCGTTGCCTGCTGCATGACTGTGTGAGTTCAGAGTAGTAATATTCTTTTTTTCTGCTTTTTAATTAATTGATTTTTACCATTTGGCATCAATTTCATGCAGCACAAATCAGAAATTAAAACCGAAACATAAATTAAAATAAAGACAACAGAAGTGATACGACAACATTGTGCCGCCGACTATGACAACGATGTCGACGTCGACGACAACGACGACGATGACGATGGAACGATAATGACGGCGAGGTCGCACCTGAGTGCTGGTAATTGATCCACCAACTACACTCTGGCTGGTTGCTGTTGCTCGCTGCTGGAAGGGAGCGGAGTCTGTTGTTTATTTGGCTGTTTGATTGGTGTGGAATTGGCTGCCGTTGGGCTTGGGATTGATGTACTCCGCTTTTTTTTTTCTTTAATTCATTTTGGCTAAAATGTTACAAGTGCGTTAAACTTGAGGTGTAATGTGTGGAACCGAGTATGTCGCGTATGATTATGCTATGCTGTTCGGGGAAAATGTTGTTTCCGCGAAATTGAACTCACCAAATAGTCCCACCAAAACATTTTAACCGAAACGAAAAAAAACTCGCTCTACTTGCAAAGCTGTATCAGGTTTAAATGACGAAATTTTATAAACGGACACTCGCTGGGTTTACTTTGTTGCAACTGAGAATAAATATGTGATTATAATATTGATGATAACCGGAGTGGGTATCACCTAAACCTGACACTTAAACGCTGCTCTGGAGGTGGACTGAAAGGATATCATTATGACAACGAGATGACACGCGAAAAGGATATAAAATTGCAAGCTGCATGCAATTTCGGTTTTTTGTTAATCCCACATCCATACCTGCAGATGTATGTGGCAAAGATAATTTTCAGCCAACTCAATACCTGTACAGGAAAAAAATTCGTCACCAAATGGTTTTGAGAATCGTTTCATCTTACAACTACTTTTTATGAAGCCCAATTAATTTCAATTAAACATTTGTTTGACTTTCTCGTATGCATTAGTATACTAAAGCGAAAGTTATTACGATCGTGCGAAAATTTCGAACTCAAACTGAGTATGAAAGATGATATAACGTCTATAGAGAAGTTCCAAAAAAGTGGGTCCGTAAATGCCGTCCATCGGTCTGTCTGTCTCCAGGGCGTCGTATGGCGAAACGGTTCGACTGATTTGCTTCAAAGTTTGTATATAAGGTTTTTGGGGTTACATCTCGCGGCGTCTTTTTATTTTTTGCTTTATCGTTTGAAATAACTGTACCTGACATACAATTTTTTAGTGGAAATCACTAAATTTTGGTCTGCGTACTTCAATTTTTGAAATAATTTTATTTAATTTTTTTTTTCATATTTCTTAAATTTAAATTAAAATCGTTTTCTCAAAAACGGCTCTATTGATATTGATTAATTTTTGAATGAACAATTATGTTAAATGTGTCCAATGTGCGAATTTACAACAAAATCTTAGGAGACGTTTTTAAAAGAATCAAATTTTTCAAAACCTAAACGTAATTCTTTTTGATATACATGTCTTCAAAATTCTCTAGGGCTTCTGGCGTTGAGATTATTTTTTCTTAATATTCTGCTCAATGTTCCCACATGTGTGTTTAAATGAAATGTTTTTTTTTTATCTCAGTAGCATATTAAGTGAGGTATTCAAGCAAGTGAACTTTTTTCTGCTGATCTATGTGATCAAGTTTTAGCATTTTGTTTGGGATGATAGAAATCCGCATTTTATCAGCGAGAAAGTTTCTGTGTCATAAGAAATTCGTGCACTTTATTTGGCATCGAAATTCCTACGATAAAAGGAGCAACCTACGTAAGAAAAACGTACACGTGTAATCCTGGCCTTAGGTTAACAAAAAAATAATAAAATAGCATTGGTTGTTTTGTTGTTAAAAAATAAATTGTGACTCAAGCATATTAGTTTCGGTGGAAACATAAAACGGTTCATTAAAATCAAGTCTCAGCCACCCTCAAAGATAATCCTGCTTATGCCACTTTTATTAATATCTTTTGTATTTAAAAAACATTTTACAATTTCTGAAAGTTGGAGTAATTTCTTTTCTTCAAAAGTGTATGGCAGCTGCGGGCACCTAGTAAGCATTCTGACGGGCCACCACACTTTTATTAAAACGTAGTAGGCTTAAGTGATACAACTGTCTCTGATGCTTGTGGAGAAGGCGGAAAAAGCATTTGTGAATATCCTGCGTTTCCTTCAACCAGGCTTTAGGTGCTGAACAGTTAAGCTCTTTATCACTGGAGTGCCTTATCGGCTTTTTGAAAAAGTCGGGTAAATTACTAAAGGAAATGTCTGCTTGAGATTATGTACAATGAACTATTTTCTGATCTGAGTGCTTTAAAGGCAGTGCAGAGATTCCGACAAGTAAAAGCCTATTCCATGGAATACCTCATCCTTATGAGCTAAATTAGACGCGTCTTTTGATCAAGGGTCAGATAAAAGCCAGTAGTTCTTTTGCTAATGCTTAGCTTAGCTAAACCAATAGGTCTAAGTGCGTGTTGGTTTAAGTCGATTCCAATTCAAATATTATACCGTACTGAGTTTATTCTTATCTGAAATAAAATGATAGAAATCAAAGGTTACCAGCTCCAGTGAAGTAAGTTTATGAGTAAGACTCGAAGCCTAGGGACAGAATTGTTCATGTATGCATTAAGCATAGCTTTTGCATATTTCGTGAAGCTGACTTTCTGAACAAAGATGGTTGAGTTGTTATTATGTATCATACTAAAAATAGTAACAAAAGAAACCTAACAAGTCAGTCATAAAAAATACCGAGATCTAAGAAAGAATGGCGAGTTTATTAAAATTATTTTAAATTTTATTTTAATACTTGGCAAACTGTTTCTGTGAATACAAATGCAGTGCCAAAGTTGCTAGAGAAAATTATTCTGTCTACGAAATCGAAATGAACTCATTAAACACTAAAAAAGTTGTAATTTTTTTTAATTACAAAAGTAGAGAGAGAGTTGCATAAAAATTGTAGGACCATGTCATCAACCATTGTCAATCCCAAAAAAAAAATATAGCTTTCCTTTAAAGGCAGGCAAACTTGCCGTTGTCTAAAAGCCACACGCAAGCTTAACAAAAAATGCTTAGCTGTTTGCTTCTAGTTTAGATATTGCTACAAAGTTCATAGCTTGTGGAGACTAACAATAAGTGTAATGTCAGGCATCTCTACAACGAGTATTTATTAAGGCTCCGATTACACTTTGGGTTTCATTCTTTTGTTGCATTCGATGATGGATAGGTGGATGATGCATGTGAAACTGAAATTTTATACTCGCCGTTGTATCTACTTTCAACAGCATAATGTTAACAAACACATACAAATTTATATGATGTTTGCGCTCGTAAAACCAACCCTAATAAACCTACGCTATAGGGACGTAAATATGTGTGTTTGTGTGAAAGAGTTTACTTTGTCAATTAGTGAGTAGATGAGGTATGTCAACGGAAGGTGTCATATGAAGCATCATGTTCATGATTCTCCATTTCTAGTTCATAGAAGTATACGGCGACAACGACGCCGATGACAACAACTAGGCGACAACATCGACAGCGACGACGACAAACGAGTGCATGCAGTTTGTCTTCAATTACTCGGGTATTGGGTTACCTGTGAGCACCGTGTCAAGTAACTATGTAGAAGGTGGGAAGTAGGTGACACAGCTAGCTAGTTCGCACGAGGAGTTCAAGCATAATATCAGTTTTATTTAGCTGTTATGTTTTCCTTCAGACATTCATGTCGCGTGAGGGTGTCAACGCTTTGTTTTTAATTCGTGCGAATTAACGGTGTAGAGTAACTGGAAAACAACTGCCGTAAAGATAGCTTTGTGTGGCGGTCGGCAGGTCTATACACAAACGGATTATAGGACTGGCCTGCAATGTTGAACTGAATTCGATGTCATGGCCAAATTAGTTATGACATGCATCGATGCATAATAGAATAAGTTGGACAAAGAGATAACAATCTGTAAGTAGTTTTTAGTGAGTGAAATTTAATTTTCATTTATTTATAACTTGCTTGAATTTTTCTACATTCGGTTATGATTTACAAATTAAAACATAAGGAAAGGCTACAGTCCGCTTGGAGCGAACAGTATGATACCCTATCCCTATCCCTATATGCCCCAAAAAACCTTAAGAAGATGATGGATAGCATTTTATTTCATTCTATAAAATTTAGAAAAAAAAAAAACATTTTTTGAAAAAACGCCCCCAAAAAGTGGGCGTGGCCAAAAACTTTGTATGGGCGATATATTGGAAAAAATATTGGCTAAATATCTTGTTAAACATTTTTTTTCGGTTTCTATGAAAATTATCGAAGAAAACAGCATTTTAGTAAAAAACGCCCACAAAAAGTAGGCGTGGCAAAAAACTTTATATGACAAACTTATAAAGGAGGGCAGTGCCTACATATCTTGTGAAGGTTATAACCCTCTATCTGTCCATCTGTAGCTTTAAATTGGTTTTTTCTAAATTGTGGGCGTGGCAGTGGGCGTATTCAAAAAAATTTTACACTTAACCATTTCGGAGCCCTAGGGAGTATGTGGTCCAAATTTCAGCTTTCTAGCTTGAATTTAAAGGCCTAAAAATTGCGTACGGACGGACGGACGGACATTGCTAAATAGTCTTAGGATTTGGTCCTGATCATAAATATATATACTTTTATGGGTCTACGACGAATATTAAGGGGTGTTACAAACTATGTGTCAAAATTAATATACCCTTAGGATAGGGTATAAAAATAAGGAAACGCTTAAGTCCGATTCGAGCGAACGAATGATACCTTATCCTAGGGATATGGAAAGGGTATCAGCGATAAGAGTATAATGAATGACATTTTATTTCATTTTCTATGAAATTTATATATACACAAAAAAATATTTAAAAGAACTCCCACAGAATGTGAGCGTGTATGAGTGATATAAGTATTAGAAAAAATATTGACGAAATATCTTGCTATAATTTTTTTTTCCTTTTCTAAGAAAATTTTCGAAAAAAAAAACAATTGGGTAAAAATCGCCCACAAAATGTAGGCCTGGCAAAAAACGTATGAAGAAGATTGGTGTCTACAATCTAACCCTTTATCTTTTCAACTTTAGCTGAGGTGTTTTTTTCTTCATTGTGCGTGTGGCAGTGGCCGTATGAACATTTTTACACTGAACCAAATCGGGACCATAGAGAGTATATGTTCCAAATTTCAGCTTCCAAACTTAAATTTGAAGGCCTCAAAAGTTGATACTGGCGGCCGGACAGACGGATATTGTTAAATCATCCTAGGTTTTGATGCTAATTAGTGATCAAACTTGTCATCCGGATGACTTTCTGATCGCACCTTTAGTCAATCTTCTCCGAGCTCAGAGGAAATAGAATAATAAAGTTTCCTTTTGGTGCAACAATAAAAGAGATTTTGTTAGAGATCATTAATCAAAGTATTTGTATGCACAAGAGCATGAGCCGTCTTAATAACGAATTAAAGTTTTCATAAAAAGTGGGAGAAATTAAATTCAATGGAGAGTTATTAACTCACCAAAACATTAAGTACACTCAATAAACGCTTCTGCCCGGAGAATCGTTGATACCAGACCGGAGAGACAACGCGTTAGAGAAAGCCCTTATAAGATTTACATAAATTTGAAAGAGACCTCTTTTCATCCGGCGCTATCTTACTGCGGGACATAAGTGGGAGTGGGACATAAGTCCTGAAAAATTAATTCTTGTGTCTCACTAAATAAATACTTTTTTGTTGATAAGCTTAGAGAATTTTCAATGAAGAGCACGCAACAAGAATGCATAGCCAATCAAACAAGTTTTGGCTCCATTTTTATGTTGAAATAAGACCGCATGAGTTATGTGGTCTTATTTCAATGACTACTGCGAAATTAAGCCCGCCGGGCTTTATTTATTTTTTAAAATTCTTAATAATTCCCACTTAAGTGGGACATAAGCCCCGAAAAATGCATTCGGCACTTATGACTTCGGGACTTATATCCCTGCGCTTCTTCACTCACGTAAGTTGTAAATGTGCTTTTCTCAGTGGGTAGTTTCCAAATGTATATGTATCTGTAGCTTCCAGCATTTGATCATCGGATGATCCCTTTAGTCATTCTTAATTTCCAAAATTGTACTGTTTCGTTGACACTTGCCGTGCCACAGATCCCCCACTTCGATCTTCTGTTGCTTTGCGGTGATACTATAGGCAATTTTTTTGTAATTAAACACTTGGCTAGGCTGCCAAGCTTATTTAAATTGACATTAGGTCTATTTATTATAAAGTACCTAAAAATTTGAATTTTTTAATCTAGAGGGCTGTAACTTTAATTGGAATGAAAATAGACCCAAGGTTCTGGGGTTCAAGACGATAGGAATGACATTTATCAGTTTTATTTTCTTTTGGCGTATTCGCAATCAAAGTGGATAGGTGTCTTAGGCAAAAATAGTACCCCCTTATAAAAATACTAAACTTTATTTATGTATATTCAATTCATCTTCTTGTTTTTATTTGGGCGAAGTAGTTTTAAATCCTACCTACATAGTTATTAAACTTAACTTAAAAACCCTAACTAATTTATCGAACTCACCCCATCTTTCATGTATTTATAATTCTCAATTAATTTCCACACAACACTTTGTATGTATTTAGTATACACATTCACTTAAATTCGACTTTCAATAGAAATTATTAAGAATTTCTCTTTGAAATCATTAGCCAAATCATCCCTCTTAGAAGACGCAAGTTCAAAACGGAAATATATTTGAAATTAAAACTACTTTGCAATTTAATATCCTTGAAATATATTTTCGAGTCTTTGAGTATCAGTTCTCAAACGCACTCGTATTACTCACACCTATGACTTGCAGCAGCAGCAGCAACACTCCAGTGAGTTCTCATCTGTCCTTCTCATATAGACTACACAATGCTTTATGCAATCCTTATACATTCTTGAAACTCGTTTTCCACTTCTCGAAAATATTATTATTATTACACTATACGCATACACGACTATGCAAAGTACACTAAATTCATTTAATATTATGTGATTCGTCAACTGTCAGAATTTATATTATGTAGTGTCCCTGTGCGGATATAAAATTACAAACAACTTGGGTTCCTCTTTGACACAACGATCAAAGAGACAAAGCCGATGGAAATTTTAAAAGGTAACTTAATACATATCTGGAAACTAGGAGAACACATCGGACATCGACGCATATAACATACATTCTGTGAGTTGAGTAGTTTCAATGTGGTAGCAATCGCCTTAACACCTTGAGAATAGAGAAAATGGGCCACAGAAGCGTACTTGGGTCCATCACTAATTTTTGAAATATGACACTTTTGTTGGGAATTATTGAAAGAGCCATAGGATGCACAATTATAATGTTTGGTGTTGAGAAAATAACGTTAGTTGTGTAGATTCGTTTATGCTAGACTTGATCATGGGGTATTGTATGAACTTTTCCAACATAAAAGTATAAGGAAACGCTAGAGTTCATTTGGTCGTAGCCCAAATTATAGCACCTTCTATTGGATTTCAATAAATTAAGTGTAATACTTTTATTTACGTCCGTCACACGTCCCTAACTTGGGAAGGGGTATAGGGCTATCAACACATTTAACATCTTTAAACGTTTCTGGCTGCAAATCTGATCAAACGTGCGTGTAAAATAAAACAAAATTATGGAAATAAACTCACACAGAAGAGGAACTACCCCGCCAGAAATTTCTAAAGTAACGCATGATTGTGATCTTGGGTTGAGCAGAAATGGTCGCGAGTTGGAACGTTAAAAGTGTTAGTGGTCGCAGCGCTACAAATATATCTTCCATCTGATTGCTAAGATCATTGGACATCTAATGTGTACAAGAAACGATATTACGAAACACCAGATATGGCGCACTTTTCTTTTTTCTTTGACGTTAGGACCAAAGCTTAATGAATATTTTACGGAAAGGATGAGAATAAAACCGGTTGCTATTAAAATCCTTGCGGCAGACTTACTTAGCAACGTTTTTACCATTTCAAATTCCAGTAACCGTGTGATAAATCTTAATCTGGTGATACAAGGTGAGGGGTGAAATTTTGTCAATGCCTATGCTCCCATAAGTTGGGTGCAAGCAAAAGGAAAAAGAGGCATTCTGGCTGGGTTTCCACATCCATATTAAACATCCCAAATGAACGGATGTGTGGGGAATTCTAGCAAAGAATATAAAGTTGGCAGTGGATGACTAGGATACGGCACCAAGGGTGCTAAATACAATGTTCGTCAAATAACGCTAGTATTCACTAATAGCAGGACCGGTAATGGAACTCCGATTGGCAAGTTCCATGAAGCATAGGGTTAACTTTTTCGAAGTGATTTTGGAGGATCAAAGTCATCACCCGGCATCACGATATTTATACAAAAAGAATAAAAAGAAACAAATAAAGGTGACTGCATATGATAGCGCATTTAGTTGCGCTAGAAGTTGCAATAGAAGTGGGCCCAGTTTTCAAGCTAGTTGAAAGACAGCCTGTATCAACTCGAATAAGGCCAAACCCATCTTTAACGTTTTCAGCAGTATTATAAAGAACCTTTAAGAAGGGGTATCTCATGATTCTTATATCCAAGAGAGACGTGATCCAATGCATAATTAGTGAAAGAAAATTTGTCTTTTTGCTTTTTGCAAAAATTGAAGGAGCACTGGATGGAAAACTTAAAGTTCTGATAAGGGTGGCGCTAAGACTACGAGGAGAATGGTAATAGCTGAACTGAAGATACTTCGCACGCATGATAGTTGGAGTAACGATGTTCGATCAAGTTTAAAGATCAGAGGGAGCCTTCATGTTGAATGGACTGATCCTACAAACTCAGATAATGAGGCAGTGTCAGTTAAAGTTTCTTAACAAACTGGATCCCACATATGCAACAACACCAGATGGAAGATATTTTTTTAAGGACATCCTGGCAAACCCCACTGGACGAAGAAGAAGTTAAATTCAACAGATGATAACACCAACATCGGAACAGTCTTGACAAAATACGCAAATACTTTTGGCGGCATGTTCATATATTTTTGGGCGAATTTTTGTTTTTTTTTGGTGAAGTGATAGCGCCCTCTATATTTGTTCACCGAATATAAAAGTTTGAAAGTTGGAAAACTGAATGTAGAGTTCAGGTATAAGGTTGAGGTAGCTGTGCTGTCTGGCAACTTTTTTTTAAATTTTCCAACATTCGGTGTTTCCTTTTAAGAACTCGTCTGGGCCTATTAGCGTTTGCTGCGTTTGTCGGAACAACGAATTCTATAAGACGTCGTTTATAATACATGAACAAAACATATTGAAAGAAAGTGATGCTTTCTAATAGTGTCTACTTGAAATTCAGCAGCTAAGAATAATATCAAGGCATCATCTTGACAGACAGTGATGTGCACTTAAAATTAATTGGAGTGTCAAACAAAATCTATACGTTAATTTTGAATAGTAGTCTGGTCTTTCGTTTGTTTATTGAAAGTGCATGTTCACTACACATTAAGGAGTAACAAATTAAATAAAAAATATCCTAGAAAAAAATCATTGCTTTTATGGCGTAAATTCATTACAATTTGCAACAACCTTTAAACGCCAGCAAGTTGTTCTGACTGTATGCATATACAAATTGTGACACTTTCGTGGTCTTTCCTGTTTGATTTATTTAAAACATGTTTTTTATGTTAATGAGTGAATATTTTTTAAAAAATCGTTCGGCCTTATTACCTTAAATCAATGTCTATGAATCAGTCTGGATGAAAACTTATGAGATATATATAGATTTATACATAGTCGAAGTCTAAAAGTTCTTTATTCTACACTGCTAAGTAACTGAATATATTAACACAAAGCCTCGAGCAATTTACTTTTATTCCCAATATGAAATTTGATCCTTCTCCATTCGCATAGGGTAATTTAATCCGCAATAATTTATTCGTGTTTGTTTTTTTTTGTTTGCTGTTATTCATTTAAAAACATAATAACACTTTTGCGCATTTCTTTTTTATTGGTTAATAAATCAATTATTCAATCAATGTGCATTTATTTCACATTTCGTTGGAATTCAATAATTAAAAAATTGTATTCATTTTATATTTTAGGAATTCGCTGAAACCGCCATGAATGAACTACTCGGGTGGTATGGCTACGATGGTGTGGACCGTTTAGATTTATCAACAAAAACATCACGGCTCTTGCATTCTGCAGCAGCAGCAGCACCACCTAATTATATGGAAAAAAGAAGCAGAAGTCGAAATGGTTTGAATGACAGTAAACATAGTCAACGTGGAGGTGATAGTACAACATCAGATCATGACACAAGGAGTTCGAGAGAAGATTCAAAAAGTCCAAATTCTGGAAAAGCCATCGATGAAAAACCAGGTATTAACGATGAGTTTTAACTTGAATTTTTAGCAAACATTCTGGAATTTTTTTGTCGTAATAGTTCAATATTACTTCCTTCCTGCTTATATTCCGCACTCAGAGCCTTACTGCAGAACTAGCAGAATAAGGGTTACGATGAACATGCATTCTGTCCGTTGATTCAGTATTTTTCTTTGAACACATTTGTTGCCTCAAACCAAAGCAGCAGCGATTTCCTGTTGGTGCTGTTTTATAAGTAAGCCTCTAAGCTTCTTCTATACTGGGTGGGAAGATACGTTTTTCATTGACTGAACGTGGGTTGTGACATGCCGTCATTTTAGCAGTTGCTGAACATCTGCTATTCCCTGCGCTTCAGTGACTAGGTTTCCTTTGTTGGTATTCCGGTCTTGAAACCAGCGCCAGATACTAGTCTCCTCGGATGATTTCTTTGAGCTCTCACTTTCCCCTTCTTTCTGATGTCACATCTGGCATGCTGGGGGGCACTATTGATGATAAATGTGTGGTTTCTTGAAATTTTTTCTAATCTTTTATTCCAATCGGCAAGTGTCCGGAGTGTGCCGAATCGATTAAGGAGTATCGGCGATGTGATTTGATGGTGATTTTCCAGATTCGGAAGATAAGGAGATCGAAAGGATATTTACAGCTGTTTCGAAATGATTGGTTCCTCTCCAAATGGTTGCGCAAGCAATTGGGAAACCGTGGTAGGGGGTGGGGTTATTATTATACGGGCTGGTTGCAACATCCAAAACTGCCAGCTTTGCAAAGATCGATTCTTCATTGAGGGAACTTAAATTGAGTTTGACACTTTCAAGGTTTTCATTCTGAACAGCAACTATAGCAGCTAAAGACTCGATTGCAACTGAACGGATTGTCATTGATTTATCAGTTGCATTCATATCACCGAGAATAGATAGATGATGGCGCAAATACGAGTTTAACTCAATCTTTCGGGTGTTAAGCTTTGATAGCGGAACCCGAGAATATTGTCAGTTCGATGTTGAGGTGAAATTTGGTGACCATTTTATTTCTTTCACTCGAGCATTACACAGCGTTACTTAAATTATTTGTTAACCTCGTCTAACTTCGAAAACAGATTTAACATTTTTTTTCAAAGAGATATTAATATTAGTGAGTCACTGTGCCATAAGTTTACACTCATCGCAGAAGAAGAGGTAATTGTTCAAAAAGTCTTTATACTTTAAACAATTCCGGCATAAAGGGGGTGAAACGATTTTCCACAGAGACCATTGCAGTCAATCAATTCAGCAGTATTGGTATCGACACTCAGTTGTTATTAGCACATCGTTTAGCCATGATGCGTCGATGGAAATTTGAGGAAAAGAAAAAAAAAACTTAAGTAAGTTAGGTTAGTAGGGTTACTGGACGCATTCTTAACTGAATTTTGCAGAAATTGCATGAGCCAAGAGGAAACTACCCTCCACCACCATCGTACATGTCCTGCTCTCTCTAGAAAAAGAAAGCCCCATCACGCTGCTCTGTTGGAATATCAGGAGTCCAATTCGATCGCCTTCTGACAGTCTTT
The DNA here is from genome assembly GCA_963576555.1 of Ferdinandea cuprea. NCBI lineage: Eukaryota > Metazoa > Arthropoda > Insecta > Diptera > Syrphidae > Ferdinandea > Ferdinandea cuprea. The sequence goes on from OY754958.1 coordinate 64,675,132, forward strand.
TGACATATAAAGTTAAGGTGAGCATCAGTGGTATTCCTCTGTAATTGCAAACATATCCATAAAACCCAAAACAAAAAAGATATTCCTTGCTGTTCAATGGTAAAATCATTAAATATCGAAAGAAGTAATCATAATCCTGGGACAGCAAATAAGTATCGATGTTTCTATAATTTTTTTTTAAAAATTTTTAAAATAATAATGACTATGTAATCGAACTCATTACTTTGGATTGATGAAGCATGCAACTGCGATGATACCCATTAAAACCAGATAAAGGACGAATATTATATTATATTTTGCTCTGCTTGTTAACATTTTTTCTGTTCTGGTCTGTTCTATTCTCTCGATCCGAAGGTTATCGAAACCTCATGTCCAATAAAGTAAAGGAAACAATTTTTTCCCTGCGTATTCATTTCTGATATCAAATGTTGATTTGGATTCGCTGAGAGAGTTGGTCAATTATTTTTATTATGTTATTTGCGTGGGATCAGCCTAGAAGTGAAATCCGCAAGGGATTTTTCAAATTTTGCATTCCTTGTAAAGGGTGATCCATTTCGAGGTTCCCTACTTTTTTAAAGAAAAAAACACAGAAAATTCAAATTTAATGGAGAATGTTTATTTTCATTTGAAAGAACATTCTTTGGCATTTATTTTTTGAAGATTATGTCTATCAAATGTTGGCCGTTGCTACGTCGCAGATGGTCCATCCGTTGAGTCCAATTTTCGATCACTCGTTCGAGCATTTCGACTGGTAACTGGCGAATGACACGCGTGATGTTTTCCTCCAAGGCCTGAATCGAAGCGGGTTTGTCGGCATAAGATTTGACTTTACATATCCCCACAGGAAAAAGTCTAACGGTGTGATATCACACGATCTTGGTGGCCAATCGACCGGCCCAAAACGTGAAATTATGTGCTCACCGAAATGTTCTCTCAATAAGTCCATTGATTGATGCGATGTGTGGGAAGTGGCGCCGTCTTGCTGAAACCAAATGTCGCCGAGATCACGAGCTTCAATTTCAGGCATCAAATAGTCGGTTATCATGGCACGATAACGGTCGCCATTGACGGTTACGTTCGCACCGGCATAATTTTTAAAGAAATATGGACCGATGATTCCACCGGCCCACAAACCACACCAAACCGTTGTGTTTTCTGGATGAAGTGGCAGTTCTTCAATCTCTTCAGGTTGCTCTTCGTCCCAAATGCGGCAATTTTGTTTGTTTACATACCCATTGAGCCAGAAATGGGCCTCATCGCTAAACAAAATTTGCCTCGAAAACGTCGGATCTTCTTGGAACTTTTCAAGAGCCCATAGAGCGAAGCGATGTCGCTTGGGAAGGTCGAGCGGCTTCAGTTGTTACACAAGCTGTATTTTGTACGCTTTCAATTTAAGATCTTGACGTAAAATGCGCCAAGTCGTTCCATACGTCAGTCCGAGTTGCTGCGAACGGCGCCGAATCGACTCTCTACGGTCTTCGTGTACACTCTCAGCTACGGCCGCTATATTTTCTTCACAGCGTGCTGGACGTGGTCTATTCGGTCGAATATTATCCAATAATGAATGCTGGGTCTCAAAATGGGTGATGGTGTTGCGAGTAGTACGCTCAGTAGGCCGATTATGTTGACCATAAGTTGAGCGAAGTGCACGAAACACATTCCTCACAGAACGTGAATTTTCATAATAAAGTTGAACAATTTGTAAACGTTGTTCACGCTTAAGTCTTTCCATTATGAAATGCCAAATAATACTAAACAAAAATAACATGACAGCATGACACGACTCACACGTGATCTGTCAAAAAAGGCTATTGGAAAATGTATCTCTACTTGGATCACCCGTTATTATTGTTATATGCATGCGTTGAAATTTAATAATAAACTGAGCAATGTTATAGTTAACTTAAGCATTATTCCCATTTCTCAGGTGCTCACATCCCCATTATAGAGTAGGCAAGATGAAAACGTACCTGCACTATTGAATTTGTCAAGTTTATGTCCGCAATTTCGGTTCTTTAAAATCTACCCCAACTTCCATTGCTGAGGTGCGTCCATTTTAAGATTTAATTAAAAACAACTCTCACCAAAGTCCACAAATGGCTTTTTCATTTTAGTATTTATTCCAGAATTTACCGTTTTTCCCCTAAGAAAGTATTGTATTTCAGATCTCAGAGAGAAAAAGAAGAACAAGTAAACCTTTCGCTGGTACCTACTCCTCATCGATATCAATCGTTTCTGATAACTGGAATGTATACGTTTAGGTTTTTGTTTGGTACATTCGATGGGGTTCGATTTAAAAGTATTAAAGTACCGTTAATCATTAAAACTACAGTATTACGTATAAAACAAAATCCTTGAATGAAACACGAGCAGTGTTCTTACCCTGACCTATGCACTTCTCTTCATAAAATATTTTCACATATTCATGTGTGTGGGCACGTAATGAAACCATCTCCCGATTTTGAACTCCCTTTAAAGGATGTGTAGATACTTCACTCCAGTACTTACATAGAGCTAGGTAAATTAAAAGTTGAAGGATATAACTTTTTGATGTTATTATAAGATACCCCTGGAGGGATATCCCATTTCGAATGTAATAATCTGCACTATACCAAGAAGCCCATGTAGTGTTTATATTTTGAGTCGAAAATTTAATCTAATTACGCTGATTACAAAAGTTTTACATTTACATTTTTCTTATTTATTTCCTTTTTTTTCAGATTACAACAACTGTGTATGGTGTCGTCGACCGGTGGCGGATAATTCAACAGACTTTTTAACAACTGCCGATGGTCCTAGATACTGCTCAGAGTCATGTTTCACTCAAAGCAGAAGGGCATCGTTTAAAAAGGCGAAGACCTGCGACTGGTGTCGGCATGTAAGGCATGCCGTTAGCTATGTCGACTTTCAGGATGGTGCTTCGCAGTTGCAGTTTTGCTCGGATAAGTGTCTAAACCAGTACAAGATGCAGATTTTCTGCAAGGAAACTCAAGCGCACTTAGATATGAATCCACATTTGCGGGACAAAGGTCTGGAGACGGCCAGTGGCAGTGGTGGTTTAATAACGCCGGATCTATGGCTGCGAAACTGTCGTAGTAGATCGGCATCTCCTGCCTCAACAGTGTCAGTCTCACCTACTCCAACCACGACTACGACACAAGCGATGGCGCCGTTGCAACCTCATCATAAACCCCTCATTTCAGTGGCGCCAGTTTCAAAGTTAATGTCAAAAAGTCCCGGTATCATGAACAATCGACCGTCCCCAAAGCATAGTCGCAAAAAGCGACCTTCGAGGGCAGCTACCTCTAGTGTAGGTCCAGTGAATAGCAGTAACAATATTAATAATAACAACAACCCTAACAGTATCAACAACAATAGTCTTAATAGCAGTCACATGAGTCTAAGCCACAAATCAAAGATTTTGGCTAATAGCCTCAATGCAAGTCCAAAACTCCCACCAAAGCCGTTTCCAAGTGTGCAAGACTTACAACACATAAGTGCCCCGCCCATATCGCCAATAGACGGTCCACCACCGCCTTTACAGCATCCTGCAGCGCGGCCAACTAATTTACCATCGGGTTTCTACCAAGGTCCATCATACCCGCCCAGGCCGCCATTCATGCCACAACCCTATCCGAGATTCTTTAGCGGAGGTCACCACCTATTTCCCCCACCGGATATTGTCTCAGGGTTGCTGGGCGCCCCACCACCTGTCACTGTGATGGTGCCATATCCAATAATAATTCCTCTGCCCATACCAATCCCGATACCTCTTCCAATAATGGACTTTATCAAGGCTGCACAAAAGAAGGACGAGTCCCCAGCGGTGCCACCTGAAACGAGCTGCGCCGAAGATGACTCTAAATGCACACAATTCGATGAGCCTCTAGATTTCACCAAGTCCAAGGAAGAGGATACTACCACTACTAGTACTAGTATTAGTACTAGTACTAGTACGACCACGCCCCGGCAACCGTCTCCAGCTGAGCCACCCCCGCCAGCTGAAACAAATTCCGAGGATCAGGACCAGGATCAGGAACAGGATAGCGCCAAACAGAAACTGCCAAAATTCAAAATCACTCGGTTGCACAGTAAGCGGCTAACGACCGCAGCTGCCTCAACCTCACCATCTCCCGCTGCTGCTGTCACAGGACCTCAAGCGCAATCTAGTGAATGCAGCAGACCTTTGCGGAAGCGAAAACGAATAATAGACTGTGACTTTCAGCGAATGGCATCAAAGGAAGTGGACGTCGACGACAGTACCCCATCGACTACGAAGCAACGCAAATGAAGCTCAACAGATTGAACACTCTTTGTGCAATTGCTTTTGGTTGTTGTTATTGTTGTTGTTGTTTTTGGTCCTATTTCGTAGAGATGCATTTTTTGTTTCTTGATGTTGTAAACTCATTCGTTGGAGCAAAAGGCGCACGCTTTAAAAGCGGTCACGAGCTCACCTGCTTTCTTTAGTTTTATTTAATTAATTTAATTAATTGTTAATTCTCTTGGTAGTACATATATTATAATAGAACGATCAAAAAACTCTATGTGTAAATTATTTTAGTAATTTTGTTTAAGTTTAAGAACTCTTTTAATTTTTGTTTTTCTTTTTTATAAGTGAAAGTGAAGAATAATATATTTCGACACGAAAGGTGGTTTTCATTCAATAAATGGACAAATCAAAGTTGGAGACTTTTGTTTGCATTCTATTTAATCTTTGACATTGCCTAGATCTACTGATTGCTTATGATATGACAAATGAATGAGAGGAGGAACTGGGTTCCACTGGAACTTACGTTAACTTACTTCCATGATGGTTGTATTGGAGAGCCCCATATAAAAATGTATTAAGTCCAACAAAGAGTGAGGCTTTGTTGCTTGAGCTCTTAAAAACAAAGCATGCATGGAAATTGTGCAGCTTAAGAAAGTAAAACCTATTTCCGCTACCGGTATAAGCAAACGCAAATAACGTCACTCCACTTAGAGTGAGTTAACAACTGTCGGGCAGGAACTTATGAGGCGATTAAAAATAAATATTGGAACGTTTCCACTAAAAAAGTAGATTCATACTAAGATCTATCAAACTGAAATAACCAACAGCTCACGGTTTAACAAAAATTGTCAGTACAGGAAGAAAGTATCTTTTTCTTTTAGTCTGGTTGCAATGGCTTGCATAAATCGGACCGTCTTTAAAGCTCTTACACGGTTATCGTAGCTTGTATGGTAAATCGCCATAAATCAGACAGCAATACCATTAAGCCTACCATACAAAAATAAAAATAAATATTGCTGAACGAAATAAATTACATATATTTTTGGCACATTTGTCAAAATCAACGACCTTGGTCTTGAAACTATAATAATTTTTTTTTTGGTTGTGAATTGTGGGATTTATTTTCTTTTTCTCTTAAACGCCTATATCGTCGACTAAAGAGAAAAACCTCGTAAATCCACTTTTTGCCAAAAATGAGATTTTTTACTTTACATGTAAAATTTTCGTAGTTTACTTCTTTATCAGCTCAATTTTTTTGGTCTAAGCCGGATCTGAAACGCTCTAAGAAATTGATTACCCTCAATAGATCACAGTCTGAGGATGCAATCAGGCTTGACGCTTATTCAAACGACTTTTGTAGAAGCTGCATGGATGAGGAGGAGGAAGAGACAACGAAAGACTTTCTTTGCACATGCCCTGCTCTATTTCAGACACGAAACATTCATCTAGGAGGTTACTTCTGCAATGATCTAAACTTTAATGTCTCTCACTCTTTATAAGCCGCTCAAAATGGTTCAACGAGTAGACAGGAACGTGGTATCACAATGGACCTACATAAGTCAAGTGGACTAAAAGGGCTAACACCTGCCTTAAAGAAAACCTATTTGAATAGCGGAAAAATCTTTCACTAATGTCGTTGAAGAACAAATCAGAACTTATTTTATTAAAACAACGACTTGAACGTCTTTAACCTGTGAATTAAAATTAGTTTACTATGTGTTAGTTTTAATTCGAGGAAAACCTCGCAAATCCGCACATTTATTTTTGTTTGTCGTAACTCCCTAAAAAATGGTAACAAATTTATTTTCTCAATTTTATGCATTAATAATATTTAGAACACGGAAAATTAATGACAAAGTATACAAAAAATGTATGAAATAAATTAAACGTATATGACTGGCAATTAAAAATCACTCTCCTGAACAAATTCTAAAAATGGGTTTACAAGGTTTGCATCGGAACGAAACCTATACAATTTTTCAGTTGCATTAACATTTTTTTGTTTCTTTTCCACACTTAGACCTTGAGGGTAGGTATATTACCCGGAAATATATTCCAATTTTCCAAGTTGAGACACAAACCATCATGTTTGTGGTGAATTTACTAAGAACAATTTTATTATATACACACATCAATTCAATAAGTAATCTCCAAATTCAGTGAGGTAAGTTATCCGTCCTTGTCATTAGTCAATATTCTACACATTTAAAACGACAGTATTTACTATGCTTACCTCGGCGAGGAAACGATTCAACGATGAAGTTCTACGAGCTGCACAGCGACATCGATCTGGTCAAAAAATGCGTATTGGGCATTTGAGATGTCTTTGACATGTTGAGCATATGAACACCAACGCTCCAGCCCGCAGATTCTTAGACTACAAACAAAGTAGTAGGTGAAGACCTCGACTTTCTGTGATGCGCACAAGCGAGTGCGCAGCTGGAGGCAGTTAACCAGAGACCGCGCTAATTGGAGAGAGATATTGGTACATAAGCCTCAGCAGCGTTACTGATGGGCGACTTTAGTGGCCATATGGCTACTTTTTTGGTCTCAGGCCCCGTCACGACGACTTTTCATGAGATCCCTGTTGTTGCCGCTTGTCACAACATTGGCCACTTTCGGGCCACTATTTCCATTGAAAATACTAATATACATATTGGGCATCTTTAATTTTCCATAGAAAGAGAACACATGCATTTTTTTTTTTTAAATATTCTCTATCTCTTTCTGATATAGTTCCATTGTCAAATTAAGTATGGTTTTATCTAACCAACATAAATACCACTGACTGAACGACCATAACAGCAGGTATCCTGGAATGGAAATTTCCGTGCATTAACAAAATGGGAGTAAGTAGAAACATAGTTTCTTTCCAATATATGTCCTTCGTTCCCTTGATATTCGGTCTAGGACAAAGACATTTCTTTTTGGAAATAAATCGAATATCATGAATTATTTGTCATTGGCCCCTTTTTAAGCACGTTGCCACTTTTTTATTTTGTTCATCGGTTCGCTAACGCTGAGTCTCAGGTCCTCCCTGGACTGTGCTTAAGGAAGTAAGTAAGGAAGGAAGTAAGGAAGTAAGTATAATTCAAATTCAAAATGGAATAATTAAAGGCAATGGACGATACATTGGAGTTTACAACTTTTACAACGTAAATTGTGTTTTATTATTTTATCAAAGAAAATTACGTCTAACAATAAGCTGATTGTTTTTATCAAGCAGTTGTCAAGAACCCATGTTCGCATACGTTATGGAACTTCACGTATAGTGAGAATTATGTTAAAAAACAAGTGCACATATTTTTTGTACCTATCAAAGTATAAATCATTTCATGAATTACTTCTCCGATATATGTATGTAAGTCAAATTTGAACTATTTTGCCCTTCAAACAAATAAATTTTGCAGGTGCTGCCACTGTGCTAATGCACTGCACAGAAAAATTACAAAAAAACTAAGCATCACCGTTGTAACAGAAAAGAAGTAAGTAAAAATACGTTTTTAACAGCCATCTTTGTTTTTCCTTAATGGGGCCAATACATCTTTTGCCCTATTCTAAAAGTTCAGAAAGTATTCGATCTGTATTGCATCAGCATCGCAAAAAAGCAATGCTGCATGACGTATCACAAAATGACCTTGCATATACATGCGAATCGAATTTATAAAAAAACATCATTTACAAAAATGGAACGCTAGAAAAACATTTACTATCCCAGTTCTTAGTGAGACGCATAAAGGGTAGAAATCCTTCCTTCTTAGCAGGTCTACACTCTTAGCCGACGTGATGATGGGTTCAATACGTTCAATAGTTTACCTTTTTACGTGTGCTGAGGTATTTGTTGTTTCAGTTTAAGTTGAAATTGTGTAGCCAGCCATTGGTTTATTTCGCCATAGCATTTTGGCGGACCGATGACTCTATTATACAGCATGAGAATCAGTGTTGATCCAGGACAAAAGAATGAAAGCACTCTTGCCATTCAAGTGGACTTCAAAACAAAATTGTATCTTTTCATTGTCCAACTCATTAGGAAGGTAATTGCATTTTAATATAGGTACACATATAATTATTATAAAAGAAAGTAAAAAGGAGCAAATATCAGTTCAAACAAAACAAGGAATTCGTTCAGGTAATGCGTATTCGCAAGTTTAACAGTTTCGGCTGTCAATTGTACAAGTTCCACAGCGAGATAAGCCCATCCATTCCGGCTGCGGCCATGATCGGAGACTTCCAATTGAAAACCTTGCCAGCGGAGTAAGCGATATCCATTATCCCGCCCGACTTGTGCTCAGTCAATACTGCAAGTGGCCTTAGACTCTTCCAAGAGAAAATCCTAATTCGTCCATCCCATCCGGCGGTGGTGAACACCTTTCTGTCGTTTCGAATGCGAATACAATTGACTCCCGGATTCTTGATTGGTATCTCTTGCACCGTGGTCAGCTCCATGGCTGCCAATTGGAATGTAATCGCTACGAGTCTATCCTCGGTGCCGCCGACAACACCACGATTAGATCGTACGTCGAAATCCACACTGGTGGCTGGTCCGATGTCAAAGCGACACTCGTTGATAACCTTTTGCGATCGGAGGTCCCAAGTAAAGAAATCTCCCGACTCATAGCCAGCCAGAATCATAGCTTGTCCATTGAAATTAAGATTTTTCAAGCATGACAGCTGTCCTACATTTGCACACTTGTCGGGTACAAGAAGTGTTTCCTTCTGCCAGTCTTTTGTATGTATCAATCCAATACTGTTGTCGTTTTGGGGAAATAGCAATGTCTCCGTTTCTGTATCAAAGTCAGTGCGACAAAATGCTGCGTGATTTGTTTCCAGTGTGTGGTCCAACACGTAGCCAGTGTTGGTCATTGAGAAATACTTCAGAGTCCCACCCTTTTCCTGCGTAATGAGGTTCTCTTCGGTGTGATGCATAGCAGTGATGGGATCAGTTCCAATTACGAAACTTAATGGGCAACGATTAGTCTGTAATTTGGTACGCATTAGCGAAACTCAAACGCAATTCAATTGAACTTACCTGCAAGTCCCAAAGGTGGATGGTTCCCTTGAGGGTGCCTGCCAGTAGACGTTGGTCTTGGTGAAAAGCCAACGAATTGATTGAGTCCATGTCCGAGTGACGGAGGACAAATACAGGATCTGGTGGAAGCACAGACATGGCAATGGGTCGAAATTAGAAATTTCGGTAGTTAATTGATAACTTTTGGACGAATTTTAGTGTAAAATTTGCATGAGGGCGAAATTGCGACGCGAAATTTATGGCACCGGAGTTGAAAACTGACATATCAGCGGATGTTTCTTTCATGTCAAAGCGAAGGGTTCAGCTGATTTTGCTTGTCAACAAGAGGAAGAGATGCGATATGTGGTAGCTAGGTGGCGCTGGGACATTGTCAGGTGTATTTGCTACATGAGACGAATACGATTTCTAGTAGGTAGATGGCGGGTCGATATGGCTGTGGGGAAATTGAGAAAATTTAACTTTATTTTTCATTTTAAAAATTGGTCTAGCTTTGAAAAGTTATTTGACACTTTACCACTGGGTAAAGTATACCCACCATGTACCTATATAGTGGAAAGGACCAATTACCAATTCTTTGTTTGATTTTTGAGAAGATGTCAAAGTCTCTTACTACCAAAAAGTAATAGCTGTTGATTGTAATAATCGCTTCGTTGCGATGTTGGGTTGCGTTCCACACAACATATCAATATTGTCTTGGTATGCACTAATTCAAAAAAGGGGGAAGAAGTCATGACAGCACTTCACCATAATTTTTAGTTGACGTGAAATATCTCGGATCCTGTAGCGCCTAGTAGAGATCTGAATATCTTGGGTTTTTCTGCAGAATCCGCCGTATTAGAAATATCTGTTTAATTTCAGACTTTCCGGTCCTAAAACCGCACCGCACTATGCTGCCTATTCCTTTTAGTTTCAATTTTGCTTACGTCACTTTGGTCTGGTGGACGGAATTATTAGCTTCCATCGTCAATGGTTGGCTTCGCCGTTTAGCGGTCTGCTTAAATTCGTCTTTTATATTTTCTCTCCACTTAAGTTAAGAATCCAAAATAACGTCCAGATATCTTGCTAAACTGGAAATTCATTGGTCAATTCCTCACATTTTTGGTTCCGGAGGTTGGAATTATTACCCATTTTAATATCAAACTTTAGCGTTGCTGATAAGCTTTGTCGAGCAGCTCGTAGAAACTTTCATTGAAAGCGTCGTCGTTTTCCGATTATTATAATGCTCACGTATCGCGGAGCGGAGTGTTGGAAACTTCTTTCGTTGCACTAAAGCAATCAGCATAGGAAACTTCCTGGATGGTTGTGAAGTCTGCTTTATAATTAGTACAGGGCCTCCGCTAATTGTTCCGCTGAACGCGGTTTCAAAGTCTCAACGTCCCAAGTGAAGATCCGAAAATTCTGAATAAAATTTTAGTAAATCCGTCCATATTCCAGGATATTGGTCGCTTCGTAACAGTGGTTTTTTACCCCACATACAATCCCCAAGCTTGAAAGATAGACCCTTTGTGGAACCAGTTTTGGCTGGAAGGAGACTCATATTTCAGAGCCTGCAACCCACTTCGAGGACGTGAGTGCTGTCGTTGGCCCAACTCTTTCCCAACCAGCGGCCTTCCAAAGTGGTTTGTTACCTAACCACCAGGCGAGGTACTGGGCCGCCAGCAGTTAGTTGACTACTTCATTTTAAGTCATCTGTTCACGGAACAGATTTCATTGAATTATTTATGACGTTGAAGGTCAGCGAATTGCTGGTCACGCTCTCTCTCTCTCTCTCTGAACTAACGTCTTATGTCCGCTCTACTCAACGTGATAACTCGTCTGTGTGGTCTTTCCCCAACAAGACTGTGCCATAACAGAAGTTGAATAGGCTTCCTTTTAAAAGATATGTTGATAATCCATTTGAATTTATTATTACCCAAATTAGTTCCTTCCAGTAGGAAGGACGAACTAATCTTATTGAATAAAATGTCAAAAATCCAAGCCATCAAACTCAATCTAATTACAGTTCAGTCATACACTGGGTACACGACAGTGACACGTTCGTGCCGTAAATATTATCATTCCCAATACACGCCATTTAATTGAATATTCTTCCTCCAACAACATCTATCGTCGTCATATACACCGGAGGTGTCAATGCTGTTTCTATTGCTGTAGACAAAGACAGCAGTCCTAACTTCCAACATTCCACATTAAACATGTTTTAGAAGTTCATGTCCCCGAACATAATTAAAAGTGACACTTCAGCTGGACTATCCAAAGTTTTTTATTCCCATTTCCTGTTCCACCCATCCATATCCTTCCTGGGTGCTGACTGGAATTGTTATTCCGGGTGTACGATCTTCCTTTTGCTGTGTTGTGCTGTTGCTGTTGCTTTTTCCATTCCGGTGTGCGACGTCCAACTATCATTGGATTGCCAGAAATTAAACATTCCTATTAGCATTGTTAATAACCTTCATACATCTAACTAATGAATGTTTCCATTCTCACGAGCGATGCCCACCCACTATCTATTACCTGGGCACCACATGGACATAGACAAAGCATTGGCATAGCTAGCTGGGGTTATCGCCTCTCGGACATCGAGGCTGCTGTGGAAATTCAGCGCACAGTTTGTGTCTGAAGTGTGAGTATGCCTCCTCAACAGTTAGCAGATAAAGTTGTTGTCCGTTCAAATCGTTGTCATGTCGGTCGTGCGGAATGGGACTGTAAGGAAGAGTGTATAGGCAGATTGAATGGGGTAGTACGAATAAAAATTAATGAAATTGCCACGTATGGAGTTGAATAGCAATACGCTGGAGGAGAGATGTGTATACCGTTTGGAATCTTGCTTAGACGATAACGACAAAGAAGTAAAATAAACGAAAGCAAAGATGAAATTTCTTTATTATCAGTTGGGGAGACACAACGTGTACGTATATAGATGTCCTTTGCTGGCATCCTTCTGTCTTTTATTGTTGAAGATGCATCGGTGTACCTATACCTGGACTTTTGTACGAATCTACGTCCTTGCTCTGTGTATAGATGAAAAAACTGAGTATCTACATATATTTTATCCTCGGTTCGAATAAAGTGCTTTAGCATTGGGATAGGATAGGGTTGTTTTCTTATTCGGAAATATGTCCTTCGGCTATAACTTAAGCAAATACTTTGCAATAGGAATGTTTGATTGCATTGCTACTTAATGTTTGTAATTTCATATGAGAGTGTTGGTTTCCAAACTTATTTGGCTCATGGATTCGTTGGCATATCATGAATATTTTCACTGCTATTCATGAATTCCTGGAAAGGACGGAAAGTCAACGCAATTGATGCCTATGAACCTTAGATAACTCTTGAATCTCTGGACGCAGAAACAAGTTGCCACGGGCCACAATCGAAACTTTTCTAGGAGCAGAGTGAGGTGATTTATACAATCGAGCTCGAACCATACTCTTCAGATTGGAGTACGAAATGATGAAACGTTGTTATGCTAAATTTATCTTTATGTTTAGATGTTGACTTCACTCTATTTGGCCTTGAAGTGAATGAGGACAAGACTAAATATATGCTATCAACAAACAAACAATCATCTGTCCACCGACTAAGACAAAATGTCACTGTTTATAGCAGCAACTTCGAGGTAGTTAAGGAGTTCATCTACCTCGGGGTAAACATCAACTCCACAAATGACATCTTAGTGCAGATCCGTCGAAGAAATACCCAAGGAAACCGCTGCTACTTCGGCTTGGCAAAACAAATGGGTTCAAAACTCCTAACTCGAAGGACAGAGTGCATGCTCTACAGAACTCTAAGCAGGAAAGGAGAGTTAATGGGATCCTTTGAAAGAAAAATCCTTCGACGGATATTTGGTCCTGTGTGCGAGGAGGGCGAATGGAGGAGAAGATACAACCGCGAACTCTATGAGCTGTACCAAGATGTGGATGTAGTCCAAAAAGCTAAAACTCGTCGACTACATTGGCTCGGCCACATCGAGCGAATGGACAACAACGCTCCAGCCAAGAGGATCTTCGAATCCCAGCCCCCAGGTTCGAGACGACAAGGAAGACCGAACCTTCGTTTTAAAGACCAAGCCATCGCGGATGCCAGAGCGCTTGGTCTGGACAACTGGAAGCAGCGTGCTCGGGATCGCAGAGAGTGGAAGGCAGCCGTATCTCAGGCAGGGACTCTTCACGGGTCGGGAGCCCGTTAAACAAAAAAAAAAAACTATTTCGCTCTCGATTAACCCTTCAGCGTGTAAGATTGAATTGTTGCAATATGATGAATTAAAACGGGTCTTACTGTTTCCTATATGTTTTCGAGATTGCTCTTTCCCATGGTGCTGCATTCAATTTCGGTCTAATGGTTGAAAGATTTCTCCAACACTTCCATGACCAAATAGTTTTACATTTCTTTCGCTCGTCCCCCAATTGAGTATGCCAGCCAAGCGTAGTGGCCCTTCCAGCGTGTTAAATTTGTAGCTTGAATTAAATTGAACTTCTAATCTCTGGAAGTAAAGAATACAGAAGGATGGCTCCATCGCATCGTCAGCAAAGAATAACTTGGGCACTTAAAGGTTCGTCACTTTTCCTACAAGCGAATAGTTTAGAACTGCGATAAAAAATAAGGGACGTTAGACCGTTCTCTAGTGCACACCCGACTATGATTGCGAACACTTCTGTGACTCAAGAGGGGCATACATATATGTAACACTTGTTTTTGCTTCATTGTGCAATGTAATATGTTCATGCTCATCCTCTTTATTATAGTGCTATACTGGGTGCAGTGGCTAAGTAGGTGCGCTGGACCACTAAGCTAGAGGTCGCTGGTTCTAATCCCGACCTGTACCACCTGAAAGTTTGTATTCGCTGACCCACCTCTTGAGAACGTCTGACAAACATCCAAGAGTAAGAACTGTCATGAGAAGCTTCTCAAAAATTAATTTCCGTTCGGTCCGTTTTATTCGTGTCAAAAAAAAATAGTCAGTGGTTGGAGAAGCTAGGCTTTGGGTCATGTATGGGCCGTTTACGCCTATTATATATTTTGTTTTCATAGTGCTAACAGAATTCTTTGTAGTCTATCGAATTACTAGCTACTGCAAAAAGAAAGGGTGGAAGAAGATGCCCACATAATAAGAGCGAAAAGGCAGAGTATAGCCGGTAAAGGAGGGGGGGGGGGAGAAGAAGATCTTGGCGGAAAGAAGAGAGAGAGAGTACGCAGTTTCCCAATTCCAACTCAAGACGATCGAAAAAAACATCCCGAGGTTTTATAAAAAAGCTAAGCAATTGAGTGCTTGCAGCAAGCCCGAAAGCAGACTGATAGGCCAAGAAGAACTGACGTCAAGTTAATGTTAATGAAGAAACAGTCTCGCCGCGCCACTCAGTATAGAAAATCTAAGTTACACACTCAGTCTCATCCAAGCTGCGAATTTGACCCAGTAAATTGGTTCGGGCTAAATTGACACCAAATTTATTTTGTGGGTAGGTTTCCGAAGAGGCTTTGCCTTGCAACGGCAAGCCTACCACCTCTGCTACCGTTAAAATCAACACCCTAAAACTCCCTCTTACAATACGACAATAGAGAATTCCAACTAAAGTGCTGGCCGCAATGCCGTTTACCACAAGCCGTATGACAAAACTATATGACATCTGTTCTTCACTTGAGCACCTTTGACTGACCTTTCGCGTTCACCCAATTTGGATTTCATTGGATTGACATTTTACGACGGCACTTTTGGGTGTTAATGGAATTTAAATTCCCATTTATATAGTATATTTTAAAAGTGCATGGCACAGTTGTGTTTAATGTTGCTGTTTGCTGTGAATATGTTTAGTAGCATTTAATCGTTTTTTTTCACTGAAAAAAAGAACCGTCTTATTTAGGTCGCCCGACAGTTTAATGTGAGTTTTGTGTGGAGAGGAGGAACAGAAAAATTGCGTTAAATAGAAATTTAGTTAGAAAACTTTACAAGAAACAGTTTTAGTACTGAGTTAGGTCATTTAAAAGGCCGCCATGGAATACGTCGAAGTCGGCGAGGCTTCTTTTGGCAGATTTTTTTTTCAAGGCGGGGAGGTTCTAGGAACCTGCAATTTCTGTGGGGCCTCGTTTCGGTAAATCGGTTCTGAAAAATCGCTTGAAGTGACCGAGCCAATGTCATCGACATTTTTTGCACAGCTAATGGAATTCACGTTTGTATCTTGCCCCTATTAGACCTTCTCGTACTCAGAACCAAATATTTATGGAACCACTGTTTTCGTTAAGAATGCTTCCTTTTTCTGTGCATTATCTAGAAGTCAGTGCCAAACAGTGTAACTGGCGGATCAGATTTTATTTTTGAGTTTTTATCCAACTAAAATTAAGTTCGATTTTATTTTGTTAGTTAATTTGTCTTTTTATAAAAAAAACTTCATATTTTCCACAGAATTTTTTTTTTAGCCAGAACAAATGTACGTTGGCTGATTTTCTAGATAACATCCAGAACAGAGAAACCATTACCTCCTCAGTTGACACATTAGTTGGCTCCTGACAGAAGTTTTGAAAAAAAAACTATGATTGGGGAACGCCGGAAGGATTCCCTTCCCCTCTTTAATGAAACACCCTTATTCAGCAAATTCATATAGAAAGTACCTCGCGCAGATAAAACGCAAAAACCTTCCAGAACCCGAAGTGTCAACATGGACGGATTCTATCAGGTTTACAGTCAACCCGGAGAAGACCAAACCTATCTTGTTTATTAGGAAACAAAAGTTACAAAATTGGAACCAGCCGAAAGTGAAAAGCATTCGCCTTATATTCTTAATATCAAGTACTTGGGTGTAAAGGTAAACTCCAAATTGAATTGGATGAGGGAAGAAACAAAATTCTGAATTCTCTTTACGACTACATGAAAAATGGCCCCAAAAATTTATATGAACAACAACAACACGAACATTTTTGTGAATTAGGGCCATTTTTCATTTTGTTTGTGGACACTTTTTATATTCCAGTTTTGCGTGATATTTAAGTCGCCAAAATACTCAACAGAAAAAAGGTAGTTTTACGAAGCAGACAGTACCTGAGAATAAGAAATTTCAACTTTCTTTCTGCAGGGGGCTGGTATTGATCATATTTTTACACTTAACCATTTCGGAACCCTAGGGTATATGTGGTCCAAATTTCGTATTTTAAATTTTCGCTGAAAGTTTCGCTTAGCTTAAATTTAAAGGCCTTAAAATTGCATGTGGGCAGACGTACCAATAATGCTATATGGTCTTAGGTTTTGGTGCTGTACATAAATATACATACTTTTAGGGGTCTGGGTCTACGACGAATGTTATGGGTGGGAAACTTTTAGGATGGGGTACAAAAGGATGTGGCCATAGGCGCTTGCCTGAAGAAAAGCCTATACACCGAGCGGATCAACGAAA
Source organism: Ferdinandea cuprea (assembly GCA_963576555.1). Taxonomy (NCBI): domain Eukaryota; kingdom Metazoa; phylum Arthropoda; class Insecta; order Diptera; family Syrphidae; genus Ferdinandea; species Ferdinandea cuprea. Next base: position 64,691,813 of record OY754958.1, read on the forward strand.
TTGCGTGAGCGGGGCTTGTCATCTGCAGAAAGAGAGTTTGTTTTGAGTCATTTTTCATTGGGGCGTCTCAAAGACCCCAAACTTTTATAATTTTTTTGGGGCCATTTTTAATTTGAAATTGGGGCTATTCTTTATTTTAAAACATTTTTGGTTAGGCTCCATTTTTCATGTAGCCTCTTTTAGGCATGTGGGAAAGTTTTCGGAAGGAAGTGTGACTTTCAACGAAACAAAGTACATTGGTTGTATACTGCATTTATTTTTGAAGCATCGAATACCAAATCCTACATTATGATTTTGATAAATAAAATTAGGTACAAGTGATCGCTTCTCTGAGGATTATGAGTCAATTATCGATTCTTTAATCAATAAATATCAAATTAAATCCGCGCCATGAAAACACTATCGAAACTACATCCGATCGATCTTTTTCCGAAGACCGTGCCAGGCAAATGCGCTTTCAGCATGGATTTTTCGAACTTTCGCGCATACTTGACATCTTTAATCAGAAAAGCCTTATGCAAAGTTAAAGTTTTAAATACCTGGCAGACAGGACTACAATTCCTCTAGCGCTATCATCAAAGATGAAATAACAGTCTCCAATTATAGTTCGAGAAAACGGAGCAGGTAACAGCGTCTTTTGAACTGAGATCTCTGACATTAAGAAAGCTTCTCAGACCGTCCAATGGATGGATCCTTTCAACAATGTAAATAACCATTTGCGAAATTTCAAGTGATTTACTTCAGTCTGGTAAACGCGGAATCCATCAAAGAATCCCTTCTGCCAATCAAAGAAATTCACTATCTCTACTCCGATGGATTTCCGAGCAAGTTGCCATAGAATATTATGAAACAGCAGACCGGCCTTCCAAATGCGACCTATAAGATGATGGTCAGGTACTAACTACTTTCATCATAGATAAGAGCTTCATTGAAGTAGAGTTTGGTGAGGAAACAAAGGTACAATAGTAGCAGGTGTACTATAACCCTTAGTCTGAGGCCGCCATTGATAATATACGATGAAAGTCAATAGTCTCCGCCTTATGGGAAACCATTAGAAACTTTTCTAAAAGGCAAGCGGTTTTTACAAAAGAATTTCACAGAAGCTGCAGGGACGTATACGATATTGGATCAGTCGAGCAACAACGATGTGTATCGGAAAAACGGTTCCATGACTGCTTGAGCGACTGCTTGAGCTATCGGACCTAAAAAAGATTTATCAACAGATCTAAAAATGCCTTTATAAGACACTAGCATGTACAAAAATATATTTAATATAGTAAATACCTTGTATTACTTTCTCATCTTTCAAATCTCCAATATTTCGAAGGCTATGTCCTTTTACAGAATTGTGTGACCACTGACCACGAAGAGTAAATACTTAGCAATAAAGCTGATTGTAATGATATCACAATAAATTTGAGTGTGGGAAGAAGTAGATTTTTCTTGTCGTCACCAGATCCCCAACCTATAGATAGGAATCGCCGAAATAAATCCTTACAACGTTAACTAAAAATAGGTATTGATAAATTAAGCTGCCTACCCGTGTCTGACAAAATGACCTTTACTCTGAATTTATCTGCAAAAACCATCTCTAATTATTAACAGAAAAAAAAAGAATCTTAAAATTAATTTTGTAACCTTATCTTTTCTATTGCCGCAAATTAATAATTTATTAGGAACAAACCACCCTCATTAAGGATCCATAATCTATATTTCATTTTATTAAAATGAGGACATAGCAGCTCCATTTAAATGATGTATCTGCCTTGATGAACTAGAACTGAGCAATGATAATAATTTCGTTCCTGAATTGGATTCCAGGAAAATAGAGTAAGTCGTTCAAAAAATATAATATATATAAAATATTCCTAAAGAAAGGTAGGTTTGAGTAAAAAAATATTAAGGGAACGGTAGTGCCCAACCAAGTTCTCTAGTACCACCCCTATTTACACCATCCCTCTCCCCCTTCATATGACCTCTTACAAAAAGCAAGAGTCAATAAATTCAGGATTTAATGGAGCACCCTCCATACCAAACTACTAATGTAAATTTAACATTAGCAGTTTCTCAGTAACAGGGCCTCGAAATAGGCTCGCTGACTGACAGATCATTAAATCTGTGGAGCAATTCCATTCATTGTAGAACCTTCAAATTTGGCGCCTTTCAAGGTTTTATTGAAAAAGACTTTGTTCTGGTGTTGACTTTGAAATTTTTTTGTAAGGATCAGGATCGTTTTTAGTAAGGATGAAGAGAAGAGGGCCCAAATAGCTGATTGTGAAACACCGGAAGTAGCCAAAAAAGACACGGATCTAAAGCTTCCTAGTAAAAATATATCCATTTCAATAAAATGGATTCAATACCGAGTCAATTCAAAAATGATTAAGTGCCGCGAAATTTCATCGAAATTTTATCTAAAGCTTTGCTAAACGGCTGCTACCACGGCCACTCGCCTCAAAGCAACTTCTCAATGGACCGACAGTGAAATCGGCCACTCTGCAATTCTGAACATACTCAGAATCCCTTCTAGGAATATAGACTACACCACACCCCAACTGCTGTTCGACAAAAACTTCCAGATATCCATCCCACCTAGATCCTTTTGGGAGGATGCCTTGCCGGAAGAAGAATCAATCCATTTTTACACGGACGGTTCAAAAACAAATGATGGAGTGGGTGGAGGTGTCTTCTCAGACAGACTTAATCTCAGTCTCTCCTTCCGTCTTCCTAATCATTGTAGTGTTTCCAGGCGGAAATTATGGCGATAAAGGAAGTCTTGTCCTGGCTAAAAAATAATGTGGTATCCGTAAAGGATATTCGAATCTTTTCGGACAGTCAGGCCGCCATCAAGTGTCTGAACTCTGTCTCTATTAACTCTTTAGTAGCCCTAGATTGCCGATCATCTCTAAAGGAGATGGCTGAGCAGTTCAACATTCACCTTTGCTGGGTGCCGGGGCATAGGGACATTCCGGGTAACTGCAAGGCCGACGAACTCACCAAACTTGGAACTACCCTCTCAATCTTGCCTGAAAAGGGCTCCTTAGGCATACCAGTTTCCACGTGTAAGTTCTTGCTGGATGCATTAGAAAAAACTAACCACAGATGGACATATGGTACTACTTGTCTGACAACGAAGCAGATTTGGCCTAGGCTGGATCTAAGACGCTCAAGGAGCTTGATTACTCTTAATCGGTCGCACATTGGTGATACAATTGGTGTCATAACTGGACACTGTTTGTTAGGCAGGCATGCAACAAGGCTTGGTGCCTATTCCAACGACTTCTGTAGGAGCTGTTTGGATGAGGAGGAGGAGGAGACTACACTACACCTTCTCTGCGCATGCCCTGCTCTCTCTCGAAAGCGAAACCTCCATATGGGGGCCTTCTTCTATAATGATCTTAATGATCTAAAATCAACCGACCCAAAATGTCGCTCACGCTTTATTAGGCAGGAACTTCAGATCCGTGGTATCGTGGTATCACAATGGACTTTATATAGGTCTAAGTGAGTCGGACTTCTATCCGACTGCCACTTCAACCTAACCTAACCTAACCTTAGCTAAACATCAATTTCATTTCCATTTTCTAAGGCTGAGAGGGCGAAGGACATGAACTCAAGTAGATTTGTGGTGGTTGATGTTTATGAGAAATAAGAGACTTAGGTTCAATGGAGGCTTTATGCTTTGGAAGACTTTTGGAATATGAAAAAGGTTTCCATCATTTTTTTTTTGAATTTCGATAGAAATGAAGTCTTCCAAATTTCTGAAAGTTTGCTTTGCGATAGGGAAATACCAAAGAGCTTATAAAGGGGGACGGAAAGATTTGGAAGATCACAGAGGGTTCAGTGGCTCAGTGGTTAGTAAGCGAGGTTGGGGACTGTTTTCAGTATCATCCTAGTGCCAGAGTCTGTGGTGTTTCCTATGTCGCTTTTAAATATGTGCCAAGATGAGGTCTTAACACTTGATATAAATATGGCTTTATATGTACAAAAATATATGTATGTATTTGCCAGTCTTTTTGGGTACTTGTGGCTTCCGGCATATCCTATCTCTTACAAACACCGTAAACTTTTTATTGACCTCCATTCAGATTATCATCTCAGATGCCTAGGTTTTGAGGAATTCTATTTTAAGTATGTCGACACCTAAAGAGAGAGAGAGACAAGGAGGTCCGAATGCCTCTTGACACTTACAAAAACTAATTATATTCCAGTCATTTTAAACTTACAAAGTGTTATTGAACAAAGGACCTTTACGCCTCTAGTGTTACTTTTCCTTTTTGTAAATATAATCTCCATTGTAGACCAACAATATCAATTTCACATTTACCAAAGGCCAAAGAAAATAACCTTATAACCTTAAATCGCCTGTCAACATTGTTCAGCAAGAAGTAGGTACACAAAAGGTAACAAAAAAAAAAATTAAATTAGCACTACAATATGACGATATAAACATTTCCTTTCCACAGGATTTTTACAAGAGTCCACCAAACGTGCTTGTACCACTCTAAGAAGAGTGTGCTGCCAGCTCTAGCCCCAACACTAACCAACAATGACGGCACAAAAAAAAAAAACAATTTTTAATTAGTTTTTATTATAATAAGTAAAGTTGTGTATTCTGAGAATCGAGTTTTAAATTGGTTTCGCTGAGGTGGTGATAAGGTTAATTACAATATGTTGGCGTTTTAATGGCCACTTTAAGGTACATAAAACAAAACTAGCTCCTGTGCACGGGAAGTAGTCTAGGTATAAGGTGGGTGCATATGGATTAGATTCAATTACTTATGTGATTTGATGTGGCATTTTGATTACACATGTAGTGGTAGATGAGCGATGCGCGATGCGCGATGCGGGATGGTGATGGGGTATACGGCTATGGGGAATAGTGCGCATATTTTTGGAAGTCTAACAAGGAAGTATGTGAAAGTGTTTTTGGGTAAAATAAGCATGATGAAACTTAATCGTTTGACTCTAAATCTCAGTTATTGTTGCAAAAGATTAATTTTATTGGCATTTCCACCAAAAGTGCTCAAACAAAATATTCCTTTCATTGCAATAAGGTTTCGAAAATAGGCGATGAGTTTGTTTTACTTTCGTACTTACTCACTCCATCCTCTGCGATACCGAGCATGATGCTTCCATTTATCCAGACCAAGCGCTCTGACATCCACGATAGCTTGGTCTTTTAAATGGAGGTTCGGTCTTCCTTATCGTCTCGAACCTGGGGCTGGGATTAGAAGTTCATCTTAGCTGGAGCAGTCGATGTGGCCAATTCAATGTAGTCAAAGAGTTTTGGTTTTTTGGACCACAATCACTATCACATTTTTATTTCGGAGAAGCTCGTAATTAACTCTTCTTTCCTGCAGGATAAGAGTTCTGTACTTCTACACTCTGTCCTTCGAATTAGGATTTTCGCCAAACCGAAGTAGCAACGGTCTCCACTAAGTTGTTATTCGTGGAGTTGATACAAGGTGGCGCAAAAATAACCTTCCGATGTTTTTTTGGCTGTAATTTAAGAAAAAAATGAAAAGCTTTGATTCTTCTTGTGGATTATTTTTATTTGGTCTTTTAATTTTTTTTACATCAAGTCGAGAATATGATGTCATGTAAATGGCCGCCGCCACAGTTGATTGTCATTTGAGCCCTTTTTATGGCATTTTCCATCACTTTGGCCAAAACTTCCGGCGATAGGATATTGTCTTTAAGAGCTGCAAGAGTCTGAGGTTGTTGTTGACATAACCCGCGACTTCAAAAAGTCCCACAAAAAGAAGTCTGGAGCGGTCAAATCAGGCGATCTTGCTGGTCAGTGCAAATCGCCAAAACGGGAGATTAGGCGCCCGGGAAATGCATCCTTCAGTATATCGGTTGTGGCACGTGCAGTGTGTGCCGTTGCATCGTCCTGTTGGAACCACATGTTTTCCAATCCCAATTCATCAAGTTGCGGCAAAAAGAACTCGTTGATCATTGCTCTGTAGCGCTCACCATTCACAGTGACCGTTTGGCCCGCGACGTCTTCGAAGAAAAAAGGTCCGATGACTCCTACAGCGAAAATAGCACACCATACAGTGACTTTGAGCGGGTGTAATGGCTCTTCGTGGGTTTCACGCGGATTTTCAGTGCCCCAGAAGCGTAAATTTTGCTTATTTACGTACCCGCTAAGATGGAAATGGGCCTCATCACTCATGATTATTTGTGATGAAAAATCATCTTCCTCTTGGTGGTGATTAAGGATGGCTTGAGCGTATGTTAGACGCGATTGGCGGTCAGCAGCTAACAGCTGATGCTGGACGTCTGGACTTTGTACGGAAACATCTTCAAATCTTGTACTAAAATTCGCTGTAAAGACCGTCGACTGATACCCATTTGCGTGGCACGTCGTCTGGTCGATGTCGACGGCGCTTCCATGACATCTTCGGCTACAGCAGCAATATTCTCTGCAGAACGGCTACTCCGGGGTCTGCCACGCCTGGCAGCATCTCGTGTTGTGCCAGTCTCTTCGAGGCGAGCGGCTAAACGTCGCAGTGTATTACCAGTAGACGTTGGACGGCTAGGAAATCTGCGACGAAATTCACGTTGTGCCAAAGTCACCGACCGATTATTGCTCAAATAAATAGTCACCAATATTCCGCGTTCTGGAGCAGTGTAGCGTAACATTGTTTATTAACGTGTATTTCGCATGTCTTTATCACACAAATGTCAAAACAGAACTGACATTAGGCGCCAATCGCAAAATTTATAGTATTTTCTGATAGGAGGATTACTTTTGCGCCACCTTGTATTTACACCGAAGTAGATAAACTCCTTAACTACCTCGAAGTTGCTGCTATCAGTAGCGAAATTTTGTCCCAATCGGTGGACTAGTGAGTTTGATTTATGTTTTTTTTTTTATTTCGCAAGTTTATCTGCTGGATCAATACGTATGAATTATTTTCATTATGATTGTGTTAAACAAGAGTTTAGGTGTAGTTCCACCATGTAGCAAGGAAGAAGACTGCTCACTTAGTTCGCACTGCACTTGCACGCAAATTTTAAAATCGGAATTTTTGCAAGCTAACTCCATGTATGTTGTGACGGCACCACAATTCGATCGCTGTCGCATCTTTCAAAGGATTTAAAGTTCCTTGTTGCAAAAGAAATTCACCTGAAAAACGGCATCAACCAGCTATTAACTGGCTTGCCAAGAATCTCATGGCTAGTTTGGTGCTGGCCTACCCACTATTTCCATGGCAAGCTCTGCGAAAGCTTGTTGGAATGATAAAAAAGAACACCAAGTTCTAGTTTCCGCAGAATATATAAATTTATAAATTGCCGATCAATCTTCCCTGTTATGTGCTCTTAATGTTTGGTTGGATGGTTTGAAATGGAATGGGTATCGTATTAGCCCAAAAAAAGTCAAACCATTTTAACTATCTATTCTCCGACTCCGACCCACTCCGACTAACTCCAAACATTTATTTAAGTAGAAAACGCGAAAAGGTCAAATATGAGATGAAGATGCTTTTACATGGTAGCAGGAGTAATGAGAATTGATCAATTTAAAAGCAGTGAGATCTTAACGTCAAACATCTCTAAGTCGTTTTTTTCCGTTCACTTTCTTTAAGCAAGATCAATATTTCCATACTGCGCAATAAATATCAAGCATATTCCAAAAATCCAGCATTTTATATGACCGTATGACCGGGTGGGTTTGACTGAACAAATTGTTTTTAGCAGGACTCTGTTCAAAAGTGTCTGCCATCGTTGTTGTGGCCGGAATACAAAGGCAAAGGCTATGTTAGGCTGCTCTTGACAGACCTTAGGGCTTGTGGTCTAAAACCTCATATGAATCGAACATGAGAATGAACAGTCCGATACAAATAAGCTTCCACATTTCTCTTTAAGCTACTGTGACTGGCACTGTAGATTTTCTATTGAATTTTCCTGAAGCGGAATTCCGTAAAAAAATAGTATTCTCAGGACCTTAATTTGTTTTTGGTGTGCCGGCTTACATTGTAGACTCGAACGATGACTTTTGCTTTTGCGAAGAACCTTAGGCACTAAGTGGGCATCCGGCATTTGCTGGACTTAAGTGAAGCAACTATATGCGATAGAGAGTATTTAAATCCTCGATGACTAATGCTTTAGCTTGGACCAGACTTCAGGCCGTGGGCGCTAATGTGTTTAGTGCCAAATATCTAAGCTCCTTGATAATGGTAATTAAAGAAAATAAATCATATTTTTCAAAATTTAATACAAGATTTTTTGAGTTTCTTAGACTTTTCGTAGTGAATTCGAAATTCCGAAAAATTTAGAAGACAATTCGTGGTAACTCCTGAACTTTTCATAATTATGCACATATTTTCTTCGTCCTCAAGCCAAAATACCACAAGAAAAGTTATTACTTCAAAGGAAGAACGCAAATGTAATTTAAAATTTAGGGATCCTTTCGGATTTTTGGATCATCAAAAAGGTTTGGAGGCCAAGGGCTTAGAGCCTGCTAAAATAAAAAAAACAAAATATTTTACATATTAAGTTGCGATTAATGAATGTTCACTGTAATAATCTGCCATCTTACACTTGCATGCTTGAAAGGATAACAGTCCCTAAAATATCCTCCCTCAAAAGCTATACACACAACTCGAATTACCTTGTAGTTAGTATTCATAAAACGGGCCCACAACACCTACCCTCAGTTTAATGGACCCCATTTTCATTACAAGTATACCCCCGCGCACACATTTACACGCATAAATCCTTACTGAAACAATATTCAAGAAGTGTCAATCGATTGGGCGTCTCGTCGTGGAAACTTTTTAATTATCCACCGCAGAGGAGCTACCGTCATGCCGCGGCCTCTAACGACCGCCCGCGCCATTCGCGGCCACGGAAGGAGTGGCGAATAAATTAAAATGGCAAACATTCCAATTTAAAACTCAATTTCAAGGAAACCAAAAAAGGAACTTACTACTTTTCCTGTCTTCAAACTGAAGGATGTGGTAAACAAAAAAAAATCTAAAACATTGAACAGCTGACAAAAAAGGAAATCCCCGCACGCAATGCGGCAGCGAATTTATTTATCAACAAGTCGTCGTCTTTATGGATGTTTTGGTCGAAGCCGAACACACCGTTTGGAGGAGAGTCACTTTAAAGGCGTGACGTGCTGCACCGCGTGGGCCATTGTATTGTATACGGGGGTGATTATTCAATGGAATCTTCTGGCTCAAAGTGCTGGGAAAAACTATTGAATGTTGGGTCTTGTATGTGGTGGCAAATGAGCGTTTAAGTGTTTCTTGGAATAGGTCGGGATATAATAAGGTGGGGCTGTTGCTGATGTTTTTTTTTTTCGCTTTTTTTATACTGAATGCATTTTAAGTGCTTCTCTTGGGTATTTGTGGCGGTGGTCGGTAGAATAGGGCGTAAGGCTATTAAAATGAGGTTAGATTCCTATTGAAGATAATTGCTTCAACAAAGTGATCAACTTGTGTGCCATTTGGGTATTTATCTGCACGTTACGTATTTAGGGATTCTATATCGTATTTGAGTCCATCGATAAATCTCCTTTGATGAAACTAATCCACTCTCTAATGTAATAAAATGCAAATTACAATAAAACTAACGTCACCATAATTTGGTATTCATCGAGCGTTCGCTTGCTGGCAAAATTTCATGAGAAGAAACCCACGCAACATTCTAATAATTGACAATGTTATCCTTAAATGTTTTTTTTTTTTTTTGCAAAACACACAAAAAAAGGAAGGAGAAGAAGAGATAAGCAAGAAAAGCATTACCTTTTGCCATATACGCGTCCACGTAACTTAATAACAAAAGAAAATATCCGTGACTGGCCCTTGGATTCTTCTCATCCTTGGATGGATTGCCACGAATTTTTGATCAAAGAACACTTTGAAATTATAATTTTTTGCCAGCTTTGATTTCGTCCTTAAATGAGAAAAATTACCCATACATACATCATCCTTCCGACAGAGGCTTTATGATTTATGAATACAATTTCCGACAAGGTATACTATACACACAAATGTTCAACGTTAGGTTGGCGTGAAAATTGTCGTCCCTTTGAAAACGGCATGAGAATCCTTTTTGCGTGGATTATTCATGTATACTTTTATGATGGGCAACGGCTAAAGATACCCAAGCGTCATATTCATTACGCACAAAAACACTTAAAGTGAAAACGAAAAAAAATCTCCAGAAGGAGGTTCATTCAAATTAAATTGATAAATTCGCCCACACTGTGATTAGAACAGAGAATAGGCCATCAAATCAAATCAAATTATTCCGGAATTTACTTCGAAAGGACTCCCAAATGGGAATTTAATTAGATTCACACGTTAGAGAAGTAATAAAAAAACACCGAAAACCCGAACTTGGGACAAAGGTTAGGTGGTGTCACTTATACTAACAATATACCTAACTTATCGCTCGATAAAAGCGAACACTCAAAACTGACGATGATTCACGCCGAAACGTGCAAAACGTTTTAGTTATTTTCGACCGAATGCTCTTTTGCTTCAATTAATGGATTAATTCCATCGCGTGAACTTGTACAGTCGAGTCCGTCCAAGTTGAACCTTTTGACATGTTTCTTATCATTGTTAACGAATTGACATCTGTGGCTTATTAGGAGGTGTGAATTTCTTGTGTCAGCTCAAGAAACATTTTAAGGAAAAGTCCAACGGCTACAGGTCGTAAATGCCTAATAAACTATATAACAAAGTCCCACGGGTGTGAAAAGTGTGAAAAGTTCAAATATCTGGGATCAATGATTAACAACGAAGCAACCGTTGATGACGACATCAATCATCGTCAAGCGTAGGGTGGATTAAGTGGCAGGAAAACTCTGCCATTTTCTGTGACCGAAAAATGTCCCCTAAGCTGAAAGAAAGGCTCTACACCGCAGTTGTGCGTCCGGCGCTCACATACGGTTCACAATGCTGGACAATGTACAAAAAGTATGAGGGCAAGTTGACAGCAGTTGAGATGGCAGCAGGAGTAACAAAGCTTGATCGAGGCAGTCTTCACGTCAAAGAACCCATCTCGAAAAAACTGGAGCACGACCGACTCAGTTGGTATTGTCATGTTCAAAGGAGGGATCCCACGAACCCCATCAAGAGAGGCAGGCCTAAAAACTCCTGGATCACACAAATGCAGAAACATCAGCATTTGATTGGCCTCAATGATTAAGTGATCCAACATCGGGAGGGCTGCAGATATTTTTTGAGGTCGAACCGGCGAACCCCACAGTAGGAATGCAGTGAAGTGGGTGGGTTATGATCCCTATAATCCTGAACATAACCACGTCGTTAAATGGAGAGAAGAAGAAGAAGAACAAAGTCCCACGGCTCGAAAGAACTTTTAATCGTTCGTTGAATGTATAAAGGAATTTGGCTTGCAACTCCCTAGATAGGGTCAATCTGCTGGCTGCTCACTTTGCAGCTTGACCAACGCCCTCAACGTATACTCGAGTTCGTGGAATATTTTTTTGGGTTATTTTCGCACTTGTACAGTGGCAAGAGTATTTCGAGATCTAAAAATTTGAAAATCTCCTGGCGGAGATTTCTACGCTTACCAGCTTTATGGCTGTTAGGTTGTCTTAAATAAAATAAATATATATTAGTCGTAAACGACTACCCTTACCTTTCTCCTACCCATAAATTGCTGATAAATCGTTAGGTTTTGAAATATCTTTTCTCCCGAAAAACATTCACTTTAGTTACTGCGACAAAAGGTCCATTGCGGATTTGCTGACATATCTATCCGAAAAATGGAGTTAATCTATATTTGCCTTGGCGATAAAAGTAAAATCATGCTTGATATCTGACGGAGTAGTGTTTTGTCGAATATACGTAAAGTTGGGATCGATGATACCTTCTGTCAATGTTCATATCACCTTTCGCAATATTTAGTTTTAATTTTTTTTGGACGGCTTCAAGTCTTCAACTCAAGAAATAAATGCTGGTGTTTATATAACGTCGCTTAACTTCGTAGAGTTTAAAAGGTAACGTATGTTAGGCTCTTTAAATTTCGATCGTGACATCCTTAGGTGGATTATTACTTAAGTGGGCTACAGCAGAGAATTTAAAGTTTTCATACAAATGTTCACAGCTTTTCCTATTGCTTTGCTTTACTTTATCAAGAACCTTTAAATCCTTTGCTTAGAGAATTGCATAAACCAGTCCAACGAGATACAACACACAGAGTGGCACAGTTATACACACTAACACAAAACTAACATATCCCAACAGAATCTCCTGTATAAACTGTTTTTGATGAATGAGGATGAGGATCGACGACCAGTTGTAAGGCAGAGTTCTCAATTGCGAAGGTAGTACGCCTTATAATATCAAGAATTACCTCACTTAGAGGTAGGCTGATACTTGATATCTTTTCATCGATTTGTTTATTAATCTCTATCGAATCTTTAGGCAAATTCTTGTGAGAACGTACAAGTTGGCTCTGATAGAACAGGCACATATATGTATTTACAGCAATTCGGTATTTATGTGTAGAGTCTTTTATTTTTGTTACTCAATGTCATGTGGTTATGAAAACAAAATTATAGGAATTATAATAAATGAGTTATTGATAGCTAAAAAAATTAGTACGCGGTGACTTTAAGGTATTACTGTACTCGCTCCGCGAAAATGTACTCATAAACTGAAAACCACTACAATTGTAGCACGAAAGGAAACGCTGTCGACGACACGAACAAAGAGCTTTTCGTGTTCAATTTCATATTCAAATACTTTTTGGAAATTCTATATTCTTTGGTTACAACAAATCGACTTGAATTTAGTGCTTCCATTACACAATTACACAATGCCATTGGAGCGAAACCATAATATTCTGCTATTGCCCTTTAATAGGACTTGCATCCCTGAAACCGAAAGGCTTCCCATTCTCGGTATTTGCGCTAATGACGACCTTCGTTAGAATGACCCGTATTCGATGTCACCAAGAACGCCGCGAAATGTCTAAGCCCCGTCTGATCCAACTATCGTTGGATTTTCGAATAGAGATAAAACTGACATTTTGTGGTCAAATCTGGCAACTCTAAGGTCATTTATGTTTAGTTTGGTTTGCCATTTCATTATGAACTGGTTGACAAATGAACAACGCTTGGAAATCGTGCAAATTTATTTCGAAAATAATGGTTCAGTTCGCGAAGTTTACCGCAAGCTCCGTTCATTTTATGGTCGACATAATCGTCCATCAAAGCAACTAATTCGGTTAACCATGGATCGTTTTCGCACTACGTTTACTCTATGTGCTATTACGCATCCGCAGAGACGTCGAATAGCGCACACCGAAGAAACAATTGCCGCTGTAGAGCTAAGTGTCAAAGAGGACCCGAATGAATCGATTCGCCACCGTGCAAGAATTAAAGCTGCGAGACCTTGCAATGCGTCGTGATTTTGGTGTTTGGGCCGAAAATGAGATTGATATCGATGCTGATTTTCATCGCAAAATTTTGTTCAGCGATGAGGCTCATTTTGGGTTGAATGGCTACGTCAACAAGCAAAATTGCCGCATTTGGAATGAAGAGAATCCACATGAGACCCTTCAAACGCCATTACATCCACAAAAACTGACTGTTTGGTGTGCTTTATGGGCTGGTGGAGTCATTGGGCCATACTTCTTCCGAAATGATGCTGGAGAGTCAGTTACCGTTAATGGAGCCATGATATCCGACTATTTTGTTCCCCAATTGGATGGCATGAATGTGGATGAGATGTGGTTCCAACAAGACGGCGCTACATGCCACACTGCGCACGTCACAATCGATTTATTGAAGGAAACATTCGATGAGCGCATAATTTCGCGGAATGGACCTGTCAATTGGCCACCAAGATCGTGTGATTTGACACCATTGGATTATTTTCTTTGGGGATATGTGAAGTCGCTCGCCTACGCCAACAAACCAGAAAAGTTAGGGGACTTGGAAGCCAACATTCGTGGCGTTATTGCTGACATACAGCGCCAAATGCTTGAAAGTTGGACCTCTAGGCTTGTGTTTATTCGATCCAGCCGCGGCGGCCACATGCCCGAAATCATATTTAAACATTAATGGCATAAAATTATCCTTCCAATAAAATCCTTCTAAAAAAAACCGCCTTTACAATTTAGCCAGTTTACAGTTAATTTACCGCAAAAAACGTACTTGGCATATGTCACTCTCTTAGTCAAAATTGCAATGTCTCCTGCCTGTCGTTGTTCTTTCAACTATATTTCACCCCTCCAACATTTTAACCACCGGGAATGCTGACCAATTAACCATGAAGCCTACTTTCAGACATACTGTGAAATATTATATTATAATGATTATTTATTATTGAGAAGAATATGCGGGAACGTCGCGTTTTAATACTGCTCATGCTACTTTATTGCTCCGCTAGAGGTAGCAGGCGCTAATGTCAACAGTTTTCATAATGAGAGTTCGAATATGAAAACAGTTTTCGTTAATTTTATGTATACATTATAACACCATAACTAGGTAACGAACCCTAGACTGTTTGTTCATGTGAAAGTTGAGGAATTTTACTCAGAATATGGTTTCGGCCGATTTTCATTGACCGAATAAAGTGACGTGAAATAACGCCAAACAAAATAAAGCCAAATTCTAAGTATTTAGCATTATTTCCCTTCCAAAATCGAACCGCATGCGGAAAGATGGTAGAAATCCCTTAATCCCGCGTAGCGTGCGATGAAAACCACATACTCGGAGCGGAGCAACAAAGTTGGGTGAGCGGTACCTGCCGCCTACAGAAAGATGGTTGAAATTCCTTAATCACGCGTAGCTGGCCAACAAGGGCGCCTTATTTAAAATTTGGCGTTATTTCGTTTGGCAATATTTCACGTCACTACCGAACAACTCGCACAAGCAAAAGACGAAATACCAAAATATTTGATTATATTTTTTATGGACAGTTATCTTTTTTTGGTTTTGAGCGCTTGTTACTTCGGCTGTGTAATTGTTCATACATCCTTAATATATCTTTCAGTCTTTCCTCGAACATAGTGTATAACTTCATAGACCGAACAGTACCTACGCCCGTGGAGTTTTTGGACTCACTCTGGTATCCCTAGTGGCATTAGCCAATGGGGTTCTAAACAGGATTGTTTCCGTCTTCTGGAAATTGATTTTCAACTTCCAGTCGTCGCAATATCCCTTAATTTGCTCGAAGTCACGCTGCAGAAGGATGTTGATGACCTCGATCTTACGACCTGATCTGTATGCGACCAAATCGTCGGCATACGCTATAGCATGACTGAGTGAACGTACCAGATCACTCGTGTAAATATTAAACAGGATCGGAGAATTCACCGCACCCTGTTGCAAACCGTTTTTGATATTATAGACTCTGCTCGAAGTTCCGTTGCCACATTTGACCACGAACTTCTTTTCCATAAGCATGTTATAAATTATATATAGTAAGGGTTTGTGCATTCCTAGCCTGATCAACTTGTAGAAAAGCCCCTCTAACCATACGGTGTCGAAAGCCTTTTCAAAGTCAACCAGGCAAGCACCCGTGCATTGGTTCTTGCATTTATTCCATTGAATGTCGGAAGCCAGTTTTGACGCGGCATGAATAGTATCGTGCCTCGCCCTGAAACCGAATTGGTTGTCCGGGATTATTTTGTTGTCCTCGCAGAGCTCTATTAACAACCTTCTCAAACACCTTGCTAATATTCGGAAGCAAACTAATTGACCGAAGATTAGCAGGGTTAGTATTATCCTTTCCCTTTTTCGGGATTGGATGTACCACTGCCATTTTCCAATGCGCCGGATAATATGCATTATTCAGCGCATTGTTGAACAGCGTTGTGAAAATCTCCACAGCCTCTAGGGGCAGGTGCCTCAATACGACATTTGGGATACCATCAACTCTCACCGATTTTTTGTTTTTAAGAGAATCAAAGATCGTGTCGTAACGAATAAATGAGGTGGTTCTCGCATATTGGCGACAACGGCATTCGCATGATGCGAATCACAACTATTTATAGCCAACGTGCATCAGTTGCTCTTCTTTCTCCTTCACACTTCCTTCCAATGGATTTAAACCATTGAGCACAAATGCGTCATAAAAACAAAAAAAAATAGTAAAAATGATAATAGTAGTTCCCTCATTTTTTTTAAACATATTTATAGACAAAGGGAAAGAATTATGTAATATTCGTTTTAAAAAGCACAAACATTAATTCTTGTGACATTTAAAATTGGAAATTCCTCTGTGGATTACAATTTCTATTACGTGAACCTTTCTTTTGACATATAGAGAATAGCGAATAATAAAAAACAATATACTGTACTTTGAGCATTAATTATTACAATCATAATATACATTTTTATCCATGCATGCAAATGTTTTGCATTTTAATGTTTAAACTAGAATTAATTGTGATATCCCGTTCAAATTCAGGACTTTACTGTATTTCACTTTCGAGTTGTAGTACATGAAGGCTAATATACTGCGGCATTACCTGCCGAATGGATAACATTATTCTTAGGCCTGTGATTCCTTTTTCTATTCGCCATTTCAGTGAAACTCATCGTAAAATGATGAAAAGCGAAAAGTGGGTAATAAATTTATAATGTTTCGGTTTGGATACCTTTAACACCTTAAAATGTCAAATTATTTAGAAATAATGGCGGGAAAATGGATCTGCATGTAATTTTTCTCTCAGAAGGTAGATATGTATTAGGTTTTCCTTTCCGCCTCTGCCCTAGGTATCTACCCTGGACGCACAGAATCACATTAAGTTTCGTATTACTGCATTTATAGCTTAAGTGAGTGAGCTTACGCAAAAAGGTCACCCATAGCAGGTGGATGGACTTTAATTTTAAGGACCTCAGATAATGTTGTTATAATGCTTACGGTCGTATACTTGTAAATTGTTTTTTTTTTTATGGCAACACGATGATGGTTGTCTGAGCAATGTGCTTGAAGGTAGATAGTTGGATCCAATGTTGATGTGATTGAAGTCTGTTGTTTGATTTGTTGACTATATGCATTTTAGTGCTAAAGTTAAATGGATGTCTTATATGTGTAATTGAATGTCAACGGTTATGGAAGAGAATTTATAGAAGCTTCTCTTAGTTTAACCATTGGGAGTTTGGGAAACAAAAAAATTTAGTTTTTGGTTTTTTTTTTGATTTGGCTTCGTTGGAAGGAAGAATCATCGAAAGACTTTGTAGAGCCTTTACGCGAGGGATCTAAAAAACCTTCCAAAAAATAGCACCTAGTCCATTGACTAATCGGCAACTTATTTTTGTTATAAAGGGTCCGCCATCTAACGTTTTTTTTTTCGACTAGTGCTTATTTCGCGAATGGTAGTACTTAGCTCATGTCTGATTTGACAGATAATTAGTTTTATCCTACCGCTGAACGAATATGGTCGTGTATACGCTTGAACAACGCTGGGAAATATTGCGACATTACTTTGAAAATCATGGTAATGTTGTAGAATGTGTGCGAAAATTGCGTACCGATTTTGGAAGAAGAGAAGCACCGTCAGCTCCGTATGTTCGTTATCTTGTGAAAAAAGTGAAAGAAACTATCATCCTCATCGATAAACCAAAGCGTGAAAAGCCAAAAACAGTGCGTACACCCGAGAAAATTGCTGCTGTGGCAGAAAGTATGCGTGAAGCGCCATCAACATCAATTCACCGTCGTTCTCAACAATTGAACATTTCGGAGACATCATTGAGACGAATTTTGCATAAAGACCTTCGTATGACGCCATACAAAGTCCAATCGGTTCAGGAGTTGAACCATCCAATGAGTTTTCGCTTCGCTAAGTGGGCCTGCGATCGACTTAGAGAAGATGCCGATTTTGCCAAAAAAATCATCTTTTCAGATGAATTTATCTTGGCGGGTATGTAAACAAGCAAAATTGTCGCATTTGGGGCACAGAAAACCCGCACACATACATTGAAAAGCCGATATAGCCAAAACGAGTCACTGTTTGGTGCGGATTTTGGTCCAGAGGCATAATTGGGCCATTTTTCTTCGAAAATGAGCAAGAAGTGGCCGTTACAGTCAATGGCGATCGTTATCGGGCCATGTTGAACGAATTGTTGTTCACAAAAATTGAAAAAATTTAATTTTAAATTCCTAATTACATTGTCAGTATTTAACAGTTCTGTTATTTCCATGTTAACATGCGGCTAAAGAGCCAACTTCTGTGCCTTTAAGCAACGTTTTTTTACTTAATCTACAACCATTTCAATATTTAGAAGTCTATGTTGATCAGCAAGATGCATTAACTATGTTCCTTAGTACTTTATTTCGGTTGACTTGGATTTTTCGTAAATTTGTTTGGCATGTGCATGCCCACAACTGGAGCCCGTAGGTCCATACTGGTTTCAGAACTTGCTTATTGTAGTTGGAAAAGTATTTTCCAATAAGCCAATTCATTTTACTGTATCGCATGTTCAAATCATCTCTCTTTTTCATTACATTTTACAGTTTAGCGTCTAGAGTCATGCCTAGATAGTTGGCTGTATTTGAGTATTCCACTACGTTGTTGTTCATGTATCCTGGAATATGTGGTACGTTTTTATACGTAAAATGAATATGGACTGACTTTAGATCATTTAATCTAATCTGACACTTTTAAGTCCATTTTGAGTTACCGTTTATTGCTATTTGTAGCTTTTTTTGTTGCTATTTCAACAGTTGCTCCTACAGCAAACACAGCAGTGTCGATCAGGTCGCTAGTGAATAGAAGGTATAGCACTGGACCTTGCACACTGCCTTGTGGTACACCAGCTTTAATTTCGCTTAATGTTGAGTATTTTCTCTCTGGTTTATTTCTGAAGAATCGATCTAATATACATGACTCCAGAATTGTTGAATACTGCCAATCTGCAGTTGCCTTTGTGCCAGAATTTATCGGTAGCCTGTGCTGTATTAAGAAATATTGTAGATCACCCATTTTTCTCTTCGAATGCTTTTTCGATGTTGTCTGTGATTCTATGCACTTGATCTAAATACAAATTGGTGATTTGGGACTAGCGATTTTCATCAATTATTTTTTGTTTGAGTATTATATAAGGTTTTGTTTTTAGCAGTTGTGTAAATATAATTAATTTTGGTATGAAATATTTTATCCTCAGCAAAAAAAGATTTTACCTATGTTTTTTTTTTTTAAAAAAACCATTCCGATACTCATTTGTTATGAAATTCCTACGCTTTCAGATTGCGATTTGTCTTTTTCTTTTCTCTACTCTCTACTTGGGCTAAATGCATTTTGACTTTCTTACAGTGGCAAGAGTAATTCAAGATCTCATCGCTCGCGAAATTCTAGAGAGGTACTCTTCTACGCTGGTAAAAGCATTACTTTAGGTATTTTATCTGCAATAGGAGTCTTTCCCCATAATTTCCTCTCCTTGTTTCTATCTCGGACTAATTGTACTTACGCTACAAGTGCATGGCGGACACTCTGACTTAGGGGACCTGGAAGTTGAGTATCTTATTGTACCTCATCTGTTCTGCGGTACAACGCTCAGGTTGGTTATGAGACTTAAGTTTTCTTGATTACATTTTGGGGTAGAATGCCCAAAATCTACTCGAGATTCTACCTTTTAGAGAAGGATGCAATCGGAAGGATGCGGATTTCTTGTAAGCGGTAGACTAATAAATAAGCCTTGAGCTTTCAAAATGTAGGTAAACATCTTGTAACTAATATGATATGCATCACACCCCAACAGAGGAAAGCAATGTTATATGTATGATATTAAAATGCTAAAATAGTTTTAAAAAGCCGGACCACTACCTAGTTGCAGCCAATGAACATCAATGGATATCTTAAGAGCAACAATAATGGTAAAAAGTAGGTAGAGATGGACAAGGAAAACTTGTCACAGTCGCATGTTTTACAAAAAAATTCTGCACAGCGAGGACGATACAAATTATACTGTCCGACACAGCGAACAATTCAGTATTGACGATACAAGCCAAGAATTCCGCCCACCCAACCAACATAGTTCAAAAAAAATGAGACACTCTAAAATGCGCCAACTATAGAGGTATCATGCTCCTAAACATCGCGTTTAAGTTCATGCCAATCACATTTTCTAAGCGCCTGAAACCATTTGTCATCGTTTTTATTGGACCCTATCAGGGGGAGTTTTAGGTCCGATAAGTCCAAATATTTTTAAGTTGAGATAAATACTCATCGCCATTTTATATACATTTATGAAACATATTTAGAACCATAACATTCCCGTCAAACTGATTTTTTTGATGTAAGATGAAGGTTATGTCAGGTGACGGACTTGCATTGACGGATTCTTAAGGGAGATGATTTATAATCAAACTATTCGAGTCGTTAGTAGTAAGAAGTGGAGTCCCTTCTGGCCATATATCTACTAATCATTAGCCTTATTTATATTGTTTTTAAATGAATGTATTCGTTTATTTCCCAAAAGGAACATAACACAAAGCTGCTCAAACGTTGTACTTTATTTAATAAATTTTAATAAAAATAAATTCTAATTTGCACAATGTGAAAGCCTAACCAATCTTGGGACGGAACTCAAGGAGCCACCACCACCACCACCACCACAACCATGAATACAAAAATTGAGAGAGAATATTCAACGAAATAACCGAGTTCTTCTACATATCCCATCGGGTTAACTTAACACTGTATAGCTACCATTCTTACGGCACTTCTGCCCGCATTCATCCTTATTATCCTTTTTAGCCTACATACATACATACTTGCATACGTACATCCATGCGTATGTAAGAAGGCAGAGTGTCAGCTCCAATTATACCGAGAGAGCTTTAATTTCGCAGAATAAAAAAAAAATAACACAAAAAAGTAACAACGAACGAGTCTTTCTGGTAAAAAAAAAAAGATTCGACACACCACAGACATCCAACCACAAAAAGATATTTTGTTCTTTTTATATAACTATGAGAATGGAATTTAAATACTTTCTTTGTAAGTCATATCATCTCATGTACTTGGTAGGCGCACACACTTTGGAGGTTTCTGTGTCGGTAAAGTATAAAATATGTGTACGTACATACATTCGCTGCTAGTTCATAAAAGTATTCGTACGTGTATAAACAGTAGAGTTGGGTATATCCTTTAGATATATCTTTATGTTTTTTTTTGTTCCTGTTTCGTTTATGCGTAAACAAAATTATAATCGCTTCCGGGCGCCTATGGGGACCCAGTGTTCAAATATTCAACAGCACGTTCATACAGTTCAACACCCTTTTGGCCAGGATGCGCGCTTTTACCCAACAACCACCATCGTGCCACCGTTGCGCCATATACCCGCTTTGACTTTGGCTTTGTGGAGCCAATTAGGAAGTTTTACTTAACAAATTAACGTTTAATATTTCATTAGGCCTCTCAGTGAAAACACAGAAGTAAATCTTTTTTCTTTGTTTTAAAAACTTATTTCTTAAGTAAACATTTACCACAAAAGGTGTCATTTACTTATACTACACGCATACATATGTATTTGTACTGCACATACATTACAGTTGGTAGGTAGAAGCATCCGTTCCGTAATTTTGTTAGTTGATTATGGGGCATGGGATTCAGAGTGGGCTCAACTTGTTGATATTGTGTGACAAATAAATATATTTCGGGATACTTGCTAAGAGATGTTAGCATAGGTAATTTTATTTGAGTTGTCTTTAGGTTTGCGATAGGTAGATACATATGTATGGATGTGTACATAAATTGCTCATGCATAAATCGAGAAGGATAAAGGCAGAAGCTAACGTTGGTTCAAATTGAGTTAGGCAATTTGCTGGTAACAAAAATAATCCTTCTTTCTAAAATTAGACAGAATGTTTGTCTTTTGTTGGTTACAGAGGCAGGAATAATGACAGTAATGGTGTGAGTCGTCAAAAAGTACAAATTTTAGTAAAAATGTTGGCAAGGCATGTTCGTTTTACGGATTGCGAATCGTCTTGAGTTTAGAGCTACGATACTTTATTGTTCTTTTTTTTCAAAATGTTCAAAATACGTGCAAAATTTTGCTAATTCTATCGGTTTTTCAAACGAAATAAAGAACGTACCAAAAATATGACCTAGGCTCAGTTAAAAGTAGAACACAAATTAGTTTCCTTTTTGTGCATTGCAAAAATAATGCATAAGACCTTGCAGTAAAATTTGTGTGATAACGTTGTACTGCCCTATGCGCTATGATTTTGCACTTAGTATCTTGGCAGGTTAATTAATATTATTAATAAATGGACATATAATTTTGGGCGATCCTTCATTAGGGGCAGTTATATTCTCTGGGGATATTTTTTTTTTGGTTTTGGGCGATTTGTAACCTTGGCAATTGTTTGCACAACCGTAAATGTGCCATTAATCCATAAAGTCGTTCAAATACCACACAACATTATTTTATTTACAAAAAACTCGACTGTGGCGCCACCTATCCGGTACAGATTTTGTGGTTTTATTGTAAGGCACAATACATATATGTATAATATAATATATAATGAATATACATAATGAATTATTTTGGTTTTTGTAGCTTGAGTACGGCGCAAAAGTCACGACAAAGCAATTACGTTTCGTTAAAGTGACTTAGCCCTACAAATAAAAATCATTTACCCAAGATTTTGTATGAGATATAGTTACATAGGTAGCCCAGAAAAACGTACTTTGCAGATCACCTAACTTTGAAAACGTAATACAATTTATGTTAACGATTGTGCTAAGATCAAAGGAATATGATTTTACAAAATTGATGTGGCGGCAAGCACATGCCCACAAAGCGAACAGAAGAACATCGGCTTCTAATATGTAAGCATCGTGCGATCGTGGAGATAGAGAAGTTCTGCTCTAAGAAGATTGCTTAGAAGTTTTATTAAAAGTTGAGAAGATCGTAACAGGGAAATAAGATCCGAACAGAGATATATAGATATGAACAAGAAAACCTTAACTAAATACAAAAAAGGGCTCTAGCATCGCATGGACTTCCCGAAAAACAGATATGTTGATTCAAACCAGCAGGAAATGATTTGGTAGACAACATACACCAACCCATGTATCCATGATTTTGCCCGAAAAAAGGATGCCTAATGGTTTGATGAAAAACCCTCTAAATTACGCGACATTAGCTTTTAATGGAAACGCCTATACATCGTCAGTTTATGATATATTTTGAATCCCGAAAACTTTTTAAAGACCGGCAGTACGATTTTCGCGGAGTAGAAACAATCCATTCACCGTGGTAGTAAAGTAGGGTCGTTGCGGTTGATATATCAAAGGCATTTGAGAGAGTATGGCGACAAGCTCTCTTGTTAAAAATGTGTGCATTTGGAATCGATGATACCTTTCCTTAATGGATTAGGGCGGTTCCAGCCAAAGTTTCGTTTTGTCTTCGACTCTCTTTCTCATTTTTAAAAATAATATCTTCTCTGTTAGTTCTAATTCAATACTCTCTTTTGCTGTCTTTTTTTTATTAAAACGAAACCCCAATACTCTGCAATGAATATATCCATGAATGGCACTTGCATCGCTGAAACCGAAAGGCTTTCTATCCTCGGTATCTGTGTAAGTGACAAATTTCGCTGGAACGACCACATATTCGACGTCACCAAGGACGCTACGAAATGTCCAGGTTTTATCAAGCGATGCCAGAAATATGTCAACCCTTCTGATATGGGTAGAATTTACAAGGCGTTAAATGGCCACAAACTTGAGTATAACGCTCACATCTGGTCTGGTGCACCAATTACATACTTGGACAGGATTAAAAAATGTGCGACTAAACTCAAAGCGTACAAAATACAGCTCGTGCGACAACTGAAGCCGCTCGACCTTCCCAAGCGACATCGCTTCGCTCTATGGGCTCTTGAAAAGTTCCAAGAAGATCCGACGTTTTCGAGGCAAATTTTGTTTAGCGATGAGGCCCATTTCTGGCTCAATGGGTATGTAAACAAACAAAATTGCCGCATTTGGGACGAAGAGCAACCTGAAGAGATTGAAGAACTGCCACTTCATCCAGAAAAAACAACAGTTTGGTGTGGTTTGTGGGCCGCTGGAATCATCGGTCCATATTTCTTTAAAAATTATGCCGGTGCGAACGTAACCGTCAATGGCGACCGTTATCGTGCCATGATAACCGACTCGGCGACATTTGATTTCAGCAAGACGGCGCCACTTCCCACACATCGCATCATAATTTCACGTTTTGGGCCGGTCGATTGGCCACCAAGATCGTGTGATATCACACCGTTAGACTTTTTCCTGTGGGAATATGTAAAGTCAAAAGCTTATGCCGACAAACCCGCTTCGATTCAGGCCTTGGACGAAAACATCACGCGTGTCATTCGCCAGTTACCAGTCAAAATGCTCGAAAGAGTGATCGAAAATTGGACTCAACGGATGGACCATCTGCGACGTAGCAAATGCCAACATTTGATAGACATAATCTTCAAAAAATAAATGCCAAAGAATGTTCTTTCAAATGATAATAAACATTCTCCATTAAATTTGAATTTTCTGTGTTTTTTTCTTTAAAATAGTTGGGAACCTCGAAATGGATCACCCTTTAGAATGTTCTACCACGCTTGTTTTTCCTTCATATTATAGTTAACAGACATTTAACTAAAGTGCATCGGTATCTCCCTTTCCCTAATCCTTCATTTCTCGAATGCCCTCACTGTGTCACTAGTATTTAGTAGAGCAATCTGCCTTAGGTACCTATCTGCAGCATAGATTGGTAATAATTTTCACTAATACCGCTATGTAGAAAAATAAATACCATTCGTGATACCTTTTTCCATCCGTCATTCGTCATCTGTCATTTTCACTTGTCATCTGGTATATCCCATTTGCCCCCTGTCACCGGCTAGTTTTTTCCGTCAACGGTCATATATTATTTTTACAGTGGGCTAGGAGGAGAATAAGTAAAAAAAAAAATTAGTGAACACAATACGTAGAAAACGTTAATTCCATCCTTTTATGAGCTGCGTGTATATGTACTTTGGCAACGTAGGGTAACTTTTTCATTATGTTCGTAAGCTATGTGCGATAGAGAAATGCATAAACTTTTCCGGGAAATGCAAATCGAAATATCCAATGAAATACCAGGTGGCGCAAAAGTAATTCTCCTATCAGAAAATGCTATAAATTTTGCGATTGGCGCCTAATGTCAGTTCTGTTTTGACATTTGTGTGGTAAAGACATGCGAAATACACGTTAATAAACAATGTTACGCTACACTGCTCCAGAACGCGGAATATTGGTGACTATTTATTTGAGCAATAATCGGTCGGTGACTTTGGCACAACGTGAATTTCGTCGCAGATTTCCTAGCCGTCCAACGCCTACTGGTGATACACTGCGACGTTTAGCCGCTCGCCTCGAAGAGACTGGCACAACACGAGATGCTGCCAGGCGTGGCAGACCCCGGAGTAGCCGTTCTGCAGAAAATATTGCTGCTGTAGCCGAAGATGTCATGGAAGCGCCATTACACCCGCTTAACTGTATGGTGTGCTGTTTTCGCTGGAGGAGTCATCGGACCTTTTTTCTTCGAAGACGTCGCGGGCAAAACGGTTACTGTGAATGGTGAGCGCTACAGAGCAACGAGTTCTTTTTGCCGCAACTTGATGAATTGGGAATGTGGTTCCAACAGGATGGTGCAACGGCACACACTGCACGTGCCATAACCGATATGCTGACGGATGCATTTCCCGGGCGCCTAATCTCCCGTTTTGGCGATTTGCACTGGCCAGCAAGATTGCCTGATTTGACCGCTCCAGACTTCTTTTTGTAGGGCTTTTTGAAGTCGCGGGTTTATGTCAACAAGCCTCAGACTCTTTCAGCTCTTAAAGACAATATCCGTCAAGAATGTGAGGACCTATCGCCGGAAGTTTTGGCCAAAGTGATGGAAAATGCCATAAAAATGCCATTTACATGACATCATATTCTCGACTTGATGTAAAAAAAATTAAAAGACCAAATAAAAATAATCCACAAGAAGAATCAAAGTTTTTCATTTTTTTTTTAAATTACAGTCAAAAAACATCGGAAGGTTATTTTTGCGCCACCTTGTATAATTGCTTATCGAGTGTAGCGGCAATACACAGCGTGACGCTGTAACAGATGGACCCAAGCTCTCCCATACTATATTTTATGAACAAATCAATCAGATCCAAAAATATCTGCCCCAATTAACATAGTTAAAATTATTTTAGTTACGAACTGTTTTCTATTTAATTTCGAATTCAAAATAAAACTGTCAAGTGCTGAAACACAAAATGAAAGTTACGTTGGAATACATTTTCCAACGACTTTATTGAATCATTGCTGCATTGTTCATGTTGTTCATCACAATAGAAAATCGCATACAATCATAAAAATTGAGTTTGTCTTAGATTTTACAAAAAAAAAAAAAAAATTACCGAGAAGAGGAACTCCATCTCCAACTCCAACTCCCCACTAAGGGCGGATTCAAATAAGCTTTCTCTTACAAACCAAAATAATTGCGAAGAAAAAAGGGATAATAAGACCCCCGTTCTTAGCTCTAAAATATTCAAAAAGATATCGTTGTTTCATTTCGATTACATTTAGTCGTAATTTTCCACCACCGAAATCAAAAAAAGTATATAAAATACCTACTCAACTAATTAAATTGCCATCATTCGCCCCCATCCGATAAAAATCTATTTTGAATCTCGTTTAATGAGCCCGCAATTGAATGCTTTCATCCAATTAAATCTATACCCTCGAAGCCACCAACCTCACAAGGTCAAGACTTCTTAAACCGAGTGTGAACAAAATCAACAACTTAATTACAAACTTCACTGGTTCAATGTGCTTTTTCATTTATACTCAACCCCTTTGCCAAGTTTAACCTTATTAATTTATAGAAACACAAGCCATTGCCAACCAAACAATATTCTGTAGACGAAAAAAAAAAAAAAATAAAAAAATAATAATAATAATAACCAACCCCCGCGCACCGAGCACCCCATCCACTAATTCAATTAGAAGCAGCCTACCTGGATAAATTATCCCCTCACGACACAGACATTAACTGAGCAGAGCACCCAACCCCACGAAAATAATTGTTGTGCAATCGTCTAGAAATAATTTCGTTGACAGAGGGATGAACAGCACACGCACGCACACATGAATGAGTGGGCGACCACGCCCTCAGACCTAATGGAAACTTTTCATGACTATGTATTGTTTTCTGTTTTTCTTGTTTATAGACATCTCTAGAGCGAGTGAAGATTTTATTATTTTCCATTAAAAGTAAAAATAAAACTAGTAAAAGAAACATAAAATGAAAAAGGCGTTGACAGGAGTTCTGTCAAAATTTGACATTGGCCGTCATGCATACAACAAACGTGCGTGACATTCAGTTGGTTGAAGTTGAAGTCAATGGCCTAAGCTTAAAGTGTGGTATCTCTCTCTCTTCCGTGGCTTGGTTTTTCAGAGGATACCGTTTTTCTTTCTTGGACAGTTTGTATTTAATCAGCGGGGTGTCACTATAATTCGATTGTGCTATTTTTAATTTCTATGGATTTTGTACGTTTACACCTCTTTGATATTGGATTGGAATGTTTGAAAAAAAAAAAAAATAGGCGAGGGGGCATTGCGTGAGATATCTGAAACGTAAATGGGTCAAGCGGAAAACCGTTAACGATTGCTGCGAACATTAAATTGTAAGTACTTATGTTTACGACAATGTTTCCACGGCTTTTGGAACACTTTTGAGACGGTGCTTGAGAAAAAGTTTAGGCTCATGAGAGAGCGTCGGATTGTAATGTTATTTGTGTCATTTACACTTGTTTTCGCTCCATCAACTCCTGCTACTGAACTTCATGTATTTCAATTCCTGAGCAGCCCTTAAACTAATTTATGGGTTCATGGAGCTGAATCTTTTTGATTAGTTAAGCTTAAAATGCACATAAGAAAGTTGAACTATTCAGTGGACCAATTTTCTTCCGTGGTCTGAGAACGCAAGTACCGCTTTCTGAATGTTGTCTACATCGTCAAGGACTAAGAATCGATCGGGGCTGATAAATTTAAAAGAGGTTATAGCCAAACTAAAGATCATAATTGAATTGGAGCAAACCTAACCATTGATTGGTTATGGTCAACATCATGGAACAGCTATGTAAACCATTCTCTATAAAAATGTATCTCTTTCTGATATCCCCCTGCAATCAAGTAGTTTAAGTGGCTAATAGAGCAAATGAAAATTGCTTTAGATTTTAGCTGCAAAGAGGTTGCATTGTGCGCCTTTCTGGACATAAAGGGTGCTGTTGATAATAGGATGTAATTCCATATCAAACACTTTGGTACACAAATGTATAGAACAAGCCGCGATCAAATGGATCAAAGCTGGAGATTCGTAAAATAGCTGCAACATCAGCACTTACCTCAGTATAGATAACAGCGGCCAAGGGTTACGAACAGGGAGAAGTTCTCTCACCCCTTCTACGGTCATAATCATAGTCAGCGACAATGAAGCAAACGATGTCACTACAAGTATGCAAAATGCTCTTAAGATAGTCCTTGAATGGTGCAACAAGGCTGTCATAGTTCCTTTTACAAATAGAAGAAATGCAAATCTAAACCAAATTTCCACAAATGAATCTGGATGTAATTTTAGATAAAAGACAAAATTGGAACTCACACCAAAACAACGAAATTAAAACAGCCTCGATCACTTTTTGGGCCTGCCGCCGCATCTATGGAAGAACCTGGGGTATCCCTCCAAAGATCACTCACTGTATCTATACAGCAATGGTCAGGTCCATTATAACATATGCCTCTATTAATCAAACTAAACTAAACAAGGAACAACGGCTTGCATGCATTCGTATCTCCCGTGCCACGAGAACCTGTCCCACGGCAGCCATAAAAGCTCTAATAGGATAAGCATCCCTTCAAATTTTCATAACAAAGTTTTCTCCACTGAAATCACAAATATAGAAGCAAAATTGCCAAAACAGCCTAAAATGGTGTACGGATGGTGCAAAAGTGGACTCTGAGGTGGGAGCTGGTTTTCACGGACCAAACAAAAGTGTCTCAAAACCTGAGTTTGGGCTGCTTTCCCATGAGCTTAAAATGCTTCATCGGTCTTGAGAAGTCAGTAAAAAATGGCACGGATGATATTTAACAGTTGGTTTCAGATTAATACGCGAGGATGGCTTGTGTTACTGCGGAGAACCTGAAGAAAGATTGGCGACGGGTTTGGTATACACTAGAGAGCTGCATAAATGTACTCAAATACTACGGCTCTCAATGTACTTATTTGAATGATTGAGTTTTTAAAGGATCACAAGGTAGACGAACTTATGTCGACGACTTACTCAGTAACTGTACGAGCTTTGTCGTACAATCAAACAGTAGTGAGTTCTTGGTAAAGGTACGAGAGAGTCAAGTCATCGTGCAGCTCATTATTGTTGATCCGAAAGAGTTCGAAGGTATTGGGTATGTTTTGACATCCGATTATGGACTTGCTTTTGGAAGAGAAGTCCTCATTGTCAGTCGAAGTTCTCAGAACTTTGATCCCTGGATCATGTGGATCTCTGATCTGTACAGGCATTACGTTTCGTCGTTAAAGTCTCCCTGAGGTGTGGCGCAAATGTTTAGATTGAGATGAGCCGGTGAAGGTGTCAAAGAGTTGAATACCGTTGATCGACTTAAGATAACATGCCGATCCTTAAAAGTAATAAATCAAAAGTAAGTCTCATCGCCTGGAATGTCATTTTCCGCTTACTTTCGATTTAAGTGAAATGGTTTAATGGAAGAGGCAGAGGTGGTTCCAGTAAGATGGCTGCAATCAGGAATTTCCACCTAATGCTAATTAGGTAGATTAAATTATCGAAGTACAAATTTCAATCCTTCATCCCAGTGAGAGAAGGCAAGATTTTAGATTCGTCGACCCCGCCAATTGATAACTGGAAGTGTACTGATGAACCCTGATTGGGTTTGCAACCGCCTGTGTCTCAGATCCTAGTCGAAATCATTTTTGTGTACCAAAAAACCGCTTATTATTTATCGTAAAATGTCTTTCTGAGTTGTTCTAAGTTGTGATAGGGAATGCCCCAATGCGACCTAAACATACCGTTTGTGTGAACGCTTATTTCACCAAACAACTGATACATAGGGTTGATTTGGCCTAGTCATTTCCATAAGACTCTTTTGTGTAACAAAACGTGCGAGGATAACTCCAAAATATTAAGCTTCCCTTTATAGCTGCAATATGACACTAAAATGCGTCAATTGAGACAAACAACCTCGGTTTTAAGAGTATTCATCGAGAGCCCATTTCTAGTACAACGATCATCTATCATGTCCAACTCCTGCCTGTAAACATTCGCTAAGCTTGACCGGACAGACAGAACACCGACACATAAGACTGCGCAGACCTTAACTAGTGTTGTAATACCCTTCATTTATGTTGTAATCTCTCAGTCTCAGCCACACCTTCCATGTAAAGGGTGATCCATTTCGAGGTTCCCTACTTTTTTAAAGAAAAAAACACAGAAAATTCAAATTTAATGGAGAATGTTTATTATTATTATGTTTATTATTATTATTATTTTTTTGAAGATTATGTCTATCAAATGTTGGCTAAGCTGTCTGAATGTTGAGTCCAATTTTCGATCACTCGTTCGAGCATTTCGACTGGTAACTGGCGAATGACACGCGTGATGTTTTCCTCCAAGGCCTGAATCGAAGCGGGTTTGTCGGCATAAGCTTTTGACTTTACATATCCCCACAGGAAAAAGTCTAACGGTGTGATATCACACGATCTTGGTGGCCAATCGACCGGCCCAAAACGTGAAATTATGATGCGATGTGTGGGAAGTGGCGCCGTCTTGCTGAAATCAAATGTCGCCGAGATCACGAGCTTCAATTTCAGGCATCAAATAGTCGGTTATCATGGCACGATAACGGTCGCCATTGACGGTTACGTTCGCACCGGCATAATTTTTAAAGAAATATGGACCGATGATTCCACCGGCCCACAAACCACACCAAACCGTTGTTTTTTCTGGATGAAGTGGCAGTTCTTCAATCTCTTCAGGTTGCTCTTCGTCCCAAATGCGGCAATTTTGTTTGTTTACATACCCATTGAGCCAGAAATGGGCCTCATCGCTAAACAAAATTTGCCTCGAAAACGTCGGATCTTCTTGGAACTTTTCAAGAGCCCATGGAGCGAAGCGATGTCGCTTGGGAAGGTCGAGCGGCTTTAGTTGTTGCACAAGCTGTATTTTGTATGCTTTCAATTTAAGATCTTGACGTAAAATGCGCCAAGTCGTTCCATACGTCAGTCCGAGTTGCTGCGAACGGCGCCGAATCGA
The DNA here is from genome assembly GCA_963576555.1 of Ferdinandea cuprea. NCBI lineage: Eukaryota > Metazoa > Arthropoda > Insecta > Diptera > Syrphidae > Ferdinandea > Ferdinandea cuprea. Next base: position 64,723,129 of record OY754958.1, read on the forward strand.
CTCTCTACGGTCTTCGTGTACACTCTCAGCTACGGCCGCTATATTTTCTTCACAGCGTGCTGGACGTGGTCTATTCGGTCGAATATTATCCAATAATGAATGCTGGGTCTCAAAATGGGTGATGGTGTTGCGAGTAGTACGCTCAGTAGGCCGATTATGTTGACCATAAGTTGAGCGAAGTGCACGAAACACATTCCTCACAGAACGTGAATTTTCATAATAAAGTTGAACAATTTGTAAACGTTGTTCACGCTTAAGTCTTTCCATTATGAAATGCCAAATAATACTAAACAAAAATAACATGACAGCATGACACGACTCACACGTGATCTGTCAAAAAAGGCTATTGAAAAAAATATCTCAATGGTGTGAATTTAATAAAACCAGACAAGCTTACCTCGTCGCACCGTGATTAGATTCCTAAGGCCAAATCCTGCCCATCTTTTCTTAATTCCAAAATAAGTAGATGAATTAAAAAATAAGTCCATTTTTAATATACTGACTGAGGCATTTATTTTACATATATAATCTCATAAATTTTAATGTGTATAATAATATAGTTTTTTTGTTTTGTTTTGTTTATAACTTTCCTTTGTCTGTAGTTAATTTTATTAGATTTAATTCATCGGTCTTGTATTTTTTGTTTTCTGTTATTAATAAGTCCATCCACTATATTTTTAAGTATCCAACATGTTGTTTTCTTTGCCTGCATGAATATACATAAATATATATTTTTTATATAGTATAATAACACATTTAAATTTTTTTTTTGTTTTAATTTTATTGAAATAATAATAATAATAATAATATCAGAGCCATTTTTCTCATTTTATATTTGTTTTTTTAACTATCATTTCCTCCATTATCTTCTTTATGAATCGGAATCATTTCACTTTTATATTGTATATTATTTTTTTTTTTTTTTTGGTTTTCATTCTATTTGTTTTATGTTTTATGTTTTAATTTAATTCGGTTCATTGCACTTTTTATGTTTATCTTATTTTTTTTTTTTTTTGTAATTCTTACTATCAGTATTCTGCTGTTGGTTGTGTTCTCGTCTTTTTGTTTTGTTAATTCATTTTTTTTTGAAATTTAAAAAAAAATTTAAAAAAGAAATTGAGAAAATTTAGCTTTGATTGTTTATCATCTTATTTAGCACACTTTAAAATAAAAAGAGTTAACTAAAAATAGAATCGTTGCCATTTGTTTTTTTTTTTGTTTATACATAATCTCTTCTTCAATCTCTCCGCAACAAAACAAATGAAGAACTGTTCCTCGGTATATATAGTACATATATTGTAACAAACTTAAGAGAGAAAATTATTTTATATATTTGGATTTGTTAAATATATATATATGGAAAAAAACAGGAAAAAACACTTTTTTGTATAATATTGAATTATTTACAAAGCGAAATGTGTTTTGAAAGATGAATGAAATAGAATGCTGTTATATACAAAAAATACTTGTTATTTTTTATGTTTTTCTGAATTACAAACACAATTAAAATAAATACAAAAATATTTATATACACTTATATAATATAAATTGTTTTTTTTTTTGTCATATATATATATATATTCATAAACATATATGTATATGTAAATAATGTACATTACTTTTAAGTAAATAGTTATAATAAATTCATGTTTACTTTTGGAAATTTATTAGTATTTTTTTGGTTTTTGTTTTGTTTGTGCTTTCAACAATTATATTTTTCGAAAAAAGTTTCTTGGGTGCAATTTACATTTACGAAAGAGGATTTTTTGTTTTTTTTATGTTATTCTAATACACAATAATGCAACAAATTTGAATAACTTTAAAAGTTTCATTTTTTGGTTATGTTTTCTTAAGAAAATCTCTCCTTAAAAGTAAGAAAGAAATAAACGATAAATTGTGGAACTTATTTTGTGTGCTAAAATTTGTTTTTTTCTTTTTTTTTCTTAGAAACTGTTGTGCAAGAAACAAGGAGGGAGCTCTTCTCTTTTGAATATTAAACTTCAACTTTGTTAATTCATCTTAAGGAAGCAAAGGATTTTATTTAACTGCATTTGGTTTTTTTTTTTTTTTTTTAATGTAATAACTATACGTATGTAATTTTTTTGTTTTGTTTTCTAACAATCAATATAATATGTAATTTTTGTAGGCATATGAAACTACATGTTTATTTATAAATTGTGCAAATATAAGTGCATTACGGTGCATCACAACATTTAATTTTTTATGTAATTTTATATTTTTAATAAGTATGTATTCATAATTCTCGTATTTTCATTTAGCTTTACTTTTGAATTAATATATAATATATATATAATATTTTATTAATTCGGCACATACATTATGTTTTAGCAAAAAGCTTTTCTTGAATTTTGTTTTCTTGTATTGTTATGTATTGTTTTTGTTTTAGAAAAAAAAAAGCCTTATCTTCTCATTGCGGAAAAGGTTAAGAATGAAATCAAATCGAAGGTAGGGAAAAGGAAATTGTGTGTTTTTTTTTTATTATTTTGAAAATGAATGAAAATGAAAAAGAGTATGTACTAGAAACGTTGGTTTGCTATAATTGCTGAGTTAGGACGGATTTTCATTAACATTTAGGTTTCATTTGGTTTTTTTTTTGTGTTGTCATTTATAAGAAATTTTATCTGTGTGTGTGTGTGTGTGAAAGTGTCAATGAGAAGCATTGTAGCTCGCTTTTTTACACCAATACTGTGTGCAATTTCAAAATATTGTGTTTTTTTTTTGTTTTCTGTCAGTTATCCTCCTCTGTTACTGTTTCATTATTCTCTCTTTTTTTTCAAGGTACATGTGACTACTATATCCTAAAATATATTCTTTTGTTCATAATAACACTATTTTTTTTTAAAAGAAAACAAAATAGAAAAAAGAAAATAAAACTCAATACGATATACATCTATACATATACAATATATTTTTCTCTTAAAGAAAAAACAATTCCAATTATACACGATTTTTTTTTTGTTGTTGTTTTTTAATAATTCCAATTACTTTTTGTGGAAATGAAAATAGTGTTTATGATTTTTTCTTTTATATATCAAGGCGTTGTTGTTTTTTTTTTTCTTTTTTAGCTATAAAATATTAATATAGTTGTTAAAAGAGTGCAAATATGTTTTTTTTTTATTTAATTAAATATTTAGTTAATAAGTGCAATAATATCACATACTGTGTGCAGTGCAGTTTAGTTGTACAAAAATAAAGAAAAAAACTAAAAGGGGAAATAATATAATAATTTATTGCTACAATTTTTGTTTCTGATAATTTTTTAATTTATTTTTTTTTTTTGAAAATGATAAAATAAAATTGACAAATAACATTGCTTTTGGTTGCTTTATGATAAAAGTTTGTCCCTAAAAAAATGAAAAAACAAAAAAATAAAACCACAAATGAAAGAAAAACATTTAGAAAAATTGTTTGTTTCTTCTAATATTGGTGCAGTGTTTGATTATATAGTAAGTGCAAATTGGTGACATTTTTTGGTAACATTTAACAATTTTTTTTTATAATAAAAAATTCATATATATATATATGTTTTTTTTTTTACATAATATTCTAATAATTGAAAAGTTTTTGTAAAAAATAGGCGTGCAGTAAGTTTTGTTTTTTTTGTTTTTTCTAAAATTTTAAAAAAAAATTGTAGTTTGTTTTTATATTTTCATTTAATACTATTTAAATTTATTTGCATTGCGTGCATTGCTTTATCAATTTGTTTTGTTAATTGTTGTTTTTGTTTTTCTTAATTTCTTTTATTTATTGTTTCAAGAAATATATTTTGAGATTTTTTGGTAGTTTTTTGACGTTGTTTTTTTTTTTTTGTTGTGTTGATGTTTAGAGGAAGAGAGGAAAATTGTTGGTGTGCTTTGTGTGTATACAGAGTTGTGATAGAGGAAAGTGCAAGTTTTAGATAATTTTAAATGGTTGAGAAAGAACAAAAAAACGTTGTAAGGGGTGTGAAATAAATGCCGCATGCATTATTAATTAAAATTAGAATTAAATGCGGAGATTAAATAAATACTTAATAGTCGTCTTTTTGAAGTGGTTTTGTAAATTTTTTTTACCAAAATACTGATGTTCATTCTTGCGGAATAGTTCTCATAAGCGTCCATTATAACGGTGTGACTAAGTTTAAATTAAAAAATTAACCAAACCAAAAACTTTGTAGAAGTTTACTACTAAATGAATATCTTTTGAAGTTAACACCGATTGCAGTTCATAAAACCTTTTAAAAATGAGAAAGAATAGGTCGTAAAAGACCAAGCTTTGGTCCATGCGGTAATACATGTAGTAATCTTGATTAAAATATACAAGAGAAGCGTCTCACTTGGAAACTCTTCTGGGAAAAAATAGAAAAGTTTTTTAACAACTTCCAGCGAAGAATCATCTATAATTAGTGTTCAAGGATTAGCTTGCTAATATATCAGTGGTGCAATTTTCTCGACTCTCTCTGCTCCACTGAAAAATTTTGTTTCATCCGACACCCTTTGATATCTTCAGCAGGCGGTTGTTCAACTTGAAGCTACATCGCAGTTGTCAAGCAAAACAATGGCTCGCTTGCATCCCATAAATAAATTCAGGATCTTCAAGGAGGCAATAATCATTTTTTATCATCATCCCCTCCTATTTTCTGGGATATTTATGGGTATAGGGCACATCAATCCATTTTTATACCGATGGATCAAGAACTAGTTATGGGCTGGGTGAAGGTGGCTTCTCTGACAGTAGACACATTAGTCTCTCCTTTCGCTTCTGGATCATTGTAACGTGTTCAAGGCAGAAATCAAGGGGGTCATAAAATTTCGTGGAACTTATGAGCAATGAATTCAAATGACATCTATCAATTTTGAAGTTTGGCTTCCTGGAAAATTCCATATTTGACTGAATTTTCTTTATTAAGATATATGTTGGTAGTGTTAATTATCGCCTCGCTTTCTTTTTATGGTATGTCACGCAAATCGGCTTATTTCTAAATTGACCTAAAGTTCGTTTAATCGTATGCCGTATGGAGCCAACTTTAATCAGAATTCGACCGATATGCTGATTTGTTCTCTATCTCTATCTCCATTGTGAAACCATTCTTTCGGCAAATTGAGACCGCTTTTTAAAAATCAAACCTTTTCTGGTCCAGTGGTATTTAAAAACAAACGCCTTAGAAATATTCAGCACTTTAGGAAGGGTGCTAGTTTGCAAATTTTCAACTATAAATGAAAGAAAGAAAGTCTTCAGTCAAAATAATACTTTTTCATTTTCACAGTGCAAGTGCTACCCGGTTTTTTTCTATTTATTTTGGATATACATTAACGTTTTTGGGAAACTTGAGTCATCTGTGTCAAACATTTTTGAGAATAAAAGAATTTTTAGAATTGTCATTTCGAAAATCGCTCGGCTCAGAAAATCAATCAGTTAATGATTTCATTGATTACCAAATGGAAGACTGTATATATTTGACAGCTTGTTACTTCATATTGACTTTTTTCTTTATATTGTTGTCAATGGCCTAAAATCAATCAGTAAAAAACTTAATTTTGAGTAAAATGCGAGCTTTGAATACTGTTTTTGGATTAATGTGACGAAGATAACCATGCATTTTGAATCTTTTCCCTCAATTATGTGTGGGGTAGGTAAGACAAGGTAACGATGTTACCGACAGGTGCGACATATCCATGCGTTCGGTTTTCGGACGAGGGGACAGCAAGGCGGATGAATAAACACCGTGGAATAATCCTGCCTATGACAGCCTCACAAGTAGATTGCTTACTATAAGCGGGATATAGTCACTTGATTGCTCTCTTCCTATTTTGGCAGAAGCAGCAGGGACGCAGATAGAAAACTAATACTAACATATACATCTGGAATCCGCACTTTCTCGATTGTGGAGCAATTCCTGAGTGGAAAAAAAGTATAACTGGTTCGTAACTCTACAGAGAATTGAGGTTAAATTGTTTTGAAGCTATATCAGTATTCTGTCCATTTCAGAAAACTTGGGAGAAGTCTGATCAATCGGTGTACAACAGCTAACTATTATAATATTCTTTTTTCACGTGGGATGGCACTGACTACATTCAGCTAGCTGGTGCCGAGTACTAAAAGCTCAACTTCTCTTACTGTGTCTTCTAATTGAATCGATTACTATTGAGTATGCAAAATCGGACTTGTATGTTGTAAAATATAATCAAATCTCAAAAGTACAAAAGAGTTCCAAAAAGTTCTGTAACCTTTCGTTAAAAGTGGATAGACTAAAAATTTAAATATTTTGGTTGAAATTGTAAACTCGATTTTATTCTTCCTCGCCTAAAAGTCGAACCATGTTCAACATTGAATAACGGTCTGCCAAACATCCAAGGAAATAAATATCATAAGAATTAAAAAATTTAGCGTTAAATTTTATTTAGTACCCAACTCAGATCCATTCGTCCCGAAAAAACATCCTTTTACACTTTTATGGCAAACATTTACTTAATTTTTCAAAACAAATTTTACAACAAACTTCCACGTCTCTTAATTGTTGATTAACTATTGTAACATTCTCCTAGCGACAATGACGATACAGTATGTACAAGTGTGCGAATTAATGTAAACTTTAAACTACGATTTCTCGTTAGCATGGTGTTCTTATACATTTTAGGCTTTTTCTGACGCAGGTTACATTTATGAGCATAAAAGCTTCATTTTCACATTTCGTAAGTTGGTATTTCGAAATGTTGTTAACTCCTCCCACAGCAACGGAACACTCCTCGGCTATATGTATCTCTATCACGAAGGTGAATACCATTTTCATAGGGAAATGTCCGTAGTTCGAAAAAGTTTTCTGTTCAAATTCACTTTGTATTAATATTTCATTTTCTAATCAGCTAATGTTCGATATAAGTTTATGGAATAAATACAAATGAGAGTAGAAATCTGCACGAAATGTAAAAGTAAAGGTTGCCTTGTTCACATTAATTCGCCCACTACTGTATTCTTTAGGGTTCACAACGAATTTTGTTCCTAAAATAAAATAATAGGAAGTTTTTGAGCAAATTTAAAAAAGGGAAGTGGCACATCTCTATGTAGTAATATCTGCGTTTTTTCTTCCTCATCATCATCATCATCATATTCATGTTTAACTAAAACAAACCATCTAAATGCATCTATTCAATAAATAAAGATAATCAACCGAAGTGCTTGAAACCAACTAAAACTCCATCCTTATCGCTAAACTTTATTAATAACCGCAGCAACTTAAAATAATCAGACAACAATTGAAAGTCGCTACTAATGAACCACCTCCTAACCTAAGAAAAAAAGTTTTAATTGTGTTTGTTTACCCACTGAAATGAAAAGTTCAAACATTACATAAGTAAAAATAGCCACTAAATAGATATGGTAGAGTGAGAGCGGATTTTACTTTCTAAAAGAAGCAGCTTTCGCTGATTTTGATTGACTTTACAATTTTAACTCTGAAAAGCGCCGGAAATTGATTTGATTTATATCCATTTGAGTCCATAAAGCGGCGATTTTGTGAGAAATTTCCTCCCCTCAAAAGTGAACGAAAGATATAAATACTTTATCCTACCAGATACTTAATTTCTAAAAACTTATTTCGAATGTTAATGGATAAATTCAAGTACAAAATGAATATTAAATAAAGTGCTAACTTTTTTTTTTTTAAGGAAAATGGGGTCAGAGAGGCTTAAGTTAGTCAATTGATTTAACATTCAGCCTCCTTTGAACTTGAATTTATGCACGACGTTCTTATAGAGATATCATAATAAGTAATAAATAATTAATTGAGGTGGGAAGTTAATTTCTGACAACTCGCAGCGAAGCCCTGCAGAATCGGGTGTTTCTCCTATAAGCCTTTCCTAATAAATGTATTTTAAATATTAATTTTTTTTTTGTTTGTTTTTATTTGGGTTTTATTTTATTTTTAACATTTAAATCTACTTTAAAGAATTAATTTTTTTTTTTCTCTTTCACTTGATAATTTCAATTTCAAGGAAAATTTTCAAATATTACAACAATTAATTATTTTAATTTATGTGGATAATTATTATGCATTATTTTTCATTTGTCTGTCTTTGTGTTGACCCAATTTATTTCGTCCCAAAATCTGTCTAGAAAAGTATCGCTGCTTTCAAAAGTATTTTTTTTTTTGTGTTTTTGTTTTTTTTTTGTTTGCTGTGCGCTTTCTTTCTAAACATCCAATTAATTTTTGTGTAGATTGGTGAAACATCTAGACAGAAAAGTATTCTAAATTCTATACATTAATTTACCAATATCAATATATGTAGGTGTGAGTTTGTTTTTTTTTGCTTATACTACCAAACTACTGCTATAAATCTAAGATAAATTTATTATATTTTATTTTTTTATATAATTTATGGTGAAATGTTGTTATTACTAAAAACGCTCATTCATATAGCATTGGTTCAGCTGGGAGTTGTCATTTTTAAATCAACCACTTTATGGGCTGGAGAAATTATGAAACTAAAATAATGTTGCACAGGTTGTGCCTGCTATTCCTCATTCTAATATAATTTTCCCAGATACATAGATAGATATAGAGTTATGGGTGAATTAGGAATGGTATACATAAGTACGTAAACGAGATGAACGTGCCTCTTAGTGTGATACAAGGCGGTAGCTATATAAAATATCTATTGAGAATCAGATTTTCGTAAATAAATATGTATTCTTCCCACTTGTTGGAGAAATGATGATGATGAAAGCAGAAAACAACATAGATATAGATACATTATATATTTATATACCTACTATTGTGGGTTGATGTTAATATTTAATATTTGGGATTTTGTTCTTATTTCTTCTGAGGATGGAGGATGAATTTGTTGCTGAAATGGGAAGTGTCTTAAAGCTCAACATGATTTGTTACAAGTGAAATATATAGATGGATATTGGAAATGAAGATAAGTTGCGATGTTTGATGATAGGTCTGTCATTTGCTCAACTCTTAAGGGAAATTATTGCCATAGAAACCAACGTTGAAATATTTGCCAAGCAAAATTGTTTTAAAAAAAAGTGAAATGTAATTTACTCGTACCTAGTAAGTGTTTCAATAGTGGAATGGTTACTATTGCCTTCAAGAGACACAATTATTTGAAAAGTATTAAATATGAATTGCAGAAAAATTAAAGACTAAACTCGCCAGATTGTCGAAAATGTTACAATATTAATTAAGTTTAAGTCATTTTTTTTATTCCGACATTATTGAGACTTTGCGGACTTTCTAAATTTAAAATATGTATAATCCAACTTTTGTCAGATAAAAAGTATTTTTAAAAGTTGTGAATGTTGGACATAAAAGGATTTGAGACACTCAAAATGCATGTATCAATCAGAATCCCATTTTAAGCTGAAGTTGAAGCTGTAACGCATGTAGAAGCAATAAGGCATAGCAAGCACACACTAGCCCTGACGCAAAGCTCCTTCAACCAGACCTACCGATGCCGATCCCGAATAGCAGTTTTTTGAAAAACATAAGAAAAATCTTTAGATTTCACTGCCACACTGCATCTCTATCTCACAATCTATTTTTTGAATTAAAATCCAGGAAGGTCCACGTTATAGATTTTTATATAGATTTTGGACGAGCTAATGAACTGGCAAGAGAAAAATCGGCAATGGACCAAAAAGGTCTTTTGGTTGATCAAACTTGGACATATTTTTGCTTCTTCCACGTGTTGTTAGTTAAAATAAATAAATATAAGGCGTTAACGGCCCATACTGGATCTCCAACTGTATGCAAAGTTAGAAATTTTGACACTAATTGAAAGGAACATAAGTTCATTGCCGATCGATTCTGAACGGCAAATTTGAGAAGCTTCTCATAACAGTTTTTGTTAGTCTTGGATGCTTGTAGTAATCCATTCTTCGTCAAAAAGTCCAACACACTACCTACTGAGCCCTGATTTAGTTACTGAATTTGGTTTGTTCAAAAGAAGTGAAAGTGTTTTAAACAATCTCCATCTTGTAATTCAAAATATTCCTCAATATAAGTTTTCAAAATCACCATACTTAACGGTGCATTCCAAAAGGAATAGAAATATAGTAATACAGTGACTTACCTCGATGTTTTACTAAAAAATAAACTGATCCCTATGCTTCCTGCATAGCCTTCCAAAGGGAGTTTCACTAAATTATTGGATTTAAAAACCGAATACTCCTTGATTTTTTATCAACAAGTATGCCAAGACGCGGACAATATTCTTTCTATAAGAGCAAAATTGCATTATTAGACTCTAGCTTATATAATAATATGTCTTGAAGGATTTTAGGTCATGGATCGTCCCAGGAATAAGCTATATCCTTACTGAAGTTAGACATTTATTTTCAGAACCTATCAGCTTATCCATAATGTCTCGACATTAAGCATTGGTTACCTCTGCCTCATTCTATACTCAAAAATCTTATTGTAACACCTCTTGTCAATAGTATTGAATCTGATCAGATTAATAAGCGTTGCAAGCTCATGTCGCAAAAGTATGGTGAACAACAGCCCTCCTTCGACCGACCATCCGCTCACTTTCCAATGTGATTGTGTGTACTCTAGGACGCAAAAGCGGCCAAGCAGAACTTTATAATTTCTAAAACACATTCGTTGATGGTGGTGCTACTTTCGTCTCGTTGTATGTACTTTAACTCGACCACGTTCTGGAATGAACTCAAATGATCGTCTATTAAATACTACACTCAGTGAAAAACGACGACGGTAAAATTCGAAGGGAGTTCACTCAATTGCAAAAGAAATTTGCTCAACCGAAACCGCTTTTCGATAAATTTTAAAACGCGGTGAGTGAATGCTACCTTAGCATTAGGATGCCCGCACGAGAAAGCGGTGCTATGCGAGAAGCGTCAATAGTTTTAATTAAACCAATCGAATCCATTTTGAACTCCTATTGATGTCCGCAGTTTTTAAAAGGCCTAGACTTTAAAAATCATATCCACTTTGCGATGAAGGCCAAAGGAAGACTGAATCTCTGTCATAAAGATTAAGTCACCGCGGATGGCAGAACGCTTGAACTGTCCAACTGAAAGCAGTGTGTCCGGGAAAGCAGAAGATGGAATGCTGCCGTCTCTCAGGCAGGGACTTTTCTCGGATCGGGAGCCCGTTAAGTGGGCTGTAAAATTAAAATTGTTGTTAGGAAAAAGTTCTTGATAGCTTCTAAAATAGCATTCATTACGTGAGCAATCAAGTGAGTCACATAAGTGACTATTGTGCATGTTTAATAGGAACTTTAAAACATTAATTTTGTGCTTCTTGATGCTCGTTAAGATATTTTTAATATTTCAAGAATGGAACATGAAGGACAACAGTTGAAAAGCAATACATTTATTGGCCGTGCTGCGGATGAGAAAGAGCAATGAAGTACGTACAATCAACTTACTTGAACTCGCATTTGAACTTTAACATTCTGTCGTGAAATAAAACTTCGAGCGCTCCAATATTGCACTACCGCTGATGAAAATTCCAGTATCATTTTTTACGTTTTCTATACGTGATCTCAAGAAAAGCTCGTGGAAAAGCGAGGAAGTTTTCACTTTGCCGTGGAAGACTTCTTAAACCATCCAGAAATTTCGGCACACCTCATCAGAAGAAAAAACCGAAAATACTCTCTATGAGCAAAACTAAATACCAGCCACAGAGATCATAGATCTAAAGACTCAAGGCTTAGCAAGAAGAGTAGTACCGATGCGTACATTTTTTGCTCTAAAAAAGCGTGAAAGACTTGATTTATCGACAATAAAAACGTATCTTCGTAAAAAGTTAATTGACTCACTTGACTGCTAATGACGCAGTTAAAGATACAGACGAATAATGCTAAGTAAATATTGGAATTTTTATTTTATTTTAGATCCACCTAAGAACAACTGAGAGTGCAACTGACAGAGAGAGAGAGCAAGATTGCGCCAGGTCCACAATAAACTTAAATATATATTTTTTAAACTTTTTACTTACTTTGTTTTAAGTTTTAATATGTTTTTGTAATAAATATAAAAGTTTCCGATGCATGCTTTATTGCAAAATTTAAATTTTAGTTTGAAGAAGGAAAAATATCCCAGCTTGTTAAGGAAGGATATCCTCGAACGTAGCCGATATTTCAACTCGAGACGCACTCAGCTAAATTTCGTCTATACGTCCATAGCATTTTAAAACAGCGAAATAAACGCGTTACCCTGTATTTTCCTCTAAGTGATTTTTTGCCTTCTTCAAACTGACGATTTAATTGACTTAAAACATGTTTTTTTTTAACGCCGACAATTGCCATTGGAATGTTGTTTTACCATTTTATTCAACGCACTTAGTTTCGACAACACAGGGTGTCTCTATTTACCTTTATGTAATTGGATGTATTTTAAAGAAGATTTAAAAAATAATAATCGAACATATTTAATAACTTCTTTTTCCCAATTAATATTATAATGCATGAAAACCGCGACGGACTATTAAATATTAATAGAACAAAAAAAAACATTAGTAAAAAGAAGGCTACAAGCGGTGACAGTAAAAGGGTAAGTTAAAGAGAAAGAGCATTCTCACAAGATTAAACAAAAAAAAAAAAAAAATAATAGCTTTTCAATGCATAGTTTGTGAAGAATTGGAGAGATTTTCAATATGTATTTTGTAATTTTTTGTTTCTTTCTTAATTTTGTTCATGTCCAGTTTTTGTTATTTATACTCAATTTTAAGTCTTTTTTTTTTTGTTTAATTCATTGTTTGTTTTTATGGATTCAATTGAGTATTTGGAGTAAATCCAATTTGTTTATTTTACTTAAAATACTTAAAAAAAAATTAAACCAAAAAATAGTGTAATCATGTTTTTTTTGTTTTTTAATTTTGTTTTTTTTTGAAAATTTACAATGACATCTATTAAGTGGCTATAACTTGGCTATGAATATTCGTCTAAAATTCTATTTAATGAACTTAAAATCAAAAATATTGTTGTTTAGGAATGTACATATTTTTTTTTTCTTTTTGGATATTATTTATATTTAATTTCAACATACATCTAAATGTAGATTTATATATATTTATATTTTTGTTTTTTAGGATTAAGTTGAAACGTAAAATAGATTTAAATAATAAAAAAACGAAAAAAAAAAAAATTATGTATAAGAGAAAAACAAAAACAAAATCATCGATCTTCGTAAGGATAAAAGAAAAGTAGAAAACAAAAACAAACTGAGAATATCATGTAAATAAGGCCAAGCATTTTTTTTATTATTTTACATATATATTTTTTGTTTTAAATTTTAATTTACATTATTCGTTTTTAATTATGTTTATTTATAAGTCTTTTATATGAGTAGTTTATTTTATTTTTGAAAAAATCAAATTATAATTTGTTAGTTGTAAAAATTGTTATATATTTTGTTTGTTTTTTTTTTTTTAAATTTGTATTTCTCTTTTGTGGTTGTTGTTGTTGTTGTTGTTAATATAAAAATAGGCCAAAAATATATTTGTTCTTTGTTTTCTATGATTTTCTTTTAATATTATGTTGTCAATGCGTTTAGGAAAATTGTTGTTAAATATATATTTTATTTTTTGGTTTTTTCTTCTTCTTCTTATTTTTTTTTTAATATATATATATAACTACCGAGAAAAATTCCATTCTGTGCAAGGATCGGGTAAATCTTTGTTTTAAAAGGTTATTTATTTTTTTTTTTTTTGTTTTAGTTTAGTGATTTTTTTTTTGTTTTAATATGGAATAATGTTTTTTAAAGGTGGGTTTTTTTCCTTTTTTATTTTTCTGTGATTAGTTTTTGTTTTTTTTTTCATTGTTTGATTTAGTGCAAAATGATAAAATGTAGCAAATGCATGTGAGATAAAAGAAAATTGATTTAAGAACAAACCGAGACAAAGTGGTGTAAGGGAGTCATTGAGAGTAGGGATTTTCTTGGGTAACCATCATTAAAATTGGGAAACAGTTGATACTTTAGTATCAAGTATCAAACCCAAACCAAAGGGCAGAGACCTTGTTTGATTAAAGTAAAATTTTTTGAATTACTGCTATGCTGTGACGCAGTCGCAATATGAGCGAACAGTCGCACAGGCCGGGGCCTGTACGTTTCTTTTGAGCATTTGTGGAGGTAGTATCGGTAAAAAGATTACGAAGGTCTTTAGGGAGTGTGAAGAATTAAAAATTAAATAGCGTAGAATATTATCTGTTTCAATAGTCACATTAACGGGAGTGCTTTGAAGTTGTCAATACGTGTTCCAAGGCACTGCGTATTGCGGGTATGATACCCGCATATGTGTCGTTGCCGTGATTTCGAATCTGAGTCAGACCTCAACACAATCAGTCTACTCGACGTGGTAGCGACTTTCCTTTTTGAAATTTGGAGATATGCAAAAAAGGCACTCATCGATTTTCTTTAAAGTGGCTAACAAAAAGGCTGTCCCTCCAGTCCATGGCTCTCGTAACACACTGTATGTAGATATAAAAAAAAATCAGCATACAAAAAAAAAAATAAAATAATTCATCCTTAATGAAGATCGTTTTATAATTATTTTGCTTTGTTTTCATTATAATTCATACAAAAATAACAAAAAAAAAATGCTTTATTTTGTTAATTAAAAAAGAAATCCACAACCGATAATTAGATGTTAGAATGATTGTTTTACAATTGATTGTTGTTTTTCTCTTCATTTTACATATCATATATTTAAATATATATATATATATATTGTTGTTAGTAATTCATTTGTTATATAAGAATATTCTTTATACTTATTTATTTTTCCAGTCAAGTTTATAGTGTTATGTATTTTTATGTTATATCATTCCAATCGGTTGCAATACGTTGTTTATGATTTTATTTTATTTTTTAAGTTTTTACATTTTACTATAATAATATTTTGTGTATATATAATTTACATTTAAATGAATCACAGAAAAGTATTTTACATACAATAATAAATATAAATATAACTATTCATGAATATGAATTTATATAATGTTTTCTTTTTAGAGTTTAAACTTTAATATTATTTTATGTTTTTAGTTTTATGTATTTTCAGAATTTAGTGAAACATATTAAAATCGAAATCCAAAGTAGGTGAAGAGAGAAAAACTAAACTCATAGAGAAATAAAAAAGAAAAGTTTGCATTGTAATTTTTTTTTTTTTGTTATTAATTTTAAAATCCTAGATTTTACAGTATATTATTATGATGTTTGTATGTGTTTTTTTTTTGTTTAAATTTACTTATCTACAATAGCTGCTTTATCCATGAGAATAGTTTTTGTTTACACTACAAAAAAGGGGAAATGAAAATAAATTGAAATAAGAAACATACATACATACATAATTCTTGGATGTTAAAATTTAATTTTGATTGTTTTTACGGATTTTTGTTTTTATTTTATTTACTTTTAAATTTAAATGTTATTTTGGCTTTGTTTTTTGTTTTTCTTGGAATTATTTTATGTTTGGAGGAAATCAACTACTGCATGTATTTTGTGGGTTTGTTTTAAATTTAGTTTCACATTGATATTTGTTTTATCCTTTTGGTGAAGGAGTAATTGTGTTTCCGTTGAGGGAAGGGCTTAAATGTTATTTGGTTTAGCTATCCTGAACAGTCGTTATATTTTTATTTTTTGAGTTATACATAGTTGTGATTTATTGAGTTTTGAGTCTTCTTTATTTTACATATGTAATTATTTCACTTTTACATTAATAATTAGGTGTATAATATACTTGCATTTTTTTTTTCTTATTCTGGTTTCTTGCTGGCTATTTGTTTTTTTACACACACTATCCAATCTTTACACTGCTGCTAGTTTAACGGCCTCGCGCCCATCGTAAAAGTGCGTCTGCTAACACGTCTAAGTGAGCTTTCGTCTGTTGGGAAGAAAGAGAGAAATAAAGGATGTGGATGTAGTTGGTTTTTTTTTTTAAAGATTTTACAGGGTTATGATCTGAATATATTTTTTGCCTAAGTGTTTTTTTTTTGGAAACATGTAATGGAAAGAAAACTCAGCTCAGAACAAAGAACCAAAGTTGTTAAATTTTTTTCGGTTATTTCTGCACAAGTGGCCCAAAAATGTTTGCATTGGTTCAGCGGTTTCTGCAACGAGGAACTAGTTTTAATCTTCGGCGTGCTGGAAGACCTCGTGCATTCCGTATGCTCGATTTAACAGCTCTTAATTGTTTTTATTGCTGCTATATAAGCCAAGAATTGTGCAATAGATTTGGACACTGGGACTAAAATTCTAAAAAAAGTGATGGAAAATGCTCTTGGAAGAGAACGCCAGTTAAAGCAAACAATGGACACCATTTAAAGGAGATATAAACTTCAAAATATCTAAACATATTTCCATATTTTAATCCAAATTTTAATAAATAAAAAATGAGAAACTGTTTTTTATAGAGGAGTTAAATTCACAACATTTTTTTTATGAGTTAAACTGAAAAAGGATATTTAAACAAAACGGTAACACTTATAAAAAAACATAAGGAAAGGCTACAGTCCGCTTGGGGCGAACAGTATGATACCCTATCCTTATCCCTATGTACCCCAAAAAGAAAAAAAGCATTAGGAAGATAGGCATTTTATTTCATTCTATGAAATTGATAGAAAAACAATTTTTTTTTTAAAAAACGCCCCCAAAAATTGGGCGTTGCCAGAAACTTTGTATGGGCGATATATTGAGAAAAATATTGGCTTAATATTGTAAAACATTTTTATTCGATTTCTATGAAAATTTTCAAAGAAAACAGCATTTTAGTGAAAAACGCCCACAAAAAGTAGGCGTGACAAAAAATCTTATATGACAAATTAATAAAGATGGGCAGTACCTACATATCTTGTGAAGGTTGTACAACTTTATCTCTCTAACTTAAGCCTTAAATCGGTTTTTTCCAAATTGTGGGCGTGGCAGTGGGCGGATTTTAAAACTTTTAACACTTTACCATTTCGGGACCCTAAGGAGTATATGCGCTAAATTTCAGCTTCCTAGCATAAATTTAAAGGCCTTAAAAGTTGATACGGACGGACGGACGGACGGACATTGCTAAATAGTTTTAGGATTTGGTCCTGATCATAAATATATATTCTTTTAGGGGTCTGCGACGAATATTAAGGGGTATTACAAACTATGTGTCAAAATTAATATACCCTTAGGATAGGGTATAAATACAATAGCACATTTGAAAGCCACGAATTCGTTATTCCTATTCCATCAATAATTTTTCGGGAAAATTACTATCAAAGTGAAAATTTCAAATTAAAGACAAATATTGTAGGCAGATTTTTCAGAACTTGGAATATTTAACACTAAATCAGCTTTTTGTATTTTTTGGCCCTATAAAATTCTTATCAAACACAGAAAACCATGTTTTTTTATATCTCTTAGTTTTTAAGAACATTTTTATTATATTTTTATTTTTTGGCTTCGTTAAAGTGAAATAACGCCAAATTATGTTCGGAAATGCTAACTTACATGTGAGGCCGAGGGCCATTCGATAACACTCGAAGAGACAAACCAGAGTTGAAATCAATAATCCAATAATCCCTATTGGAAATATCACATCAAACCGTGTGAACCGTTGTTGACATTGCCTATGCCCATAAATTGGTGAAGAGAGATGTGAAAGTTTTGTGTTTGCAATAGATCTGAACTCTTATTTTCATTTTGTTTTTTTTAGAGAGTAATCTATTCGGCAATAAGTTAGGTCTTGCTCCGAGATTTATTTGTACTTAGTCAAGGTTTTGCTGTTTGCATAAGAGTTACTTTTTAGTTTGACATTTATTTCTCCATGGGTGATTTTTTCAGGTAAAAAAATGGAACCGTTTCGTGATCAAAAAGTGTCTATGTATGAAATCTCTCAGAAAATGTCCCCGCCCGAACCACCATAGAAGGTTCTGACAAACAACCAGGAGTAAGAAATGTCATGGGAGGTGTCAAAAATATATCTTCGCACACACAACAGTTGGCGAAGCTAGGCTTAAGGCTCTGCATGGACCGTTTACGGCTAATATTTTTAAAGTGTACATATTTTTAGAATACATTTTTAGGGATTATATAATTCTTTTTAAATTACAATATTAGCCAAGCCAAGTCCTCCGACATCTCTGTTCGACTATAAATTACTCCGAAAGTGGGATGCGTATTAATAACGGATTTAATGTTCTCCCTCAAGCGTTCATAATGTTTATAAATGATACAGAATGTCCATACCTATCTAGAAATTAACAAAGATACTGTTTAAATTGGGGGTACAGTGTCAACATTGAAAGAAGTTGATGGAAGTAGTTGACGAACACTTAGAAAATTTGGGAAATCTTGGGAAATTGGATATTAAATCTTTCTTAAATGGCAACGATTGGAACAAATTGCGCAGTTACTATCAAAACGGCACTAAGCCATGCGGTAAATTTATTTATACTGGCTCAATTGTAAATGATTTAAAGTTATACTTATCTATCTGCCTTTCTACGAGCTACACGGGACCGACGATTACGAAGTAGAGGAAGAAAAGGAAGATGTAGAATTATTAAAAGGTGGATTTTCATATTCCACCCCTTTTGATCGTGAACCCACACTTTTTCGTATCGATAATCGTATCGAAAGTAGCTCAAGCAGGAAATAAAACTATATCATCCGGGCGTCCTTTTAAGGAAAGATTAAAGAGGGATAATTCAACAAATTTAGTCACCTTTTTATGTAGTGTCCCAACTTTCTACCCCAATGACCCACTAAACTAAATGAAATGGTTGCCTTTTTAGCATTACAACAATGAGAACGGAATAAAGAAATAAAATCGCTTGAACAAACACTGATAACATAATCCTTTAGTAACGCTCCAATCATCATCATCATCATCATCATCATCTTCTCTCCACCATACACAATCACCCTTGTTTTGTCATGACACTGACCTTTGCCTTTGCACAACGAATGAAAATGTTATTTTGTTTTAGAAAAAAAAGGACACTCTTATTATCCCGAATAATTTATAAAGATTTCCTTTCCCCATCCTAACTAACAAAGGATAAACATAAAATAAAGTCCATAAATAAAGAAGGACACTTTTCCACACAAAAAGGAATAAAAAAAATAAAAAGAAAAAAATGCGTACAAAAGGAATTTCTAAATAAAATACGATTTGTTGGTGTAAAATTTGGATCCTTTATTTTTTGTTTAGACATTTCAGAGAATAAATATTTTCTTGGTCTTATAATCCGGGTCAGCACTTCCATTTGTCACTTGAATCTATACACTCAGGGATATGCTTCTAAGTTCTAATTAAATATTCACATTTTTCAAATTGGGTTTTTGATCTTTGTAATGGAACTGTTTTAAATTTTGTTTTTTGCAAAGACAACATCTAATGAATTTCACTTACCGTTTTGTAGAACATGCACGACCGTCTATCCTCATCCTCACCTTCCGGACAATCAATGAAGCCGTCACATAACACATGATCATCTATGCAGCGATATCGTCCTTGCCGATCAGGTGTTGGACATGCGAATCGTTCCATACCATCAATCGCTGATGGGCACTCTGTAAAAACAAGAAAAATATTTTTATTATTTAAAAGAAATTTTGACGAGTAGGATTTTTTTTCATAAAACAGGCAAATGCAATTATTATAACTGTCCGTCCATGTGTTTGATGTCGTAAAAGCATGTTGCCATCGCACAAACAAACGTATACACGCAAACATGTATTAAATTGTTTGAACTCTTTTGGGTGTGCGATGGGTGGCAGGCACAGAGGTATCGCAAGGACTATATTTCTTTTCTGTGGTCATATTATGTGTACATATGTGTAACATGGAACATGAGCAAACATTGCACTGGGTTAAATTACCTGAGCTTACTTTTTTCTCTATATTTGTTTTTTTTTTGTGTGTGCGTTTAATATCACAAGAAGAGTACACGTACAGAGTGTAGAGGACACAAAGTGGAGCAGTCGTTTACTTGTTCTAAGTGTGGGTGGCCATTTCAACAAGTCAAATTGAATGAGGGAGGATGTAGTGAATAAGCACCCAGCAATGACATACTTGCCACACATGTTCAAATGAGTAGTGGTAATACTGTGGCCGACGGTGAATGCTATTTTTAAGGTAATTTCGACTGGGTACATTCCTCAAAGGGAACACGATATATGAGAAAAAGTTATAGAGTGGCCGAGAGGGAGGCTTTTGTAACTGGCAAATTAATTACATGACAGATTTGTTTTTCAATAGTGGTTGGTCGGTCAGCTCACTGTTTATCATTTCTGTAAAAATATGTGGAGTATATGATCTATTGTGTCCCTACTTTCCTTTCTTTATAGCTTGGAGAGGTTTATTGCCACTTTCGCCGAATAATATTTGAGTGCCAATGCGCTGTAAGGATCTAAAAATATGAAATACGTTTTGAATGCTTATTGAACTGGGTCTGTTTAATGGAGTTTCAAAGGCCTTTTTTGGATAGTTTATCGCCTTTTTTTAACGCCTAAAGCTTAGTTATTTTTCACAGCATTTAAGCAGCACATGACTTAGGAGTGACGTAAACAACTGCTTGACATACACTAAGGCTTCTTTCTATTGATATTGTAATATTCAGATTTGGTCAGTGCATACCAGGTCCCCATCCTAATGCCATTTTTGAACCATCCGCATACCATTCTATGCATTTTTGGCTATTGGGTGGTTATTTAGTTCCGAAGAACTCCGGAAACACTCAGACATGCAAGACGCTGCTGTGCTCTTGTGTGCTTAAATATGGCGTTCTTGTACATCGTTTTAATTGACCACACTAAAGAAGCAATGGACGGACAACAACGCCACGAGTATCTTCGAATCCCAGCCCCAGATTCGAGACGACAAGGAAGACCGAACCTCCGTCTAGAATCCGCGATGTCTTCGTCTGGACAACTGGATGCAGCGTGCCCGGGATCGCAGAGGATGAACTGCTGCCGTGTCTTAGGCAGGGACTCTTCACGGGTCGGGCGCACGTTAAGTGAGTAAGTAAAAAAGCATATTGAAGAGTTTAAATAAACCTTTTGCACTGTAAAATGAATTCGTTAGCCTCTTTGCTACTAAAAAATTATTATATCGGTATAACCAATTGCATTGTGGACTCCGTTGCCTAACTTATTCAGCAGATAATCGATGACCGAAGACTTCAGGAGGGGCGATTGTGCTTCTATCTGAGGTTATTGTTATATAAGCGTTTCTTTCATTGTTCGAAAGTTTTCAGGCCTTATTTCTGAACTTATTGCTAAGGGTGCGATCAGACGGTCATCTGAACGTATCACCCAGACGACATTCTGACGATAAAAAACTTGTTTAATTCGGTTGTCATGTGCAAGCGTGTCGATCATACAGTGTAATCTGTTTGGTCTTTCGAATGTAAATATTTTCACATGATGCAAACGATGTAACATGCCGGCTGACAGGGGATCACTCAGTATAACCACTTTAGGCCAAATTCTACGTCATAGTGACGACGTCAGGATGTCATTCGGAAGACAAATTTAAGTTTAGATGACCATCTGATCGGGACCTTAGGGGTACGATCCTCTATCACGTAAAAATACCTCAGGACCTTAATGTGTTGATCTGATTGATTGCGGGTGTTACAAACTCAACAGCAAAGGCGTGACCGTCCTAAAAAAAAGTGTTCAACGTTGTCTTTGTCGAATGTCTTAAATGGTTGTGTCCATTACGCGCCAGTTTTTTCTTGACTTCCAGTAGTCATTAGGTCGAATACGTCAAGTTCATTTAGGTCCAGAGACAACTTAAGTCCTTCCTAGTTTTGACAATCAAGTTGCAGTTTGTCCCAGACAAGACTGTCAGTCAGACCCAGTTGCAGCCAGACAAGACTGTCAGTCAGTCAGTGCAAGGACTCCTAAGTTGGACCACTATTGACTATGACTACAGACACAACTAACAAGAAGTAAAGCCAAACATTGTCACACTCTGCGAAATCAAAATCACTTCAACATTAAGTTTTCTTTTTACAAAAGTTTGGAGTCCTTACAGTTGTATTTTAAATTTATTTTTGAAATGTCAGTCAGATTCTGTAGGCACAGGGCAGTCGATTTTTCTCCGAAAACTGGACAGACAGGCTCAATGACATAGCTCGTGCGATTCCCAAATATTTTTTTCGGGATCCACACTCACAACAAATCGTCAGCAAATGCAAGAAACTCCAAAGACCACTGTCAAAGCAGTAAAATTAAATTATGCCTCGCCTCTTGATAGATTAGCCGCCGTAATTTTTAATCATAACAGTAGCTACTCGTGAAGTCAAATCCTATCTTGACCTAATTTGTGGTGTCTACCTACCTCCTCGTAAATATCAATTAGCAGACGGTAATACTCTCAAATCATTACGTAATATACCAAATCAAATCGATATTTTGCCCTTCCTCCATCCACACAATGTCCTTAGGAATTAGATGGATAACCAACCGAATGTGCCATGATTAATGGTCTCATTTAACAGTGATTATCCCGTCAGGGAATAGGCATTAAGCATAATTAAACTTATGTACATCTGAATGCATTGTGCAATAAATAGAAGAAAAACGTCAAAGATAGATTATCGCTAGGGCTGACGAGTAAGTAACCTGTCTAATTAATCTCTCCCTAGCTTTAGGTGTAAACACTTTAAACTAACCGCGTCATAGCTCTATCCTTCACTCAACTGATAGGCAGCCCCCGTTCCCCCACTCCCAATCCCGCATCCAATCGCCACCGAATGACGTAATCCCTAGAAAAGTTTTCATACAGCAAAAGTGTTTTGCACAACACACAGGATATTAGTGGAAATATTAACAAGTTATTTTTGACACCTAGAAAACACTCAACTGACTGAAACTTGCAAAACTACGTATATACTCGTCGTTGTACCTGGCAGCAAAAGTTTTCCTTTTACCGAAGACAAGAGAAACTTATTACGGGTCACTTATAACAAAGAGGTTCTCATGCGACTTTGACTTTCAGTGGGTGCGAGGAAGGGGGCTTTTGCGAATTTATCTCTGACATAGAGATGCATAGCTACGGTATGGCACGATGGTGTTTTGCACGTTCTTCTCGGACGACATAGATGGATGGTGGTAGCCAACTACTATTGTTGAGATTTGTTGTTCTGTGCTGTGTGGTGAGTGGGTGGCGAGTATCCATGTCCATGTCCACCTTCCATTTTCATCTTGGCTACAGGGCTTATCCTACATCCATTTATGCGCTATATTTTCCAACTGTCGGTACTCACATATGTATGTATGAACGCATCTGAGATATGTGTTCGAAATGGCACGAATTTCTTTAAAAGAAAACATGTTTTTTTTCCCTTAAATTCTCTTCTTTTTTTTTGTCCTGGTGGAATGGTGTCTTGTACGTCAAAATATCTTTTGAGGTCCATTCGTATCATTTTTCCACGTAGCTGTTTCTGTTTTTTTTTTAATTTTTTGTAATCCCTGTGTTGAACGTTTTCACATCGTTTATGTTGGTTCTCACTGTCGTATTCGCATGCGGTGTAGGTTTCTCTTTAGCTTTTCTTCTCTTCCATAGCCTTAGAAAGTTCGTCTTTGCCTTATGAAAATACAATAGTCTAAACATATAGAGAGTTTGAAGTACGTAGAGGATTGTTACGTACAGTGGGGACGGAATATTTTCAGTGCAATTTATACAAATTGTCAAGTAAACAAACAGACCATATTTTGGTATGAATTGTCAGATGTCAAAAAGTTATGCGTGGGGCATCATAACAGCCGAGGCACTCGGCCGATTGATTTCATATTCACATATGCTGGTTAAGGTACGAGAAGGGTTTAGAACTAGGAGCAGGAGTCACAAACGCACCAAAAAATTAAAATGTCTATTGTCAAAGAACTCTCTTCAATAAGTTTATAATTTTCTTGGACAAACTCTTTCTGTTTGGTAACATATAAGCCATTTATATTTTTGTGTTCATTAATCCTTTAATAATACCACCAACGTAATATTCGAATTTAATCTCATGTTCCCCAAACGTCACTTAAAAATGAACAATTTTTATCAATATATGTTTCCTGTATATAATAACACTGGCACTAAACGATGAGCCTGTGACAGCTGCTTGCAATTCACTCCACGATGCAGATCTGATATGGTTTTAAATATAAACAAAAGATGGATCATTAGAAACGTTTTTATTTGTTATTTGTCTTCTGTCACCTTTCATGTGATATCTGAAATACTCCAACGGTCATATGTTATCTGCCAGCTGATCTATCGATATCGAGATTCCTAGGACATACTGTGACTAAGAGGAAAAGTGTTTATAGAATGAACCTTAATATTACAGAGTATCTGCAGTGACGTGAAATATTGTCAAACGAAATAATGCCAAATTTTAAATAAGGCGCCTGTGGAAACAGTACCTTGGTGACCCGCTACGTGGGGTTAAGGGATTTCAACCCTCTTTCTGCAGGCGGTTCGATTTTGGAATGGAAATAATGCTAAATTTTTAGAATGGCGTTATTTCACGTCACGAGTAATCGCCAGTAAAAAGATCCATTTCGTGAAATTCGTCGTTCGTTAAATGTTTCTTTAAAGTTAATTAATTGTATCGCGTGCTGTGTGGCATGCAGCGCCGTCCTGTTGAAACTACATTTCTGCAATATTATTGCCTTCCAATTGTGGCACGAAAAAGTTTGTAATCATGTGTCTGCACCGCACAAATCGTTGACCATTTCGTTCTAACCAGAATGATTTTGGAATACATATGCCCCAACGATAGTTTCGTAATGCCCAATGAGTTTCTTCAACTGAACCATGTTCAAACATTGCTCCATCGTGGGGGTATTCATGATGAATCATCAACCAAACTAACGGAATCTATTTATGGAGCTACACGGTCTTTCAGTATTGTATCGGTGATTACAAATCGAGTTACGGATAATGCGAAAAAACTCAGAACCGATTAAATTTTAAAAATTCTATATTCTATTTGCTATCCAGTCTGAACACTATAAGAGCCCTTGGCTTTTCAATGGAAATTAACTTCAAAATTGTCATTTTGTTTTGACAATGGTGCGTCTTTATTTAATGCATTTCCCAATATGAAAACGAATGGGACAATCTCAATTAGAAGAGTGGGGGCCACAGTAACTTGCGAAGGGAAAATAAATCAGGAGGTGATAAACCGAACCAGGAAGACAATATCGGCCTACTACCAAATTAACAGTACCATTGTTAGTAAGAGAGAGTTAATCACAAAAACCAAAATGAAGCTGTATAATGCAGTACTCGAGCCAATAGGTCTATATGGGACTGAAATCTTACAACTATTAGATAAGCACTTAAGTAAGCTTCAAGCTGCGAAATTAAATACTTCGGAAGAGTCGCAGGGAAAACTAGAAGAGGCAGAATAAGAAATGAACGAATAAGAGCAGAAGTTGGTCAGAAAATGGAGATAATAGAGGACACACAACTGAAATGGACGAGAGAAAAAAGCAAAACAAATAGCTGATGCAAAGGTTGAAGGAACTGCATCAATAGGTAGACAATGCATCACTTCGGATGACCGGATAGGAAATAAGGAGAGAATGCCAGGATCGGAGTCAGTGACTACCTCGACATCTAACAGCATATGGGCCATGAAGAAGAAGAAGTCGTTCAAAGAAATACATCGTTCTTCGAAATGGTTGATCGAAAGTTTTTAGGGTATTCGAATCGTGTATTATTTGTTTGGGAAAGGGGTCAACTTTCCTTTTTACCTCAACTAACTAACAAGGATTTGTCCTGAAGTGAAAACCACTTTTAAAATGTCGCTTTGTCATCTTCTCATTTTAATTTGAAAATAATACATTAACGCCGGCATTAATTCCCTCTGATGATTTTATTCGCCTGCACAGTTTTAAGCTTTTTCAACTACAGTTAGGGGACCTTAGTCGAATTTTCATGGGATACTAGAATTTGTGAGTTCGAAATAGAGGATAATTGTGAGCGAAATGCTCAAATACGGCGGAAAAATTCGAGTTCGAGAACAATTCGACTTAGGTAGAGTTCGACTTAGGGAGAGTCCACTGTACATATATAGATGCATTGCATTGAATCATGAGTAATAGCGAAGTAATAGGGACTTCTTTCAAATAACTTATTCGAAATTCTTTCTAATAAGTCCCTCTGGATATTAGCATATATCTCTTCCATTATACCATGTTCTTAAGAACGGATTTGTTTGGTATCTTTCCGTTTTGTCTGTCCCTGGAAAAGGTTTAATTTTCTTTAATAGCTTGAACCAACGAAAGCTTGTCGTTGCTGAATCTGGCTCTAGGAAATAAGGCCCCAAGAAATAAAGCCCCAAAATTAAAATAAAATAAGTCCCCAAAAATATAAACGCGAAATAACAACATATTTTTTTTTTTTATAATGTACGCGCATTAGCGAGACTTTGGATACCCTTATAATGAAGTGACACAGTGCGGGCATTAGGGAAATGAAGGATTAGAGAAAGGGAGAAACCGATGCACTTTGTTTTTAAATGTTTGTAAATTATAATGCAAAGGAAAAACAGAGCGTGGTAGGGCATTCGACATTCGTATTGTACGGTTGAGAAAGGAATCTTTATATTTCACAGTACGTCCGAAAACAGGCTTAAGGGGAAACTAATGTGCATTCCTAGCATGGCGAGTATTGCGGTTGAATTGCTGTAGGGGTGGAATGCAACTGGCATACTCATTTGAGCACTTGTGGTGGAAATACCGATAAAACAATGACAGGCAGGAGACATTACGACGATGACTAAGAGAGTCAAGTGATTTCGCGATGTATCGATCGCCAATAAGTTTTGCCGCACGTTTTTGGATCCTGTCAAGTAGCTCCAAATATGTTATTGGTGCACCAGACCAGATATGAGCGTTGTACTCAAGTTTTGGGCGAATAAACGCCTTGTAGATTCTAGCCAGATCAGAAGGGGTGAAATATTTCTTGCATCGCTTTAGGAAGCCTAGACATTTCGCAGCGTTCTTGGCGACATCGAATATGTGGTCATTCCAACGAAGTTTGTCGTTAACGCACATACCGAGAATGGAAAGTCGTTCGGTTTCAGCGATGCAAGTGCCATCCATGGATAATGGCAGAGATTAGGGTTTCGCTTCAATGACAGCAGACAGCATTGCGTTTTGGAAGCATTAAATTCCACTCTGTTGGTTTTACCCCATTTAAGTATGCTGTCGAGATCGGAATTTAATGAGCTTAACGTTGCCGTTCCAGTTCAACGCCCGAAGATGAGGGGCGTTGCCCGAAAACTAATATGTAAAGCTGAGGGTACTGTCATCGTCGAAGGAATGAATAGGATTAGAAGTAAAAGAGAGGAGATCATTTATAAAAATGAGAAAGAGAGTCGGAGACAAAACGGAGACTTGTGAGTTGCAGACTTGAAACCTTCCAAAACGACTTGAATTAAACGGTCCGAAAGGTAATTTCTAATCCATTGAAGAAGGGTTACATCGATCCCAAATGCACGCATTTTCGACAAGAGAGCTTGATGCCAAACTCTGTCAAATGCCTTTGAAATATCAAGCGCAACGAGCTTGCTTTTACCACCATGGTGAATAGATTGGTTCCACTTTTCGGTTAGATATGTCATTAAATCACCATTTTTATTTTGGGGCTTTATTTCTTGGGGCCTTATTTCCTAGAGCCGCTGAATTTATTCTACGAGACTTAGCTGCTTTGACATCAGTGCGATGAAGCTTAACTGATCGCAGCTGGTGTTTCTGCAACTGTTGGTGAGCGCACGGCGCCGCAACCTAACTTACACACGTAATTAGTACATTAAACTCTGTGTAAACAAACTTTTACTCCATACTGTTAGTACACGACATGTTTTTAATTCTATTCAAATTTACTACAATGTCGTGTTAGGTTTTTCATTTCATGGAAATGAAAAAGCTAAAACTATTCTGTTAAAAGTTAAAAAACGAAAATAGATTAAAAGGCGACGAATGAAAAAAAAACATACAACTTATTTTTGTCCTTTTCCCCAACATCTACACTTTTTTCTTTTCTATTTAATGTTTGGTTTTGTGTGTTTTTTTCTTAAAAGTTCTTGAAGCCTATATCCGGACATTTGATCAGAGAAAATGCAAAAATTAAAGGGATATTGAGAGTGCGTGCGTGTATGAGCCAACATCATATACCTACACATTTTGCACATGCTTGCTAACTCCGAACCTGAATAGTTTTTTATTTTCGTTTTGTTTTCAAGTTTTCAACCCCGTTTGTATGTTTTGATACACACATATGACAGGTTAATGGCAGGTAATACAAAAAAGTTTTAGAGCATACGTGTGTTCTCTGATTCCCGCTGCACATATACACGACCTGTGTAATAGGATATTTGATATATATTTTTTTTATGTGTGGGTTTTCTTCTTCCTTCCTTCCTTTCCATCGATTTGATTTGGTTCTTCGTCTATTACTGCTTTTTTCTTTTTTTAAGGAAAACTGAATACGTATTTTTAG
This sequence comes from Ferdinandea cuprea, assembly GCA_963576555.1. Classification (NCBI taxonomy): domain Eukaryota; kingdom Metazoa; phylum Arthropoda; class Insecta; order Diptera; family Syrphidae; genus Ferdinandea; species Ferdinandea cuprea. Next base: position 64,751,597 of record OY754958.1, read on the forward strand.
ACTGTGTTAACGATTATTTTCACTTAAAAGGGAAACAAATGGGATTAACAGCAAGAGACTTCTACGTGGGGCTGGTAGATACTGCTGGGTAAAAAAAAAACACAATAAGAGAAAACAAAAGTTGAATGTTATTGTCCAGATCAGTTTGGGTGTTTCTTTGCCCTTGGTAGACGAAATAAAAACAATAATAATGACATAAAACTCCATGTTAGTGAGGCTAATGCGGGAAGGGGACATTGTTATGCAGCTGTCATCAGATTTGTAGCTATGCGTTAATGTGTTGGACCTTGTCTGATGGTGGGTTGTTTAAAAGATGCGAATATGTTTTTATGAATTTGAGTTTTGCCTTACCAAATTTTGTTTAAGTCTACTGTGGTATCATGGCGAGATTTAAAATCTTGCAATATGACGAGCTTCACCTTCCGATTACTCTCACCATGATCTCATTTTAATAGCATCTTGAAAAACGAGGCTAAAACCACATAACAAAAAAACACTCCCAAATAATATTGAGTTCAATGGTAAGTTTTTCAAATCTGCCCTATATTTAATAACTTCCTGAATTCTCATGAAGCCGTTGAGACTTATATATTATTTAGACTAATTTTTCTGTCAACTATTGTAACTATTTGCCTGTCACAATATTCGAGAGAAAAATTGGACTTGTTTGTCACGTAATTATGCAAGAAATTTAACAAGATTACTCTTATATATTACAAACTGATTTTCCACTAATTTACAATTTCAATCTTTAATTTATCTCCAACTTGGGTATAACAAAATGCCGCAATTACTCTAGTACAGATTCCCCATACTCGCGCTACTTTAAGCCTCGATTTTTATGGGTTGATCAGTCCCTACTTGAGTCTAGATGGCGCTAATTTTAATTGTATAACTTGGATTTATGTCGAAACTATTACAATGTTTGTGTTAAAATTAGCTTTAAATTGTAGAATTTAAAGTCATGTAAAGTATTGTATTCCTGCACCTGTTCATCACATGGTCTTCTAATATTCCAAATATTAAGTTTCTGGGCTTCAGAGTTTTTAAGTTATTTTCATTTTATTCACAAGTAATTTAAAACTCTCATCACAAACTGATTTTACCACAATTTCGATACGGTATTGAAATTACGTTTTGAGTACTGAATCATCTAATCCAATCTAGATGGCGCAATATTTTATGGTTAACTTCGATTTATGCCACAACTATTAATGTTCTTTTGTTATAATTGTGTTTTTTGAGTAATCTATTCATCTAATCTGGATGGCGTTGTAAGCTTAAAGACTTATAGGTAGCCCATGCCTAGAGAAAAAATGTATTCCAAATTTCAGCTTCATAGGCATTGTAAACAATTTCCGAGTAATTTTGGGTCGGTACATTTGTTATTATATGGAGGATACCGTTTGATTCTGTGTACCATGGCAATTTACTTTAGCTTTAACAATTCTTGATTGCTAGATTTTCATAAAATCTAACGTCTTCGTTTCTTTCAAATCGCTATCAGGTCAAAAAATATTTATCGCATTGATATCAAGTGTACCATAAGGTTCCGTACTTGGCCCACTTCTGTTGTTATACATATAACATCACTGAACGTCTAATCAATTATTAACATCATCTATACTTAGACGGTGAACAGTAATATTTACTGTTTTTCAGAGCAAATAAAAATTATTCAATAAGGATTTTAAATCCACGCATGTAGTCAGAAAAAATAAGCTTAAACTAAATCCAACTAGAACAATAATTTTGGTGATCAAAGGGAGTGGACATGAAGCAGTTTTTCCCCAACTTTATTTAAACAATTGAAAAGTGCTTAATTTAAAGAAAGTTGGAATTATTTTTACTCAAAATTTAAGTTGGAGTACGCATTTGGAACATTAAGAGTGGTCACTGTTGAATTTTTAGCTATATGGATGCTGGGAATCAAACATATTCGGTCGAGATTCGACACACCATACTCAAACGTGTATCCTAATAGAGAAGAATGATACAAGGCTTTATGGGCCAGCTTGGATAAAAAGACATTTAAAATGTAAACAGATCTTTACTTAGGACGCTAATTGGAATCTTTTCTGTACACTGCCAGGAGGTTTAATCTTTTTTTTAGAGACTGATGCGTGTGGGTTTAGCGATGATTGCTCGCTGGGAAAAAAACTTCGTCAGTAACATATAAGATGTGGCTATTGTAGGCAACAGGATACTGTAGTTTTTGTATAAAAAATAGGAGGTCCTTTGGGAAGGATCTCTCAAAGATCGCGATCAAATTAACTTTTTTCTGATGCGAACACTTTTTTATATATAAAAAAAATATTGAATACCCTTCATAGATCCCACAAACACGATGGCTCCGTTAGTTCAAAATTAAGGAAAATTGTGGCTTAGTTCTGATTTGTTTTTTAGGGTAAATCAGATCTTTTTGGTATGGAAGTAATTTCAAATGGAAAAGGGATTAGGTGCTTTCAAGTTCAATTATTTCCTTTTTTATGACTATCAGATTTTTGAAAATAGACAAAAGGCATTCTAGAATATACCTCAGCTAGTAAATCAGACTGAAGTAGACTATTCTACCCCACTGTGCGTTGCAAGCAATATCATGATGCAACTACTCATTCACCTTAGGCGTCTTCGACTTCAAGTTGACCCTCGCGTAAATATTCGCTAGTCGAATAACCTTCCTCACATTCATGGTTTAAGATATTAACTTTTGCCAAAGAATACTAATGTGTTCGAGAAAGTTATGAACAAAAATAAACAAATAGGTAAAAATTACTTCCGCTTGTTGAACAATTCCTGCAATAAATGCAAATTTGGAAGTCACCCACGTTTCCCACAAAGTCAGCTGCTATATTTCGCACAAATTTCCTCTTGTGAGCTCGCACGAGTTTTTCCTTCCACTATATACACAAAAAAAAAAAAAACAAAATATCTGTGAAGTTCATCTACTGTCGAGTAGTCAGTTGCAGTGTTCGAAATGCGAAACCCAAAATACATCTATCTGCTTTTAGTGAGATGAAAATATTTTCGGTTTTATGTGTTTTTCGTTTTAACCCACACGATTTTAACCATTCCGCTATTGATTCGGACTGCAAGATGTCACTCAAAGTCAAGGGAAGTTTGCCACAAGCCATCAAGGCTTTGTCATTCTCCCATTCTCCAACATGGCGACACATGCGATGCATCATGCATGCTCATTTTAAACTTCACTGCAACCTCATATATGATGATGTCTAAACTTGTGGTGGCTTGTAATTAACCTTTCGTCGGAATTCAGAAACAACAAATTGTTAGTCATCTCTGGCAAAGCGTTTTAATTAATTTTTATTCTTTTTGGTTTATAACTGGCATGCAGCTTGACATTTTAATAGGACACACTTTGCCAAACATTAAGCAACAAAGCTCATTTGCATTCCCATTGGTTAAGCCGCAGTGATAAATAATTAATTCAATACATATGTCCGCTATCAGCTTAATCAGCTATATACTAATTATAACCGAATTATTGCTATATCTGGTGGAAAATGTCAACAAATGTACTTGGTTTGCTTAAATTTGACCACTTTGATGACTCAACGTAAAAAAATGTTCCACATACGCCCCCGAGTCTGTGCTGCTGGTGGTGGTGAGTGTTTGGATTCGGTAAATAAAATATATATATATATATATTCCAAATATATAGAAAAAAAAAGAAACCTAAATGCATTGAGAATTATGGCTATGCAATTAAAATAAATGCAAATACAGCAAATATTTAAATTTATGCATTACACCAGGATCATCGTATTCGAAATTTGTTTTCATATTTTGCAATGAATTACGTCATTCTGCTGAATAAATATTTTTTCTTTTTCACATTCAACAAAGCAAAAAAAAGGCATTTGTTTTCTTTTCTATAAAATACATGTCTGGCCACATGTGTACGTGCTGCTAAACTCATATCACATTATTCCCAAATGTATTTACTTGAATTATTTGATTAAATTACGCATTTTATTATTGATTGGGTTTTGCGGACAGATAATTGGTGGCTGGCTGGGGACATAGAGTTGTATGTTTGCTTTTCGGGTATAAGGTTGCGCATTTTCCACGTCATTAAGGCCTATTTCGTCGTAGGAGTGAATTGTGAACTAAAAATTTGTTTATTTAATGGGAAAGAAATAGAATGAGAAACAAAAATTCGTTTATATATTTTCATCTGAAGAAAGAAGAAATAATAGGTGGTTTCGCCATAGATTACTTCTTCTTTGCATATTTCCGATGAGGTTATGATCAAGCTGGTGGTAATACTTTTGTGTGATCTAAGGATTCGTATTATTTATTGGCTAGGGTGCTTGAGGGCCAACCATTATAAACTTTGAAGACACCTTTCAGTAATCCTGAAAAACCATGTTGAGACCAGGCTTGATTTCGTCAAGTTACAACAGCTTTACAAGAGGAACATTTTTGTTGGAAATTTTTCAACCGGACCGGATAAATGAGGACCGGACGGTCCAATGTAACATCCAATGTGCATTTTATTGCAAATTACATTGAAGTCGATACGCTAGACACTAGCATAGCGTTATTGCAATAACCATAAAAGCGTGTTTGTTGCCTACGGACAAATATGTTTTTTTTCGTCTTGGAAGGTAGCCATACCTTAGGTTTGGTTAGGTTAGGTTAGATGGGTTGACATGGAAGAATAGTTTCCTTCCTGCCATACTCAGGTCCTTGTGGACCCATTGTGATGCCCTTCAGTCTCGGCAAATATCACTGTTTCGGATATATCACGGCAAGCAGCCAGAGAATTTAATTAAACGGGGACTTTCATTTCGTGGTTTCAAGTTGGTAGCGCTGGCATGTGACACCTGTCAAACTAAGATGTCATTAAAAATGTCATAATATTAGTTAGATTTACGATAATGGATCGCTTAACAATCAAACAACGCGTTAAAATTTATTTACAAAAGTGGTGATTCAAACGTAGCCACATTTAGCGATGATTATGGTCGTCATAATCGACCGACTACGCAAGAAATCTGCAAGTGTTACTGATGCCCTGAAGTTATGGATTTCCCGGCGTTCGCAGCAATTGAATTAAATTTAATTTTTTATTTAAGAGATTTTAACCATCACCCTTTGAAAACATGGGAAACAGTGGTTCCGGCATTATTTTTGTTCCTCACATGGCGACAATTGAAACTTGGATGTCAAAATTTCATCCCGTGAGCGTTAATGGGTTAAAGAACAATGTGAGCATTTTTCAGTCATTCGAAAAGAAAAAAAACGCCACGTCTAGAGATGCCATCGTGTGCTTTGTAGCACATCAACGGAAATAAGAAACTATCAATTAGATAAACTGTGGCACCTTCGTCTGAATGTTTGAGAAATGCAATAAATCGTTTCCATTCAAATAACTATTCCACGGACGACTTTGCATTCGACAAGTGCTGAAAAGAGATTAGCTTGTGTAAGTTAGTAGAGAATATCCCTTTCTTGGCTGCAACATCGGACTTGTTTGGCGTTCATAAATAACTGATACAAAGAACAGTATCTTAAGATGGTTAGTTATAGGTGGTTAGCTACTATTGATGTTGTTTAAGATATACGATTAACTTTAGCTGAGTCCAGTATAAGTTTAGCTTAGATTCGTCCCAAGTTTCAAGTAAAAATTAAATACCAGGCATAATCGGCCCATAAAGGACCTAAAGACTAGCTACTCAATCCTATTGTGGGTGCGATGATAAATTTTTTGGCACCAATAAAAAGCACCTACATTTTACTGCCGATTCCGAACGGCAATTTATTTTTGAGAAGCTTCTGATGACAGAAAGCTACACTATACATACCAAGTACTTGGGCATAAATGCCTTTAAAAATGCCTTTTCTGTTTGTCTGTGGTCTACAAATGTAAAGTAGACCACATCTTTGCAACACATCTGGCATGGATACAAATAAGTTGAGTCGATGAACAAGAAACTAGTCTCATCCGAAGAGCTATCCTAGCGATATCCTATTGTTCTATGATTATTTCCAAATTTAGAGATATTTATTAACTAACCCAAAAACTAGAAAACCTCAGAAGTACTTTATGGTATTTTTCAGCACAAAAAAATATTTAAGATTAACGAAAACTGAAACTGTTGTATTTAACCTGAAATCTACTCAATTATTCTTTATTACAAATGACGTCAAATTGTCCTGTTTACCTATATTAATACTCCATTATTGACTCCAATACTCAGCTGTATCAAGCAAAACAAAATCGATTTTAAATAAGATTTACCTTAGAACGCCAAAGGATGCTTTGTTTTATGTTTTATTTGAAGAGTTCGAGCAATGAAACTCCATGACTGTGGGGGCATTGCAATAAAATATATACATTATTTACCCCGAACCCGCCGGATAGTACCAGTCCAACTTTCATCGCATAGAAAAAGTATTTCTCTGGCGGAATTCTCCTAACAAAAAGCACAATTTAAATCATACACTCCTACTGTACATATATATAAACAGCAAATAAACAGACCATACTCCTTTCTACAAAGTATAAAGCGCTTAAATCACAACCATAACTATCACATTTCAGCTAGCAGCTATTTCTAAGAAGATTTTTTTTTTTCTCAACTTTAAAGTCACATAAACTGTTCAGCATATTACACCCATTGAAAATAATCCACCTTAACTCATTTAATTCTGCAGCACGACTTACAAACACTCCATTTCGTTGACTATAAATCTGTATAAATATCTATATATGAATGTATATGAGTATCCTACCTCGCATAGTTATGCTTTCGAACAAAGTAAGCAGCAAAAACATCCTTTAGACGGTTATAGTATACTGTAGCAAGCAAAAAAGTAACTTATTTGACAATTTCTCTTATTCTTTTTTATATATTCATTTTTATTTTTCTGTTGTTTTTATCCGAAGGACATGAAGTCGCACACACAAACCAGGTTCAATATACCTTCGAAGGTGCTAGAGGAAGCTCTTCTCCACTTCCTAGGTAGCTGCTTCTCTATCTTTCTATTATTATTTTTGTTTTTTTTTTTTCATATTTGTTTCTTCTTGGATGTTTTTTTTTTTTTTTTTTTTTTGTGCCACAAATATACATACATAGATATTTTTTATTTTATTTTTATTTTGCGAGCGAAGAAACTTGAGACGGACGTAAAGTTATAGTCCTTTTACCTGGCGTATAGACGACGACATACCTCTACCATTGCGCAGCATATACACAACTAACTATTCCTGACGAAGGATGAAAATTGTGTGTGTTATGCTAGACTAGATGGTGGTATACGCGCGCCTGGTACATACGTATATATTCTTTATTATTTCTGTTTTTTTTTCGGTCATTAAAAGAACGAATTCGTTCTATATTCGGTTGTGTATCCTGTTTAGCAGGATACTCATTTATGCTGCAGTTGTGATGCCAAAAATCGTAGAGTATTCATTCATGCGAACACGGTTTGTCATTTTGAAATTTTGCAGATAGCTATCACCTGTGAAATGTGCAAATATTCGCATTCGAATTGGAATTTGTGTCATTTGCGGGCTTCCCAACACAAAGGGAATACAACCTTAGGTGTTACTTTCGGTTTCGATCTGGGAATGCTAAGAAGTGCAACGTACTAGCCACTGTGTACAACAGGGTTCTAAGCCTATTAGTATAGTTTTAAGTATGATACTAATATACAGAAGTTGCACTCGAAGCGTATGGTTTTCCACCACACTTCGTCTAAGAGTTAAAATAAGTTGAACGAGTACCTGCTATAAGGACAACGTTGATTATGCAAATAAAAAAGTTGTAAACTGATGTTGGTGACTAACAGTTTGTAACAATTCTTCAATACACCCGCCTGCAATATTTTATCGATTAAAAATAAAGCCAAAAATATATTCCCTCACAGTATTTTAGCCACTCTCAGATATTTAGTTCAAGATGACCAGTGAAAGCTGACAAATTATGAAACTGACAGCTGACGGATGACAGTAGACGCAATAGTCATAGTTCAATTACAGTCTAGTGGTCAAATTTTGCGTCTAAAAAATGGCATCTTCTCAGAAATCAAGCGAAGAATAACGCTTGCCTATTGCTGTTTCTTTCGGCTTATATTGAAGTGTCTGTCGGAAGAACCGAAACACTTAGACCAGTATTTGTCCGTTGTGATACCATAGGGATCTGGGATAAAGCTTCACCCTACTCATTGAACCAATTAAAGCTTCTGACGAAGCGAATGTCAATGTTTGTTAGATCGCATTTGTTTTCTGTGAAGAAGGCTCAGAGTTTAAGCTTTCTATTCCTGGAGAGAAAAGAGCACGAAAACAACTGCAACTTCTGCAAAAGTCGTTCGAGGATACCCCAAATCATTTTGTTGCTAGACTTGTGATACCACTTTTCCAGCCAAAGTTTGTTTTCTCTGTAGCAGCGAGTCTTTATCAGGTGAGAGAAGTAACGTGGGTCCTAGTTTGCCGAGTTCATCAGCCTTACAGTTCCCAAAAATGTTCCTGTGCCCCGGCACCCATCAAAAGTGAATGTTGAACTGCTCCGACATCTCTCTTTACAGAGATTCGCTATACTTGATTGCCGCTTGTCTGTCCCAGAAAATGCTGATATCTTTCGAGGATATCACGTTTCTCTTTAGCCAAGATAAGACTTCTTTAATTGCCATTATTTTCGCGTGGAACACGCTACAATGATCAGGAGGACGGAAGGAGAAATTAAGATTTGGTCAGAGAATACACTACACTCCACCTCCTCATATCGTTTGGGCTGAGAACGTAACTAAAGCCTTTTCCCGAGTAATTAAGAAAACTTAACTGCCATAAGGCAGCATGCACCCCTTCTAAAGCGGTTGAAGATAATCTTTGTCGTTTTTGAGAGGATGGATGGATGGATGGGACATGTAGAGCGTATAAGCATCAACGTTCTAGCCCACGGAACGCTAGAATGCTGCTAATTCGGGTTGTATGTACAAGTGGAAAGCACTAATTGAACAGGCTAAAGGTACACACGTCACACCGTGCACAAGAAAATCCTTTTAATTTCTATCAATATTGGCTTTTTGCCATTAATGTTCAATTTAAATATGATTTCGGGCATGTGGCCGCCGCGGCTGGTTCAAGTCTAGAGGTCCAATTTTCAAACACTTTTTCAAGCATTTGGGGCTGTATATTGGCAATAACGCCACGAATGTTGGCTTCCAAGTCCCCTAACGTTTCTGGTTTGTTGGCGTAGGCGAGCGCCCTTACATATCCCCAAAGAAAATAATCCAATGGTGTCAAATCAAAAGATCTTGGTGGCCAATTGACTGTATGCGCTCATCGAATGTTTCCTTCAATAAATCGATTGTGACGTGCGCTGTGTGGCATGTAGCGCCGTCTTGTTGCAACCACATCTCATCCACATTCATGCCATCCAATTCGGGAACAAAATAGTCGGTTGTCATGGCTCTATACCGGTCTCCATTAACGGTTACTGACTCTCCAGCATCATTCCTCTTTACGCTGATGATGAGCAGCTCCAGCTTACTCGATCCTTCTGTGCCAAAAATATAGCTGTGGCTTTGATGAATTAGTTGTATAGGTATCTGCTGCTAACGTTGGACCATCTCAACAGATTCCTTTTGTGTGGTGCTGGTCTATTTTTTTTTAAGCAGATAGACCCGGCGTACTGCATAGTGTGCTTGCTGACAAGATCAGTGGTCTACGATCGAGCTCCAATGCTGCGCCATTGGAAAACTATGTATTGCGCTATCGAAGCCACACGTTCAACTCGGTCTAAATGTGATTTTGTTGTTGTTTATAGTTTTTTAAGCGATTCAACAGAACTAATGAACTGCCCTTGACATAATTGGATTTAAAACTTTGCCTATCTAAGCTTAAAATTGGGGCCATTTTCCGTTATTTAGTTTGAGGTGAATTTCATTATGAAAATGACCCCAAACTTTTAGAAAATAAATTTAAAAATGGCTCCAAACCAAATATGGAAAATGGCCCCCAAAATTTATATAGAAAACATTTTGTTTGGGGCTGTAAACAAGAAATTGAAATTTGTGACTCAAAATTTGCATTTCTATTTTCGCAAAGATTTCTACCGCGCATATATATTATGTTCTAGTTTTAATATTCATCAGCGGATATTTATTTATAACAAATTTTAAGTTTATAGCCCACGATGTTAGGAGAGGATCATATTTATTCATGACCAAAATTCAACCATCACCTTGAGCACCTCGATGGTACATACAAACATCGACTATCCTATCTTGCAAAACTCGCATATGGTCCATAAACATTCGAATAGCAGATGCCATCGGAGAGCTCTAATCTCATGTTCAAAATTTGCTACTCAAATTGTCGTATAAAAAAAAAAAAAAAAACTTTTTTGTTGTTTACTATAATAAAAATCATATATTAAACTCGAACGATATCCATCAGATTCCCCTGGGCCATCGGTGATGCTCAACTCCAGACCGATAAGTTCAATAAAAAATTCAAAAAACATCATAAACTAAGAAATCACCATCCATGAATCAGTGGTGGTCTATTCAACTGCTACACCAATACAATTAATATTCGGAAACGATTATTGCTCCTTCATCCAAATCACAATTATTGTTCAGAGGATGAGTGGTGTGCTGATGAGAATGCGGCTATGATTGGCTGCAATTAAATGGGGACAATAAAATCGAGAGAAGAAGAAAAAACACTACATAAATGTGACTCGTAAATAGAGCTGATTCACGTTATGACTATATCTCTCTATGACATTAAAGTGTTATTCCTGTTGGCATAGAAATACACACACACACACACACAGCCATAGATCGGTGAGCGATTTCCTTATGATTTTGCAATAGTGCAATATATATTTTGATTGCACCATGATTTGTGCCATATGCTTCCCGATAGAAGATAAATACATACATATATATATGTAAGTATGTAGGTACCCATTGGAGAGGAAGCAAGACTTTTGTGGTCAGCTCATCGTACATCTTATTTTTGTGTCCTTTTTAAGATGAAAGCCAAACAACATACAGAGTGTGCATGTGTTTGTGTGATGTCGTCCCTCTTTGAACTCACTTGCGCTTTATGCATTGTGAATTTTAGGCGCCATTTAGTCCAGACACTCGGGGGTGGCTGTTTGTACCGAAAAAATACCACATTCAGCCAGAAAACGATAACGGGTCTGGGGTGAGTGGGTGCAGTCATCGCAGCAGCCACAGCATATAAAAGCCATTTCATCCTGCTGTTGATGTCGCTCTATTTGAGTGTGTGTGTGTGTGTCACTAACACCATTTGACACTGGCAAACAAACAATTTTTATTCATAACCACACCAAAACGTAGAGTAAAACTACCCGAAATGCATTCATTTCTTATAGAATGAGTTTGGTGGAATTTCGAGATTCGAAATGCTACTGCTACTGCTGCTGCCGCTGCACACATTCAACTCACACTCTATTACATTTGCAACGATGAAATTTATGCCATTAAAACGCTAGTGAATGTCCTTTTTGTGTGCATTGGCGTGTGTTAGTCTTGTCTTGTGACATTTTTTTCTTCTTTCTTTGGCTTTGTTGGTGTACTTTTCCGAACACACAGAGAGCGAATGAATGATTTTATTTCCTTTAAATTGAAGACGACTCCTACGCTACCTATTTACGGAATGGAAAATCTGGCAAAGATTTTACAGTCGGAGCCAAAATCGAAGAAAGGTGGGCGGGGGAGGGGGGCCTGGTGAATGGATGAACTTTTTATCTTTGATCGGGACTTTTTGTTATATCAAATCGAATCGCTATGTGAGTGAGTGAGAGTGAGAGAGCGGGAGTTTTGTGCTGCTTTTTTTTTTGTATTTGTGTTGATCACAACCATCTACCACTAGTTGAAGGGTTGATGGAACAGAAACGCACAACTCAGAGGGAAGTAGGGAGTTGTTTACGCCAAAGAAAATTTTACTCAGTGAAAACAATTTATTGCCAAGCATGAATAATTTTTATCTGCTGGTAGTAATATTTAAAAAGGAAAGAATAAAAATAAAAAAAAAATCCCAATTGCAAAAGCGGGGTGACACTGCCGACTTAGGCGAGGGATTAATTGAAGACAGCCACGATGACAGAGGAAGTAATTCAATTAATTGTTGTAAGGAATTGGATTAGGGAAATGGGAAAAGGACAAGGACATTGGGGGACTGCCTCAATGACGTGCGAATATAGGTTTTCTGATTTTATGCGGTCGAATAGGATTTTTTTGCAGGACTTCATTCATAGTGGAACTAAAAAACCGACAATGAATGTAGGCCACGTTTTTATGATGAGAAAATTTAAAAATGCATCGCGCTAGATTTAAATTATAGGAACCGCAAACCTTATTTGTGTTATCGATCATAATCCAGCAAACTCTTGACCGCATAAATTTTATCAATTAATTAAGGGAGTACATGATAAGAAAATTGTCGCATGGCAATTTTAGACCTGAAAAATGCATCCACCTCAGAAATATGAAAAGAAATGCTAAAAGCCTTGAAGAATACCTTCAGGATACCGCAATATATGCTGCGAATAAAGAAAGATTGATTTGATGGTGAACAAATACACAGAGGGCTATCGCACTGCTGAAGCAGTATTTAAAGACACCTATATAGGCAGATACCTTTAAGGTGGGCTTTACACATGAATTACTAACTAAGTTGTGGACTAAAAGCCGAGTGCCAGTTCATCATTAGCCCTCATTTCCTGGGGCTAAAAGAGAAAAAAAGTAACATATTTCTGAGTATTCAGCTACTTAAAACTGTTCAGGACAATGGTTGGGAGCTGAACTTGTGCTACTTGGCTATCTTAGAGTATACTCAAATTCCATCTTCAGCGATTCCAACTTTACATATTTTAGAACAGAGGTAAGCTTGACCAAAATTATCTATTGAGGCCCACTAATGCCTCCCCATAAGACCGAGAGTAATTAATATATACCGACCAGGAGTAGTAATTTTATATTTTCGTTAGAAGTTAATTGCTGAGGGTATGAACTCAGGAATCGGCCACAAGCTTCAGAGCAGTGCTCCTTAGTCGTAAATATAGCCCAGGATTAAGTAAGCTTCGAGTGGCAGTCGAAATAAGGCAGAGACACTTAGATCAAAATAAATTTCATTACGATCCCACACGGATCTAGGAGCCAGTTGAACAAGTTGGGTGGAAACCTTCAAAATCATCATAGAAGGAGGCTTTCAAATATTTATCACGTTGCATCGTTGAGACAGTACTCAGTGACGACACCTATTGAAGAACTAAGGTGCAATCTATTTAATAGGTCGACAAGTGCGGGGCAGGTGCAGGGTCGTTGTAGGGCATGCCTTGTCTTGAGCATATCTACCTGCCGCACAATTACCTGTATTTTTATTCTGTTTGTTGAAGTAGAGAGTTATTTTTGCTTAAGTCTTAGAAGTTTTCGAAATCTTCTCTGGTTCAGTTTCAATCATATTTGAGTGGCGATGCCGTTTTCGCTAAGTAATAATAGTACCATCGAACGTTTGCTTTTTCTAGTGAATAATCGACATTATTGACTTTTGAAATAATACGAAAGCAATGGAACGGTAAAGATCGTGAGTATTCGTCATAAAGAATTTGTGTCCGGGTAACACAATGTATCGTTGTTCATGGGTCTAGAAGGAAAAGCTTTATAAGATAATATTGCTCTGCGATAGAGTATTCACCGCTAAGCAGTCATCGGCATGGTGAATAGTAAACTTGGAAGTCAAAGTATTTAATCACCAGTATACTGTGCGTGGTGAGCCGTTTTACAGTAAGCTGTGCGGCCACTTTTTGGGGTACGTTAAAGCTGACAGCTTGGACTCTGGGCTATTGAGGCTGCTAGTCTCTAATTAGTTCGAGTGTCAAATAAGTAATGATGCGGAGTTATGTCTTTATAAAGACAGCAAATATGTCAGCTTCTTTTTTAGCACTTAATTTTTTGTTCGCTCTCTCTCTCGCCCTCTCAGATTAAGCCCCGAAGTATTTTGTAATAAAAAATTCTTGCTTTCAACAACAACTGTGTGTCAACAGCAATTCTTACTTGCCAAAAATAGAAATAAAAATAAAAAGTACTATACGACAAGGCAAATTAATTAAAGTATCCCTTGTAGCTTCTACTTGAATAAACGTCGTTTTTTTTTCGTTTTACTTTCCACACAGACACAATGACGAAAAAAGAAGCAAAAAAAAAAAAAAAAAACACCATCTCTTCACCTTAATTGCACGAAATACACTTTTCTCAAGTTCCATTCCGCACACAACTCTCCAAGCAATTAAATGTTAAATACTAATATGCAAGACGAAAATCTTCACTCAGCGGCAAATGCCAAATGGCATTTCCTTCAAGTGTATATGGGTACAATGCCAAGAAGGATAACCATTGCGTTTTGCACGCTCCTTCTCTTCTGTCAAACAGTTAGCTGCGTCCTCTTTTTATTTTTTCGCCACTGGGGATCTTTGTCAACCATGTGGCAGAATCTATTACCAGAGTGCTGTCCTGACCTCCAACCACCTGCCGCGCTAACACTCACTCATGCATTGTCTGGCAATGCGCGCGTTCATACACACGTTTGCCTCAATAAACATAACACTCTTATTCTCCATCGAATATTAATCAAAAGAGGGAGTTAGGAGAAAAAAAACAGAAACTTAACCCAAGTAGAAACAAAATTCCCCTCGGGCGGTAGCGCTTCGAACCGCAAAAGTAAGCGCACGAGGGGTTATGCATGAGAAAGATTGTTAGGATGAATTCTAAAGAGCTTGTGGCTTCTTCGTCAACGACCGACCCCACTACTATTTGCTTCCTTCAATACATTAATAAATAATACAATGGGGCTCTTCGCTCCCCGCAATTTTTGAAGTGGGGCACGGACAAGAAAAAAGAAAAAACTCATCGACTCCTTTCGCCGAGTTCGCACAATTGAGGTTGTTCAATTACGTCGTCGGTCGTCGGTGAGAAGCCCTTGAGTATCGAATTCTTCGTCTATATTCTTCCAAGGGAAGCGAAAGTGCGTTCGCAGCCCACCATATTGTATTGAAATTCCTTCATTTACCCAGCCCTGTCCGTTTGATTGGAAATCAATTGCTGAACACAAGACAAACGAAAGATGTTACACATGTCGACTGTGCAAGAAGAATAATATTGGCAAGCTTGCCTTGAGTATATCGGACAGAAGTTGATGAGATATTTTTTTTTTTTGGTTTTTTTTTTCAAAGCTCGTTAAGTGATTCGTGATTCCTTGCGCTGCCGTGGTACTTTTGTAAGTGAATTAATGCGAGTGCAAAACCTCTGATGAGAATCGTTGCTTGTGAAGTTTAAAAATAACTTCGTTGGCAATTGATTACTTAACAAATTGAAATTGTGCAAAAAGTGCAATACTATAGCACCCGCAGTATCTTATGGAATAATCGCGCCTCCCATCAACTCGCCCTTCAATGAAAATGCAACAAAGCATTCCATGACATTTGCTCGGGTTAAATTTAAAATAAATATGATATGTTTTCGTTGATATGATAAACCTTCTTTTATGATACATGCAGATACATCTCCATTTCATAAGTGCTTCGATTGGTGATTAAGTGTCTCATTGACATGAAAAAATTCAGTTGATGCAAAATATAAAAGAGTGAATTTATTTTAGTAACCTATTTTCTAAAGGCCGTCTTCTGTATTTTAACATTAATCACGTCTTATCCCAGTTGTATCTGGCATGTAATTTCAAGTAATTTGCCCCTGACTTTGAAAGCTGTTGGACTGTTACTTTAAACAAAGGTCCTGGATACGATTTAATTACGGGACAGGTCCTAACAGATTTGCCTAGGAGAGCACTTATTATGTTCGTTGCAAGACAATGGAAAGTAGCTGAGGTCATAGCGGTCCCAAAGCCGGAAAAATCCCCATACGACAAGGAATCGTATAGACCAATATTTCTTTTACCAATTATTTCAAAATTATTTGAATTTTTTTTACTAAAGTGGCTACATCTGATTATCTAAGATCGAATCACCAATTCGGGCTCAGAATTAAACACTCTACAATCGACCAGGTATATCGAACAACCAATGAATTTGAAAAAGCCTTGAGGAGAAAAAAATATGTTCTAGCGTTTTTCTTGACGTCTCTTAGGCTTTTGATGAAGTATGGCATACGGGATTGAAACATAAGCTAAAAATAGCCTTTCCCAAGCAAATATATGAGAAATTAAGTTCTTATTTAGCACGTAAAAGAATATCCCGAATTCAAAGAAATCGTGACCAAACTACAGGAGTTCCACAAGGAAGCGTCCTGGGTCCGGTTCTATTTTTAATCTATACTCGAGATATTCTGCAGGAAGAAGGCACAACTGTAGCTACGTTTGCGAATGATACCGCTATATTGGCCGTGAGTATAATCAGCGTTTTTGAGTGGACAAAGACTTGGCGTATTGTCCTTAATGAAACAAAAACCACGCACGTTAATTTTAATTACAGATGTGTAACTACGCAACCCATTTTTATAGACTCCGTACAAATTCCGTACGTAAATGAAGCTTAATTTTTGGGAATGACACTAGACGCAAAATTAAAATGGAAATCGCAAGTAAAAAAGAAACGGGAAATGTTCGTTCTTAAACATAATCAAATGCATTGGCTGGTTGATCGGTTTGCCCAAACTCTGCTTGCAAAACAAGCTGCTTTTATTCAAGCAAGTTCTGAAACCGGTTTGGACGTATGGGATACGACTTTGGGGTTTTACCAAACTAAATAGCATCAACATTTTGCAAACTCTTCAAAACAAAATGCTAAGAAGAATTGTAAACGCCCGTCTGGTATATTCGAAATAGAGATTTAGATGTGGCAACCGTCGAAGATGAAATAAAATTATTTGCCCGTAAGTAAGAGACTCCCCTTTGCGGTCATTGCCATTACAAAATGATACTAGATAGAAAATAACCTAGTTGTAGTATAAAGTAGGTATTTTTAGTGAGTAAGAATCTTACACTATTATGAGCTCCTCATAGTGTCTCATGGAAGATTTTGCACTTACCGCCTGGGGAAACAAAATCTCTTGCTTGGCTCTTTAAAATAACTTGCTCTTCATTTGCTCTTTTTTAATTGTACTTAGTGCAGGGATGCATTAGGCTTACGGCTTAGTCCAGGCCATTCGGCAAGGAAATGGTGTTGGTAACAATTATTGAATTTGTATGAATTTGTATACGCTAAACAAATTGACAGAAGCTCTGTGTTATATTTCCTCTGTTCGAAATGGATCAGTTTATCTTTGACCAACGTTGAGAAATATTACAAAGTAGCTTCCAAAGTCGATGCTGTGTTGCCAAAAAAGGACAAATTTGAAGAAAAAAAAAATGGACCAACTAACGGGTGATCCAAGTAGAGATACTTTTTTCAATAGCCTTTTTGAAAGATCACGTGTGAGTCGTGTCATGCTGTCATGTTATTTTTGTTTAGTATTGTTTGGCATTTCATAATGGAAAGACTTACGCGTGGACAACGTTTACAAATTGTTCAACTTTATTATGAAAATTCACGTTCTGTGAGGAATGTGTTTCGTGCACTTCGCTCTACTTATGGTCAATATAATCGGCCTACTGAGCGTACTATTCGCAACACCATCACCCATTTTGAGACCCAGCATTCATTATTGGATAATATTCGACCGAATAGACCACGTCCAGCACGCTGTGAAGAAAATATAGCGGAAAATGAAGCCGCTCGACCTTCCCAAGCGACATCGCTTCGCTCTATGGGCTCTTGAAAAGTTCCAAGAAGATCCGACGTTTTCGAGGCAAATTTTGTTTAGCGATGAGGCCCATTTCTGGCTCAATGGGTTTGTAAACAAACAAAATTGCCGCATTTGGGACGAAGAGCAACCTGAAGAGCCACTTCATCCAGAAAAAACAACGGTTTGGTGGGGTTTGTGAGCCGGTGGAATCATCGGTCCATATTTCTTTAAAAATTATGCCGGTGCGAACGTAACCGTCAATGGCGACCGTTATCGTGCCATGATAACCGACTATTTGATGCCTGAAATTGAAGCTCGTGATCTCGGCGACATTTGGTTTCAGCAAGACGGCGCCACTTCCCACACATCGCATCAATCAATGGACTTATTGAGAGAACATTTCGGTGAGCACATAATTTCACGTTTTGGGCCGGACGATTGGCCACCAAGATCGTGTGATATCACACCGTTAGACTTTTTCCTGTGGGGATATGTAAAGTTAAAAGCTTATGCCGACAA
This sequence comes from Ferdinandea cuprea, assembly GCA_963576555.1. Lineage (NCBI taxonomy): Eukaryota > Metazoa > Arthropoda > Insecta > Diptera > Syrphidae > Ferdinandea > Ferdinandea cuprea. The sequence goes on from OY754958.1 coordinate 64,769,858, forward strand.
ACCCGCTTCGATTCAGGCCTTGGAGGAAAACATCACGCGTGTCATTCGCCAGTTATTAGTCGAAATGCTCGAACGAGTGATCGAAAATTGGACTCAACGGATGGACCATCTGCGACGTAGCAACGGCCAACATTTGATAGACATAATCTTCAAAAAATAAATGCCAAAGAATGCTCTTTCAAATGATAATAAACATTCTGCATTAAATTTGAATTTTCTGTGTTTTTTTTCTTTAAAAAAGTAGGGAACCTCGAAATGGATCACCCTTTACAACAAAACTTTGTAAAGAAATTTCGTGAGACAAGTTTGCTGACTGACAATCAAATATTTTCCCGTGTTTGCCCTGATCGCTTAACGGAGAATATTGCAGATGCATGCATAGCTCAGCATGCCAAAAATCTTACCATCAATCAAACAGGCCTCCGGAAATTTTTCCATAAAGATCTCGGACTATGGAAATATATTAAGGATTTAGATTTTGGTTTTGGGTACGTGCAACACAAGTCATCCAACACACTAAGTGTTCATCCACGCGGTACCACCTTATGTTTTTATTCGCTGCCTCAACTCTTGCGAAAGACTAACACAGATCCAAGATCCTATTTTTAAAAAACATTGTTTTCATTTTTTTAAAGTCCTAAAGTCAATTGAAATCACTGAACAGATTTAATGAATATATTCTCTATGCTGAAGTGATTCGAAGGATTAGTCTAATAAAAGACTTGAATGACTTCAAGATATTGACTGTATTTAGTGAGGGCGAAGACTTCGGCGAAGACTAATGAATACATCCAGCTGGTGACTTCAAACCACAACGAATGAACTTCTAAATTCTGTTTGCCCATTATCATGACTTTAGAATTAATTAATTGCATTCAATCTAAGTCACTTGAATTGAAACTCCGAATATTCGTCATCAACCTAAATGAAAGTGCGACATCAAATTTAATAGTATGCAATTTAATTCGCTACCTTCTTGGTGAAATGATATTATTTCACAATTCCAGGTCATTCATATCAACGCATCCTAGTTTGGAGATGAATTTCAATGAAATTCTTCAACCCCCATACCCGTCCTCTTTTGAAGTCATTACACTTTCAAATTAGAAAATTCAGCCGCTGTCAAAAGTTTGCAAGACTCATTTTGTCTATTTCGCGCGAATATTTCTATTCAAATATTCTCCTCTGATATTCAAATAAGAAAATAAGAATTTCCCAAAGGTAAAGCACCCACAATTTATTTCTGAGAAATTTCCATCAGGACCTTATCACGCCCACACTAGGCGTTACAAATGAGCAATCAACATAAAACAACAGAACTTTTTAAAACCAAAAAATAAACCTTATTCGGGTTTATGTGATACTTCAACAAGCCCGAAAGGCAAAAACAAACCGAAAATAAATAGCACAGCTCCTAGCGATGTGATATACGCAGTGCGAAACCTTTTTTTAATCAATTAAAAAGGTGTAATTAACCACCAGAGGGCGTGAGATGGAACTTGTTACAATTTTTCATTTCTTCAGTAATCACAATTAATCCGTAATTACAGTCGGCCGCCCCTGCTCACGACCTGCTTTACATTAGTGTTCGTGTGACGCAAGCAAAAAAAAAAAAAAATAAAAATCACTGTATCACCAGCGGAAGACAGTCAGCATTTTCACGGTTTCTCATACTCTGGTTCTGGGGTTCACTCTCCAGGAACTGACCACCATTAGGTTGAATTGTCCAAATATCATGTTAACATGCAAAGTGGCACTTAAGTAAACGGATTGGTCGAAAGCAAGTGCTGTTGCTGTGATCCCCTTGAAGGCAGTGATGCCCTGCAAAGCGTTCGCTCTTCTAAATCGTGCGCAATTGTCCATTTGACGTGAGATTAATTTTCTCTCGTTTACTTCCGACACTAGGTATGACATTGACGCAGGTCGACTTTCAGAAGCGTCATTCTTTACGTTTTGCATTTATTTCAAATTCTATAGTGATTTGGAGTGATTTTTTTTTGTTAGTTCCGGAAATCCTGGTTGGGGCAAATTGGACGGACGCAAAACGAAATCAAATTGTGCAAAATTCATTAATCGCAAGCGGGAAATTATAATTTGGATGTCGTATACATGAAAAGGAAAAAACTGCATGACAGAGCTGTGTTTGAATGGTTTCCTCTTGGAGTTTTTTTTTAGTCCTGACTCGGCGGGTGGTGGTAAAGGTGAAAAAATAGTCCACGGCGCCGCTGGTGGGAAAAAGTGATTTTATTTTATAGATGAGATGAGGGAAAATAGTTCGAATATATTTTTGGTTTGGGATGTCTAAATTTACTTGCTGCCACAAGACAAATTGATATTTTTAGTTGGTCGACTGCATAGTGGTGGAAAATTGAGGTTATAGTGTATTCGTGGAAGTGGCAAATATGTCAAAGGTTAATAAATGATACAGAAATTAACATGTTAAATTGTTAAGCCCCGCGTCGTTTGTAGAGCGCAACACAAAGAAGGAATAGGAAACAATACCTAATGTAATCAGTTTAAAGAAATGGGAAGTAGAGGGATACAGTTACGGACTGTAGGAAAAGTCCTATTTGATCTCTGTGATGGTATCACTTTTTTTTCCTACAACATACTCCGAAGTCATACATGCACGTCTCAAACAGATATAACATTTGAACACTATGTGGGCCAACCGAAGGTCTAAAAACCCCGAACCCCAAAGTCGGTACCGAAATTACAGGCATGCTGTCCTAGGGTCAGAGGTGGGGCTTAGGCCTTCATGTTGTTGTTAGCGCGGGCATAGAGCTTAAGGCTCTTGGCTCACAGCGCAAGGTATGTCTTTGCTGGGTACCTGGACACAGGGACACAGGAACCGGTAATGAGACGGCTGACGAGCTAGCAAGAAAAGGATCCGGAGTCGATTGGCACGGGAGTCGCTGTCCAAGCTAGTTGGTGCTTTAACTGGTCATCATTTTCTGAGAGGCCACATGAACTAAAACTAAATCTCAAGAATGACGACATTTGTAGAGGCTACGGCAATGAAGAGCTCCACAAGTACACCCCTCACTATCTCTGTCACTTGGAAGTTTCTTATTCCAAAACATTGAGAAATTATCAGATGTCTCACTCTCTAATCTTTGCATGTTTCTGGAGACATCGGGATGGCTTGACAAAATTGAGTAACCACGAGCGGAGGGAAGGAACCTTAAAGAAGGTCACAACACCGGCGTATCTTCCCTTTTTAAGGGCATCACAATTGGTCCACAAGGACCTAAGTGTGGCAGGAAGGAACTATTCCTTTCCTTAGTTATGCCTTAGTTACTCATTCCGTCTTTCTGACCATTGTAGCGTGTTCCAGGCGAAAATAACGGCGGAAAGTCTTATCTTGGCTTAAAAGAAATGCAATATCCTCCAAGGATATCCGTATTTTTGGATAGCCAAGCCGCATCAAGCCCATAGAAGCTCTATAGTAAGCTCTATAGTAGCCCAAGACTGTCGATAGTTTTTTCAGGAGATGACGCAACAGTTCTTTTACCTACCCTAGATGTTTTGCTTAAACATGAACATGGCAGTGCACAAAATGCACATTTTTAATTGGTATTAAGTCAGGAGTCAGAAGCCGTTTGGTGGTATAAAGCAACGCAGGGATGTGCACAGGCTAATCTATATAAAATACGGAGATCAATGAACCAGCCAGAACAGGACCCGCATTCCAATTAATGATGCCAAGACCATTCTGCGGGCTATCTATGAACACTACAAGAAGTCGACTAGAAGACAAAAGCTAGATTTCTGGAGGAAAACCGAAGAAAACAGACAAGTCAAAAAACTTCATGCCAACCAGCTCCCACAAAAAAACGAACTACTGCAACTTAGTAGAACTCAGATTCGACTACCTCACGGGGCATTTCCCGTTCAAAAACCACCTGATGACTATGGGAATAGACAACACTTGCAGATTGTGCAACGAGGACGAGGAAACAGCGAGCATATATTATGTGACTGCAACTGCTTAATACAAGCTCGTCAACGTTATCTAGGCAAATTCTACCTTGAAGCAGTGGCTCACCCAAATAGCTCTAAACGGAAGATATCACAATAGGTCCTTGTGAGGCCACAGTAATCTGGGATGCAATATACCACCTCCAACCCTCAATCTAATCTGATCTAATTAAGTCAGAAACTCTAGACCACAAAAAAAGAGAATTATACAGAGAGTCGACTGAGAAGAATTTTTACTCTCTCACCTTCCATGTTTTCTTTGCATGAAAAAGCAGTAGGATTTCGTCTGCATACGTTTTTGCATGCAAATCAAATGGACGAATCTACGAATCCAACTGCATTACAGCTCGGTGGCATCCATGCCAAAAAAAGGCTTCAAAATTCACATTTTTGACAGGAAATAGCACCGTCTGTGGTCCACATGACTGCACGTTTAATTAATTTAAGAGTGCATTTTGCCTCCATTTTAAAAATTGATTTTAGAATTTTATTAGAAGTTGTTATGGAAGAAGACTGTATAATTACTACCCTATGGTTCAGATAAAAAATGTTGCTGTTGATTTGGCTACTTTTATTGGAAGTGACTGCGTATTTGTTTCAAACTAAGCTTCGACATTTCTATATAACGTTACCAAGCAAGATTAATAGAAAATTCGTCGGAGATTGAATTTTAAGTACGAAAACATTTGCAGGTAGAAAAGGTTTTGAGAAAAATAGATTTTAACTGCGAAGCTAAAAGACATATTTATGTTTTATTAGTTACGAGTTAGTAACTCCCAGGCAATCCAATCATAGCGGATGAAATCCTTTTCTTTGTCGACTTTGACATTCCATATGACATAAGATTTCCGGATCAGATCGAACGAAATAGCGTTTATTATAGATGGTTCGAAAACAGTTGAAGGAACATGTTCTGGTATGTTCTCAGAACATACTCTCAGGGCTGAGAGTGTCTATACAACTACCGGGCACAAGAAGTGTCTTACAATCAGAGGTGCTGGCAGTCCACAGGGCGGCTGAGCTAATGCTGATGAGATCGGTATCCGGTAGGGATATAGCCTGGCCGCACTCAAGGCAATGGAATCAACCACCATCTATTTTGATACAGTTGGGAGCTGTCGCACAATTTTTAAGGCACTACGCAGTCAGAACCGGGTGAAAGGTGACACTTGAGGGAAATGAACAGAGGGATAAGCTTGCAAGAATAGGACAGCTACTTGTTGATAGTGAGGTTGCAGACATTAAACCTACCCTCTGCATAATAGAGGGCATGATTGAGGAAAAAACTATTAGGTCTGCCAATCATAGGTGGAAAACTTTTAAGGGACACAATGTATCTACGGCTCTACGGCCACTTTTCGACAGTAAAACATCTATAGAGCTAATAAAACTGAGCAGGGTTAAGCTTAGAGCATTAACAAGAATTCGCGCGCAGTCGAAGAAAATTTTTGGGGAAATATTTCTTTGAAAATAGATGGCATGGACTTCAAGAGCCTTTTAGGTCTTTGCAGGGAAATTGTTTACGTTTTTCTGTTAATTCAGCTGGTACCCCAGTGACCGCGATGGGCCCATTTTGGTGCCAAGTGTTGTGTGGTGGGTTTTATTTCACCACACCCCTGTTTAACCTAAACTAACCTTCGAGTACCTAAAACCCGAAATTATACCTTATATAACTTGAGTTGGGGTGATCGTGCACCCCACTTCGTTTTCGCCGTCTTTAGGACTTTAGGAATGTCTATTTTCTTAAGTATTTATTTGTAACTGGAACGCCCCGACGTACAAGCGCATATATAATTTGATGTGTCCAATTATTTTTGTCAGCTCGTATATAAGTGTGACCAATATTTATGGTTGTAGGATAAAAATGGAAAAAAGAAGCTCTAGGTCACGTCTGGTCACTTCAATAACGCGCACCTCCTTACGAAATGACCATGCCATTGGCACATGCAAATTGTTTGTTCCTGAAATCAACCGTCTCATTTCGAATTCATGGATAAATTATTATATGAAAAAGAAGAAAATCCTTTTACCCTTCACGCCGGCTGGTGGCATTTTAAATGCATGGTAATAAAATACCCCCCCCCCCCACCCGCAATATTAACCGCAAAAGACAATTAAAAAACAAACAATGTGAGGATTAATTTGCCATATCCAGAGTTACAGGTGCTTAATGTAGGTTTACTGTAAATTTTTAATTGATTCTGCGTTAAATCGAAGTGTATCACTTCATTCAGTTATTGTAAAGTTCAATGTCCTGGGAGTAATGTGTGTACTATTTGGCGGCGGCGAAAAACTACATCTATGTGAGAATAGACGAAAATATATAGTGTGCACACAAACACATGCATAAATGGAAGCCAAAGAAAACTTTCTTATCTTGTGCATAACGGAGCCACTATCCAAAAATTACATCGATCGTTTGCTAGTCCTGGGAGTCATGGAAGTCGTGGAAGTCGTGGAAGTCGTGGGAGTCGTGGGAGTCGTGTCGTCTCGTCTCGACCCAATCGCCAACAACGAAAACTCTTCAAGCCCTATATAAAAATATAGTTCAGTTACCCCGCACGTACACACACGTACACTGACTGCGAGGATGCACATGCAATACAACCACCCCCGCCGCAATATGCATCTTTTGGTTCTGTTTTCGACCGTTGCCATTCCTTCGTTCGTTACGTATACGAATGTGTGGAGGAAGGAAGAAACTTTCACAACGCAACTTCTATTTTCTTATGGTTGACTTCATTTCCGCTGTATAAATATAGATTCTATAGCAATGTATGCATTTCCTACGATTGCCATTGTGCGTATTTGTTGCAGCAGTTATTTTGTAGAATTTATTATCGTTCAGTAATTTATTTTCTATTCCAAAGTACAAGTTGCACACACTCCTACACAGATCAATGTAGTGGGTGGTAACTGATTTCGATATTTAATTTGCAGTTTGTCTTAATCCTAGTGATAGTTCATCCATGATAGCTGTGTGGGTGAAATGGCGGAAAACAAAAATAACAGATACATTGTACTTTGTATTTTGTAGTTTCTGCACGACAAAGTCTGCGTTGTTTGTTTTTCGGGAGGCAAAAGTAATTAAATTAAATTTTTCCAGTAGAAAGATACTATTTTGTTTTACAAAGCATGCGAGATGCGAAGAATTTACAATGATTAAGTACATTATAAGGAAGGATCGCAATTGAGATAGAGATAGAAATCAAGCAAACGACTCCTCAACAGAGAGCTTTTAATTAATACTGCAGAAAACTAAGGACCCACTTTGATTCCTATCTGCGTGTACAACTACGCAGTTATGAGTAGTGTTTATTATTAGAACTTTTGAAATGTACATTGTGTTCAGCTCTAGAAGAATGGTTATTGCAGTTAGTTTATGGAATAACTTGCTGCTTAAGTTTGCCAGGGACAATAGGGCAATTGAATAAAATTTCGAGAAAGTAATGAGATTGAAATTTTTAATTACATTTAGAGGACTTCCAATTACATGAAGTACTATATTGTTACGATTGAAAATTATGTGAATTTTAATATGTAGGGAGGTTTTTTTTGACACTGACTGCTATTTCCCGCTCGAATCTTAACCTAAATAGCTCTACGCTTGAACGATATAGATTATTTCCAAGGTGAGTGAGTTTCAAACAGTGCATTTTTTAAAAAGAAGTTTTGGCCGGAATGAAGCGCCTGTTGTACCCAATTGAATTTTGCGAAAAGTTCGTGTGACTGGCGGACAACAGTCATGGTCCCGAGACGAGAATGTGGCTGTTGTGGATTGTGAAGTGTTAACTGTCTTTGGATAATTTTTCTTCGAAATGAGTCTGGTAACAACGTTTCGGTCAACGGTGGGCGTTACAAAGCCATACCACAGAGCCCATGGTGTATTTTTGTGGTGGTGTTATATTTAATTCATTGCCAAACACAAAAGGTAGTACATAAAGTGACAAATTTTAACTAAATTATGGATTTTGGGTGATGGGAATATAAACAAAGTATTTTGTATCTAAGCAGTTTGCTTCCATGAAAGATTCATAGCTATAATTAATATATTTGACTGCATCCCATTTTACATTTTGTTGAAACTTGCTTAGTTTGGCCTATTAAAGGTTTGATAAAGCTTGAGGTATCTGCGGTATATGAACAAATATCACTGTCCAGTTTAATTTCTCATTTTCCTTGTTCCCAATGTTGAATTTGCCCAGCATAGTAGCGGGTGATCCAAGTAGAGATACTACTTTTTTCAATAGCCTTTTTTGACAGATCACGTGTGAGTCGTGTCATGCTGTCATGTTATTTTTGTTTAGTATTGTTTGGCATTTCATAATGGAAGGACTTACGCGTGAACAACGTTTACAAATTGTTCAACTTTATTATGAAAATTCACGTTCTGTGAGGAATGTGTTTCGTGCACTTCGCTCAACTTATGGTCAAAATAATCGGCCTACTGAGCGTACTATTCGCAACACCATCACCCATTTTGAGACCCAGCATTCATTATTGGATAATATTCGACCGAATAGACCACGTCCAGCACGCTGTGAAGAAAATATAGCGGCCGTAGCTGAGAGTGTACACGAAGACCGTAGAGAGTCGATTCGGCGCCGTTCGCAGCAACTCGGACTGACGTATGGAACGACTTGGCGCATTTTACGTCAAGATCTTAAATTGAAAGCGTACAAAATACAGCTTGTGCAACAACTGAAGCCGCTCGACCTTCCCAAGCGACATCGCTTCGCTCTATGGGCTCTTGAAAAGTTCCAAGAAGATCCGACGTTTTTGAGGCAAATTTTGTTTAGCGATGAGGCCCATTTCTGGCTCAATGACGAAGAGCAACCTGAAGAGATTGAAGAACTGCCGCTTCATCCAGAAAAAACAACGGTTTGTGGGCCGGTGGAATCATCGGTCCATATTTATTTAAAAATTATGTCGGTGCGAACGTAACCGTCAATGGCGACCGTTATCGTGCCATGATAACCGACTATTTGATGCCTGAAATTGAAGCTCGTGATCTCGGCGACATTTGGTTTCAGCAAGACGGCGCCACTTCCCACACATCGCATCAATCAATGGACTTATTGAGAGAACATTTCGGTGAGCACATAATTTCACGTTTTGGGCCGGTCGATTGGCCGATTGGAACACCGTTAGACTTTTTCCTGTGGGGATATGTAAAGTCAAAAGCTTATGCCGACAAACCCGCTTCGATTCAGGCCTTGGAGGAAAACATCACGCGTGTCATTCGCCAGTTTACAGTCGAAATGCTCGAACGAGTGATCGAAAATTGGACTCAACGGATGGACCATCTGCGACGTAGCAACGGCCAACATTTGATAGACATAATCTTCAAAAAATAAATGCCAAAGAATGTTCTTTCAAATGATAATAAACATTCTCCGTTAAATTTGAATTTTCTGTGTTTTTTTCTTTAAAAAAGTAGGGAACCTCGAAATGGATCACCCTTTATAACTCTATAGGTACAAATTTAGAACGCAAAACTTTAATTTTCTTAAGCGCTTAGACACAAATAATGGTCCATATACTGCCATATAGAAATGTTACTTCATGGTTCATATTTTTCCAGTCTTTTGAAGAAAGATGACACGACAATCCGTCTACTAATACTAGCAACAGTAAGACAACTACAAAGGAAGTTATCCGCTATATGATCGTCCTCAACTCAAGCAGGACAGGTGGCAAGCTTACGTAAGCTTTTCTATCTGCCCTATTTTTCAGAGATCATTCCTAAACGATGGTAAACTGAATATTTCATGTTAAAATTGTTAGCTTATTCTTGAATCCCGACACCGGGATTGCTATTTTCCATTATGGCAAGAGGCTCTTTTGTCGAAAATGCATTGGAAACAATAATACCTTTTTTTATTAAATTGCTTTGGAGGGTTTTAAGTCTGAAACTCTTCAAATAAATTTTGGCGTTTCCAAAGGCTCCATATTGTCTCCAACTCTCGCTCTTATTTTAAGACATTATTATCTGCCTGTTACTTGAAATACTATCCATTCCTTCGCTAATAAAAGTATTCGCATCATTTGGAACGGCGACCTATATTAAGCTCATTTAATTTCCGACCTTGAAAGCTTGCTTGAGTAATGTAAAACCAACAAAATGGAATTTAAGGCTTGATAATAGCGAAATCCTAATACTTCGCTGTTATCCATGAATGCTACTTGCTTCGCCGAAAGACTTTCCAATTTCGACATGTAAGGCAATGTCAAAGAGAAATCACTTAATCACATATTCAATGTCGCCCAGGACGCTGCGAAATGTCTAGGATTCCGTAAGCGGTACGACAAATATGTACTACCATTATAATCTGGGACGTTTAATTGTCCTGGGGCGGTGGCGATCAAGACATCCTTAAATTGTTTAATTTTCTTAGTCTTCGTCGCACTGTCTCCTGCCTATGGTTGTTTTTTCGGTATTTGCAACAGAAGTGGTCGGTCAATCGCAATGGTCAGAAGAAAGGATCCAAGAACGAAATAACTTTATAATAAAAATATAATTAAACTTTCGAAAACTGTGGTTTTAAATGCTATAATTTGTTTGAGAAGGCGAACAACAAGGCGTTCTAGCTTTTGGAATATTTCCTTTTTTTTTAAAAAAGTTTTAGATATTAGAAACTATTTTCCGACTTAACTATTAGATATTAGGCACTTTCTATGAAAATTAGATAGATACTTGGTACGACGCGCGCTATCTAAGCTACCCAAATAATTCACCCTTAAAACTGATAAAGTGAAGATTTTGACTAAAATTAGATGGAAACCTATAAAATTGGGCAACTAACAACAAAATTATGTTAAGTGTACAAAATTATTTAAATGAAAAGGGTTAAACTTAGCCTAAGGGGAGCCGTTTTCAAAAACAATTGATTATATAATAAAATCGAAACAAACAGTATACAAAAAAAAAATTAGGTAAGGTACATATATACGTTAATAATTCAATTTCGCCTCACAACGATTTACAATATTATTCATAAGCTGAAAGTAATTTCCTGTCTCAACAATTTTTGAACGGATATATTTCCTTCTTCACCTGTCACCCTACGAAAATAAATTCGGGGAAATAAATCTCATTTCAAGAGGAAGGACTTTCGTATTTTGTACGATGGTTGAGTTCTTCCCTGTCATACTGTGTGTAGAGGATAATAAAATTGCCTACAGCGAAAGGACACAGTAATAATCACAGGAATCGTTGTGATTTTACATCAAGCTGGCAAAAAAAAAAAAAAAAAAGAGAAAAGCAAAGCTTTCTATTGCCGAAGTGAATCTGATTTCAGTTACCGTCCTTCCCACCAGTAAAAGTAACAGCAGCACAAGAAGAAATACAGATATATCCATCCAAATGCCGGCCGCATAGAAGCCGATTATTTTCAGTATCCAAGAGGGAGAATTTTGCAGGCAATGGGATTTTCCCTCCTTTATTTTTTTTTCCTTTTATGATTTTAGGGGACTTGTCAGTGTAGATTTAGCTTCTAACTGTAATGTGTATTTTAGAAATTGCCTTTTGTGCGAAAATCAAGAAAAAGAGCGACCGGCATTTGAAGATGATTGCAAGTGGAAGGATAGAATGCAAAATGTTTTTTTTTATTTTTTTTCATCAAGGAGAAATAGGTTTGCAAATATATCTTTGCACTTTGGAATTGTTTTTATATTTGTTATATAGCTTTGTAGCAAATCAGCAATGTAAATGAAATAACACAATGTTTTAATTTAAGAGCTACTCCCAAGGATATAGTCACTTGCGAAATTACTCTCAATAGCAAAAGAATTAAACCTCTTTAATTAATTGTGTGTTGTATCTCTACTTGTTGAAGAAGAACGAACAAGCGGCCGTCGATTGGCAGGCATATTGATGAACTACCTCAGCCTCCTATAGCACAGAGAAGTTATTTTTCATCATATTTTTAAAAAAATTAAATGCTGGAAGGACGTGGTATCTGAGATATATACGGTACTCATGTGCCACGATACCAACAAGTTACAGCGTACAATCCAACGCACGTGAATTCGGTGTGATGAGGGTAAGGACGTTTTAACCATCTACGTTTTTCGAAGTTTAACTCTAAAGGAATTAATGAAAATAAATTGCAGTATATAATTTTTGCGACCTATAGTTTCAAAGGCGTTTCACCCAGATGTGGTGGTTTGGAATCATCAGTGGATTGCCACATCTAATCCATACGCACTTTTGTTCTTGGTTCCTTGCCGATTATATCAGGAGAAAATAAATTTCCTCAACCGCTTAGTGCTATTTAATTTAAAATTCATATTTTTTAGTTAAGTTCCTATCCTATGTCCTGCAAGAAGTATCGAAGTAAGATTCTCTCCAACGTATCGATCACTCTAATCGCCAGACATGAGTGTCGCTTGTAGATCGGCAGATCGACTGTAAATAAAATCTTCAGAGCTATAACAGGGGCCGAATTACCGCATCAGTTAACGAGTGAGTAACTTCTATACGTTACTGAATTACCTCGGTTTGGCATTACTGCTTCAGTTATCGAACATGGTATCGAGTATCGAGTTTTATTGTTTGACATTTCCTAGTCAGTTATCGTGTGTTTTTTCATACGTCAGCTCTGGAGGTAGTAAAAGTGTAAGTTTAATTATTTTTTCTAAAAATGTTCTAAAAGTTCAAATTTAAATTATTACAGAATAAATTTAAAAAAAATAAATGCTGGCCAGAAAAGTGTTATGGCTGATTTTATGGCGGTGCACCCCGATTTGGCGAAAAACGTATTGCCAAACTCTGCTCAAGGAAAAGCAACATGCAACAGATTATGGGAAGAATTTCCCAGAAGAATCGGACGACGAAAATAATACTAACATATCCAGTTAATAAAATTTATAAAGTTTTTAACCATTTTTATTCAAAGCACAACTCACAATTTCGCATAAAAAAGCGAATGACAGTATACTGCTACAAAATTGAATGTACTAGAGTTTTCCTAGTACAATCACAAACTCGCGCTCGATACGTGATGCTTCGTATGACATAATCCCAATGTGCTTATTCGATAGTTCAGTAACGTATAGAAGTTACTCACTCGTTAACTGATGCGGTAATTCGGCCCCAGATTTTAGTCCACAAGGACAAAGTTAATGACGCCTTCAATCTTGGGAAAAACTCAACGATAGACAAACTTTCCCTACATTGGTATGACAAACATAAATGGGCTCAAAAAATAAAATCCTCAATGGCTCCTTATAAGGCCAGTTAAGTAGCAGGAAGTGAGAGTTAACATCTTTTGAAAGATTCTTCGACGGAGATGATAGAATGCCAAACCCCAGGAAATGAACTTTTGTTTGTAGATTTAGTTAAAAAACTAAAAAAAAACAACAAAATATTTACTGCACTAGATCAGCCAAAATATTTTACAACCCGCCTTCACGGTGCAAGTGCTAGGGGAGACAAAAACTTAGTTTTAAGATCGCCCATGATCAGTAATGAGGGATCAGAACTTTCTCACTTTTACTGCATCCTTATTTGACCGCTTGCAGGGTTTGCTCTTTCCTCAAAAAGTTTCCGCAACTTTCCCAGTTTTGTGTAAACAACTGAGGCCAACCAAATGCTGATCATTTTATATTTGTGGGATCCTAGAGTTTTCAGACCAGTCATTTCAGACACTCTTGTTTTTGGTTCTTTGTATGAATTTTGTAATCGATGCATATCCCCACTATCAAGGAGAATTGAAGACACATAAATGTGGATTGGTGGACTTAAAATTCTTTTCTCTACTAGATTTCTCTTAAGTCTATTTTCGATTGCAGCGACCACCCCCGCGGCAGCACTGGACACTGCTCGATTTGCAGATCAAAAAAACTATCTGGTAACGACTCACTAATTTATAACGGATGAAAACCCTTCCTTGGTTGACTGTCGATGTCGAATTCCCTATGATATTACATGTTCGGAGAGGGAGGATTGGCAAAGAGATGCAATAATTAGATCGAACGAAATTGGGTTTTTTTTTACAGATGGCTCGAAAACAGTTGAAGGAACAGGTTCTGGTATCTTTTCAGAAGATCCAGAACTGTGATTGTCTATAAGACTAGCGGACAAAAGTAGTGACTTCCAATAAAAGGTAATGACTACCCTCAGGGCTGAGTCAATGCAAATGAAGGAAATGATTGGAATCAACCAATATTGAATCTAAGACAGGTAGGGGCTGTATTAAGAGAATGCTTGAAGAAAGACGCCGTCAGCACCGAGTGAGACAGTGCCAAGACACTGTGTTATTGAGTCTTACATTCAAGTCTTAAAGTACTCAGGGTTTCTAGGGTTAATAACATTAAGCAGGGATAAGCTTAGTACAATTACTATAGGCATCCTAACAGACCATTGCCTCCTGCAGAAACACGCAAAGAGGCTCGGATTATCGGGGATTATCGGATACAGATATTACCACACTCTGTTTAACCTTACCTACTTTTTTTTGTAAACCTTTAGTTTTCTGGCAGTAGCTGCTTCCGACAAAATAAAAATATTTTGTACACTACTAACAACTTTTTTATCATTAAGAAGGTATAATTTATTTTTAACTTTTGTAGACAGAAATAACTGAAAATCTACACAGTAACAACCCAAAGGGATAAATCTATTAATAGGTCTGTTCAAAAAAATTGAGGTTGGCTAATAGTGAGCTAAGTCGTTTGCTTATTAGAAAAGGACAATATCTTCCCTTTAGTCGCCTTTTACTACAACTTGTCCCTGCCTACTCCTACTTTCTTTTTTTACAATATTTGGGTAATATTTTTAGTAAACGTAAATGCCGTACACCACTATTAAATGTTTACAATTTTTTAAAAGGTCGGCTCTGCTGAGTATTTTAAGCTTTATCCAGAACCTGAGTTTCAGTTTAATCTCCAATAGATAGAATGAAAGACAAAAATTATTACTTTTTTCATAGTGGCGGGTCTGTAGAGTTCACATTGAAAAGGGGTAGTATGCGAATGTGACCAACACTAACCTTTTGATGTTAAAGCAACAAATTACTGTTGTATTATATCTTCTTCTTCTTCTGTCCCTTTTAGACGAGGTTAACTTTTAAGTCTTTCCAAGGCAAAACCCCGTACTTTAGAAGTAATTTATTGCATAGATTCTCTCGACGTTTGATTTTATTGTCTGAGTTAGAACGAGATCCTGTCATATGTTGAAAATTAATTCAATTTGACAAATATGTACGTCAAATTATGAGACAAAATTACTCAGGCCAGTTCTGAAGAGGTTTGCTTTTTAGTATTACTCCAATATTTTAAATAATAAATGCTATGCTTCGTTCCACGCTTCCATTCCATTTAAAATGTCGTCTAAGTAGGCGAGCGAATTAAATATTTAATAAATACTTCTTCTTGCACAAAGACTATTTTTAGGTTAAGCTAACCCCCAGAATACTTAAACAGAAGCGGAAGCTTTTCACGAAAGTCATTTTCAATCAATATAACTTATTTATGTAAACCGTTTTAGCTTTAAGTAGCTATTTTTGTTTTTTTTGTTCTATTTAAAATATTCCATAGTGTGTTTAGAGGACAGAAAAATATTGAAAAGCAATCACACTGAAAAGGCTTTGTCACTTTAAAAAAAAAATTAATGACGGTCCGTTCTATGACGTTTTAAAGCGTATAATTTTGAAATGCCAGACATGTACGTCTTACCTACGTAGATACAAATTACCTCTGTTGCATTTTCAATGGATGGACAATTAGGTTATGGGTCACCCGGACGGATTTGAATTATCCCTCGTTTGGAGTATTATTGAGGTTTTTTCGTATTAAACATTTAAGAAGGCCAAGGACAGTTTTAGGAAGTTAATAGATATTGATTTATTCCCTGCGCCTATAGGCATTAATAGCCCATATTCTATTTTTAATTCGTTTGTGAAACAATCATCTCTGGCAATCAAATGACTTGAGGTAAAGAAAATGCAATTTTTCTGACTTGCATTCTTTGAAGTCTTTTAAAGTCTATGGCAATCTATGGTAATCAAACACAATGCAATTTTTCTGACTTGCATTCTTTGAAGTCTTTTAAAGTCTATGGCAATCTATGGTAAACAAAGACAATGCAATTTTTCTGACTTTCATTCTTTGAAGTCTTTTAAAATCTATGGCAATCTATGGCAATCAAATGACTTGAAGTAAAGAAAATGCAATTTTTCTGACTTGCATTCTTTGAAATCTTTTAAAATTTATTGTAATCAAATGACTTGAAGTAAAGAAAATGCATTTTTTCTGACTTGCATTCTTTGAAGTCTTTTAAAGTCTATAGCAATCTATGGCAATCAAATGACTTGAAGTAAAGAAAATTAAATTTTTCTGACTTGCTTTCTTTGAAGTCTTTTAAAGTCTATGGCAATCTATGGCAATCAAATGACTTGCATTCTTTGAAGTCTTTTAAAGACTATGGGAATCAAATGACTTGAAGTAAAGAAAATTCTATTTTTCTGACTTGCATTCTTTGAAGTCTTTTAAAATCCACAAAAAGCTTTTGTTTAATAGTCAACAAAAGCTTTTTGTGGATGTATAGGCAATTGTGCCGCCAATATCTGGTAAATACTACTGGATGCGACTAATGTGAAGGCAATGACAAAGATACAAAAAATAGCATGTATAAGAACAACTAGTTTAAAGAGAACGACTTGAGGATCAGTCCAACTCCTGGGGCATGCACGTTAAATAAATATATAGGAAATAATGTCAATTTTGACTACACGTCTCCCAACTTAGATTTTGAAGACTAGTCTTTTGTTTGTTTCTGAAATTGATCTTGAAATAGGAAACTAATGAACCCACGAAATATAATCAGATAAACAGATATATCTAAGATGGAACGATGGAACACAGCTCTATCAGGCTCCCTGACCACTGTAGGGTATTCGAAGCGGAAGTCCTAGCAAACACGAATGTAGCAAGCTGGGTGTCAATGGTGGCAATACCAACGAAATGAGGCTGCAGTAAAGGCAATATCTGCTATTGGACAAAAGGCCACTCTAGTCCTGTTCGCAGCTGTCGCCTAGAACTCAGTGCTCTTGGCTAGGATTGTTAGCCTAGGATATATCATATGAACGAGCCGGCCAACGAATTGATAAGAAAAGGGTCTGCAAAATAAAATACATCGATAACCTGTGACATATCAAGGAAGAGGTGGTCAAAGCCGGACAAAGTATATCTGTATAGGTTATCACTATCCATAACCTTCTAAGAAGCCATGTATCGAGTGGGAAAGGTGAGTTTTTTTATGCACTACCAGACTGCCAGAAATATGGTTCGGTATCTATTTAACTAACTGTACCTTTGGTTGTGCCTAGCCTATACTTAGAAGATTGTAATGCGTATTCGGTCACAATGTCTCTCTATATGCACGTCAATAAATCTTCATAATTACTCATTACCTACTTATCCATTTCACTCTCGTCGCAATCCTAACTAAATCAACTTAACCCACTTTACTCGACAGAATATGATTACAACTGTCACCCAAGGATAATCACTACATACTGCCATGTCCATTTCCATTTCCAACCACAACAAAAAAAAAATAATCATAACAACAAATCCGTTTCATAACTGCAACTCACTCAAAGGACTCATACCGGAAGGTGTTCACTATAATACTCACCCAACATTAATTACAATTCATCCCAACTACCACCAAATACTCCACCAGCACATTCATCCATCTGACTTTCCTCTAGTTATTCTCGAATTTGTCCTCCTCCTCAATGAAAGAGAAGACAGAAAAAAAAAATCCAAAATTCCATATGCACTCCAGGAAAGCAGCCCAAACATACTACGAAGTACGAATACCACTGCTGCCGCACAGCATACATTGAAGGAAGAAAGGACTGGCTCATAAATAATAATAGGGTGTGGATTGCTATTGCTACCGTTGGCGTTGTGCTCTAGTTCTCTGTTTTTGTTGGTCGCACATCGCGTGTGCATGGAAATTATTCCAAAACCGTCATCGGTTACAGGAAAAAAAAAACGGGAAAACCAAACCACCTCCAATAACAGCGCAATGTTGGCTAGCACAAGGATAATAATAGTGTCGTGGTGGTTTCGTTTGTATTCAAAGTGCGCTTTAAGTCAACGCCACCTGTTGACGATGTTGGTTTCTCTGCTATTTTCGTTGTTTCTTGTGCTCTGTACTGTGTAACTGGCTTCCAAGGGTAGGGCCTTTGAGGTTCAACAAAATTACAAGAGATATTCTAAATTTAATGCTGAGTGGTATTTTGGGATTTTTGTCGTTTTCTTATTTTTTTTTTTTTTGCTCCACACACCCACCACACCTACTCGGTGACGATGTCCTTGCGATAACAATACTCTTTCTGGCCCTCTCTCCGTCTTCTTCTTCTAATGCGGATAGCCATAACACGAACATGCCGAAACAAAAACAACAAATTAGAGTAAAGGGACAAATATACATATTATAAATATATGCCACCCTTAAGACTCACCACAATAAATGCTGATTTGGTGATACTTGAAGGATAAGTCAACATTTTCAATGTGACTAGGAGCATGGCTGCTCTCTGTTTGGTATGGGATTAAATGTTTGGTGTGCCGTTGTGCGTCATAACACTACCATGTGACGTTTGGGTTTGGCTTGGATGTGATGGCAGTAGGACAAGAGATGGCGTGCCTCGGATTGGATCGGATGGGGCTCTGCGCTCGGAATGTAACGACACCTATCATTGTAAGCAGGGTAATAAAGCTTAATTATTATGTATTATTCATTTTTTTTTTTGTGTTTTGGAAAATGTATTACCATTTAGGGTCGAGACGAGAGTGTGTGCCGAGTACGATGGGAGGATAGGGTTCTTTGCGGTGAGCTGGTTTAGCTTTTGGATGCGGCTGCTCAGCATGTGGATTATATGCGAAAGTGCAAACATAGCTTGAGCTCAAGCTAAAGTGCTATAAATTGGATAGTTAGTGGTTGAGTACATCATAAGGTCGGTAGCTAGGGACTGCGGTGGTGTGGAAATAAAAGGCACGTACTCAGCCGGTCGTAATTATTGGTTGTTGTCGATGTGTGTAGCTTGACTATCATTTTTTGGATCTTCATAGGAAAATAAATAGGGTCAGGCTTTTCAAAAACGTCTTCAGGGAATTTGTTAGATCATGACGAGTGTTTGATATCTATCCTATGCATATGGGATTAAAAAGAGTCTTAGTAGAATTTTTTTTTAAATTCTTCTTTCAATTTGGCTTTTTTTTAATTTAATTTAAAATGAAACCAGAAAAATGCAAAAGTCGTACGAGGAGGAACATCTAAACTGAAAAGTACTTATAACTGTAAGAAACACCTGTAGGTTTTGTAGGCCTTTGCTTACTAGAAAATTTATGCGGCTTCATCCAATCAGCTAAAAGTGTTTTTTGCATTTGAACAGCGTCGATTGTGGCTTTTATAAACAGATAAGAGCTTGAAAAGACAACAGGTCAAGGTTTTACAAGCGGACAACCTTGTCAAATCCTTTTTTTTTTGCTCACAATGGCATATAACGGGTGATCCAAGTAGAGATACTTTTTTTAATAGCCTTTTTTGACAGATCACGTGTGAGTCGTGTCATGCTGTCATGTTATTTTTGTTTAGTATTGTTTGGCATTTCATAATGGAAAGACTTACGCGTGAACAACGTTTACAAATTGTTCAACTTTATTATGAAAATTCACGTTCTGTGAGGAATGTGTTTCGTGCACTTCGCTCAACTTATGGTCAACATAATCGGCCTACTGAGCGTACTATTCGCAACACCATCACTCATTATTGGATAATATTCGACCGAATAGACCACGTCCAGCACGCTGTGAAGAAAATATAGCGGCCGTAGCTGAGAGTGTACACGAAGACCGTAGAGAGTCGATTCGGCTGACGTATGGAACGACTTGGCGCATTTTACGTCAAGATCTTAAATTGAAAGCGTACAAAATACAGCTTGTGCAACAACTGAAGCCACTCGACCTTCCCAAGCGACATCGCTTCGCTCTATGGGCTCTTGAAAAGTTCCAAGAAGATCCGACGTTTTCGAGGCAAATTTTGTTTAGCGATGAGGCCCATTTCTGGCTCAATGACGAAGAGCAACCTGAAGAGATTGAAGAACTGCCGCTTCATCCAGAAAAAACAACGGTTTGTGGGCCGGTGGGATCATCGGTCCATATTTATTTAAAAATTATGTCGGTGCGAACGTAACCGTCAATGGCGACCGTTATCGTGCCATGATAACCGACTATTTGATGCCTGAAATTGAAGCTCGTGATCTCGGCGACATTTGGTTTCAGCAAGACGGCGCCACTTCCCACACATCGCATCAATCAATGGACTTATTGAGAGAACATTTCGGTGAGCACATAATTTCACGTTTTGGGCCGGTCGATTGGCCGATTGGAACACCGTTAGACTTTTTCCTGTGGGGATATGTAAAGTCAAAAGCTTATGCCGACAAACCCGCTTCGATTCAGGCCTTGGAGGAAAACATCACGCGTGTCATTCGCCAGTTACCAGTCGAAATGCTCGAACGAGTGATCGAAAATTGGACTCAACGGATGGACCATCTGCGACGTAGCAACGGCCAACATTTGATAGACATAATCTTCAAAAAATAAATGCCAAAGAATGTTCTTTCAAATGATAATAAACATTCTCCATTAAATTTGAATTTTCTGTGTTTTTTTCTTTAAAAAAGTAGGGGACCTCGAAATGGATCACCCTTTACCATTTTACTTTAGAAACAATGCTCGGAAGTTTTACCAAATTGTGAAAAGAGTGTATCAAGGGAATAAGACAATTACAGCGACTCATGTCTGACAAATGTCCAAGAGCAAGAACTGTCATAAGTTTCTTAAGTTTGTCTTTCGAAAACGGCATTAAGCTGCTGATATCTTCAATTCCTCTTCAAATAAATATATCTTCACACTTTCTGTCCTTGGAGAAACTAACATTGTCTGTCCGTTCCACGAGAAGGAAGACCATGTAAGTTGCACGTTCTGAGCTTCGCATATAAGATCTTGTCTGTTGTTCAAGAGTAAGTAAGTTGAGATAAATTTCCAACCCATTTATGACAGCTTCCAAAGAGAAGAGCTTTACAGAGATATTTTACTACTCGTTCATGGTACTGCCAAACAAAACAAGCAGGCACATCCCTACCTTTAACGAATTACATAGAACGTTGCAATAGGTAGCTCTACTTTAATAGAAGTTAAGTTATGTTGGGAGAGCAATGGCCAGTAAGGGAGTCAATTAGGATAAAAAAACAAACTTAGTAAAAGTAAATATATAAGCGTGACGTATCCTCTAGATGGAGCTTCAAGTTAAGAGCCGCATATTAAGTTCTCAGTATTTTAACTCCGACCAAATGGTTCTGGGCTTATTAAAGGAGTTTTAGAGCCTTTGTGTACTATCTTATAAGCCACTTAATTTTTCTCGAATCTATAGTGACCTGAGACCACTACGAGGGTCACTTTGTTGTGAGAAGCTAGTTGATTGAAATTGTTCAGATAAGTCAATGCAAGTAAGGACTCAAGAGCTTTGAGTGCATTGTCTGAGCAATGAGAATATATTTTTGATGTTCGGAGATTCCGCCTTAAGAATTGATTGAAGATTTGAACTTAGTTTTAATTGCAAGGACTTTGGTTTGGAATATTGATAGTTTAGACCGCCAGTGTGCTACACAGACCTGCTTGGAAAGGTTATTTTCTATTGGGGATAGAAGTGGACCCAAACCCAAAATTTTGATATTTTAAATCGCCAGATTTGCAGAAGTTTTCTTTAGTCGAAAATGTAGCGCCGAGAGGTCATCAACTTCCTTTAAGGCTGCACTTAGGCAAAAACGCATGGCTCCAATGCGACTGTATTTTTTAAGTTGAGATTTTCAAAACGCATCCGTGATAATTGATATGACTAAACAGATGTAGATCCAGAAGGTTATTTTTGGTCGTCGATCTATGATTGCCCCGTGGTTATGAATATTAGGTCGTCTGCATATTATTGAGTGTTGAATCCACAACTGTTTAGTAGTTAATGACGATGAATCATGGAAGGGAAGTGATGGGATATTAAGAATATTCCTGCAGCGCCACCTAGTGCATGTCCTAGTTTGGTACGTTTCTGCTTAAAATTGAACGTATTCGTCTTATGACACGGTTATCTAATCCTTTAACAGAGGTGTAATCCTTGATGAGTACGATTTACTGTCAAATGGCAGAAAATCCGCCACCTGATGCAATCCAAGGTTGGACAACTGCAGAGAGAGTGTTCTGCTGTGTCAACCTCCTCACCTCACAGGGGTCAAAGTACAATTCTCCAGCAAGTTCTTCAAAATGGTTTTTAGCGTACACCCCATGAAATAAAAAAAAGGGGGAAAAGGGGAAGATTCATCAAAGCATTTGTAACAGAGTCCAGCGTGCTCCTGTGCAGCCGAGACAAGCCATTCTTTGGAGTTTGGCAAAAGTAGCAGTAACACGTTCCCGCGAAAGCCTGTTCCACTAAACAACCGATGCGTACGACAGGAGTGGTCTAATAATGGCCGTATAGATCAAAAGGACCCTTTTCGGAAACAAGCCGCATGTTCTGAACAGTTAGTTACTACTGCTATTGCAACATTGGACATTTTTTCAACATTGAATTTTAAAAAGTGATACCATATGTATCTGCTAAATATCCCATCTCAAGTGTTGTTACGATTTCATCAAACTACGTCCACTTTCATTTCCATTGTTAACCCGTAAAAAAAAAAATCAATAAACTGTAATAATTATTTTTTACCATTTCACCACACAAAAATGTAATTCAGATTGATTTTTTTGGAATTAATTTCTTTTAAATCAATCCAGCTCATACAGTTGATATTTCCTTTTTGCGAAAATCCAATCATTCAGACAGAACTGCGACAAAAAGGTGAAATAAATAGTCGAAAACCAGCGATTCCAATTAAAATTGCATAAATTTTAATAAATTCCGGCCAACGACGTCAGCATGACTATACACGCATGACGATATATTTTAAGCGGCCTACGTGTGTGTGGCTGTGTGATTGTTTGTGGCATTGCAAATTAAAATTAAACTGAATTGCTTCGTGTCCTTTTTTGTATATTTTCGTTCGTGGTTAACAGCTATGTAAACATTTCAAAATAGACACTTTTGTTGACAGTGTTTTTCGACATTTAAATGGACTTCTAATACCCATTTTATGGGGAAATTTTCAGGGTTTGTTTCTCTGATAACTATAGTAACTTCTATGTGTTTCTGTTGTTGACAAACCATGACGAGATAGAAAAATACATATTTGACGGACATGACAAAAAATAAACACGGAAGTAGGTTGATAGGATAAGTAATTGGTAAATTGACTGGATGCGATATATGGTGTAAAGTATTGCAAGACCTAAAAAAGGACAAGCTTTTGCTAAGTAGCAATAAAGCGGCGCATTTCATTTCAGTTAGATTTACTTGAAACTTAGACAAGCATTTCGTCCATTTTCACTAGAGCCTTCGAATTTTTTCGTATACGGATACACGGAGTTCGTGTTATTAATTAAACTAATTGAAATCCGTGGGCTTATTCAGTATCCGAGCACAGACTGCAAGAAAAGGGATTTATGAAGGGATTTGACTATTTTCTGTTGCATTTGATATTGTTAGGTTTTGAAGCTCTGGAGAAAGGACATGCATTTTTACTAAAGGGTGATTTTTTAGCTGGTTTGGTTTTGGCAACACTGGTTTTGACAGCTGACGTGTGTTTAGTACCTTGTGTCACTGTCAAACAGCTTCAGTTTGGTTTGCAATTTAACCATGGATCGTCTTACAAATGAACAACGCTTGCAAATTATTGAATTTTACTATCAAAATTCGTGCTCGGTTCGAAATGTTCATCGCGCGCTGCTTCCATTTTATGATCGGCATTCTCGACCTTCTGAGCAGTCTATTCGGAAGATTGTGACCAAATTTCGCACCAAATTTACTTTGTTGGACATTAAACCACCAACAGGTTTACGTACTGTGCGTATTGAAGAAAATATTGCGGCCGTATCAGCTAGTGTGACAGAAGACCGCGAAATGTCGATTCGGCGCCGTTCCCAGCAGTTAGGCCTTTGTTACAGCACTACGTGGAAAATTTTGCGGAAGGATTTGGGCGTAAAGCCTTTTAAGATACAGCTGGTGCAAGAACTAAAGCCAGCCGACCTACCACAACGCCGAATTTTTGGTGAATGGGCTCTTGGAAAGCTGGCCGAGGATCCGCTTTTTTATCGAAAAATTGTGTTCAGCGATGAGGCTCATTTTTGGTTGAATGGGTACGTAAATAAGCAAAATTGCCGCATTTGGAGTGAAGATCAGCCAGAAGCATTGCAACAGCTACCAATGCATCCCGAAAAAGCCACTGTTTGGTGCGGTTTATGGGCCGGCGGCATTATTGGGCCATATTTCTTCAAAGATGATGCGAATCGCAGCGTTACTGTCAATGGTGAACGCTACTGAGCGATGATAACAAACTTTTTTTTGCCCGAAATGGAAGTTCTTGACTTGCATGATATGTGGTTTCAACAAGACGGTGCCACATGCCACACAGCACGCGAAACAATGGCTCAATTGCGAGGCGAGTTTGGTGAACAGTTAATTTCACATTTCGGGCCGGTCAATTGGCCGCCTAGATCGTGCGATTTGACACCATTAGATTATTTTTTGTGGGGGTATGCCAAGGCTAATGTGTATAGGGACAAGCCCGCTTCGATTGACGCACTGGAAGCCAACATCCATGCATTCATTCGTGAGATACCGGCCGATATGTGTAAAAGAGTATGCCAAAATTGGACTCAGCGGATGGGCTACCTGAGACGCAGCCGCGGTCAACATTTGCATGAAATTATCTTTAAACATTAAATTGCAAGGTTCAAACTATCGATTCAAATAAATATTTCATTCATTTTTTTCGAATTTTTTGTGTTTTTTTTTTAAAAAAAGTTCTAAACCTCTTAAAAAATCACCCGGTATAAGGTTTTTGAAACCTAACAAAAATGTGTCGCATTTATTTTAATATCAACTAAAAAGTCAGTATTTTTACAGCCTCAAGGAGGCTTGAACCAATTACATTTTCATACTCAGGTAATGAAGTTATTCTGGAACATGTACACGATTGCAACGGTTCACTTTACTTCTCGCTAACTCATTGCTTGGGTTTTTTAAGAGTCATTCTTTAGCTATTCTGGAACATGTACAGATAACTAGAATTGAGCATGTACAAACAAATTGCAAGGAGTTATGGTCATTATGCATGTGCTCGGATAAATTCATCCGATTTGTTGACTTTATTTTTTAAATGTAATTTAACAGGATTTGTCTTGCTTTACGGCAAACATTATAATACTCTGACCAAGATGACGCTCTTAGGTAATGTTCTGTGAAATATTTAAAGCTGAGGTCAATAAGCAACTTCAGGACTCCTTTATGAGATGTTACATCTAAGAAATTAGTTAAAGGAAACGGAAATACCGCCAACTACAGAGGTATCATTCTGCTTAACATCGCATACAAGATCTTGTCTGCCGTACTGTATGAACGCTTAAAACCATATGTCAACGAAGTGATTGGACCCTATCAGTGCGGTTTTAGGCCGGAAAGTCCACAACCGATCAAGTATTCACACTACGTCAGATCCTGGAGAAAACCCAAGACGTTCAGATCGATACACACCATCTGTTTATCGATTTTAAGGCCGCATGTGAAAGCGGCATCTATTGTGATATAGAGCCATGTCTAGTTTTGGCATCCCTGCCAAACTCATCAGATTGTGCAGAATGACAATGTAAAACTCTCGCTGCTCCATTAAGGTCGGATACAATCTCATGGAGACCTTTGATGTCAGAAAAGGATTTAGAGCACTGTCATAATTGGGACATAATTCCTTCCTTAACATCATAATTGAGAAAATTGTGCGAAACTCACAAGCCAACACCAGAGGCACAATCTTCCACAAGTCTGTTCAATTACTTGCATACGCAGATGACATAAGTGGCCGAACACAGCGGGCTGTCACTGGTCCGTTTGCTTGTATAGAAACAGAAACGGCTAAAATGGGTTTATCTATTAACGGGACCAAAACCAAACATCTGCTGCCGACCAGAAGGGACATACAACATCGACGAATTGGACAGAACGTCACAATCTACCTTGGTTCCGCTATAAACTCTGTAAATAATATCACGGCAGAGATCAAGCGAAGAATTACACTTGCAAAGCGCTATTTCTTTGGCCTAAGAGGGCAATTGAAAAGTAAGGCCTAGTCACGAAACACCAAGGAGACTCTGCATAAGACCCTAATCATCCCAGTCCTGCTGAATGGTGCAGAAGCATGGACATTAGCGAAGGCGGATGAAGATATTCTTGGGCGTTTGAACGCAAAATTCTTCGTGTCGCATTTGCCTTGATGGGGTCTGGAAAGGGAGATATAATAGCGAACTCTACGAGCTGTACAGCGACATAGACCTGGTCAGAAAAGTGCGGATCAGCTGGCTGAGATGACTAGGACATGTAGAGCGAATGAACAACAGTGCTCCGGCCCGAAGAGTCTTCGACTCCAACCCAGAGGGATTGCGCACAAATGGAAGGGAAGTTCAACCAACTTGGAGTGCGCAACTGGAGGCGGTTAGCCAAAGACCGATCTAACTTGAGAGGCGTACTGGTTGAGGACCAGGTTCACACCGGACTGTAGCGCCATTAAAGTAAGTAACGGAAATACCGGGTTGTGCCGTCACGGTAGCTTTCCGACCAAGTCAAACGTTATAGGAGAGACGATGCAGGTTTTACCTCCCCACTTGTCGGTATAGTTTTTCCGACATTTTGGTGATGGGCATGAAGAAAGAGACATCAATTTGTTGAATACCGATCCACTACTGATTGTTCATACCGAGACTCGGGATGCTGTTTCTTTACACTTTCACTCACAAATACCGAGCAAATGAATGTTTAAATAAAATATCCCACAGAACAAGAAAAGAGAGCCTCTGAGGTAAAAAGATAAAAAACTTCCATCAGTCAATGAAAAAACCTTAATTTTTTTATAGGATACATTTACCGTTTTAAGAGGGGTTTCTATAAAAGAGATGCATGCTTCTTTCGATCCCTTTAACTTAAATTGGCTAATCATTATAAATTGAAATTTTACAAGTCAATGGGGATGAAAAATAATTTCACACATCTTTCAATATTTTGTCCTTTTCCTGGTCCCTTCCTGGTTCCTGGTTCGGATGTCGTCGGTTCAACAGTTGTTGATCCCTCAGTTGGTGCCGCTTCAGCTGTTATTGATTCTTCGGTTGTTGCTTGTTCGGCTGTTGTTGTTGTCGGTTCCCCAGTTGGTTTCTGTTCAGCTGTTGTTGTCGGTGCTGGTTCTGTTGACTTATCTGTAGTTGTTGTGTCTTTCGCCGTATCCTCAGTTATAGAAGTTCCTGCCGACGAATGTCGACAACTGCCTTCCTTATCTAAAACGCAGTACAATCTGGACAATCTAATTTATAAGATTTCCCATGGATACACAATTGATATTTGTAACATTCTCCCCGAATTGGAATCAAGGTGTCAGATTCTACACCTTTACAATTAGTTGGTCGCTCGATGCAAATGTTAGACCTGTCTTTTCTACAATACCCCGCCTTGGCATCGAAGTACTGCCCCTCGCCACATGAAAACCGCAGCATTTTGCCCCATACAAAGATATAGAAATCAGTACAACAGCCCTCAACAGGAAGAAAGCTACCAAATGGTCCGTTGCAAGTCCTAATACTTTTTAGATTGTTATCTAGACTCATCACTAGAAATAACAAAATTCGTGGAAGACTACCTTGCGATTTTATTAAATTGAAAAGACTATCAGCGACATGGGTTAGGAAGTCTGCACCTTTGTCGAATAAGAAAAATTATTTGACAGCTGTTTTAGCATCTGCTAAAAGGGGCTCCCATTACCCTTTCACAGGAGGGTCCAACACCATTTCACTTCAGATTTACCTGAAACTTTGAATAATTAAATATATACTTTTAAACAACAACAATTCGATAGCTATTACTTTTCTGTTATTTGAATAGAATAATGAAAGCCGACTTTTGGAAACAACTTTCTGGTTATACTGTGGGAATTAAGGCAGCAACCAATCCTCCAAAGCAACAATTGTCCCTCGCTCGCAAAATTAAAGCGTTTCGAAACCTCATACACGATGCGACTTTAATTAAATGACAATTTTTCGAAACACTTTGTTGACTCTTAACCTTGTCACAACCATTATGAAATAAATTATATTCCCCTTGGAATTTCATTATCTTTTATTATGAGCGCACAAATGTGCTAGATATTATTTGAGTTAAACTACATCAAAACGAATTACGTTAAATAAAATTATTTAATGGGTATTCTTTGTAATTAATTACACATAAGAGTGGACATGAACGGTATTCCCTTGGCTGCAGCAAGAGTTCCTAGAAAAATGCTATCAATTTGCGTCTACTTTTTCCGGAAACACAGGCTAAGTTGATTAATTATGAATACTTTATGTAGTTTTTGGGGGCGTTGTCCTGATGGTGCATATACCTATATACATTATTTTTCACTTACTTATGAAATATATTTCAAAGTTCGAAAACAACAAAATCTTTTTTCGCATGTTTCGAACCGAAACCCTATAGACCCAATTTCGAATAACGAATGCGTAATTCTTTTGACCAGTGAAGCAAATTTCAATTGAAATTGAGCAGCTTCAAGACGTTAAGATGTGTTCAACTTTCGAGACAATAAGTAAGTTCAAAGATAATCAACCCCAGCCCAGAACCCCCGTCCGAAGCCCAAGGCGTAAACCTAATGAACCTAACAAGTAAAATAAAGCGCCCCAAACTGTGTATATCCCCACACGAAACTGATCAAATTACCATCGTCACACACACACATACAAAACAAACAAAAAAAAAAAACTAAATAAACGTCAAATAAAAATCCAGTTGCTTAGGCAATTCCTATCACGTGCTTCGAGATGATATTCGACCCTTGAGGCTGAATCTCACTCCTCCTTAATGGATATTCTTTTGCTTGTCTTCTGTTTTTTTTTTCTGCGTCATGTCCTTTTATCACATTTACTGACTCAGATGAAAAGTCTTACATAATGATCCCATCATCAGCAATCAGCAAGGAATACTTAAACTATTTCTTCGTCGGTGTCTGTTCGCGGCAGTCATTTTTTTTTTTTTGCCAAACTGATGAACTTCTTTCTGTACCTATTTACAAACAAAAGTTTGTTTACATATTTTACTTAAGTTTCCCTTTGGACTGGCCTCTTTGCTTATTCTAAAGATCAATTTATTGTTAATTTGTTGTGAAAAGTAATTTTAAAACATCCATCTTTAGCCCCAGCCCACCGTTCATATGAATATAACATTCGCTCTCTCTCTCTCTCTCTCTATATAGAGCCAAAGTTCACTTGAAAGTTTGTATGCGCGCGTGGGCTGAGTTTATTTAGTTTTTTTTCTTCTTCTTTTTTGTCCTTTACATATCTAATTCAAGGAGATGAAAGAAAAGAGAATAAAATACAATTTTTATTTTTTTCATAAATAGAATCATTCACTTGGCCATTTTAAATTTAACTTTATAAGAGACAGTAAGAGTGGGCGCGTAGCATTGGTCAGGAAAATGTGATTATTCTTAAGAAGTAAAGTAAAAGATAAAGAACGAACTTGAAGGAAAAACTAATTTGCTGCAGTCACTTTTCATATACTATTTCACATTTTATGGTCCAGCTGAATTTATTCACAAAGTTGCAGTATAGTTTTTTAGTGTAATACTTTTGTCTTGGTTCTCGTTCTGTGTAGACGAACAACTTTGTTCATTAGAAGTTGCTTTACAGGCGGACTGTTGCATATTGTTAGGTGAATAGAGAGACAACCCAAGGCGGAGCAGAAGTGTCTGCCTGTGTCAACTGGTAAATTTCAACACAAAAAAAAAAAATACCTATGTCCAGAAGGAATGGCAAAAAAAAGGATCAGATGGTTTGCTCTCAAAAAAAATGCGCGTTGATTAAAAAGTTTTAGTAAATTTCTGGTAACTTGCATTTTCTTGATGGACTCAATTCAGTGATGTACACGTTTTAAAACGGATGTGTTCAAAAGTACTGTCCTGATGGCATGTGACTATTTATACCCTGTCCTAAGGGTATATTAATTTTGACACGTAGTTTATAACACCCCTTAATATTCATCGTAGACCCCTTAAAGTATATATATTTATGATCAGGACCAAATCCTGAGCCTATTTAGCAATGTCCGTCCGTCCGTATGTCCGTATCAAGGCCTTTTAAGGCCTTTAAATTTTTGCTAGGAAGCTTAGGGTCCCGAAATGGTAAAGTGTTAAAAGTTTTAAAATCCGCCCACTGCCACGCCCACAATTTAGAAAAAACCGTTTTAAGGCTTAAGTTAGAGAGATAGAGTATTGGAACCTTTACAAGATATGTTTATATATATATGTCTATATATTATAGACTTTATAAGTCTGTCATATAAGATTTTTTGCCACGCGTACTTTTTGTGGGCTTTTTTCACTAAAATGCTGTTTTCAGCGAAAATTTTCATAGAAACTGGAAAAAAAATGTTTAACAAGATATTTAGCAAATATTTTTTCTAATATATCGCCCATACAAAGTTTTTGGCCACGCCCACTTTTTGGGGGCGTTTTATAAATTTCATAGAATGAAATGATATCCATCACCTTCTTAATGCGTTTTTCTTTGGGGCATATAGGGATATGGATAGGGTATCGTACTGTTCGCCCCAATCGGACTGTAGCCTTTCCTTATGTTTTTTTTTAATTCACTGCACTAAAAATTGTGGACATATGACCCGCCATTGTGTCTAGTGTGCACTTCGCCTGAGAATAAATGGATATATCCCTTCATGAAGAGCAACAGAGGTGGTACCACCAGTCACAATCAGTGGGAGCCCTAGTCATAACCGAAAACAAAAGAGCGAGATCAGAGTTCTCCACACGAATCAGTTTGTGTGATCTCAACAGAGGTACTCCTGGATCACATAAATGGAATTGGCATAAGTGATACGAAAGCTGGGGGCCCGAAGATATTCTTTGAGTTTAAACCGCCGAATAGCACAGGCTGACTTGTAGCGATGCAATTAACGGGAATCGTTATGTTCTTTATAATTCGTATCATAACCACGAAGAAGTCAAGAAGCTTAAATAATGGATGGATGTTTCTTATAAATAATGTTTGGCTGAACGTTAGGCCGGTACTTTTGGGTAGTACGGATCAAGGGATACGTTCTCAAACCTACCGATGAAGGGCCAACGTCCTTGGCAGCAATGACCCGAAGTAAATAATGGTCCTACAATAAAATCGCGTCGTTCCTAAACTAGTTAAAGATTAACCTAAAGAGTTGACATATTAGGTATATTATTTTATAAAAAGACAAGATATAATGATTAAGCAAGAAAAACATTTCCTACCTAAATTAAGCAAATAATAAAAAAAAATTGTTATAAAACAAATTAACGGAGAAGAGAGAAGCAAACAAAGAAAACAAGTCAATTGTTGCATTGCCATACGGAGAAGAGACAAGAACATATCAACTGCAAAAGCACAGAGTCAACAAAGGGAAACGAAAATTCCATAATTGATTAAATATTTACTTGCTGCATAAAAAATATATTGTGCACTTCCTTTCAACAATACCTTTTGAGCGATATAATACTCATCAATATAAGTAGTGGTTGTGTCAGGTAAAAAGGGGTTTAATGGTGTCGGTTTTATGTATGGCTTTATTAGTAAGAACAAACAGTCCCATTAATTATGGAACACAACGTCGTTCAAGTGGTTGGCTCGGCTGGCTTCGCAGTAGCTCTATCTGTTACTCCAGTTTTCCAAGACCTTGTTGATGGTTTCGGGCTGTAGCTCACGCATTGGTTGGAATGATATTGAAATTCAGTGGTCGACTCGTTTCCGGATTGTTGGTAAGACACCGGTTCTTTATGGTTCTCCGGAAAAAAAAATTCTAAAGGGGACAAATCGCAGCTCCGAGGATGCCAATTGACATCCCCAAGATGGCTGATAACATGATTTGGGAATTTTGTGTACAAAAGATCGATTGTTGCATGGGGTGTGTGGCACGGCGCGACATCCTGCATGAACCAGAGGTCGCCCAAATCCACGTCTTCCATTTTTAGTAAAAAAAAAAGTAGGTTATCATGGTTCTGTAACGCACACCTTCGGCCGAAACGTTGTTCCCAGGTTCATTTTCGAAGACAAATGGTCCTCTGATACCACCATTACACAATCTGCACACTCTCGGCTACAGCGGCCACATTCTCGTCTCGGGACCATGAGTGTTGTCCACTAGCATACCAGTCTCAGGAACTTTTTGCGCATTATTTTGGCCAAAATTTCTTTTTAAAAAAACGCATTGTTTGGGCTACAAAGCACTCACTTTGGAAATAAGTTTTCAATATTTACCAGCGTTGTTAACGTTGACTTTGTGTCGGGATTTCGAGCGGAAGACAACTGTCAGCGTCAAAATAACTTATGATTTAAAAAAGAATCCACTAGATGGCCCACCCTTTACAGTTCCCATCCATGAATCTACAGCGAATAAAAAGGGAATGGAAACAAACTTCGCCACAAGATTTACTAATCATGAAAATATATTAGACTGATTTTTGGGTGCACTTCAACTTCAAGCATACTTAATTCACTAATTGTATATTTTCGCGCTCGAATGAAGGTCTTATTGAATGATCAATGCTGTCATAAGGAAACAAAACGCTTCCCTACTAGTCTTTTCAGTTTAAGTTGTTTGTTTACTTGTTTTCTTCATCAATTGGGTTTTAGAAAACAGGCAATATGTCAAAATAATTTATGTAGCACAAGGCCATTTGCATCCAACGTAGCTAATTCGATTTTGTTTTTGTTTTTCAAATTCAAAAACGATAAAATGTGTCTCTATCTATTTCACCAACCACTTTTTACTTTGTGTTTATACTTTGCAACGGTTCAATTTATACGGTTTTTCAAAAATTCCCCCTTTTCGTTTCACCAATGAAATAAACTTTGCATTTTACATTTCAAATTGTGCAAAGATTGTTAATAATTTGCAAAGAAAAATTAATTTGCAGTTGAGTAAAAAAAGAACTAAAAAGGCCCGTTTATGACCACGTTTTGAAGATTATGTGAAAAAAGATTGTCAAATTGCAAACGAATTTTTAATAAATTCAAAGGAATTCTTTTGCTTGGATAATAATTGAAGATTAACATAAGATGAATATTACCAGCTAAGGAAATATGTAACCACCACCGAGTGCAATACCCTAAAGTTAAAACTATGCACGGAATATGTTAAGCTTTATACTGTAAAGTAGCACATCGATATTCGGGAGCAGTTAATGAATTTCCTCCAAACACCATCTGGGGACCTGCAAATTCTTCGAAAACAACTAGACAATATATTAAAGTTCACCTTTTTTTATGTAGACATGGAAAGGATTAAAATAAATGCACTGATGGTTTGTGGCCCGGACCAATGTTCCACAAGCTGGTCATAAGTTAGGTAGTGTGCTCATTGCCAGAGAGTTAATGGATTTTGGGTTGATTTTTGTTCCTTCAAGAGTGAAGAATGTTATACCGAATCACGGTGTCTTTTCTTCCAACGCCTATGACAATTATAACCCTTTTAAAGGGTTAAAGTTTCGATATAAAGTACCAGAATGTTTTATCGCATTTTCGATGACCGACTGCCATGGCTTTCTTCAGCACATTGAAGACATGCCTTGTATATACGCACACATCTGATTCACTTTGCAAAACGCCATTTTAAATGCAAATTTATCTTTTAAATTGGTGAAAAACTAACACTTATAGCTTTGCAAAAAATATGTTCAATTGCAGAGTACAAAGGCGTGGAAACTTTGCAATTTTAGTGAAACGGTTCGCTTTTTTGCTTTGCAGGAAGTTATTATTTTGAAAAATTGCAAAGTACAAAGTGAAAAGTGGTTGGTGAAATAAGGCCCTGGTCCAACTTTTCAAACATGCGGTTCAGGGTGCTATTTATTAACGGTTTAGAACAAGTGCACAAGTATGCACTTTCGACCCCTATCATCAGAAAAACAGCTTAAATTTCATACAGATGTTTATCAGGACTGGCTTTTTACCAGCACTACTAACATTCTTCACTTTCTACAGTAACCGGTAGTTTTAATATTTTATTTACGTCTCTCAACCGAACAATCCCCCATAGATACGTTTAATACGTTCCCATAAGACCAAACGACGACGTACATACGTAAGCATGAGTATTTTTGCTTTTTAATGAAGCTTCTTCTCCTCCAATAAAACTTCAATAAGAGGATATTTTAAGCATTTTTCGCTCGCAAGTTATTCTTAGATCCCCGCCTTACATCCGTATCCGCTTATCCGCGGCATACATAGTTATATCAGAAAGAAAAAAAATGCCACCGCGAGGCTTCCTCATTATTAATGAGTCATGTTACAGCGAAAATATTCCAAAACCATTCAAGGTTATAATAATATGTGCGTTGTGTATCCTTTCTCCATCGTGTATTATCAGGCACTACTACACTGGAGTTGCATAACCCAGTTAAGCATATGGTTGTTGGTATTTATTTATTTATTTTCGTTTTCGTTTTCGTCTTGATCCTTGGTAGTGTGTTGTAATTTTAATAGAATTAATCGTTACAACTCGAATGTGAACACCAAACGACGACAGCTGACGTCAAAGAAGACGACGACGACGTTCGTCCTCATCTCATTTCACTCGCTCGAACCTTGGGGGTAAATTTATTTGAATTTAATTTTCCTGAGTGTTTTTCTCTCCATATATTGTTAGTAAATTTGCTGCACGATTTTTATTTCTATTTGTTGATAAAGATATCAACAATTGACATGACTTTTAATGAAAGTTGTATTATTTTTTTAGGCAACCTAGAAACGCATGCAAACAGTGATTTCATTATTCGTTAATCTTTCAGTGACGTGTTTTAACAACCTTGTCCTAATCGCACGTACACAACTCAAACTCCAACTCCAACTTCAACTAAATGTAATCCTGCTGCAGCTAATATAGACGGCGGCGGCGGCTCACAACACAAGCCTTTATGAGGCCATACAAAATTTAATGGCCAGTGAATTTTCCGTTTTTATTAATATTAAAATTAATGACTAATACTTCTAGGTCGTCGTGGCATTAAATAACTTATATTGTGCTTCATCTATTCTCTGGCATTATGAATCAGTGAAATCGAAACGCCTCGGGCGGTCAAACAGAGGAGGAATTTATTTTCGCCGTGGAATTCATTCGTTCGTCGGAATTTGACAACCACATGGATCATAAATATCTGTCTCATTTGGGGGCTAGCGAAATGTTTTTATATGGCCGCACCACGTGTTGGGAATGGGCTTGGAGAAATATGCGAAAATTGTCCAGTCCCTGAAAAGATAATAGTACGGCTTAGTTTGTCTATGTGGTCATTTGTCAGTCGGATGTGTTATTGTTGTGCCGTGTCGGCTTATGGGAGCTTGGGGATTGGATGTTGTTTTGTTGTTTCTCCTTTACTGTGCGAAGTTGGGCAAATATTTTTTCCCGTTGACCACATTATGTGGTACTTTGTTTTAACGGGTAAAAGTTTCGGCAATAGAAGCATTAAATTAGAAGTTGTTAACGAGAACATAAAAGTTAGTGGGTGGTACCTACTCTTTGCGCCAATTAGGATACATTTGTGTTAAAGTTGAAGTAAACAGAGAGATTAATTGAAATAAATAAATATATAGTGCACAGTCATCCGATGACTGCAGGAAAGTTTGATACTTGATGGCTTCATTGTGAACAGTGAGGGCTTAAAGATATTGATATTCATTGATACCGGAGTTGCTCTACATTTTTTTTTTTCAATATGTGTGAATATTGTAAAACGGAATTAAACAGAAACATGAATGTGCAAAAATTAAAATGTTGGGAAAACACCTTTGAATTAAATGGTTTGGTGTCTCTATTACATTTTCTTTGTACATACTCTAGATGCTGGTATCCTCCATAAAATAATAGCCAAGTCAATTTTCTGCCATCTGCACTGAGTTTCTGTCCGACCAAAAATTACTCGGAAACTGTAAGGCCACTTAAAGCTTACAGCGCCATCTATACTGTAGTATTCGCGGAGACCTCAACAATGACATAAATATAATAATACAGAATAAAGGCTAAATGCAGCTCTTGAAAAGCGGTACGACAGTATTGATTTTCATACCATAATCAAGGAAGTGTCACTCTTTGTAATAGGCTGGAGATAAATATGAAATTGAAAATTAGTTTGTGAATTATTTTACATAATTAATGGCGAAGAAATGTAACGTTAGAATAAAATATGTAATGCCAAAGAAGAATAAAAAAAACATGATTATATGTTAACTTTGCATTTCAGTCTAAGTCGCTCGAGAGTTGAACCTTGACCGCCAAATATTTTTGTTAACAAAATCCAACATTAGGTATGGAAAAATGGTGTCACTCTCAACTGACGGGGACCCAGTGATGATTCGCAAAGAAAGAGGATTAGTAAAGAGAATCAGAGATAAAAATGTAGATCCAATATCTTACCAGTGCATAACTCATCCTTGTGGAAAACCACACTGAAGGAAGTAGTGAACAGCTTGGGGATATTGTTCTGCTCGACAGTTCAATGAGTTTCATTGATTTTATTCAGCTTATTCTGACTTTTTGCAACACAACAATGTTCGTCAGTTAAGGAAAGGCCATGTTATGGAACATTTCTGCCTAATAAATCATTTCTTCTTTCAAAACCTGGATACGCAGGAAGCAGGGAAGCAGATGTGGCTTTTTTTTAAAGATGTTCTGCAGTATTTACCTGAAGGCCACGACTGAGTTACAACGAATTATTATGTCACCTGATTTTCGTCGGAAGGAATTTTTTTAAAAAGATATTACACGACAAGATTTTATTCGTGTGAGGATATGAGGTTTTCATGAACTCACGATGCGCGATGTTATATGTAACTAAGTGGTCAAACTCAGTGGTCAAACTCAGTGGTCAACCATATCAAATGCCTTAGAAAAATTAAGTAGGACTAAAAAGGTTTCTTTCTTTATGTCCGGGTCCTGGCGAAAATCTTCAGAGATACCTATAGTAGTACAGCACGGTGACTACAGGGCTGTACCGCAGAGTTAAATATATGAGTATTAAAAGGTAGTAAAATGGGTAATGCGATTTTGATTCTAAATTTGACTCGATAATCCCTTCTCTTAAGGTATCAGTTAGTCCTTCATTCAAAACTGGATAGAAAAACAAAAGCCCTGAGTTTAAACTCGATTATCCTTACAATTCAATTTAGTCAGTCAGACGTACATCGTAAATGTCCATGATCATCTGTACATAGGTTTCAAGAATTCCTAGTTGTCTTCGCTTCTTACTTCATCATCTGTTTCCACCTTAGATATGTGTGTCAGTAGGCGTTTTTTATGCACTTTCCAAAGGGTGCACTGTTCTCAAAATTTACACCAGATTTGAAATTTTGGCCATTTGTGCGGTAAAGTGTTGGCAACAAAAACAATGTTCTCAGTTTTAAAATTTCGAACAAAATATGGTCGGAATACTCTTATCGTTTGCGTTTGGTAATCTAGAAGAGCTCTCCGATCCGGGATGCCAATCGAACAAGCAAACATATTTCATTTGAATTTGAAGTGTATTTGTCGTTGTATTTGTGTATACGTATTTCCAATCGCCTCACTAACAATCTGATGACGATAAAGTTAGTTAAATTTGGAAATAAGTTTAAGTTAATCTCAGCAAAATTGAAGAATCATTAAATGCATCAGCAACAAATATGACGTTTATGGTGTTTTAATGTGTTAGTGCTTCTAGTTTTGATTCTGAATTCAAAGTCAGAAGCGAATTTCTCTTCTTTCCAGGAGATGAACTGTCATTTTAGTACCTAACGAACAGTTTCAGGAGCGTCCAAAAATCTTCCGGATTAACGAACGAGTCAAGTTCTCTAGCCACTTTGGCACTACACCCTTCTTTACAGGAACCAACTCAGGACATTTTTACTCCCTCTCTAACTTTGCTTACATTAAGGATTTATTAAGACGCATAACAGCAGGCTTCATACCAAATTTCAAAATTCAAAATTAGCAAAAATAGTAAATCACTGACTGAACATTTCTAATCATAGTAGAAATTACCCAGGTAAAAATCTAACATTTGTGATTTTTTTTTTAAGAGTCGCCAACTCTTCTTAACTCAGCTCCCAAAGAACTTACAATTATGATTTTTAACGTGAGTGGTGGCTCTTAAGAACAAACAATGGAACAAATTTAATATTACTTATTTATGACTTAGAGTCATAAAATTATACGTGGATTTGAAGGATTTGAAGAACAAACACCGAAAGAAATACAAACCGCCCATATATCCAACTCATTCTGTTTTTATGCAATGTTACATGTCGGTAGTTGTTTTTAAGGCAAACAGGGATAGACATATGGGTCCGCCATCTAACGTTTTTTTTTTCAACTAGTCTACCTTCGCGAATGGTTACACTTAGCTCATGTCTGATTTGACAGATAACATACCGTTATACCGCTGAACGAATATGGTTGTGTATACGCTTGAACAACGCTGGGAAACGCTGGCCTGCGATCGACTTAGAGAAGATGCCGATTTTGCCAAAAAAACCAAATTTTCAGATGAAGCTCATTTTGATCTTGGCGGGTATGTAAACAAGCAAAATTGTCGCATTTGGGGCACAGAAAACCCGCACGCATACATTGCAAAGCCGATATAGCCAAAACGAGTCACTGTTTTGCTGCGGATTTTGGTCCAGAGGCATAATTGGGCCATTTTTCTTCGAAAATGAGCAAGGAGTGGCCGTTACAGTCAACGGCGATCGTTATCGGGCCATGTTTAACGAATTTTTGTTCACAAAAATTGAAGACGAGGATATTGGCAACATTTGGTTTCAACAGGACGGCGCTACGTGCCACACAGCCGAAGCTACACTCGATGTTTTGCGCCCTGTTTTTGAAGATCGCATTATCAGCCGCAGAGCTGATGTCGTTTGGCCACCGCGGAGCTGGGATGTGACACCGTTGGACTATTATTTGTGGGGTGCCGTAAAAGATAAGTGTTACGCCGACATGCCAGAGACAATTGACGCTTGAATTGACAATATTCGTGAAGCCATTGGTGAAATACAGCTGCACACAATCGATAATGTGCTTAAAAATTGGACCGATCGTGTAGGCTACTGCATGGCCAGCCGAGGCAGCCATTTGAATGAAATTATTTTTCATTATTAACCGGAAAGATTGTACTTTCAAATAAAAAAAGAAATTTGAGAAAATATTCAGTAGTTTTTTTTCATAGCATTTTCAAAAAAAAAAAAACAAAGTTATTCGGCGGACCCTATATAAAACAAATCGTGTTTTCCTCGAAAAATTACGTTTACGTTCGGTAATAGTTCCTACAATTTTGCAAAATTTTCATGTATTGAAAAATCTTTGCAAAACGTATTGAAATCAGACCAAAGACATAAGTTAAAAAATAGCCAAGTATACAAAAATCGCTTTTGCCTTACAAGTCAGCTAATGAGATCTAAAAAAGAACGCCAAATTGGTAGTGTAATTATTAAAAATTTGACATTAATATTTATATTTTTATACTTGGTAAGTTTTTAAGATCTTGAAAAATTCGGACCCCATACACATTGTGTTTTATAGATACATATTCAAAAAATTAAAATTAGAAAACTTGCCAAATAAAAATGTAAAAAAAAAGTATAAAATTCAGATTGATTGGACTAATTTGGTGACGATTTACACACTAAATTAGACAGTGCGTGAGAGCATTTTTGAATGTTCAGGAATATCAATTCGTCTTAGACAACAAAATCAATTATCAAGAAGCTTCCTACTTCGTGTAGCTGACTAGAGATCTGCGATTCAATGCTTGTAAAGTTCAAAGAACTAAAGCCCTATTACCAGGGATGTAACTTTGTGGACCTTATAATTAAAAAAAAAAGGCAAAATAAAGCATTTATTCGAATAAGAAATAACCATAAGTTTTTTTTTTAATTTTCCGGCAACAACCGACTCGCATTGTCTCTTAACAGCGCCTTAAAAAAAACTGAAAGATCTCTCTACATCAGCAGCAACGAGTGCAGCCCAATTGAAATACTCAACATCACCCACTTCCATATTACGGTTTGAGTTTCCTTTAATAACGCAATTTATTTGCTCCACTGTCTCAAGTTCTAACTATCCCTTTTACTGTTTCCAGGTCACTCTTGATTTTGTCCAAAATCTTCAAGACTTCTCTGATCGTGTTTCCTTCATTTTAAAAGAAGGTAATAGAAGGCAATCGAGGCATTATATTTGGCACCAGCAGAACGTCAAATGTGTTTGTTTTATAGTGTCATACGATGGCGCAAAAAAAAGGCAAAGTCAGCAAAATCTCATCCCTGCATATGTATAATGGATTATTGAACATCAATCAAATTAATCCTAAGCGACAGAGTTCGTTTTTCATAAATATTGCCGCATAGTCGATTTTCGAAAAACCAGTGCATCCACAACGTGTCACTGTTTGGAGCGGATCTTGGGCTTGAGGCATCATTCGTTTTAAATGAAGAAGTGACTGTTAAGGCACAGGACACATTTCCAAGTCGTGTACGCTTTATTTTCGGTGATCAGAGTTGGTCTAGAATTGGTGTTATTTACGGGCACGTAAAGCATTGTAAACCATTTGATCAATATGCTATTCCATACATAACTCCATCTTAAGTACTCTATGACCCAAGAAACATCTTTTGCATACATTTGAGAGCAACCTTTATAAACCCACTCAATTCAAAAACAAGGATCTCGCTCCGTTTTCATGAGTTGCTTAGCACTCAGTTTTAAAAAATTTTTTGAAGAAAACCGATGATACTTAGACTTTCCCAATTAAAGTATATTTGTAGTAGAAAATGTCTCTTTAAAATTCTCATCCCCAGTTTCAACAGCTATAATTGACCTTATAGCAAAATAAACTTCTTTAGTTGTCACTCATACGCGTCATCGCAGATCTAACCTGTTGCATTTTACTATCCCCCTCTTTGTCAACGCAGAAAGCTGATTGCAGACCCGCTGCTATGTGGTGTGTGTGTGTGTGTGTTTGTGTTTGTGTTTTTTTTTTGCATTTAACTCCTGTCAATGGCTTTTTAAATGATGTTACCCTTTCGCGAATAATAAATACTGATGTCAACACTGAAACTGAACTCTATAACCTTTTCAACTGGGATTAATCTTGCTAGTCCACGTGATAACGTCACAGGATATTACATTAATTGCGGTTCACTGGGTCTTACCTTTTTGTGCAACACCGGATCTTCCGACGACCTTCCCTTAACTGCGCACTGTTCGCGCGCGTTCCATTCAATATATGTATGTACGCGGACAGAGCGAAATAAAACCCTTTGTGGTAGATATATGTAGGTACTTTGGCTGTCGTCTGCACAACTATCGTATGTAAATAGTTTAAAATATTCCACTCTTACGTGACGGTTTTACCCTTAAATAGTGCACACGTTTAAGGCAGAAATAGCTAGTCTGATGTCTATACATAGATAGTATAAGGTGAACGCTTGCAAATGTAAACACTAGATGATACTTGTCCTGATGCAAAGGGCATAAGTATTTTGTACATTCAAGTCAAATCAGTGAATGAAATAAAATCTCACAGGGAACGAGAGAAAAGCGAGTAATTAAATTAATCACTCCCTGGAGCGAACCAATATTTAGCTCCAGCTGGAATCTAGGAAAACTTTTACTCTCCGCCTGATCCTGATGTGCTTTCGCATCGCACATATATTTATGAGTGTACAATTTTAAACTTCGTTATTATTTATTATCCTTCGTGGAATTTATGTTATTTTTCGTCTTTCAAATGTATGTAGATACATGAACAGCAGCGCTTTTCTTTCCATTCCGCCAGGAGAAACAACGAAGGTGGTGTGTTTTCTTGCGAAAATAACAAAAAAATTGAATAAAAACGAACAGAAAATATCTTATTTTTCATTCCTGGAAAGATTGAAGAGGCTGCTGCGTTTAATCTGTGTATCTGTGCTCTCCTACCTGTACCGGCAGCAGTAAGAGGACAAACAACAATTTGTTTAAGTAAAAGGATCCTGGCGCTTCTCTATGTTGTCAACAGCCAGAAGTTTTCTATTATTTATGACTTTTTTTTTTTTTTTCGTCGAGTCCTTGTTGTTTTGTTTATTTATTTACTGTCGTATTTTGTTTGTGTTTCGGTTCGTTCTTCATATTTTTGCTATACACGCGAAATCACAACTGTCAGCTAGGCATGACTACTCTACGTACAATAATATTTAATACTAAGAAATTCACGCTTTAAATTTTATCTCATTCCACATAAGTATCCGCTGCCGTTATGGTGGTAGTACACTCTTCCATAGGAGAAAAGTTATTTCCTTCGTGAGAATGGGTTGGGATATAAGTGTCGATATAGTTGATGGATGCACTTCTTGTTTTGATGAGAATGTCGGATGAGTGTACCTTTACTTGATAAATTTTCATTTTCATGTCGCTATCGAGGCGACTAAGGACTGAGTGCAATAGTGAGTGAGTTCATTCAGTCAGTCAGTCAGGAAATGTTTGATTTTCCCTTTTATTTATTTGATTTGATTTATTGCATTTCTTTGAAGAGTTTTAATGAGATAAACACGCGAATAAGAGATGTAGATGCTTTTGAGATTATGATGGAACTCGTTTTCGATAAGAATATCTACGAGCGACTGACTTAAGTAGCATTTTGAAAGAAGTTTAAATTATGAACTAACCTAGATGACGCTTTAGACATGAGGTGAACCTGGGCTGAATACTGTCTTTGGCTCTACTGCATGCGCGCTATATGCGCTGTTTTTCGCTTGAAGCTTCGAGTAGTTCAAATGCCGTAAACGTAGCCATGGCAAAAAACAGAGTTCTATAGGATGGCAGTGCCTACATACCCCAATTTTAAAAGTCCTTCTTGCATTGTAATGGTAAGTCACTTAAAATAAGTAGATGTCACCTAAGGAGGAGGAGGATGTAAAGTAAGTATGGATGAACAGGAGACGGATAAAATCGGAAGGTGTTATAGGTATAAGTGGGGCTATCACTGGAACTGCCCGTCCAATTTTAAAAATCATTCCAATATTGTAATGGTGACAAGCTTCGGATCAATGCAGTTTACTTAAGAAGGACGTGAGGGAGAGTTTATTTAAAGAGTGTGCAAAGGAGTGCAAAGTTCCTGAAATAGCCATTTCCCTCTTCAGACCTCTTGATCTAATCGGCCGATTTTTAAAACCCTTTCAACGTCGTAATTGTAAAACGTTTTTATTTAGCCGAGGTTTATAAGGGATATTAATCCATAAATTGAAAATATTTCCCGATGGTATTTTTGTATCGATTTCTGTTTGTATTTCTTGTTGGCGTGGATCTTGCTTATCTTATGGGAAAAAAGGTAAAAAATGTTTGCTATCTAAAATGACATCTCTA
The DNA here is from genome assembly GCA_963576555.1 of Ferdinandea cuprea. NCBI lineage: Eukaryota > Metazoa > Arthropoda > Insecta > Diptera > Syrphidae > Ferdinandea > Ferdinandea cuprea. Next base: position 64,813,443 of record OY754958.1, read on the forward strand.
ATCTGGAAAACTCTCTAATTTTTCATCGTTCTATAGATACAGTGCTCTGCAACAGTGAAATAATACTGTGGAATATGTCTCTGACAGGAAATATATAATGGAAACTTAACTCTTATTATTTTCTTATAAATATTATCGTTTGGCAATTGGAGCTTTGTCCATCAACATGGAAGATTTTGCGCAAAGATCTCTTCTTACGACCTTACAAGATCCAGCTTGTGCAAGAATTAAAGCCGCGAGACCATGCAATGCGTCGTATGATTGCTGATTTTCTTCGCAAAATTTTGTGCTGTGATAAGGCTCATTTTGGGTTGAATGACTATCCAAATGCGTCAACAAGCAAAATTGCCGTAATTGGAGTGAAGAGAATGCACAAGAGACCCTAGAAACGTTATTACATCCACAAAAACTGACTGTTTGGTGTGCTCTATGGGCTGATGGAGTCATTGGGCCATACTTCTTCCGAAATGATGCTGGAGAGTCAGTTACCATGATAACCGACTATTTTGTTCCCGAATTGGATGGCATGAATGTGGTTCCAACAAGACGGTGCTACATGCCACACAGCGCACGTCACAATAGATGTTTAAAAAAAATAATGGCATAAAATTATCCTTCCAATAAAGCCAAACGATTTTCTGGTTTTTTTCCAATTCGAAGTTCTATACCTCTAAAAAAACATCCTGTTCGTTTCGTTAAAAAATTTGCGGTTAAAAAGTTAAACATTAAAATTCTTCTGTTCTTCTGCTGATTTCAAGGGTCTTAATCTATTTAAAAATGCGAATTTAATTTCCAAAAGCCAAAGCGTGGAAAGTGACATCGTTAAAAAAATTGATTTTTGATTCTAACCCAACTTTTTTAACTCCAATTTGTTTTTTTTTTTAATCGTGCAAAACATATAAACATTCAATCAGATGACATAAATATTGATGAATACAATATGGGAACAGTACCTGGGTGGCCAGTAGGTACAGCTCACGCAACTTCCTTGCTCCGCTCGGCGAATGTGCTTTTCGTCAGGCAGGTGCCATGGTAACAGTATGTGGGTGGTACTCATCGCAAAATAATGCCAAACAAAGAGGATTTTAAACCTTCCTCAGGTTTCACATAAACTTCCTTAAAATTAAAAAAAAAAAACAAAATAAGCCCTTACAAAAATCCCAAATTAAATGTTGCTATGGCATCACTGAAACCAAGGAAAGTGTAAAAAATACCAAGAAAAACCAGAATAAAAGTATCTGCATTTCGATGAAGGTACATTTCAGTACAATAATTACATTTTATTTTATTATAAATCAATAATATTATTCTAAATATCTGCCTCCTCGAATTTACATAGATTTTGAATTTGTTATTTTGCACAGATTTTCTATCGAATAAAAATATTCGTATGTGCAAACTCCTGCTTCTTAAAAGGAAAGTTGAGCGTAATAAACTGACCTGCGGAAGGAACAAAGGTTTTTTTCAAAGATGGACTTCGGTGCTGGGAGTTGTATGGTGCGGGGTTCTTATAGCGCTTGCGGTGAAGTTTTATCTGCAATAACCTCTACGACAATGAATAAGTTACGTTCGAGAAAACGAATTTAAAAAAAAAACAAAAATTGAAGTGGTACGTAGATTTCTTTTACTTTTTAATGGTTGGAGTTCACTCTATTGGGTTTTTGAGATATTCGCGTTTATGTAAGGTACCGAATTTTTTTTTTTGTAAGCTGAGTATGCAATATTCTTGGTCTCATCCCAAGTATTCAAAATACAAAAGAATACCTGATTCATTGGAATTGGTTTTGAAAAAATTGGTAATTGTTTAAAATGTTTTCTAAAATACAATTATACCTTGTTTAATAGTTTCGCCATACGTCTTTCGGCAGGTCATCCAAACACGGGCCTAATTCTTAGCTTTAAGAATTCTAATCGTTTTCGAAGAAATGGTTCTTACAATTCTTTGTAGTTCTTGGTTTTTCCTATTCTCTCATTTAATCCTACCCAAAATCGATACATTTCCCGCCCCCCCAATATGCTAGCTCTAGGACCACTCCAACACACATTCACACACAGCCAATCCACCTAAAATCTCACTTTACGTTTCCAATTACTCTAGCCTTCACTTTTATTCAGCTAATCGTATGATTTCGAAATGATTGGACCAAATTGGATCACTCGATTCATTAGTAATCCACACGCCCATCTCGGTTAATTTAACCACAACTTATCAATGCCTTTTCATCGTAATGCTCTCATCCTTGACAATCAACTGACACATGCCAAAATAAATGCTTTCCAATTTGTATAGAAAAAACAGTCAAAACGTCACTTCAACAAAAACCAGTTTTTAAGGAGCCTTTTCCGACTTTGGCACGCATCTACCCACATTCACTTAAGTTCAGATGATGAGCAATTTGTGTTTTTTTTTTTCGTTTATTTTGAGTGTCCATGACAGATGTCATTATGTCTAAAGGGTAGTAAGTAGACACCTATTCAATATGTCATATCCATTTTTGTATGATTTTTCGATGTCCAGTAATTATGGAGAAAACTCCATCTCTCCATGTATTCAGAAATGAGAGGTTGTTATGCCCACGCATTTGATGTCAATAGAAACTAAATACAATTTATTCGGTTTAAGGTAGATAAACGCTTTTCTGTGTAAAAGTTGCTGTCTCGACATTTGTAAAAAGTGCATGTGTATGTATTTTCCTTGGAAATTCCAGATGGAAATATTTTCAAAAGAATAAGGATTAGGAAGAGGAAAACAGGTGATAATACATGAAAATCATTTCAGTATGATTGTGATGAAAATTCAGCAGAAAATGATAGCTTTGAAAGGAGCGAGTTAGTGAATTCATCAGCATGTTTCCAAATATGTTCATTATCGACATGGAATATACGGTATTCGATTTGGAGTGGAAAGGAATTAGAGAGAAACTAAACTAATTAGTTTTTGAACCAACTTTCCAGAACTCCACAAAATTGGAAAACATCCTCCATAATTTTCTTTCCCTGAAATAGAGGCTAAAGATAAGTTAAACAAAATATGGGACACGTTTTACAAAAGTTCTTTAATACATTTTAGTTTTACTGTAGCTGAAGCACAAAGACTCAGAAACTGGTCTATTTTTTCATAGTCATAGATAGCTGCTTGAAAACGTAATGCAGTAAGCCTTACATCGTGATATTCTACGAAAGCAACAGTGCTTTAATCCCGGGAGGCTTTGGATAATGCGAGCAAGAATCATCGATCATAGTCGAGTCATTCTTTAACTCGGGTTAGGCCAACTTTAAATTTGTTTACAAAATTGAAGTTCAGGTTGGCATATCCATTAGGCAGGGGTCATAGAATATATGACAACCTGAAGGCAATCTCTTTGTTAACGAGAGATTGCCTTCAGGGTTGCTTCCATGAAAAAGTATTGCACCAAACAGCCGATGCATGTGATATCAATTGCCTAATCAATGTCATGTATATCTTTAAAGTTCGGTTTACTGACAAACCCCATGATTTGCCAAAGGCACCTTTGCACTGCTGTAAAACTGACAAAATCTTAAATGTTTTCGTATCGACATCTTTGATACAAAAGTGCTTGCTATTGAGAAATACTGCCTGCACGATTTTTAGTTTCCCAGCAATATGGCGCCTTCTAGTTCGAGTTAAGACAAACTCGTTGAGTTTTAAGATGATACACTGGAAGCTCCATTATAGTCATGTCTAACGCCATCTATGCTTTCGTACAAACATCCGCTAGGCCTGTTCCGGCTGAAAGTACAGCTCCATCATCGGCATAGACATGCGCGTAGAGACAGAACTATACACAACGAATGCTGTCAAAAGTTTAATTCTCAAAGGCATTCTCAGTACTTATACCAACATCAAGTTAGTAATGAATTTTTGGGTAATCCAAATGCGGCCAATAAAACAATTCATACTTTTTGCAGACAAGAAGAGAACCCATCAAGTATCTACCATACACCATTTCTTCACATGTAATTTGCTCTGTTAACTACATTCTTAAAGAAATGGTGGAAAGCAGATGATATGTTAATTGAAAAGGTTTTAAGTCACTTGAGTCCTTACACAGTAAAATCTCTCCGGTAACCATCTTAAATTAACTTTGAACTATTGACTATTTTCTAAGGTGGAAACCTTGCATAATGGTCCGACGTCCATTGGTAGTGCCGGATACTTACCGGCTAAAACCACCTCCCTTTCCGAACGTGCCGATTTGTGTCCCCCGCGGAACCGCCGTAAGGCATTACTTCGCGGGGGTCGGTATTAAGACTTATCTTACTCTATTCATGAAACTAACGGGTGATCCAAGTAGAGATACTTTTTTCAATAGCCTTTTTTGACAGATCACGTGTGAGTCGTGTCATGCTGTCATGTTATTTTTGTTTAGTATTGTTTGGCATTTCATAATGGAAAGACTTACGCGTGAACAACGTTTACAAATTGTTCAACTTTATTATGAAAATTCACGTTCTGTGAGGAATGTGTTTCGTGCACTTCGCTCAACTTATGGTCAACATAATCGGCCTACTGAGCGTACTATTCGCAACACCATCACCCATTTTGAAACGCATCATTCATTATTGGATAATATTCGACCGAATAGACCACGTCCAGCACGCTGTGAAAAAAATATAGCGGCCGTAGCTCAGTAGCTGAGAGTGTACACGAAGACCGTAGAGAGTCGATTCGGCGCCGTTCGCAGCAACTCGGACTGACGTATGGAACGACTTGGCGCATTTTTCGTCAAGATCTTAAATTGAAAGCGTACAAAATACAGCTTGTGCAACAACTGAAGCCGCTCGACCTTCCAAAGCGACATCGCTTCTCTTTATGGGCTCTTGAAATGTTCCAAGAAGATCCGACGTTTTCGAGGCAAATTTTGTTTAGCGATGAGGCCCATTTCTGGCTCAATGGGTATGTAAACAAACAAAATTGCCGCATTTGGGACGAAGAGCAACCTGAAGAGATTGAAGAACTGCCACTTCATCCAGAAAAAACAACGGTTTGGTGTGGTTTATGGGCCGGTCCATATTTCGTGACCGTTATCGTGCCATGATAACCGACTATTTGATGCCTGAAATTGAAGCTCGTGATCTCGGCGACATTTGGTTTCAGCAAGACTTCCCACACATCGCATCAATCAATTAACTTATTGAGAGAACATTTCGGTGAGCACATAATTTCACGTTTTGGGCCGGTCGATTGGCCACCAAGATCGTGTGATATCACACCGTTAGACTTTTTCCTGTGGGGATATGTAAAGTCAAAAGCTTATGCCGACAAACCCGCTTCGATTCAGGCCTTGGAGGAAAACATCACGCGTGTCATTCGCCAGTTACCAGTCGAAATGCTCGAACGAGTGATCGAAAATTGGACTCAACGGATGGACCATCTGCGACGTAGCAACGGCCAATATTTGATAGACATAATCTTCAAAAAATAAATGCCAAAGAATGTTCTTTCAAATGATAATAAACATTCTCCATTTCTGGGTTTTTTTCTTTAAAAAGAAGTCGAAGTCGCTCGCTTTTTAATCTAACCATTTCTTCAGCAGGTGTATCGATAGGTACCATAGAGGATACGATGAGTATAGAAACTGTTCGAAACGCACATGCCACCCTTAGAGCGGCAAGACGATAGACGGATTTGACTCCCTGAATGTAGGACTTAACTTTCGCTGCACTCGACCATATTGCAACTTATGCAAGACGATGTCTCTGGGTTTGTTTCGGGCTCCCGATGTTACTGTTATATTTGAAGACTTTTTGCAAACATACTCCAGATCTACAGATTCAGTAGATAGTTGTGGACTTTTCCAAGTCAACTGAAGCACTCAAAGCCGAGGTCTCTGCCCTTATCGTTTCAAAAAGAGCCACAACCCAACAATCTGTCGCTTTGTCTCTTTAAGCATCAACATCTCATGTCATACTTATTAAAAAAATTAAACAACTACTCCACTGATTTGTTCCAATGATGCATTTCAATGATAGCTATAACTGGCCCATCATCATATTCCATCATTTGACTCCTTACGAATTTCTCAGGTTTGTTTAAGAATACGAGTCCACAACATTTAACGATAGGAAAAACTTTCTTAATTTGACCTGCGCCACCATCTCTATCCACCAGCCAGAGAAAGTCCGTAGATATTAAAATTTGCATTATCAAATAAAATTATTTTGCCATTCCCCGCAGACTCGTTAACATCTCATCAGTCGCCCCCTACGATCACCGTTGCTATTTAAATACACACCACCATAACAAAACAAAAAAAAGGACTTCCATTCAAAGTACAATTCAAACACTTAGTAATTAATATTAGCATATATTAAGAAGCACAGCCATTTTAATTTTTTCTTATTATCATCAATATTACACTGCTGTATTGTATCTAAAAAAAAAAACACAAACAAATTTCAGAATTAATTTCTGTTTTACGGCCCATAATTCCACCTCTCTGTGGGCAGACTGAAAATATAAAATAAACCCAATACACGCACAACAAAAACATACACACACACACATTCACCTCATTGTGAGACAAGACAGTCACTGCTGGGACTTTGTGAAGGAGAAGCAAGAAAGAAGAATAACTCGGGTCTAATGATGCCAATGGTAATATTCTACGACTTTTTCTGCGTTTTTTTTTTTTTTTTTTGTATTTTTTACTGCTCAATTAACCTCTAGACTCTTAAAACTGGAAAATTTCGCTTGAGCAAAACGTTCAGTTGAGCCTTAATTAAATTTTGCATGGATCAAAAAATCACAATAACAAAATGTATCACAAAAAAACACACAACGAAGAAAAGCGCACGAAAACAGAAAAAAATCATACAACAATCCATCCCTACATGTATATATAATGAGAACAGGAATGAATGACGAAGTTGAATATCCTGCGAAGACCATCAGGTGTTCGAGAGAATGAATCCATACAAAGTGTGTGTTTGAAGGAAAACAAAATTAGGCAACAGGACCTTAAATTGTTTTGTGTTTTTTTTTTTCGTTTTCTTTTGTTGTCTCTGGCTCTGTTCTGACTTCTAATTCTAATTCTCACCAAAACTGCGTTGCGTATACGACCACCACAGAGTGCGTGTACGATATGTGTGTGTAGGAAAAAAAAAAAAACAAGAAAAAGGCTACACAGATAAAAAGAGATACATACTATAAAAGAAAAAAAAAAAAAAAAAAAACACAAACAATACGGTTACACACCAAGAAAAGTATGTTTTTTTTTTTTTTTTTTTTTGGAGAAAGCAACTCCAAATGTGAAAAATAAAGCAGAAGACGAAGACGAAGAAGAAACCGACTGTACTTGGAATCCGATATGTCCTTGAAAGAAAACCAGCCACCTTGCTACCTCCACCCTGGATAATGATAACCTACCCCATTGGTTCTATTTTTAGAAAATTCCCTCTCCCAGGGATGCCCCACCATGAGCTAACACCTCCCGCCGCCCATTTGGTTATCCTTGTTCCTCGTTGCTTTTCTTTCTTGTTCGTCTTTCTTTGTGAAAATACAATTTTTTTTTGCTTCGTTTTTTTTTTTGATGGCGTTTATTTGGTTTTCGTTTTATTCTTGTTTTCGGATGCCCACAGCACCTTAAGGATATATACTCTTACTTATTATTATTGTTTTATTTTTGGCTTTAATTTCTACTTTCTTACTCTTTCTATCTCTTTCTTTAGTCGTCCGCAAGATTTGGTGTTTGTGGTGGTGATGGTGTTGGGTTTTGGTACTGCGAGGTTATCGGCGCGGTTCTGATGCATACTTGACTGAGATTTACTTTCGCCATTGTAGAGTGAAATTTATTTCGCAGATATAAATTACACACACATATATATGTACAGCCTGACTTTGGGGCCTCTGCAGAGGGAAGAACAACGCTTTAGGCTGAATTAATTATGTCCTTTTGGAAATAAATTCTCATTCAGTTAGAACAAAAAGGTCTGCGTAAATTGTTCTTTAAGTTTTCAATGACTTCGAATGGAGGGTTGAGAGGTTTTTTAATATGGCTACAGTTTAAAATGAGTAACTCCCACCCCATGGGCTTTCATTAGAACTTATTGTTATTGATAAATGTGATTTTTTTTAGCTGATCGTGAGTCGGTGGATAGGATATTAATACAAAAGGGATTTAGATTGAGTTTTAAATAGTCAATGGTTGTGGTATTTGTGAACCTTTGTGGAAATACCATTTCCCATGACACTCAGTATAGAAAATATCATTTACTCAATAAATGTCTTTGTTCTTTTTCCTCTTTTCTAATTGAATTTGGAAAACGATTTCTACGAATTTCACTTTGTTTCTCTGGCATATTTATAGGGCTTTCATTGAAAAAGATCCATAACTGTTTTCGACTCAGGACAAACCGTTTACTGATAGGCGATTAGAAAAATGCGAACGGGGATGTAGATGTATAGTTGCGTAGACATAATATTGCCGACGATAATGGGATGAATAAAACGTGATTACTTAACACAAATCTTTTTGTTTCTAAATGGACCATAAATCTCTAGCGGGAAATGCAAGTCTTGCAACAAATTATTTTTTTTTTTGGTTCTTTAGACTAGCGACAACTTACAGAGCTATTTATTTTGGAGACTTCCTTTATTGAACGAGAGCATGGTAGAAGGTTAATAATTAAAATTTCTCTGGGAGCTCGGGGGCCTTTGGATATAAGCTTAAACGGTCGAGCTCAGAAGATTAGTTAAGTTTAGTGTAGAAAACAATTGAAACCACTTTGCGGGAATATTTGATTGGAATGAACTGCTTAAACCCCTTAATCACATATTTTTGGAAAGGATTGATTCTGGTTTTGAGTTATTTCTACCTAAAACGTGTCGTTGTGAAGAAATTCCTTGATTAAATAAAAAAAAATGTTTAACTTGTCTGTATGGTCGCGTATGGAAGAATATAAGAATTTATTCTTAAGTTTTGACACCTGAAGTGTTGCAATTTGTGTAGAACGACTTAATAAACGCATAAGAAAACTTTATTTTAGATAAAACCTAAGGCCCTAAAGCCGTCGATATTGAGCGTGATTGTAGGCATGCTGGCATGTATAACTCTGCCAGAGAACATGGTGTTGATGAAACTTTGGTGATGTGGATTAAAGCAATGCTAATATACAAGACGCTAGTCACCGAGGCAGATTGTGGCAAGTGCGTAATAACAGGGATAAATAGGGGCTGCCCTCAAGGTGGTGTTCTAACTCCCATCTCTCTGCTCACGGCCCTTAATTTTTCTGTGGAAACTACACTCAAGCTTATGCGGATGATGTAGTCGTCCTTTCTGTCGGTTCAAACCCAGGGACTGTCTCCTCTCAGGCGCAGAGATCCCTAGATTTGATCGATTTGTGGTGCACTAGCAATGGGCTTTCAGTGAATCGAAAACCGATAAAGCACTGTCGACTTTCTGGCTGTATAGAGGCGATTTTGGCAAGGCTAGGATCTATACCACGATTAGACCACTCTTCTCATACGCATCGGTTGTTTGGTGGAACAGGCTTTTCCGGGAACGTGTTACTGCTTCCTTTGCCAAACTCCAGAGGCCTTCCCAAGCACGCCGGGCCATGCTCTGATGGCACCAGAAATCCTTTTGCGACAAAACTACCGTGTCAACTTTCTTCAGGTAACGGAATGGCTTCGGTCAGACTCAATGACAGCCAAACTACTTTAAAAGCGCTGCTAAGCCCTCTCACCTCGTCCAAGTTAGTGCTCGAGCTCAAGCTTTCTCTGAATTTGGTCGGAAGGCTAATTACAGTGAATCTTGTCTGGATCTTGTATGCAAGGTGTAAAGCACATTAAATGAAATTTCCAACGAAATTGATTTTTCTTGTCGCAAACAAAATTTATTCATTAAGATTATAGAAGATCGGTAGATGAAGCTGAAGGTAGTCGCGCAACAAACAACCATTGCGTAAATCGATACTACGAGCTTAGACTTGGGAACATGGAAAATTTTACGCGTCGATTTGGGTTTGAAGGTCTATAATCGTCTAATATTTGGTGAATGGGCCTTAGAAAAGCGCCATGAAAATCCGCTGTGTTATCGAAAAATTTTGTTCTGGCTCATCGTATACGTAAATAAGCAAAACTGTCGCATGTGAAGTGATGAACAGCTACATGCCGTACAAGAATTGGTGGTGTGGCTTATGGGCATCATTGGTCCATTTTTCTTCAAAGACGACCGTGGAAGAAATGTAACCGTCAACGGCGAACGATATCGAAACATGGTACGCGACTTTTTTTGCCCCAGTTGGCTGAGCTGAACTTGGTTGACATGTGGTGTCATCAAGACGGTGCCACATGCCACACAGCTCGTGTAACAATGGAAATGTTGAAGGATTGATTTGGTGAGCAGCTTATCTCTCGAAATGGCACTATGACTTGGCCGCCAAGATCATGCGATTTAACGACTCTTGATTATTTCTTGTGGGGTTATGTAAAGTTGGACAAGCCGAACACGATTGAAGCCTTACAGGATAACATAACACGCGTAATTCGTGGAATACAGGCCGAAATGCTCGAAAAAGTGGACCTTCCGAATGGACCATTTGAAACGGAGCCACAGACAACATTTACAACCTAAATGGCAAAGGCCTATTTATCGATTACAATAAAAATTTTGAATATTTGATGCAAATTTGAGTGTTTTATTCGATTTTTTTTTAAAAAATCACCCATCAATATATTTTCAAGTTTTAATTCATTCAATTACTGACAAGTGACAAAATTTTCATTAGTCATCATGAGTATACATCTAAATAAAAGCTCTGTAGTTCTTCTAACCGCTGAAGCATTTTTTTTTTGGTATAATAGTTTTTGGTGTGTGTTATATTTATTTCTCAACTCAACTCTTGTACATAGTTGTCAACATTTTTAGTGTCTGTTTTATTTTTAAAAAATAAATAAGTTGAGCTGTTCCTAAATGATCCCAACATTTCCCAGAGGCGATCAATGTTTAAAACAGATTTTCGTTAACTGTGTGTACAGTGGCTTAGTGGTTGCGTTCCACTACTGAGATAGGGGCCCCAGGTTCAAATTGGACCCCTCGACCTAAATCTTGCGAAAACCTGACAAACATGCAAGACTAAGAATTGTCATTAAACTTTATTGTAGGTCCCTTCCATTCGTATTAAAAATATATCTGTGCCCCTTGGTTGGAGAAGGGTCCTGTATTTTCACCTTATTTTTCTATCCATCTGTCTGGACTGGATTTCCTAAATTATCCATAAAATGTTCAACACTATCTTGATTGCATTTGAATGAAACATTGATTCTAAAAAAAAAACCATCCCTCTCGGTTGCATAGTGTAACTGTTCCACTTGTTGTTTGTTATTGCCAGCCAACACACATTCCCTCCACTACCCGTCCGAATTTTCTCTTTTTCAAAAGCTATTTCCATCTAAATTGCCTAGCGATACACAGGACAAACATTCATTCGTTGTGCATAGGAAAAGTTCAATTAATGTTTCCCTTATTCATTGAACAAAATTCAGCTCTTAATAGCGCCGCCGACGTTGTTACATTGAAACACTCTAAACGAGAAATGCCTAAAAAAAAAATTTCGCAGCAGTTAAACGCTCTCTCTCTCTCTCTCTCTCTATGTCGGTATTTATTTCTATTCTTACCTTAATAATTGGTTTCTATTTCTTTATTCTACACTTCCAACACTAACATTCACACGCATACATGCAAACCCAACCCCTATTGTTATTGCTTTAACCCCTGAAAGTGCACTTAAACGTCAATTACCTTCCGAACTGAACTACAACTACAACAAAGACGTCGATGAAAAAACTGAATGAAAAGAGAAAAAAAAATCATTTCACAACCAAAATGAGGAAAACTATTAATAGATTCCACTAAGCCTAGGCTGACGGCGAAGAGAAAAGTTAAAAAAAAAAAAAAAAAAAAATGTTACGTATACGCCCTGGTGATGGAAATATTATTGTCCGTCGCTCTGTCCATTCCGATATTGTTGTCTGCTGCATATAATATCTATATATATAGATATGTGTATTTTTCATATTTATTTTCATGTAAATAAACAAGATATCGATCGGACATCGGGTCCCGCGAATTAGTTATTCACAATAAAATGTGTCTATTTCTCTTTGCCCCATTGATGAAACAGCAGCACTCACACACACCTACATACATTTGTATCTGTCAACCGAAAATAGAAAACAGAACAAAAAAAAGAAAAAAACCACCTACCCACCAGCAGACCAAAAGGGATAAGGCAAGGATTAAGTGGGAAAAACACAAATACCAAAATAAATTTCATTCCAATATAAAAAAGTTAACCTGTTGTTGTTCGCGTTACTGCGCTATAGTTTCGCATATATATTCAGCCGTATCTGTGTGTCTTCACGTTTGTATGGTATTTATTTGTGCTCCATTCGCTCTCGGTGGTCTCGGTTTTATTCTTGGAAAAATGAACACATTTGGTATGTGTCGGCTGTGTGTTGTGCACAGTCTCCCTTGCTCCTTGATGCCCCTCTGTTGAAATCACCAAATTTTCTGCAAAACAAGTGCAAGCAGAACGATGTCCCAAAAACGAAAAGAAAAAGGACATCGTTAAATGGCAGAACCCAGAACTCAGGTGATGTAGGTATTGTGTTATATGATTCCAAGTGAAATTTCAGAAATTTTTACGGAAGTGCTTACAAGTGAAGCGGTAAGGACATATCTGTGTCAAGTATTGCTCCTTTGGTTTGGCGACGTTGCTTGTCGTTTGTCGTTGTCGGCGACGGTGGCGGCGACAGCGAGTTATATGCATGCACTCTTCTTTGATGAAATTTAGGTTGATGGGCTTTGCAATGTGTTGTGTTAGCCGGAAATATTCGTTGTCTGAGCTTCTCACAAAAGAGGAACACAAGAGAAAAAAGAAACTACAGCTACAGAGATTTATTGCCATGATGGTCTAATTTAAGGATTTCGAATGAAAGCACGAGAAGAGAAACAAAAAATATTGAAGCACATATTCATCGTCCATATAAAGTCGTATGTGAGTTCTCGTGCGAAGGAAGTAGTATCTTGGCTACTCTGCTGCTGCCGCTGCAGTCTAAGTGGGTCGTTTGAGTTCTTCATGATGATGATAATGATGATGATGAGTTTTGCCGATTTCAAAGCATACTCTGTCTAGGGTGTGGGATTTAGCCTCTAAATGGGTTGGTAACAACTCAATTTTAATGGGGATATATTTTTTTATTGGTTTACTGTTTGGTTTATGGGTAATAAATATCTTCAGATGTCCTTCAAGTTGGCCGTTTAGATTACTGCTCGAGCATAAATAAAGAAGAATTTCATTTTATCTGACCAAGAAACAATATCTAGAGAGAAGGACTCCATTAAAAACAAAATGCGTTCGTAAAATGATTTCGGTTTTAAGTAGTTCATTGTTGAATGGCAAATGGCAAATGGCAAAGGGGATTCTTCATTGATTACAAATGGGAATGGAGTAAAATTACATGAGATCAGGTTAAATTGCGAACTTGAGTTCAGGAAGCCATCGGTTTGTTTTTTCTACTCTAACGCCTTGCGCTCACATTTTAAAAAGGTCATAGAAATTGGGGGCTGACTTGCAACAGTTGAAGCTGCGTAAAGTTTAAGACCCAATATGACTTTATGGATGTTGTTTATGCAATGCCAACGTGAATCCTGCCCCAAGCGGGACTCTCAACAAACTTCATATACCGGCTTGGTGTGCACTTCGGCTGCACTTAAATAGCCAACACGATTTTTACTCCAAACTAGTCTAGCAACGCTAGTCTAATAAGCTTTATGTTATGGTGGTTTGGAATATACCCAAGTGTGTTAGTCAAAATTAAGCCTCTTGAGTTGGGTATCAACCCAAAATTCAGAGAAGAAGATCTTAGCATTGAATGCCTATAGCCGTGAGCCTCGTCCAGCATAGTCGTCGCTATAAACGCTATTATGCCGTGGAAGAAAAATAAAGGAAATATTTATTAAATCCAGCCAGACATCCTCAATTGGCTACAGCAGACTTAAGCGGCAGCTAGCGTTAATAAGTATAATAATACAGTACCTACCTAATTCCTAGCTTCACCAACCATTGTGCGTGAGAAGACATATTTTCCTACACAAATGCGAGGGAACTACACTTTAATGGCGATTTTCATGACATTTTTTTCTCTTGGATGTTTGTCAGACTTTCGCAAAAGGTTTCAGTTGGAACGGGTCAGATTTTAACCTGAGACAGCCCCTTCCTTAGTAGTTGAACGCACTTAATCCCTAAGCTGCTGCACTCACATAATAGAAATAATTTATTAATTATTATGGCTTTCCTTTTCCTTAGGGTTATGTTTTGGTGTAGTTGTGGCATGCCCCGCAAAACAGGGGGAAATCTGGAAGTCAATAGGCTTTTGACCAGCAACAAGACTCTCTTGCACTTTATTTGTTAGAACTTTTGTCAGAGCGAAGTGGTTCTGACTTCAGATGAACATAAGTCTTAACATTTCGCGGGGTAGCCAACGGAAACCGAAACGAACAGGCCAAAACAAACAAGGTTAAGGCAAAGAAAGGTGTTCGAATATGTGGCGACCTCTCAACAGGCCTCAACAATGCAATTCAAACCAATACCCCCTGCCACTTCCTGGTGATATTTTTGTGACACTTTCTGGACGTAAGTTCTTTTCAAAAATCGATTTATTATGATGCCTACCTCCAGGTAAAAGTAAGCGAAGAGTCGCAACCAATGCTGACTGTCAACACACACCGAAGTCTTTTCCATTAGCAGCGCTTGCCATTTGGTGTTAAGCCTGCTCCCGGCATTTTCCAGCAAATAATGAATACCATGCTGGCAGACTTAGATGGAGTCGTCTGCTATCTCGATGATGTCATAGTGGTAGCCAAGTCTCTAGAGAAACACATAGTACACCTACACCAGGTCCTTCAACATCCAATTGCGGTTTCGCATACCGTAGTTCACTACCTTGGATTCGTAATTATCACAGATTGTGGCCTCACCAATTTTTTGCCTGTTTTGAGAAAATCTTACTTATTTATTTAAATCCATCTTTATGGATGACTAACATCATATTAGGCCTTATGTGTCCATAGTGATAAGAAGCCTAAGTCACACCTCACAGTCTACGGAAGCCGAAAATACTTGATCTCCTCTCCATCCTGAGATCTCCAATAAACCAAAAAGACTCAAATATATGTTGGCAAGGCCATTGCCTACGCTTTTCGTTTTTTCGAAAATAAATATTTTAACATTCCTCGAATTCTAAGAAATTGGCGTTTATTTTCAAATCACGGTACTATTTATTTATGGCTGAAGCGATTTTTGTACAAGCAAACTTGGCTCTTCTTTAAAATATAAATGTCTGGCAGGCGCCCATGAAGTAATGCTGACCAAAATTGAATTTAACTTTATTAAGAGTTTGCAGGGAGATACAGTTGTTTTCTTCACCGGCGAACTATCAATAAAAAAAAGTAATTTTTGGATTGCTTATGAGGTCGACGATATTTCAACTGAAAAATCTTTACATTTGTCGTCGACGACGCAGTTCAGAAGAAACCACCGAAATATGTTGGTATGTTTGACCTTGTTGTAAACGAAATGCACTTGTAGATGTTAACTGTTAAAATAAAATACATAATTTAATAAAAGAAGGACGAAAACTGACTTGCCGAATGATCCCCAATTACGCTAAAAACATCAAATTATTCCAACCGCCATTACTTAATATTTTTTAATAATTTAAGCCCGCGCTAAACAGTTCTGCGAAAATATTCTACATTTTAAAGAATCAACAACAACAACAACAAAACAGAAAAAAATAAAAGTTCATAATATCATAATTTCAGTGGAAACGTTTCAATAATAATTCGCATAATGTACCATTAAGCTGAGCCCTGTCCTCCAAGAACTTTTCAGTGTACAAATACTCCTGTATTCTTCAAACGTGTAGAAGTTGTGGAAAAACTCAAATCAACAAATATGCAAAAACCAACCGCCTTGGGAATGAAAAGAAACAAATACAAAAGCCAAACTCAATTACTTTCAATTTTCGAAGAAAAAACAAAAAAAAAAAAAACAAGAAAACCTCCGAGTGTACCTAATGGAGGAAGATATCCTCCGGATATGCAAAGCAATACCTGTAGCCAATTGTGAAGGACTTGATTGTTTTTCTGTTGTCCTTAAAGAACAAAAAAAAAAAAAAAAACACACACAAATAAGCTATGCCTGGAAAGTTGCTCATCAATTCAGAAGCGGCTGATTTGGCGTACAGTGGGCAGACTGTACGGATTTGTTGGTCAAAAACAAAATTGTGGTTCGGTGAAAAATGCGGTGTTTCTCTGGTAAACTAAAAACATATTTAGTTTTTGACTAAATTATTTTATTAAAAAAAAACATTTTTCATCAACTGAAATTTATCGTAGAGCAATGAAACTTGGGAAAATATTCTCATAACTAAAAAGTAGCTTACCAAAGCTGTATAGAAGAGAATTGACAACATGATTGTTGAAATTTTTCAGTTTAGAATATAAAAAATATTTTTCTTGTGACGTAAGGGACGCGTTAAATTATTCATCGCTTAAATGATATGCTAACAATACATTCACAATTAGACAGATGACTGATAGAATTTTTGGTGAGTAAAGGGTGATTTTTTAGCGTAGTTTTTTTAAAAATCGAATAAAACACTCAAATTTGCATCAAATATTCAAAATTTTTTATTACAATCGATAAATAAGCCTTTGCCATTTACGTTTCAAATGGTCCATTCGTCGCTTCAATCATGTTCGGCTTGTCCACATAGACTAACGACCACCAAGAGATAATCAGGAATAATCAGGAGGCGTTAAATCGCATGATCTTGGCGGCCAACTCACAGGGTCATTTCTAGAGAAAAACTGCTCACCAAAATCACCCTTCAACATTTCCATTGTTTCACGAGCTGTGTGGCATGTGGCATCGTCTTCATGAAACCACATGTCAAACAATTTCAACTCAGTCGCCTGGGGCAAAAAAAAGTCGCGTATCATGGCTCGATATCGTTCGCCGTTGACGGTAACGTTTCTTCCACTTTGAAGAAAAATGGACCGATGATTTCGGGATGCATCGGTAATTCTTGTATGGCAGGTGGCTGTTCATCACTCCCGATGCGACAATTTTGCTTATTTACGTATCCGTTGAGCCAGAAATGAGCCTCATCGCTGAACACAATTTTTCGATAAAACGTTGTGGTAGGTCATTCGGCTTCAATTCTTTCACAAGTTGAATTTCATAGTCTTTCAAACCCAAATCGACACGTAAAATGTTCCATGTGCTTGAGTAACACATGCCCAATTGCTGAGAACCGCGACAAGTTGAAATTTCACGATCCTCATTAACATTGGACATTGCTACGACTGCAATATTATCTTCGGTACGCACTGTACGCATGCGAGTCGATGGTTTATGTCCAACAAAGTAAATTTGATGCGAAATTTGGTGATAACAGCACGAATTGTTGATTCACCAGGTCGACTATGACGACCATAATCTGGTCGTAACAAATGGTGCACATTTTTCACAGAGCAAGAATTTTGATTTGCAATCATTGCTCGTTTGTAAGTCTTTCCATGATTAAATCGCAGAGTATACTGAAAACTTTTCACTTTGACAGGTAACGTTTGGACGTCATTACTAACCAGTGCTGCCAGCATGAAAAACTTAACTCTTAAAAAATCACCCTGTATTACTAAAATAAACAAAATGATAGGAACAGATAAAAAATGACAGTTAATGCATGACAGATTGCAGATGAGATGTTACTTATTACTAATGACAGATGACAGCTGTGCTTACATTTTCATTCTCTTTCCTTTTGTTGGTGAATACTATTTGATTCAAGTGACCATAACATTTTAAATGCGCTTTGATGAACGAAATTGGTTTAAGACGACTTTAAATGGAAAAAAGTCCCTCCAAATGTGAAGTTGATCCACTGTAACCAATATATAAACTGTAACATTAGTTTTTTGTATTCTTTTTTTTCCTGTCTGATTGCCATTCTATTGAAATCCAAACGTAAGGCTTCTGTTTCACTTGTATTTTTCGTTTTATTCTCATCCAAAAATTGAATGCCTTAGATTTGTTCGTTGTTACATTTCTGTTCCAACCAAATGTACACAGGTATTTCGTTTTCGATTGTGAGTTTAAATTTCAAACACATTGTGCTTGTCTCACATTGTTCAGATTGTCTTGTACCTTTAACATTTTAAAATATGTAGGCAGTCATGGCATTGTAAAAGTGCTGCCCGATGGCAGGATAAGCTTTTATTTTCAAAGAATTCATTTGAAAGTCTATGAATAAAATATATATATTTTTTTATTTTATCAAGAAGAGGTTCATAATTTTTGGAACTGAATAAAGCGAACTTATTAAATAGGTGCCTTCCCACTTCTAGCACGTCGACCTACATGTTACCGGTCCTTCATATTTATTTTGTTTTTTCATTAGCTAGTGTGGGTGTATTTTAACTAGGTATTTGTACAAATTTTGGAAATTTCCGTATTTAATTTTGAACTTTTAATGACTGAAGTCGGCCTTTACCAGGAAGCCCCTGAAGGTAGTTGGTAGAAATCATTAGCTAATTGTTGATGCCTCCTGAAGAAGGGTTTTTCGCTGTTGTTTTTAAATGAGTCTCATACCTAAATTGTTTGTCGGGTTATCGTTGAACCTTTTTAGTCCTCTCACTCAAAAGGTACTTATAAGACCGTATACCAGGTAAATCGAAGGTGGAAAATGTTTGTCAGCTTTCTTAAAAAAAATGTATGGTTCATATAGCATGTCATTTCCAACGGTAAACACGAAGAGGAAACATTTGCAAGTAATAGACGTTTCAGGAGAATTGCCGAGCTTTAGAACCAACCTGTCAATTAATACGAAAAATGATTTAAGACGAGGGGTAGAATCCTTTCTTTTAAACTAAACCCAAAATAGCATGTATGAATGTAGCTGTAAATAGAGGTTCTGGCCATAAGGTCATTCTACAGGTGTTGACCGGAATGTAGTTATTTCACAATTTAAGTTACCCTTCTTTCTTGTATACTGAGGAGCATACCATAAGCGGCGCTTGATTGATTGTTCATTCTCAACTTGATACTTTTTATGAAGAATCTGAAGGGAAAAACGTCAACTTAATTTCTGACGAGAAGTTTCTAAATGGCTTACAAAGGTTAGTAGGCGCTGGAGAAAATGGAAATAGAACTACTCGATAACTCGAAGCATCGTTTATGGGAATTCGGAGGATTAAGGCCTGTCATGTCCTATCCTAGAAATCTTCAAATGTTGGCAGCCCATTATGTTAGTAAGTAAAGTGAATTTTCCAATATCTTCTTGAGGTCCTAAGATATATATTGACTTAATATCGATCAATTTACAAGGAGCATTGTATTGCACCAGGATTGGGCTCTCCGAAAATCCTTGGTGTGTAGGGCTTGAAGATATATTCTTATCGTCAATATGTTCACAAATCATTTCCCAAAGTTTTGAACTTAAAGTCGAAAACTATTCGGGATTTAATTTCCAAACGTCTCGCACAGTAGTTCGTTCCACAACAGTACTCCTACTTGTTCCTAAATTTACTCATTTTCATTACCATTGACCCTGTTTTTGAAGTGATAAAGTTTCCTACTCCGTTATTTTAGTGAATTTTCCCCTCCATTTGGAGTCATTTATTTAAAATCTCATTTTCTGTAGAAAAATTCCAAACCCAAAGTTGAATTTGTGAAACAAACAAACTGCTACTCGCTCTACTCCTCCATTTACCGCTGTAGCATTAAAAGTTCTTGGTCCTTGATGGGTAATTGGATTGCCAAACCTCTGTCAAGACCAAAGTAGGATTGAGAAAATGTTGAAGACACCTCTTACGGCCTATCCGAATACTCGACTTCCGAAAATTGGCAATGACCACTCACAGTTCAGTACTGTCGCTCGCAACTTCCCTAGTAGCTATGCAAATTTACCATTTCAGCCTTTTCATCGGTTTTCTCTGTAAAATTCCAAAACAGATATACTCACGGCATTTGTACGCAAAGACCCTTACGAAATATCCCTAAATGTCCACTTGTCAGAGTGTTTGCAAATCAATCCATACGATGAAATCTATCTAGTAATCAAGGAACATTCGCCGCACTTTCTCTTCCCCTCGCTGAAGGGACAAGTTCTTCTTGTATTGTAATTCTGGGTATTATACCACAACTGAAATGGATAAATGCTTCCGTTTTCACCTGAGCGTGTGATTAAAAAACTATTTGCTCTATATGGTGTTGCATAGGGTGCAATTATCCTGTAGCCTTTCGACTGCTTGCTGATGAATGTAGCAAACACACACATACGAAAGTACACTGTGGCACAAAAAGTTGGGGTGATTTATTGCCGAAGCGATTTTACAAAATTTACCCAGGCTTTTCAAGTAATTGGAAATCATGGGTGTAGGCTTTGTCTTCCCCTCGCTCCTATCTCATTTCTGTTTGTTCGTATATGTTCTATAATGTATGGTGTGTATGGCGCGCCGACATAAAGTTCAAGGGTTCAGGTGTCGTGAAAGGAAGAAAATAGCAAATGATGCTTAGTTATTGGTTGGGTAATCCTTTTCCTTTGCCTGGAGAAGCCTTTTTATGCTGCTACTGTACATTTGAAAGGAAGAAAACCGTGTGTGCGTATGTAAGAGGATTAAAGGGCGGGGGCTCAAGCAGGGAGTCGGGGTGATGGTATAGGTAATTGTGTGCAAAGAGCAAACTTTGTGTGCAAAGGACGTGTTAGATTGATAG
The DNA here is from genome assembly GCA_963576555.1 of Ferdinandea cuprea. Taxonomy (NCBI): domain Eukaryota; kingdom Metazoa; phylum Arthropoda; class Insecta; order Diptera; family Syrphidae; genus Ferdinandea; species Ferdinandea cuprea. The sequence continues at coordinate 64,834,251 of OY754958.1, forward strand.
CAAAAAGGAGGTTGCTTCGAAGATTACATTCTTTTTTTGTTCATCCTACTTTATTTTCTGTGTGTTTTTTTTTTAATATTGTGCCGCTGTAACGCAAACAAATGGGCAATTTAGACATCATTAAGATTGAACTGACAGGCAGCGAATTGACTGTTAAGTGAACAGTTTACTTTTTCTTTTTTGAGGCATGATGAACCTGTGGTTGGCTCGGGGATTTGTAAAGGTCATCATTTGATTGGTTTTGCCCAAGTCCAATTACATTTCGTTTAAGCAAAATTCATTCATACTCTGTGTTGCGTCATTGCGGTTTAATCTCCAATCAGGTCGAGATGCAATTATCATCATATACATATCAGATATTGAATCTGACATTTTGAAGGTTTTAATAGTCCGTTTTTTATGTTTGACATGCAACAATAAAAAGAAATTTATCCACGAAAAAGGTTGCGTTAATGGTTATTTTCTTGCTGCAAGTAGCCCGGTTTACCAATCAGCTTAAATATTTCCCCGAAATATACACCCAGCAAATATGCAGAATAAATTCAGACGCCATCTGGAAAAGTGTATCCAGATTAAAACATATTCAAGCTATTCAGGACCTTTGAGCTGGCTTCCTACTTCGGGTATTTTGACTCAAGCCTTTTAAAAACTGCAGCCTGAAATCATGCAACGCAAAAACATATACTCATAAATATTTTCCCGAAATATACAACTAGCAATTATGCAGAATGAATTCAGACGCCATCTGGAAAAGTGTATCCAGATTAAAACATATTAAAACATATTGAGTATTTTGACTCAAGCCTTTTAAAAACTGCAGCCTGAAATTATGCAACGCAAGAACATATACTCATAAATATTTTCCCGAAATATACACCCAGCAAATATGCAGAATAAATTCAGACGCCATCTGGAAAAGTGTATCCAGATTAAAACATATTCAAGCTCTTCAGGACCTTTGAGTTGGCTTCCTATTTCGGGTATTTTGACTCAAGCCTTTTAAAAACTGCAGCCTGAAATTATGCAACGCAAAAACATATACTCACCACATTGACTGCCATGGCAATCATAATAATATAGAACCTAGGCATGTTATCACTTCGGGCTGTGCCATGCAAAAATGGCATACGAACAAATCCGGTAAGAGGATAAATTTCTTAGCACCATACCATGAGATAGTCGTTTGTGGTTTGAGAATATTTTGAAAAATTAATGTTAAACGCCACCAATAGTGGCAAAAATCGAAAATTATTATCAGTGGTTGAAAGAGTTTAACCCATTAATAGCAGCCGATAGCGCGATATGTAGGTCTACATAATTTAGTGATGAAGAGACTCAACCTTATAGAGTTGAAGATATAGCGTATATGAAGTGACAGTCGGTGAGGCCGACTCACTTAGACCAATAAGAGCCCCGTTGTGATGCCACGTGGATCTAAACTGCATTTGAAGCTCTGAAAATAGCGAAAGAGATCTTTGACTTCAGTAGCAGGCACCTAGGTGGACCTTACGTTTCTGGGAGAGCAGGACAAATGCAAGGAAGGCGTAGAATTGTCCCCTCTTCCTCCTCGTCCATGCAGCTTCTGTAAAAGTCATTTGAGTACATGCCAAGCCTAGTTGCAGAGTCCATGTGATGACACCTATGGTTGAGCTGACGTGCATTCTTTTTAGAAAGATCAAACACAGCGTTTCAGATCCTGCTTAGGCCAAATCCAGTTTTCTGTCAGAAAGACAACTTGTGCCACTTGTCCACCTAAGCTTCGTCTTCTCAATAGCTTCTAATTTTGTGATTAGTTTTCATGTGGCAATTGGAATGCCTAAGGAACCTTTGTCAGGTGAAATATCAGGCAGTGTGGTTCCGTACTCAGCGGTGCTCCGGCACCCAGCAAAGGTGAATGTTAAACTGCTTCGCCATCTCCTTAAGAGAGGATCAGGCTTCTAGGGTCAGTTTAGAGTAAAGAGAAATTGAGTCTAGTGATTTTTAAGATTCAGATATCTCTAGCGGATATCTGTCACGTGGCCAAATTCTTTCTCGGTCCACTGGGATGTTGCTTTGAGGCGAATGGCCGAGTTAGCAGCTAATTCTCTGCTTAAGATGTGTAATGGGCTTAAATGAAACAGAATGTCGAGTGCGGCCGAGGAAGTGGGACGAAGTGCACCACTCACTCGATATGTCTTAATTTCTAAGGCAGTCCACCAGACATGATTATATCTGGTGCATATATATTAGCTGTTTCAGCCAAGATATTTTGATTCGTCAGAGAAGAATAGGCTGGTAGCGAGGGGCAATAATAGCGATTTCGTACCTTCTATTGAAAGGGACAAGTTCGGTTTTGTGGGGGTTGACCTCCAGCCAGCAACGGTCTGTCTAACTGGTTAAGAACATTTGAGATCCGCATAGCCTATTCCTCTACATCCCTCCCCATCTAGAAGTATACGCAGCTAAGGAATAGGACCCCACGCTGCAGGTGTCTGTTTCTCTACAGACAAATATTTTGGCGGATGACACATCCAGACTTGTGTTGATTATCCTGCTAGTGAGCAGAAAATGTATCAACTCACCAAATGCGGCATCCACCTTACAACCTGAAAGTTCAATTGCGATAGCAGATGTCCTAATGTTCAGAATTACATGAAATCGACAAACAAACCTCATATATGTTAAACAAAAATATATTTTTATCATGAGGAAAGATCAAAATAGTACTTCTTTAGTAGTCTAGAATGAAGTATACAATAGTTAGTTCTCGCAAGAATCGCGATTGCCCAATGAAGGTGGTCATTATTCTGGACCTTCACTTAAAAAAAAGTATCCGATATTCATTATTCCTTATTTTGTAGACTAAAATGCTTGTACCTCAGTAGAGACCATTCCCTCACAGTCTAGATTTCAAAATTAGCGTCAGTCTTACATTCATCGCAATAGTTTGTAAATATTCACTGCTAGCATTTTTTTTAGTCATTCGAAATTTCTAAATCATTCACACCCTTTCATTCACACACAATGTTTAACCGAAGAAGACGACCGCCGCTCCGCTTTCTAAGATAGCTATAACCCTTTCAACACGCACCCTCGCATCATAACCAAACAAAAGGTGTCCAATTTCACTTAATCTCCACCCGGAATGAGACTCTTAAGCTCGTTTTCCCTCCGACTAACTGCAATAACTTCCACTCAATAGAAAGTACTCGCCAAACAACTAGCACTACGCCCCCTCTTTTGCCAATTTCAATCTTGAACTCAACCCTATGGTTGGCTTTTCCCCCAAAAAGCAAACAACCTTCCATCGTATATAGTTATGTCTGTAACCGATACCCTCTTGCTTGCTAGCCACTTAAAGTAGTCATGACAGACGACGCGACGGTGACGCGCCTGAGGAAAGTAAAATAAAATAAAATGCATAATTCTTTTCCCCTTTTCATAATTTTTAAGGAATTCACCTGCAATTTTGTAGCGCAAAAGAAAAAGAGAGAGAGAGAGATTGAGAGAGAAGAAAAAAGAAGCGTAACAACAGCAATTCACCCTTGCACCATCCACTTATTGCGATGATGTTCTCAAGTGGCAATTCAAGTACTCTGACTGCCTTACCTTCCAACTTCAACGATGACTAGAAATGTGTTGAAATGAGGGGGCTTCGGCTGCGACTCTGTTCTGGGCACACGGAGCCAGCCCCTTGCATCGCAAATCGAGTGTCATTCACAAGATGTTGCTCTAACGTGTAATTTCCTATGTGTTCAGCTATCACAACTTCCCAACTCCTTCATCAGTCTGGCTTTTGTGTCGCGTCGCGCGGTGACCCTCTTCATGACATGCCCATCCAAAATCCATACACTGCTGAGCGGGATGAGCGAGTTCCTGACGAGAACTAAGCAGCAGTAGCAGCAGCAGCAGCAGCAGTCGAAGAAGAAGAAACAAAATGCGGTTTCCTCTTCTCGAGTGGAACTTGACGCCGTGACGGATGCAACATCATCATCATCATCGCGCTGCCATCGCCGCCACCATATAGCCTTAGTAGCCGTAGACGTGTCGTCGTCATTTGTTCTTTTGGCAGGTTAAAGGAGCTAAGTATCTGGCAGCCATTAGGCGACAGTCAGTCGTCGGCAGAATTGAAATGAGAGTATCCAGGTGCGATTACACGGTCGCTTGAGGGCATACCAACCGCAAATGAACGAACAAACGGTGGAAGGGCAGCATCTCGTCTCTTAAATGCGCCCAGACTGCGATGGATACAGCTTTGGTGGCAAAAAATTCAATTGACGACGATCAAGTGTGGCAAACGGTAGATAAAAGTGAGATGCTGTACCAGACCTAAATGGGCGGTTTAATGATTTAAGTGGCATTTTGCTACGGTAAATTAATTTCTTTCAATCGAAATGCCAGCAGACGGAGATGATGGTGGTCTTGTCATGTGAAGTCTACGTTTGGGGTATAATAGTCTGGGTGATGCTAGGGTGCTGGTAAGGCAGCTACAACGAAACTTATGTCTACAAGCCGCATCTGAGCTGAAATAATGTTTTTCTCTTTCCAGGTTCACGGGGGAGAAAATTTATATTGCAATTCCATAACATGTATTTGAGGGAACTTTCTAGCTTCCGTTAAATGCGAATGGAATTGAAATTTGTTAGCTTCTACTATCTACACCAACAAATTTCTCATTGACAGGATAAATCGTTCGAAAATAGTGTAATTCAACCCTTGACTAGCACTAGCAGAATGTCAATAGCTATATCTCTTTATTCGGTTTCATGTTAGTAGTTTTCGACTGGCAGGCTTTCTCCTTTCACTTTCAAAACCAAAGATGATTAGTATTAGGCGATAGAAATGCGTTTCGTGGACGTTATACAAAGGTATATAAAATGGAATTGGGTATTGTATTAGCCCATAAAACTATACCCGCCCTGGTCCATAAATTTATTTGAACGGAAAAATGATTCTTCAGTTCTTTCAGGTTTTTTTTAGAAGTACAGAACTTCAAGATGGCAACACTATTTGAAGTGGCGGCCATTTTGTCAACTGTCAAGTGATTTATTTTTAGTTTCGTTTGGCATTACAACATGAATAGACTGACGCCTGCACAACGCTTCTAAATTGTGCAAATTTATTTTGAAAATCATGGTTCTGTTTGAAATACGTATTGCGCACTACGTCAATTTTACGGTCAACCTAATCGTCCATAAGAGCAATTAATTCGATTAACTATGGAACTTTTTCGAACCACGGATACTCTAAATGATAAACACATTCAGGGAGACAGTGCGTACAGAAGAAGTCATTGCTTCGGTAGAGCCTAGCGTAAAGGAAGACCCGAATCATTTCTCCGCCATCGTGCACAGGAATTGGATATGTGTCCATCCACTTTATGGAAACTTTTGCGGAAAGATCTTGGTTTGGGTGCTTACAAAATCCAGCTCGTGCTTGAATTGAAGCCAAAGGATCACCTAACTAGGCGTAGATTCGATGAAAGGGCCAAAAAAAAATTGTCGTTGATCCCAATTCTCTTTAGGGGTTACATGGGTTTCATAGCTTCAAAAAAGTCTTATTGCCTTATTAATTTCTACAATATCTCGAGAACATTTTCCTAAATTTTCAAGTCATTCCGAAAAAAAAGTTTAGGAGATACAGCCTTGGCAAGCTACGCACTCAATTGAATCACGAGGTTTATTTGAGGTTATCCAAATTTGAAAACCGTTTTTCTCGAAACTGTGGTTCCAAAGACGGTTGTCAAAAGTTCTCGAAAACCGCTCAACCGATCTTGATAAAATTTTACACAGGTCTTCGAGATACAATTCCCGAGGACTTGGATGAAGGATTTTTTCTTTCAATCACAACTATTATAAAAAAAAAAATATTTGAGCAATTTTACCAAAATTAGCATGTTTTCCTAAAAAGGTCTGCCAAAAATCCAATTTTCACTTTTTTTTATTTCCCTTCGTCCAAATTTTAGTTTATGTTCTTAACTAAAATACGAAATTTTTTTTTTCACTACTGATGATCCTGTCACGAGTTCTACTGTCAACGCGAATGCAGCTTTTCCGAGGTGTCGCCGGAAATGACAACACAAATGGCGGAGTTTTGAATATTTTTCTTTGAAAATTTCAAAAAATCTTTTTCAAATGTATATCTTTAAGACAGTAAAAAGTTTGAATAAAATATTTTATTTTTTATATAAAAAAAAAATTGTTGAAAATAGACCTTTTTCCCCCGAATAAACCCGTGTAACCCCTTAAGCGAATTTTGTTTGGTGATGAAGCTCACTTTTGGTTGAATGGATACGTCAATAAATAAAACTGCAGTATTTGGAGTGATGATGATCCTCAAGAGTACCGTTCCATCCACAAAAACTGAATATTTGGTGGAATAATTTGTCCGTACTTCATTAAGAACCATGCTGGCCAAAACGTTACAGTCAATAGTGAACCCTATGGAGCCATGACTACTGACTTTTTCGTCCATCCAATTAAACAACCATCATGTGCAGGTTTTATGTGATGGTTTTAACAAGACGGCGCATAAAGTCACTCAGCTCTTGCCACAATTGATTTATTGAAGGAAACGTTTGGTCAGCGCATAGTTTGACGTTACAGACCCGTGATTTGGCATCCAATCCTGCGATTTAGCGCCGCTACTATTTGCTGTGGGGATATGCGAAGTCGCTAGTCTACGCCGATAAGCCCGAAACGATTGGCCGATAATGAGGCCACAAATGTTTGATAAAGTCATCGAAAATTGGAGCTTCAGATTAGACTACGTCCTACAACTGCGATTTAAAAAAGTCTAAAACTCTAAAAAAAAACCCTTTATAAGGAATCTATGACCAACAGCGAAGCATAGTCGCGCGCACATACCGTTCGCAATTTTGGAAAATATACAAAAGGATTGAAGGCATATTGACGGCAGATGTTTTTTGAGGTCAAACCGCCCCGAACACCACAAAAATAAACATACAACATGATTTCACGAAGAAGATTTCATGGACAACAAATATACCAACAACATTCGACGCTGAACATCCAAAAGATTCTAACAATTTAGAGAGGGTGACTCATAATTTCAATTAGTATATCTGCTGGATACCTCGCTATAAGTGTAAATGTAAGCGCTCCAGCAAAAGCGTCCAACAAAATAAAAATAAAAAAAATAGTAGGCTTAAACGGTCCAAAGCCTAGCTTCTCCAACCATCGTATGTGCGAAGTTATATTTTTTGACACGAATGGAAGGGATCTCCAATTTAATGCCGATTTCGAACGGCAAATAATTTTTGAGAAGCTTCTCATGACAGTTTTTGGATGTTTGTCAGACGTTCACAAGAGGTGGGACAGCGAATAAAAACTTTAAAGGGATATAGGTCGGGATTTGAACCAGTGACCTCTCCCTTAGTGGTCCAACGCACTTATCCACTAAGCCACTGCACGTCCAACACATAACCAAAAAAATCCCCTTCTTAACTTCCAAGTTCGAAGCCATGCTTTTCTTGAACACTGCCTCGATAGCATACATCAAAGACACAAAAGTCCTTTGTCCTCCAGACATGCTTCAGAAAATTTTAAGCAATTTTTGTATTTCCACCAAAATTTCTTTACAATTTAAATATAAATTGGCAGCTTGATTCATGTATAAATACTGCACCATCAAATATAACTTATATAATACTTTTTCAAAAGTTTGACAAACTCGAGGTACAAAACTTGTGATTAAGCGATAAGGAAAATACAGCCAGAGAACAAGAGTGGGTTGATCACTTAAAAGTTTAGTTGGATGCTGCCGCACAATAGTACACCACTTGCCTATTATGTTAAATCAAACAAAAAAAAAATCCTTTTTAACTGCATAAGCCCAGTGTATACGTAAATAACATTCTTTCTGTGGAAGTTTTTAACTTAAATTTTTGCTTGCTTTTGCGTTTTGTATTTGAGGAAAAGTTTCAAGATTTTTGGATAACAAATTTCCACGAAAAAGTTGACGGTGAAGTCAAGCAATATCCCCCACTGAGTATATAAAGGTACCATTTCAATGTGCATGCTTATGTTTCGGTTAAAGATTGCTTTTAAATGAAGGCTCGTTGGTGCAAATTTGTACAATTGTGCAAAGTTACTCCTCCTCCTCGAATTTATTTGCATAAAGAAAATATTTAATTGAATGGAGAAGCAAGTTTGTTTGAGGCAAGTAAGTGGGCAATATGTGGGTTACATTTTGAATTACATTTCACGAGTATGTATGTGTACATATTGGGTAAAAAGGTAAAGGTTAACTTAAGACTGACACCACTCGTGTCCCGGTGTCAACTTTGATTTCACCGACCAATGATGGTTGGAGCGATTCTACAAACAAAAAAAAAAGTTAAAAATTACTATTAGTCTGAAGTGAGCTGTTTGGTGATCACCGGCGGACTTTAACAGCTGTGGAAATGGGAGCTAAGAACTCCTTAGGAACACTGGCAAATGGGCTTTTAACTGTCAAATTGGTAAAATATAGTACATCATTGGTTAACTCTGTAAACTGAAAATGTGAAAGCTTAAAACCATTTCGTTCCCGTTTTTGGTTCGTTAGTTTTTCTAATTGCTGTTACAGCAGGAATGGAACCTGCAAGGCTGCAGAATCCGAACCGAAGTCTGCGAGAACGAACATGGGAACATCGTAGTAAATATAATCGCAGTCGATGCTGAGGATATGGAAGAACTACTTCTGCAGACTGTTTAACAGAGATGACTAACTAAATCCCACTGTCAGGCAGAATGCACCATTCAACCTGGACGATGAAGACCATTAATGCCGTCTACCCGACCTGGAAGAAGTAAATACATCCATATCTTAGCATAAGTCCAACAAAGCCTATGGCCTAGCCGCCGAGCTATATTAAGCGGCAGTCGATGACTGGGTTAGGAGCATGCACTAACTCATTTGTAAAGAATGCCCGATGAGTGGAGCCTCAGAATGGTTTTCCCGATCCTCAAGAAAGGGAACCCTCTGAACTGTGCCAACTGCAGAAGTTTTAGTCTTTTTAACATCGCTTACAAGATCTTATCAGCCGTGCTGTGTAAACGCCTGACGTATTTCGTCAAAAACCTGATTGGTCCCTATCGGTGTGTCAACCATCAACCAAATATTGAAACTACCGCAGATCTTGGAGAAAACCCAGAAAGTCCAAATAGATACCCACCTCCTTGAGTTTAAGGCCACCTATGACAGCATTTATAGAGAGGAGCTACACAGAGCAATGTCTAGTTTTGGCATCCCTGCCAAACTCGTCCCTTTGTGCAGCAGGATAACAATGCACTCTGCTCCATCGAGATCGGTAAAGAATTCACCGAGACCTTCGATGCCAAAAAAAGGAATTAGACAAGGCGATGCGCCGTCATGTGACTTCTTCATCATCGTTCTTGAAAGAATAGTACAAAACTCAAATGCTAACACCAGAGGCACTATCTTTCAAAAGTCCGTCCATCTACTACGCCTACGCCGATGACATCGACATAATCGACAAAACGCAGTTAATTTTAATTTGAGAAGCTTCCGCGCATTTTTCTCGTATATTTCTCTTTCGTATTATATGCGGGAGCACACGAAGAGGAATTGAAAACTGATTAGCTCGGGTCATTGTCAACCCTCACAGTCCTTAATGTAGTTTTTTTGAATGTCAAATTGTTTTTTCGGCAGAGGCGGACGCAGGTAGGGGCATTGGAGGTTCAAAAGATATAATGAGTGTGAAATTTTCTAAGAAAGTGCCTTAAAATTCAATAAAAAGACGGGTGTCTTGGTTTAAAGTGGCCCATCTCAATACACAGTGCTTAAAGTCAATTCTTGTTCTTAAAGCAGCCGCAAAAATTCAGTCGAGCCGTGAACGGTTTGCTTTAAGATAAATTCTCGTATTTTGGTGTGTTCTTCACCGGTAGCTTAAAAAGCGCCCAAAACTTAACTATTGTCGTTCTCGTTCAAATATAGATAATATAAAAATAAAAACACTGCCACAGTGCCAAGCGAAGTCGATTCAGACAGTCCACCATCGAATAGACAAAAAACCTATCTCAGTGTATTTTTAAATGCGATTTCCGAGCTGAAATTTCATGGCTTGTTTGCTGCAGCCAAAGAAATGGCCAAAAAAATTGATTACAAAAGAATCGTGACAATTACGAAGGAGGTCCAAAGGAATATTTCTGTCGGTCTAGCTTTTTTCCATTTTTGATCACTTATCAATGCAGAAAACAAGGTTTCTAGAACATCGTGAACTGCTTTCAAAATTGTAAAAGATTCTGAAGAAAAAGTGTTCTAAGCTGGATATAGTAGTCAATACTTTTGTAGAAGAATGACCAAATGACATCAGCCGCCAATGCATCTACTGAAGGTGTTGTAGCCGATATAACGATGTGGCGCAGTATCACAAAATTGGGTCCTCCAAAGCCGTCCGTCGGTCTTTCCGGGTCGTATTTAAGGTTTTTGGGATCACATCTAGCGGCGGTTTTTTATTTTTTGTAAAAATTACTTAATATAAGTTTTCTCGTAAATGGATCCATTGATTTTGTGTTTTTTTTTTGTTCTAAATTTTTTTGAAAAAAGTTCGAAAAACTATAATTTATAAAACCGCCAAAAAAATTTTTTACTTTTTTCCCATAATGTTAAGTTGAACAAATCTACGTACTTAGAATTTTGAAATTCGTTTTCGCACGTTTCTATTTTGAAAAATTATGTAAAACGTGTCCATTGGGCGAAATTACATCAAAATTATAGGTGCCGTTTTGGCGAAAATTAAATTTTTTAAAACTTGAAAGAGAAAACATTTTTTTATTTAAATCCAAAGTATACCTACTCCAGAAAATAGTAATTTAAAATTTAGTGTACTTGTACTAAAAGATGATATCTTTGTTGCATGTTCTAGACCAATACGCATGTTAAAATTCGATTTGAAAATTTCTTTGGCCACTCAGGGTCGAGGGTTAAAACCCAAAATGCATTACTGTTGCAGGCATTGCTGAAATATTTGGAGGGATAAACGGCCGAAAAGATTTATGGACGCTCTCAACTATTGCGATTCCATATTGTTCACCGTTTTTTGCAAATCAGTGCAAGTCTTCCAATTTCTGTTGCTTCAAATGAAAGTTCTTCTGTTTTACGAAGAGCTTATTGTCAGGTTTGTTGTGTTTGTTAAAGTAGAGAGCGTTTCTATATCGAGTTCAGTCTGTTAGATTGGTCATAGTTGCCTGGCGATCCGTCGTTTTCGATGAAGAATGAAAAGAATGTGACTCAAATGGCTGCCTTGTGGAACACCACAAGTTTTTGTCCTGTTCAAAATCGAATGTAGACAGTTTAAAAATGCACTTAATGCCTCTTGTGCAATTTCATCTCATCTTAGTAGCATCAAAAGTTTGAGAAAGAAGAGGACTATTAAAGAATTTGAGGAGGTGAGGATCCGGAGCAAAGGAGTTGTCCACAAAAGACCGATTGAAGAATGTGGGAATAAAGCTGTAATTGTCTGTTTGCGAGATGAAGTTGGAGTCGAAAGTAGAAAGTAACTTCCTTTAGCTCATGTGAAAAAGTTCAAAAAGCAAATTAATTTCGTCACATTAAATCGTGAACTAACGAGTTAAACTCTTCCCATTTAGTTGGTAAAATGAACCAAAAAAAATCCCTTCACAATCCCTCTATCGACGCGGTCGCAAGTCCAAAATTACTTTCTTAGAAAAAAATAAATCGATTAAACCTGGTTTCATTAATGTAAACATTTCACATGCCATACTGACATAGCCTCAATCCAATTAAGCTTTGAGGTACCCCAAATGATTTCATTTTTACGCTCCATGCACGAACTCACAATTTGTCTTCAAAAAAAAAAAAAAAAAAAAACGGCAACGAGCCGTAGGAGACTCTTATGATTTTTCTTTCCTTTGACTGACTTCTAGGCTTCGGAGAAATAAAACGAAATTTCGCAATCAAAATCTAATTGAATCCAATCCACTGACAACGGCGGCTGCCTACCAGCATAAGTCGTCGACTTAGCTGGTGACTCCTAAGCTCACGAACAGCTCACCCCTAATGATGTTCATTAATCTAATCAGAACATTTATTTCTCATTACATGTGAGATTTCAGAATCTTCACATATCCTCTCATCTCATCCTTCCATCGAAGGTGTGTTATAATGTTCGGTCGGACGGGTGGCACAATATCTTCTTCTGTGTAAGGACGCTTCTCACTTTGTTTATCATTTAATTTTCTCTGTACCCCGCCCTTCTACAGCGGTCCTGTTTTTTTTTTGTCTGTGTCTTGATCCTCGACGGAAGTGCCGGCAAGAGGTGCGGTTTGGGGATATCTTAATGGAAAAAATGTTTCTTGTGATTTTTTTTGCTCTCTCATATAAATACGCGCAGCAGTAACTAAGGTTGTTTTTTGCCTGTTGGCTTCTATAGCATATAAAGTTATTTTATTACGTTAACATCCTGTGGCAGTGGCACCAACAATGAAGTAAAGTATTACTTCTCAGCCAGGCGGTATGGATCCAGCTCCCGGCAACAGTCATTGTACTTCCTTTTTTTTGCGCTTGCTGTCGTTATAGTCGAAAAGTAATAAGGGAAAAAAAAAATTGGGAAGGTACTAGCTGCAAGCAGGATATGTGTAGGGTGTACGTAGTCCTATGAGTACCATATTGTTGCGTGTATGCGAGAACGCCGCTCCGATGATGTATGGTGCTTATTTCGCGCTATTGTTGCACTCTGAAGGATATTTTAAGTCTGGGCGCGAAATTTATGAGATGTTTTATTTGTTGTTTCTCCTTTGTATCTGGCAAGCGAATATTCGTCCTCGTTATTATAAATTTTCTTTTCATTTTTTTTTTTTGTTTTGAAAAACAAATCACACATTCATTTATTTGCATTGCTTGATCCTAGATCCTAGACTTAGGTGGGTGGGTATTTGTATTGTTCAAAGTTGATTTGCAAATAAATTTACAAAAAAGTTAGAAAATCGAGTCAAGGATCTATAAAAGTTGTCTCGGATAATTGAAATAACATTGAATTTGTTCTGATATGGGGTGTATTGGAAAGTTCACGAGTTTATTAGACTTACTAAATATTTGCTCGTTTTATTTGGTTTTGTGGTGGTGTTCATGCAAGTTGTGCGCATTGGACTTGTATAATGGATGTAACTTTTCGCAAAAGTTTTTAAATTTGAATGGTGGCTGGCAGTACTACTTATTTGGATACTCTTGTATTTAGTAGGGTAAATGGGAAAACAGCAGGGAGTTTTGTTTGTGAGTTTTGACGTAAGTTTATTGAGTTTGAAAATGGTTAAAGTTGTTAAGAAGACCAATAACAACTAGAGAAAGTGTTGATTGCATCATGGCTTTTAAATCTGGTTGAGATGATATTTGCCTTTTATAAAACAAAGATACTTTTCTTATGCAACATACTAATCGGCTACGTACGGCACGTAGGTAAGGCGAAAGATATGGAGGCTTTCACGGCCTCTCGTATTGAAGGGGTTGGTTGCGAAGTAGATGAAGACGGGGCTCAATATATGCTACTAACAAACGAACAAAAAATGTCACCGCCTATGACTATATGTAACTGAACGACAACTAAATCGAGATCCGTCGAAGAATTACCCTAGGAAACCGATGCTACTTCGGTTTGGCAAAACAAATGGGTTCAAAACTACTAACTCGAAGGACAAAGTGCATGCTCTACAGAACGCTCATCCTGCCAGTTCTGCTATACGGCGCCTAGTGCTGGACGATAAGCAGGAAAGGAGAGTTAATACTGGGATCCTTTGAAAGAAAAATCCTTCGAAGGATGTTTGGTCCTGTGTGCGAGGACGGCGAATGGAGGAGAAGATACAACCACGAACTCTATGAGCTGTACCAAGATGTAGATGTAGTCCGAAAAGCCAAAACTCGTCGACTACATTGGCTCGGCCACATCGAGCGAATGGACAACAACGCTCCAGCCAAGAGGATCTTCGAATCACAGCCCCCAGGTTCGAGACGACGAGGAAGACCGAACCTCCGTTTTAAAGACCAAGTCATCGCGGATGCCAGAGCGCTTGTTCTGGACAACTGGAAGCAGCATGCTCGGGATCGCATAGGGTGGAAGGCTGCCGTATCTCAGGCAGGGACTCTTCACGGGTCGGGAGCCCGTTAAGTAAGTAAGTAAAGAAAGTAACCCTACCAGTTTTGCTATACGACGCCGAGTGGTTGACGATGACAAGAAAATGGGCTCCTTTAAAAGAAATTGAGGGCGAATGAGGAAGGAGGGACAACGGCGAACTCTATGAGCTGTCGCAAGATAAGGGTGTATTTTAAAAAGCAAAAATACGTCGATCAATTTGGAGATGACAAGGAAGAGCTAATATCTACAGCTTTAGATGAATAAGAAACGATGTAAGGGTTGTGTCTTAAACAGAGAATCTACATGGCCGGGAACCTGTAATATGGACGTAAGGAGTAACATTCATATGGGAGAGTAACATATTGCAGTTCGATTCTTACCAGGGATAACAGCGTCCACTTCAAAAGCAGCTGTAGGGGTTATGCTTAACCTTAGATCCTCCGGACATTTACTACAGCAACAAGGCGGCTAAAACTGCAATCTGGTTCAAAGTCTGGATTTTTGGGATTAGATACGATTGTAGCTTTTTTTCATCAAGTATATTTACCTTAACTCTAGCAGCTAGGGATGTTAAAAGACGTGGTTTCACCGACAAAAGTTTTACCATATATTTAATTTGACAACCAAGGGCTGGGTGCTGGGGCATGCAGATATTCCCGGTAACAAGAAGGTATAAGGTATAGGGTGATTCATCGTGAGGTTTGATTTTCAATAGGCTTTTTTTGACAGACCACGCGTGACTCCTATCAAACTGTTTTGTCATTTTTGTTCAGTTTCGTTTGCCAAGTCTCCATGGAAAGACTCACACCACAACAGCGTCTCCAAATTGTTCAGCTCTATTACGAAAATCAGCGTTCTGTAAGAAATGTTTTTCGTGCGATTCGAGGAAATAACGGTGCGCATAATCGACCTAATGAAACCACTACTACCAACACCGTTCGCAAATTTGACCTCTGGTTTCAACAAGACGGCCTTACGTGCCACACAGCGCGTGAAACAATGGACTAGTTGATAAACCATTTTGGTGAGCAGTTAATTTCACGTGTTGCTACGATAAAAAGTTTGGATTTTTTTTTTCTGGGGATATGTAAAGTCTCAGGTCTTCAGGAATAAGCCAGCTACGATTGACGCTTTGGAAGCCAGCATTACTCGTGTTATTCACGAGTCGCTATGCTCGAACGAATCGCCCTAAATTGGACCTTCCGAATGGAACTACTCAGACGTTGTCGTGGCCAAAATAATATCATTTTCCAAAAGTATATGCTATGAATTTTAAGTTCACTTTGGGTGTTTTCCTTAAGGTACTTGAGGTTGAGGTCAGATCGTCACAACCAGCGAACAAATTTTGGTCTTTTGATGAATCGTCTAACTGGCTCAATGCACCTTGGCTTTCAATTATAAAACCTTTAAGTAAGGTTGTAAGCTCAACTTCTTATAGAGCTTTAAAAATCTCTCGTTGCGGTTTATTAGACTTGGATTGGTCCAATTTTCGTATGAGTGGTATTCATAATTCCGGTGCTTCTTCTTTTAACAAGTTTTTAAGTTCAACTTGTAACAGAGGAGCATTTTTTCAGATATCGAAACGAAGGCGACATTTTTCTGAATTCACTCACCATTTTAAAGGCGCGAAATACGTTGAAATGTTAAAGCGTTTCGCTACAATTATTTACTACACAAACCCCGTAGTACGTAAGCAATTCCTGGAAAACATCTAACGCTTTTGTTGTCTCCATCGCGTTTATCACAGCTTTTGATTTGTCATTGTTGTCTACAATGCACATAATATAAACACAATGTAAGCCCAGATAGTCCCTATTTTGAAGCAATTCCACGCTTCAAAAGAGATAGCCACATAGTCTACCCCATCAATGAAGCCCCAAAGCACGCACGAATAGATAAAAACATGTTCGATTGCGAATCCCCTTTTAGTTAGCCATTTAACACCACTAATTCCATCAATTCTCGCTCCCTCAGGAGGACATAATCACTTGGTGACATTACCATTTTGTAAATATATAGTTATGTAACAAAACTTTCAAAGCCCCCCTTAACGTTACGTGCCTTCGTCATTGCCTAGCTTGTATCCAATCGATTCCCATTCTCTGAGCATGAGAAATGAGGTGCCGTCAATTTAAACCAGAGTACCAGTACATACCAGCAACAGTTCCTTCCCACTTCAGCGGACAGGCAAGCAAGCAGGCAGGTAGGCCCACTCCTTATCCCACTTATTCTCAACCCTCTCAGGCCTATGCTGGCTGTGCAATACTCAATTAAGATCTAAGTCTGCGATAAGTAAAGAGAGACCATTTAACAGCAACAAGGAAATAGTGTGCCCAGGAAGCATTGAATAGGTTTACCTGTCCTAAGCCTAGAGTGTATGTATGTACAGAATAGGGTGTTGAGGGTGCGGGTTTTAGAGGCACAAAATTCAAATTAACTACTGGTCGACTGGTTTGTATTTGTTGCAGGATTTATCCGGGTGATTGGAGTTCCACTAACTTCTACCACCGCGCTCTCTCACTTTGTGGGTTAGTGTCTGCAAGTTTATTTAGGGCCTCCGTGCAAAATTTTGTTGTAGTTTTCTATACTGATAGGAATCTTTGTGTGTTGCTATTTTTGGTTGTTTCCATTTTTTTTTTTTTTCGTTGAATGTTGAAAATGGCAAATTAAGTTTGTTCGGTGCGGATATTTTTAGACGGATCCTGTGGTTTTGTTCGTTTTAGTTGAATTTTTTTTTTGGTTTTTCGATTTCGCAGGAATGGGGAATTAAAAAGCGATATTAAATTTCTTCTTCTCTAATCCTCTCATGGTTGAGCTATTTATAGCAATTGATTTATGAGTTTACTTTCAGCCATCAAAAGGAGGAAATTGTATATGTGAATCTGTATAAATTACGAGGATTTTTTTTTTTTTTTGTTCTTATCGACTAACTTACGTTTTCGTTGGATAAGTTATAAGGATGAACGAATAAATCCACTTACCTGAAAATAGAGAAAATACATTTGTTAGTTGGCAAAATATTATAAAAGTTTTTTATTTCAATGAAAATGAAGTGTGGAGGAGTGAGTACAGAAAACATTCTTCTTTCTTACAATTAATGGAAATTTAAATTAAATTGATCAAAACGCTATATTATTTGGGAGTTTTAATTAAAAAATCGAAACTTTTAAAAATTAAAATTCCCACTACAATTTAGCTATATGGGTTTGCTCTCGGGAATTCCTTAAGAAAAATACTATTTTTAAGTCCGTAGAGATAAAATACTTTAGTACGACATATGCCAATCGATTTTAATTGAATGGAGAAAAACGGTATTGCGGAGGAGGAATTGTCTCGAGAGTTAAGTTTTAAATGCCATTGAAGAACATTTTATGGACCCTTTATGTGACTTTCGTTTTCAATATTTTCTACTTTCTATGAGCAGTTGTGAGTACTTAATAGACCTATATACGGATTGTTAAAGGCTCTATTAGGACTATGATGCATCTACTAAAGGTGCGATCACACGGTCATCCAAACTAAAGTTGTCATCCAGTGTTATCGCCTGTCATCCGGCATGTCATTGAACGTGTCATCTGAATGACAATGTCGCGCAGATGACATCGCTCGATTTTCCACAGTGTCATCTAGGATTGGATGACACGTTTGCATCGTTGAAAGTTCATGTGAAAACACTTAGACTCGGATGATCTAACGCAAGGCAAAGTGTGATCGAGTAGAATCTAGCAGGGTGTTACCCACTTAATGTTCAATACTTTGGGATATGACTATTTAACATATTCTGAGGAAAAAAATACGTTCTAGAGCAAGAATCTGCCTCAAATGTTTACTCCAATTAATAAGGATTTAAAGAAAGCCTTATTTTGGAGCACCCTGACCCGCATTAATTGAAATAACTAGGTAGGGCTCTGATTGTAGAAGAAATTATTTTCTTTTAAACTGCACTTCAGTTATTATTTATGAGTTTTGAGGATATTACAGTTTTAACTACTTGAGATCTTAGCCAGGCAAATTTTTTACGTTCTGGTCATATTCTTTAAAGAAAAAGGGTTATAAGCCCATCATTTTGTTTAATTTATTTTACGAATCTAATCAAATTAAATAAGATTGCAGGCAAAATGTGAATCAAATTGTTGTCGTTACCACTGTAGAAGGGGACATCGGGGGCCATTGTCAACATTCGTAGAACACGTGCTTATTAATATTTATTTTTCTCAAAATTACTATCGAAATTGGAAAGTAACTATTCTCAAAGCTTTTTCTGCATATTTATGGATGGAAACATTCATCAAGTAACTTCTAAATAGTTGTTAGGATAATTACCTCAGCTACACTTCTGTTCGATGGACATCCACCAACGTATCGGCGCGAAAATCATTATAACATTTAAAATTTGCAGTGTCCAGTGATGACTCTGCAGTGAAGAAGGTTGGCTTTCTAACCCTCATAGTTTCCAGATGCTCATTGTGAAGACTGAAACCGGTGAGAAGGTCAGGTTGAGTCACTTCTTTTCAATCCCAGCAGCTATGATTTAGCATAATTGTGGTGGCTAGCATTTAATAGCGCTTGAGATCTCAACAAGCGTTGCAAATGTAAACAGCAACACTGCCAATGAGTTCTTTTTTATTTAAATTTACTAACATGTAAGTCAGTCGCTTGATTATTTAAGTTATAAATTCTACTCATGTGAGTCATTGGCTCATTCCTGCTATAATTCGTCTATGATAAGTCCACCCGGTCAGGGGCATCTATATGACCTGCTATAAGTTACTGTAAAGAGAAGCAACATTTGAAGAAGTTTGACACATTGACTGTGGGTGGGAAGGTTATACGGATCTTCTCATGGAATAAATCTAAGGGCAAAACGAATAAATCTACGTTGAATGGCTCCAATTCGAATTGAGTGAATATTGTAGTACGGAGTCCAAACTTGTGAAGCATAATCTAGATGCGAACGGACGAAGCAACTGTACAAAGCATGAGTAACATAGGGGTCGTCAAATTCTTTAGACCGCCTCCTAATAAATCATAGCATGGAGTTTGATTTATTAACAATTAAGTTAAGTTTGGGGTCAAAGAAAACTCTGAGATCTTCAAAACTATCAAAATGAAAAAGCAAATGATAAGATAAAGAATAATGAAATGTCGTATGTTGGCATTTAGATGGGTTCGCTTGGAGAAGATTTCTGTTATCCTGATTGTTGACAGATTTATAAATTTTCATATCATCAGCATATATTAAAATATTGCTTTGACATCAATAGTAGCAAGTATGAACAAACTGGGACCTAAATGACTTTCCTGAGGAACTCCAGACTGAGAAGTGAAAGATTCAGAAAACGAAACTCTAAATTTGACACGATAATCCCTGCCCCTAAGGTATGAATTAATCCATTTAATTATGGATATAAGGCGGGAAACCATAAGACCTGAGTTTAAATCTGATTATCTCATGGGACAGCTGGTCGAAAGCCTTAGAGAAGTCGGTACTCGACAGCATTACCTACTCTTTTCTAAGGAGTTTCAACATGCACTCGAGAAACATGACAGATTTGTGACCTATTTCTAACAAACCCATGTTGTTCATTACATATAACATTGCGACATAGAAATATTAATTTTTCGCAGACTTATGCTCAAAAAGCTTAGGAATACACGAACGCTTAAAAATTCGTCTATAATTCGTGATATCACCACGTTCACCCTTTTTAAATACAGGGGTGATGAAGAATAGATGAATCGATAAAATACTTAAGATAAGGACTTTTTTACGCGAAAGCTAGACAACAGTTTCTTAAATTTTATTTCATGACATTCGTATTTATGCACTGTGGGTGCAGTGGCTTAGCGGTTGAGTGCGCTAGACTCATAAACGAATGGGCACAGGTTCGCCCTGTTTCTACCTCTAGTTTGACAAATTCAAAAATGCTACTACAAGCTTTACAAAAAAGATTGCAATTCGGAGTCAGCATTGAACTGTATGTTCATTCCATTCGAGTCGAAAAATATACTTTACATACGCAATGGTTGGAGAAGCTGGACTATAGCAAAAGCGGTTATAACATGACCTAGCTACTTGGCGTGGACTCGTTTATGTTTATGTTAGGTTGGGGTTAGAGATAGTTAGGCCTTATATCCCAGCCATCCCAAAATTCTCAAAAACCTGTTAAGATCAGAAAGTGAGACATCAAAAAGTTTTTTTAAGTGACATGACAGTAAGTGACTCGGACAGGGACAGAGGAAGTTAGGTGTATCCTCATGGATCTATTCTTTTCCACAGCCTCTGGATATATCGAGATTAAATTTCGTTGTATTGTTTCTAGGGAAGTTATGACCCGTTAGACAGCAAAGACCTGTCCAACCAAAATTATTACTTTAAGTACTATTTTTAGTATACCACATCCCATAAAGAATTTGATTGATGATGCTTCTCCGTCATAACGAATAATGCTACTCTGGATTGGCACAGCTAATATCAATAACTGCAAAAATATATAAATATAGTAAAAATATGATCGAAACTTCAAATAAAATTTCATGAGAGAATAAGTTCCACACGAGCGGCAAATTAAAAAATATATCCAATTTTAAACTTACTAATCAACTCAAAATAGAGACATTTAGCTATTGTGTCAACCCCTTTAGCCACAACCACAACTGCAGTCGCCAAATTGAAATTCAATTCGCACAAGTACGTTGCAAACGAAATGGAATTAGTATTCGACCCGCCTCTCTTTAGTTATTAGCTTTTCATTTGAATATGTCAGCCCGAATCTATAATTACCATTCTTTTGCATTTTAACAGCTTAACCAACCGGCAAATGGAATGATACAAAGGGACCATGCTGTATATTTTCAAATCTGCCAACAAAAATAGCCACTAGTCCCCCTCGAAATGTTCAACAAAATTAATAAAATGCACGTTCTGCATCCTTTCATGGAGTGCCGTTGGCTTGATGAATAAGCGTCCATTGATCTGTGTCCTACTCGCTGCAGCAATGTGAGTCGGTGGTCTCACATTTGGATTTTGATGTGAATTGAAACACAGATTTCCGATACAATTTCGTGGAATTGCTATGATATGTGCTTATAAGTGACCTGTTTCTTTCATAGCGCTGCCGCCGCTGCCACCGCTATATGGGAATATCTTTTGCAATTTATTCACACAGACAAACTGTCGAGACGATGCGGTGCAGTGTGGGTATGTGAACATCAGTGCACACGCAACATGTGTCCTTTATTTTTGAATTTCTCTGCTGCTGCTGCTGCTGCTAAACAGAGGCACACACATGTTTTCATAGATATGTTTTGTTTTAGGTGTATCCTTGGAAAGAAAACTACTATGTACTTCAAAGGATGCGATGCATGAAGATTTGTCTCTATACAGAAATGACGACAGATTAATGAGATGTCATTTGTTTGGGTAGTATTTTTTGTTCTCTTTTTTTGCCTCCGATACTTAAGAAATGACATTTGACCTAATTAGAATGAAAGTGATAACTACGGTTGAATTTCATCCCTTCGTGTCGGTCGGTCGGTCGTCTTGATGGGTCACCCACCTACAACTGTCACTTACGCAATGAGATTGAAAGTGTTTCGAAGAAATGCGCGCGGTGAAAGGAGATGTTTTATTTTTGTTCTTCGGGGGTGTTCCTTCCCTTGTGTGTTCTACATTTATTGTGATGATTAATAAAGGTTATTTGCCGCAAGTAGATTCTGTGTGTTTGAGCAGAGAGATGAATGAAATATGTCGCCACGCAGTCTGGGAAAGATTACAGAAAATGTACCTAATCATTTTTGTTCTGTAAATTAGGGAATTTCCTGGAAATATATTCCTGGTGGTAGGCGGTAGTAATTGAGTCCTTATGATTCAATTCTAGGGAGATTAATATATTTTTTTTTTTTGTTTTTGCCGTATGAAACGTGGGTTTATTTTTTCTATGAGAATCTGAATTTTTGTTAAAAATAATTCGACGTAGCGAAGGCGTTTAGAGCATGTATCTAGATTTTGATGTAGTCTTTTTGGAAAGCCTCGATACCAATGGGAATTCATCCCATTAGGACTAAATCTTGAGTACATATCAGACTAGTAAACGGCTCTTCAAGAACTGCAAAGTGCTCTAACAATGTGCTGCAAACTCGGGACAAACACAATAATGTTAAACTTAGATGGATTTCAGGTCGGCTGGCAAACTCCAGACCAGTATCCTTTTGCGTAGTCAACGGGGTTGCTGATTTAAGGTTGAGTAACGAGTGGGAACAACAAATTTGTTTGGCTATGGTTTCCTGGGTGAAGCCGTTACTTGGCAGACGTTTGTATTACTTTGAATGAAGTGACTTAAAAGTTCTCTCCACAAATCAGGAAGCATTGGTTTCCTTTCAAAGCGCTGAATCTTCCCGTAACGTTAAATAGTAAAAATTACCTTAGTTGTTTTTTGTTGCACATTGTGCACTTCCTCTTCACAATACCTTTCCAACAATATAATGTTCATTTATATCCACAACTTTTTGGTAAGTAAAAAGGGATCTAAAGGTACTCGCTGCACGAATTAATCATCTCTATAATCCTTTAACGCTCAAATGACGTAATTTCGACATCGAACTCATTTGGCATATGATAAAGTGGCAGAAAAAAAAAATTCGGGACTCACTATCCTAGGTTTCAAAAAAATTCGCAAAAAAACCCTTAAATGATTTTTCATCCCACTTAAATTTTAAATCGCAATTTCAATGTCTTAACATAAAATTTATCTTTAATTATTTTCATGTAGAAAAATGTCGATTGACCAAAATGGAGGCCAGAATGAAAATTGTTTTTCGAAACTAGACGAATTTTTTTGTTGAAAACTACAGATTTTAGCCAAACATTTTAAAATATAATAATGTCGTAGAATAAGTAAAAAAAATGATAGGAACACGTGGGATTTATTGCAATTAATTGGAAAAAATTTTCATCCAAGGTTTTATGCTCTACGTTTTTATTTACGTACGAAATCTAAAGGAATGTAGACCGATTGTCAGGCGGTAGACGTGACCGGTTTTTAATAATTCGAAAAAAATTCGTCAAATTTCCAAATGAAATTTCTTATTCCATTTCATCGCCATTCTAGTTTATGCAAATATTTTGAAATAAATATCATCAAAATAAAAATAAATTTGTATTTCAGAAATCAAGTTTGCGATGTTTATTTATTTTTAGGCATAACAAACTCGAAAGGAAAAAAAAAATATTTTAAACAGAAAAAAACTTCATAAAATAAAAAAAGTTAAAATTTTCTTAAATTTTCCATAGTAAAATTTTTTATAAAGTAATTTTCACCATCGCCATTGGAAAGAACACCCTCGAAAATATAGGATATAGTTGGTGCCGAATTTAATAGCCTTCTATCTAAATGCTGCTTACAATGAATCTCTTCAATGGTAGTTCAATGTTGACATTTCAACATAAGGGCGACATTTAAAATGAAGTCTCCTGTTAAATAATCAATTACTTCATTTCTTCCTTGTAACTTATGAGCTTTAGTTTGATCGGGAAGTTAACAAGGTTCGAAATCCTCTTTTTCATACGAACATTATGGGTTTTGCCACATTACACATTATAGGGTTTAGATGGTTCTTTTGCCACAATCACCACCGCGTCCAAACCTATCTTCTGTAATCTACATGCAAAGTATGCAGTTGATGTTACAGATATCGAGTCTCCGATGGCTTCAATAGTTTCATATAAGAGCTTCCCAAAACTCGGTCATCATCTTCAGAAGAGTGGATAGGTCTCAAGAGTGGGTAGATTTTTTGGCAAAACCTTTATATTTTAGAAAACTTCTGTTGCAGATAGGAGTAAGTATGCTATGTTGCTTAGGTCCAAATCCCCCTAGTAGGATCTTAAGGTTTTCAGCTGCACTATCTCTTGCGCAAGTTGCGCCAAAAATATTTCTTTTCATATAATTTGGAGATACTATGCTATTGTATGTGGAATGAGGTCATCCAATGATGACAAGCACTTAGACCTAATGGTCCATTGTACTCCAGCAAGATTGCCTAAAATAACAACAGAACAACTAGTACACATCGTAATTCGAGCTACTTAGGTCAGCTAGTTCGATTGTATTTAAATCGTCTTCGAACAGGGTAGCCAGTCTGGTTCTGGCAAAAGCGGGGCAGTCGCAGAAGAAGTATGAGGTGGTTATATAGGCCCGAGCGTCTAATTCTGATCCTTTTGGATGTTCGTTAAGAGGGCTTTAGCCAGTTACAAGGCCAATTAGGACTTTCAAGTCACATCTTCATGCTATATTTCCTTTGGTAAAGTTAAATTGCCCGAACTACGTGTTTCATGCCATATTGCCCGTATATACCACTTTGAATAGGTTTAGGACATCAACCCATTCCTTCACCTCCCTTTAAGTTCCTACCCAATCAGTACCCTGTCAGTATTAATGTAGACGCTTTTCTGAAGCAATTAAAATGCAACAGGTTCATTTTCGAATTAATTTTCAAATTTCTTCTGAAAAACAACAACAAAATATTCCATATCGTACCTTCTTCTTCTTCTTCAGTTTTTTTTTTTTTGTGTAAATTATTTTGTTTTCGTCAAACCCTATTTCGGCAAAAATTTTCTCTCATTCCATTGACGAACTCTCTGAGTGTTCGTTGCTGCTGGTCGTTCAAGTACTTTATTGTCTGCTCCTTCCCAGGGTTTCTCGCACCCTCCATTAACATTTGTTGAATGTTTGGATTCTATTTGTATTTTTGTTGAACACAAGCACGAGGGAGGATGTAGGTCATTTTCGGGTTCCCATCAAGCATAGGCCAAAACAGACAATAAAGGTAGAGCGAATAAATGAACCAAAAGCGAGACACGTGTTCTATCCTTGAATTTCGATTATAATTGTTATGTTCGGCCATTTTCTTTCTTATCGTTTTATTTCAATCCAACTACTTACTCGGGCTTAACTCGCGGCGGCTTTATTATTTATAACCGCTTGCTGTATGATGGACAAGGTTGAATTGGAGGTAATGGTATCCTCGCACTCTGCGCTCCTTCAATCAAAACAGGTAGAGATATATGTACATATTTTTAAAAAGTTCGGGGTGTGTTTGATTGACGGCTACGCATCAATGAGTGGGCGAGACAGATACATTTATGGAAAACAAAGTTTTGAAATTCATATTTTGCTTAATGTTGACCACGGGCGCGGATGAAATAAATTAAAGATTTCAAGTTTGGCAGAGAAAAATGGGAAAAATCATCTCGAGGCTATAGGCGGTATTTGAAAGAGTCAATCAATATACGATTTTAAAATCTGGAGAGCAAAGTTAAAAAAAAAATGTGTACCTCGGGGGAGTGGGTCTTTTCTGCTGCTCAAAAGTATTATATCAAAACAAAAACTTTACTTGAGTGTCAAAGCCTTTTATACCTTTAGGGGCCTTGTGTTTTTTATGAGAATACAAAGAGTTATTTTTGTTTTATCCGCAATCTTTCTACAGTTAAGGGGGGCAAAGGGACAACCATTTTTTATGAAGACAAGATAAGCGACATTTTTCGTGTTTCTATTCCAAATTGCATTCGATTCAGTCAAGCATTTCAATTGTGATTTAATGACAAACAAACCATGATACATTTTGTCGTACGTCGGAGATAGATTCTTTATTGGCTGTAAAAAATTAACACACAATGAGTTTTCATATGCAAGGCTTACCAGTTACGATCTAAAGTTGTTTAAAAACTCTATATTTTCTAAGAGTCTGACACACTCTCCATGTAAAGGGTGTTGTTTTTAGAGGTTGGTTTTTCGAATAGAGATAAAACTGACATTTTGTCGTCAAATCTGGCAACTCAAATGTCATTTATGTTCAGTTTGGTTTGCCATTTCATCATGAACAGGTTGACAAATGAACAACGCTTGCAAATCGTGCAAATTTATTTCGACAATAATGGTTCAGTTCGCGAAGTTTACCGCAAGGTCCGTCCATTTTAGGGTCGACATAATCGTCCATCAGAGCAATTAATTCGGTTAACCATGGATCGTTTTGCACTACGTTTACTCTTTTTGATAATACTCATGCGCAAAGACATCGAACAGTGCACACCGAAGAATCAATTGCCGCTGTAGAGCAAAGTGTTGAAGACTACCCGAATGAATCGATTCGCCACCGTGCACAGCAATTGGAGCTTTATCCATCAGCTTTATGGAAGATTTTGCGCAAAGATCTCTTCTTACGACCTGTACAAGAATTAAAGCCGCAAGACCATGCAATGCGATATCGATGCTGATTTTCATCGCAAAATTTTGTTCAGCGATGAGGCTCGGTGGAGTCATTGGGCCGTACCTTTTCCAAAATGATGCTGTAGAGTCAGTTACCTTTAATGGAGACCGGTATAGAGCCATGATAACCGACTATTTTGTTCCCGAATTAGCTGACATGAATGTGGATGAGATGTGGTTCCAATAAGACAGCGCTACATGCCACACAGCGCACGTCACAATCGATTTATTGAAGGAAACATTCGATGAGTGCATACTGTCAATTGGCCACCAAGATCGTATGATTTGACACCATTGGATTGTTTTCTTTGGGGATATGTAAAGTCGCTCGCCTACGCCAACAAACCAGAAACGTTAGGGGACTTGGAAGCCAACATTCGTGGCGTTATTGCCGACATACAGCCCCAAATGCTTGAAAAGAGTGGTTGAAAATTGGACCTCTAGACTTGTCTTTATTCGAACCAGGCTCGGCGGCCACATGCCCGAAATCATATTTAAACATTAATGTAATAAAATTATCCTTCCAATAAAGCCAAATTGATGCACATTAAAACGATTTTCTTGTGTTTTATTTCAATTCGAAGTTCTATACCTCTAAGAAAATTTAATTCAAATTAAATAATAAAATATGTCATACGTTGACACCGGATCAACGGGCCGACTAAGCCCATATTCAAATTACTTATTTCAGGAGAAAGATTCATAGGTGCGTTCAGCCATGTTAGGTGGATTCACAATTCAACTTCAATTAAATCGTGCGGGTAAGCTGTTCTGACGAAAACCCATACCCAAGTAGGAGTGTGTACCGTTTCGAAACTACAGCTTATTTGACATGGAAATTGAAGATTTTTTTTACCGCCAGAGTTTGAATGGTCGCAGTGATATAACTGAATTTTGGGAAGCCTGCCGCAAATTTAGTATGGTCTTCTTGGAAATTTGAAGAAGAACTTAACGTTTATTAGTTCCTTAAAATCCTTCTTTACTTAATCAATATTTTTTTATTATCCCACCCCTTGGGAACGTCTGACAAACAGCCAAGAGTAAGAACTGTCATGAGAAGCTTCTCAAAAACTAATTGCCGTTCGGAATCGGCATTAAACAGTGGTGAATTTTTGGGTCCTATGTAATTTTTTTAATTATTTTTTAAAAACAAACCTTCTTTGACAGTTCCTCAAGGGAGTCGAAAAGACTTTTCCTTATAATCTTTGTCTGGCCCTAAGTAGTGGATGGAAGTTATTTTTTGCAGTTTCAGTTGTGTCGTACCAACTACGGAATGTGGCAAGTCCAGTTTGACCGCATAGTCTCATCTAGAATTTTTTAAAGTTTGAAAACATCTTTCTGGATATGTCGCCATTTGTCAGACTTCTTTGGGTGTAAGGGTGGTAGAAGTTTCCTTGGCAAAGACATCCGGATATCCGAATGCTAAGGCCGTACGGCATCCAGACTCTCTGAACTTAATCGCGATGTCTGCTCTATTTCTGTGAAGTTCCAGTGTCACTTCAGAATAGTAATACTTAACACTTGACGAATCATTAAAAAAGTTATGTGTCAAATGAAACTTTACACGTGACATGCAAAGAAGTCTCGCTATAGTTTCCGAAATTTATTTCGCTCGCTTTGCATTCAACTTTTATGACATAAGATTCTACCGGACAGCACTAACGAATCCTCAAAAAAAGCTTGATAGCATATTTTGCAAGATATTCTTAGAACGCCATAGGCAAACAGGAGGAAGGATATCGAATAAATATTCTAATTGGCTTTAGGACGGCGAAAAACTGTACGTTTGGCTTAAGCACGTGTGCAACTTTATCCAAAAACTGTACCATGTACCATTATTCAGATGCTCACCTCCTACCAACAGTAAAATATTCAAATTTATTCATGGAAGTATGATCCCCCTGCCAGGAGCAAACAGAGAAACAGAAAGAAAGTATAAAATTCTCTTCGTAGAATTCTAGTGGTCTATGTTTGGTTTTTTTTTTTTTTTTTTTTGTGGAGAATCAATTCAAATTTCATGAATATAACAGACCTAGAGCTGTTCCTAAGGACACTCCACCGTAGTAATTGGTTAAACAATCATAATCAATCATCTCGGGCAGAAGAACATTGAAAAAAAAACCACGCAAACAAAACGTCATCATCTATCATCTTCGATTGAGGTAACGAGAGCTTGTCGTCCGTCCCCTTCTTGGCCACAAGGCATCTTTAAATTATTAGTAATTTTATTTTTTTTTAAATTGTAACAGGTACCTCAACTCAACTCAATTCAACTCAACACATTACTCTTCGAAGTGTCAATTGCAGAACCACGCTTTTAATACTTGCACTATAAATCGCAATTAGTCGCAATTGGTGTTGTCACACATAAACATATAAAATGTATGTACGATTCCCATGCAGTAATGTCATTTATTTGTTAATTAAGGTAATGAAAACACATTCACATTTACATTCACATTCATTCAGAAATTACGCTATCGGAAGTGTTGTTGACCAAATGTGAGCAAATGGTTAGTTGATGGATGGATGGTTGAATGGATGGATGTTGTTGAGGATAAAGGTGTCATGCACGTGGCATCGATAACATACAAACACATATATTTGCGTCGTATTTTAATAACCATCAGTCTCGGTGGTAAGTACATACGTCAAAGATTCACACTTGGCCTGGAATATTATTATTATACGCATCGCATATGTGCCTTCCTCTGCCGTCGCTGAATGAATGCGAAATAAATTCACAAAAAAAAAAAATATCACCTCTTTATATTAAGTGACGAAACTGTAATTCAATGCAGAATGAATTGCATTAAATATGGCCACTCTACTGCTAAGGCTGCTGCTCGAGAACATCTATTTTTAGGCGATTGCACTTGTAGAGATTTATTTTGGTTTTAATTGGAAGAGGAAATTAAATCATATAAGACCTGTGTCGTCCTCTGTCAGGAGAAGGGAAAGCTACGTAGGTAGGATGAAAAGAGACAGACCAAAAAACGATGGAAAAGTAAACTCAACCTGTATCTACGTGTGGGGATAATTACATGCGAATACGAATGCGGATACATACATATGTACGTAGATACATGACGGCGGGTGACAGGCATTGATTTTAATGGAAAATTTACATCGCAGCCGAACGAATCCTTTATGTGATAGATATGGATTGGTTCGTGCGGTGAAATGTTATTATTTGGTGAATTGAATAAATTAATATGGCAGGATGGGGATTTATGCATGTAGGTGGACGGACCGTTATAGGTGCAAATTAATAGTAAAAATTGCTAAATAGAGTTTTAATGGTGAAGCCAATTCAATCCATTCCACTGAATTTAGCCAGAAAACTAGTTTAATTTTGTTTGCCCTTTTTTTTTGTATTTAAGTGAATTGACGTTTCCTACTTTCCTAGATACATACATACATAGGTGCTTTCAACAGCCTGAATAGAGGCCTGAAATGGGGGTATGTATCTAGGAAAGTAGGAAACGTCAATTCTTTATGGTAAAGGGATATCTCAATTGTTGTGGTTTATATGAGATTATTACACCATTTGAATGGTCAAATGAAGACGCATCGTCTGATATAAATATTAAAATTTAATCTGAAGTAAAAGTGATCCAAATAGCATGATGAGTAAGACAGTTGAGTCTCTAACTTTTTAACTTACGCTATCAAAGGTAGAGAGAGAGCATACACAAAAACTTTGTGTAAAAAGTTTAATTTCTCTTATTGTCTAGAAAAAAAAACATAAGGAAAGGCTACAGTCCGCTTGGGGCGAACATTATAATACTCTACCATTATCCCTATATGCCCCAAAGAAAAAAGCGTTAAGAACATGATTTATTTAAAAAAAAAAATACCTTCTGAAAGTGGGCTTAGCTAATACCATTGGATGGGAAACTTGTAAAGGAGTTCAGTGTTTAACCCTCTTCAACTATAGTCTTAGAACGTTTTTTTTCTAAATTGTGGTCGTATTTAAAAACTATTAAAACCTTACCATTTCGGGACCCTAGGGAGTACGTGTTCCAAATTTCAGAAATTAAAAGGCCTCAAAAGTTGATACGGAAGGACACTGCTAAATAGTCTTAGGTTTTGGTCCTGATCATAAATATGTATACTTTTAGGAGTCTACAACGAATATTAAGGGGTGTTACAAACTATTTGTCAAGATTAATTGAGCTGACCTTAGGTCATCTAGAGAAAGACTTATTGGCAGTAAGGCGACTAGGTTTCCCAGCTTTTCACAAATTTTCTGAAGCTTAGAGATGGTCATTTCACCGGTCTTTCAAAGCATGGAGAGTATAATACCGTCCGGTATCGGGATTTTATCGCCCTTTGCCTACACATTTACCATTAGAAGTCAGTTCTTCATTCGAAGGTTATGGCGGACAATCATCGAGCAGACTTCTGGAAAGTGGGTTTTAAGAAGCAGATCCAAAGCTTCCAGGTTGTTTTCTATCAACTTGGGGTTTGGCCAGAATAGTTTTCTTCTTAAACTCACTGAAACTATTGCTATACTCGCTGGCTCTGGCTCTATTGAACGTTTCTTAGTTTTTGTCTTCAAAAGATATAGTTCCTGTTACACGAAGCAGCGTGATTTTTTGGTCAGTGCGACTACCAGGACTTTCTTAAGAGAAGTCTATAAGGGTCTTTGCGAAAAGATTAAGTACTTCGTTGACTTGCGTCGCGTACAAGCAATTACCTGTCGAATAAGGAGGTAGTTGACGTTAGATCAAGTCGGAAGATAACTTCCAGTCAACATTCTTAAGTGGGCGTTTCAAAGTCAAGTGTCATTGAGTCGTTGATTGTAGCACGACTACAGGGAAGGCCTAAAAACTTGATGACACAAAAGCAACAACGCCAGCGTTTGATTGGCCTCGTAACGTAAGCCTGCAAATATTTTTTGATGTCAAACCAGACAATCCCACAGGTGTACTAGTAGGAATGCAGTCAATCGCGAGGGTTATGATTCCTATAATATGAATTCAGTCGTTGAGCTTGAACCTGTCTATTACCAAGTTTGTTGGAAAGCAAACCCCGTCACAAATGTTAAGGTTGAAATGTTTTATCCTGCCATGCATAGTGGGTGTTGGTATCCACATTTTCAACTAAGTTGGCTGCTTGTATTCCGTACCAGTTCCTCCCTTAGTAGTATTTGTGGGGATCGTCCTCTTTTCGACCTAACTATTTGCTAAACCATACGCGGAATTTCGGATACCATTCTACCGACAAGACCATTCGGCGAAACTGCATTATTGACTTAGTCTTAAAGTGAGTCTTTTCTACAGAAGCCGCCCCCGAACTCTATATATATGAATGACCAAATAATGACATAGATCGAAATCTTCCAGCAGTCCGTTATTAATTTTTTATTTTTGCATTATTTCAACAACTTTAAAGGAATAAATCAATTGAAAAACATTAAAACATTTTCTTCGTCTCGATTCAATTTCAAGTAAAACCTTCAACTTGAACCGATTAAATGTCATTAAGTATGTTGAAAATGTCAACAATTTTACCCATCTACAGTCCCGTTACTGTAAGGATAATATTTTTTACAACAAACAAACTTTTAATTTGAGTGCTTAACTTGTTGTTAAATTGGTTGACTTGAAAAATAAAAGCCAATTTAGTTGTTGTTTATGCAAATTTATGTCTTATAATGGGAAAAGTAATGCAGACATTTTGCGCAACATGTTTTATGGAAAGCATGAATGAAGAAGAATGAGAGGAAATGTACACATTTGCTCCGAGCCCTCTACGTGGGAAGTTGTAAAGTTGACTTAGCTAATGGCTTAGCATTCCTATTCATACTTAATTCAGTTTTGCATTCCAATGTTATACTGTGTATAGTTTTCACTTGAATTTAGTAAACAAGTAATTCGATGGTGGTTTCGCAAATAAACGGAGTCATTGAAAATTATGGAAATCCAGAGAAGTGTTACTCATTCATTTTCACTGAAGTCGTGGAGTGTGTACTTGAGTGTTGATTGATAGTTTGTAGATATTTGTGAAGTAGGGAAAGTGATAGGAACTGATGTTGTTGTTGTTGTTGTTGGATCTGTATTGAGCCCTAGTTGAAGTGAAGCACAACAAATGTGGTGGGGTTGCTTTGGTCTTTGACACTTTTGGGAACCGTGCTTGCACAGAATTTTAGAAGGTTTAAGGCTTTCTCTTAGATGATGTGATGTAATTTTATGCGTGTGACTGTCCAGAAGCCGCCGCCTTTTTTTCGACGCTCAAGGTTTTGTGTGTATATCTCGAGATTCAAAACAAAAACGGTTTAACACCGAAAACTGGTAAAATAAAATACATAAAATGAATGCATGAATATATTGTAGTTAGACATTTAAAAAGCTTAATCTTAATCGTATTTTTATTTTTTCTGACAACTAAGTAATGGCAAAAATTGTACTCTCAAAGTCGGCAAAATTTTTAATTTTTCACTGTTTTTGTAAGAATTTTTTGGTAAGTAATCCGTGCATAGTACCTTAACACTTGTTTCGTTGTCACTATACTGTATTTAAAAAGGTGCCATCCTTAACCCTTAATTGCTAAACCTTCGTGTAATTTTAGTTAAGCGAATTAGGTTTGAAAGACAGTCTGGTTCTGGCTTGCAATTATAGGCCCGGGAATCTAATCCTGATGATTTTGAAATGACAGTGGATATGACTTAAGCCAGTGACACGACCAATCAAGTATCCAAGTTCACCTCTTTACAGTCTGAACAGACATTAAAATCTACTACCTTTTTCATCGAGAGCCAAGTAGAAATAAAAGCGATTTCTGCCACAGATATAAGATCTAATTTGTCGAGTCCCCGATGAACTGGCGCGAATAGTCTTGAACCAGACGATTGAGAGTAAAGCTTTTGATCATCAGGAAAATATGAATGCAAAGTTAAAACTGAGAAAATGTAAGAAATAAGTTATTATCCTCTTTCGTAAGGAGTATGACCGGACATAATATTCTGAGGTACTGAGACTTAGTATAGACGAGTAGAGTAGTAGAGACTGCTCTGCACTCTGTCATATTTGAAATAGGATAGTCGAAAGGAACTTCTTCCAAAACACCAAAAAAACTTTCTGAAAAGGTTAGGTTTTCCAGAGTTTGCACAGTACGGAATTAATAATGCGCAGGACACCACAAAAGATCTACATCGGTTCAAGTGTGGCTTAACCCGGCAACCCATTCGCTTTACCTAAACTGAGGCTCTTCATTTTCTCGAATAGTCTACCCAAGTTTATGACCTTATTCATTTCCAAACATTCAAAATAGTTCATCTTTTTCTCTGCGGCCTCCCCTGGTCAAAAGAGTATCTATATGAATGATCTCAACAACGCGTTCCTACAATCGTATCACTCTTCGTATAAAAATATCATTTGGCCACTCCATGGTCAGCCCTTACATCGCAATTGAGCCTCCACCTTAATGACAAATGCATTTCTAAGTATGTATAATCGTAGACACATCTACGAATTCTTTGTTATTACAAGGACCTCTGCTTACATGTAGGACTGGTAAATAAATAAATTAAACTCATTGGTACGATTCCGGATAATTGGATTAAGTTGTCCTGTAATGTAATTTTGCATTCGTAGAATTCAATTCAAATACAATCTGTCAATCTGACACTCTGACCAGCAGAAATTTCATTGAAATTGTTTCTTCAAATTAGTCAATTTCAAATAATCAACCAAATCTTCAGAAACTCCATTTTAATCATGACATTTAGTCATTAAGGAAATTGTGTTAGATTCATGCAATAGACTTTTTGAGAACGGTGATAGGGTAAGTGTACCAGTATCCGGCCACCTAACTCTTTTTCCAACTATGCAGGAGGCTAATAAATTCATTTTACCACATATGTATGGTCAAACTGTCTTTTTATTCTTAAAACTTTAACATTTAAAGTTCAATCGAAAAAAATTGTTTCATGATTGTTGTTATGCACTTCCAGTTATTGAAAAATTTCCATTTGCACCAGTACCCAGCCACACCATATTTTCTTAGAAAAACTGGATTTAAAAAATATATAGTATAGTTTAAAGCCAAATTTAACCAGAGCCAGAAAAAATAGACAGGCATTTTTTTCCGTTGAATAAAATATTTTGTTTTGTTACCAGCAAAATGATTGAATGGAAAGTGGCCGGGTACTGGTACACTCACCCTAAAAAGTTCTATACAATTTGCACGGTTAGCATGAGCATCACAAGCGGCTCAGCTGCCGAGTTTTAGTTTGTGAGTCATTTGTCTTCTATTAGGTATTTTATTCATTTGTCGCGCTCGAGGTAGCTAAACCCTTCAACATAACTACAGGTAAACCTTTGTTTGGCTCTGGTTTAGTTTCGGAATTTATCGATAAACATCGCGTTATCGATTCGCTTTTCCATGGATATCAATTCAATTCAATCAAATGTATTCGAGAATTTGTAGTCCTGTAGTCCGAATATACAGGAAAGTTGATATATGTTGTGTCTCTTTTCAATAAGAAAAAACTTAGTTGATAATTTCCCGTGAAAGCTTTCTATCATTATCGAACTTTGTATTAAATTAAGAAATGCTACTTTCGCATTTTTTATTGCCGTTTTGAGTCAAGTTATTATGTTCAAAGTGCTAAAAAGTTAAGTCTGCATTAATACCCAAAATAGGTAGCTAGACATGCGATTTTCTTATAGACACTCGTACATAAAGTGTTTTTTGTCACAATTTAAGAGAATTTAAAGTGAATTTGCTCAACAAAGATAGCTGCGACTTTCAACATTCAACAAACGGAAAGCATTTCCGTAGAACTGAATTTTCTTTCTTGAATTGAAGTGCAATCAGAATTCCAGTGAACTGTGCAATCATTCCGACACATGGAAGCCTTAATATTACACAAAATTAAGTTCAGCCAGCCATTGTTCCAAGAATTTATTCTCCTTTCGTTTAGTTTACCAAGTTGAGTGTGAGAGCTCCACAGGGAAACTATAATACCATTTGATACAATAAAGCAACAACTCATAAGCAGCTCATTCTGAAAACTGCAAGGACGTATGCGTGAAATTCTTAATCGATTTAAACAATAAAAATGTTCTCTCAGTTCCTTTGGATCTTAGGTGTATCGGCATAGAGGGTTATGATAACAAAAAAATATTATATATAGATGACCAATGACTTATGCCAAATGAAAGCTGACAGCTGACAGGTAGTGCTATGAC
Organism: Ferdinandea cuprea; assembly: GCA_963576555.1. Taxonomy (NCBI): domain Eukaryota; kingdom Metazoa; phylum Arthropoda; class Insecta; order Diptera; family Syrphidae; genus Ferdinandea; species Ferdinandea cuprea. Next base: position 64,869,806 of record OY754958.1, read on the forward strand.
AGATGACATGATTCATCAAGCGGAAATGACAGCATTTTTCTTGGTGTTGCGACCTTAAATAATTTGTAAGTATTCAAATTTGAAAGTCGCTGCTTTTTTTTCAGGCAGCGCAACGTTCACAACAGTTCGCTTGTAGATAGTTGGTCGCTTTCATTGCACTCTAAAGGTGCGATCAGACGGTTATCCGGATGACATGCTGACGTCACTTGAGTTAGAATTTATAAAAGAGTTTTCTGACGTCAGCATGTCATCCGGATGACAAGTTTAAATGACCGTCTCACCTTTAGTCCCATTTATGGAGTGTGTCAAAACAGACGATATCTAAAAAAAAATGCAGTATGACATTAACTCGAAAACGTATTGTCAGAAGCGGTAATGTTCAAGAAACACCAACAGCACAAGTCCAATACTTTATTCAAATTGAGAATTTAAGCATCCTCAATCTGGGCCATAAGAAGCTGAACACCAAGTATAATCGGTCCACCCACACACAAATGTTGATGCCTCATTCGTGCCTTATACTCGGCAATATTGGGTAATGACATTTCCATTTAAGTAGAAATGCGTTCTGTCAGTGGAAATGATTTTTGTTGAAGAATTTGAGTTGTTCGACAGCTAAGCGCTCCATGACAAAATTTCGCGATGACGTTTGGCATATTAGGTTAGTCATACGATTGACGAAAAATTCCACGAAATTCAATTTTCCAATAGCCTTTGCGACACTCTTATACGTTATGGGTTTATCATGTTATATAGATTGCTTTGTACGAATACCTCTTATGGCTGTCTTAAGTAAAAGATGGAACATTATGTATATAGCACTACCCACACGAAATAAATTACCTCTTGTTGGCGTCCGAATTTATGATTTTATGACTTTTAGTAAAAATTTCGACACTTACGATAATTTAAGGCAAAGGGAATTGTAATTTCTCATAGAATTTATCTGTTATTTTACTTTAAACTATTTCGTTTTAATTCAAAATTATGCGAACAGCCAAACTGTTTGCTAATTCAAAATAAAAGAGGGGGACAGAAAAAGAAACACCATTTTGGGCTTACTTAACTAATTTTTATTTAGTGGACTTTACTAGGAAACTAGGACCATCATCATTGAAGGAACAAAAAAGAACGGAGGTCCGAGGGTATTGTTGTTGGAATTACTCTCAGTCGTGGTGGCCACGCTTGGAGTTCCCGTTGTTTTTGGTCGATTTTGAGTGGGTGTCGTTTGGTCGTGATGTTATCGCGTTGCCCTGGGTTTTGGTTGTGATACTCTATCAGATTTCCTATATTTTAAAAACAAAGGAAATTGTGTCCCCGATAAATCCTCGTTAAAGAACATATATCTTTTATGTACTCAACCAAATTGTCTATTTTCTTACAAAAAACACAAATGAAACGAGCAAACAGAGCAGTGGCAAATTTTTTTTTTTAAATTGTGAAATAAACAGAAGTAATTCAGCTTAGCTCTCGGAGTACGTAGAACAATAGATGTTGTTCAGCAATTTAAAAATTTGGATTTTCTATTGTCACACAACTTAGACTTACGTTCACGTGTAATACAGAAATGTTCTCCTACAAAAACGACAATCAACCTAGTGGAGTAGTTTTCTTTGAAACAATAATTTGAAACCCTCATCCAAATTAAAATTTGTGGATGTTGGAGTAAACTAGTGCCCTGGCTATTCCAGCCAAGACTTTCGTTTCAAGTGTCTGGATGACTTTGAAGCTTTGAAGAACGAAATTTTAAATTGCCGCTGTCAACTCCACGCCTATGCAGTTCATGTGGAGTGTGGTTGACCACAGATTTAGATTTGCATTAGAAAGCTTGAACCTATTGCGGATTACTTGTGCACAGTATTGCAGAGGCCTGATAGCGATATGCACGAGCATGTTATGAAGTTTGCATTTCTTTGCAATTTAATGTCAATGCAATTTAAAGCAGACCTAGGTAAAGTTAGGTTATAGGAGTGACTGCATCGTCCAGTTTTGACCATCATGACCAAATTTCAATTCGTTTTAAGTTTGAGTCATAAAAGCGAAATAAAGCGAAAGTAAATATTTTCAGAATTCAGTTTAGAAAAAGTGAGTTGTGAACGATTTCAAAGATGTAACGTGCAGCTGCAATACCAAGTGAACAAGTGTACCTCAGCTTTAAAACACTATTCAATTTCAAAATAATTGCATTGTCACCCTGTATTTCCTACTGCGTTCATAGAGACAATGTTTTCGTTAAATATTTCATGTAGTTTCACGCGCAATGCGTAGAGGTCGATAGTGATGGTACATCCCGCTGCAACATGTAAGCTATTTCCGCGTTTCTTTACTTTCTTTTCTCTATACACTTCGAACGAGCGTGACGTCTTTACACGGTAACACCAACGTGTTAAAAGAATTAGTTTATATATATATATAAATAATTTAATTTTTACTAGCAATAATAAGTTCGGATATCCCTGTGAGAACACTGTGTTAACGCGGAACACAATAGATTCCAGAGAAAAAGAAGTGCATAAACCAGGTAATACCTTCTTAAATTCACTTTAAGTATAATTGATCGTGGCTGATCATATAAAATTAAATAGTTTCAGACATAGTCCGACTAGTTCTCTGACGGGTGCAAATACACGGTGAAGGGCAAATAAAGTTGACAATCTCCCAAACTGCTTTTGGTTGTTAACAAATACACAAATTCCCATTGCCTCGCTCGAAAGTTGGCATTCATACCGACACTAATCTGCCTGCAAGTGGAACGTATGCTAGCCACTCTGTCTGCATGTTCCCACGGAAAACAACAAAACAAATAAGTAAATCCGAAGATCTACATTATTTACTCATTGGAATTGTTTCATCAAGCAACTCCGCTGCCAATTACCAATCAGGCATGGATTGCAGGAATAATATAATCTGCTATCAACAATATCCAACCCCCACTCCTGTCTTATCAAAAACATCAAGCTCATCTCATTTCTCATTTGTGGTAGATTTTTTTTGCTTATATTTATATTTGTGCTATTTATCGTGGTAATCATTAAAATGCCGAAGAGCAAGTAAAATGAAATATTAAATATTAAAATTAAAATAATAATAACTAAATTGCGATTTGAAGTTAAGTAAATTGAATGCTAAAATATATAAAATATTTTACAAGTGTTACACACTTAAAACTAAGATTAAGAGAGCTATAATTATAAAATAGTATATTTCGCAGTTATAAATACTATTACTACTATAATTGAATAGATCTAATGAATGTGATCCGAGGAAGTTCATTCACGTCGAGGAAAATTAGAAGATTTTAGGTAATTTTGTTAGTGTTTATGAAACAGGGTTTACTATTAGTAAAATTAATTAACTTGAATTTTGAATTGGTGAAACCTTATATAAAGTCGAATAAATGATACGATGTTATATATGCATTATATTTTGGTTCGTAATGTGTTAAAGGAGTGAAACTGAAAGGTGAGATCGGTGAAATATAAAGGAGGTTGAAACGCGGTTAGGTTAAGGGGTCGTCAACAAGTTCTTTAGTTTTGTTTATCGGAAAGTTGATGACAAGGTGTGATACTATTGGACGTGTCATACTGGGCGGGTATTTCGAAGCGATGGACATAACAGCTACGCCATCGCAACTATAGAATGTATTTGCAAGAACTGAGGATATGAACCTTTTTGTAATTCTTTAATCATTTTGTGCAAGTATTCCTAGCATTTTTAATACCTGGTTCTTCAAATGCAAAGCATATTTTTTTTGGTCAGTCTACTGTGCACTTAAGGTGTACCTATTATTCCTCTTTCTTTTTCTTTGGCACGAATATATAATAAATTTGTTTTGTGGGGGCGAGATATGCAGCAAGATCCCCGACCAATACGGCGAGCTAAGCCGGGCGTGCCAACAAGCTGCTACATCAAATGGAGTAACCATCGCTATGCCTGAGCATAGATCTCCCAGGCTCTCCTCACAAAGAATGGTTAAGAAATGCGTTTCTTTCTGCGAAATATACAACTATTGGTTTCATTATTGCTTTGTGATAAGAAACAAAAAAAACTCGAAGGTAACACAATTAATGATACATAAAGGCATTGTGCCTACGTATATATTGATAGATTTTTCATTAAAGCTACCATTGTTTTGAATTAAATCGAAGAGAATTGATCACCCGAAGATTTTTAGTAAAAAGTTAGGCTGCGAATTGTACATAAAATACATACATAAAATGACGACTGAATTTCTAAATGTCAAAAAAAGTGCATCAAAGTTAACTGATGTTTTTTATGCTTTGCAACACTGCTCTTTTATTGCAAAGCATACGTGAGGCATTGAAATTTTTATTGTTTTGAAACCACAATTGGGATTTTTTTTTCTCAGCTGTATTGTAACATTTTTAATAAAATATAGAATCTGAATCTTTTAGAATGACTGCCACAGTAATACTTTTAAACATATAAATAATAATTTAAACAACCCAATATTCATCGCCACATATTTCCGATGCAAAGGTTCCTTTTTTTTGTGCAGTACAGACATTTACACTGCGATTTTAAACGTTGTACATTGTATCACTACGTTTGACGTTGCCGACATTAAACTATAATCATTTTTGCAAATTCAGAATGGTTCTTCCGTCACTCTATTCGTTGCGATTTTCTTACTCATGACAAATTTTTTACCTGCAACAAAAATGTCTTCATAACTTTTCGAAAAAAAAACTCTACGGTTTTATGATAATATAATAAAACCTTGTTATACCTATCAAAAGAAAAGTCAAATGAATACGCATCGACTGATATTGAACGTTCCGTTCAAATAATAAGCGATCCTAATAGCATGGTGAGCATGAAAGCTTCTACAACAATTTTAAGTAAAACGAAAATTTAATTTGTCTAATTTTTTTACAAACGAAAACGTGTCAAGTTATAATCTGGCATCATGTTTATTACATATGTTTATTTATGCAATGCGAGTACATTGTCAACAGGAGAGCGAAAAAAATCGAAATTGACAAACCACGAGGTTCCCAGGCGATAAAGCTGTATTCAATCATCTTAACAATGATTTTTAAAAACGAATCTATGAATTGAAATAAGAGTCACAGTACATTTCTACAAAGCTTAACGATGAATGCGTTCACCAACTACTCCTTGTGGAAAGCAGCTAAGCGTCTAAAAAGACCTCAGTTGGAAAAGTGGATCGGAAACCCGAAACAAAAAGCTGATCTGTTAGCAGGGCATCTATCGAACGTTCAGCTACTGAAAATCTACAGTTTGTTGATAAAAGGGATGTAGCTGAAATCCCCCTTGTCAAGCTCAAAGAAGTAAGAAGCCAGTTGTCAAATATATAAAAAACCACCAGGTTACAATTAAATAACTGTCCAGGTCTTGAAAGACAAAGCCATTAATAGCCTTAAAAACTCCAATTTTTGTCCCGCATCATTGGGAATTTTCTGAAGTTATTTTAATACCAAAGCAAGAAAAACCACCAACACAAGTAACTTCTTGTAGACCGATATCCCTTATAACAATTATGACAAAGGTTTTCGAAAAATTACTCCCGAGAAGCTTAGTTTGGATTTAGAAATAAAAATTTCACCGAATTACGGATATAGTGGAAAAGGCACTGGAAGAAAGACAAGCCTGTTCGGCACTATTTTTAGATGTTGCTCAAACCTTTGACATGGTTTAGCATAGGAATTTACATAGACAGTATTACGAAATACTGAAATCCAATGTTTCGAACGATACGAAAAAAAGTGTTCGGAACTAAAGAAAATCAAAGCAGGTGTTCCACAGGGAAGTGTCTTCGGACCGACTCTATATCTGTTATATAACAGAGATATTCCTGTGGACGATGGCTACCTTTGCAGATGACACTGATAAATGATAAATGCACTGCGAAGGCAACACAGTAACTGCAGAACGCAGTCAATAGAGTAAGTGATTGGACGCAACAATGGCGTATCCAACTCAATCAGACAAAGTCAACACTTCACATAAACTTTAAATACAGAAAAATGCACTGGTTACTAGGAAGAGACTAAGATATTTCTATCCAGAACGAAATATTGCTGTATAAGCAGGAATTGACCCCTGCCTCCGCCGTAGAAACCGTCTTAAATGTACGAGACAATATCCGGAGATTGAGAAGAACCAAGCCTCACGAGCTAATGGTCTAAAAGCTATGGAAAGCACTTAAAATTTTAAACTTTCCTCAACGAAAGAAATATCACTTGTCGATTTTACATTGATCAGTCTTGATTAAGGAGGTGTTCTTTTAGTGGCATCAGAGTCCCAGACTATCAAGAACTACCAAGTTTCCGTCGAGATTTTTCACCTCCGTTTACACTTTCGTAAGGGCACAGAACATGAACTGTGCTCCACCCGAGCCTACCTAACGGTTCTTACTGGGGTATGTAACGCCCAACCGAACCGTACAATCTGCATTCTGAACTTGCTACTGAACATACGAATCAACAAGCCACCAAAAATAGCAAAGATTTTTTTACAAAGATGCAAATTGATCGTGTGCTAACAAAACAAGATCATTGGAGGCACACTGGACAGGACCTTAAAAGATCTTTTTGACAGTCACCCGGTTGTACGGTGATTTTCGTCAGACTCTTCCAGTTAATCCACGATCAACTGCATCTGACGAACTGAACCCTAGACTGACGACTAACATGCGAGTGTTTTCCGAATTAAAGGAATCTATTAGCAAGGCACTAAATCTTTTAAGGATTCGACCTAAACCGAACCATTTTTTTTTTTCATTTTTAGAGAATTAATTCTCACTTCTTAAAGAGTCACGAAACAAAAAAATAATAAAATAAAAATGTTAGTTGCAAGTTTTTTGCTACTAAAACAATGTTATCATTATTTTTTGGTAGCAAGAATTTTTAATATCTGGCAAGCCTGATCTCTTCATATGTGCACATTTCTGAGTGCAATAAATCGCTTTAATTGTCCACAATTTATTATAACTGATACTCCCGATAAGGACATTTATCGATGCAATCTTTTCCCATTTCATGTTCAATTAATATCCCATACATATATGTATCTCAATACAAAGTCGAGCTAGCAAAAGGCCATGGAATTGATATTGCCATAAAAAAAAGAAACGGCAAAAACGAAAAGAAAAACCTATTGGTCCTGACAGAGTTCAAGAAAAAATTACATTTATTACATTGAGAATGGTTGCAGGAAAAAGAAAAAAAAAACATACCAATTTGCGGAACATCGTATTGGCGCTGTCCTCTCGCTGTACGCAACATCAACTGACTGGCTATGCTGTGGGTGACGGGTGGTGACCCAATACCGCTATTTATCCCTGAACGCTTATTGTTGCTGTTCGGAGTTAATAACTGTTGCTGCTGTTCGTTTGTATTCGACTGCTGTTCCTGTGAGTTTGTTGATGCTGCTGGTACTATGGATGCCGCTCCGGTTGTAGTTGACGACGATGAAGAAGTAGATACTGTGGAGGATGATGATCCAGATGATGCCAGCTTTTCCATAGTCTGCTTCTGTTGAGTCCTTTTTCTTTGCATCTTTTTTTGTAATCGAATATCTCGGCTGCGATGGTTATCATCGCTAGCAGAAGTGCCCTCATGATGATCGAACAACTCCTGGAGTTCCCTTGGCGATGGGGCATGGTATTGTGGAACGCTGCTTTGATGATGAATCGGCGGAAATTTTCTGTAGATTCCCTCGCCGCGATTGAAAATGTCGTCCATTATTTCGTAGCTGCTGTCGTCGTCGTAGCGGTGATAGTGACTGGCTTGGGGATTGCTAGGGAAAACTTCCTGAAAGCCTTCGCCGTCAGAAATATCGCCAACGTTTTCATCGTCTCCGGCAAAGAAGAACGGTTCACGTCGGACGGGAAATTCATTGTCCTGCAGCATTGCCAACGATGAAGGCTGGTAGCTGAGCCCACCGCCATCAGTGTCACCCGTGGTCAGGTGCAAGCGGCCGGTGACAATAGGTCGACCACGTCTACCGCCGCCTCCCATAAAGAGCATTCGCTCTCGTTCCGATTCGCCTGCCGCCGCCATTCTTCGGTAAGGGTTAGTGCTGTGATGCTGCAGCGTACCGGTCACACCCGAACTGGTTATTGGTGCGCTTCCGCCACTACTACTGCTGTGTTCAGCAGCGCTGCGGTCATTCGCTAGGTGGAGGGAAAGAGTACTACCATTGAGGACACTCAGACAGGCCAGGGTTTGGATAATTTCGCGGATCATCTTGAAAGGATCTATTTTAATTCCTTAATTATTTTTGTTTTTTTTTTTCGTTTTTGTTTCTCGTGGAATGGGATAGTGTTGGACTATTTGGGTTAAAGTCTGCGTGCGGTGTTGCTGTTTAATACACTCTCAATTGCTGTAAAAGAGTTTTTCAATGCAAATGTTGAAGGAACTTAACATGCTGAACAGGGATAGTGTCCTTTTTAATGTGTTTTATATTTTATTATTTCTCTCTTGCTGAAGTCGCTCGCACTGTATGATATTCTGGAGTGACTATGCATGCGATTGATGACTTGCCAAAAATCTTGTGTCCGTTTTTTTTTGGAGTTTATATAGATACTTTTACCCGAAAGGATTATGGAAGGAAAGTTTAAGGACACACAAAAAAAAAAAAAATAACCGAAATTGTGTAACAAAAAACGAGAATTATATTAACTGAATTGCATTTGGGTAGGGTAAAAAGAGAGATAAAATGACAACAGAATGGGTTGGTTACTAGGTAGGTAGGTAGGTACCAGGAGAAGGACGAAAACAATTTTTTTTTTTGAAATGAATCCACCTGTTTTATATTGGAATCAAGTATAGCACCGGTTCTGAACGCAAACTATGTGTCCTTTGAAAATTTACAGGAACTTATTTTTGACTGCACTAAAAATCGCAAGGATTTATTCCTGCCACTGAGATTTCAATTTGTTTTTTTTTTTTCTTTTCTTTTATTATTTTTTTCAATACAAATTGCATCCGCTCTCGACTGACTCGCTCAACCACTTGTTTCCTTGCGACAAGACTATGTATTTTTGTACACTGCGCGATAATTGTTGTCCTCGAAGGACTATTCAACTTAAACTAAAACCGCACTTTCACTGTTTTATAAATTTATATAATTTTATCGTGTAGCTTTATTTTCTATGATTAAAAATTTAAAATAGAAATTCACTTCTCTTTGTATTTATTTTTCTTATTCAGTGTATCCTTCACAGTAATCCTTGTTTTCTTATTGGATCTGGGTATCCTTTTTTGTTCACGAAAATCTTAACACTGAATGGAATCGAATTGGGAATGTACTTTGGTTCGATTGCTTCACACGGGACACCACACACAAAAAATATAACTTAACGTAGATCGGGGAGGTTAGTTGCAGTACAACCACCCTGTTGGGGGGGGAATCAGCCTGACCATGACGCGGCTCTGCAACAGCGGTCGTCGTTGTCTTCCCGTTAAAAGGGGGGGTGGCGGACGGGGGTAGTTAGTATTTCGGGTAGTGCTGGCTGTTGTTGTTTCTTATGTTACACACTAGAGAACAGAAAATTAAAAAAAAACAACAATTTTTTGTATTCCGTATGCGCTCTGGTCAAGTTATATTGTTCGTTCGTTAAGGGATGAATCGCGAATGATTTAACGTTAGGCACCTTCGGCAAGGATATCCTTTCTCCGATGCGAGTCTGGTTTTTCTTTCTTTTAGTAAACACCACAATTTTTAGTCGCTTCGCTCTCTGGCCGTACTCTGTTTGTGTGCGGTTTGATGGCTGGCTGGCTGGCTGCTGCTGCTGCTGCTGCTGTTTGTGTGTGCCCGCAACGACGGCGACTACACAATGTCGCCGATGGCAGTCAAAAGGATTTTCTCCTATCCTTCATACGTTTTCATGCCGGTGTGAGGTTGTTCTCGCTCTCTCTCTCTTTCTCTTTTGCTATTTTATTTTTGCTTCGCGTATCTCTTTGTGTGTGCATGTGTTGGTCGTTGGAGTGAAGGGAATATTGTGTGGGTGTACAAGGAAAAAGTTCATCGGCAATTCATTTTGTACGTTCAATGACGACAGACAGCGCATAAGTATGCAATGATGATGACAACATTCTTGGGAGAGCGAAATCTACTCTCTGTCTCCCTTTTGTGCTTTCATTAATTCACCCAGAAAATATGCAAAACAAATAGAAAATCAACAGAAAAACGACAAAAGCTCAGCGCATGTCCTTTGCCTGTGTGAGCCTGTGGAGAGCCTGTACTTCTCCCCCCTTTTTTCTTTTTTGTAGGAATATTCCGATTCCGATTAGTGCGAGTCTCCTCAGTATGTGGAGCTTTTACGGTTCACATCAGCCGATGAATGTGGGTGCGCCATCAGCAGCCGCCCACGCACTATTGTGACGTAAGCCAGCCACTATATCGAGCGGCGACAGCGGAGACGTTGGCTGGTGCTGGTAAGTACTGGGACTTCTTTTGTTTCAGGCCCTCATTTGAAGGATTCTCGAAGGCGACAGGTCGACCGAAGTTATTACGAAATAGCTTTTATAGGATCTGAGGAAAGCTGCGGCAAAGGGAGGCATTTTCGTATTTCCCCAATGAGGAGTTTTAGAATGAAAACGACCGACGTAGCATGCAGCGCAGCGGCAGCGGTAGCGGCAGCATTCATGGAAGCTCATCACTGAAACTGAACTACCTCACTGTGGTTTAGTGTGGAGAAAGAACGTTCAAGTGTAGAGTGTGTTTTTGTTTTTGCGCTTCTTGTCTTTTGTTATTCATTTTTAAAAGCAGGATAAGTATGTTTGCCAAAATTCTCTTTACGATTACGTGTGTGTGAGTGTGTATTTGTGTATGTAAGTTGGTTTGAAGTTTATCCCTTTACCTTATGTCTCAAAAATATCTACGCTCCTGCTCTCTTTCTCTATAGGCAGGTGTAGGTCGGATAAGTCGATTAAGTGCTACGGAAATACTAAAAGGTAGCTGCATACCTACACCTTCATACTAAAAGGGTTTCCATTTCGTTAAGATGTGAATTATCAACCTGAGTCTTAATTATAATGATGAGTCTAAGGTTGATGAAATTCAGAGAAGAAGTTTTGGCATCGGAAAGTGTTGTTAATTTAAAGTTCTTGAAGACGGAAAGGGGTGATCCGACAAAGATTCCCATATAAAATATGAGTAAAAGAAAATTGCTCACTGTGTCCCATGTGCCTTGGAGGTGTTCTTTCAAGGCAAAATTATTCAAATTCAGTAAATTGCTTTTCGTTTAGATATTGGACATAACGAAAAACTGCAGAACTGCAAACTTACACGAGTAAACTGTTGGTTGAATCTTTCGTAAAACTTCCAACAAATAATTAAAACTTATGCAATTGATTAACAAATTTTAGACCAGCATTTACGTGGCAAACGGCTTAAGGAATCTAACTGTGCCATTGTTAAATTATCATCGACCATCCAGCTTATAATACTAACCAGCGGTTATGAGCCTACACTAGACAAAGACCTCAAGAATATCGACGTATGCTTGTTTCAGGCTTTATTTAACTCCGCCTTGTTACGCCAGCAGCATGCCGGTCCCAAGGCCGGATAAAGGAGGAGGTGTTGGAGGCAACGGTTTTTAACCTATCCTCTGTAAAATAATCTGTTAGTGTACTCTAACTTACAGGAGTAGTAGTTAAAACTCAAAATATTGATGAATGAACAACCTTAAGGATGTTAATACTCCAGGTGGTACTGGCAATAGCCAAAATCCATCCGTGGTCTTCTCGACTGCGGCTGGGGCTCGGATTCTGGAGGCCCCAACATTCATTGAACCCACAAGCGACTCTTGTGGCTCTATGTCCGACTCTTTGGGCAAACTGAGCATGAGTAAGGTTGCTACCCACTGCACCGCCGCTGACAGCGTGATATCTCTACGGTTGAACGGGATCCTGAAGTGGCTGGCTTTGAGGTGCACCTCACTAAGGGTCAGCGAAAGAGAAAAAGAAAGCAGCTGAGCCATCAGCGGCGCAAGCCCTTCGGTCGGCTCTTCGGTTGCGTCTATGAAACGGGATAGGTCGGTGGAAGTCTCACAAACGGAAGCTGACCTGACCCCTTCATCAGGCAATGCCTCCTCTTCTGCTGAACCGAAAAACAAGAAGAAGCGACCCAAGCTCAATAAGAGATACAACCCTCCTCAAGCTCCTGTGTCTGCCCACGCCCTGTCTCCAAATGAAGTCGGTGCTTCTACCAGCAAAGGTAGTAGCTTTGATTGACGGAAATTCGTTGTAGTGGACTCTTGAGTATGAGTAGAGGAAGTGCACCTATTGTTGGTGCTACCCGTGCACTGGTAATGGATGATGCTGGTGTTGTGACCAATACTGGGTGCAGCACTAGTGGACAGAACTTTGTGGACGCGGACGGCGGTCTGCGTCTAAAAAACCATGTGTTGAACGCAAAACAGCTAGAGTGCGAAAGAAAAAGCATTCCTACAAGGATGCTGCAGTTCGCATTGGAAAAGCGGGCAATGATAATAGCATGCGTGTTGCAGAGTCGGAACACTGCAAAACTCATCTTTTGGAGCTGGCTCCTTCTCGTTTTTCTTCGAAAGACGGGAGTATTAAGTACATTAATGTAAGGTGTCTGAATGGTAGTACAATGGACCTGTAGTTGTGTCTGAGCACTCCATCGGATAGTAGCAACCTCCGAAAAGAAAAAAACAAAAAGCTCGAGTGAAAACTAAGCAAGAAACGAGTTGTAGTGCGGAAACCGATAGGTGGTCTGCCTATCGATTAACACGCTACATTGCTGTATAAAAAAATATTTTTTCACGCCAACTGTGATAAGTCCACTCGTTGGTAGAATGCTGCACTAACGTGCCAAGAAGTCTGACCTGAATAGCAATTTGTCCTCTCATGTGGATGTGCAGAGAGATTTTAAGATGCGAAGTAATTAGTTCTGTGGTGAACTGAGTTAGTGCGTTGTCAAGGTTCCAGAGAGTTTTCATTGCTGGCCCTCAACTTAACTGGATTTACTTGAGAACTTCTTGGGCATCTTCTTACATCAAAAAAGGGGAAGGTACTACAATTTATTGACGGATACCCATCCATTCCGGTCTACTAATAGTACTTCAGCTACTAACAAAAAATCCCGGGGTGGAAAGAGAGCAATCATATTGTCTTATCCGAACTAGATGGCGTTTATCCTATACCATTGCAAAAGGATAAAGACGAAGTGCTGTCCGTGCGTAGACTGCAGAATATTCATTGGGTTTGTCTGGCAATTTACAATGAAGCTTAGTACCGGAGAGCGTAAGGCACTTGACCGCAAGTTTCCGGTAACCGGTTTGCCCTATTGACAGTGCATTTGACATTACCAAGTTTTGCAGAACTTAGCCTGCCGTGAGGTAATGTCAAGAGCATTGAACCTGAAATTGGCGGAATGTACACATATTGGCAGTGCTTCTGAGCACCTCGTGGAAGCGGTTGGTCGACTTGATGATATTGGTTATGCTGACGATTAACCCGACCAAGACCGAAATGTTGCTGTTCACAACCAGAATACGCATACCAAATAAAAAGTGGCCGATTTTCGTGAGCACTAAAATCACGTATCATATCTTGCTGATGGCCTGAAGTTGTATAGTGATGGGTGGATCTGCTTAAGTCCGAGATACTAGATGAGTCCCTCGTGTAAGACTTTTCTAGAGTCGGAGTCTATTTTAGAAACTATTGGATTAAATTATTTAAAGGAGGTCAAGCCAGTAACAGATTCTGCTGAAGTTGAGCATTGTTCATTATCATTCACTATCATAGGTGCACTAAACAGAGCAACACCGGTATGCGCTGATTTGGAGTAAAGTAGATTTAATTTTTTTTTATGAAATCTATTTGAAAAAAGTAAATTCAATCGGGCTTTAATAATGGAGTAGATTATTTAGTGATTTAAAAATATTCAGCGTAAACGGTCCATACAGGACCCAAAGCCTAGCTTCTCCATCCACAGTGTGTGCGAAGATAATATATTTTTTTGATACAAAATGGAAGGGACCTACAGTTTAATGCCGATTCCGAACGGCAATTAATTTTTGAGAAGCTTCTCATGACAGTTCTTACTCTTGGATGTTTGTCAAACGTTCGCAAGAGGTGGGGCAGCGAATAAAAATTTTCAGGTGGAATAGGTCGGAATTTGAACCAGCGACCTCTCGCATCACCCACAAGTGATTTGGTGTGTGGATACTTGGGAAGGCCGTCATACTGTCAGTGCCATGGCGTGAACGCGACGTGATGACCTGACGACCTACAGATTCTCCTCGACCATGACAACAAACTTACGAGTTTTGTGTTGAGGGGTTATCTTGCATATTCTTCGGCCAAAGAGATAGCCGAAGATAAAGAGACATGGGGTGGGAAGGTCAAGCCAGGGCCAACATCATCTGGCACGTCTCTGGAACGAGTTGAACCCTAGCAAGCAGTTGATGCAAAGGGGTTAGAATAGTACTAGTTAATAGGATTTAGCTTACGGTTTTGGGTTGGTATAGTTAAAGTTTAGGATATTAGGTTGGGTTTCTTTTCATTTCCTCTTTCCTTTCAGTCTATTTTCTCATTCCTTTCATTAATCCGTCCGTCCGAGGTCCGCAATTTTGAGTTCTTTTCCTACCTTTTTTCTTTGTTTTGTAAAGGTACGATTTTTTTTGTTGTTGAGCAAGTCGCTTAATGCGAGGGGCAGACGAACTACCCCGTCCGACGAGCGATAATTATGCAACCGCGAGCGTGCCACCGTCCTCCTCCATTACTCCGAAGGTACCACTGTGGCCCAACCTAGACTCATAACAATAGTATTATCCTTATGGCACATAACCATGTATAGGGGGCTGCTCTTCTGTTCACAACGAAAGCAGCCTTTTTGGTAGACAGATATCTGCTCGGAAAAGAGCGTCAAGGTTTGAAGCACTGGCCTTATATGAGTGCTATCTGAAAAGTGACAAAACGACATCATACCTTTTATCTGCGGTCATCCTGCTTTTGCAAGAAACATACTGGCGAAATACAATCGAAGGAGTTAGCGTAAAATAGCGAAGCACTGCCAGGTTCAGCATTTCTGAAGTAAAATGGATCACTAGTTATAAGTTCTATTTGTCTCGAGATGACGCCAATCCAAAAAAAAACTATATATAAGTAGTTTATCTTTATTCAAAAAAAATTACTAACATTGTTGTTCAATGTTGGGGATTGAACCTGCACCGCCCGGCTTAAACTTGACTGTGTCTGTTCGAGAGAGAGCCACACAGTTTAAGGCAGCTGTTCAGTGACAGAAGTAAGATTTTATTCTTTTATCAACCAAAAGGCCCTTAAGGACGTAGACTTCCTTTAACTACATCGATTATTGCGTTAACGTAATCCTTCAACTCCACGGGGCACGACAAATTAAACAAATTTTATTATAAATCCAGAATATTTTTTTTTTCTCTTTCTTGTTAGATTATGTCATTATGATGATGTGTTTTTCAGAAGTTGATAATAATGTATAAGGTATAGTATCCGCAGGGATATTATCCATTTGTGTGGGCAATTTTTTTTTTTGCTCCTGTGGATATCGACCATAACCATTCAGGCATATAAATCATATGTTTGGGATGGGGGTATATTTCCAGTGAAAATGCCCAATTGGACGTTTAGCATGCGTATCCTGTTTTCTCATTTTCTCGTATACTTTTTTATGGTAAAATTTATTGCCGTCTTGGAAATTATTGGCAGTTAAAATTGATACATCGAAGTTGGTGTCCTTTGCGAAAAAGCTGGGAGAATGGTGCGGTAGCTAAGGGAGACTTTATTGCGTGGTTTTACGTAAGCGACAGTGAAAGGTTGAATTATAGTTTCTGGACATGTTGTCCTTTGATGAAGTTTCTCAGAATACAAAGGTGGTTCAGGATGTTGCGTAATACAAGATTTTTTTCTTTACGTAATAGAAACATATGTAAATTGTCTGGGTTTGTTTGTAGGACAGGGAGCAGGGTTGAACGTAAGTGATGGTAAAGGTTGAATAAATATCTATATATATAGCTTGGTTATACAAATGTTATGTCGATGCAGGCATTAGCTCGACGATAGATGTAACAGATGTATTTTATTGTAGTCTATTTGAAGCACCTTTCATTTTTAAGGTAGAGCATAATTTACATATGTATGTTACTTAGGCAATGCGCCGGTTGGGTATGGACCTGTGCCTCAACCGATAATTTTTTAAAATTACGCACTTCTATTGTGTCGTTCCTGCGGATTTGAGTCTCAATTCTGAAGCGTTGGAGTTTATTCGCTCTATATGTACCCGCAATTTTAAAATGATCAGTGCCAACGGGACCAAATATCTTACGAAGAAGAAAAAGTCCATTCTTCTGATCCACAGAGCTGGACTATAATTATCATGGTCTTGTAAAGAGTTGCCTTAGTTGTTCATTATTCACGAACCAGCCTTACTAAATACATAGTTCACTTCTCAGCCCAAGAAACAGCGTTTGGCATACTTTATTCTTCGTTTGATTTCTGAAGAGATTTCGTTTATAGATACAAAAACAGAAACAAAGTCTCTTACTACCTCAAAGTTATAGCTGTCGAATGTGATATTCTGCGATATTCGTTTCCACATTTCCCGCTTATTTTTTTCAGCTCACTGCACTCTGTCAGTTAGCGGTGTATGGAAGCAATTAAACAGACTTTGAAATAAGTTTTGGGCAATTCTTTCGGGTATGATGTTAAAGAAGTCACATGACAGCGCTCGCCTAGCTTAAATCCTTTTTAGACGTGAAAAGTTTCGATTAAGTTTTATCGCGCTTGATGCAGCTGGGAGATTTCTCCATCGTCAGGGCCGGGATGCCATAACAAGACATGACTCTTTATAGCGCGTCTCTATAAATTGCTTAAACGGCTTTAAAATCGATATAAAACTGATGAGTATCGATTTGAACTTCTTGGGTTTTCGTAGGATTTGCCATAGTGTAAATATGTTGTCGATTGTGGACTTACCGGCCCTAAAATCGGTCTCATTGGGTCCAATCAGATCGCTAACAAATAGTTTTAGGTGCTCGCACAGTTCGGTAGCGAAAATCTTTTACACTATGCTTAGTAGACTCATGCCACTATAGGTGGCGCAGCTTAGGGGGCTTCCATTCTTGTGAACCGGGCAAACATAGCTGAAGTTATATTTATCAGGAATACTTGATTCTGTTCCTAAAGGGTGTTTTTTTTAGAGGTTGGAACTGCCATTTTGTGGTCAAATCTGGCAACTCTAATATCATTTATGTTCACCGTGCACAGCAATTGGACTTTGTTCATCAACTTTATGGAAGATTTTGCGCAAAGATCTCTTCTTACGACCTGTGCAAGAATTAAAGCCGCAAGACCATGCAATGCGATATCGATGCTGATTTTCATCGCAAAATTTTGTTCAGTGATGAGGCTCATTTTGGATTGAATGGCTACGTCAACAAGCAAAATTGCCGCATTTAGAGTGAAGAGAATCCACATGAGACCTTTGAAACGCTATTACATCCACAAAAACTGACTGTTTGGTGTGCTCTATGGGCTGGTGGAGTCATTGGGCCATACTTTTTCCAAAATGATGCTGTAGAGTCAGTTACCGTTAATGAAGACCGGTATCGAGCCATGATAACCGACTATTTTGTTCCCGAATTGGATGTCATGAATGTGGTGAGATGTGGTTCCAACAAGACAGCGCTATATGCCACACTGCGCACGTCACAATCGATTTATTGACGGAAACATTCGATGAGCGCATAATTTCGCGGAATGGACTTGTCAATTGGCCACCAAGATAGTGTGTCTCTTTTAGATATCTCGGACATAGGTCTCAATGATATCATAACCTTTCTCAACACATATACCCATTATGCCTTACCCTAAGGTCATCATGAGTGGTGGCATCAAAACGGCGCTTCAGCAACTTCACCTACCTACCTACCTATGGGAAAAATTCGCAAACATGCAGTGTCAGCACTTGGAAAAACTTCTTGGAAGCAATTAGTATAAATTGCGATAAATACGGGTCTGTGATTACTGTTTATTAAGTGAGGAAGCTTCTATGAAAAATAATTTAACAATTCTGACTTGTCTTGGCATCAGGGCTTAGTTGGGTATTTCTGCGAAGCGATTAAGGAGCGCTTCATAGAAATCGTTTAGTCAGTGCTCTTATTTGCAGAGATGGACATCATTATCGCGTTACCGCGAAACGGAGTATTATACTAAATTCTATGAAAATTCGCCTTAAAGTATACAGGCGGTGGAGTGGTGGAGAAATTTAAAACACAATTTAATAGCGCAAAAGATTTTGCTTTACTTAAATCACTTTTTAAGCGATCAAAAACGACAAATACGATTTTGATGTAATTTTGCAGCTAGGACACTCTTAATATAATTGTTCGAAATACAAAAAATTATCAAAATTGTTGGAGCCGTTTTTGAGAAAACGAATTTAATTTAAATTTAAGAAAATCATTATATAAAAAAAATATTTCAAAAATCGAAGTAAGAAAATTTGTTTTTTTGTTTTTTATTTTAGTTGTAATACTTATACACATTAAGATACAATATCTTATAAGAAAGTGATAAGCTAATAAAGAACATGGAATGCTAGTAGAGTAATTATACCAAAAGAAAACTTTCAAAATTTAAAAAAAAAAAAAAAAAAATTAATTCCATCTAAAATTTATTACTGAGTTGTACATAATTCCTTTTTAAATCTTGTTGTGCTACTACCGAGGTTAGTTTTTACATTTTACTCCTGCTGTAATGCGAACCATCTTCTTCTCAGCTGCTGTCAATTTTCCCTCATACTTTTGTATGAGCATTGTGAACCATATGTGAGCGCCGGACGCACAACTGCGTCTTTAGCTTAGGGGACATTTTTCGGTCACAGAAGATGGCAGAGTTTTCCTGCCACTTCATCCACCCTACGCTTACAAGATGATTGATGTCGTCATCAACGTTTGCTTCGCTGTTGATCACTGATCCCAGATATTTGAACTTTTCACACTTGGGAACCACCACCCCATTCAAATAAATGTCTGGATCCATCACTTTTCCCTCAAGCAGATAATCTAGGACCGTAATAAAGAGCAAAGGACTTAAGACACTTCCCTAGTGAACACGGACTTTTATTGGAAATTCCTCGGACATCTCAATTTTGTCTTCGCTGTCTCGTACTTGTCCATGATCATCTGTACGTAGGTTTCAGGAACCTCGTTGTCTTAGCGCTACCCATATCAGATCTCTTGGTTGTCTATCGAATGCTTTTTCAAAATCAACCAGAATCATATGCAGATCCTTTAAATAATCACGATGCTTTTCCACTATGATCCTTATATTTACTTTGGATTGCATCTGTGGTTGATTTACCCGCGACAAACCCGCACTGGTCATCAGATAGAAGTATTATTTGTCTTAGGCGGCCATCTAATACCCGCTCAACGATCTTCATGGTGACATCAACTTAGTTGAACGGTAATTATCAGAGTTTCGAGTATCTCCATTTCCTTTGTGTAAAGGAAGAAGATACCTTCCCCTCCAATGGTTGGGCATTGGATCACATGAGCCATCAGCCCGATGTCTTTTCCCCATCTTTTTCCAGAACTCACTGGGCATCTCATCCGGCCCCACCGCTTTTCTCTTCTTGGAGTTCTTGGAGAAGAGTAGCAACTCAATCTGTCATATTTGCGTAAACCAAAAAAATTTAACGTAATGTGCTATTAAATGCAAACATTAAGCTTTTTTTTACTGACCGAGTCACAGCAACAAAAGATTTCACATCCATACAGCAAAATAGGGATAACCAACGATTTAACTAACATCAAGCGCGTCTGAATTGGGGTAAAAGACTGTGCTAGGTAACACTCCATATACCTTTCCAACTGCAACACTAATGTTATTGTCCCAAGTCAGTTTGCTATTAAAAGTGATCCCAAGATTCTTTGCAGTCTCAACATATTCTATTCTAGAACTCTTCAACAAAATAGGAGAAAAATAGGAAAGATAGAAAGATTCAACCGTTTCTGTGATATGACTAAACACTTCGATTTCTTTAAGGTTAAGGAGTAGGAGAATTTGTTAAGATCAGACCAACGCGCAGTTTGAATTAATTATAAAAAAAAACAGTAAATTTGGAGTTCGCTTTTTTAGTTTTCGAGATATTGGTGGTCTTATAAATTACCGTTAATCGATTTTTTTGCAAAACCTAAATATGCAGTACTTTTGGCCCCATCACAAGTATCCTTAGTAAGAAAAACGAAAAAAATCCTTGGAACCATTTTCTATAAAAGTAGTTAAAGGGACCAAAAAAATTCTATGGCAGGTACCGTTATTTCAAACGATAAAGCAAACAATAAAAAGATGCCCCGATATGTAACCCCAAGAACCTTATATACGAACTTTGCAGCAAATACGTCGAACCGTCTCGCCATACGGCGGCCGGACAGACAGACAGACAGAGAGACCAATGGACGGAATTGGTGGACCCACTTTTTTGGACTTCTCTATAGTCGTAATATCATTCCTCATAACGATGTATACTACTAATGTATACGAGAAAGTAAAAAAAGGAACCTTATATGATGTAACTGTTATAACTGCTATAATTATAAAAATTTTTAGTCATGGAAAACGATCAAGCAATATAGATTCGAGGGCGCCCATCAAGCTTTATCATTTTTTCAATGGAACACAATTTCATTTCCACATGCCTGCGGCTAATTTGCAAGTTCCTGCCAAATTATAAAAAAAAATTTGACAGTCACTGATTGAAATACACCCATGGGCCATTAGAAAAACAACGATTTGAAAAGAAAAACCTCCGCATATATAAATAACAAAACTTCCCCAGCCCATACATAGCTTAACAGAAAATCCCACATTATCCCGTGCTTGATGAAGGATTACAATTACCCTCCTTCGAATTATTCCAGCCACAAATGTGTATTTTCCTTGAGCAATTCAACAGAAAATTTGTATCGCTTGTTTTAAATTAAAATATTTTTCGCGAAGCTACTTCAAACAACAAGTGCTGCGCTTGGCCTAATAAAAACAGCCGCGCCACCACACATAGAACCGCATCAAAGTCGTTCTAGATTTGAATAACAAATAGTAGAAGAAGACAAAAAAAACAAAATCCTGGAGTAGGATTCAAAAAGAGTGATAATGTAGGTGAAGTAGCCGTCACGTCATCATGAATTTTAGCTAAGCGCACCAAGGATTATGTAAGAATCTTATTTTTCCTAGTTATCCTTGTTATTATTCGAATCACGTTCACGCCATACATAGACAAACACACCGACAGCGCGTGGACTACAAGAACAACAAATTCAAATTCAACTCTCAAATTGCGTTCAAAATGTTTGGTTCCTTCTGGTTATGAAGGAACTTGCTGCTAAAAGTCATGTTGATTTAATCCAAACTCCCATACGCAGCAGGACCAGGTGTAGCAGAATTGCAAGCAATTGATGTTTATGGTGTCCTCGTTTGGATTAACCAATCGTCTAAAGGTCAGGCACAGGCATAGTTTGGCATTTTTGGCTTGTTCCTCTTTTGTTTGTACAAACTAATAAGTCCTTCCGCAGGAAAGGAATACAAAACAAAACAGAAAACCCGAATCGCAGATTACAGACGACTTCCGAAGGACAAAAATCACCACCAGCAAAATAGGAGATTTTTTTTTTTTTAAAAAAGGAAGTTCGTTTTCTTATTTCGCATTGATGAAGCTGATTATATTAGTGTGTGTGTGCTCCGTACGTAGGCGGACTTCTGTTTCGTCACATAAAAGCTAAGAGGCTATGCGTCTTCTATTATAATAGCAGAAGAAAACCAACAAAAAAAGAAAACAGCTATATTTGCGTATATTCTTCCACAAAGCCCATGTTTCGGGTAAGATCTCTGCGTATACATGTATGTTGTATATGTAGAGTAAATGCTGTGATGGGATAGTAATTTGCACGCCTAACCCTCTCTCCTTCGCACTGTTTTAGGAAATGTTAACAAAAAAAAAAAACGAGTCCATTTTTTATGTTGCTCCTTTGGTACTGCTGCTGCTCCTTGCAGCAGTAGTTGGCTAGGTCCTAAAATTGAAATTCGATTTATTCTTTCTTCGGCAGGATATTATTATTATTATTATGTTGTTTCTGGTGTCGTTTTCTTCTTTTTTCCGAGAACGTATATAGAAAGGACGACTCTCATCACAAGAGTATATGACGACGACGGCAATGGCGTGTCGATGGCGGCGCGGTGGCAGCTATATATAGAGTTCTTCAGTTATGGGAAATTTGAGACGAGCTAATAAATTTAATGTTTTTCTATCCCTGAAAAAGGATAATAAACGATGGAGACACCATCCACCGAACAAGTGATAATAAGGCAATTATATGACGCATTCCTAGCGTTTTTTTTGTCAGTACGTATATATATATATAATAGAGACGAGTCATAAAGTATTTGCGTCAAAGACTAAAGTTAAGTGCTCCCTTGTGGGAAATATTTAATTGACGGGAGTTAAGTATTTACATCTGATTTTAGCTGCCCCACACTCGTAGACTGTCATATTAATTGATTGAACGGTATGCTCCACCTCATGACAGTGTATTGTATGGACAGAGAGTAATTTACGTTTACAACACAACATTGTGGCAGTATCATGGTGATTTTAGGTTATACTTATGTAAAGAGAAACAATGGAAGCGTAAAGTTTAGATGCGTCACTAGGTTGGTATTTTGATATTTATCAACCACGGAGGTGGTATGCTTTTTCGAAGCCGGACTTAAAGCTGCTAATCAATGTTTGTAGCCGTTCACAGGCACAATTGGGTCTTTTCGAAAAGCAGTGAATCATAGACATAACCTTGGTAAACAGCTTGCTAGCTCGCAAAACTGTCACAGTGACCGTCAGGATGTATTCTTCAAGTTTTGAAAGGGACCATAAATCGTCAGCTTAAAAATATCTTCTTAATGACGTGCAGTACGGTTTTCGCAGCAACAGATCCTGTCGATTTGATGACTTATCTAACCGTGGAATGGAACCGATCTATTTTCCGTGGTGGTGAAAGCAAGGTCGTTGGGCTTGATATTTCAAATGCATTTGGCAGAGTTTGGCATCAAGCTCTTTTGTCCAAAGTGATACCTATTATGATACCTTTCTTCAATGGATTAGAAATTAACTTTCGGACCATTCAATTCACGTTGCTTTGGGCGGTTTCAAAGTCGGCAAATCACCAAACAAATGCTGGTGTCCCCCAAGGCTCCGTTCTGTCTCCGACTCTCTTTCTCATTTTTATCAATGACCTTCTGTCTGTCACTTCTAATCCAATCCATTCCTTCGCTGATGACAGTACTTTTAGCTTCGCATATTCATTTAATGATTCACGTGTCTCATCTTCGGTTGTGGGGCTAGAACGGCAACGTATGTTAAGCTCATTAAATTCTGACAGCATTCTTAAGAATATAGAGTAGAATTTAATGCTTCCATAATACAATGCTGTCTTCTGTCAATAAAGCGGAACCCCAATACTCTGCCATTATCCACGGATGGCACTTGCATCGCCGAAACCGAAAGGCTTTCCATCCTCGGTATGTGCGTTATCGACAAACTTCGTTGGAATGACCACATATTCGATGTCGCCAAGAACGCTGCGAAATGTATAGTCTTCTTCAAGCGATGCAAGAAATATTTCAACCCTTCTGGCTAGAATTGATAAGGCGTTTAATGGCCCCAAACTTGAGTATAACGCTCACATCTGGTCTGGTTCACCAATTACATATTTGGAAATGTGCGACTGAACCTATTTGCGATATTCACCGCTTGACCCTCTAATTCATCGTCGCAATGTCGCAATGCTCGCTCTGCTAGGAATGCACATAAGTTCACCCTTAAGCCTATATTCGGACGGACAGTGAAATACAAGAATTCATTTCTTAACCGTACAATCTGAATGTGGAATGCTCTTCCACGCACTGTTGTGCCTGCACATTACAGTTTACAGACATTTTAAACCGACGTGCATCGCTATCACCCATTCTCTTAACTTCCACTTCCTTAATGCCCGCAATGTGTCACTTCATTATAAAGTTATTCAAATTTTTGTGTACCCAAAATCCCTAGTTTTTAAAAAATGCACAAATTGATTATCCCTAAACACAAAATCTACAAATCCAAAATTCACCAAATCGAAAATGCTCAAACACAGGTACTACTAGTTGCTGACAAAGAGATAGATACGTATTTACCCCTAATCGCTTTGTTCTAACTTATTTTTACCTCTTATTTCTTCATTGCCATTTGTCGGATTTGGAGGATGTCAGTTTGGCGGCCAAACATAAACTGAGTCGGTGACGGAAACTTTCAGAGCGTTAATGCCAAATTACAATCTTAATTCTCATCTCAGTAGACAAGTAATGCATAGTCTAGTTAATAAATTTGAGTCTAAATTGGATGTTCCCCTGCTAGTGAGACAAGCGGTTGGTCGAAATACCGAGAATATTGATGTTTTAGAATTGTCCGTCGCAAAGGTACCAAAACAGTCAATTACGCGGTGTTCTCAAGAATTTTGCATCGCTAAGACCACACCATGGCGAATTTTAAGATAAAGTTCTCGTACGTTCTCGGATGGGGTGGCTCTAGAAATTTAAGAAAAAGATGACCAATCTCATTGCAAAATCATCTTCAACAACAACGGATTCGTCAATAAATAGAATATGCCATCTTTGCTTCAAGAAACACAGCTCCATCATGCCAGTGTTGTTTCAACAAAGAGGGTGCCACAAGCGACACAGCAAGTGTTACATTTGACTAATTGAAAACTCATTTCGATGAATTAGTTATATCGGAAAATTATCCTGTCGGTTGGCCGCCTATATCATGTGATCTAACATCTCTAGACTTATTTTAAAGGCGTTTGAGGCACAGAGCCAATATTAAATATTTAAACAATATTAAATTTGTGGACGAGTTATCCCAAATTGTGTTCAACGAATCGACTGCTGCAAGCGTGCCCTTGGTGGACATATGGACGACTTCAAATTCCATACATAAATGATTGTTCTTCAAACCAATAATAAAACGTTCCAGATACCTAAAATGGTTTGCGTTTGCACATCTTTGAGCTATTCGTGTAAACTTCAATAATGTACGAATGACAACTTAGTGGAAATCTGGCGAAGAATTAATCTACGATACCGCTGCTCCTTCTGTTTGACGAAACAAATTGGTTCAAAACTTTTGACTCGAATAACAAAATGCATTCTCTCTGAAACTCTTAACCTGCAAGTTCTCCTATACAGTTCCAAATGCTGGCAATAAGCAAGAAAATAGAGTCAATATTTGAAGGGTAAATGGGGGAGAACAGAGAATTCTATGAACTGTACTTCGATGTAGTCCAAAAAGGCAAAACATGTCGAAGAGTAAATTTGCCCTGCCACATTGAACGTATGGATAATAGAATTCCGGCCAAGAGGATCTTCGTGTTATAGCCCCTGGCTTGAGATAACAGGAAGACTGAACCAGCATTTTAAAGATCATGCTACTTACATTACTTTTGGTGTCGCTTACAGTCCGGGGTAGACCACAGCCTCAACCAACAGGCCCCTCCAGCCAGCTCGGTCCCTCCAAACGAACGCACACGAAGTTGGTTAAGGTCATTATGCAATTGTGCGCGCCACCTAAGGTGGGATCTTCCTCTGCTGCGTTGTCCCTCAGGGGTGGATTTTAAGACTGTTGGCTGTGTTGACTATGGTTGTTGTCCATACGCTCCACGTGTCCCAGCCTATGTATTTTTAGCTTTGTGACCAGGTCGTTGTTGAATCTTTTTCTCCACACTCCATCGTCACTAACTGGACCGAATATTACCCGATGAATCTTTCTCTCAAAGCTTCCCAGGAATTTTTCATCCGCTTTTGACAGGGTTTATGGTTCTGCAGGACCGGGATGATTAAAGTCTTCTATAATATATCCTTGGTTCTATGAGAAATAGTGATTGGCAAGAGTGATTCTTCGCTTGATCTCTGCGCCGATGTCATTTTGCGAAGTGATACTGGGGCCTTGGTAGACAAAGTTTTTAACTACTTCGAAGTTCTATCTGTCCATTGTGACCTTTTGTCCGAGTCGCCGCTGTTGAGAGTTCTTTCTCGTTGACAGCTTATACTCAGTTTTGTCCTCTTTAAAAAGATAACAGATCCATCAATATCATCATCATAGACAAGAAGTTGAACGGACTGTTACCCTTTTGGATTTGGCTTGTAAGTTTCGTACTTGTGCTTCAAGAACGATGTGAAAGAAAGAACATGATAGCGGGTCGCCTTGTGTCAAACCTTTTTCGACATCAAACGGCTCGGTGGTGCTCTTGCCGACTTTGACGAAGCAGCGAGATGCCAGAACTTGACATGGCTTTGTATAATTTGTCCCTATATACCCGACTTTAAAGTCGATAAATAGATAGCGTGTATCGATCTGAAATTCCTGGATTTTTGAAGATCATGCTACTGCCTTAGAAAATATACATTTTTAAGTGCAGTCTGACATGGATTCCAAGGGCACAGCTACTTTTTAAGAACCAAACATGCCCCTGAGCCCTATACTGCTCACTTGTGCAACCAGTTCTCATAATAAGAATTAGGGAGGTCAAGGAAAATAGGAGAAGGCTATTAGGTACACTGAAAAACTTCTTATACAAAACTCGAAAAGAAACCGCCAAACTTAATTAATACTTCATCAACAAGGCTGGGTTCTTCCCATTAGTTTTAATTTAAGTCGTGTATTTTTATAGCAACTATACTCATTTCACATTAAAACGTTCAACATATTGAAGTCATCAGGTGCAACTTCCTGATGGTGCTGTTTTTAGGTCCTATGTTTCTGGCAACTAAATACAGCTTAAACTAAGACAAAACCCCAGGGTAGAAAACTTCCATTCAAAATTTTCAAACAGCCAACAAGGAAAAGAGACGAGGACTTGAAAAATACCTTTAGGAATTTGCAATTTACCAACTCTAAGGTGAGCAATTTTTTAGGCAGGAACCTTGCCTGAGGCTTTACTTCCTCTTTCGCCGTCTAAAAATATACTGCTCAACTAAAATTCGGATTTCTCAATCACGTCAAAAGATGCCACCCGCAGCGAAACTTGTGATAAGTGTGCAAAGTTGATTGGCCCACCTTCCAGCTTCCGAAACCATAGCAACATGAGAAACTTCGACTAATTGAGAAAATGTTCAAAGTTTTCTTGCCCTGCCTGGAATTTGTATACTTGATTGAATTTTGAATACAATTTTCAACAGGCTCAGTGGGGTGGTGTGGTGGTGATGCCGCCAGTACCTGGTCCCCATTCAGTTAATTGACACTCTCACTCTCCGATACGAACGAGAAATCATAAGAAATTCTCTCGAATTCTCTTGCATGTCCTTCGAAGTGATACAAATTTGAGAACGAATCACTGAATCGAGATGGTTTACACATCATCAAGTTTGCGTCGTTTCATCTTTTATCTCCGATGGACATGACGCCCTAGCTGCCAGGCTGGGGCGCACCTCTTCGCATCAACGATAATGCGAATGGTTCCTTTATTTTGAATAAATCCTTGCTACATATATAACCGACTGGAAGGAAGCACAGGCAATTCACAAATATATTATCAACACACACACACACACACACGCACAGTCAAGATTGGAGGAGGCTGTGTGCGCCACAAAATCCTCTTAAATGTGGACAAATGACTATTAATCAGAAAAAAATCTCTTCTTTTGTTTGTTAGGTTTCAAGCCATTTTCGTTTTGATGGAATCTTAATCCCAACCAATTATGTTAATAAGATTAAATTAAATAGCTGTTGACTGGATCCGTGGAGAGGATAATCATGCAAACCAGCATGAAACTTGGCATTAATCGGAGTCACCATGGTGAGGCTGAGGCAAAGTCTGGAAAATAGAAGTAACTATGTGTTGTTGTGTTGTTGTGTGTCTGATGCAGGGCCACTACAACTCTAATAGTATACTTTTTTTTTTTGCATTTTTAAAACATTTTCTGGACCGAATATGTACTAATTGCTGGTGATTCGGTTGGATGGATATTAGACTGAGCTGGATTGGACTGGGTTGGCACACAAAAAGGAGAGAGATTGAAATAATAGCTTTTATGGTTGCATGTAGAGACTAGAGATTTATGACTGGGCCGCAATGTGTGTAAGTGCTACAAACCTACATAGATGAACGTACTTATGAACTGTAGGTCAAGGAAGATGCGCGGAGTTGGGGACAAATAATTAATTAAGTCCTTGCCCTTGAGTTGAATTTATCTTCACAGCAGTCACAGTCTGAGTGAATGAATGTGGCAAAGAATGTGCCTATGGAGCTGTGAAACATATTTGGTTCGGATGAAGTTAGGAGAAAGTCGATTGGCCAAGTTAAATTAATTGGTTGTCGGACCATTTTTCAATTAAAAAGTAAATATTTAGGCGATGTACGACGAGTACATGGTAAATTTTTAATTGCTGTCCCCAGTAAACCTTATCAATGGAGAGTTTTAGGTTTTAAACTTGTTTTTTTTTTTAGGGGGTTACATGAATTTTTTACTGTCTTAAAGATACACATTTGAGAAAGAATTTCTGAAATTTTCAAAACTCCGTCATTGTGACATCCCTCGGAATGAAGGTGCGGGTGAGATCCCTTGGAAAAAAGGTGCGTCCGCGTTGACAGTAGAACTCGTGACAGGATCATCAGAAGTGAAAAAAAAAATTTCGTATAAAAAAAAGTGAAAATTGGATTTTTGGCAGACCTTTTAACAAAAAAAATGCTAATTTTGGTTAAATTTGCTCAACATTTTTTTTTCAAATAGTTGTGATTGAAAAAAAAATCCTTCGTCCAAGTCCTCGTGAATTGTATCTCGAAGACCTGTGTAAAATTTCATCTAGATCGGTTGAGTGGTTTTCGAGAACTTTTGACAACCGTCTTTGGAACCACAGTTTCGAGAAAAATGCGTTTAAAGTTTGGATTACCTCAAATAAATCTAGTGATTTAATTGAGTGCGCATCTTCCCAAGGCTGAAATTTAGGATAATATTCTCGAGATGTTGTAGAACTTAATAAGACAATAAAAAAAATCGATTTTTTGAAGCTGTGAAACCCATCTAACCCCTTAAGCCACTTGAAACCACCTCAGCCCAACCGCCGGATGTTCAAATTTTGTGAGGAAAGAGTAAGACTTGCTTAGCGGCAAACATGAGAGATGTTAAAACCAACCGTAACAGCTGCCAAAATATGAGATTTGTAGCAAACACTATAAGGCGTTAGAAAAGACTGCTCCAAGATTAGTACTACCTCTGGGTATCAGATACCTAACAGAGAAGGCATGTGCAATGAGTTCAATTCAGTTATTTCCTCAGTTTAATTGAAATAGTTTTCAAATTTTTATCTCATTTTAGCACTAAGGTACTCTTGTAGAAGTCTCTATCAGGGACGGGCATGTGTTAAGACCGTAAAAGGCTATCGAAGGAAGGACATTACGTTCGCGATCAACACAAAAATCAATTTTGTGGCCTTAATTTTTGTAACATGCCCTCCAAGCAAGCTTAAGTTTTTTATTTTATTTTTACCGGATATGTGACTGATCTTTTTACTTAATTTCTATGATAGGCGGTACGAAAGCTGAGACGCATACTGCTTCCTCTAAAACTTTTCGGGAACCTCTTTATTCCTTATTCTTGTGTTAGGCTTATAAAGCAGACCTTGTTTGGAATTATTCCTGTCAGCGAGTAAATCGTTCCAACAGGATATAATTCCAGTACAAAATTATATTTATCACTGCCTAACTTCACACGAAAGTCTGACAAACATCTAAGTGTATTATGTGTCGTGGAAGGTTTTCAAACCGGTTTCAACCAATGCCGTCGCCTCGATTTTCTATAAGGTGAAGACTAGAGATGATATTGTGGCAGTGATTACTTCAAGAGAACCCTATTGCGCAGTAAAGATTTGGAAGAGTAAACCCTTACATAGAGCCACATACTCTAAGGATTACCAGCCACCACCTGAGCTGGCATAAAGCTTTGGTTCTGTTAATCTGGGTAGTGGCAAAGTTGCTAATGGACTTGGCTGGGCGCTACCATGCCCTTAATTCAACTACTGGTTGATTTTGGATACCCTTATAATGAAGTAACACAGTGCGGGCATTAGAAAAGTGGAGGATTAGGAAAAGGGAGATACCGATGCACGTTGGTTTTAAATGTCTGTAAACTGTAATGTGTTATTGAAAAACAGACCGTGGTAGAGCATTCCATCCTTATCTTCACTGTACGTCCGACTAGAGGCTTAAGGATAAACTGATGTGCATTCCTAGCATGGCGAGTATTGCGGTTGAATTGCTGTAGGGGTGGAATGCACTGGCAATTTCATTTGAGCACTTGTGGTGGAAATACCTAATACCTGACAAGCAGGAGACATTACGACGATGACTAAGAGAGTCAAGTGATTTCGCGATGTCTCCATCGCCAATAAGTTTAACCGCACGTTTTTGAATCCTGTCAAGTGGCTCCAAATATGCAATTGGAGCACCGGACCAGATATGAGCGTTATACTCAAGTTTTGGGCGAATAAACGCCTTATAAATTTTTGCCAGATCAGAGTATGGGGTGAAATATTTCTTGCTGTGTTCAGTAACGGAGCTTTTCAATTTCCTCAAAAGCTTTATCATTCATAGTACAGTTTTGGCAGCACGTATGGCATATCAGTGGCCTCCCTCAAGAATCTAACATACTTCAGTCTGTAAAAATTTTTACCGATAAAAGAGATGCCGGCTGTTGTGGATCTTGAAGAATCAAGATTTTTATGAGGTATTTATCTATTTAATGCATTTAACAACAACTCTAATATTAACGCGAAGGGAAGACCAGAATAATAAGAAGTAGTAAACTCCATTTTAGTCAAAAAAGGTAGAAAAGCGGTCAAGCAGCTCCTCAAGTGACAGAGATAGTGAGGTGTATCCTCGTGTATCTCCTCGTCACAGCAGCCTCTACAAATGTCGTCCTTAGGAAGTTGTGGCCAGTTAGGGCACCTATCAGCTAATACAGTGATGCTGTATCATACCTGCAAGGCTCTCACATACGGTATATAAAGTATAAGTGCAAATTGACAGCAGCAGTAACTTTAGCTTAATACTTTGACATCAGAATTCGATTGGCCTCTCAGATATTTTTTCAATGTCAAACCAACCAATCAAGTTAAATCTTGAGGTAGACCAACACATCCAGTGGTAATGGTCCACCTTTGGAGTATAAAAGAACTCATAGTTGCACTGGTCGTTCAGAAAAATACGTACTTGAATTACATAGGATTTAGTTTGAACAGGTTCAAGCGTAGCCCCCACATCTGCTTTTCTTTTGTTTTCGAAATAGCAAATATCCGTGGATAGAATGTGGTGACATTTTCAGGACCCCTTTTGGTGGTAGCTTTCTTCTTTCAACCGTCATCGAGCGAATCTAAAACAGAACAACCTTGAAATGCCTCGCCATTCGTAGAACATTTCAAGAAGAACCGCAACCACTCATATATGCACGAAACTCTTATTGTTAGTGTAAACATTTTTAATTACGTGAGAGACAATCTCTATTAAATGTCATTGGTCATCTCATGCTGCAGCAGTTTACCCACTTCGTTCTATTTTTAGATCAACAATTCTGCATTGTCGTGCTTCACAAATCTCATGTATGCTAATAAAATGTCAGTCAGTCAGCCGGTAAAAGGATTCTTTATTTCTATCTCGCCAAGCCTTCCTTACATTCACAACATTCGTAGGCGAAATCCCAATTTGTGAGCAACAATAATTAGTATGCGCATTCATTTGACAGCAGATTGAAAGTTTAATTGAAATTCTCTTCCAAAATGAATGCTATGAATGCTACCAACTCCGAGTATCGCACGACATTTCTTTGAGTAAGACACACGACGACTAGTTATGCTTGTGTGGGTGAATATGTAGATGGCGCAAAACGCCGTTCATTAAATTCAATGACAGCGCACCAGAAAATATGCTAATCCCGTTCCCGATCCGCCAACAATTGGCTGCCATGTGAGAACTTTTTGTTCGTCAAATCGTCATCGTCGTCTCCGGGAAAACATAGTCATATGCCTTAATCCGTAGTGGTGGCTTCACTTACGAGTACTCAAAAGAAAAAAGCTTCTCTTTTCATTCCATTCACAAGGAACAACAGAGCAGCCCCCCAGACCCAGGCCAACCAAAACCGATTCCATCTGAGAGAGGAAGGATGCCTTACTCACAGTCACAGCTCACAGCAGGGTTGTCTACACGATTTGTTTTTGTGTTTTTTCGGTTTTTTTAGCTCACAGTGTATTAGTGAACTTTAGCGAAAAATGAACTGCCACACTCACACAGAACCACACTTATGGCTAACTTTTGGCAGTTACCTTATTGTGCTGATTCACAACACAGATAGAATAGAATTTTTGGGGGTGCCCCTGCCTACCCATGGCATTGCAACTTCTTTATATTTTATTGCCGGCAAAAGGACAAGCACACAGTCCACACTCCACAGATGTTAGTTCTCTGACGCACAAAGGCAGAGGCGACGAATACGCACTCATACAGACATCGAGGCGGCGGCGCTATACACACAGGCACAGCTATCTAACTTATGTAGTGGGTACGTACGTTCATTGTGGAATAAATATATTTACAATTGAGGGCTTTTGCCATGGCTCTATGGCGCTTTACTTTGGTGTGCCCTTGCCTTGTTGTTCCGTCCGTTGTCATTTTTGGAGGTACCACCGTAATGTGTCGCCTCGCCGGTTGTAAAGTGATGACGTAAATTGACTGTGTGGTAGGTATGTTCGCTTTGGGTGTGTGTGAATCAAGTGTATGCGGTTGAATGGAGAAATTTGCAAAATTTAAATGGAGATGCCACCAGGCGAATTTTTAGAGCTTTGCTGTTTTGTGCTGCGCCTTTGTCGAGAACCTGCCTACCTGATCCATTCATGGCCTCTGCCTCATACTGCGCTCCTTACGAGAAATTAGAAAGTGTGTCACTCGCCGTTTTTGGACGGGCTGTAGTAGCATGAAGGTGTCGTCGAGCGCTTTACATGGCATTGAATGGATTTTCTTTGTTGATTAGAGAATACATATGTATGTATGGATGTATGTGCTGGGCATGCGAGATTTTGAGAGACACATGCTTGTGCATAACAATGTCGGTGTTATCGTGAAATTACTTTTCAAAGAGCAGAATGATCGTGTCATTCCAGATGGGGCTGATGTTTAAGGATAAAAGTTTAGCACGTATGTACGAGCAATATGTAACGGTGGCATGTAAAGATTGAGACATAAATGAGGATTGGTTGATGCAAGAAAATAAAATAACCGACGGGCTACATGGAGTTTTAAAATCGTTGCTGAGTGGATTGGAAGCACAACCACATTCAGTAAATATCTCCACTTATGGATAAATATTTAAATCGCATTTGAGCGCCACTTTAGGTAACCAAACGTAGACATATTTTTTTCGGATGAACTTAGCGTACACGTACTCGCGCTCACAATTCATATACATATTTTATTTTTTGAAAAGCGATGTAAGACATTGTTCAGTTCGTTCTAAATGATAATCGATTACTAATAAAGAGTGATTTTTAAAGAGTTAACTTCTTCAGGTTGGCAGCACTGGTTAGTCATTTCCATCCAAACGTCATCTGTCAAAGTACAAAGTGTTCAGTATACTCCGCCATTTAATCATGGAAAGACTTAAGGTGCGATTACACGGCCATTTTTGCAAGTCATTTAAATGGCACTGTGGTGTCAGGAAAAAATGGCGCACCAGAGCGACGTTGAACGTACGATTCGTCTAGGTCATTGGCGAAAAAATGGCGATCACACGCAATGACTAACATTGTCATTTTCGTCCCAAAATCAAATGACGGACACTACGAGTCAATTTAAAATTTTCCGTTGAGGTGATCACATGGTAATGACATGCCTTATCAAAATGACAAATGTCACCTTTAATGACCAATGACAAAAATATAGCTATTGTCATTTAGTACGAGTTTTTTTAATTAAAAAAAAATTTTATTTGTAAAAAATGTCCAAAAGAATTTTTCCGATGATGGTGGAAATTGCGGACAGGACATTTGTCAAAAATGTCAATATTTGCTTGTTCTACTCTTCAAAATCTTTCATGAAATGCCCATATTATGTGTGTGGGGAAAAAAAAAAATACCACCACTTGCAATTGATGATGACGTCACATAACAACACAACCACAACAATAAGAAAACAGTTTATTAATTATTATGTCCTTTCGCCACGAGACAAAAATCCAAATGAACGCACAGATATCATATTAAATGCTGCGACATTTGTCATTTGCGTAGGAAAATGGCATAGCTGAAATTTCATTTAAATGACACAACAGCCACAAAGTTTAGTCATTTGTCCTAGGCGTCATTAAAGAGCGATCACACGGCCATTTGTTTTCGTCATTTAAATGGCACAAAATTCATGTCATTTGGTCCGCCATTTTCCTAGTCATCTAAATGACGGCGCAAATGTCAGCCCAAAAATGTCGATTACACGAGCGTCATTTGAATGACTGCTTTGTGACGAGATTTTTACATCAGAGCGTCATTTAAATGACTCGCAAAAATGGAGCAACGATTGAAAATTATTGAAATTTATTATTAAAACTCGTGCTCTGTGAAAAATGTGAAAATCCGGCTCAACGGTTACGTAAATAAGAAAAAGTGTCGCATCTGGAGTGATGAACAGCCACATGCCATACAATGATTACCGATGAATCCCGAAAAAACGACAGTTTGTTGTGGTTTATGGGCTGGTGGCATCATCGGTCCATTTTTCTTCAAAGGCGATCGTGGAAGAAAGGTTACCGTCTACGGCGAACGATATCGAGCCATAATACGCGCCTTTTTTTTGCCCCAGTTGGCTGAGTTAAACTTGGTTCGCATGTGGTTTCGTCAAGATGGTGCCAAATGCCTCACAGCTCGTGAAACAATGGAAATGTTGAAGGATGAATTTGGTAAGCAGCTTATCTCTCGCTTAAAAAATCACCCTTTATATAGTAAGCTTTCAGTGTGTTACGTTTGTGGAGTCTGCAATATGCCTGTAGAGCCAAAAATACTGCTAAGTCCCACGGGCAGTAAAATCTTTTGATCTTTTGTCAAAAACATTAAGAATTCGGCTGCGACATCTGTTCCAACACTCATTTGCAAAGGTAGGTACTCCAATTCATATAATTCCAAACTGCTTGCTACTCAAAACTACTCGACGCTCGCAGATTGTCCTTTATCGCCCTCTGTACTAGGGCACCAGTCCATTTTCGCACAGGAGTACCTACTTCCTGGTGTACTATACTCAAATCCGCTGCTCCAGATAGTATGTTTCGAAGAGCCTGCCTTACGGCCCTGAAGCCATCAGCCAGTTGCTTGGAGCATTCATCTAGCTAGTGCCTATCAAATCCTACCAACCAATTGCTCTTTCGTGGATACGTCCCTTCTTTTAAAGGTCATGGAAACTCTGTTTACCCGCAGTAAAGTTTTCAGGTACCAACAGGTCCACTGGTGTTTTATTGACCGTGGCGGTGAAAGTAAGATCGTCGCGCTTGATATTTTAAATGCATTTGACAGAGTTTGACATCAAGCTCTTTTGTCGAAAATGCGTTCACTTGGCATCGATGATTTAGATGGATTAGAAATTAACTTTCAAGTTGTTTTTGTTGGCTTCAAGTCTGCAAATCACCAAAGAAATACTGGTGTCCCCAAAGGCTCTGTTTTGTCTGCGACTCTCCTTCTCATCTCACTTGAAGTCCAATAGATTCTTTTGTTGATGACGGTACCCATAGCTTATCAAATATATTTTCAGGGATTTACGTCCCTCATCTTCGGGCGGGTGCTGGGAAGGCAATATAGTTAAGGCATATTTAAGTCTGACACTGACAGCACACTTAAGTGGGGAGTAGGATTTAAGGCTTCCAAAGCACAATGGTATCTTTTGTCATTGAAGCCAATACTATGCCATTATCCATGAATAGTATTTCCATTGCTGAAACCGAAAGGCTTTCCATACTCGGTATGTGCGTTAATGACAAACTTCGTTGCAATAACGACATATTATCGTGCATATTGGCAGCACGGGCTACCGCATCTTTAGAAGGAAGATTACCACATCCATTGGCGCAACCAAAAAAAAAACCCTACAGCAGACGTAAAACCTTTGAGTTTTGCAAAGATGTTGCTAAAGTTGCTAAGCGCTTAGACCATGAAGAAATGTAATGTTGGACTTGAAATATATCTATTTCGAAGCTCTAAAGAGTGAAATTAATTTCATTAAATTAGGCACAGGAGACGTTCACTTCCTTTTGGTTCAAAGGCTAATATTTTATTTACTTGGTCTTTCAAACACAAAATTTAATAGATTTAAATGCACAAACCTTGTGAAAACGTAATTATCAAAAATTCTTCAATCCGCTTATCAAAAGAATTTCAACTTTGTTTTATATTATTCGTTGTGAAGTGATATACTTTTGCGTGTATGCTGAAAACTGTGTAAATGTGTTTCAAAAAGTTGGCAAAAGATACAAATTCTTGTACTTCCATTTGACGTTGGTCTTTTTATTCTGAGCAAAAGGTTGCCATTCAATAAGATTAAGAGAATTAAGAAACGCTTTGCTGCCACTTTCTGCTCAAAAGTTAGCTGTTCGACCATCATTTGTATTCAAAGACTGAACCTCAAAAGTGATAACTTTTTTCGAACGGTAAATTTAAGTTCGCTATTCAAGATTACATTGATTTGATTACCAAATAATTTCCATTTTATGGTAACTACGGTTTGACTGAACAAGTTACAAATTTAATTGCTCGCAAATCGTTTCGAACACGAATTAAATTATGCACAAGGACAATTTCTTGGCAACATTTTTCAACACAAAAAGTAGCTTACATATTGCGGATAAACATAATATGACTTAAAGTGTTCGTCTCAGGTTTAAATGTTAGGGATGAACATCAAGTGTTATTCACAGTAACTGAACAAATGCTATGCTAAGTAGAAAATTACGATAAACGTTTATTCGTGGCCTTCAAACTATGCTTGACCTCTCGTGCCATTTAGAAACCAATAAGCAACCCATCCCCAAGAGCATAGCCACTCCAATGAAACTTTAACAAATCTCTGCTGTCACCAAAAGTGTCAAGTTCTTTATTCCGCCATCATATCGTGCTTGCTTGACCTTTTTCAGTTCATCGCAATACGACCGCCGCCCCTCCCGTCCCGTTCAGTCCCTCTATATTAGCACGAGGATACTTTTACGAAAAGTAGTAATTATGTACCTAACTCAAAGCTTTAAAAAGGCTCCAAAAGTTTCACTTCAAGTTTACTTTTCATCATTGAGAGAGTAGACAACGACAACGACGACGACGGCAGGACTATGGTTCACCAATGGCAACTGCCTCTTGGTCCCTGAGTCCCTTTCACTCGCCCTTATTTTAATCACAATTTATAACGTTGACGTGATTATGTTCATGGAGAGGTTGATGACAACGACTAC
Organism: Ferdinandea cuprea; assembly: GCA_963576555.1. Taxonomy (NCBI): domain Eukaryota; kingdom Metazoa; phylum Arthropoda; class Insecta; order Diptera; family Syrphidae; genus Ferdinandea; species Ferdinandea cuprea. The sequence continues at coordinate 64,907,359 of OY754958.1, forward strand.
TACGACCGACGACGACGACGACGAGCCCACCACACACCAAAGAAGAAGACCATGATGGTTTTAATGGTGCGATGATGATGGCAAACAATTTTTTAATTTATGATCCTACATGATTCTCTAAATAATGATTTGCGTTGTCATATCATCCCCCAAAAATGGGGGTAGTACGCAACACGTAAGCAACACGTTTAACCTAAGTACGAACCGGTGTTCTGATTGTTTGCTTTTGGTTTTATTTTATTTTTTTTTGCGTTCTATGTACCTACTATGCTGCCCCTTTAGAATAAATCTAGGCCAAGAACGCGTGGATCCCTAATGTTGATGTTGTTGCGGGACGATGTACCATACAAATATGTTAATAATATGTACATACATTTGTGTGGGATAGATAACCATATACATATAGACAGTCGTCAATTACAACCCCTCTCTGAGGTGATGGGTGGACCTGACTGATGGATGTACATTAGAGCGTGTAAATTACACACTCGTTTTACAAAAAACTGGACCACGTCTGAGTTGTTATGAATGAATGACAGGATTTGTGACCGTTGACACGGTCATCATGACCACACGGTCGTTTCACAACTAAAAATAGTTCCACCCTTAAATAATCAACATCTTTCCGAGTCATGGGTTTTATTTTGCCGTATACAATACATAGCTATGAATGTGTATGCAGAACGAAACGTCGAAAGTCCACTAAATATACATAGATGAGAATGTAAATTTTCGGTGTCCTCTTGGCTGACAAAGACTGATGTTACCAAGTAATATAGACTTTTGTAATAGTTTTGCTCGACACACGAGTGAGTGGTGGTAGTGGATGAAATCGTTTGATTTGGCGCAGAGGCTGACTCCATGCGTATCCTATTTGAAAGCGAATTCATACTGCGTATGGGAGTGTGTGTGTGTGTGTGTATAAATATTTGCAGAGAACAGCACTGCCGCAGGTCATGGTCGAGGATGTGAGCTTTTTTCAGGGACATGATCCGGACGATGGAATAAAATTTAGACAGCTAAACTGCAATAGCTACTGACTAAAGTATTGTAAAGGATTTTTGGTGAACCGTTGACGGGGATAAACCAGAATGGTAATTACTATGATTTGGACATTGCAGAATGATATTTGACAACTTTTGCAGAGTTTTAGGTATATTGCAGCCTTTTGGTGGTGTCTTGTCTTGTCTTGTCTTTGCTTCTGTTTACCCAACGCTATGTTATACAGGGGCTTAAAACACAACGCGACTAGTCTACATGCTCTACAAACTATCAGAGTTAGAACGTCGCGTCAGATTAAACTAGTCAGCGTCCTGCACGTTCAGTAATCCGTTTTAAACTAACAGTTCTGTGGCAACAGCCTTTGCTGAAGTACAATGGACCACTAGGGGTAAGTGCTTGCTGTCTTCGAACAACCCCTACCTTATTACAATGTAATACAAGTCGACATGCTTGTCCGTCAGATGGAAATTAACTTTGTATTATAAAGGGTGATTTTTTAGCTGGTTTGGTTTTGGCAACACTGGTTTTGACAGCTGACGTGTGTTTAGTACCTTGTGTCACTGTCAAACAGCTTCAGTTTGGTTTGCAATTTAACCATGGATCGTCTTACAAATGAACAACGCTTGCAAATTATTGAATTTTACTATCAAAATTCGTGCTCGGTTCGAAATGTTCATCGCGCGCTGCTTCCATTTTATGATCGGCATTCTCGACCTTCTGAGCAGTCTATTCGGAAGATTGTGACCAAATTTCGCACCAAATTTACTTTGTTGGACATTAAACCACCAACACGTTTACGTACTGTGCGTATTGAAGAAAATATTGCGGCCGTATCAGCTAGTGTGACAGAAGACCGCGAAATGTCGATTCGGCGCCGTTCCCAGCAGTTAGGCCTTTGTTACAGCACTACGTGGAAAATTTTGCGGAAGGATTTGGGCGTAAAGCCTTTTAAGATACAGCTGGTGCAAGAACTAAAGCCAGCCGACCTACCACAACGCCGAATTTTTGGTGAATGGGCTCTTGGAAAGCTGGCCGAGGATCCGCTTTTTATCGAAAAATTGTGTTCAGCGATGAGGCTCATTTTTGGTTGAATGGGTACGTAAATAAGCAAAATTGCCGCATTTGGAGTGAAGATCAGCCAGAAGCATTGCAACAGCTACCAATGCATCCCGAAAAAGCCACTGTTTGGTGCGGTTTATGGGCCGGCGGCATTATTGGGCCATATTTCTTCAAAGATGATGCGAATCGCAGCGTTACTGTCAATGGTGAACGCTACCGAGCGATGATAACAAACTTTTTTTTGCCCGAAATGGAAGTTCTTGACTTGCATGATATGTGGTTTCAACAAGACGGTGCCACATGCCACACAGCACGCGAAACAATGGCGCAATTGCGAGGCGAGTTTGGTGAACAGTTAATTTCACATTTCGGGCCGGTCAATTGGCCGCCTAGATCGTGCGATTTGACACCATTAGATTATTTTTTGTGGGGGTATGCCAAGGCTAATGTGTATAGGGACAAGCCCGCTTCGATCGACGCACTGGAAGCCAACATCCATGCATTCATTCGTGAGATACCGGCCGATATGTGTAAAAGAGTATGCCAAAATTGGACTCAGAGGATGGGCTACCTGAGACGCAGCCGCGGTCAACATTTGCATGAAATTATCTTGAAACATTAAATTGCAAGGTTCAAACTATCGATTCAAATAAATATTTCATTCATTTTTTCGAATTTTTTGTGTTTTTTTTTTAAAAAAAAGTTCTAAACCTCTTAAAAAATCACCCTTTACATATATAACGGTGTGAAAGAGGTATGTTTTGGCCCTTATATGTTTTTGTCTCGACATACTTGGTCCAAAGAAGCTTGCTATCGAGGATTAGTTCGAGATAAAAAGTTTATCTTGATAGTTGAAATATGTGACGACTTCAGTACCAGTGCAGACAAACTTGTCAATTACTAAAAAGAAAAAACGATGCAACTTGTAACACCGAAACGAAACAAACATAAAATAACGGTTGGCCATTTCAATATTCGGCTTCGGATGAGTCTTCGGCCTTTTTCGCCAAATCCAAAGGAGGTCGAAGCCGGATCCTAGGGAATGAAGAAGTTATTTCAGCAAACGCTTAAGATGACGGAACTCAAGAGACGTAGAACAATTTGGTGTCATTAATAAGAATCGAAAAGACGACGCATTTTCAATATCTAAGCAAATGCGAATATGCCGCTCAGTTGACTAAACTTCGTTTGTTCATGCGTATGCTGTATGCATTCGTACAACAAGCTAATTGACTTTATTAAGACACAAAACATATACAACATTCGTAATCAAAACAATGAATTTATAATTTATTTCCCTCAGGAACACCAGACTCTTCAGGAGGCTGTTCTTTTTCCTAATGCAAACAAAACATTGACTGTCCTAGAAGTTACTACATGAAGCCACTTTTGGGGAAAATATTTTATTGTACGAACTATAGGAACATATAGGAAGATTTGAAGGCAATTGTTTTTTATTAGGTTTACAACTTGGCTCCTTTAGTGAAGAAGTCCCACTAAACTGTTATAACATACATAAGCCATATTTTTGGGAAACTTACACATAAAACATTGCATATTCAATTTTGTCGGCCGTAAAGGGCGAGCGCCTAAAGCCCGGAAAGTTCGCAGTTCAGCTCGTCACTTAGTAGCCTTTTCGCATATTACAGCACATTGAACGCATTATGCCATCCTAAGACCGCATTATACAGAATGCAATCATTACGCAATTTCTATCTGGCCGTACCTACACCAATTGTAAAGAAGTAAAGCAAAGAAGTATAAGGCGATCTTTTCGGTACGTGCTTCCGCTTTGTTTAAAATGTTGTTTAAGAATAAACAGAATATCAATACAAATCAAAACTAGGTCACTTCAAATTGTTCTAAATTGTTTCTAATTGAAATGGCAAATATATCTCTATTTACACGTCGTCATTAAGACATACATATGTTTTAAAAACGTTAACTTTGTTTTAGAGAATATTTTATGCGAGACACAAAAGCAAATAAAGCTGGCTCATAATTTATTTAAACATTTAAACATTACAATCATGTATAAAAGCCCGGCAAATCGCTTATAGAATAGTATCAGCAGCTTCTTGGTTCAAGAAAGACATACATAAAACTTAAGAGACAATCATGAAATTATTTCAGTGGGCTTTATTGTTGATTGGTATCCCTGCCATTCTTACCTTAGACCCGACACCGCCAAGTACAACGCCAACAACAACACCACCAGCAACGCCTTCCGCAACTACACCAACAACAACTACACCAACTACGCCAACAACAACCACGCCAACAACAACAACGCCAACAACAACAACCGAAACATCTACGACACCAACCACAACGACTACAGCTCCTACGAAAGTCAAGAAGGATGTAAAAATCAAGGGTTTGAAGTACAAGGTCAAAAAGGGGCGCAGAGGATAAAGTTTTTTTTTTAATAAATTTATATATTAGACAAATTTGTGTTGAAATAAATCTATTATGAAAACTTAGAAAGAATTTAGATATTTATTTCGAAGAACTCTAAATTAATATAATAAATAGTAGCTTATCGGTTGCATGAATTCAAAATATAGTTACAATTCTGTGGCGTCCTTCATAATTACATATGTTATGTTTGGAGAAAATTGCAATCTTTTGCAGTTACTTTGTCCTCCGGTTAGCTATACCTACACGCTTCATTGTGGGTCTTATGACTTTCTCGGATTTAATATATACATATATGTGATGACTATACATTTCTTAATATTATATTTCTGAAGTATTTCTCTATCCACAAGTGAAACAGGCATAGTTGATTCATCCCAGTCACTGGGTCTACTCTAGGCAATCCACGTAAGAAACAACATTGATCCTCTATTGGAATTCATTTTTACCAAACACAGTGACGGGACTATTGTTTGGAAAAGTTCTATACATATTTTTCGTAAGTCATATTAAATCAATCAATAATAAGGTTAAGGCCTTATTAACCCTTTGCTGCCCAAAGGACACAATATCGACATCTAAGTTTGAATTGTTGCTATATGATGAATTGGAAGAACAAAATTCGGGACCCACCTTTTCATATGTTTCGAGGGCGCGCTCTTATATCGAGACCCGTTAAATTTTGGAAATTTAATTATTCTTAAAATAAATCCGAAGGTTTCCCATCCTTTTTTTAAATGGAAAATTTACTGGTTGTTTTTTCCAATCGATTAATACCTGATCACCAATTCAGGCTCAGAATCAAGCAGTCCACAATCGACCAGGTTTATAGAATAACTAATGAAGCCCTAGAGGGAAAATACGTTTTTCTCGACGTCTCCCAGGCCTTGGCCATAGCTACAATTAGCCTTTCCGAATTTTAAGTTGTTATTTAGCGGACAGACTTTTTCGTGTTAAAAACGGAAATTAATATTCCAAATTCAAATAAATCGTGGCAGGAGTTCCACAAGGAAGCGTGCAGGGTCCGATTCTATTTTTAATCCACACTCGAGATATTCCGCGACAAGAAGGTACGACTGCAGCTACGTTTGCGCATGACACAGCTGTTTTAGCCATGAGTAATACGGTTAAATCTGCAACGAATAAGCTCCAACGTGCTATTGACAGTGTTTTTGAGTGGGCAATGACTTGGCGTATTGTCCTCAATGAAACCAAATCTCAGCACCTTCACTTTAATTACATATTTATAGACTCAAATACGTACACAAATGAAGCTAAATATTTGAGAATGACATTAGATACGAAACTAAAATGGAATGTCCACATAAAGAAGAAACGGGAAGAGCTTGTTATTAAATATAATCAAATGCATTGGCTGCAAATGCAAATGCAACGTGCCAAACGGAAATGAGAACTACTAGGTAGGAATAACCTAGTTGTAGTACAAACGTTTTTAGGGAGTAAGAATCTCACACTATTATGAGCACGCGTGGCCGCCTACCACCTACCACGAGAAAAAAAAAAATTTCGAATCGACGCTAAATGATTGATGATAAATTGTTTAAGTATCTTAGTTGGTTGGCTCAATTTTTTTGATGAAATTTTCAAATGATGATGTAAAGTGTCCTTTCGTTTCAAATAACGGTACCTGCCATACAAATGATTTCTTGAGTACTTATTTTCCCAAAAACAGATCTACCGATTTTGGTCAGTTTTTGTATTTGGGCCAAGAATGATGCGTTCCTCGTTTTCTAAAAATGTATTGATAACGCCTGTATCTGAAAAACAGATTGAGGGAATTTTAAACAAATTTACAATTTAATAAACACGATACCGCTGAATAAATCTGATGTTAAACTTCCTTTGATTTTAAAATGTTCTTTTGTCTTTATGTAGTTTGTCTTTCACCTGCCCGCTAGGCTCAAAACCACCCCACAATTCTAACCCCAGCACTCCACCAACTTACAAACTTAGTAGTTGCTGAACAAACATTTCTGTATCCCTGTACCTTATTGTGGAGCGTAGGCAGTCTCCCAGCTCAAGGACAGCGAGTAGTAGATATGGGAGTTGTCATATAGGTTTTATAAGAAAGCAAAGGAACTGGCTGCTGGCTTAAAGAACGGAAAACAGGCAAAGAAAACCTAGTCCGGAAAAGCAGCATTTTGGCAGATGCTTAACTAAACAGAGTGACTAAACAAGAAGTAAATCAGAGGATGAGAAAATAGGAGAAAATACTACCGCGAACTCTGTTTGTTATCCAAAACGCCAAAATGCGTCTACTTAATTGGCTGGAAAACATCGAGAGGATTTTCTTATTCCAACCTGTATCAAGACGACAAGAAAGTCTGACCCTCTGCTTTAAAGGCAAAGCCATCGCGAAAGTCACAGCCCTTGCTCTGGATTAAAGAGGATTGAAGGCTGTCGTATCGCAAGCATAAACTCTTCACGTGTTGGGACCCTGCAAAGTAAAGTAAGCAGTTTAATTCAATTCATAAAGTACTTGTTTGCTTGTTAAAATGCATAAAGCCATCTTGAATTTACATTGCTCAAAAAGGATTTTTTTTTTTCAATATTCAGGAATGTCCTTCGAAATAAATATCAAAATTCTTTCTAAGTTTTCATAATAGATTTATTTCAACACAAATTTGTCTAATATATATAAATTTAATAAAAAAAAATCTTTAACCTCTGCGCCCCTTTTTGACCTTGTACTTCAAACCCTTGATTTTTACATCCTTCTTGACTTTCGTAGGAGCTGTAGTCGTAGTGGTTGGTGTCGTAGATGTTTCGGTTGTTGTAGTTGGCGTAGTTGTTGTTGGCGTTGTTGTTGTTGGCGTGGTTGTTGTTGGCGTAGTTGGTGTAGTTGTTGTTGGTGTAGTTGCGGAAGGCGTTGCTGGTGGTGTTGTTGTTGGCGTTGTACTTGGCGGTGTCGGGTCTAAGGTAAGAATGGCAGGGATACCAATCAACAATAAAGCCCACTGAAATAATTTCATGATTGTCTCTTAAGTTTTATGTATGTCTTTCTTGAACCAAGAAGCTGCTGATACTATTCTATAAGCGATTTGCCGGGCTTTTATACATGATTGTAATGTTTAAATGTTTAAATAAATTATGAGCCAGCTTTATTTGCTTTTGTGTCTCGCATAAAATATTCTCTAAAACAAAGCTAATGTTTTTAAAACATATGTCTTGATGACGACGTGTAAATAGATAGAGACCGAATGCTATATGATCTAGATGAACATCTTTGTTTGACCTAGTTTTGATGTGTATTGATATACATTGTTTATTCTATTACTTCTCTTTAAACATAGCGGAAGTGTCAGCACCTGAGGTTCGTATCGGAAAGATTTTCATATATTTGTTTGTTTTATTACTTGGCTTGTTTGGGTAGTACAAACAATCGTATCTAAATTGGTGTAGGTCTTTACGATAGTATTTATAGGGAAACGGAATGGAATGCAATCATTACAAAATGCATTCAATTCAATGAATTCAATTATGTCTTCTTTTTAAATAAAACTTTGATACACCAACTCCTGCTATAACGTGGTGTTTGCCTGCTATACTCAGTTATACTCAGTAAACAACAAAATTAATGTAAACAAAAATTTATCGCAATATGCATCGGCCCCTGTTCCACAAGTAGTCCTTTGCGGTAACTATAATACAAATTTCTGTCAAATCCAGCGAGCGATTTTTAAATGGCGGTTCACGGTCACCGACCCTAAGAACATATCGTTTGGAGAAAAACGCGTTTAAAGTTTTACACTCAATGCACTCGAGCGTCAGAGAGCCCGCCGTTCATTGTTGAATAACTCGAAAAGTATTTGTCGGATTCTCTTGAAATTTTTAAAAATTAAACTTTGTAAATTCTCTGCGAAGCCGCAGTATGTTTAAGTACGGACATAAGCCCATCAACGTCCGCCAACAAGATGAATAGGTCTTTTTAATTCGACCTGAAAAACCACGTGCCAACCATAGCCACCATCGGCAAAAAAGCCTTCCTTCAAAAAGTCATACAAGGATTTCGGCCACACTCACATTTTTTGGGGCGTTTTTTCAAAAAATATTTTTTAACTTTCTCGTATACATAAGTATACTAAAGAGCGATCGTGTGGAAATTTCGAACTCAAACTGAGTATGAGGGATGATATTACGACTACTATAATGCCGTCCGTCTGTCTGTCTGTCCGGTAGCCGTATGGCGAAACGGTTCGACGGATTTGCTTCAAAGTTCGTATATAAGGTTCTTGGGGTTACATCTGGGGGCGTCTTTTTATTTTTTGCTTTATCTTTTGAAATAACGGTACCTGCCGTACACATTTTTTTGTGAAAATCACTTATCACTACTTTTCTCAAAATTGATTCAAAGGATTTTGATAAATTTTTGTATTTTGAACAATTATGTTAAAAGTGTTCAATGTGCGAAATTACATCAAAATCGTAGGTGCCGTTTTTGAGAAAATCAATTTTTTTAAAACCTAAAAAGTGATTTAAATAAATTTCTCACCATTAATTTTCGATTCAGTTTCGTATGACACAGTCGTGCACTTAATTTTTTGTAAATTTCATATAATGAAATAAAATGCTATCCATCATGTTCTTAAGAATTTTTTCTTAGGGACATATAAGGATATGGATAGGGTATCATACTGTTCGCCTCAAGCGGACTGTAGCCTTTCCTTAGGTTTTGCATTTTTTAGTAAGCTCATACATTTTGTGAGCGATTTAAGTTTGGTGAGGAACATAATTTTGGTGAACGATCAAATTTAAGATGACGAGCTGAGTAGCTAGTATACTGCACCAGTTAAGTGTGTACATGTAGATGCTTTAGAAGAGCAAAATTGGTCTATAAAAAGTAATTGAAAATTTTTTTTTATATTTTCGATTTGTAGTTAATTATGTAGAATAGTTTGTATGGATTAATTTGCAGTGTTTGTAAAGCATTCATTTTGATTAAAATACAACATAGCGCGCTGGACAATTATTATCCTTAAAGCTGAATAAGTCTCGCATGAAAATTTAGTAACTTGTGTTGCGCTTGCGGGAAAGTGGTAGCAATTGAGATGGAAAGTAGATTCACTCAAGCATATATTAGGGGACACAAGGATATGCGTGGAGCGATGGCCTAGGCAGTTCTCATTTCTATAGAATGATGGACAGTGGGAGGGCCCATTTTTTTTACAGAATTTCAGTTCAGCTTTTATTCCAGAGCTTTTGACAAAGAACAAATTTTGTATCATTAATAAAGTCCATAAGGAAATCAAAAATGCACTCGCCACCAATAAGAAAAGATAACGGCGAATGGGCAAAAGGAGACAAAGAGAAATCGGATTTATTTGCCGACCATCTAGAAGAAACATTCAGGCCGTTCGATGGACGACCTTTAAACGAAGAACCGAATGCTCATACGCGATCCGACAACTATAAAGTAAAAGCCGTTTCTCTGTCCGACCTTCGAATGACAATAAGAAAGTTGAAAAATAACAAAGCTCCAGGATACGATCTAATCACTGGCGAAGTTCTGAGGTAGCTACCGAAAAGAGCACTAGTTAAGCTGCTGTACACTATAAATGCTTCTCTGAGACTTTTAGTTATTATGGTTCCGAAGCCAGGGAAGAATACAAATGATAAGAAATCATATAGACCTATTTTGCTACTGCCGATAATATCTAAGGTTTATGAGAAACTTCTGCTAAAACGATTACAACCAGTAATTGAAGAAAGACGCTTGATACGACATCATCAATTTGGCTTCCGGGTCAAACATTCCACAATCGATCAGGTGTATCGAATAACAAATGAAATTGAAAAAGCTCTAGAATGCAAAAAGATTTGCTCTAGCGGTTTTCTCGACGTATCGCAAGCCTACGACAAGGTATGGCATGAAGGCCTACTGTATAAGCTAAGTCAATCGTACCGGAGAAATTATACAAAATATTGAAATCGTACCTTGAAAACAGACTCTTTCGTGTTAGACATGAAACTGAATTCTCGGAATTCAAGGAAATCCACGCTGGTGTTCCGCAAGGAAGCGTTCTCGGCCCAATATCATTCCTGCTCTACACAAGAGATATACCACAAGATGAAGGGACTATCGTAGCAACGTTCGCAGACGATACGGCTATCCTCGCAATGGATGAGTCAGTCGAAGCATCAACTGGAAAACTCCAACGGGCTTTTAATAAAGTATGCGAGTGGACAAAGACCTGGCGAATTGCCCCTTAACGAGACCAAGTCGACGCATGTCAATTTCACGTACAAAAGGATAAACAACTTACCTGTCTTTATTAACTCGGTACAAATACCATCCATACGCAAACGAGGCGAAGTATCTAGGAATGACCCTAGCTTAAGTGGAAGCCACACGTTAAGAAAAAGCGCGACGAGCTCGCAATCAGACTTAGAGAAATGTATTGGCTACTCGGAAAATATTCGAAGACAAGCGTATACAACAAATTGCTCCTGTATAAGCAAGTGCTAAAACCTTCTTGGACATACGGTATACAACTTTGGGGTTGTACCCAACCAAGCAATATGGCTATAATCCAAACATTCCAAAACAAAACGCTAAGAGCAATCGTGAATGCTCCATGGTATATAAGGAATAGTGATATTCACAGAGATCTAGGAATTACTATTCGTACCCTGGACGTGACATACCTTGAGCGCCGACTACAAAGAACAAGACCGTTCGACCTAGCGCCATAAGGAAAACCGCATGTAATGACGGTATTAGTAGGTGCGTTCGCTGGAAAGCTACCTACCAAACGCGATTAACAACTTAGTCGTAGTCATCACTAAAATGGAAAAATGAGAGGAACAAATTTCTTACTACTATGAGCGCGCGCGCGACCGGATCCCATAGTGCCTCTCTGAGGGGTGAGGTTTAGCCCGTAGGCAGACTAGATATATATGAATCGGGCATAACCAATGGTATGGGCCATTGGTATCTTCTGAAGACTACTCACCTCCAGGCGCAACCAAAAAAAAAAAATAATTAATAAAGTTACCTCAGTTAAGTGGCATGTGCAAGAACCCACCCATTTTGACGAGTTAAATCCACGCTTTAACAAGCATGCCTATCGCACAGCGTCAACTGAACTGCCAAACTACTCAGAATTGTCTGTAATCCTGCATTCGATTTTTTTCAAAATTCTAACTGCCCTTAACCCCTTAATTCTGAGCACACAACCACAAAAATTCTCTTGTCAACAAACACTTCAACGACCAAATGTTTGTTACAAACTAGGATAAGATATACGAAAGGTCTGAAGGTAACCACACATGCATTGGCAAAACACACATACCATTGCCAAATTCCAGCGAATCCTGCGAATTCAATTACATTTTTCAACTAGGTAAAGCATAAAATCAAATTCCTTCCCACACCGATGCGGTATGATATTTCTATGGCTTTTCCTTTAAATGTCATCTGAATTTATTACGTAAAATAAAATAAATACGAGTACGAGCATGTTTGTACGTTTCAAAAATTGTTTGCCATATAAATCGAAATCAAAAATTCGAATTAATCTCATGCGCTTTCCTGAGGTGTGAGTCAATCTCTCTCGCCATTTGTAAGTCCTAAAAATAGAAAATCCCAAATATTTTATTACCGTCATCATCGTTCGTCGAAATCTTTTCACGTTCGCCGAATTTGCCCATCCTCAGCAGAGCACATCTGACTGTATCTGCGATAGCCCGAAGGCAGGATAAATTTATTGTTCTCCGTGGAATCATTCCGTCTGATTCTCCTACAAAGCCCATGTCACACAATTTTTATGAATGAATGCAGATGAAAACAAAAAGAAAAGAACGAACGATGAAACGACAAATAGCAAAGACAAGGAGTGGAAAACGAAAAAGACGGCCAAACCAAGCGCGCATCCCTCGCGGCAGTGAGCTTTCTTTTTGTTCTCCTTTTGGAGTACTACCACCTCTCGATAATTATTGAATGCCACCCCGCATTGACCCACCTACGTAACGAACGTAACTAGTCTTGAATTGTTGTTTTCTTAAATAAGTTATTTCAATTGTGTGCTGGAGGAGTAGGTACACTCTATGATTACGACGACCCCCTTCGCATTTCTTTTAGAACGATCTCTGACAAGTGGGCAAACTGCATTTGTGGATTGTGGAATGACGGTGAAACGAGTATTCGTGATTGGGAATTGCATGAGTAGGTTTGTGCGATGGGAATTATTTCGAGTGGCAGTCACATTCCATCTCCATCCCTCGCCCGTCTTCCGACGTCGATAGGGACGAATAAGGCGCCATAGTTTCTATGAATCAACACTCTCCCTCCTCTGTGCAGCGTTGACTGTGGCTGGTGCTAGTTGTTGTGCTACTGGTTATGGTGATGGTGTTCAAGTATGACCTTTTTTTTTTTTTTTGTAGAATAGATTTTCTCTTTAAGGACTCAAATAATATTCGCCTTAAATAAATTTCCATAAAATTAACAACGGCATGATGGGAATAAGAACCAACAGCAAGTGACGCTTGCTGGGTCAATTAGACGAGAAGTAGGGAGGAGAGGCGAGAAGTCATGGATATGGCATGTTACACACCCTGACCTCAGCTAATGCTAATAAGGAAATCGTATCAGGTCCGATAATTCCATTGAGCTCATTGGCATGCTAGAGACGGCTTATGGGGGAGAAATTGTTTACTCTATCAGATTGATTTACTTTCCTGGAGCTTCTTTGTTAGATGGCTTGTGTGGGGGTTAGCGCCAAGGGGTAGACTGATTTGGTGAGATGGGTAAGATAGGGCACACACACACACACAGTTTTGGAGTACTTAAATTGAACACTTTAACCACAAAATTGGACTGCGTTTTGATTCTAAAATTCTGGTTTTTTTTAAGTTCGGTGGCCTTTTGCAAGTCTCACCGTTAACCAATTTGTACAAATATGATGTCAACAGAAATCGGGGTTTTCTGACAAATGACGAATTACATTGGGTGTGGTCGAACGACGAGAGGTGGATTAGTACGCGATTTATATATAAAAAACATAGAGAGTCATACAAATGTAGTTTGTTACGAGGATGATATGCAAGTCTCCTGCAGACTCATGATGCGAGGCAAAACTCCGCAGGGCTTAACTTCATTTAAAAATAATTACATTACCTTAGTATCGAGTTATTCTAGTCCAATATGCCTCCGCCTGAAACTGCTATGCAATTATTGTAAAGGGAAGTCCGAAATAAAACTTACTGCTGTATTCAGTTTGTTTCTATTTTGTTTTTTCATTTTTAAATTAGCTTCTCATAACCAAATCAGGTACAAATTGGTGACTCTTGGGAGCATAACCCCTTTGGAAGGTCGTTGGTGGAAGCAGAAGAGATAGACGAGAGAAAGGCCCTTTCACAAAGGTAACGGGTGATCCAAGTAGAGATACTTTTTTTCAATAGCCTTTTTTGAAAGATCACGTGTGAGTCGTGCCATGCTGTCATGTTATTTTTGTTTAGTATTGTTTGGCATTTCATAATGGAAAGACTTACGCGTGAACAACGTTTACAAATTGTTCAACTTTATTATGAAAATTCACGTTCTGTGAGGAATGTGTTTCGTGCACTTCGCTCAACTTATGGTCAACATAATCGGCCTACTGAGCGTACTATTCGCAACACCATCACCCATTTTGAGACCCAGCATTCATTATTGGATAATATTCGACCGAATAGACCACGTCCAGCACGCTGTGAAGAAAATATAGCGGCCGTAGCTGAGAGTGTACACGAAGACCGTAGAGAGTCGATTCGGCGCTGTTCGCAGCAACTCGGACTGACGTATGGAACGACTTGGCGCATTTTACGTCAAGATCTTAAATTGAAAGCGTACAAAATACAGCTTGTGCAACAACTGAAGCCACTCGACCTTCCCAAGCGACATCGCTTCGCTCTATGGGCTCTTGGAAAGTTCCAAGAAGATCCGACGTTTTCGAGGCAAATTTTGTTAAGCGATGAGGCCCATTTCTGGCTCAATGGGTATGTAAACAAACAAAATTGCCGCATTTGGGACGAAGAGCAACCTGAAGAGATTGAAGAACTGCCACTTCATCCAGAAAAAACAACGGTTTGGTGTGGTTTGTGGGCCGGTGGAATCATCGGTCCATATTTCTTTAAAAATTATGCCGGTGCGAACGTAACCGTCAATGGCGACCGTTATCGTGCCATGATAACCGACTATTTGATGCCTCAAATTGAAGCTCGTGATCTCGGCGACATTTGGTTTCAGCAAGACGGCGCCACTTCCTACACATCGCATCAATCAATGGACTTATTGAGAGAACATTTCGGTGAGCACATAATTTCACGTTTTGGGCCGGTCGATTGGCCACCAAGATCGTGTGATATCACACCGTTAGACTTTTTCCTGTGGGGATATGTAAAGTCAAAAGCTTATGTCGACAAACCCGCTTCGATTAAGGCCTTGGAGGAAAACATCACGCGTGTCATTCGCCAGTTACCAGTCGAAATGCTCGAACGAGTGATCGAAAATTGGACTCAACGGATGGACCATCTGCGACATAGCAACGGTCAACATTTGATAGACATAATCTTCAAAAAATAAATGCCAAAGAATGTTCTCTCAAATGATCATAAACATTCTCCATTAAATTTGTATTTTCTGTGTTTTTTTTCTTTAAAAAAGTAGGGAACCTCGAAATGGATCACCCTTTACTTCCTCTGATTACTGGGTGAATCCAAAAAATATATTTACCTACTGATTTAGTTTGGCGGCGAATGAACCATTAATGAGCCTACGGCAGCAATCATATTCCTGTAACAGGTTAATGGCAAGGGATTAGAAAAATAGTTTGGCCCCCCAGGCGTGAAGTTAACATTGATAAAAAACAAACATTGCTGACGACACTTCAAAACTGAGAAAAGAATTTCGGCACATGGATAGTATCTTCGCCATCCAGGAAATGTGGTAGCATGGGCCAGGTGTGATGTTCACTACGAAATCAGCGCCTATTTGGATGCGGATAAGCTGCAAACATAGGCAAGAGGTCTTGAGCTTTCAAAACCTGAGTGATGGCCTTACAACAATGTGTACCAAAGCTCAAATCACCAACATCAGCCTAATATTTGGTCTCAAATTCAATGCACTCGTCAAGTTTTTAAATGAATAAGAATCGCAAAGAGGCATAAGAGATGAACAAGGAAACCTTGTAAAGGGTGGTCGTCCAACGAAACGCACGATGTTTATTGTAAATAAAACAAAAACTTTTCAGAGAATTATCTTTATATTTTTTTTATTATGATAGAAGGATCTATGACAATTATGTGTGAATCAAAATATCGGCCAAATTCCCGCCACGACTTTGGTGGCATACCTCTATCCACCGATGGCCCATATTTGCAATGATCCTGAGACATAGACTGAATTATCTCATCGTTTAGCTCTTGAATTGTTCTTGGCTTATTGACGTACACTTTTTCTTTTAAATATCCCCAAAGAAAGAAGTCAAATCACATGATGGTGGCGGCGAATTAACATCGCCACGACGTGAGATAACACGGCCATTACATTTCTCGCGCAAAAGAGCCTTTGTTTCGTTGGCTGTGTGGCAAGTGACACCATCCTGTTGGAAGCACATATCGTCCAGGTCCATATCCTCAATTTCTGGCCACAAGAAGTCCGTTATCATCGCGCGATAGCGAACACCATTCACGGTAACTGCTTGGCCGAACTCTTTTTCGAAGAAGTACGGCCCGATGACGCCGCCAACCCATAAACTGCACCAAGCAGTCACTCTTTGTGGATGGACAGGTGTTTTCACATTTCCCGTGGACCCAGTTTGCTGAAATTTGGGCACAATTCTACAGATTGTGGACACATTTGGTCGATTATGCTGACCTTACGAAGTGCATGAAATGCAATTTGATTTGAACTCCTATTTTCGTAAAAGGCTTCAATAGTCATAACGCGCTGCTCAATTGAGTACCTGTCCCATGGTTGAGTTTGTCAAATACTGAAACTGAAAGAAATGTCAAATTAAGTTGGGCAAAAAACTAGACGTTAAGCTGTGACCCACAACTAGCATCGTTCATTATAGTTGGGCCACCCTTTATTGGAGTCACAGTCGGCGCTGAGGGTATGGAAACCCATTTTTGCAGACTGCTTAACGTCGAAGACGACACAAATTCCGCTGTCAGGCAGACCGCACTAGCCAAGTGTATGCATTTCTAAGATTTTGTCGGAAGAAATTGTGCCGTATGAATGGAACCCTAGCCTTGTTTCCTCGGTACTCTCTTGTGAAGGAAGGGTACCCTATAAGCTGCGTGAAGTATATAAGCATTCTATCGCGTCTAAGATGATAAAGATGTAGTCGTAGCTAAAGGTAGCCCTAAATGACGAACACGCTATATTTTTTTGTTGTGTAGGGGCTGATTCGGGAACGGAGCAAGGTCGGCGAGCATGTTCATCCTTTAGGGCTACCTTGAGACATCTTAGGAAAAGAGCTCATGGTATTAAGATGAGTGCGTTGTTCGGAAAAAGGTAGACACAGAGAGATTGAAGAATATATTCGACCTTGCAGTTTAAAAGATGTTGGTTCGATTATTCAAAAGCTGAAAAGCAATAAATCCGCAGATACTGATGAACCAGCAGCGGAACTTCTTAAATTAAGCGCTTGAGCGCTGTTTATAGCAAATGAGACATTTAAAGGAATGATATTTATATATACAGGATGCATGCTAAAATTCAAAACTATGGAGCATTTACAATCACCTTAGAACATTGAAATTTAGCACAGTAATAGGATTACCAGGCTTATGCTTATTGAAATGCATTTCACTGTATTTTTGGCTACGGTATTTCTGTCCAGGGAATTTCCTTTTAATAATTAATTTCAATGTTTCTTTGGCTAGATTTTGATAAGATTTCGAATGTTGTTTTTGCTTTTGTATCGTTTTGTTGAGTCAGAGCTGTGTTATGGTTAATGGAAGTCTTTCGATTATCCCAAAGACGTTTGCCTCAATCTCTCAACGGTCTGAGTATTATATGCAGCTCCAAACTGAATTGGCAGTAAAATATAATAGCAAGAATGAAGAATGTGTTGAACGCATTGTATATCTGTTGAAAAGTTTTTGGAAAGAAATGTTGCTAACAACCAAACATAGTACACCGCGATTGTCTATTCTAAATTATGACTTACATGGGTTAACGTCTTATCTGACAGCCTAAGAGAGAACAACATTTCAACAACATCTTTAATCAGACGCGACTTTTACCACTTACATTTTATGGGAAACCCGTGTATGACTTTGGTAAAACCATTAAAACCTTTTAATACTGGACAAATAGGAAATAGAACTACCCTGCTTAGTTCCGCTGGAGTAGAGGACAACGAGACAGCAGGCCGGCTTTGATTTTGGTAACCACCTGCCTGCAATACAGTTAAAAGCTTCATTGAAGACGTCTCTAATGAGTTTGGCAATTGTGGCCTGCCATCGATAGCGAGAAATCGAACCGAATGCGGGTGCTTACCATTGTAGAGTTTTTACCAGTGACTTCTGCAGAAGTTTAATAGCAGATTGAAATAGTGGAACATCCACTGTCCAGCACTGCAGGAACGCCGCTTATCATGAATTCGAGCATAATTCTTTGACAGATTGGGCGGCCTGAAATTGACATCGAAATGGTTGTAAAACGCCTCTTATGAAGCGCAAAAGTTTTGCATGAAATACATTTTTTTAAAAGGTATTTGACCAGGACTTCACTTTACTGAAATTTCCCAGAAGTATAACGTATGGTTTGGTTGGAGCGTGGTGTGCAGTGAACGGCGGCATTATTCATTCTATCTACTAAACGGAGAATTTCCATTCGAATAATTAAAATCAAGCGAAATAGATTTACGTACTAGTGTGTGTGGTGGCTGAAAGTTATGCTGCTGCTGCTGCTGACCTTTCCACCAAAGCACACTGGCACGAGATAAGCTCACAGATTTTTATGAATCACTGCACATTATCGATAGTTTCTCTCGATTTAGCTCTCTCGCTGGGGGAAACTATAGCTACCTCGTCCTCTCGGTGCCGATTGTATCTATGTATGACCAATTTTTCCCGATTTCGTCATGAAATGTTTACACAAACAGACACACACGCACACGAGCAGAGAAGAGAAGAATCGATTGTCAGGCTCCACAGTTCCTCAGTGAAGCAGAGGTGGGCTTGAAAAGGAGTAAGTTTTCTCCGTCAATGAAACACGTACATCCGTATGGAGCTGCCACAGCCATTCCCAAAATGAGTCACACGCAAATAGAGAATGTAAGAGAGAGAGAGAGAGGAAGATAAAGAGTGAGGGAGAGAATAGAAAATATCCTTGACTGATAACATTTGTAGAAAACGGCAACGGAGACGCGGAGCAGCGAAAGATGCTGGGCAAGTTCCTTCAAGAGTTCTCCAATGTGTGGGCTGGTGAAATTATTTTTTGGCTCTAGTTCAAGACATAAAATTTATAGGACCACATTGATTCATTGAGGCAAAGGATCTGAATGTAGCTATGACCTATCCTTTGCTTGTGGTTGCTTCTTGCTGGTTTGTGTACAGTTTTTCTCTTATACTCACATCCGCTATACTGCTGCCGAGAAAGAGCGAGAGATTCAAAGAAAGAGTGAGATGATCAAACTTTACTATCTGGCGACAATTGTGTTTTCCTTTCAAAGAGTCTCCTTATTTTTGAATGAAAAGCGAGGGCGGTAATTGATTGGCCCAATACACTAGCAACAAAAAAAAAATCACAAATAATGAAAGCAAGGATGTCATCATCTCCATGTGGCATGATGCTGAGTGGATATTGGATACACTCGAAGAGGTTATGCGAGGGCTGTAGCATTGAAAAGCGGATATTTACCTGTCAGCTGCGGGTCGTTGGTTTTATCTCAAGAGGTCGTCGTCATGACCGATCCTTCGCTGGAGAACTCTGCGAAATGGGATTAATTATCAATTTGCCATTGTCACTGGGATTGTGATTTTGATTAGAACGGAGTTTCTCTCCCTTGTACGTGTAGGTCTAAATTTAGTTTGCGTTGACACAATGTGTGAATGAAATTAGTCACAGACATTCTACATAGTGAATGCTTATCTGGTTACAACTTGACTTTGGGGGGGTTGAAAATCGATATTTTCTTGGGGAACACATTCAAATGGAGTAAACACGATTCAATGTAGTGATAGGTTGGGAAGTACTTAGGAAGTTTGTTCCATTGACAACAATAGGCATGTAGTCTGCGAAGGAATGGATAGCAGCTTTTGAAAGTTATTCAATCAGACCTTGGAAATGAACTATGATGTCAGTTTTTTTTAAGGAATAAAGTACCATGATGGTATCAAATTCAGAAAATCTATAACTGCGTTAAAAATCTATTGTTTTAAATGATTTTTTTTCTATTTTTTGGATTGCAAAGAAGCTTGATCGAATAAGAAGTTCCAAGCTCTGAGGACGCCTTCACTTCAAAAGAAAACCCAGCTTTAAATAATGGAAGTTTGAACAGTACAGTTGGTATGAACCCCGTCAAAATACAAACACTTGGTTCAATAACCCAGCGGGAAATTTGGGAAGACATTCTCTTAGAAGTTATTTGGAAGCAATAGGTTTTTTAGAAAAACTTTCTCTGTGATGTATTAACGATGCATTCAGAAGAAATCGCTGACTTACCCTTTAAGTTAAATCAAAAGAATTCCTTGTAATGAGTTTTTGATGTCTACGGAATTTTTTGGACATGTAGAATTTTTGCTAACGCATATTATTATCAGTGCTGTCGTTTTAGAAACTACGAGAGCAATACATTAAATTTTTTTTTGCATAATTTTGGGAAAAAGCAATACACATAAATATATATATATATTTTTAGTTTATTTATAAATAAAAGTCTTTGAGGTTTAGATTATACTCCAATTTAATAAATTAGGATTTATTTTTTGAAAATAAAAATATCACAATCAATTACAATTAATTTTTTTTTTGTTTTTATTGAACACATATTTAATATGCAACTACTCCATACAAATACTTGTTTCATAACGGAAATCACATAAAAAGACGACATTAACGTTAAACTATTTATTACGACCTTAATTTATTTGTAGTTTGATAACATTTCTTTCGATGGATTCCAGTCAATAGCGCTACTATGCCTTATTAATTCTTTTGCCATTAAAATTGAATTGACAGTGGATGTCAGCAAAGAGTTTCTTTTTTTATCTTTAATCAATGCTACCTGAGAAAATATACGCTCTGCACTGGCACTGCTATGCGGAAAACATAAAATAGAGCCTACAAATATTTTTAAGAGGGGAAACATGGGAGTGCTTAAAGGCGTTTTTAAATTGAATGTGGAGCTCCAAAAATCTTCAAATTTAAGCTCGCTTGTGTAAAAGTTTTGATGCAGAAGAGTTCGCCATTCGTCATCCAGATCATCTATGAGTTTTTTATCAATTAAATTTGGGAACAATTGAATGAGTGGAGTAAGACTTGGTGATTTTTTTTGCGGATTTATTATTTGTACGGCTTCTAAAACTTTGTCTTGAAACTTTACCCTTTTCCTTATTTGTGTACATAGTTCAATGTAGTAATCTCTACACTTACTTTTTACATTTTTTATAGCTTCCTCTGATAAGCCACCATTGCAAGTTAAAAGGTTAGCTTGTGCCCCTAGGTAAATTTCTTTTAAATCTAAAAAGCAATTTTCATTGCAAAAATCGATTGTATCCAGAGAGGCGTCATTAATAAATTCGTTTTTAATGAAGTTCGACAAAATCGTTTTAAAATACATTTTCACTGTTGAAAGCAAAACGTGAATACGGGGTTCTTCCGACTGATATTCAATATTAATTTTGTTTGTTAATTTTAAAATATATTGTAAGAAATAGAAATATAACTTTGTTTCGTTTGTCAAATCTGCATAAATACTGTGAGCTAGGTCTGAATTCTGTTCCAACTGATAGGTAATGAAATAATGTTTCAAAGGGACCCACTGTTCTATGATTCGCGACACTACATTTTCAAGCGATAACCACCTAGTAGCAGATGTTTTTAATATCTTATGGGTCTTAATGTTGAAATATTCTTGAAATTCACGAAAGTCTGTCTGTCGTTTAGAGCTGTGGGCGAAAAAAAGGTAAATATTTCTTGCTAGTTTTTCGACATTTTGTGGTATCTTTTTTGATGCTGCAATTGAACATAAATGTAATGAGTGACATGTACATCCCATCACAAATAAATTGGGTTCAATGTTTTTGAAAAGTGCCTTAACACCTGCCTTTTCCCCCATCATAACTGACGCATTGTCGGACGCAAATCCGATCATATTTTGTAATGGGACATTGACATTTGCAAAATATTTAAGTATTTCCTCAAATATTGTTTTAGCATCAGCATTTATTAATTTAATAAGACCGAAGAACCTGTCGATGACCTTACCCAACATGTTATCGAAATACCTGACCACAAGTACCAAACATTTTGTAGTACTAACATCGGCGGTTTCATCTATAATAATTGAAAAATTTTGAGATCTAAGTACCTTAGCTATCTCTTCCTGACCTTCTTTAAGAAATAAATGGTTTGTTGTTTCTGTGGCTTTTGTTTTGCCACATTTAAAATCTTTTACTATTTCAGAGTCTGGAGCAATTGCTTTAATCAATAAAATAAGAGGAGTTATTAATGTAAAGGGCAAATTGAATTCAAGAAGAAATAAAATTATTTTCAACTCTGCCGACTTTAGTTTGTCTTTTTTGGTCTTGAGAAATTCTTCTTCATCAGCTTGGAATATCTGTGGTTGTTTCCTTAGCGCTTGCACAGACTTCTTATGTATTTCGGAATCATTATGGCGTTTAATGTTTCCAATATTAATCTTTACAAATTTGGCACAACACTTACAGAATGGTTTGTCTTCGCCCCATCGTGTTGATTTTTTTTCCAACCATGGAAATTTTTGCAACCATATCTGGCGAAACTTTTGCTTACGTTTTGGACCTATTGACGAAGTAGTGTCATTCTCACTTTGATTTACTTTTGATGTTGATGGTCCAGTTGATAAGGGTGAAGAATAATCGCTTGTTTTTTTGTTGTTTCGAAGATCTGAATGTAATTAATAGAAACTATTAGAATTAGAAAAATACAATTTCTTTCGTTTACTTACGCAGAATTAAAATCGTTCTTTTGAAAAGATTCTTCGAAACTATCAGAATCTAGTTCATCGTCATTGTTGACGTCCTGCTGTATTTGCTGTAGTGTTGGAGCTTGCGGAGAATCCGATGACTTATCGGTTTTTATATGTACGGACTTCTGAAGCCACCTAGGAACAATTGATATGTTATAAAATATTCACTATCTAACTATTCAAAATAAAACTAATATACCTATCCAGAGTTTTTTTTTTTTTAATTCGTATGTTGTTGTAATGTAGTTCCTGTTGAACACAGCAGCGCCAATCAATCACCAATAAAGCACGATCAGAGCCAACGATATTAAAAAAAAATTTCACTTCACCGTAACGCGTAAAAAAATTTATGTTTTCGTTTTCTTTATTTAAGAACTGAACCGCGGAATTGAATGAAATTATTTTCCTTTGAAAAAACAAATTTAAAATTTTCGTACGCAAAAAACACAGCAGTCGGAAATCGCAATCAAGCATACGAAAAACAATTGCCAGACGGAGACACAGGCAATAACCGAATAGCGGTAACCGAAATCAAACAAAAACTACCCCACTAACACTGACAAACACAGCGGCAGCGGTTGTTCATGTTAGGTTGGTTGGATAGACGTTTAAGTTGAAACAGTCAAGCAACATGATCTTACTTTTAGACAGGGCAAGCGAGACGAATGAGACATGGATATGACACTACAGTCATTTCAAATTGTGTTTGCATGACAAATGCAGCAATAGTTACAATTACTACTAATAAGAAAAAAGCTGGAATGTGATATTTATGAGAACATAAAAAGTGGTGCCAGCTGTACTGTTTTCTTCGATACATACAACGAACTACAGAAAGCAATACAAAAAGGAAAATGCAGTACAAAACAAAAGTGAGCAGTACGTCAGTACGCAGCTCCCGAAAGCAATACAAATATTGCTTTTGCAGTACGTTCGACAGCACTGATTATTATCTGTCGCGTACTTGGCGTAACCGGTTTGTGTCTGCATTCTATTATGACTTAGGATATTGCGATTCACTTCAGTGTTATTTGTAAAGCGCAGTTGCTTGGCTGTTTATTGTGTTATAAACATTTAAATATAAATAATCTCAAAGTTTTAAAAAGTATTGCATAGTAAATATTTCCTGGTAAGTACTACAAGGTGGCGCAAAAGTAATCCTCCTATCGGAAAATGCTATAAATTTTGCGATTGGCCCCTAATGTCAGTTCTGTTTTGACATTTGTGTAGTAAACACATGCGAAATACACGTTAATAAACAATGTTACGCTACACTGCTCCAGAACGCGGAATATTGGTGACTATTTATTTGAGCAATAATCGGTCGGTGACTTTGGCACAACGTGAATTTCGTCCCAGATTTCCTAGCCGTCCAACGCCTACTGGTGAAACACTGCGAAGAGACTGGCACAACACGAGATGCTGCCAGGCGTGGCAGACCCCGGAGTAGCCGTTCTGCAGAGAATATTGCTGCTGTAGCCGAAGATGTCATGGAAGCGCCGTCGACATCGACCAGACGACGTGCCACGCAAATGGGTATCAGTCAACAGACTTTACAGCGAATTTTGGAACAAGATTTGAAGATGTTTCCGTACAAAGTCCAGACGGTGCATCAGCTGTTAGCTACTGACCGCCAATCGCGTCTAACATACGCTCAAGCCATCCTTAATCACCACCAAGAGGAAGATGATTTTTCATCACAAATAATCATGAGTGATGAGGCCCATTTCCATCTTAGCGGGTACGTAAATAAGCAAAATTTACGCTTCTGGGGCACTGAAAATCCGCGTGTAACACACGAAGAGCCATTATACCCGCTCAAAGTCACTGTATGGTGTGCTGTTTTCGCTGGAGGAGTCATCGGACCTTTTTTCTTCGAAGACGTCGCGGGCCAAACGGTTACTGTGAATGGTGAGCGCTACAGAGCAATGAGCAGAGTGAAGGATGCATTTCCCGGGCGCCTAATCTCCCGTTTTGGCGATTTGCACTGGCCAGCAAGATCGCCTGATTTGACCGCTCCAGACTTCTTTTTGTGGGGCTTTTTGAAGTCGCGGGTTTATGTCAACAAGCCTCAGACTCTTTCAGCTCTTAAAGACAATATCCGTCAATAATGTGAGGACCTATCGCCGGAAGTTTTGGCCAAAGTGATGGAAAATGCCATAAAAAGGGCTCAAATGACAATCAACTGTGGCGGCGGCCATTTACATGACATCATATTCTCGACTTGATGTAAAAAAATTAAAAGACCAAATAAAAATAATCCACAAGAAGAATCAAAGTTTTTCATTTTTTTTTTAGATTACAGCCAAAAAACATCGGAAGGTTATTTTTGCGCCACATTGTACTTATTACATACAGCTTGTTCTGAAAAACTGCCGAATAAATGGATTTTTTTATTTATTTTCAGAAAAAATATACTGGAAAATAATGAAAGTGATCAAATTCGCCAAGCATGTTTTGCCATCTCATTACTTAATAGCAATTATAAATTATTACAACTTATTTTAGCTTTAATGCAGCCACCAAATTTACTGTGCCCTATTCCCCAGATGCCATGCCACTTTAAGGCAAGTAGCATTCTTAAAATTGTGAATTTAGATACTATTTTCAATATTATAAGTTTATAAATAATAAGAATTAAAAAAAATATTATTGAATAATGCCTTATTGGACATGCCTTAATAAAAAGGAAATTATAGGCGCAACCTAGGGGAATGCATTCTCTGCTTCCTAGGATTGCTTCAGAATGCATATCGGACGAATATTTTTCCCGCTGGAAAGTGAAACAGCACCAGAATTTTGATGGCCTTTGTGACGAAGTGATCCGAAGCCGGCGAAGTGCAGTGAAGTGAGAGGGCTATTATCTCTATAATTCTCATCATAATTTCATCGATAAAAGGAGACAAGAAGAATTTGACAAATATTGACAAACTTAATAACTTCCGACCTGCAAAGATGTTTTGCTGATTCAAGTCATGTATCCGGAAATTCACTACGAAACGGATGTCAAAACCGAGGTTCGGTATTACTCCGGTATTACCTACGGTTATCTATAAAAATGAGCTGTTGCCAAAATGAACGTCCCTATTGTTGTCTATGTCTGAGAATGTTCCAGAGCAACAAGACGTAGTAGAATTGGTGTTTCCTGTATTTATGGTATATTATTCGACCACCGCCATGTAAAGCTCCTGCAGCTACCTGGATACATGTTATCAAATGCGGCTCTGATCTAGGAAAATCAGGGAAATCAGGTTACTACGTGTTCTTCAGCCCTTCAAACGACGGCGGCTACATTTGAACCGACTAATACCACGCGGCACAGCTGGTATTTTGCATCGGGAGTGGTGACTGATGATGCTATCAAATATGCCATTGCATCTTTTGAGAGTTTCAAGTCACCTGGTCCGGATGGAATCTATCCAGTTTTGCTGAAACAAGGTTTAAGTCAGGTTTTGCCAATGTTGAAAAGAATTTTCACCGCGAACTTGGCATTGGCCTATATACCTTCCCCATGGCGAATGGTTAAAGTGGTTTTCATACCAAAAATTGGTAAGTCTGAATACACTCTAGCCAAAAGCTTTAGACCCATAAGTCTGTCTTCCTTCTTACTGAAAAGTTTGGAGAATCAGGATCATCACTGGTCTGTCCCATCTCGTGCTTAAAGGTGTCACCATCCCTATATCCGATGAAGTCAAATATCTGGGTGTAATCCTTGATAAAAAACTTCTATGGTCCAAACATGTCGAATCGAAAACCGATTAAGCGCTGTCGACTTTCTGGCAGTGTAAAGGCGCTTTTGGTAAGATATGGGGCTTGTCTCCGAAACGGGTCCTTTCGGTCTATACGGCCATAATTAGACCGCTACTCTCATACGCATCAGTTGTTTGGTGGAACAGGCTTTCGCGGAAACGTGTTACTGCTTCTTTTGCCAAAATCCAAAGAACGGCTTGTCTCGGCTGCACAGGGGCCTTCCCTAGCACCCCGGGCTCTGCTCTAGATGCTCTGATGAATCTCCCTCCCATTGACTTATATATCATGGGATGTACGCTAAAAACCATCGCTTAAAGAGAGGTGGTTTTTGGTACCATGCGCAATGGAATTTTGAAGAACTTGCTCGAGAATTATCCTTTGACCCCTGTCTTATGGATATGCCGTCTGATGCAATGACACCAGAAATCCTTCTGCGAAAAAACTACCACGTCAACTTTCCACAGGTAACGGAATGGCTTCGGGCAGACTCTGAACCATGGATTGGGGTCTGGTGGTGGAGTCTTTGTGGAATGCGATGATATACGACTTTACTACCTATCCCAATGGCTATGCGCTATATTGTGAACAACAGGTGGAGGGCTAGAGGCATTTGCATCTGCAGTGATAGCCAAGCTGCATTAAAAGCGCTTCTAAACCCTCTTACCTCGTGCTAAGTGCTAGAACTCAAGCTTTCTCTGAATTTGGTCGGAAGACTGAACACAGTGAATCTTGTCTGGGTACCAGGTCACACTGGCATCCAGGGAAATGAGATCTCGGATGAGCTTGCTAGGCAAGGTTCAGAAGAAGTTTTCTCAGGACCCGAACCTGTGTTGGGTCTGCCTGCGTCTTCAGTCATGTCGTCTATCGATTCTTGGGTTTCTCGTGAACACAAGATTCGGTGGCGCGATTGCGGTGGATGAAGACCGACCAAACTACTGCGCCCGGACATTTGCAAAAGGTCAGCATCCTTTCTTCTATCTCTGAGGAGAATCGACTGTAGGCTGCTTGTAGGCGTTCTTTCGGGCCACCAAGCTTTTGCTAAACACTTAAATGTGTTGGGCTTAAGCGACACCACTACCTGTCCTGCTTGCGGTGAGGAGGATGACACAGCAGAACACTTTCTCTGCAGTTGTCCGGCCTATGCTCGCATCAGGTGGCGGATCTTCGGGGCTGACGTGGTGAGTGCCGAACATCTAAGCTCTTTATCACTGAAGCTCCTTCTCCTTTTTCTTCGAAAGACGGGAAAACTAAGTACATTAATGTAAGGTGTCTGAATGGTATTACAATGGACCTGTAGTTGTGTAGTTGTGTTCAAATTTCAGCTTTCTTGCTCGAAATTTTAAGGCCTTAAATCGAATGACGGACGGACGGACATTGCCAAATCGTCATAACAATCGATATAATAAATAAATTAAAATATAATATAAATTAGCGCAAACAAAAGCCTAGCTTCCCCAACCACTATGTGTGCGAAGATTTATTACTATTTTTTTTTTAACAAGAATGGAAGGGACCTACAGTTTAATGCCGATTCCGAACGGCAATTAATTTTTTGAGAAGCTTCTCATGACAGTTCTTACTCTTGGATGTTTGTCAGACGTTCGAAAGAGGTGGGGCAGCGAATAAAGAACTTTCTGGTGGTAAAGGTCGGGATTTGACCCAGCGCCTTTTGTTTAGTCGTCCAACGCACTCAACCACTAAGCCACTGTCCCTTTAGTCCCTTTAAAATCTCAAAGAAGTAGTTTAAGTGCATACCTATATTGTTTTGTGCCGCTTCGCGGATTATACTGTTCAAATGTCGTCCACAGTACTCTTTATCCCAGGTGTGCACAGAATGAAAAATCTATATTTCATCTGTTAACTTAAATAAAATAGTATAGAAAACTACCCACCTAACTTTTATTAAGATTTATTTAAAAACAAAACTATGTATGTTGTCTGCAACAATAAAATTTCAAAGTTACATTTTTAAATGCAACAGTTTTAAATAATGATATTAAATATGGCGGTCTAACTTTATTTTCATTATAGCGATAAAGGGGCGGTGTTCAGATATGTGCATTGATGTGTGAGATTTTCGGAAGATGCAAGAAAAGAAGGGATCGCCCAAATTAAAGCATTAAAGCAATGGACGATCACAGAGCTGTGACTCTTTGTCAAACACAAGGGTAGGTCGGCATAACGTGTCATTAAAATCTGAGACATCTTTTACCATTTTCTTTCATTCGAGCTTTACATTTTTCCTATATTTCTCTTCTTCTTCTGCCACCGTAAATCCTCTATCTAAGTTTATCTTTATTCTTTTAAATAACTTATCGAACAAGGTGACCGTGACGCTATAGGCTAATACAGGCAGCCTTGCCGTTGGGCTCTTTTAGGAGCCACTTTTTAAGTCTCAGGGCCCCTGGCCACAACTTTTTCAAAAATGATCAAAATAGCCCACTTTCAATTTAAGTCAGATTTTCTTCTTTACTGAACGAAAAATGAAAAAGTACAAAAAATGTACTGAGCGCTGCCGTTTTATTTTAGAGTTGATAAACGCATCTGCGTTATATCACTGAGAACTATTTGAAAATCACCCTACAAATGTGTTTCACAAAAAACTAAAAATTTATATTAGATTAAGGTTGGGGCACACCAGAATAACCTGTGGACACCTCATCACAAAACAACCACTGCCAAACCATCAAACCTCACAATAAGTTACCTACTCGTCTGCAAAGAAGTTGATCGAATCTGCAAGAACATTTCCTACAAAAGCCTTGAAAAATTGAATATACAATTTTTCATTTTGTTCCTTACCACTAGCCGATCAATGTAATGCGCTATCCTTACAATAAGAAAAAAATTAGTTTTGATAAGATGTTACTAAAATTGCTAAGCTTTTAGAGCACGTAGAAATACAGTGGTATGACTGAAATTAGACGAAGGAGTTCACATTTTTTTGGTTAAAAGTCTAATTATTATTGAATTACTTGATCGTTCAAACTCAAAAGCAAATATTTTTATAGAAATACTAAAATCCATTCTGCGTCAATACTGAATACAGGTTTTTTTCCTTCTCTCTCTCTCTCTCTTTTAATATAACTGGCACAAATTTATAGGGTCTGTATAGGGTCTGCCATCCAATGCCACTTAGCTCATGTCTGATTTGACAGATAATTAGTTTTATCCTTCCGCTGAACGAATATGGTTGTGTATACGCTTGAACAACGCCGAAGATGCCGATTTTGCCAAAAAAAAAATCATCTTTTCAGATGAAGCTCATTTTGATCTTGGCGGGTATGTAAACAAGCAAAATTGTCGCATTTGGGGCACAGAAACCCCGCACGCATACATTGCAAAGCCGATATAGTCAAAACGAGTCACTGTTTGGTGCGGATTTTGGTCCAGAGGCATAATTGGGCCATTTTTCTTCGAAAATGAGCAAGGAGTGACCGTTACAGTCAATGGCGATCGGTATCGGGCCATGTTGAACGAATTTTTGTTTACAAAACTTGAAGAGGAGGATATTGGCAACATTTGGTTTCAACAGGACGGTGCTACGTGCCACACAGCCGAAGCTACACTCGATGTTTTGCGCCCTGTTTTGAAGATCGCATTATCAGCCGCAGAGCTGAAGTCGTTTGGTCACCGCGGAGCTGCGATTTGACACCGTTGGACTATTATTTGTGGGGTGCCGTAAAAGATAAGTGTTACGCCGACATGCCAGAGACAATTGACGCTTTAAAGGACAATATTCGTGAAGCCATTGGTGAAATACAGCTGCACACAATCGATGATGTGCTTAAAAATTGGACCGATCGTATAGGCTACTGCATGGCCAGCCGAGGCAGCCATTTGAATGAAATTATTTTCCATTATTAACCGGAAGGATTGTACTTTTAAATAAAAACAGAAATTTGAGAAAATATTCAGTAGTTATATTTTATAGCATTTTCCGAAAAAAAAAAAATTATTTGGCGGATCCTATAGGTCAGTAGCAAAGATGCCTCCCCTATCAGACGAGCTGCCGCAAAAAATGCTATAAAATTAAATACACCCCACCTGAACCTACTCTCTTCAGAATGTGTTTCAATGAATCAATTAGTTCCTATTCCTCAGGAACTACTCATTGTAAACAATTAAAATTGGTACTAAGCCTACTGCTGTACATCCCAATAAGACCTGAAGTTTTATGTTTCAAACTTTTTTAAGGAAGGTTCAAAATGGTCTAAACTCCTAGAGAACTTGACTGGTCATCTATAGTTGGTATACTTGTGATCTGGAAATGCAGAATATTGCTTAGCGTGGATGATGAGACACACATAATGTATCAGATATTTTATATATAAATATCTACAATGACAGCGATAAAACACCGATTTAAGTGAAGATACCTAGGACCTTTTGTTTAACACCGCAGCAATTAGTAATATATTAAATTAACGAACCTGTTAAGCACGTAGGTATTAACCCAGCAATATTACGTATTCATTTGCCAGATAGCTGCAAACAAACAAACCCACTCATAGTTTTCCATGACACGATGCAATATTTGAAGTTACCTTTCTTGACTCCCGCTGTCACATGCAAATGCACACCACTTTACAACATATGTATATGCATCGCACTTTGTTGTGCTCGAGAAAACGAAAACCTTCTAGATTTGAGAGAAATGTCTCGCCAACGCCGAGACATTAAGCAGCATTAATACATAAATTTGTAAAGGTGCAATCAGTCGGTCACCCGAACGTGTCACCCAGATGACATGCTGACGTCAGAGAGTTTGTGTAATTGGGCTGTCATTTGAATGCCATCTGCGAGGGTGTCATATGAGTGTCATCCGTTAGGTCATCCGAGAATAAGCTTTTCACAAGAACTTTCAACGTTGCATCTGATGTTAGATGACACTGTGGGAAATCGAGAAATGTCATGCATGGGATGCCTGACATGCTGAGAGACAGGCGATCAGACGGGATGACCACTTTAGGACAAATTCTTCGTCATAGTGATGTAAGGATGTTATAATTTATCTTTGTTATGTCTTCTCTAAATTTACAAACTCTTATAACTCTAATTATAACTACAGCGAAGATATGTTTCATAGAGAAATAGAGTTCGGGTTGTTCTGCAATTCCGGCAACGGGTAAGGCAAGGCAGTAGCAATTAATAAAAGTCACGGAATCGCGATAACGTTAAAACTTCAGCATTCATTGATAGGACTCACTTTATACCAAAAATATTCCTTTAACTGCAGCGTTTGCAGCAATCATTTTCCCCCAAACAACAAGCTTATAACACATTAAAGGACTTACAGCCATTTTCAGCCTTTCTAAAAATTCATCTTTTCGGAAAAAAAAGACACAAAATTTATTATCGATAAAAGGCACAACCAACTGCCAAGTAAAATGCATGCCTTTAACAACTTCCTGAACATTATAAGGGCCAAGGCTAAATCAGCTGTTGGTATTTACATTCTCCTTGCATATCCATTTGCCAGAAACACGTCCCTTTATTGTAATAGTTTATCCCGAATCTGCACAAATGTTTCCAATCTAAAGCACCCATTTATCCAACTTGCACAAAACCGCACGCCATTACGTGCCTAGATTTTATCCCCACTGCTGCTCGTAATCCCTTGAACATCCTTAACGATCGACCAGGAAGTATATTTCAAAGCATATGCCTTCTCCATAAAGTGTAATCGACTTTAAAATTTTCATTACGCTCACCATAAAGAGAAATTATATCCAGGTACCTACATAAAGTAGGTATACCTCTCAACAGCAAACATAGAAGAACCTTTAACCATTTATCCAAATTAACTTTCACAAACACAGCCTCGCACCCACATCTTATCTCGAATTCCGTCGGCCTTTGGCTTTATCAAAAGAAAAAACAAAAAAAAAACTTTTTTCTTTTTCTTACAAACTCGAGAAAAAAAAAATCATCAAAGTAGATTTTCGACAAGCTTAAGATGGACTAATACACGAGAGTCCACAAAAAACAAGAAACAACTACAAAAGAACACCACTTCGGCCCCCAGAGGTAAACATGAGAGCCAGATTCAGTGAACTCCAAGTCAAATGGCCCCTCGCTGCCGCAGTGCCGCTCACTGTTTCGTCATGTTCGTGTTCTTGTTCTAATCTTTCTCGTGTGAACATCGATTAAAAATGAATCTGAACGAAGTTCAAGGATTTCATGAAATTCACCACACACAAAGCAACACAAAAAATCAACAAACAAATAGCAAAACAAATAAATGAACCCCTAAGGAGAATTTGCACAGTGAAATCTGACACTAACTGCAGACCCATGGTAGGATAATTATAACTCCAACCCCGCCGCGCTAGCATAGCAACATCCAACGAACTGGGAGTAAACCAAGAAACCGAGTTACAATTGAAAATGTCCTGAACCCCATAAAGTCGCCCCATACGAACGTAATCTCGTATACTTTTGGTATTTCTCAATGAAATTAGCTGACGAAAGAGACAGAGAACGATGTTCGTGGCCACAAAAAAAAGAAAAGCAAAACACTAAACCTTCACCACCTTCTCATTCGTTCGAAATCGAAAGCGTGGGAGAACTCGCAGAGCAAAGTCCCATAGACTCGTAAGATTTTTTTGATAATTTCGTCATCTGTAAGGGCGGCCGGTCGCCGACGGCGGCGTCGGTGGTAACACTGGCGTCTTTATTGGTGAATCAGTGATTTCGATGATTCCTTGCCGCCAACTTGTTCTTGATTTGGGTGTATACGCTACGCACTCTGTCTGTATTCGGTATGCTGCAAGGACTCGTTGGTGTTTTGTGGTTGGCAAATGTGCATTTTTCCGTTCACTAGTTGGCCTTTCCACTGCACTGTGTGGGGGCACCGGGCACGAGACAAATAGGAAATGAGAAAATGTCAAGTCACTTAATTTTTGCAAAGCACAACAAAAAAAACAGAAAAAACAAATGTTTTTGAACGGTGTGGATGGTGGAAGGAAGGAAAGGAAATTGTCATGGATAAGCCAGAGTATTTTTCTTTCTATAGTCAGGAGGATGCGGGGGCTAAGTGATTGACGCCGATTTGTAAGAGAAGAGAAAAACTTACCTACGATGGTTCTTTTCAATGTTGCAGCAGGATTGCACGTGGGCATTTTTAGCTCTCTCACTTCTACGTATTAACGGATTTAAAAGGATGATGTCATTGTTGAGTAAAACCCATTATTCTGACTGAAACTGTCGTTGTCGTCGCGTACATGTTTCATGAATGGATAACTGCAGTGGGTATTGTGCGAGTATCCGCATTAACCTTTGAAAAGTGGTAACATTAAGCAGCGATGCATTTGTGCCGTGAAATCCCTACACAAATGGATAAACAAATCCCGGGGTCGGACAGATTAGTTGTTTCAGTGGGCACACAGAAAACAAGCCGCTCGAAATGTGAAAGTTCAGTATTGGATGGAGAAACAAAATCGGAACCAGAAGTCATAGAAGCAATGCTTTTATGATTTGTGGTAGGAAAGGATGCGTTTCATACAAACCCTAAAGTGCAATGGCTAGGTTGGGTAAGGGGCGGCCCTGGCAGAAGGCCAACGTGTTAAATGGATGAGACCAGAGTGAGGTGACTTATGCAATCGAATCCCCAATCACGAACAAGTCTTTGGATTGAAAGAAGTGTGAACTTCGAGCCCTGAAACCTTTTCGAATCATGGACGAGGGTAGACTAAGACAGAACAGTCTTATATTTCTATGAGAATGGAAAGTGAGTCTTACCATTAAGACATTATGATGTAGGTAGTAACCTACTTCGCTCTAGAAAATGTATCTGGAGCTTCTTCGGAAGTCAATACTTCCATTCTGTTGGCATGGCTACCTATGTAGGTTACATCGTACTTGATTCCGTCTGCCTTTCTTGAATGACGCACAAGGTGGGTTGAATACGCAGACAATGTTGATATTCTGTATACAGTCCAAGGATGTATCTACATTTAGTCACTCTTTAGCAGAAAGGTTGTGTTCCACGGGAAATTATTATAAGGACTTGGAATGTGTACGTTACAAAGCCAAGAGTTGGTTGCTGAGTTAGGCGAACTCAAACAAAGGAACACACACCAAAAAAAAGAACAAACCTTCGATTTTAAATTTCAAACTTTATTCACTGATGACTTGATAAAGAATATTTTCACATCATCATTTTTCCTTCCTTTAAGCTTCTCCTTGGTCGTTTCGAACGCAAAATTCTTCGAGTGATTTTCGGTCCCGTTTGCGTTGACTGCGGCTTTGGAGGAGGAGATTTAACAGCGAACAGAAAAATACGGATTAGTCGTCTAAGATGGCTGGGACATGTAGAGCGAATGGACACCAACGCTCCGGCCCGAAAAGTCTTCGAATCCAACCCGGAGGGACAACGCAGTAGAGGAAGACCTCGCCTAAGGTGGCGCGCGCAAGTGGAAGGGGACCTCAACCAACTTGGAGTGCGCAACTGGAGGCAGTTAGCCAAAGATCGTGCTAACTGGAGAGGCGTATTGGTTGAGGCCCAAATCCACCCCGGACTGTAGCGCCACCTAAGTAAGTAAGTAAGTAAGCTTCTGCTGGCTTATATATTACCCAGCTGGTTCGAAGGTAGGTCAATCACCCTGACCTATTTACTAATTGCTCAGCGAAAATCTGCAAGATCTGTCGTATTGTGGTGGTATTGTAATTGGTGTTTTTTTCTTTCATTAATGCCCCACATCTTCGGAGTGTGTGTCAGAGTGGTCAAGCTCATCTTCCTCACATTCAATTCGGCCATAATCGATTTTCCCTGCCGTTGGGTAGAAGTTTCAACTGCATCCATCAAATTGATACACCATGCGTTGAAGCGAGATCGACTCATTTAGCCTTTTAAATGAATAGGCATGACCAACGTGCATATTAGATTTTGACAGTTGTCGGTTTTGTTTCTGGTTGTGCGGTCGTGTGTTGTGTTGTGCGTGTTTTTTTTTATTATTATTATCTGTTGTGTTTTCCCTTTTTTTGGTTTAATGCGATTTGTGTGCATGCATCGAACTAGTGACTCGTGATTATTAATAATTGATTTCATCCGAGTCGTTCGTTTCCTGCAGATGCACAAATTCATCAAATATTTGTTGAGAAGCAACAGGTTGTGTCCATTAAGTATTAGAAAGATGTTCTCCTCCTATCATCAGATAGGTGCTAATGCATTTCTAAATGTTGTACACTTACCCTGTTCAGACGATAAGTAGAATAACTGCGGAGCCATTAAACATATTGATGTCAAAGTGGCCAAAAGCATTAAAGAAATTCTACTACATAGGAACGAGATGATTACCACTTTGCGTCGGTGGCTGGCTGGTGATAGTTTGCTGCTCGATTTCAGCCAGGGTACAAAAACGCACGGAAACAGCTCACGTGTCGTTTCTTACTCACGTGCGCACTCAGCTTTTAAAATTCGCGTGCGCGTGTATGAGTGAGGTTTATCAAGGGGCACGGTAGTTCCCGGCCAAGTTATTTAGCAACTTTTGCACTACACCCTTATTTACACGAAGCAACTCAGGCCATTTTGACCCTCCCTAGAACTTCGCTTAGGAGTGTTGTATACAGCAGCAGCAATATACAAAATTTTAACTGTTTAACATGAGCGGTTCCTCAGCTA
Organism: Ferdinandea cuprea; assembly: GCA_963576555.1. Classification (NCBI taxonomy): domain Eukaryota; kingdom Metazoa; phylum Arthropoda; class Insecta; order Diptera; family Syrphidae; genus Ferdinandea; species Ferdinandea cuprea. Next base: position 64,943,395 of record OY754958.1, read on the forward strand.
TAACACCCCACATTTAGCAAAAATAGTAACCACTGACAGATCTTCAAAACTATGGAGCACTTCGAATCATCGTAGAACCTTAAAATTTGGCACAGTTTGCGGCGAAATGACAGGGAAAAATCTAAAATTTGTGAGTTTCCATTCAGGGGGCGTGGCAGCCACCCACTTCTCCTAACATAACAAACACGGGAAAAAATAAAATATTATTTACTTTCCATTTAGGGGCGTGGTAGCCCTCCCTTTTCTTTAACTCAGCCCCCAAAAGACTTAGAGCTATGAAATTATACGTGGAGGAAAGGATTTAAAGAACAGAGACAAATTTTGTGTATATTCCAAAAAAGAGGCGTGGAAACCGCCCATATATCGAAATCATTCTATAGTTATGAAATCTTATTTTAAAGGCAAACAAGGAAAGTCATAAAACAAATTGTATTTTCCTCGAAAGAGGGCGTTTACGTTCGGTCGAAATCCCTACAATTTTAAAATTTTTCAAAATTTGCATGTAAAGGGTGATTTTTTAGCTGGTTTGGTTTTGGCAACACTGGTTTTGACAGCTGACGTGTGTTTAGTACCTTGTGTCACTGTCAAACAGCTTCAGTTTGGTTTGCAATTTAACCATGGATCGCCTTACAAATGAACAACGCTTGCAAATTATTGAATTTTACTATCAAAATTCGTGCTCGGTTCGAAATGTTCATCGCGCGCTGCTTCCATTTTATGATCGGCATTCTCGACCTTCTGAGCAGTCTATTCGGAAGATTGTGACCAAATTTCGCACCAAATTTACTTTGTTGGACATTAAACCACCAACACGTTTACGTACTGTGCGTATTGAAGAAAATATTGCGGCCGTATCAGCTAGTGTGACAGAAGACCGCGAAATGTCGATTCGGCGCCGTTCCCAGCAGTTAGGCCTTTGTTACAGCACTACGTGGAAAATTTTGCGGAAGGATTTGGGCGTAAAGCCTTTTAAGATACAGCTGGTGCAAGAACTAAAGCCAGCCGACCTACCATAACGCCGAATTTTTGGTGAATGGGCTCTTGGAAAGCTGGCCGAGGATCCGCTTTTTTATCGAAAAATTGTGTTCAGCGATGAGGCTCATTTTTGGTTGAATGGGTACGTAAATAAGCAAAATTGCCGCATTTGGAGTGAAGATCAGCCAGAAGCATTGCAACAGCTACCAATGCATCCCGAAAAAGCCACTGTTTGGTGCGGTTTATGGGCCGGCGGCATTATTGGGCCATATTTCTTCAAAGATGATGCGAATCGCAGCGTTACTGTCAATGGTGAACGCTACCGAGCGATGATAACAAACTTTTTTTTGCCCGAAATGGAAGTTCTTGACTTGCATGATATGTGGTTTCAACAAGACGGTGCCACATGCCACACAGCACGCGAAACAATGGCGCAATTGCGAGGCGAGTTTGGTGAACAGTTAATTTCACGTTTCGGGCCGGTCAATTGGCCGCCTAGATCGTGCGATTTGACACCATTAGATTATTTTTTGTGGGGGTATGCCAAGGCTAATGTGTATAGGGACAAGCCCGCTTCGATTGACGCACTGGAAGCCAACATCCATGCATTCATTCGTGAGATACCGGCCGATATGTGTGAAAGAGTATGCCAAAATTGGACTCAGCGGATGGGCTACCTGAGACGCAGCCGCGGTCAACATTTGCATGAAATTATCTTTAAACATTAAATTGCAAGGTTCAAACTATCGATTCAAATAAATATTTCATTCATTTTTTCGAATTTTTTGTGTTTTTTTTTTTAAAAAAAGTTCTAAACCTCTTAAAAAATCACCCTTTATGTATAAAAAAATCTTTGCAAAAAGTGTTGAAATCACACCAACAACATAAATGTTAAAGAAGAGCCAAGTTCTTTTATACAAAAAGCACTTTTGCCTCACAAGTCAGCCACAAAAAGGACTGAGATCTTAAACAGAACGCCAACTTTTTATTGTAATTATTAAAAAGTTCAACAAATGGTATTTAGGTACATTTTGACAAACTTGGCGTTCTTTTTTCGATATCGGTACTTTTTCTGGCCGACTTGTAAGGCAAAAGCGCTTTTTGTATTTATAAAAAACATCTGTAACATTTATGTTTTTGGTGCGATATTTTTATTACCGCACGCGGCCATGAGGGATTTTTGTCCGCTCACGTGTGCACGTGAGACGTTAGTATTGTTCTTGAGTAGTTTTTAAATTCGAATTTCAGAAATAAGAAATTGGATTGGCATAAGAAAAACATGTTTACTGTGTAATTGGAGTGTTGCGGTGAGGTATTGCACTGCACTAATATGTGATACGTGGTTTTTGGTTTAGTTAGAGAGATTTAAGAAAATGCAATTCCAACTTAAAATTTCGTAGTGAATGGAATTACATTGTTATGGGAATTACGGACAATAAAATGTTTACTTTTCACATTTTTTTATTGTTTACGGTTGAAAATGGCAGGTATCGGCTACTGGTTGGACTCAGCTTCTGTACTTGTATTAAATGTATGGTTTTATAGGCGGGAATTGGGTAAATGTCTCCCTTAAATTGGTAGTGGGTGCAATGTTTTCTTGTTGTAGGGGTGTTTTTTTTTGTTTTGTTTTTGGTCTTCCAATTTCCGAAATTTAAATTTAATAACTTCGCAAAAATTTGTAAAGGGTTTTAGAATTACGAATTTAGACCTTCAGATAAAGCAGCTAAAAACAGAATATTCTATCAACAAGTATACCCCTATCTCCAAAAACGTCAACCTCGATCTGTGACCGAGGCAACACGAATTTTTATTTCCACACCACAGAACATCGTTCGACGATGCTGGCAAAGCAAGATATTGTTGGATTGGTTAGGCAAAACACAAAAAAGATTTCAGGTTAAGAAAGAGTTTGAACAATTATGGTAGAATTAGTTCATAACTTAAATAAATCATGAAATTGATATGAAAGTTCTCAGATGACGACTGTGTGATGTGTTAAAAAAGAAATGAAACTACAAAACTGAACAGAAGCATACGCATCTTGTTTTATAATTTCTTTTCCCTTGTTCTTCCTCCACAAGAAATTAGAGGCAATAAAATAAATCATTTAGTATTCGGTGTTGTCATTTCTACTATAGGGTCCGCCAAATAACTTTTTTTTTTGAAAATGCTATAAAAAAAAACTACTGAATATTTTCTCAAATTTCTTTTTTTATTTGAAAGTACAATCCTTCCGGTTAATAATGGAAAATAATTTCATTCAAATGGCTGCCTCGACTGGCCATGCAGTAGCCTACACGATCGGTCCAATTTTTAAGCACATTATCGATTGTGTGCAGCTGTATTTCACCAATGGCTTCACGAATATTGTCCTTTAAAGCGTCAATTGTCTCTGGCATGTCGGCGTAACACTTATCTTTTACAGCACCCCACAAACAATAGTCCAACGGTGTCAAATCGCAGCTCCGCGGTGGCCAAACGACATCAGCTCTGCGGCTGATAATGCGATCTTCAAAAACAGGGCGCAAAGCATCAAACAAAACAAACAAAAATTCGTTCAACATGGCCCGATAACGATCGCCATTGACTGTAACGGCCACTCCTTGCTCATTTTCGAAGAAAAATGGCCCAATTATGACTCTGGACCAAAATCCGCAGCAAAACAGTGACTTGTTTTGGGTATATCGGCTTTGCAATGTATGCGTGCGGGTTTTCTGTGCCCCAAATGCGACAATTTTGCTTGTTTACATACCCGCCAAGATCAAAATGAGCTTCATCTGAAAAGATGATTTTTTTTTGGCAAAATCGGCATCTTCTCTAAGTCGATCGCAGGCCCACTTAGCGAAGCGAAAACGCTTTGGATGGTCCATTGGCTTCAACTCCTGAACCAATTTGATCTTGTATGGCGTCATACCAAGGTCTTCTTGCAAAATTCGTCTCAATGATGTCTCCGAAATGTTCAATTGTTGAGAATGACGGTGAATTGATGTTGATGGCGCTTCACGCACACTTTCTGCCACAGCAGCAATTTTCTCGGGTGTACGCACTGTTTTTGGCTTTTCACGCTTTGGTTTATCGATGAGGATGCCAGTTTCTTTCAGTTTTTTCACAAGATAACGAACATACGGAGCTGACGGTGCTTCTCTTCGTCCAAAATCCGTACGCAATTTTCGCACACATTCTGCAACATTACCATGATTTTCAAAGTAATGTCGCAATATTTCCCAGCGTTGTTCAAGCGTATACACGACCATATTCGTTCAGCCGAAGGATAAAACTAATTATTTGTCAAATCAGACATGAGCTAAGTGTTACCATTTGCGAAATAAGCACTAGTTGAAAAAAAACGTTATTTGGCCGACCCAATACAATGTGGTAGATCTACCCTTTATCTGTATATTTTTCCAATCTACCACTGTGCTCGGAACTTCTACCACTATGTATCATTCCACCTTAGACAGCTTATTAAAGACCAAGGCCTTTTGAATGCATTTTGTTAACCATATGTTGCGTTCATCAGTCAAGTTAAAAATTCGCCTTTATTAAAAATGAGACCATCCCTACTTAAAAAAATGTTTTGAAATTCTATTCATTACAATAGTTTATTTCAAATTAAATCTATAATTTTAATTATGTAGCAAACCGTTGTAAAAACAACACAAAGACACCGTTTAATTATATTTATTTTATTTTCGAAACACGTCTGTCGCCTTCGGCGGTTACTTCAAGATTGTTCGCATGCTCTTTCGGCATGCGTACTCTTCTTATGTTCTACATGTGTGTTGGTACATATTTACATACATACATGAGGGTTTGATGAAAAATGTAATAGAGTATATGAAGATAGCAAGATAAAACAGAACAACTAATAGATTACCTCAAACAGTGTTGCCACAATTATTAGAAAAAGTTGCAACAAAAATATTGCCTCCGTATCTCAGTGGATGGACGGAAACCGGTGTCAAGAATTTGTTACAAGCGTTCACAAGGCTTGGGTTAGAAAGACTTACACCCTAACATCATAAATAAGTATGGTAGCCATAAGAGGTTCGGTGGGTTGATAAATAAAAAAGAGGAGGACAACTTAAATTACGAGAGTTAGTCTTCAAGAAAACACATTTGCTAATAGACGTGAGTTCGATAGATCCTGAGAGGAGTCTATGAAATGTCTGCTACGTCCCTGCATTCTTCAAGGGTGTTCAAGTTTATGAGTTTAAGGCGGTCTTGATAGGGAGGCAGGATAAACGGGTCGTTCCAGGGTAAGCCTCGACGACCGAATCGAAGAAAACGACGTTGAATGCTCTCGATTCTGGATACATGAACTCGCTGAAAGGGCGACCACACTTGACTGGCGTATTCGAGAAGGGGGCGAACAAAGGATATGTAGAGGAATTTTGTCACAGAGAATTCTTTAGACCACCGTTTAACAAAACCAAGTGAAGAGTTAACTTTAAGAATTATCTCAGCAATGTGCGAACGGAAATTAAGCTTCCTGTTGTACAGTATACCAAGATCGCGAAGATATTGTACAAGGGATATAGGCTGACCAAGGAGAAGGTATATTTGGGGAAAGGACTGGCTGCGCTTACGAGAAAAGGTAATAGATTAACATTTGGCGATGTTAAGCTCTAAGCAATTTTTGAGGCACCAAATCGGATAATTATCAAACTCTTGTTGAAGGAGACTAGAGGCTTTGGGGGGGGGGGAATAGTTTTGAAAAATTTGGTGTCGTCAGCGTAAAGGGAGAGGGAGAAATGTTAAATGACCCGCTCCAGATCATTTGTTGTGAGGATAAAGAGAGAAGCGGACCTAGATTGCTACCTTGCGGAACTCCAGAAACTGCCATAAAAGGAGCCGAGACGAAGGATCTGAAGCGAACACTTTAAGAATGGTTTTCTACGCAAGGTAAAAATACTCAAAAATTAAAAAAAAATGCCGCAAATTATTGCGCTAAAATTTTGAATATGAGCTTTCTTGACAGACGGACAGAGTTATCCCTTTTTCACTTCAGAACTTCTACAAAAATAAATTCTGTGCGTTGAGTCACCTCTCCATCTTCAAGGCTTGCTCACCGGACTCTAGCATTTCATCTCAAAATACAGGTGTTATTTCCTAGATGCCTTCCTATCTGGGCAGAAGATATCGTTGGGCGACATCAATCCCATCAATAAAAATAAAAAGAAAAAAAAATTATTCAGTTTGCATTTCGAATCTACCACAATTTTTTCTTTAAAACTACCAAATTTTGCTATTTCCAAGTGACAACACTGGTAGTGTTATTAAATTGGACTGTTAGTATTTTAGATGTAGAAATAGAAAAACAAAGCATCTATGATATTATTGAACTTCGTCGTAAGCACCAAATTCCCATATTATTTCTTTAACAAAGTCGAATGGATTTTAACTAATTGCAACCAAATTACACTCATTCCAATACTTCATGATTCGCCTACCTTTCACCCACTTTCACCCACCTTCAAAAAGAGCCTAAAGCACATTCTTTTGATGGCAGTGTGTATAATATCGATTTACTTTTATAAAAAGAAAAAAAAATGGCCAAATAATTATCAGATACCAAAGCCATAAGGCAGAGATCCTCTGCAATATACCCTCTAACCGCGCCCGATTCAAGTGATAAAGTGAATAACAAAGAACCGACGTATTTATATCCAAGGCAAAAAAAAAACGAAAAAACGAAAACCGAAAACACAAGTCGACGTATCTGTATTCTGGGTATTATCTCCTCTTGAAGGTGTATAAATTGTGGTTTTTCACCCGAAAACCTTAGATCAGTGAATTAAGGACAATACAACATAACAACAGTGCGGCAGTAACGTAACAGTGGTGGTGGTTGGTTGTTGCTGTTGCTGATGGTGATGGTTTGTTGTCCCTTTTATAAAGTATCAAGTTGCACGTTCTTGAAACCTACCTTTAGCCCCTAGAGAAGACGAGTTTTTATGCTCATGAAATTTGAATGAGCCGCTTCTCATCCGCAGCACAAAACATACCGCAACCCACCACCCACTTACCCTATCCTCTCACCTTGATGAGAATAGATTTCTGTGGGCTGGTTATCTGAGATATATATGCAGTAAGTATATCCCGTAATGTTGTGCCAGGCAGCGACATATGAGAGTACAATTTAGTGTCCTGATGGTACATTAAGTTAGTTATTTATAATAATAAAATTGTTTTTCACGACCAACGAAGAAGATGCCTGCAAAAAGGGATATTACAACGCATTTAGCTAGTGTTAAATTCAAAGCGAAGGCATCCCGGTGGAGTTCATACATACATTTTAGTGTTATAGGGAAGATGCCTTTGTATAGGTCACTCACTTGTTCATATGAACGGAATTGTGCATTTTTAAATGATGCGCCATCATAGACAAACGCTGCCGGGCCCGGCTACATCGCATCTCGATACATAAGTTTGAGTAGAAAGTTTTATCTAGAAGTTTGAATAAGCAAAGCCAAAGCGACCCACAATAAATTATACTATCGCAACGACAACATTGTTTACTTGACGAGGGTTGAGTTAAGGTGGCTTATCAGCAAATTATCTGCCATAAACAGTTGAGTTTACTTAGGATGAGAGAAGTGTGTAGAGGTAGTTTCAAAACAGAACTAAAGCTTAATTGAAGAGCGAGTGGGGCTAAAAATTAAACAAAATATCTCAAACTGTGGGTGCCAAATTTTCGTAACAAAACTATGCAAGGTTATTCTTAAATTAGAAAACCCCCTGTCAAATCGAATCGAAGAAGGTATATCGCCCATAAATATTGCAGTAGGGATGTACAAAATTTATGATGAAGTTTTTAAGTTAGTTTCAAATAGCCATTCAACTTGGGTGCCTTTAATGGACCATGCACTGCTTGATATTGAATGTGGAAAATGGGTAGCACTCAATTTAAAAGGATTAATGTTTAATTTATCCGTATTACAGTCCTTAGACTGTTTCTATGAAAGAACAGAATATATTTAGTCGGAAGGACACTTCTCATCGGTAATAATTGGTATACAGGCGATTATTGCAGGTTTGCCTCAAGACCTAGTGGTAGACTTAAGGGCAGGTGATCTGACGTGGAAGTCGACTTCAACCTAACCGACACAAGACCGACACACTTAGATCAAAATGATCCTTGTGATAGCACGGAGATCTTGGAAAATGCTTATCCCTACCCGTTAAACCATTTGGAGCTTCTGACGAAACCGTTTGCTAAGGTTATGTTAGGTTAGGACAAGGGTGTGATATAAGAGTCATCACACAGCAAGGGCACCGAAGCGGTCCCATCTCGATCCCTGGGGAACCGGTTGAATTTTTACTCAAACGGTAGACAAAAAAACCTAAATACTTTCCCTTCTAAAGCATCCATTGACCCTACAAAATCCAAGAAGGCCTTTGAAGTTTGAAGTGCGTCGGACCACTAAGCGAGAGGTTGCTGGTTCAAATCCCGACCTGTACCACCTGAAAATTTCTAATCGCTGCCCCAGTGATAAAGTCTGATAAATATCCAAGAGTAAGAACTGTCATGAAACTGTATGTCCCTTCCATTTCCGTGTCAAAAAATATATCTTCGCACACATAGAGGTTGGAGAAGCTAGTCTTTGGGTCCTGTATGGGCCGTTTACGCCTAATATTTATTTATTTTAGCTTCAAAGCTTCTGCCCCTAAGAATTTCCTACGACTTCGTGATCGCATTCGAACAATATGTGCGGTCAACCGCCTGCAGATCACCACAGTATCCACAGTGCGACACTGTCAGGATTCCTACTAATATTCTGAGCTAATCCTTGCTAAATTGTATAAACTTTCTGGAACTCTTAATGCTTTCCACACCGGGTGTATCCCAACACTTGACCACTTTAGGTTGGCAGTCCTTAGGGTTATTTTCTCAATAGAACACCTCACTATGAAGAGGGGAGGTTTTATGTCAGCAACCTCACCGTTATTGAGCAGCCCTTCTATTCCTGCAAGCTCATTGCCTTCAATACCGCAGAGTCCTGGCATTGTGCGACAATTTCAGACTGAATTAGAATAGATGTTTGTCGATTCCATTGCTTTAAGTGCGGCCTGGCTGTCGATGTCGACAGCAATATAGATATCTTCCGGATATCGATCTCGTCTGAATTTTCTCTGAACCTCTGATTGAAGCGGTTTGCTTAGACAAATCAAATCAAGACGAATCAGATCTGTTTCTGAGTAGCAGTGAGTATAACTCAACCTTTTTTACGTGAGAGGTTTATAATTTATTGAGTTCGTCAGTCTTACAATTCCTAGGAAGGTCCCTGTGCCAAGGAACCCACTCAAGGTGAGTACTTAACCGATCCGACATATCCTGCAGAGACGATCAACATGCTAGGGCTACTATAGCGTTCACAGAAACTGATTCTAAAGACCGATATTCGATATCCTTGGGGGGTATCACGCTTCTCTTTAGCCACGATAAGACTTCTTTGATCGCCGGGTACGCGCTATAATGGTCAGGAATACGAAAGGCGAGACTAGACTGTCTGAGAAAATACCACGCCCAACCCTGAAGCAACCCTGAAAGACATTTCTCCATAAAAATGGAAGTCTACTTTCTCCTAGTTCAAGTTTGATTTCTTCTAGGATCTAAGGCAGGCGAGGGATTTAATCTCATTTTTACGGATGGTTCTAAAACTTGTCAGAGTTCAGATGCTGTTGCTGAGATCTAAATCCCCCAACCACTACTAAGTTAGTACTCCAACTGAAGATCTATTTAAATTTTGTTTTAGTCTTGTTTGGGTTTCGGGTCATAATGGAAACACGAGAAATGAGATATCATTTCCAAGGTTTTAAAGAAATTTTCTCAGAACTTGAATATCGAGAAAGGACTGCAGGAGCGTAGCAGCATAATTGTGCTAGGCTTAAGCAATACAATTATCTGAAACGCCTGTGGAGAAGGTGAGCCAACCGCGAAGCATTTCCTCTGTGAATATCCTGCCTTTGCTCGAACCACGCTCCAGACTTTAGGTGCTGACGTGATGAGTGCTGAACATCTTAGCTTCTTATTATTGAAGTTCCTTCTCGGCTTTCCGAATGAGTTGGGTAAATTACTAAAAAAAAATAGGAAGTATCTGTCTGAAAGTACAATAACCCAGTTCCTTGACTGAGTCCAGCGAGTGTACAAATCGTTCGACAACAATTAACCAAAAAAAAAAGGAACATATTATCGTTGTATTCATCCGCCTATCCTTCACGGTCAAAAGTTATTGCGAGCTCATAAACAATTTTGATGCGTAATGAACCATTTATAAAGTTGAAATTCTCAAGCCCCTTCGATTTCTATTACAAATTAATTTTAGATGTCGTCAATTTATTAAACAATTGCAAAGCTACTGTGAAATATTTTAAAAACTACAGACTATGATATCGCTGATGATATATGAATTATATCCAAATATCCTAAATCCTATAAGTCTATCTCAATTGCAATAGCTTCATGTAGCTGTTCTTGTTAAAAGAAGAAACTGAATTACCTAGTATGCAAATATCCAAGAAATAAGAAAGGATAGTGTCCAAACCATGGATTGTTATATGGAAGGATTTTTTGAATTGAACTGGGGTTGATGTGGTCAGTTTTTCACGGGAGGGTCTTGAAATTATTTAGGATGGAAGTGTTGGTCGTTTTAAGACGAAAAGCCCTTTTCCACAAAAATGTCGGTGTGTTTCTTTTGAAACATAATTTTTAATGCAACGGAACAAGCCGATCTTTGGACTTTGCTAAGTTTTTCGCGATTATTTGCCTTAAATAATGCAGGCTACCTGATAGCCAGTCCAATCATAAGTATTAAGACCGAGATGTAGAGCCAGTCAGTTATGTGAGATTGTGTGTCCAATAGTTTTTTGGCACGACAAAAGTACTACTGTAGCTAACTTTATTATTTCCTGCAATTTGTATTTTATATTTGACAAATTGAGCAAGCCCGAGTTCAAACCTCGCAAGACTAATAACAAAACAAGAATATGATAGAGTTTCTTAAAATACTGACATGGAACGCAAACGGCCTCCTAAACAAAATTAACGATCTAGAAATATTTCTACGGAAAAGCAATATTGATATATGCTTGATGTCGGAAACCCACTTCAAAAAGGGCTATGGACCCACAATAAAAGGTTGCAGAGATTATCTCGCGCATCATCCTTCGGAAAATGCCAGAGGCGGATCCTCTCTTTACATCAAAGATTGTATCAAGCACTCAACAGACATAAAAATAGAACTCGATTCTATGCAAATAAGTTCAGTCTCCGTAAAAGTAAACCATTTAGACCAGGGGTGTCAAACTCAAACTCATTAAGTGCCATTTTCTTGTCTCTAGTATGACAGCGGGCCACATTAAAAATAAAACGAAAATGTAATACTAAGTATAAGTAAGAAGTATACAAAAAATGATTTTATTAAAGAAAAAAAATTTATTTTTTTTTTAACGGAGGGCTATTAAGCCTAAATATTATTTTGAGGATCCAGAAACTTGACTTCTTTTGCGTTTCATTATTTCCTCGATGTTGGGTGTCAGCGATGTTGTGTTAATTTTTAAAATTGACTGAAGATGTTCATCGGTAAGTCTTGAACGGTATTTTGATTTATTTATCTTCATTGTTGAGAACATCTGTTCACACACGCTGAGCTTCCAAACATGGATCAAATGCGAGCAGCATGGTTCCTTAAGTTGGGATAGCTATTTTGATTTGTGAAGCAATTTGTATAAAATGTCAAAATGTCAACTTCATTGAATTTGTGTTTTAAAGCAATACACACTGCAAATCTTTTAGTTCCATTTGCAAGTAAGTCGGTGCTTTACCAACGTCGAACGTAAATGGGTTACTAAAAAGGGGAAAGCCATACGATTTCTATCTACTAAGAACGCAAAGTCGAGCCAGCATTCATCACTGTGTTCCATCGGTTTACCCTTTTGAGCCATAAACGTAATAATATGTTTACGCAATTCGAAAAATCGCTTAAGCATTGATCCACGACTAAAAATTGTGTGAATTGGCGATGATTTAGTCCTCTACTTCTAATAAAATTAACTGTTTTAACTATGGGATTGATCACATGATCCATTTTTAGCACTTTAGAAGCCAGCGCTTCTTGATGTACAATACAATGAATTCCAACAAAGTTTGATCGTTCACTCTTAATTTCATTTAAAATTTTGTTCCGTAGTTTCGTAACAACATCAGCATTTTTACCGACCATGGATGGTGCACCATCTGTGGTAATACTGCAGAATTTGCTTTAATCCAACTCATAACTTGGTACTAATTGCTCAATTGCTGAGTAAATATCTTGACCTGTGGTAGTACTCTTCAAAGGTATGCACTGCAGCAACTCTTCTGTGATATTAAAATCTTTATCAATTCCACGAATAAATACAGCAAGCTAAGATGTATCTCTGATATCTGTACTTTCATCGGCTGCTAAGGACTACCAGATAAATGCTTTAATTTTATCTTTAAGTTGAACGTCCAAATTTTCGGATAACTCATTTACCCTGGAAGCAATTGTATTTCTAGTCAGGGGTATTTCTTGAATGACTTGTTTCTGCGATGGGAATGAAATATCGGCCAAGTCTAGCATACATTCTTTTAAAAATTCGCCGTCACTGAAAGCTTTTGATTTTTTGGCAATCTTTAATGAGATCGAATAACTAGCTTTCATTGCACTCACGCTGTCAGTTTTTGATTTTTTAAAAAACGATTGTTGCCCCGCAAGTTAAGTTTTGAAAGATAACAGTTTTTCTTGCCTAATTTCGTCGGTAAATAACTCAAACTTGTCTTTATGATTCGTTTCAAAGTGTCTTAAAAACAAAACAAAATAGGTAAATACTTTGCGCAGCCAGCAAACAGTGCTGCACTTTTCAATTCTTTTTTGCTCTGTTCTTTTCGGGGGTAGTGTGTATAAGCTAAGACAGCAAACAGTATCATACTCCATCCAGCGCGGACGGAGTCCGACACCCGAAACCTGCATCCGCACATCCAGCACAGACGACATGTGAAACTGCACAATAGACACATTCCCGCACGTACGACAAGTGGAATGCATGAGTACCTGTGGGAACACATAGCCGCCGTTAGATTTAGATTAGTATTTAAGATGTAGATTTTAAGTAAAAACTGTTCAGTTGTAATGTAGGCAGAATTGCTGCCAGATTGAAAAACAAAGTTTTTTTTTATATGAAATAAATCTCTTTTGATTTAATTTATATGTGTAAGATTTTCATCCGTTTCTTCCGCAGACCTTAGTCCCCTCGCCCACAAAACCGGTTTTACGCAAGTAGAATTAGTCTCATGTGCGATGGCCCACTCACCGTAAGAAATTGTTTACATAGGTATTTAAAAACACAAATAAGGTGCGTTCCAAAAGTAATTGAAATGAAACACACATGAAATTAAAGCATTAATTGAATTGATGTCGCGGGCCGTATGTAATTGTCTCGCGGGCCGGTTATGGCCCGCGGGCCGTATCTTTGGCATGCCTGATTTAAGATGGTGGAAATGTAGCAACAAATGTTGGACCGCCCAGGTTAAGTAGTAACAAAACCAACTGGGACGTTTTCCGAAAAGAGTGCAAAGAAAGTATCGCTTTAATGTGCCACTAAAGACACTGCTCGAAATAGAAGATGAAGTTGACAGTCTTGTAGAGGCCATTCAGAACGCAGCGTGAATAAGCACTCCCTTCCGGAAGACAGCTACACGGAACAATAAAGTCAAGTACATGCCTGAAATAGAAGACCTCATAAGAGAAAAGAGGAGAGCGCGTAAGAGATGGCAACAATCCCGCGCACCCCCTGATAAAACTTATCTGAACCATCTTTGCAACAAACTTAAAAATGCACTACACGATCTAAGAAATCTCGAAACTTCAACTTAGCTAGAAGGCTTGACTGCTGAAAAGAGCTCAAACTACTCACTTTGGAAAGCCTTGAAGTCCATAAGGAAACCAAAAATGCACTCGCCACCAATAAGAAAAGATAACGGCGAATGGGCAAAAGGAGACAAAGAGAAAGCGGATTTATTTGCCGAGCATCTAGAAGAAAGATTCAGGCCGTTCGATGGACGACCTTTAAACGAAGAACCGAATGCTCATACGCGATCCGACAACTATAAAGTAAAAGCTCCAGGATACGATCTAATCACTGGCGAAGTTCTGAGGGAGCTACCGAAAAGAGCACTAGTTAAGCTGCTGTACATTATAAATGCTTCTCTGAGACTTTTAGTTATTATGGTTCCGAAGCCAGGGAAGAATACAAATGATAAGAAATCATATAGACCTATTTTGCTACTGCCGATAATATCTAAGGTTTATGAGAAACTTCTGCTAAAACGATTCCAACCAGTAATTGAAGAAAGACGCTTGATACCAGATCATCAATTTGGCTTCCGGGTCAAACATTCCACAATCGATCAGGTGTTATTAATAACAAATGAAATTGAAAAAGCTCTAGAATGCGAAAAGATTTGCTCTAGCGGTTTTCTCGACGTATCGCAAGCCTTCGACAAGGTATGGCATGAAGGCCTAATGTATAAGCTAAGGACAATCCTACCGGAAAAATTATACAAAATATTGAAATCGTACCTTGAAAACAGACTCTTTCATGTTAGACATGAAACTGAATTCTCGGAATTCAAGGACATTCACGCCGGTGTTTCGCAAGGAAGCGTTCTTGGCCCAATATTATTCCTGCTCTACACAAGAGATATACCACAAGATGAAGGGACCATCGTAGCAACGTTCGCAGACGATACGGCTATCTTCGCAATGGATGAGTCAGTCGAATCATCAACTGGAAAACTCCAACGGGCTCTGAATAAGTATGCGAGTGGACAAAGACCTGGCGAATTGCCCTTAACGAGACCAAGTCGACGCATGTCAATTTCACGTGCAAAAGGATAATCAACTTACCTATCTTTATTAACTCGGTACAAATACCGTACGCAAACGAGGCGAAGTATCTAGGAATGACCCTAGACGCAAAGCTTAAGTGGAAGCCACACGTTAAGAAAAAGCGCGACGAGCTCGGAAGATATTCGAAGACAAGCGTATACAACAAACTGCTCCTGTATAAGCAAGTGCTAAAACCTTCTTGGACATACGGTATACAACTTTGGGGTTGTACCAAACCAAGCAATATGGCTATAATACAAACATTCCAAAACAAAACGCTAAGAGCATTCGTGAATGCTCCATGGTATATGAGGAATAGTGATATTCACAGAGATCTAGGAATTACTATTCGTACCCTGGACGTAACATACCTTGAGCGCCGACTACAAAGAACAAGACCGTTCGACCTAGCGCCATAAGGAAAAACCGCATGTAATGACGGTATTAGTAGGTGCGTTCGCTGGAAAGCTACCTACCAAACGCGATTAACACTACAGAAGCGTAAACTACTTGTTAAGGTAACTTAGTCGTAGTCATCACTAAAATGAAAAAATGAGAGGAACAAATTTCTTACTACTATGAGCGCGCGCGTGACCGGATCCTATAGTGCCTCTTTGAGGGGTGAGGTTTAGCCAGTAGGCAGACTATATATATCTGAATTATTTCCTGGTTGTAGGGTTTTGAAAAACCCCACCATTTGATTTACCTCAGTTACAAAGTGATCGAAAACCAAAAGGACTGCAATAATTTTTTAAGGTCGAACCAATAAAAACCACATACACTGGGCCGTCCAGTAGGCGGATGCAATCAAGTGGGACGGTTAATAACCTGATTTTCCGGATTTTCTACACACAAAACAATACAAGTTCTATAAAGCGATTATCATAAAACATATAAACCATTTTCCAATTTCCAGAAAGGTCATCCATCATTATCTGCATAATTTTATTTCCCGGAATTCAACAATAAAGCCATAAAACCTGCAACCACATGAATAAGGATTTAATTTAATATTCAAAAATATCAATAGATTATAGCGATAAGGGTATAATCGGTAAATGGTACACGAAAGCTTAATGTTCGAAGACTTTCAATCGAATCCCAACATACAGGAACAGGATGCATCATTATTCTCCCGAGAATAGAATCGACATTAATTTTAAGGATTTCTTTCCAATTGAGATGACTGCCGGAATGTAAACCAAACCATAGGAATTGCTTTGCAATTCTATTTAGAATTTCAGGCACGCATTTACTTTAGTTTCCACATTTCCCCAGAGCCAGAATGCATTTCCGCCTCTGCATTCTCGGCCATAGCCGAGAACACAAGCAACAAGGTTCAAATTGCAAAAAGCCATCTGTTCAGGACAATATAGTGTGGTAGTATAGACTGCATGCACGTGGATGCACTGTACAAATCATAAAATTACTAATGGTAATTTTTACGAGTGCAAGCAAGCATACACGGAAAAGCTGAAAGGATGTCGGGGGTGTATGCCGATGCCGCGTGCTTCCACGCTCCTCTGCGACGACTGTCCATATATATACACAATTTTCGAAATTGTTATTCAGTTTTCTTTTGTTATATTTTTTTGTGAGTGTGTTGTGCGGCATGTTCCTGCACCCGGCTCCCAAAGTTTTATGTTAACTCCGTTTGAGGGAGATAATAAAACCATGAACGATGCAGGCGGGATATTTACTGGACTTGCTGCTGCAGCTAGGACAAAAGGATAACGAACGGATATTGTTTCTAGACCATAACTTTCAATTTATAACCGCACGAATGTACAAATGTGCTTTTTCGCTATTTGTCCGTTGTCTATGCGAATGTCGCGTCGTCGTCGTCGTCGACTAAAATGCAACACCATAACCAGTTGCCCAAACCCAAATCCAAGCCAACCCAACCCACGACTAGGATGATGATGGCTCTAGTTTGAATGGACGGAAGGAAGCTCTATCGTCGAATGAAATCCGATCTGGAGCGGAACACTTGTGGGCATCTGCACAGTTCGGCATTAGTTTTCAGCAGCGTTTATGGGCAATATTCCCAATTGACCGTTTATATTACGAGCATCGTAGCTCGTTTCGTGTGTCCTTTTCCATAATAGTGATTTGTTGTTGTTTCTTGCTCCTGCTGGAGTTCGGGACATCGAAGAACGGGAATAAATTTCAAATTGTACCCACGCGACAGCACAGCAGTTGGAATAAAACGGAAGTAATGGATTGCATAATCGGTGTGGGTTTTCATAGATTTGTCCTTTTCGAGTACCTCGATATGGAGGAGGGAGATAGTTGGGAATTCATAACAAATTGAGTGGTTAGAAATGCCAGAAAACTTTGCAAAACTATGTATGGAAAGTTATAAGTGCGTCTCAAGTTACCGCATCTTCAACAAATAGCTTCTCTTTTATACCGCTCGGGAAATTAGTACCGCATCAGCTATGAGTATATACTAAACTTTAACCACGTCAGGTCTCAAACCACCAAGGAACTGCAACTTTTACGTTACTTCTATGTGGATTTAGTTAGTTTTTTATGGTCTTAGACGTAGAAATCTCACCTGTCTACGTTTTCAATATACGCCTTTCTTGCGACCATCTTTTCCTTCGCAAATCATGTGGTTCACAACGTCTGTTGTGGAGTCAGCGTGCGCCCAGATTGGACTTTTCACGTTTCCCATCTTACAAAGGCAGTTTTTAAGGTGTGCAATTGCGCGATATATGTAGAAGTTGTCTTCCCCAAACCTTTGCAACATCAATTCAGTAATACTTGTCTCGAATCTTCAAATTGCACAGTTCTTTCCAACATTGCCGGGTGAGATGATTGATGCTGCTCGCTTTTCCATTTCTACCTTTCTCTTCAGTAGGTGATTTGTGTGACTGTGCCAAATACTAGACTCAGAGATCGGTACGATAACAGCTTGCCAATCAAAGGGCACATCTTCTCTGTAAGAAAGTTGCTTTCTGTATTTCTGAGAGCTTCGCACTTAGATAGAAAGTTGAACTGGAATCTTAATGTTGCGGAAAGAATTTATGCTCTCTTTATCTGCAAAAGAACATTGGGAAGAACCTGGGGCTTAAGACCTACGATGGTGCACTGGCTGTATAAGGTGGTGGTGGGGCACATACTGACATATGGCGCACTAGTAAGGTGGAAAGCAACAGAGAACGGCGGTTCAAAGAATGGCTTGTATAGCCATTACGGGTTTGCTCCGTACCACCCCTACGGCGACATTGGACACCTTTCTGAACCTAACAATGCTTGATCTACATATCAGAAAACTGGCTGGCAACAGTGCAGTACGACTGACTTTTTTGGGTCACTTTAAGAGGAATAGCTTCGGACACAGTACGTTCCTTTTAAAGCTACTGCCAGGAAATCCAATCATAACAGATGAAATCCTCCTTAGTTGACTTCGATATTCCGCAGGATGTCATATACGCGGAAAGGGATTGGCAAAGAGCTCTTTACAGGTGGCTCGAAAACGACAGAGGAAACTGGGTCTGGGAACTTCTCAAAAGATCCAGAACTAAGAGAGTCTATAAGACTACCGGGAACAAGCAGCGTCTTCCAATCAGAGGTTCTAGCTGCCCCACACAGGCGGATTTTTCTAAAAACATGATCCAAACTATGAAAAAAAATTACAGTTTTTTATTTTTCGCTAATACCAAGTTGTTTACATATAACAAGAGCGCCTAATAAGATAAGCATAGAAAAAAAGGAGATACCGATGCACGTTGGTTTTAAATGTTTGTAAATTATAATGCGTAGGAAAAACAGAGCGGGGTAGAGCATTCCACATTCGTATTGTACGGTTAAGAAACGAATCCTTGTATTTCACTTTACGTCCGAATACAGGCTTGAGGGTAAACTGATGTGCATTCCTCGCATGGCGAGTATTGCGGTTGAATTGCTGTAGGGGTGGAATGCAACTGACTATTTCATTTGAGCACTTGTGGTGGAAATACCGATAAAACAATGACAGGGAGGAGACATTACGACGATGACTAAGAGAGTCAAGTGATTTCGCGATGTCTCGATCGCCAATAAGTCTTACCGAACGTTTTTGGATCCTGTCAAGTAGCTCCAAATATGTCATTGGTGCACCAGACCAGATATGAGCGTTGTACTCAAGTTTGGGGTGAATAAACGACTTATAAATGTTTGCCAGATCAGAAGGGGTGAAATATTTCTTGTATCGCTTAAGGAAGCCTAGACATTTCGCAGCGTTCTTGGCGACATCGAATATGTGGTCATTCCAACGAAGTTTGTCGTTAACGAACATACCGAGGATGGAAAGTCTTTCGGTTTCGGTGATGCAAGTGCCATCCATAAATAATGGCAGAGAATTAGGGGTTCGCTTCAATGACAGCAGACAGCATTGCGTTTTGGAAGCATTAAATTCCACTATGTTGGTTTTACCCCAATTAAGTATGCTGTCGAGATCGGAATTCAATGAGCTTAACATACGTTGCCGTTCCAGTTCAACGCTCGAAGATGAGGGGCGTTGCCCAGGAAACGAATATGTAAAGCTGAGGGTACTGTCATCAGCAAAGGAATGGATTGGATTAGAAGTGACAGACAGGAGGTCATTGATAAAATTGAGAAAGAGAGTCGGAGACAAAACAGAGCCTTGAGGGACACCAGCATTTATTTGGTGAGTTGCAGAATTGAAACCATCCAAAACAACTTGCATTGAATGGTCCGAAAGGTAATTTCTAATCCATTAAAGAAGGGTTACATTGATCCCAAATGCACGAATTTTCTACAAGAGAGCTTGATGCCAAACTCTGTCAAATGCCTTTGAAATATCAAGCGCAACGACCTTACGTTCACCACCATGGTGAATAGATTGGTTCCACTTTTCGGTTAGATATGTCATCAAATCACCAGTGGATCTGGTTGCCGGGAAAACCGTACTGCCGGTCATTAAGACGTTTTCGGGATTCAAGATATTTCATAAGCTGACGATTTATCAGCGTTTCCATGACCCTGGAAAGAAGGGACGTAAGTGCAATCGGTCGGTAAGAGGTGGGAGAGGAAGATTCGCCTTTTTTTGGGACGGGCTGGACAAATGCTGTTTTCCATCTTCTCGGAAAGAGCCCTGAAGAATAGGACAGATAGAAAAGCTTACGCAGTAAGAACGATAGGGCAAATACCATCTGGACCAGCGGATTTATGTATGTTGAGATCTTGAAGAACTCTTGCCACTGTACGAGTGCGAAAATGGATCGGTCCCATAGAAGATTCTACGCGCTCGAGTACAGGGGGAGCCAAAGTACAATCTGGCAGTGTTGAGCTAGCTGCAAAATGAGCAGCGAGCAGATTGGCTTTATCCGAAGAGCTGACAGCTGGGGTGTCATTGCAAATGAGTGTCGGGATAGATGACGAGGCCGAATTTTTAATATTCTTAACAAACGACCAAAAGTTTTTACTACCGGAGGGACTTTGTAGTATTTTTTGCCTCAACTTTTGGTCGTAGGAGAATTCGACATGATTAATGTGAGCATTGCAGTCATTTCTGGCTTGCTTGAACTTTTTTCGGTTTTCCTCAGTTGGGTTGGCCTTAAATGACCGAAAAGTTGCCTCTTTAGCCCTGATAGCTTCTTTACAGCTCAAGTCACACCACGCGTTTTCCTTAGGTCTGATACACTTTATCCTGTTAGGGATAAAGCGTTTCATACCCAGGTGAATTAAATTTGTAATCATATCGGCAGCGGCATCCACGTCGTTGTTGAGGAAGCACAACGACCAGTTAAAACTCCTAAAGAAACCGTTTAAAGCTTCCCAATTGGCTTTCTCGTATTGCCATACGGTTCTTGTAGGAGCTTTTTCTTTAACTGTGTGGCTGAAATACAAGAAATTCGCCGATATGATACAATGGTCTGACGAACCTAGAGGCGATAATACATTTAAAGTATTATCCATCAGCTGAATTTAAAGCAAAATATGATTTTTTGGCAGAAAAAGTAGAAGACTTAACTAAAATTGATGCCCCAGAGGAAACCAAACAAAATTTAAATAAGTTTTCATATGAAAGCCTTCTTAAGGAATCAAAAAGCTTTTCAAAATAAGAACAAAGGCTGGAATTTAAAATTGCCTTTCCTTATGATGCCATGGATTTGTTGGCCGGGCGCAGACGGATTTTGTAGAGCTAAGTGAAAGATCCAAAAGGAGAAAACCCGAAAGGCTACGTTCCGAATTTCAACCCGAAGAGTTATGCTACGCTGCTCAAATACAACTTCGGGAACAAGAAAGTTACATTCTGCAAATATGAATAAAAACATAGTTTTTTTCAACTCATACACGCGCGAAAAGATACCAAAGCTGACAAGTAATTGGACAATGATATAATTCCGTATACTGCAGACAAGGCTTTATCAATAGTGGTTGAGGCTGAATTAACAACGGTCCAGTATGTATAACGTAATAAGAGATGCGGCCACCTGTGTGTGTCATCAAGACGGCTAAGCAAATGCAGATGAGATCTACATCCGAAAGAGATATTGCTATCTACATCGACAGCCAAATGAAATCAACTAACATCAATTCTGATCAAGTCACGAGTGAGACTGTGCTAGTTGCCAGGACACTCCGGTATTGAAGGCAATGAGCATGCGGATGAGCTTGCAAGAATAGGGGAGGGGGAGGGCTACTCAATAGTGATGAGGATCCTGACAGCAAACCTCCCCTCTGCGTAATAAAGGGTACGATTACCCTAGGAATACCAACCCAGGGTGGTCTTTGTGGAGATACTTCTTCGAATCTTTTTCAGGAAATAGACTTTTCTTCTTGGCTTTTGAAAGGTAATTGTTTGCTTCATAAGGGAAAGTGTTTAGGATCTTTGTCTACCGTACTGAATAAAATTTCAGCCGGTACCCTTGTATTAACCTAACCTAACCTATCAAGTGGACACATTTTGTATTTTCTTCTGCCAGTTATCGTTGCAACATTACAACATTGAACTTCTGTGTTCCGCCATAGCAAATGCAATGCCCTCAACGTTTCTCCTTCCTCCCCTGGTTGCGTCTTTGGTATTAACAGCGCTTAGCCCGATGAGATGATTATTGAATGATTAGCGAATATTAAGGCTTCACCACGGAGGATATGACGTGACACTTTTAATCCGAGTCACTTAATAAATTACATTAAGTCTTCGATCCAAATCCTTCTTAGGAAAGACATCAGTTACGAAAATTTTTACTCATATGATACCATACCATCACCGTTATCCATCAAGGTCGAGAGAAGACAAATCTATTCGATTCTTTTCATTCGTCGAATACCATCGCAGCAGTTGCAAGTTGCAAATCCCTCTTCGCCATCCACTTCAATCGGGAAAATGTACATCTTGTACTTTAGCTGCAGCAACTCCAATAACTTACTCATTTTCATCCTCTTCCGATCTTTATTTTGCTCTAGTTCTGTCCAGAGTGGCATTGGTTGCCCCCATCCGGGGAATAAGATGGCAAATCTCATTGAAATTCAATGCCATCGTTGTTGTTCGAGTCGACACTAGCTGTAGGTAGAATCTTCCTACGTATTTGATTCCAGATGCTGTTCGAATGTGCGAAATCCGCTGGAGAATAGAATATGATACGACTATAAGAGTGCATTACTTAAGCTATTTTTAAAATTGAATCGAAGTACCTACAAACACCTTTACAGGAATAACCTTAAGTTAATCAGTAGCATTCCCTTAGGTTATTGATATAATACGCGATAGGGATGATGGGATCTTGCGACATGACGTAATGCGTTTAGAATGTCTTGAGAATAACGAGAGTGTAGGAGGAGTTTTTGCTTGGAGCTATATGACAAATAACTTGGGCTGATTCATCTTACTGAATGAGACATAAGCCCAGATATAAGTCCCGCGTAACGTGCCACCCACTTACTGTTTGTTGGAAAAACTCTCCTTTAGGAATCCTGTCAAGACCGACTGGAGACCGACTTCCACCTAACTCCACAGGTACAAGGTCGAAGGCGATACTCGTCAACGAAATAGTCAATTTTCTCACCAGGACCCTAACTGACTCCTTTAAAAAATCTTGCTCTATTAATCGTCCTTCCAAAAAAAAAAAAAAAACACGCGGCTTGGTGGTATAGGAAACTACGACTTCTTAGGACAAAAACCAGAAAACTCTTTAATAGAGCCAAACTGCCAAAACTCGATGAAGACTGGGGTGAATATCGCAATCGCTTCAGCGTGAAAGAAGAAGACTAGAGCAGCCATACGAGCATCCTGAGCAAACTACTGCTCCGGCATTAAATCCATCACGGAAGCGGCAAGATTTCGGAGAATTCTAGCCAAAAACCCCTCCCCTGTAGGATAACTCCCTGTGTGATGATGAAAGATAATAGCTGGTAATCTTGATCTGCTCCTCGGAAAACACTTTCCGGGATGTATAACCCCAGGAGTCTGCTACATAGGCCTGACAGAAGCTCCTACTCTTTTTCGGATGAAGAACTGGATGTCATCAGAGACTGTCCTAGCACAAACAGAATAACTTATCAATCCTTCCGGACGGTATTATACCCGCCATGCTACAAAATAGCTGTAAAAGGACTGTCGTGGTTGCCTGACACTTGAACTGGTTCATGATTGCTAGAAAGAGGTGAGGGTGGTCTTTATTCTCAAAGCTGGGAGACCCAGTCCCTCTTAACCCAAAAATTACAGGCCAATTAGCCTTTCATCTTTTCTTTTGAAAGCACTAGAAAAGTTATTAGACCTACACCTAAGGAACATTCTCGAAACAACTGGGTTTCGAAACGCATATGTCATGGAAGGGATCTGTGGAAACAGCGCTACATGAAGTAACGAAAACCATCGAGAAATCGTTTGGTAACAAAGAATTTACGTTGATGAACTGGCCAGATACGGCTCTGATCTGAACCTACTACTGGCGGACGGAGAGATGCTTCCACCTTTTAACACCGCTAAGACTTTTATCGACGACATCATCCTACAGCTGGCTAAAGAACAATGGAGCAACACCAGCAGTTGCGTCATAACCCGAAGCATGTGGCCTGTTGTCGACATCAAAAGATCAAAATCCCTAGTGTCTCTTAACAGAGGTCAAATCCGGATACTCGTCGGGGTATTTACCGGACACTGCGTCATCGGAAATATGGCTAAAAAGCTAGGGCTCTTTGCAAATGACTTCTGCAGAAGCTGCAGAGACGAGGAGGAAATAGAGTCCGTGATATCACTGCCCAGCTCTACAAGAAACGCCGCTTATCCTGCATGGGAGCACGACGTGGCTAGGGTACCTTTATCAGACCTAAAACTTTTCCTCAACAGATCTAAGTGTTTTTTTTTAGTTGCATTTCCTTGCATGTACAAACAGGGTACTCACAATTGGCCTTTACGGCCTCCGAGTGAAATTTGCTTCTGGTGCAAAACAGCCCTCCTAACCTTACCTAACCTAACTTATAGACATTTGTCTATATCACATTCATTAACCTAAAAAAAAACTAAAAATAGTCGCCTCACTTGAGTGCCGACATTGTCTTGAAGAAGACGAAACAGCAGAGCACATCATATAAGAGTGCCTGGCCCTACACCGAATAAGAAGAACAACTTTTCTCTGTGAAGTATTAAGCACTGATGCTGTTAAGAATTCTTCTGCTGATTGTATCATCTAAACCTAAGCAACTTTCTGACATTAAGCACAAAAGATATTTCAGGTCGAGGTGCATTTTCAATCGCATCGGCGAGTCAGAAGCTTAAAAAACAGAAAAAAATTCTTTAACGAGGATTCGAAATCTTTTTATGGAACAAAGTCTGAATCATTTGCTTTTTCTTTTGTATTGTTGTAATATAAAAAATGGCTTAACCTAACTGGTTAAAAACTGGTTTAATTTGATAAATAGTTTAATTTCAAACAAGAGAGACACTTTCCTAGACACTTTCTTGGGTACGACCCAATATGTGGCAGAGGCATATTTCCTTATTTAGTTTTACTAACCTCATACGAAACAATCGAAAATAAATTTTATACTATTAATATAGGTATATGTAACGGGTGATCCAAGTAGAGATACTTTTTCCAATAGCCTTTTTTGACAGATCACGTGTAAGTCGTGTCATGCTGTCATGTTATTTTTGTTTAGTATTGTTTGGCATTTCATAATGGAAAGACTTACGCGTGAACAACGTTTACAAATTGTTCAACTTTATTATGAAAATTCACGTTCTGTGAGGAGTGTGTTTCGTGCACTTCGCTCAACTTATGGTCAACATAATCGGCCTACTGAGCGTACTATTCGCAACACCATCACCCATTTTGAGACCCAGCATTCATTATTGGATAATATTCGACCGAATAGACCACGTCCAGCACGCTGTGAAGAAAATATAGCGGCCGTAGCTCAGTAGCTGAGAGTGTACACGAAGACCGTAGAGAGTCGATTCGGCGCCGTTCGCAGCAACTCGGACTGACGTATGGAACGACTTGGCGCATTTTACGTCAAGATCTTAAATTGAAAGCGTACAAAATACAGTTTGTGCAACAACTGAAGCCGCTCGACCTTCCCAAGCGACATCGCTTTGCTCTATGGGCTCTTGAAAAGTTCCAAGAAGATCCGACGTTTCCGAGGCCCATTTCTGGCTCAATGGGTATGTAAACAAACAAAATTGCCGCCTTTGGGACGAAGAGCAACCTGAAGAGATTGAAGAACTGCCACTTCATCCAGAAAAAACAACGGTTTGGTGTGGTTTGTGGGCCGGTGGAATCATCGGTCCATATTTCATTAAAAATTATGCCGGTGCGAACGTAACCGTCAATGGCGACCGTTATCGTGCCATGATAACCGACTATTTGATGCCTGAAATTGAAGCTCGTGATCTCGGCGACATTTGGTTTCAGCAAGACGGCGTCACTTCCCACACATCGCATCAATCAATGGACTTATTGAGAGAACATTTCGGTGGGCCGGTCGATTGGCCACCAAGATCGTGTGATATCACACCGTTAGACTTTTTCCTGTGGGGATATGTAAAGTCAAAAGCTTATGCCGACAAGCCCGCTTCGATTCAGGCCTTGGAGGAAAACATCACGCGTGTCATTCGCCAGTTACCAGTCGAAATGCTCGAACGAGTGATCGAAAATTGGACTCAACGGATGGACCATCTGCGACGTAGCAATGGCCAACATTTGATAGACATAATCTTCAAAAAATAAATGCCAAAGAATATTCTTTCAAATGATAATAAACATTCTCCATTAAATTTGAATTTTCTGTGTTTTTTTCTTTAAAAAAGTAGGGAATCTCGAAATGGATCACCCTTTATGTACATGCCCCAAGCCAGGTTTACTAAACAAAGTTTATGCCATTTTCACCATCATAGTCATTAGCCAACAATTTGTTGGAATATCTATTCATCTTCCGTTTGAAAATGTTTCTTTTTTCGGTTTCTTCTGTATCAATCAACTTAAAGTTCATCATGAATGGTTGTTGTGTATTCTTTCGTGTCCTCCCAATGCCACAAGTCACACATTCGTCTATTTGACATTCTACGCTTTGAACAGCAGTAGCAAGCAGCTACCAGACAGCTTAACAATAGAATAATGCAGTGACTACAAAAGAATAGAAAATGAATTAGAACGACACACAAAACGGGACACACATACATGGATACAAAAATCCACCCACTCTCAGTCACGTAGTACCTCATCTTTACAGGTGGTCGCTTAATGATCGTTATCTCTCATCGTCGTCGTCGTCGTCGTCGTCATTGTGAGCGTCTACTGTTGCCTTTTCTATTCGAGGCCACTATCATTGTTGTTTTATGTGAGCGGAATGTTGACAAACTGCGGCGACCTCATATCCTGTTCGCGTTAAGGTGAGCAAGTGAATTTCATGTTTCTACGCAGAAAAATAAAAGTAAAAGAAGTAAACAAACAACTAGCCGCAGTTTTTTCCCAGTGGTTTTTATTTTCATCCCCAAGCCGCAACCCCCCCAACTCTGCACCATATCACTTGCCGTTCTGTGGAACAATAAAGTGCACGACATTATCAAAAAGGAATTTTCCTCGTTCTTGGAAATGAACAATTTCCTTTTTTACGGTTACTAAATTGTTTCTCTGTTGTTGTACTTTTAAGGTGTTTTTTTTTTTTTTTTTTTTGTGCAAACGATGACATGATGTAGAAGGAATTTAATTGAACGTGTTAGATATTTATAGTTTGCTTTTTGTTGAGGTTGCGATTTTTGCGGTTACGGGGAAGTTTTTAACTTGTCATGTTTTCTCGAAATTGACAGAAATCGGAATCTTATGCTTGCAAGTGAAGTCTTTCAGGGCTGTAAGCCTTTAAGATGTTGGTATACTTCAAGGCCCTTTCGCTTTTGCTTTGGAGAACTCAGCATGACAGGATAAAATTAAAGCTCCTTTCGTACGCTGTTAAAAATCAACTATGATCTCTATATATACCATAAAATAATACCGCAGGAAGTCAAAAATTATGACTTTTGGAATTGCTTAAGGAATTGCTAAATTAGAAAATGTATCAAACAGGAGTCAAGTTCCATCATCAATTAAGTTTGGGTGGAGGAAAGCATGCTTCATCTATAAGAAAAGCAATCCTTTATCTTGCACGAATTATCGAGACATATTTCTGCTAAATGTTGCATATAAGATCCTATCCAACGTACTGTGCGATCGCCTCAAACCCTTCTGCAGCATACTAATCGGCACGTGCCAGTGTGGCTTCCGGCCCGGCAGATCGACCATAGACCAACATTTTTGTTTTCACGCTAAAGAAAATCCTAGATAAGACCACTTTGGCGAAACAAATGGGCTCAAAACTCCTAACACGACGGACAAAGACTATGCTCTTTAGAACCCTTACTTTGCCAGTTCTGTTATACAGCGCCGAGTGCTGGACGATAAGCAGGAAAGCAGAGTCAATATCAGGCTCTTTCGAAAGAAAAAATTTTTCAACGGATATTTGGTCCTGTGTGCGAGGAGGGCTAATAGAGGCGAAGATAAATACAACCGCGAACTCTATGAGCTGCACGAAGATGTGGACGTAGTCCAAAAATTCAAAACTCGTCGGCTACATTGGCTCGGCCACATCGAGCGAATGGTCAATCATGCTCCAACTGAGAGGATCTTCGAATCAGGTTTGAAAGACCAAGTCATCGCGGATACCGGAGCACTTGGTCTGAATAACTGGAAACAGCGTGCCGAGGATGGAAGGCTGCCGTGTCTCAGGAAGGTAATCTTCACGTGTAGGGGAGCCCGTTAAAAACAAACAAACATCTTTCAATTATAATGTTCAATTGTTTTTAATGTGCAGTGAACATGACTTCCAACTAACCAGCTTCAATGCGACTCTACTTGAACTGCTGACAAAGATTGATTCATCCACCGCATTTAAAGTAAAATAACGCTGCAATATGACCTTCAAGAAATCAAGACTTAGTGGATGATATTCAAGACCAGATTTTGGTTTTTGTTATTAAACTATAGGTAACCAATCGAAATAAGGTAATGGATATGTTTTTGGCCGGATATTAGTCGAAATACATTTTGCACCTCAAAGAAGAGCAAAATGAAAGACCTGGTGTTTGAGGTAAATTTCCTGGGAACAATGCTGGATGTTGTTGGAAGTCTTTAGAGTTTTTAAGAAGATAACGATAAGGTGAATCTTATGATCATTTTCGGAACGAAAGAGAATAATCTAAATGAGGTTTCAGAAAAATATGATACTACGAACGTACTTGTCGTTCATGTTAAAACAGGCCTAGACATCGGTGGCGGACCTCAAGCAGCTTGAGGCAGTTATTCAAAGATCGCGCTAATTGGTGAGGCTTGTTTGTTGAGGCCCAGGTCTACCCGGGACCGTAGCGCTGTCTCTAAATCGAAGCCTTTAACTCTCTATAATTCTCCATAAATGATACATTTGCTAAAATTGAAAGACTTTCCATTGACAGCCTTTGTTGAAATATTTGATGCTGCGAAATGTCAAGGCTATGCCAGATATAATAAAAAAAATAATCTTGCTACAATTCATTAGGCCTTGAATAAAAAATAAATATTGGAAATAAATACAGTACCTAAAGCCTAGCTTCTTCAACCATTGTGGATGCGAATATTTTTTTCGCACGATAAAAGAGCTGATTCCGAACGATAGTATAATTTCTCTTAATCTTGGATGTATGCCAGACTTTCGCAAGAGGTGTGGCAGCGAATAAAATCTTTAAGGTTGCAAGGGCCGGGATTTGAACCAGCGACCACTCGCCAATCTATTCCACTGCAACCACAACCAGCCCCATTAGTCTATGAAAAACTTCCTTTTTATAAATATAAACGTAAGAGTTCTAAAATTTAAGTTTAATGACTTGCTCAACATTTTTAAAGTTTCATTTCACGAAACTCTTAATAAAATATGACGCACTTTATGTTTCTCTCTGACCTCACTCCATTGAACCAAACTCACTGACACAGCGCACTTTTCAATCGAAATTGCTGTTCGCAACCTTCTTCAAGTTACTAAAATTGTCCATCACAAAATGAAATTTATAAATTGATGGGCAATTCTAAAATTCACAATTTGCCATTCGCTTGTCGAATACAAAATATACGGGAATTGAAAATGCTCCTGAAGGGTGTGTAAATTATGAAATATGTCCTTAAGAGTTCCCCAAACACCTCGTTCACAGTGGTCATATTTGAAAAAAATGTACGACATTTGTTTTGGAAATATGCTTTCATGTCGAAGGTTTTCAAAGATGTATCTATATAATAATTTGTTCAAATTCTTTTCAACTACAGGATACAGGATGGATAATGGCAGAGAATAAGGGTTTCGCTTCAATGACAGCAGACAGCATTGCGTTTTGGAAGCATTAAATTCCACTCTGTTGGTTTACCCCATTTAAGTATGCTGTCGAGATCGGAATTTAATGAGCTTAACATACGTTGCCGTTCCAGTTCAACGCTCGAAGATGAGGGGCATTGCCCAGGAAACGAATATGTAAAGCTGAGGGTACTGTCATCAACGAAGGAATGAATAGGATTAGAAGTAAAAGAGAGGAGATCATTTATAAAAATGAGAAAGAGAGTAGGAGACAAAACGGAGACTTGTAAGTTGCAGACTTGAAACCGTCCAAAACAACTTGTATTGAACGGTCCGGAAGGTAATTTCTAGTCCATTGAATTAAGGTAACATCGATCCCAAATGCACGCATTTTCGAAAAGAGAGCTTGATGCCAAACTTTGTTAAATGCCTTTGAAATATCAAGCGCAACGACCTTACTTTCACGACCACGGTGAATAGATTGGTTCCACTTTTCGGTTAGATAAGTCATCAAATCACCAGTGGATCTGTTGCTGCGAAAACCGTACTGCCGGTCATTAAGAAGTTTTCGGGATTCGAGATATTTCATAAGCTGACGATTTATCAGCGTTTCCATGACCTTGGAAAGAAGGGACGTAAGTGCAATTGGTCGGTAGGAAGAGGGAGAGGAAGATTCGCCTTTTTTTTGGGACGGGCTGGACAAATGCTGTTTTCCATCTTCTCGGAAAGAGCCCTGAAGAATAGGACAGATAGAAAAGCTTACGCAGTGGTTTTGCCAGCGTGGGAGAACACCTCTTCAGAACGATAGGGCTAATAGCATCTGGACTAGCGGATTTATGTATGTTGAGATCTCGAAGAACTCTTGCCACTGTACGAGTGCGAAAATGGATCGGTCCCATAGAAGATTCTACGCGCTCGAGTATAGGGGGAGACAAAGTACAATCTGCTGCAAAATGAGCAGCGAGCAGATTGGCTTTATCCGAAGAGCTGACAGCTGGAATGTCATTGCAAATGAGTGTCGGGATAGATGACGAGGCCGAATTTTTAATATTCTTAACAAACGACCAAAAGTTTTTACTACCGGAGGGACTTTGTAGTATTTTTTGCCTCAACTTTTGGTCGTAGGAGAATTTGGGCATTGCAGTCATTTCTGGCTCGTTTGAACTTTTTCCGGTTTTCCTCAGTTGGGTTGGCCTTAAATGACCTTTAGCCCTAAAAGCTTCTTTACAGTTCAAGTCACACCATGCGTTTTCCTTAGGTCTGATACACTTTATCCTGTTAGGGATCAAAAGCTCCTGTAAGGGATAAAGCTCCTCGAAGAGCTCCTTTCAGTAATTGGTATACGGTTGTGTAAGTTTTTAAAAACACAATTTGTTAAAGAAATAAGTTTCAAGCTTTAATAAGGCCTATCATCGCTTATGGTTGTCCACTGTGGTTCAATATAGCGCCGTCGTATATTGAAAAGATTCGGGTTTACGAGAGACAATGTCCTAGGACATGTCTCGAATTGTTTCGAACACCTGAATCCGATTACAGAAAATATTATCCCAACACGGTATTATATGGCTCGCTTGAATTGGATTGACAATTTCCTCATTAATGTGACTCGAAGGCACACGTTGCAAAGGCGATGACCCACGAAAGTAGGCTGATCTTTGAGGCTTACTACCCCAATGAAATGCACATGGAGAGAAAGCTCAAGTCTGGCTTTGTTCCGCCAGAGGCTTTTATCCATATTGTCAAAAAGGGTGTGGTACAGACAGGGGGATGGTATCCCAGACTATACCGTAAAGCGACTGATAAGCGGCTCATCTACGAAGGGGACTTCGCTAATACTCCCGAGCTCCTTCGTTTTAATAACGTGATAAGGGGAGAGACGATATTCATACCGATAGACTGCAGATGGTACAATGGTTAGCATGTCCTTCCAGGTCGGTGCGTTACCTTGTTGTGTCCCATTTTTGGCACAAACGCATTTCTCAGTTCGTTCAACCTGCAAAGCCATTGCTTGTCGATTCATTAAAGCCAATGTACTGGCAATGTTATTGCCCGCTGCAATAACATTGTTCGGCTTACGCAGCAATATCGCAATACCAACAGCTGGTCAACCAACGGAGAATTGCTGATTTGACTTCCGAACCTACCTCAAGTTTCGACTAGAACGACGGCGAGATAAACGGCGAGTCCTAATTAGAACGCGAAAAGCTGCGGTTCGTTTTGGTTTTTGTTTTCGTTTTCGTTTTTTGCTTTCAGGATACCAAGATTTTGCCGCAGAAGGTAGGATAACTCCTCTCAGTTTTAAGTTCTTCAAGTAGGTTGTTTGTGCTTTGTGCTGGTTGTCGGCTGCAAGGTGGCGTTCCCGAGAGTCGGCCCACGGTGGTAAACATCAGCCTGATTTTTATTAGTATATTTGTAATTTAATTTAGTGTTAGATAACAAGTTTTTAAACAAAATCCAAAAGGTAATAGATATAAGTGATAGAGTTAAGTTTAGAGCATCCACATTAGGACCAGTAATCTAATAAGATTAATAAAAATTAACATAAAATTATTAAATAAGTTGGAAGGTCATGTAGGAGCTTGGACTTATTTCCTGTCGCCTATCGCAACTTGACCAAACATAAAGGACCATCTTTCACTTTTTGTCCTCCAATGAACCACTGTTATTCGACATGTGCGCCGCAAAAAAAAAAAAAAAAAACACACAAAGCATAAAGCTGTCATTTTTCCAATAAATGAAGCCAATTTCATCTTCTTGTCGTCACTCCGTTCTCCAACACCAAGTCATATCCCCGGAAGATTTGCATGAGATCCAGCTACTATCTAACTACGCATAAATCGCCTACCAATGTATTTACCGAACAGTGCTCCCTTTCGCAAATACTTACCTTCCTTTTTTCCGAAAAAGAAAACGCAAGTTTCATAAGGATTCTTGCAACATATGGGGTGTTTGATTGGTTTCAGATAGAGAGATAGAAAAAAAACTGCGGTTATACTTACTGTTCGTGTGTAGTCAAACACTTTTCACAGTGAGAACCGCCTATGACAAGGCGGAGTGGAGTGGAGGAGTGGAGGAGTGGAGGATGAGAGTTTGGCGGTTCTTGACACATCAGGCGTCAAGGACCTGCGCCACACTCCTGTTCAATTTTCTCGACAACTAGCTACCTCAAGTTTCTATATTTCTTTCTTTTTTCACATATTTTATACTTTTATTCAAAAATTGAGAAGAAGATTATGCGTGGGCGTGTGTGTGTGTGTGTGTGTGTGACATGCATAAATATATGTATGTACAAAGAAAGAAACCTTTGGGTACGCGACAAAAAAGTGTTGATCCGTGGATACTGAAGATTGTGCTGAGACCGTCAAGTGATCCCTCCACGTGTTAAGCAAATAACTGACAACACGGTGTGGAAGTGAATTTTGCGTTTTTGGAAAGCTGTCGGGAGGACTGGAGCGAGGAGGAGACTTTATAGCGGTAGGAATATTTTAATGATATTTGATTGGAAAAATTCGTCTGGGAAATGCTTGTAAATTTAAGAAGTAAAATGGCGCAAACGGTGGCGATGGCCCGTAATGCTATCCATATCCATGTCTATATTGGATTTGGAAGATGTATTTTTGTTTACCTTGGATTTATCAAAGGGTTTCGATACGGCAAATATGGTTTGGCAGGGTTCGTTTCGCGTGTCAAATTTAAGGAACAAATTTAAGTTGGCTGTTTACTTGTATTTGCTGCAAAATGAGAAACCAACTCTGTTGCATTTTAGGAAGAGAAAGTTTAAAATATTGTTTTGTGCGGGTAGGTTACACTAGCCCGACGCACTAAACTAAATATTTTGTCCTTTGTATCACATGGATTGAGAAAAATGTTACCCCCTTTCCGTTAGCAATCTGTGGAGACTTTTAGTAATGATTGCGATAGGTTTTTATGTCAATGCTCCACGATGAAACATTATTTTTTGGAGGAGCGATGCATGTGACAGGAAGCTGGGAGTGATTTCTTCATCTGGTGTCAAGCAGTGTCCAATAAAAAAGATTTGTTTATAATGTCAAATTTCAAATGTGCTTAAGAGATTAAGTCTAAGGAGCGTTTTACATTCAGGTAAGACCAGCATTGATATAAGATAGTTAGTTGAAGATAGTGAAATTCTCCTTTTTTAATCCAAAATCATCAGGAATGTATCTAATCGATGCTCCGGTACTTACATTCAATACAGGCTAAATATTTATTGCTTCTCTATCTGGCTAAAAGATGATCGGCAAATTATTACTACATTGACGTTCCTGAGTACGAAGTCATAGGATTTGTTTGTCTTCTCGAATATGGTGGCTGAAAGTTGGAGATCCTTTTGGACCCATCCACATTCTGCACACTATCTTCTCATTTCCGTCGTCCTGCTGCGAGGTTTATTAACTGGCCGCATCGAATTGAACTTTAATCCCAATCAAACTAGGGAGACAAAATCAGGTCTCGACAACGATAGGTGGGAGAGGATGATCATTTGGCTCACCCCGAACGTGAGATGCGACCCCGTAAGAGCCAACGGGACATTTGTCGCCGTGACAACGATGGGTGGGGGACGATGATACCTTAGAAAACCACGGAGTTGCAGTAAAGAACAGAGTCCATGCTAGAAAAAGCCGCAGTAGATTCCGTAATGATTGAATATCGGGGTATGACAGAGATAGTGAATGGTCTTACCGATTGACCATTAAAGGTATTAGAGGTTACACTTAAATATTGAGAGTGAGAAAATCGAGAGAAGGGTTTTTTGAAAACTTAAAAATTGTTTTGTAGGGGATTTTGATTTTTCTGATTATTTTGGTTGGCAATTTTATCAGGCAGATGAGGGATTTAGCGGTAGGATAGGCAGCTTAACCCCCTTATATACCAAAAAGTATACTATTTAGAGGATCAGGAATTATTTCTCAGCTAAGAAGAGTCCTTATATATCCATAACCCATTGGAGCTTCTGACGAAATGAAGAAGACTTTGATGTCAGTGAGATCACATGTGTCTTCCTAGAAGAAGACTCCGTGATGGAGCTTTCTTTTCCTGGAGAGAGCAGGACATGTGCAAAGCAGGTGAGGGATCGTTTCCTCCTACTCTTCGTCCATACAACTTCTGCCAAAGCCGTTCGAGAATGCCACAAGTCTTGTTGCATGTTCACCTAGAAGACAGTGTCCAGTGATGACACCTAAAGTATGGCTAATGTTCCGTCTGCCTAGAGAGATCAAATTTTTAGAGCTTTTCAGATCCAGCTTAGGCCAGATCCGTTTTGTCGCTAGACATGTAATACCACTTGTCCACATAAAGTATGTTTCCTTCGTAGGAGCAAGCCTTAACGATAATTTACAAGTAATAATGGTATACCAATCTATCCTTTATCAGGTGCGAGACGTAAAGTGGTTCCTAGTTTGGCGGGTTTATCATCCTTACAGCTACCAGGAATATCCCTGTGCCCCGACACCCGGCAAAGGTGAAGAGTGAACTGCTCCGATATCTCCTGAAGAGACGCCCTAGACCTACTATAGAGTTTACAGAGACTGGTTCCAATAATTTGATTGCCGCTTGACTGCCCGATAAAATGCCGATATCCTTCGAAGATATTTCGTTCCTCC
Source organism: Ferdinandea cuprea (assembly GCA_963576555.1). Taxonomy (NCBI): domain Eukaryota; kingdom Metazoa; phylum Arthropoda; class Insecta; order Diptera; family Syrphidae; genus Ferdinandea; species Ferdinandea cuprea. Next base: position 64,978,709 of record OY754958.1, read on the forward strand.
TTAGCTAAGATAAGGCTTATTTAATCGCCATTATTTCCGATGATCAGGAAGACGGAAGGAGAGACTAAGATATAGTCTTTCAGAGAATACACCACACCGCACCCCATCATTGCATCGCTGCATCCTCTTCCCAGAATGATCGGGATGGAATGGTAACATGGAAGGATTTTCCGAATTGTAATTGGGGGATGGTGTAATCGATTATGCTAGGGATATTCCCTATTATATTTAGGATGGAAGCATGGCCAAAAGCGATGTCGGTCCATTGTTGCGCAGCTTTGAGACGAACAACTTTAAAGCTAGACTGCTTTAAATATCAAGGGGGGTCTGGTGAAACAGAATTTCTAAAGCAGCGGAGGGAGTCATGCGTAAGGCTCCTCCAATGCATAGGCAGGCTTTGCTTATTTTATTGCGATTGGTCCCTTCATCTAAAGCAGTCCACCAGACAACCTTTCCATACGTTAGTATCGGTCTTATAACTGAAATTTTTAGCCAGTGAGCGATATGAGGTTGAAGGCCCCATCTGTTCCCTGTCTTTTTTACAAGAGAAAAGTGCTACCGTAGCGTTTTTATTCATTCCCGGATATTAGGCTTCCAGCTCAACTTTTTATCTATAATCAGACGCAGATATTCCGCTTCTTCGGAGAAAGTTAAGCTTACGCCGTTTATGGCGGTAGGGTCAATATGAGGAATCCTTCAGAAGAAGACTAGTTCAATTCAGTGATTAGCCCTCACTCACCCAGGCTACACCGAACTGCCCAACTCTTTAGCGAGTCCCCCCTTCATTTTGTCTTCTTAATCGACCGTTGGTCATTCGAGCTATATAACGTTCGTAAATCTGGCTTTCGTTATCTCACCTCGTTTTATTTCAGAAATTAACCGTCGTAAATATAATTTTCCTAAAGGTTTCACAATTCCTCCCGCACAAATAAAAGTGCAACAGGTCAAAGCATTCTCGTTCATGAATGCACTAACAAGGGGCGTCTTTCACTTAAGCCTTTTCGAAGGTATTTGACAAGACTATCAAATCGTTGCCAAAGATTACACAAAACCCAAAAAAATTTTATTTTAATACCTCATAGTGTTCCCACGACTTTATATCTTTGGCGGAGACCTGACTTCACATTAAACTGTCAGAGCTTTTAACTTGTCGTTTCAATTATTCAGGCGTGACAGACATTCTGATCAAAGTGTTACTACTGTTGGTAGAGGTGTTCTCATGGCAGTTAAAACGTTTTATATCGCGTCACAAATTTATGTCCCACATGCCCTTTGCAATGTCCCTTTCATGTATAAAATTTACATTTTCCTCAAAAGAATATTTACAATGTCACAATGTGAGTCTTAAATGATTTTGTAGTTTGCTTGGACGCGCGTTTAAGATTTAATTTATATCCTGCTGAACTATACGAACGAAGTTACATGATGACTTTATTTCAATAGGCCTTACTAATAATCAGACACAAATGTGGACTGCTAGCTATTGGCAAGGATAAAGTATAGTAGTGGGCCTTAATAGAATCCTACTAATAACCGATTTCACCTATTCATTATGTAAATTTTGAAAAGCTAAATTTTAAGATCCATAAATTTAAAACCGACCAACGTAGATTGCAAAACAAACAATATAAGAGAGTTTGCGGGAAAAGAAAATCACCGCAAGGTTAACAATTTCGTCAAACGATTTTGTCCTGGTACCTTAGAAAACTATGGTTGAAAAACGGACCACCGCATGCTACCACTTCAGTTTTCGGCCAAAGCGTTTAAAATAATTTTAATAATATTTGATATTAACAAATTGCTTTGCAAAAAACTAGATATAATCGCTTGAAATCAAAAAGTATATAGTGTCTGTCTGTTTTAAGGGAAAAAAAGGTAAAAGAAATTAGTGTACCTGCATAGCTTTTATCAAAAGTGAGTAAACGTTTTGCTAATACTTCAAAATCGGAAATATTCACTTCAAATTAATATATAACGATAGACCCCTCCACTGTACCACATTTTTCTTGTCTGAACTTCAGGAATAACTACAGGGTCCGCAAATAACTTTTTTTTTTGAAAGTACAATCCTTCCGGTTAATAATGGAAAATAATTTCATTCAAATGGCTGCCTCGGCTGGCCATGCAGTAGCCTACACGATCGGTCTAATTTTTAAGCACATTATCGATTGTGTGCAGCTGTATTTAACCAATGGCTTCACGAATATTGTCCTTTAAAGCGTCAATTGTCTCTGGCAAGTCGGCGCAACACTTATTTTTTACGGCACCCCACAAATAATAGTCCAACGGTGTCAAATCGCAGCTCCGCGGTGGCCAAACGACATCAGCTCTGCGGCTGATAATGCGATCTTCAAAAACAGGGCGCAAAACATCGAGTGTAGCTTCGGCTGTGTGGCACGTAGCGCCGTCCTGTTGAAACCAAATGTTGCCAATATCCACCTCTTCAATTTTTGTGAACAAAAATTCGTTCAACATGGCCCGATAACGATCGCCATTGACTGTAACGGCTACTCCTTGCTAATTTTCGAAGAAAAATGGCCCAATTATGCCTCTGGACCAAAATCCGCACCAAACAGTGACTCGTTTTGACTATATCGGCTTTGCAATGTATGCGTGCGGGTTTTCTGTGCCCCAAATGCGACAATTTTGCTTGTTTACATACCCGCCAAGATCAAAATGAGCTTCATCTGAAAAGACGAATTTTTTGGCAAAATCGGCATCTTCTCTAAGTCGATCGCAGGCCCACTTAGCGAAGCGAAAACGCATTGGATGGTCAGTTGGCTTCAACTCCTGAACCAATTGGACTTTGTATGGCGTCATACCAAGGTCTTTATGCAAAATTCGTCTCAATGATGTCTCCGAAATGTTCAATTGTTGAGAATGACGGTGAATTGATGTTGATGGCGCTTCACGCACACTTTCTGCCACAGCAGCAATTTTCTCGGGTGTACGCACCGTTTTTGGCTTGTCACGCTTTGGTTTATCGATTTTCACAAGATAACGAACATACGGAGCTGACGGTGCTTCTCTTCTTCCAAAATCCGTACGCAATTTTCGCACACATTCTGCAACATTACCATGGTTTTCAAAGTAATGTCGCAATATTTCACAGCGTTGTTCAAGCGTATACACAACCATATTCGTTCAGCGGAAGGATAAAACTAATTATCTGTCAAATCAGACATGAGCTAAGTGTTACCATTCGCGAAATAAGCACTAGTCGAAAAAAAAAACGTTAGATGGCGGACCCTTTATCCATATAAATATTTGTCAAATTGCTATTTATAAAATTTCATCAAAATCGGTTAAGTCGTTTCGGACTTAACGAGATTTTTATCAATTAAATATATATGAATTAAGTGTCAATTAAATTAAATACAGTTTAGAAATTATTGACTCATTATTTGGTATTGAGATTTAAGACGAAGGTTTAGGTTAATTTGCGGGTGAAATCCAGATCGCGTAGAATGCACTCAGGTAAATAAACCAATGCGTGTAAGTTCAATACAATACAGGGACTATCGCACGAATGGATTAAGGGCACTGATAGTTAAAGAACAGCTGTGGGAACTCCATTGTTGCGAGAGGGCGGGAACCCTTCATGGTGGTTGAACATACTGATGAAACCGCCATCTTCCCTTTTCAACTATTTTAATTTTAAATAAATGGTGTCAAATCTTTCATTATGACAACTGTCTTTCCACTTCAGCAGACACAATTTTTGTACAGGAAAGAAAGGAGCAAGATCCCCACCCTAAACCGTTGAGCTTGGCCAAGCATAACTATCCTGTCTCTGTTTGAAGAACTGCTAACACCTGAAGTTGCCGATTTGGAAATGAATGAATGAATGGAGTCGAGATTGGTACAAATATATATCTGTCAATGTGATATCGGTGTGGTAGGGATAGTAGATATTTCAGCACTAAGTATAATTGCTCTTGATACACTGGTGTCATGTTTATACATTTTTAAAGGGTTTTCAATTTCATTGTAGTATAATTAATGAACTGATTAGCAATTAAATCTTTTTGGAAAATTATTAAGATTTCTACATGACGCCATGGATATGGGCATCAAATATAAGGGTTTGACGAGTAAAATTTAAATAATATGAAAAAAGCCCACAGAAAGGTTAATTCATCATAAAGTCCCTAGAAACCTTTGTGCATTTTGGTTTCCAACTAAAGCTCCTCTTATTGTACTTGAAGTGGGGAGGTATTTTTTAAAAGAAACGAAACACCACACAATCAATAGAAGAAAACGCAAAGAATTGTAACAGCTAAGGGTGCGGAATGACAATAACCGTGTGTCTTGATGGACGTTCAACCAAAAGTTAATTTTACATCGTCGTCGTGTTCTCCATTTGGCCCTTAGCCCAATGCCTTTTGGAAATGATCCTCAAATCACTTAAATTTTGGCAAGTTCTTAAGGTTTTCCTATAAAACACATACGATACGCAGACTAGGTTTCATAGCAAGATAAAGACGTAAAGACGTTCGGTTTGTTGAATTCTGAACTGAAGTCCAACAATGCTGCTGAGCCGGACCGTCTATAACTCAGATCCGCCAAACTACAACAGGAGATGACTCGAAAAAGAGCAATGTATGCCTGATGAATGAAACCCCAGCAACGTTTGCCCATTTCACAAAAATGGAGACCATCTAAATTGCGCCAACTATAGAGTTATCAGTCTACTAAGCATCGCGTAAAAGATCTTGTCTGCCGTATTGTACGAGCGCCTGAAACGATTTGTCAAAGACTGACCCTATCAGTGCGGTTTGAGTACCGGTAAGTCCACAATTGTTTCTCCAAGAGACTAATCAGCGATGAGCTGTACAGCAACACTGACCTGGTAAAAAAAAACTTGAGCATTTGAGTTGGCAGGGACATGTAGAGCGGATGAACGCAAACACTTTAGCCCGAAGAATCATCGACTCTAGCCCGGCGGAACAACTACGAAAGGAAAGCTTCGCCTGAGGTGGGGCGCACAGGCAGAAGGGACCTCAACCAACTTGGAGTGCGCAAAGATCGCGTCCGTTACCTCGGACCGTAGCGCCGCCTAGGTAAGCTAGTAAGGAGGTTCGGTTTGTTAAGGGAGTGATATATCAACGAGTACAGCAACGAAGACGGAGGCACATTACATTTCGATTTTCCGGTTAAGCTTCTATAAGGCGATTTTTTTCCCAACTCCAATTTCAGACAAAGACCGAGTCACCCGTGAACTACGTCAAAACAGGGTTTTTTCTAGTCTGGACGTACATTTCCCTTCCTATGAGTGAGCCATTGTAGTGGATTTTAAAACCCCCAGTTTGGCTTGATCGAAGAGCAATGATTACAGCTGATTCTGCTGTTTAAATATGTGAAAGGAATTTAAATTGATCCAACCCGGCTGTTCATTGGCGGCGCACGTCATGCTTAGAAAATGTAGTCATAGTCTTGAGAGTGTCAGTATCATTCCATATGTACGTATCAGCTTAGCTGCCACATAATGATTTTGGAATTAGGACCAGGTAGAGTAGAGAGGTTAGTTAGGCGCCAGGGACAATGTAAATTCTCAAAGGGGAAGAACAACGCACGTCACCCATTAATAAAGATGAACAAACAACATACCGGGTGTCCGCCGGGAAGGTATACCACTTTGTTTTGCCGCCATTTTGGTAAACATTAGTCTTGCCTGTTCATATTTGGCAGTTGTGAAGTGGCAAATTTATTATAGACAAATATTCGATAAACCAACGTGTTGTATTCGATAAAACATTTTATCAAAATCAATCATCGATTACTGTGACGATGAGAAAGTTACATGTAATTTTTGGAAGAAATGAATGGTTCTGGGCAATGGAAAACTTTCAAATTATTCATCAGTCACCTTTGAGGTGTGGAATTTCGTCAGGAGCAATCATTGGACCTTACTTCTTTGAAAAAGAAAACGGCGATATCGTGATATGATTGAAAACTTTTAAACGCCACAACTTCATGCTTTGGGCATGATTAACATGTGGTATCAACAAGACGGTGCCACATCGCATACAGCCAGGATTACAATGGAATTACTGCGAGACCTCTTTCCACAACAAGTTATTTCAAGAAATGGTGATGTTGATTGGCCGGACTGCTCCGGACTTCTTTTTGTGGGGATATCTGAAAAGCAAGGTTTATGCAAACAAACCAGAAACGCTTGAACATGCCGCGTGAAATGTGTGAGAATGTAATGAAAAATGTGCTCAGAAGGGCTCGCATTTGTGAGACTAACAGGGGCGGACATTTACCTGATATTATATTCCATACATAATTGCCGACATTAAAAAAACATTTATTAATATAAAGTCCATTCTCTTTCATTTAATCAAAAATTATAAACAAACAAAGTAGTATACCTTCCCGGCGGATACCCTGTATAATCATCATCGAATTTGTTTAGTTAAAACCGTGAAGAATGTAAGGGTGTACATATTTTGTTAAGGCACTAACCCTTCATATCTTCAACTCTAGCGTGTCAGTAGGCGTTTTAATTATTTTCGCTTTCTGGCTCAAATTCAAAGGTTTCACAAATTTACGGAAATAGTTAATACCCTATTAAAATAGCAAAGTCAGTCGATGCGGCTAGCATCAGACGCTTCTCACAATATTAGTTTGGATAGGTCTCCTGATCAGGTCTATTTTTTCGGATTTATTTTTTTTTTTGGTTTACGCGTCTCATGACTTAGCTTAATCTTCTCTGAGCATTTTCGGTGTAGATTTCATTCTTCTTAATTTAACGGTAAATTAACCGCCTAGATCGTGCGATATCACACCTTTGGACTATTTCCAGCTATTTGCTTTAAAAGCAAACATTACTCGTATTATTCGCGAGATACCAGTAACTATGCTCGAACGAGTTGCCCAAAATTTGACCTTCCAAATGGACCACCTCAGATGTAGTCATGGCCGACGTGATATAATTTTCAATCAGTAAATGCCAATACAAATATAAAAGGTGTGGCGGGAAGGGGGCAATCCACGACTGAACATTGGACAGATGGGATGAAGGACAAGTTAAAGTGTGTCCATATGTGAAGCAGCGGTTGGCACGCTTGCGGTGCTCGTCGGAGGGCTGGGATCTCGCTGCTTTTCCCTTGCGCACAAAATATCGTGCCAAATAATAAAAAAAAGTGAAGAAAAATTACCATGACCTCGCATATCAGAGGTTAACAAGAAAATGTCCTTGATACTATGTAGAAAATGTTAGGTGAAATGGTTGAAAATGAGAGAAAAGGAGAAATATGAACTGTATCAGATGTGGTGTCGTCGGTGTATTGACACTTGAAGGGACTCTCCCCTTGCAACCTGCATACGTCATCTGGTTGCACCATGACTATTCTCGCCTCCAGAATCTATAAGAATAATCCCTAAATCGCGATCACACGCACAAACTACACACTAACACATCTCAACAAAGACAAGGTATTTAAAGATTCATCTTTATTGAGAGAGAATAATTTATCGATTCAAAATAAAAAGCTTTTGGGATTGAAAGGCAATATAAAATAAATAAATAATCTACATTCTTCATCAGGTTTTAATCATAAGATATAATTTAAGTTGGTATAGGTAAAGGGTGATCCATTTCGAGGTTCCCTACTATTTTAAAGAAAAAAACACAGAAAATTCAAATTTAATGGAGAATGTTTATTATCATTTGACAGAACATTCTTTGGCATTTATTTTTTGAAGATTATGTCTATCAAATGTTGGCCGTTGCTACGTCGCAGATGGTCCAGCCGTTGAGTCCAATTTTCGATCACTCGGTCGAGCATTTCGACTGGTAACTGGCGAATGCCACGCGTCATTGATGGTTACGTTCGCACCGGCATAATTTTTAAAGAAATATGGACCGATGATTCCACCGGCCCACAAACCACACCAAACCGTTGTTTTTTTCTGGATGAAGTGGCAGTTCTTCAATCTCTTCAGGTTGCTCTTCGTCCCAAATGCGGCCATTTTGTTTGTTTACATACCCATTGAGCCAGAAATGGGCCTCATCGCTTAACAAAATTTGCCTCGAAAACGTCGGATCTTCTTGGAACTTTCCAAGAGCCCATAGAGCGAAGCGATGTCGCTTGGGAAGGTCGAGTGGCTTCAGTTGTTGCACAAGCTGTATTTTGTACGCTTTCAATTTAAGATCTTGACGTAAAATGCGCCAAGTCGTTCCATACGTCAGTCCGAGTTGCTGCGAACAGCGCCGAATCGACTCTCTACGGTCTTCGTGTACACTCTCAGCTACGGCCGCTATATTTTCTTCACAGCGTGCTGGACGTGGTCTATTCGGTCGAATATTATCCAATAATGAATGCTGGGTCTCAAAATGGGTGATGGTGTTGCGAATAGTACGCTCAGTAGGCCGATTATGTTGACCATAAGTTGAGCGAAGTGCACGAAACACATTCCTCACAGAACGTGAATTTTCATAATAAAGTTGAACAATTTGTAAACGTTGTTCACGCGTAAGTCTTTCCATTATGAAATGCCAAACAATACTAAACAAAAATAACATGACAGCATGACACGACTTACACGTGATCTGTCAAAAAAGGCTATTGGAAAAAGTATCTCTACTTGGATCACCCGTTATTTATGCCAGAAAATTTTAGTAAATTAACTCTAATTATAAAGGGAAGCCAATGAAAAGATTGTTATTTATCAACGTATATGTACTCACTTATATATTTATGCATTTCGGCGATCCGGATGTGTTGAAGTTTGTGCACAAAATTCCCGCTGGTAGATCGAGTGGATTTATTGCTATTATATGAAAAAATGTTTTTCCGTGGCTTTTATAAACAATTTAAACATAGGTATAGACTAGATTAAGTTTTAGATAAAGTGTTAAGTTAAGTATCTAATTTTAAGATATTTAGAAAAATTAAATTTTTAGAGCACGCTTGGAATTAACTTTAAACGTATAAGCATATGTGTATATATTTATATATATATATACAAGGTGGCGCAAAAATAACCTTCCGATGTTTTTTGGCTGTAATTTAAAAAAAAAATGAATGGTCTTTTAATTTTTTTTACATCAAGTCGAGAATATGATGTCATGTAAATGGCCGCCGCCACAGTTGATTGTCGTTTGAGCCCTTTTTATGGCATTTTCCATCACTTTGGCCAAAACTTCCGGCGATAGGTCCTCACATTCTTGACGGATATTGTCTTCAAGAGCTTCAAGAGCCTGAGGCTTATTGACATAAACCCGCGACTTCAAAAAGCCCCACAAAAAGAAGTCTGGAGCGGTCAAATCAGGCGATCTTGCTGGCCAGTGCAAATCGCCAAAACGAGAGATTAGGCGCCCGGGAAATGCATCCTTCAGCATATCGGTTGTGGCACGTGCAGTGTGTGCCGTTGCACCGTCCTGTTGGAACCACATGTTTTCCAATCCCAATTCATCAAGTTGCGGCAAAAAGAACTCGTTGATCATTGCTCTGTAGCGCTCACCATTCACAGTAACCGTTTGGCCCGCGACGTCTTCGAAGAAAAAAGGCCCGATGACTCCTCCAGCGAAAACAGCACACCATACAGTGACTTTGAGCGGGTGTAATGGCTCTTCGTGGGTTACACGCGGATTTTCACTGCCCCAGAAGCGTAAATTTTGCTTATTTACGTACCCGCTAAGATGGAAATGGGCCTCATCACTCATGATTATTTTTGATGAAAAATCATCTTCCTTAGTTAGACGCGATTGGCGGTCAGCAGCTAACAGCTCCCATGACATCTTCGGCTACAGCAGCAATATTCTCTGCAGAACGGCTACTCCGGGGTCTGCCACGCCTGGCAGCATCTCGTGTTGTGCCAGCGGCTAAACGTCGCAGTGTTTCACCAGTAAGCGTCGGACGGCTAGGAAATCTGCGACGAAATTCACGTTGTGCCGAAGTCACCGACCGATTATTGCTCAAATAAATAGTCACCAATATTCCGCGTTCTGGAGCAGTGTAGCGTAACATTGTTTATTAACGTGTATTTCGCATGTGTTTACTACACAAATGTCAAAACAGAACTGACATTAGGGGCCGATCGCAAAATGTATAGCATTTTCTGATAGGAGGATTACTTTTGCGCCACCTTGTATATGTAAGATTTGTATATCTCTATCTTTATGTACAAGCACTTTTCACTGAAGGGAATTGCAGATGATGAAGCACTCCAGGTTTCACTGAGATGAGGATTGATGGAGGGATGATTTAGTGGCTGACTTTCCGATGATATTTCAGTTTAACAATGATGGGTGGTTTGCATGCGATTGGAGGTGGGGCACATGTCATTTTGATGGCGCAGTTGTCTGAATTTCCCTGATTCTTTGCGATCAAGAGCAATTTTTAAACTCCAAAGTTCTAATGCGGATGCTTTTGGAGCACGCTGGTTACCAAGTGGTTGCTTATTGCTGTGCCCTTTGTGTGTCCGAGTGCGGAACACATCACAAGATTACTGGCAAACTCGTAACCATCACAAAAGCAATCCGCAATAAGCTGAAGAAAAATTTAAATTTTAATTTAAAAGCACTTTCTTACACTTTCAAATTTACCTTTTCTTTGGCGGAGTACGCCACAAGAGATAAAGTAATTTGAAGTGACGTGTTTTTAGTGAGTAGATAAAAAAACCCTCTGACTACCATCGGAGCCTTTCCTACCAAAGAATAAATGCAAAAAGTAGACAATAACCTCCATGCAGAGATTTTTCCAACGACACTGCCGCCTGACTTAAACATCTATTCAGACAGTCAAGCCACTAATAAAGCCTGCTCTCTTATCTTGCAAAAACCTGATATTATAGAGTTTTAACAACATAAGTAGCCTTATGCGAAGGACACAATTGACCTAAAATTAACTCCGACTAAATTGACGTAGTTATGAATCCTCAGTCTTATCATTCCAGCTTATGTGAGTTTGGAGAATGCACAAAAAAAGACTGCCTATCCTAGAAAAATCTACTTCCATTATACCTGCGTCACTTGCCTGTGGTCTGGGCTTTGATCTTAAATGGCATTACTTATTCTGGAATAGGTAGTTTTTGTTGTAACACCTCAATAAATATCATTTCGTATACACTTCTTCGATAAAAGGCCTGTCCGTCGTCAGCCCACATCCTTGGTTCTCCATACATACTTCAGTTAGTTAAGTGTGAACCAAGTCTCCCAAAAGCCTTCAACAATTTTGTAATTTCCTACCCACAGGAAATACCCGCCTGTCAACACTCATTTATCAGTTGTTACTATTTCACAAGCCCAAAAATATCCCTGCGGTTGACACACGTTTAGTTGACCCTATTCTATTTGAGTATTCCCACCAGTAAGCCGGGTTCCAAGAACTTCCAAATCCCAAAAACGAATTTATTTGTACAATTACAGAGGTACTCTGACATTTTCGTTTTCATCCGTAGAACAAAACTTCTCACCCATCTCTTGCAACTTAAAATATATATTTATAAAAATAAAAAGAAAAAGAAAATGAAAATGATTTCCTCAACACTCGTAATAATCCCTTAGGAGAGATTAATACGAAAAGATAAGTAAAGCATGAACTGTGCAATAAACCATCTCTCCATAGAAACGCCGGAAGCCATCAGGACATTCCCCAGCAATTTCACCATTTAAGCATGCAATCGCAAAATTGTCGATTTATTTTTCTCTTCACAATTCTATACCAGCAAACCGAAATTGTTGACCATGCCACAGCCGCACCCACCGTAGCCGTAGCTTAGCACTATAGTCACCTAATAGACAGCCACCACCTGCTCTCCACCAGGGTCAATGTGGGGGAGCAAATGATTAATTTATTGCCCGAGGTGTTGCTGCATGCGCGGCCGTGGGCGATGTTGAGGTATCCTTTGAAATCACCTTCTCTCGCTTATGCTTTTCCTATACCTATTCCTTCTGTAACCGGATTGTAACCGAAATATGAAATTGCCACCCTCCCTAAACGTGCTGGTATAAAGTAAGTGTGTGGGTGTGTGGTAACCGTTTATCATAATTTTATGTTTGTTGCATTCCTGCTTCTTGCTGATGCAACACATAATGGTTTTACGGCTTAACTAGAGCGAAAACATGACGTAGTTTCGCTATATAATGTTCGTTTCATGATGTACCTGCTTTGTGCCCGCGCGCTCGCCCTTCTCACTCGGGCTTCCATGCATTAATTAATTTTTCCTACGCCGATAAAGATGCCTCGTGGTTAAACTTGCGAGAACTGCACAGGATAACATGCGGAAATGTTGTGTAGATGAGAATGAAGGGAAAACATCTAACAACAAGAGAAATTCACTCATTAGACTAAAAAGCAGGAGCTGCAATTCGCTCGAGTTTCACAGTTTTCCAGTTTCTTCCGTAGATTGAAAGGTGACAAAAGTGTCAGCCGCATAGTGACACTGTGTGTTTCATGTAAGTGGAAGAGATTTTATCGACTAGCGACTGCGAATTTGTATGAATTTATGGTTGACATGATACATACATGTTTGAGGTCTCACCATGAATTGTGGCATTGAAGAAGACATAAATAAGACTTTTAATATTCCAAGGTTGATGCGAAACGAATCCGCTGAAACATGGTTAATCTACAAATGAAATGCAGTGGAATACAGATTTTTGAAAGTTATGGTTGTCTCGTTACATTTGAATATTAAAAAAAGTTATATGAAGACGTGCAGGTGAATGAAATGAATGTGGCGTTCCAAAAATTAAACACATGATTAAATTATATTATTAAATTATTTTATGATTGAATTATAAGTTTCTTCAAGATAAAACACAGAGTTTGGGATAATGGTCTGTTCGCGCTCGTGGGTAATTGGGATCACAGATGAGGAATTAACCAGATAGTCAACTCTGCAATCGCCTATCGCTTTCAACCCGCAAAAAATATTTAATAATGGCCGCTCACAATTTTCCTATCTGTGAATACGTGTAAGCCAGGCACATGAACTTACATACATATATCTAATTTGCTTAATTACACGCCAATTTCCAAATCGCAATAAAAAAAACAGCTGGTCACGGCGGATGTGTTGGGAAATAGGAAGTGCTGTGAAGAGCACCACTGAGACGACAGTTGAAGGGCAAGCAACAGCATATGATCTACCACAACAGTCCGGCGATGGCACAGTTACAATGCAAATGCTTTACGAAGAAATCATATGTTTAAAGAAAATCAACTGTGACTTTCTCAGCACAATTAGTCAGCTGAAAGAGGAGAACGAGAAGCTTAATTCGAAAGTTGCATCGCTGGAGAGCAAACTGAATTGGAGAGAGCAGAAGAGCGCTGAGAATGTCATCGAGATCACTGGTGTGCCTGGAGTCAGCAATACGAATGCAAAAGAATGCGTTCAAACAATTTTCAACAAGGCGTTGGATATCTCTCTGTCATCTTCAGATATCCAGAAATGCTACGTCAAACGCTTATGGAAGAAAACCAACAACAATAACCAGCAAAGTGATAAAATTTGTGTTGAATTCTCTGGATTGGCAGCAAAAGAACGAGTAATGAAAGCGAAGAAAACTGCAATGAAGAAACTAAATTCGTCTTTATTTGTTGAGGGTACGAAGAATAATGTTTTCATAAATGATTGTTTCACAAGTTATACTAGAGCTTTATTTACGGAAGCTAAAAAAGTTAAAGCTGAAAGAAACTACAAATATTTGTGGTTTAAAAATTCGCGGATTCTAATGAGAAAAGCTGAAAACGGTAGGGTGGTTGCTATTAGATCGTTTCTTGATCTTTCAGCACTGAAAGACTAATTGTCTTTGATGATTATCTTTTTAGCAACAACCCAACCCCTAATACAATTGTAAACATTAATGATAACCAATTTTTTTTGTAATTCAAATAATTGCAACTCTTTTTTTATTGTGCATCAGAACATTCGTAGTTTGCGGCAAAATTTTGATTTGTTAGTGTGCAATCTAGAAGCGCTTGTATTCTTACCCCATTTGATATTTGTAAGCGAGATATGGATTTTTGATTGCGAAAAAGAGGATTATCATATTCCGGGTTATATTTTGTATATTAACCCTAATGAAAAGTATGCTGCAGATGGAGTAGGAGTTTTTGTAAGTGATTACCTGGATTCTGGTAGCTATTAAGTAAATTTTCTTAATTTGTTGAGCGCGGATGTAATTGAATTGTCTTGCAAGTTATGTGATGATGTTTTTAAATTTGTTTGTGTATACAGATTACACCTCTATGATATTCAAGTGTTTTTGAATGAATTTTCAGTGCTCTTAAGAAACGAAAAAGTAGATAATCTTATTTTCCTGGGTGATTTTAATATAGACATTTTAACTCCCAGTACTTTAACGGAAATTTATCTTGCTACAATGGCTGAGCATGGTCTATCACCTTTTATAAACGAAATTACTAGACCAATTTCAGGCACTTGTCTTGACCATGTATTTGGACGTTTTAAAAAAATATCCGTAAACGAATGTGCTGGTATTAATTTTGATCTCCGCATTACTGATCACTGTATAACTGACTGGTATTCTCTTCAGTACGTTAAATACTAAGAAACCCGCGAAGCATACTTTGTCATCTACGGTAACTACGTTCCGAAACCTGGGAGGAAATATATGAGGAAGTTAATGCTGCTAAGGCTTATGATCTATTTTCATCATTTCTTTACATATACTATCGTCCGTAAAAAGTCTGAAAAAAGGTTAAAGCCTTGGATTACTTATTCTGTGTTAAAAAAAATTAAGCTTAAAAATAAACTAAGAAAAAAGTGCTCCAAACATCCTCTTAATACAGCGCTGAAAAATCGTTTCAGAATATTGAGTAAGGAAGTAAACAACGATATAAGGACAGCTCGAAATAGATACTTCTACTCTAAAGTCCGTAACGCACTTGGTAATCCAAGAAAGGAATGGAAGGCTATAAATAGTATCATTGATAGCAACTCTCCCAATATCTCCAAAGCTATATGTCTATGTAATGATGGTGTTATTATTGATGACCCTACAACAGTATCAAACATATTAAATGATTACTTTTCTTCGGTTGGTCTGATGTCTTTTTCAAGTGAGTCTCCTACATATTGTAATGGCAATGCGTTAGGTCCCATTTAGTCAACGACTTTGCTATAAATAATAGCTTCTTTTATGAAGAAATAGCAGGCTTAGAATTGTATAAAATTATCTGTTCCCTTAACAGCTCAAGATCTTGTGGTTGTGATTGAATTTCCAACCCTACCCTCAAGAGCATAGCACTTAATGTTGTAAACATATTAGCTTATGTTTTTAACTTAAGTATTTCAACCGGCGTCTTCCCAGACAAATTAAAATGTGCTAATGTGATCCCTCTTTACAAAAAAGGTAGTAAGATTGACAAAAACAATTACAGGCCAATTTCTTTATTGTCATCAGTCTCTAAAGTCTTTGAAAAAGCCATTAAGAATAGAGTTTTGAGATACCTGGCAAAAGTTAATTTCCTAAGTCCTGCTCAGTTCGGTTTTAGGGAAGGCCTTTCTACAGAAGATGCCCTCTTGGAATTCTGCTCCTTTATTTATAAAGCTCTGGATGATAAAAAATGTTGCGCCGGGCTTTTTGTAGACATTACCAAAGCTTTTGACATGGTCAACCACAGAGTTCTACTTAACAAACTGCACTATGCAGGATTTCGTGGATTTATGCACAACTGGTTTGAGTCCTACCTAAAGGATAGAACTCAAAAAGTTGTAATAGGTAACTTTGTTAGCAGACCAAAAACTATGAACTTAGGTGTACCCCAGGGATCAGTCCTTGGTCCAATACTGTTTCTTATTTACATCAACTCATTACTTAGTCAACCGTTTAAAGGGAATGTTACAGCTTTTGCAGATGATCTGGGCATTGCATACCGCTCGGATAGTCCTCTTAACTTAAGCGCGGACATAAACCATGATGTTCACCTCCTGGGATTGTGGTTTTCGGAACACAAACTAGTTGTAAGCAATAAAACGTAATTACTTCACTTCAGTCTTAATATGCAAGAGTCCCTAAGCTTCGAAATTTTCTTTCATGCAAACAATTGCGAATGGTCAAATGCGTCAAATTGTGTCTGTACTGAAGAAGCCACAAGGACAATGTTGTTTGAGCAGGCATCTTGTAACACATGCTGTTTTAAAATTGAAACAATTAATCAGTTTAAATATTTAGGCATCACTTTTGAACAAAATATGAGTTGGTCCAAACATATATCGATTCTGAAACAATATTTACGATCGCCTTAGACAATTCTGTGACAAAAATACTCTGAAAACAGTATATTATGGAATATTTCAATCAAAACTACAACACGGAATAAGTTGCTGGGGTGGCGCTTACCAAACGAAGATTGAACCATTAATTGTTTTGCAAAAATGTGCTATAATCTTTTAGCTCCTTCTATAGTTTTGTTCAGAGCATTGAAAATTCTGCCACTAAAACATTTGTACTATTTCAAAGTTTTAAAATTTTTTTTTATGAGAGGTGGCTATTTACGGAGACCTATTTCAAACAATCGCAATTTGCGAAGCAATTCAAATAATGCTGTCATTATTCCTCCTTTCCGTACTACTCTATTCAAAAACTTTTACTCCATCGTGTCGTGCAAACTATTTAATCAACTTCCTATAAATATCCGAGGTATAAGATCATTGTCCCTATTCCTAAAATACGTAAAGATATGGCTTCTTGATTTTGATCACGAGGAAATTAAAGTTTTGCTGCCCTATGTTGTCTAAACATGTACGTTACATTGTTCTATTGCTGTTTTATGTACAAATTAATGTTCTTTTAAATTTACGTTTTCTTTCTTTTTTATTGTTAATTTTTCTTTAAAAATATGTATAAATTCATAAAATGTTTTTCTTTTAAAATTAATTAATCAATTCACCCCACACTTCCAAGCTATTTTTTCTGAAGTGACATTATCACTATTTGTTAATACACAAATACAAATGTCACTACCTATTCTTGTACTTAATATTGTTATGGTAGATTAAGTAAATACAAAGATTGTTAAGTCAAGAATCATGAAAAATAAAAAAAAAAAAAAAAGTATTCAGTTTACGTAATTCAACTTTTATATTTAGCTACTTTAATGTAAATGTTTACGATGTTAATTCCTCATCTGTGGTAAGAATCGACTGATCGGAGTCGTCCACGTTGTGCTCTAAGAGTGCTGTATTTCCAATACCCAATAACAAAGGTTGTAGTCTAAGCCCTACCTCTTTCTCAAAAGTGCTGTGCAGCCGAAACAGTGCGCCTTTTGAAAAGAGGCTTTGGCCGAAATAAAGCACCCAACTCGCCTGCTGTACGTAAGTTTGCTCAAAAAGTGAAACTGGAGTGCTAGCGGACAACACTCAGGGTCCCCGTCGTCATACGAGAGTGTGCGGATTGTGGAGTGGTAGAATAAGTGGACCATTTTTCTTCGAAAATGTGGCTGGGAACAAAGTTTCGGTCAACGATGGGAGTTACAGAGCCATGTCAACCGACTTATTTTTTTTTTTTACTGAAATTTAGTTCATGCAGGATGGCGCGCCAAACCACAATCGATCTTTCGTGCACCAAATTCCCAAATTGTGTTATCAGCCCGTCTTTGCGATGTCGATTGGCCGCCTTGGAGCTGTGATTTGACCCCGTTGGAGTTGGTTTGTGGGAAACCGTGAAGGACCGATTTTATGCCAACAATTCGGAAGGAATTCAAGCACTTTAGGTCAATTTCATCCAAGCAATACGTCGGCTACAGCCCGAAACCATCAACAAGGTCGCTACTGCGAAGCCAGCTGAGGCAGCCACTTGTACAGCATTGTGTTCCATAATTAACGCTTATCCTGTACATACAAATGCATGCATGGTATTTGTGGGTCAAATTTGCCCAATACATTTTCTGTCTAGTAAGTTTATATTTTACAAAAAAATTTTCGTAAATTTAAATATTTTATTTTATATACTTTATGCTTTTTGAAGCCATTTGGACATACATTTTGTGACGACCAACTTCTTTAAGTTCCTACAAGAGAAAGGTACGTTTTTAAAAAATTGATTCCGTCCTTGTGCGAAGTAAATTATTTATCGCAAGTAATGTGTCTATCATTTAGAAGTTTCAAAATCGAAGAAAGCCTTTACGTCAAAGAACCCGTCATAAAAACTCCTGGATCGCACAAATGGAGAAACATAAGCATATGATTAGCCTCAATGATGAAGTGATCCAAAATCGGGAGGCCTGCAGATATTTTTTGAGGTCGAACCGGCGAACCCCACAGGCGGACCAGTAGGAATGCACTGAAGTGGAAGGGTTGTGATCCCTATAATCCTGATCATAATCTCGTCGTAAAATAGAGAGAAGATATCTGATTATAACCTCGTCAATAAATGAATGGATGTGACTACCTTTTATGAGGTCTATAACCAGACGATAGCCTTGATTTGGTCCTGGCCTACGGTCTTTATGCTTTAGGTATAAACTTTCGAATAACATGGGCCCATAACACAATCCAACTAATACTTCTTGAACCTACTCAGTTATGAGTTCCGTAACTTGAACTATTCAGCAAGTGCTGAATGTATTACAGGCTCAAGGCAAACTTTATTATTTCCCAGATAGATGAAGCGAATTTATTGAAAGAACATCTCCGGTGATATGTGACCAACAGTGGACGCACACACCTGAATTGAATGTTTTCTGTTTATATACATTTCCCTCTATTTCTGAAATTACATTTTGTGGAGATATTACAATCCTGTCACACTTTTTATCAACTATAACCCTCGATATGTTTTGAAACTTTTAAAAGACTAACTGTAGCTGTATTGTGTTAGCCTTCCCTAGCGGTGATTCTAAAAATTCTCTAAAAGGGCTTTCTGTGGAACCAAAAATTCCCAGCCAGCTAAATTAGATCCACATAGGTTTGTTAGAAATCCCATCAACTCTATATTATATCCTGCTGTTTTGACCCGTGCAAATGAATTTGACATGCTTGCACTACTAGACTATGCTAAAAGAATTTTTATTATCGACTATGCGATAACTTCAGTCAACAATTTACCGTCCTGTTTTTTAAAAAAAACGTGCTATAAGTTCCTTCTGCTCTGTTTGCCCCTTCCGACCCCCATTACTTGAAATCGACAAAGTTGAAAGAAGACGTAAAATCCTAACCCTCTATCCCTCCCCATTGGTCCGTACAGCCTTAAATAACTTAAACTTATCCTGGGCAGTCGCAATTTCAACGTCAAACGTTTTTTTTAGAATCCAGCCAGAGTTGGTGAGAAATCCGCAAATATCTTTAAAATGGTGAATAATACTTTTCAAAATAAAGCCCTACGTTAAGTTTCCGATGGAATAAGTTTGCATTTTTAAGTTTTTTGACACACCTATCTACTTTTCGTTGACGTTTCTTTTTACAACTATATAGTTTATATGAAGTGTTTTGTCGCGACCACACAAAACCCAGCAGATGTTGACCTGCCGGTAAACATTTATCTACCTCTTTTTAACGCTGTTCACATTGATTTTGAAACTATCGTTTTTGTAAGCCTCATATAGAGAGAGAGGATATAAAGCGGTATTTTGAGTAATATTACATGCGACTTTAGCCCAGACAGACACGCATAAAAAATAAAATTCCCGAAATGTGAATGTAACGATCCATATTTATTTTTGAATCTATCTAGTGGCAATTTACAGCAAATTGAATTAGTTTGACAAGCTCACACGAGGCTTGTTGCTATCATCTATGGTTGCTTCGCTGTTGATCATAGATACCACAAATTTTTCACATCTACAAGCTAAGGCTAACAGATTTTAGAAATAGTATTTTAAAAATATATAAATAATAAAAATAAATTTCATAAATAAAGAAAAGGAAAAAAAAACAAAATCAATAAAATGTAAATATCAAAACAAGTCTCTTGTCCAGCTTAATTCAATATTCTGACAAACTTCATTGAAATGTCTTATGCATCTACAGATGGGTTCATTATTACCAGAGACCGGATTATATGCAACATAAAAAGCTTGAAATATGCATGCAAATATGCAACAATATGCAACATTTACTATATGATAATATAACAGCAACAGTTTTTTATTTCAAATGCAATATAAAATATAGTTAAATAACATAGTTGAATAACATTTATAATTAAGAATTTTTTAACATTTTGTTAATCTTGAAAATGTGAACAATCATGTACTGTTCCAAATGTTCGGTGGTAAGATTATGTCTCCGATCACTTAAAATATTTTTATATGTGGAAAAGGACCGTTCCACATCCACTGAGGTAACTGGGCAGTATTTGAATTTGGGTGATGATGGCTATGTTAGCACTTATTGTTGCTGGCAAAAGTTCGCCCGTCCCATTAATAAAACTATTAATTTGACACAACGCTTCAAAGCCTGGGTTGTTGTTTAAAATATTCTCAAACTTTTTTTTAAGCTTACTTGGGAATGCCTCTGGCAATTCGGAGCTCATTTGGCGGATTTTATTTATTAATTGAATAGATTCAGTCAACGCTAAGCCCTGAGTTTCGAGCTTCTTAATACTTGCTGGTATCAGAGAAAAATGAGTGCATATCACAGCTATGTTTTTTTTTAATTTTAGAGTCATTAAATGCTTCCTTTGACTGACAAACTGCCACAGCCTCCGTACTATCGAAGCTATTTACTACACCTTTGATGGCCTCGAAATGTTCATTGTAAAACAAAACAGCTTCAATCCACGTTCCCCATCGAGTTACCACTGGTTCAGGAGGTAGAGACACATTTGGTAGCTTTTCTTTATAGGCTCTAATGCGGGCAGGTGCCTTAAGAAACACTTTCTTAGTTGACGAAATCAGCTTATTCACATTTCCAAACGTGAATCGTACTTCTTCAGCGAGTCGATGTATTCCGTGAGCAAAGCACGTCACATGGATCAAATTCGGATAGAATATTTGGAGAGCTTTGCCTGCCTTGATCATATAGGGAGCAGCATCTGAGAGGAATATAAACACTCCTTCATCTGCAGAAGATTCAGGAAACAATTTTTTGATACCCTCATTCACAAATCTGGCGATCGTAGAATGATTTGTCTTTTCCAGTTCTTTGTAGGCCACCAAATAAGAAATAGAGGGCTCTAGTTTTAATGCACCGACAGTCAGTAGTTTCGTCAGCTGAAATCCAAATAAAGCTATCCTTGAGTTAGGTAAATTGTTGGTATGTAGTTTTTGCGCAATGTTGATTCGTCTGGTAAATTTTGATTCAAGCAATATTTTTGCAGGAAAGCTTTGAAGGTAGGATTTGTAAGTTTGTAAATCGGAATATTGCTTGTGAGCAATGCTTCACATAAGTCCATGCTAAAGTGGTTTTTTTGTTTGTCTTTTGAAGAAGAGTTACTGCTGCTTGCCGCTGTTAGAAGTTGTTGTCTTGGGCCTTTCTTTCGCAATCCTGCAATATGAAGACTCGTCTTGACATGCTGGTCTATTTGAAACTTTTTTGTACACGAAATATTTTTATCGCAGACTCGACAATATAAAATTTTTCCGTCGTACGTCAATGTTTCACGATATTCAGCTATCCACGAAGATACACTTTTTTTCGAGAGGCATGGTAGATACGCTAAGATTTGCACAGATATAAATACAAAAATAAACTGATGCAATAACCGAGCATATCAAATATAACATGCGTAATTGCCTAGAAAAAAAGTGTCGAAGTAGGCGATTGTGACACAAAACATCATCTAGGGCCTACTTTGTCTCCCGTGAATTTTTATTTTACCAGGATTTAAACGAAAATATGTATTAGCACTAGATTTTAAGTAAAATATGCCATAACCGGTGAGAATAGGCAAAATATGCAAATGCATATAATCCGGTCTTTAATTATTACTATAGTTAGTTCTGTGGTATTGCTCGAAAAGCAAATTTTTGGAGCGGTGCATAAAGTGGTATTTTTTGGAGAGTAAGGAAGGGCATTTAACGTGATAATTCAAAATATCCCTCACAAACTTTATATCATGCATACATCTTCTGGATTTCAGTGATTAAATACCAAGAAGTAAACAACGCGACTTATATTCCGGGATAAAAGTCCATTTCATTTTATAAAATATAAATTTAGAAAAACGTCTTTGGACTTTTTCAATGCGTTCAGAGAAAGTCTTCAAGGCCGGGTTCCAGATAATATCCGCATATTCGAGTAACGATCTAATTAGAGATATATACAGGGAAAGCAAAGCATGTGGGTCACAAAAATCAATACAATTTCGCTTAATGAAACCAACAAGTAAATTAGCTCTTTCAATTATCAATTTGGTCAAGAAGACCAAAGATGAGGAGGCAAAATTAATTGAAACAGCTGATAACTTGACTGATTTTGCCACACCTACGCGGATCACAACAACTGCAACTACAAATGATGACAAGCATGCAGAAAATTGTAACCATCATGTTGAATAGTGGTAGTTATTTTTATTATTATTATTATTATTTCTTTATATATTTATATTATTTACTCTTTATATATTTACTTTACTTTATCTTACTTTTCTTTGGATTTTTTATTAAACTTATATCAATTGAAAAACATATCAATTCTACATCTTTTCTTCATCGTCGTTGTTTTTTGTATGCTGATAACTCATATCGTCTTTTTCTAGTTGTGCAGCTTGCAATTTCGTAAGAAAGATGTGCCGTATTAGGCACCACTCATTTTTAGTTTCTATTGATGGCTGGTGCCAGTGCAATTGACAATAGGGAATCTGCAGTCGGTGGCCATAATACACGAACGGTATTAAATATTATGTGCAGTCAGCAATCCGGGCTGCAAATTTGTCATATTAATGCTCAGAGTTTAGTACCTAAACTAGATGAATTTAGATTCCTATTTGAAGGATCGAAGGTTGATGTGGTTTGCATTTCTGAAACTTGGCTACATAGTGAATTAAGTGATAAATTTTGTTCTTTGAATGGTTTTCATAAACCTTTCCGGTGTGATAGGGTGGGACGTGTTGGGGGAGGTGCAGCGATCTTTGTGCGCAATCATTTGCAGTGTAGCCTAGTACGCAAGGCTCCGCTGGGTTGTGAAATTGATTATGTTTTTGTATTAATCACCTGCAAGACTAATAAAATTCTACTAGGATCAGTATATAGACCTAACAAGTATATTGATACATCGCCACTTATGAATATTTTAGATGAGTTATCATTTATATCTCCTCTTATTGTAGTAGTTGGCGACTTCAATTGCGATTTACTTGAAGATTCGTCTCTGGTGGATAGTATGGAAACTCTAAGTCTTTTCCCTGTAAATACATCATTACCTACTCACTTCACTAAGCATAACAGCACCCTTCTTGATGTATTTTTCGTGAGCCATGTTTATAAAGCTCTCCATTTTAGTCAACTCTCCGCTTCCTGTTTTTCTCGGCACGATCTCATACACTTAACTCTTGAATGTGAACCCACCATTTTAAAGAACTCTTTTAATTTTCGTGATTTTAAGAATATCAACTATGGTCAGTTGGAAAGAGATCTTAGTTCTATCGAGTGGTTTCGCGTCTATGCATTGCATTCAGTAGATGAACAATTAGCGTTTATTGAGGATAACATCCGTAATCTCTTTAACAATCACGTTCCTCTTAAAACTAAATCCGACGCGAGAAATCGTCCTTGGTTCACTAATAAAATAAAACGCTTAACTCGAGAGCGTGACCAGGCCTACAAGCGTTGGAAACGTTTTCGCCTAGATGTACTTCATGATGCGTATAGGTATCTGAGAAATAAGGTGACTTTTGAAATACGTGAAGCTAAAAGACGCATTTATGCTCCACAACTTGATCCTTCACAAGCCAAGCATAGACTTTGGAAAAACATTAAGAGCATTGGAATAGGTAAACAGATTAATGCCTGTTGTAACAACCTCGATCCAAATGAACTAAATGTAACTTTTACCTCTCTTCCTGTTCCTGCCGTTAGTGAATCTCTGTTGTGTGAAACTCCTCAAAATGATTGTTGTAGTGTTATTCTTCCAACTGATTTTAGTTTTACTACTGTTGATGAAGCAGATGTTGTACAAAGTTTTATTTCCATTAAATCTAATTCGGTTGGATTTGATGAAATTCACCCGGTTTTTGCTAAAGCTATTCTTCTTTACATTCTCAAATCTATCACGCACCTATTTAACACTATCTTGATGACTGGAGTATTTCCTACTTCCTGGAAGCGTGCGAAAATCATACCTGTCCCCAAAAATCAAAATGAATGTCGGCCGATTACTATTTTACCGTTCTTTTCGAAGGTGTTGGAAAAAATTTTAAACTCCCAAATCCAAACACATTTAAAAAATAACAATATGCTCTGTAGAAATCAGTCTGGGTTTCGTCCAAAGCATAGCTGTACAACATCATTAATTAATGTTGTTGAAGACATAAGGCAAGCTCTAGATGATGACAAAGTCACATTTCTTATTTTATTAGATTTCTCAAAGGCATTTGACACTGTGAACCACAGTATTTTAATTAGGAAGCTTAAGAGAGAGTTCAATTTTTCATCTTCTTCACTGAGTCTCGTTTCATCTTACTTGAACGACAGATACCAAGCAGTTGAATCAAACAATTGTGTATCCTCATTTCTGCCTTTAAGCAGAGGCGTTCCTCAAGGATCAATTTTGGGTCCCCTAATTTTTACAATGTACATAAACGACTTCCCCTCGTGTACCTCAAGCTCTTTGGTTGACATGTATGCTGATGACGTTCAGTTACGAAAAAGCTTTCCTTTGGGTCTTTTAGAGAATGCAGCGTATGACGTAAATGAAGATCTTAATCGTATTTTATGCTGGTCGCGATCGAATGGCCTCTGCCTAAATCCTTCTAAGTCAAAATGTCTGGTTATTTCAAGAAGGTCTATTGACACGTCTTACTTTTCAAAGTTATCTCTAGAAAACTTAACAATCCAATTCGTTGATTCAGCAAAAAATCTTGGCATAACTTTCAACAAGACGCTCTCCTGGAATAATCACATCAGATTGACCATTGGAAGGGTTTATGGCAGCCTTCGCATGCTATGGGCTGGCCAAAACTTTACACCTCTCAAAACGAGAATACTTCTTGCTAGATCTTTAATTATACCCATAATGCTATACGGTTGTGAAATATTCGGCAATTGTGACTATGAACACAGAAGAAAATTAAACCTTGCTTATAATTGTGTAGCGCGCTATGTCTACGGATTGAGAAAATTTGACCACATCTCACATTTCTCTAAGAAAATAAGTGGCCTAACGCTCGACAACCATTATAAGTTTCGAACATTAATATTGCTTCATAATATAATGCAAACCCATCAACCATCGTACCTTTATAATAGGATTTTTCGACCGCGCTCTATTAGATCGTGTAACCTAGTACCAATCCGTTATAAATACTTAGTGTCTAACCGTCAATTCTTTGTGCATGCTGTCCGATTGTGGAATTCCCTCCCCCTTTCCGTCCGATTGATAAGTTGTACGACTCTGTTCAGGGCGAAGCTCAGGCAGTATTTAGAAACACTTCGATGATGATAACTTGATATGGTCAATTGTTTCTGCTTATGTTAATTTTTAAAATTTGCTTTTTGATTGATTATGTTTTATTTATTTTATTTTTTTTTTTCTCTCTTTCTTGGTTCTTTTTTTTTTCAATGAATTAATTGATAATTAAATATTTAGAATCTAAATTGAAATATTAAAATAATAATTATTGTATATCTTTTCCACTCAAAATCCAATTAAAGCTTACGCTAGTTTATAAGATTTTTGTATCTTAATGTGTAAGACTATTGCAAAATAAAATAAATAAATAAATAAATTATACAATCAATATGACTTTTAAAAGAGAAAGTTAGATCCAGCATAATACCAAGGTCCTTAATATTTTCTACAATTCAGAATCAATTTTGGTAAACGAAGTTTATGTGCGTATGAATCTTATGGAATGAGATAACGTTACATTTTTTTATGTTTAATTTTGAACAATTTAAATTACACCATTCAGAAATTCGATCAATATCTATTTGCAATAGGCGGCAATCATCAACACTTTTAATTTTAGGGAATAATTTTAGATCATCAGCATAGAGAAGGCAATGCTAATATTTTATAACTGATGTTATATCATTTATTAAAATATTGAACAGAAGGGGACCCAAATGACTACCCTGAGGAACACCTGAAATACAATTTATAGGTTTCGAAAAAGAATTATCGATCACAATTTTTTTGTGATCGACCAGTTATAGGATCAGTGGAAAGCAAATAATTTAAGTTTTCGCAGTAAGCTAAAATGGTTTACTGAAATCGGTGTAAATTGTATCAATTGGACTCTTACTCTCAATATTCTCGATAACATACGATGAAAAAAAGGGCCATATTTGTTGTTGTAGAGCACACAGAGATAAAACGATGCTGTAATTCAGATATTGATTCGCGGGTTAAAAACTGTAATTTTGTTTTCACAATGCTTTCGAATAATTTAGGAATTGAGGATAGTTTAGAGATACCTCTGTAATTTTCTTTATTTAGTTCTTAGACCCAGATTTATGAATTGGAATAAGATCTGAAGTTTTCCATTCGTTAAGAAAGATACCATCGGAGAGCGATCTATTGAAAATGCAGAGCAGAGGAAAGCATAGTGCAAAGACTTTTCGCACTTGAGAATAATTTTTCTTACAATTATATCATGTCTGGGAAAAGGAATGAGTGGAAATCGCCACTATTATTTTATGTCCAAGTTAGTGATACCCAGTCAGGAATCGAAAGCATCAGAGCCGGTGTAGCTCAAGGATCTAAATTGGGACTGATGCATCTTCACCTCCGACCAACCACACAAGTATGTCTCTTCGACGATGACTCTGCCACAAACTGCAGCTCGATGTCACCACCCTTAGCAGCAACACGAGTTCAAAGTCATATTCACGAGACCTTTAGCTACTACAAAAGATGAGGAATGCGGATCAACACCAACAAATCCGAAATCATATGCATACGAAGACCAATCACCGGAAGAACCCGAGGCAGATCAATTGCCAACTGCCGCGGATGGCTTCCTACGTTGTTAAGTACTTTGAAGTCCACTTCAAG
Organism: Ferdinandea cuprea; assembly: GCA_963576555.1. Classification (NCBI taxonomy): domain Eukaryota; kingdom Metazoa; phylum Arthropoda; class Insecta; order Diptera; family Syrphidae; genus Ferdinandea; species Ferdinandea cuprea. Next base: position 65,005,787 of record OY754958.1, read on the forward strand.
GCGAGGTTCCGCTTCAACCCTCATTCGAAAACAGTCATCAAAAAGGCCGCATTTGCATTTTATTGAGTCTACATGAGGAAGCAGAATGGACTTAGCACCAGGACAAAGCTGCTACTCTATAAGAAGATCTTTATGCTCATTAGTATACCATTTCAAAGACATACCTAAAAAAACACGCCGTCTTCGAGAGGAAAATGCTGAGAGTCTGCACATGACTCCGCTACGACCCAATCCGAAGAAGGCATGTCAGAAGCAGCCGCCTATGTTATGCAACCAAAATCAAGCCATTGCGAATGATGTCGCCGTTGTTTCTGTCGGTTCAAATCTAGGGGCTGTCTGCTCTCAAGCGCAGAGATCCCTGGATTTGATCGATGTCTGGTGCACTTGTAATGGGCTTTCAGTGAATCCTCTAAAAACCACGGTTGTTCTCTTTACGAGAAGGAGAATCATCACTGGCCTGTCCCATCTCGTGCTTAAAGGTGTCACCATCCCTATATCCGAAGAAGTCAAATATCTGGGTGTAATCCTTGATAAAAAACTTCTATGGTCCAAACGTGTCGAATCGAAAACCGATAAAGCGCTGTCGACTTTCTGGCAGTATAAGGGGCTTTTGTTAAGACATGGGGCTGGTCTCCGAAACGGGTCCTTTGGATCTATACGGCCATGATTAGACCGCTACTCTCATACGCATCAGTTGTTTGGTGGAACATGCTTCCGCGAAAACGTGTTACTGCTTCTTTTGCCAAACTCCAAAGAACGGCTTGTCTCGGCTGCACAGGGGCCTTCCCCAACACCCCGGACTCTGCTCTAGATGCTTTGATGAATCTTCCTCCCCTTGACTTATATATCATGGGATGTACGCTAAAAACCATCTTTCGCTTAAAGAGAGGTGGTTTTTGGTACAATGCGCACTGGAATTTTGAAGAACTTGCTCGAGAATTATCCTTTGACCCCTGTCTTATGGATATGCCGTCTGATGCAATGACACCAGAAATCCTTCTGCAAAAAAACTACCACGTCAACTTTCCACAGGTAACGGAATGGCTTCGGTCAGACTCTGAACCATGGATTGAATGACATCGTATTTTCACGGATGGCTCCAAAACCGGGCAGGGGTCCGGTGCTGGAGTCTTTGTGGAATGCGATGATATACGACTTTACTACCCCTTGGGTAAACATGCATCTGTTTTCCAAGCGGAGATTTTTGCCATCCTAATGGCTATGCGCTATATTGTGAACAACAGGTGGAGGGCTAGAGGCATTTGCATCTGCAGTGATAGCCAAGCTGCATTAAAAGCGCTTCTAAGCCCTCTTACCTCTTCCAAGTTAGTGCTAGAACTCAAGCTTTCTCTGAATTTGGTCGGAAGACTGAACACAGTGAATCTTGTCTGGGTACCAGGTCACACTGGCATCCAGGGAAATGAGATCTCGGATGAGCTTGCTAGGCAAGGTTCAGAAGAAGTTTTCTCAGGACCCGAACCTGTGTTGGGTCTGCCTGCATCTTTAGGGTTTCTCGTGAACACAAGATTCGGTGGCGCGATTGCGGTGGATGTAGACAAACCAAACTACTGCGCCCGGACATTTGCAAAAGGTCAGCATCTTTTCTTCTATCTCTGAGGAGAATCGACTGTAGGCTGCTTGTAGGCGTTCTTTTGGGCCACCAAGCTTTTGCTAAACACTTAAATGTGTTGGGCTTAAGCGACATCACTACCTGTCCTGCTTGCGGTGAGGAGGATGACACAGCAGAGCACTTTCTCTGCAGTTGTCCGGCCTATGCTCGCATAAGGTGGCGGATCTTCGGGGCTGACGTGGTAGGTGCCGAACATTTAAGCTCTTTATCACTGAAGCTCCTTCTCCTTTTTCTTCGAAAGACGGGAAAACTAAGTACATTAATGTAAGGTGTCTGAATGGTAGTACAATGGACCTGCAGTTGTGTCTGAGCGCTCCATCGGATAGCAGCAACCTCCGACAAAAAAAAAATAAAGCCATTGAAAAGATACATGGTAGAGCTGCATCAAAAGATGCTAGGAAACATTTCCACCCACCCAAGCGCTCTAGTAAGAGGGATTTCTGAAGACCAGATCATACCAGAGCATCGATACCTTGAAGTGATGGCACTTCCCGACGAGGTAAGAGACAGCGACAGGACCGCTATCCTCTCTACGATATCGTCGACTCCAGCTACCACCGGCGGTAAACCCAGGTGACTTACTTTCTATTATTACAATATTTACAATTAACCATTTTAATAAAACTTTTAACAATAACAATCAGTTTAAATTGGTCGGCCCATCTTATACAGCCAACGCATATCATTTAAAGCAAACTTTGTAAACTATTTTTAAGGCAATTGTATATGTAAAGGAATGAGTGGACCGAACCCGATTTACAAAATAAATTCTAACTCTGTTTTATGTTATTGGAAAGAGTGCTAAAATTTAATTAAATTGAAACGTTGGGTCCTGAAACTAGGGGCGACTGCAAAAGGTCTCTGTAATATAAATTGGGTTGACAAAAATATATACATAATTCTGTGCAAATTACTGTCTAACATTACTTGTTGGGAATTACTTTGATGTTTGACCGCCCAATGCTACCGCAACCAATCTTAAAACGATTTCTTCCTTTCAAATGTTTTTTGACACACAATTACCAACAGCGCTGTCAACATCACTGATACTTGCAATTTTATGTTCATGTCATCTAATCGTCCTAAATATAGATCCAATCAATTTGTACATTTGATTTTCACCTTTCGATGCTGTAAACCAGCGCACAGCAAAATTGTACCCATTTACTTTAACCCTACAATAATTCAATCCAAGCATAGAGATGAAGGTAAATAAGTATCTATACACATTTTTCTCGAAATGTTTTTTACTTACGTACATATGTATTTATAGATGATGGATTTATTTATAGCCAGCATGAGAATCCAGATTATTCCAGTTTGCCACCAGTTTGAATGTCGTCTTCTTCATCTTCACACCTTTCAGATGAACCATCATCAAGTGTATGTCTGTTCGTTTTATTTATTTAGAACGACTCCGTTATTTGTCCATGTTTACTGTTCAGCTCGTTCTCTTTTATTCGTTATTTGTGGCAGCAGAAATGACGCAGGGAGCTAAAGTCTGAGTAGAGTAAATTATCTGTTGGGATAGCTACCTTGGACGATTTGTTTTGCTAAAGTCTCCCTTTTTTGGGTGCCGTGCCCCCCATAACGAATCGAGGGTAGTAGCGGTGGTTTATTTATTATTGGATAAGATTTGTGCTACGATCGAACGATGATATTATTATCGCTTGTGTGGAGAATACAAATCGTTGAATTAAGGACGCATCTACTTGAATCTATTGTGTTGTGAAAGTCTTGCAATAACTATGGAAAAGTATCTTTCCCAGAAATCGATGTGGAAAAACTTAAGAAATTTACTAGGGTTAGAGATTAGATTATATGAAGAGCAACAAAATGACAGTGTAGGTGTATAAATTGGCTGAAGACAATAGAGAGGTGTAACACAAACTTATTATGTTGTGAAAGTAACACGTACGTTTAAGAATGGAATGTGACTATGAAAAAAAAGGAAAAAAAAAAAATAGAAATGCCTTGATAACAATAAACACCCAAAATGTACGTCTGCCTTCAAATCTGCTTGCTACGCGGATTAAAACAGAGTGCCTTATTGAAATTTCACATCACAAGGACATCTAAACCAATTACGTTGCAAGAGCTGACACGAAGAAATGAAATATGCTTTTATACTCTATCCTTGAGTTTCGACACAAAGTTTGAAACTCCTCTTAATATTCGTCGAAAGCATTAGGAAAGGTTAGGTTGAAGTGGCAGTCGGATAGAGGTCCGACTCAATTAGACCTATGTACGGTCCATTGTGATACTACGTGGATCTGAACTTCCTGCCTACTCGTTAAACTGCTTATACAGCGTGAGAGCCTTTTTGGGTAGGTCGAGTTTAGATCGTTGGAGAAGTAGGCTCATAGATGGAAATTTCGTTTCTTAGAGAGAACAGGACATGCGCAAAAAAGGTGTACAGTTGTCTCTTCCTCCTCCTCCTCCTCATCCATACAGCTCCTACAAAAGCTGTTTGAACAAGCGCCAAGCCTGATTGCATGCCTGCCTATCAGACAGTGTCCAGTGATGACACCAATTGTAGCACTAATGTGCGATCTATTGAGGGAAATCAAACTCTTAGAGCGTCTTAGATCCAGCTGAGGACACTTAGTGCCACCTGTCAATCTGTGGTTCTTTTTCCTATTGCATCCAGTTTTAACAAGAGTTTGCATGTGGAAACTGGTTTGCCTAAGGAGCCTTTTTCAGGCAAGATAGAGAGGGTAGTTCCAACTTTGGCGAGTTCTACAGCCTTTCAGTTCCCCGGAAGGACCCTTAGAAGTATGCGTAAATTTATGATCACGATCAAAACCTAAGACGATTTAACAATGTCTGTCCCTATCAACTTTTCAGGCCCTTAAATTAGTGATGTGTCAACTCGAATTCATAAACCGATTCACACCGAGTTACATTTAAGTGAAACTGGTCTGCCGAAACTATAAGATAAAAAGAAACTGAACCGAATTGTTAAGAGCTAAAGTTTCAAATCGACTTGAATATACAATCTGGTTTCGGTTCGGTTGGTAAACACAATGCAAATCGAGTTGGGTCCTGCCCCCTTTGGATGATTCAGCGCAGTATACTTTTAAAAAAGCGCATATTTTTCAATATAGCAATAGCGCAGTAGATCGTAGAATATGTTAAAACGAAATTATGAATCCTTTTAAAAACAAATATATTTGCATGGTATTTTTAGCACTTTTCTTAATAAAGGGTGATCCATTTCGAGGTTCCCTACTTTTTTGAAGAAAAAAACAGAGAAAATTCAAATTTAATGGAGAATGTTTATTATCATTTGAAAGAACATTCGTTGGCCGTTGCTACGTCGCAGATGGTCCACCCGTTGAGTCCAATTTTCGATCACTCGTTCGAGCATTTCGACTGGTAACTGGCGAATGACACGCGTGATGTTTTCCTCCAAGGCCTGAATCGAAGCGGGTTTGTCGGCATAAGCTTTTGACTTTACATATCCCCACAGGAAAAAGTCTAACGGTGTGATATCACACGATCTTGGTGGCCAATCGACCGGCCCAAAACGTGAAATTATGTGCTCACCGAAATGTTCTCTCAATAAGTCCATTGATTGATGCGATGTGTGGGAAGTGGCGCCGTCTTGCTGAAACCAAATGTCGCCGAGATCACGAGCTTCAAATTCAGGCATCAAATAGTCGGTTATCATGGCACGATAACAGTCGCCATTGACGGTTACGTTCGCACCGGCATAATTTTTAAAGAAATATGGACCTATGATTCCACCGGCCCAAAAACCACACCAAACCGTTGTTTTTTCTGGATGAAGTGGCAGTTCTCTCTTCGTCCCAAATGCGGCAATTTTGTTTGCTTACATACCCATACATAGTTCGAAATTTACGCACGATCGCAATAACTTTCTCTTTAGTATATTAATGTAGAAATGAAGAAATTTATATGCACAACAAACAATAATGCCTGAAATTGTTAGTGATGTACTGGAAGACATTTGTCCACTAGCGCCTAAACTCAACTTATGTGGTGATATAAACATGAATTTGCTTAACAGAACTTTAAGTCAAAATTTGATAGAAGTGGTTACTTCGCTTGATATGTCTTTTGCCAATAAGATACCCTCGTTGATAGATGTTATCCTTATAAGTGATTCTAACATGCTTAAACACTACTCTCAGCTGTCTTTTCCCGTTTTTTCCCATCATGATCTTGTTTTTGCAACGCTTGATATACCAATTAACACCTCCATTTGTTCACAAACCATACAATATTACGATTTTAAGAGAATTGATACAGTGAATCTAATAAGTGAATGTGTTTCTCTAGAATGGGATTATATTTTTATTACCCCAGATGTTAATGATCAAGTCGAGGTATTGAATAATGGATTAATAAAATATTTGTTTTTTAAATATGTCCCAAAAAAGACTTTCGTTGTTAAGCATGGACCATGTCCTTGGCTTTCTAATGAGATTAAATCTGCCATGAGTACAAGAGATCAACTCTATCGTTGGTGGCGAAGATTTCAAATTCCAGAAATGTTTACTGAATTCAAAAGATTGAGAAACTCAGTTAACTTAATGATTAAAAGAGCTAAGTCATTGCATTTTACAAACAAATTTAATACCAGCCGCTCTTCAACTTTTCTGTGGAGGGAAATTAAAAAGATCGGATTGTGCAATAAAAATAACTTGCATTCCAATGATGATATAGATATTGAAGTTGGTATCTGAAGTGTCTTACCCTTTATCTAAAACTGTAATAATTAATACCGCTGACAATGCATTTCTTTTTGATAGAGTCGACTCCTTTTCTGTTGCGAAAACTATTTTGTCTATAAAATCTGATAGTATGGGTATGGACAATATTCACCCGAAGTTCTTAAAAATGATTTTACCGTATATACTAAAATATGTTACATATATTTTCAATACCATCTTAATGTCCTCGAACTATCCGAATCAGTGGAAGCAAACAAAAATTATACCTATTCCAAAAAATAGAAAAGGCACGGAATATCGACCCATCGCCATCCTACCTTTTCTTTTTAAGGCTTTCGAGTTAATTATAAGCGCTCAAATTAAGCAATGCATTGAGTTTAATAATTGGCTGACTCCAATGCAGTCAGGCTTTCGTTCAGGTCAAAGTTGCATAACTGCCACGGATGATATACGGGTAGCTATTGACAGAGATGAAGTCACTTTGGTTACATTATTGGATTTTTCTAAGGCTTTCGACTCTGTCCGACCTGATATTCTCTGTAACAAGCTTGTAACTTACTTCAATTTTTCTCATCTTTCCGTGAAGTTAATCTCGTCTTATCTTACAAATAGAGCTCAGTCTGTCTTTTGCAATCAATCCTATTCGTCGCTTTTAAATGTTAATTGTGGTGTGCCTCAAGGTTCAATAATTGGTCCTTTGTTATTAATGATTTACCACTTGTTATACATAATTGTCTTTTTCATATTTATGCTGACGATGTACAAATTTATTTTCACTTTCCTGTTGGATTGATGGAAGATGCTGTTGAAAAAATGAACGAGGATCTAACTTCAATAGTTAAATGGTCGTCAGAAAACCAGCTTCTTTTAAATCCTTCTAAGACTAAATTAATTACAATCTATAAACATTTATTAATGTCCCGTCTGCCTCCTATTTTATTATGTGGAGTTGAAGTTGAAATGGTTTCTAAAATAAAAAATCTTGGTATTGTTATTAATAGTAACCTCATTTGGAGCGATCACAGTAATTCAGTGGTTTCTAAAATCTATGGAGCTTTGCGGGGTCTTTCAGTATGCCAAGACACTTTACCAATTGCCGTTAAACTGAAATTGGCTCTGATTGAACCCTTAATAATGTATGGCTGTGAGTTATTTGCCTGCACTGATGCTATCTCAAGGCGAAAACTAAACGTTGCATTCAATTCTGTGGCTAGATTTGTGTTTAACTTGCGTAGATATGATCATGTTTCGAGCTATTCTCGCCAAATACTAGGATGCAGTCTGGACCAATTTCTTAACTATAGAGCTTGCGCTTTATTTTCCAAAATTTTAAGTGATAAACAACCTGTTTTTCTTTATAGTAAAATTGTTTTTTCACACTCGCTTCGTTCTTACGGTATCAGACCCTTCATATACACTTGTACGGTATCACTTAGGCAATTTTTCATTTTTGTCATTCGCCTTTATAACCAACTTCCCCTCAGTATAAGAACTATGGTCGAGCACAGACGTTTTTTGTCGTTAGTTTTTTCTCTTTTTAGTACGCGTCATTAATGTTAGCCCAATTTTACTTTTAATTTTTTTTTTATAATTAAGAGTTTACAAAACTTAATTTAATCGTGTTTTTAATTTTCCTTTGCTGTTAGTTTTACTTTAATTATCCTTTTTTTTTTTTTTTCTTTACTGAATGTTTTATTATTATTATTATTATTACTATTTAACTTTTAATTATTTTAAAAACCTTATTTAAACTGTATCCTAAATTTATTTTCTTATTGTACAGAAAATTTCAAAAATACATACAAATACAAATACAAATAGATGTGCAGAAGGGATGCATGCATCGCTGCTTGCTTCGCTGCACCCGAGACAGACGTGCATATTTTTAGAAAAATAAGATGCCTAGTTCTGTCAAAAGTTAATTTACAAATATTAAATTTTTTTTATTTTATTTTTCATTAAATTTTGTATCCCTCATTAATTCTTCTTCCATTTTCTTGTTTTTATTTACATCAATATAAAAATAATGACGGATTCTGTCGTAATTTTTTTTTTTTGTGTAGTGGCTGAATTAATGCCACGCAGCTTAATTAGAAAAAGAGACAACTGTTGGATTCTTCTTCTTTCTACGTCTCGTCTTATTTCTACTTGTCCAACTCAAGCATGTCCAACAGTTATGTTGGAATAGTTTCATACCAAATGTTGGCAAAAGTGGGCATGATTCCCCCAAGGACCTTAGACCCATTTGTTTTCGTTTGTGGTCACGATTGATACGTATACCTTTACCTTTACATTAAATTTTCTTGTTTTATTATACCTACCCAGTATTAAGCCGAGCTGTTACGAAAAAGGAAGAGATCGCCATCTACACCGACGGTTCCGCAATGGATATCGGCATCTTCTGTGAATCTCTAGGGTTAAGCATATCCTTCAGAATAAACGACGACTGTAGCGTTTTTCAGGCGGATATAGCAGTCATTATCCAGGCTGTAGCCGAACTGAGCAGGCACTGTATTGCCAACAGGACGATCACCATCTACTCTGATAAAAGCCATGAAATCAGACGTGGTGATGTCAAGGGCTGTGAGCCAATGCAGAAAGTCGTTAGACGAGTTATTAGCTGTCAACAAAGTAACCCTGTGCTGGGTGCCAGGACACATTGATATCCCGGGAAACGAGGAAGCGGACAAGCTTGCAAGATCAGGGTCAGAAATAAATTCATCCCCGGCACTTGAATCAATACGAACACCGCTTAGCACCATCGCACGTAAAATCGACACCGAGTCCTTAAGTAGAACTAACCTACGTTGGATACAACTCGATTCGTGCAGATATACAAAAGACAGCTGCCAAGAATATGAAATCAAAATTCATGATCGGGTTAAACCGCAAGGATATCCGAGTACTTTCGGGGAGTCCTTACGGGTCACTGCGCTGTGGGTCTACATGCGAAATGGTTGGGCATACTGCAAAACGACTACGGCAGAAGAAATAGAGTCTGTTCGTCACCTGATATGCGAATCACCAGCCCGTTAATAGCATAAGGGTACGACCCTCGGCAAATACTTTTATGATGAGCTGGAGGATGTGGGTAAAATCGAGCTAAAATACCCACTCAGATTTGTGTACAAATCGGGTTGGTTCTAAGAGAGTGTTACTTTGAGCACATACCAGAGGTTTTTCTCTTGGTCTATTTCCAGGTGTTTCTAAGTTCGAGGAATGGTAATATGGACAAAATGAACACAATGGACCCAATTGCTGTGGCTGAAGTCACAGGAGCATCCACCAACCTATCTACCTATCTAAACAGAGCTCCACTGACTATTCAACATACAAAACCAATTTCCATAAATTTCTGTAAAGTCACAAGAGGTTCACAATGGTTAAACAAAAAGCGACCTAAAGTTCCAAAGGCGTTTCACCCAAATGTAGTGGTTTAGGATCATCAGCGGATTGATCTAATTCATAAGCACTTTTTTTCTTGGTTTCTTGCCGCATATATAAAAATTCTTGCGTCATACAAGACCGCTTACAAAATCTTCACTTCGAGAAATAACTGGCGCGTTGACCTTTTTCCAACTATTCGGCGCGGAATTTAAGTTTTTTTTTTTTTTTGTAGAGGCGCAGAACTTAGAATTGGCTACGCTGTTTTCGGTGACAGCCTAATATATAAGAGAACAAAGCCGAAGCAATGTTTGAAAATTGTTAAAATCATGGCTCAATTCGATCGGCCAGACCGATTGATTCAATAATACACATTCCGTAAGGATTTGTGCAGCGCAAAGATCACAAGCGTGATGTTGATGATGATCTAAATGTGTTAATTTCTGACAGTTTAAACGGTCAAAATGTTTAAGTTGATAGTGAGCGGTTTCAACTTCTTCGTGTAATAATGTTACAGACATTTGGTTGTAGCAAGACGTTGCCACATGCCAGACACCAAGCGATACAATTAATTTCCTATAATAAAATTTATTTCGGGAAATGCACCTGTTTTGACTGTTTTCCTCGGGGGCTATTTCTACACCGATAAACCAGAAATAATTGGAAACCAACAATCAACGCGTTATTGCCCTAATTTACTGCAAAGAGTGTGTAAAAATTTTACCAGATTTAAGTACGCGGCATATTTAAACATAACTCTCATAAATCTATCTGTCAAATGGACATTTTTCAGTATTTTATTTCAACTTAAAGTTCTCCGTCTCTAAAAGAAACATCAGACTGCATGGCCAAACTGCACTAGGCTTGCACCGCCACAATACCAACTACCGCAGCTGCTTGCACACTAATGAGAGTGTAGCCGTGTTTCATATTCTTTGTGAGTGTCCGGCTTTAACCAAAGCTAGATGTTACACACCGGACAAGTACTGCTATAGAAAGTCTCGGACATCTAAACTCAACAATGAGCTACATTCGCAAATTACCCTCTTATCTCTCGTTAGTTGTGGTAACAAAGCGGTGCTTAAGCGCCCAATTGCGTAGGATTCTGGTAGGAATTTCCAGGAAGCAGACACTACTACCTAACTAGTTATTATAGAAAACCCATCATAGAATAAAGTGCGAACATTTCTCGCTGCATTTGTTAATCTCGTAAAAAAAAGGTGTGTAGATTTGGGCACAACACTAGATCAGGATCTAGCCTTTTCCTATTTGTTTACGAAATTGCTCATTTTTTTCCCATTTCGATACAAAATCTCAACACTCATGCGGTCACTTCAATTAATCGACCACAATTCAAAATTTTATTGCTCTCACTTCATCCACCTGAAAACGTTCGCTGCGGTTTCCACCTTATTCTCAAAATGTCACTCTTATCAGAGCAATCATTGTACAATGAGGATTTATTGTCCTTTCAATTGATATTAATTATCGTCGTACAACTATCGCTTTTGGCATTTTCTAAATTACTTGTTGCTGCGAGTGCTGCGCACAGACACAACAGGACAATGGACGCACATTTTCCACAAACACATGCAATAATGATAATAAATTGCTTGCTAGCAGTACCTGAATTGGCAATCCTTCGCTTCCACCTCACAACCAGTGGTATGTATACGTAGTATGTATAGAGACCCATGTCGCACGACCTGTACTGCATTCATATTTGTGGAGCACTGTGTGCTCCGCTCCTTCGGGCGATTGTTTGATAGAAAACAGCAGAAAAAGAGCCAAACAAGAGCAATAGCAATGTTTGCAAAGGTCATAGTACGAAATCGATAAACCAACTACACGAGGACAACATCCTAATACGTATTGCTGTAGGTAACTCGCTTTCCTGCGTGTGCATGGGTTTGGGTGTGGTTGTGGTGTTTTTTTTTTTTTCCTTTTTTTTTTTATTATTATTTTTATGCGCTCTCTGTATCTCCTCCTGTGTAAAGGGTGTACCTTAGTATGTTGGAATAAAAATTGCATCGCATCGCTGTGATAGGATCTTCTATTGTTTGTAACTACACTCACCGTTCAACCTTACGGAAGGAAGAATGTAATAGAGCAGGGAGGCCGGGCTTGGTGCCACTACACCGTAAATTATCGATGTGAAGGGTGCTTAATTAATGCGGTGTACTGACTTAATTGGATTCCAACAATTGCTGTAACAGTTTTCAGTTTTTTTTGTGAAAATTTTTTTGAATGTTGGTTGCGAGTTTCACCAGAACTATTTAGTCAATTTAAATGCCGTTCAACGCATGGTTGCGCTTCAACAAAAAAAAAATAGGTTGCTCACTTTTACATGATTTTGGTTCGAAAATGGGACATGTCCGTTGCAGAAGTATTTAAAATATGTATGCTCCCTTTTTCGCGTAAACTTGTGAAATGTGGAAATGTTTATCAGTGGTGCCAAATTATGTTTCTTTTTTTATTTTGATAAATTTTAAAAGAAAATGCATATAAAACTGACAGGTGGTGAATTAATTTAACCCATTGGAGTTATTTAAAGTCAGGGAATGCATAACTTTTGGAGACTGCTACATGTAAATACAATACAAGTTCCACTCAGTCAGGCAGAGCGAACCAATCAACCCTGACGGTAAAAGCCAACTGACCAAAATGAAGTCGAAAATTGGTTGAGAGCATACACCAAACCAACTAATTTCCCAAATATACTATATTCAGAAGTAAGTGTTCCTAATGTATGGAACCTCGGCATGGATTTGCCGGGCTTACAAGAAAAAGGAATGCTCTAAAATGCGCCAACGATAGAGGTATCAGTCTTCTTAACGTCACGTATCATATCTTATTTGCCATATTGAGCGTGCGCCTGAAACGTGCGGTAGATCTTAGAGAAAATCAATGAAATTCAGATCTATATAGAGGAGCCAAATCTAGTTTTCGGATTCCACCATTGCTCATTACAATATCTTTTGTTAGGATAGAGACCTTATCTACCTCGGATGTGTAATGACATCTCTTCAGAAATCAAATAATCAATACCGCTGTTTCTTTGGGCTCAGAAGGCAACTCGCCCTCTTCCAAGCAACTAAGGAAACTGTAAAATAAGATCTTTACAATCTCAGTTCTGCTCCATCCAGCTGAAGCATGGACTCATCCTAAGGCGGATGAAAATAGCTTTGGTCATATCTAGTCCCATTTGCATCGACGGTCTCTTGAGAAGACAATTCTACAGCGTCATGGACTGGGCATATAACATGGCTGGGAAATTTAGAGCGAATGAACACCAACGCTGCAGCCCACAGAATCTTCGACTATGATCCAGAGCTACAATGCAGTAAAGACAGGTCTCGCCTTGGGGGACGCACACAAGTGGAAGGGGACCTTAACTAACTTGAAGTGTGCAATAGGATGTAGTTAGCGAATAACCGCGCTAACAGGCTTGAACAGGCTAATAGAGCTAGGTCCAACCCGAAAGTGTATACACGAAAAGCTACTTCAGTACGTCTCCTCGATACAAACAGGCAACGAACTTAATTAACATCGATGAATATTTAAAGTGACCTTTAGACAGAATCTCATACAGAATCTCTATAACATTTATCTTTTATTGGTTTGATGTTTGGTGTTTTCGCCGGGCAGGCACCTAGCGCAATAGTATCTGGGTGGACCGCTTCGCGTAAAATGAGATTTCAACCCTCTTTCCGCAGGCGACAGTTACTACTCATGCAACTTCGTTGTATAGATGCGTACCGACTTTCATTTCCATCCTTGCTTATCGAACCATAAACAAAATATTACGTCGTCATCTGTATGACGATGCTAACTAAGTTGTTGGGAGGCGACGTACTGAAGAAGCACTCGGAAGCCCATTAGTAAGTTCATTAGTTCCTTATTTAAAGGACCTACTTGCTAAATTACGTACGTACAGAACGCATAAATTCAGCAATCTACATCGCTTTTTATTCTCGATATTCTTGAATGTCCTTTGGAATAAAACAAAATTTCGTTCTACGTTTTCATAACATATTTATTTAACTTTAAAATAAACAAATAAAACTTTAACCTTGTCTACCCTTTTTCACCTTGTACTTCAAACCCTTGATTTTTACATCCTTCTTGACTATCGTAGGAGTTGTAGTCGCTGTAGTTGGTGTCGTTGTTGTAGTTGGCGTAGTTGTTGTTGGCGTAGTTGTTGTTGGCGTAGTTGTTGTTGGCGTGGTTGTTGTTGGTGTGGTTGTTGTTGGCGTAGTTGGTGTAGTTGTTGTTGGTGTAGTTGCGGAAGGCGTTGCTGGTGGTGTTGTTGTTGGCGTTGTACTTGGCGGTGTCGGGTCTAAGGTAAGAATGGCAGGGATACCAATCAACAATAAAGCCCACTGAAATAATTTCATGATTGTCTCTTAAGTTCTATGTATGTCTTTCTTGAACCAAGAAGCTGCTGATACTATTCGATAAGCGATTTTCCGGGCTTTTATACATGATTGTAATGTTTAAATGTTTAAATAAATTATGAGCCAGCTTTATTTGCTTTTGTGTCTCGCATAAAATATTCTCTAAAACAAAGTTTACGTTTGTGAACCATATGTTTTGAAAACGATGTGTAAATATAGGGAGCTCAAATACTACATGAACGAGATGAAGTTCTTTGCCATGGGAATTAGAAGCGTTTTAGAACAATTTAAGGTCACCTAGTTTTGATGTGTATTGATATTTTAAAATTATCAAATAAAAGAAAAAACCAATGTCAATATGATGAACGTTTTTAGGAAACATTCAATAACTTTTGGTTCTTAATATACTAAAAAAAAAGTAGACACTTTCATTACCTTCCCATTGACGAACACGTTTATCCAAATAAAAACATAACTGAACATCTGTAGAGACAAGCTATGCAAAGTTATGTCTAGTTTTAGCATCCCTTTAGCATCCTCTGTTTGTGTAGGATGACGATATGTAGGTATTGAACATCTGCCTGTGTACAGTGAGTATCCATTAAAACAAAGTCACGCACGTCACATACTCCGAACGGAGCAACGGACAGCCCCAATTCGTTCTCGCCATATTCCCAATTGTAATGCCTTTAAATCGCCCTGTGTCTTTCCTGAAGATTAAAACTTTTGACTTAGCTGTGTTTCTGGTAGTTTTCTAGCTCGTTTATCTGTAATGAACTTAGTGATTCGGCAAGTGAGAATGTCTATCTTACTGCGATCATCTGTCTATCTGTCTTACTGTCTATCAAAAGCTCCTAACCATTCCATATCGAACTTTGATAGATCATAAAAAATGTTTGTGCTGATCATTTAAAAACAGGGTGGGCCAAATACAAAATTCATTTTAAAAATACAACAAAAAGAACAATATTAAATTTAGCCCTTCTTCACATTCCCATTAATTATGGAACACAACGTCGTTCAAGTGGCTGCCTCGGATGGCTTCCCAGTAGCTCATACTGTCACTCCAAATGTCAAAGACCTTTTCCACAAAAAAAAGGAACTTCGCCAAGACGGCTAATAACACGATTTGGGAATTTGGTGCGGCATAGCGGCTCGCCATCCTACATAAAGCAGAGGTCGCTCAAACCCATGTCTTCAATTTCTGGCTCTGTAACGCCTGTCGTTGACTATGATGCCACAACTCCCCAATCCGCACACTCTCGGCTACAGCAGCCACATTCTTGTCTGTGCGCACAGTACAACGACGGGGACCATAAGTGTTGTCCACTAGCATACCAGTCTTACGAACTTTTTACACAAACTTGCGCACAGCTTGCTTTCGGCCAAAACTTTTTTTGTTTTTTTTTTTCAAAAAATCACTCTTAGGTTACACAGCACTCACTTTTGAAATAAGTTTTCAATATTTCTGAAACGTTGCTTAAGCGTAAGCGACTAACGTATAACTGACAGTTAAATGATAACGTACATATGTAGATAAGACTTGCATTGGATGAGGACTTTAGTTGATCATGCAAACTTGTGTTTCAAACTCTCAACTTCGTACGGGTAGTCATCATCTGCGGTGGGTTTGACAAACGTTGGGACCATTTCCTATTTTCTGTATAAATCCCTACAAAGATTACAAGATCCACAACGACGTACAATTTATATTTCTTTTACTACAAAATCTGTTGATCGTACGTCAAAAAGTTTCAGAACATAATTTTTAAGAAATTTTGCAAGGATAAACATTTTATAAAATTTCAGAAAATGTATTATAGCAAAATTTTTCCAAAAATGCATTTTATATAAAAAAATATTTAACAGGGAATTTTTTATAATATTGAGTTTAAAGACCCATAACTTGTTTGTTGCTGCACAGATGTACCCAAAGCATGAAAAGACTTCAATGCACTGTTAAACAATCTTTCCAAAATATCCAGAACGATTTTTGTGCCTGTACTATTTTGAAAGTTAAAGCTTTTAAAGTGGTTAAACCTCCAAATTAGAGATCTACCACTTTAATGAACTATAACTTAAAATTAAGTGATTTTCAAGATTGCCGCACAGGCCAACTACTTGTGGACGACGAACAAATTTTACGAAGGTGGCGAGAGTATTGCGAGCAACTTTTTAACGAACAGTTTCCCCGGCTATATTTTCCAGGAGCCGCCCCCAACAATCAAGAAGTGACCGACATAACAGTCGAAGAAGAACTCCAAGAAGAGAAAAGCGGTTGGGAAAGGTAGATACTCGAAACTGTGATATTTACCGACCAACTAAGTTGATGTCACACACCATGAAGATCATTGAGCAGGTAATAGATGGCCGCCTAAGGCAAATAATACGGCTGTCTGATGACCAGTGCGGGTTTGTCGCGGGAAAATTAACCACGTATGCAATCCAAAGTAAAAGGATCATAATGGAAAGCATCGTGAGATCGAGAGATCTGATATAGGTAGCGCTAAGACCACTAGGAGTTCCTGAAACCTACGTACAGATGATCATGAACATGTACGAAAGAGCGAAGACAAAAATCAGATGTCCCGTAGGAGTCACCGACGAATTTCCAATAAAAGTCGGTGTTCACCAGTGTGACCAAAAGTGACGGACCCTAAACTGCATCAGTAATTCTTTGCTAACGATGGAGCCATCATAAGTGATGATCTCAGACTTCCCTGCAACGAGCACTTCATGTTTGGGTAGAAATCTTAGAAGGAAATGGGTATCGTATTAGCCAAATAAGACAGAGTATCTGTACTGTCCATTCTCTGACCCAAGCCAACCCATTCCAGACATTTATTTGGGTGGGGTTGTGGTTCCCAAGTGTGAAAAGTTCATATATTTGGGATCATGGGTCAACAGCGAAGCAACAGTGGATGACGACATCAATCATCGTGTAAGCGTAGGGTGGATGAAGTGCCAGAAAAACTCTGCCATCTTCTGTGACCGAAAAATGTCCCCTTAGCTGAAAGGAAGGCTCTATACCGCAGTTGCGCGTCCGGCACTCACATACGGTTCACAGTGCTGGACAATGCACAAAAAGTATGAGGGCAAGTTGACAGTAGCTGAGATGAAGATGCTTCGCATGACAGCAGGAGTAACAAAGCTTGATCGAATTAGAAGTATCAAAGAAGCCATCTCGAAAAAATTGGAGCACGACCGACTCAGTTGGTATTGTCATGTTCGAAGGAGGTCCTACGAACCCCGTCAAAAAGGCAATGACAATCAAAGTTCCCTAACAATCGCGAGAGAGGCAGGCCTAAGAATTCCTGGATCATACAAATGCAGAAACACTTTGATTGGCCTCAATGATGAAGTGATCCAAAATCGGGATGCCTGCAGATGTATTTCGAGGTCGAACCGGCGAACCCCACAGGCGGACCAGTAGGAATGCAGTGAAGATGGAGGGTTATGATCCCTGTAATGCTGATCATAATCTCGTCGTTAAATGGAGAGAAGAACTTAAAATGAAGTGTGAGTAGACCCCCCCCCCCCTCCCTAAAGGATGAACCTTCTAAAGTGGGACACCCTGCATATTGTTTTACATCCTTTTTTTGTACTTACTATTTCAAAGCATTACTTATAAACAGAAAATGTCATTTGACTTTGAATTTTTTTATTCTATTTCTCAATCCTTCTGCGTGTAATCAAAAGAAGAATATAACGATTCATTTTAGCTTTCTTAAAAGCACCATAATACCATAACACACGCATGTACCAGGTTACTAATTATTTCCGACGGTTGAAAGGGCGAAAATTCATGTGTCCTCGGAGAATTTCGCCACAGCCACTTTTATTTTTTTAGCAAAAAATATTGACATTTTCCCCCGCATTAAAATTGTGCAACTTGCCTGACCTTCAGCCCTATTAGCGTTTCTTTTTTATCTGTTCGGTAAGTTAAAACTGTCCTTGCAAAACCTGTTGCTGTATATTAAACTGCATCAGGTGGTGTCCTGTTCGCTTTTTTTAATGGGAAAAATGGGTGAAAAGTTACAGCGCACGTAGCTATAGTGGTATCTATTTTTTTTTCTTGAACTTTCAGTAACTCCTTGTTGCTACGTTTGGGGTTGTTTCTTTTTGTTTTTATTTTATTACAAAATGGCAACAAAGAACAAGGACGAATGTGCCACCCATCCAACAAAGTGGTTC
This sequence comes from Ferdinandea cuprea, assembly GCA_963576555.1. NCBI lineage: Eukaryota > Metazoa > Arthropoda > Insecta > Diptera > Syrphidae > Ferdinandea > Ferdinandea cuprea. The sequence goes on from OY754958.1 coordinate 65,024,092, forward strand.
ATGTTAAATTTATTATCAAAGGTATGTGTAAGGTATTACCATTCATGATGCAGAAATGGACATGCTCAGAGACTAAGTGTGGAGTTATACCATACCAAAATGCGTGGGTCTTTATCTGTACAAATTTAATGATCAGATGCACTTTAACCAACTTAATCTGATCCCAGTACAAGGCAGAGAGAGAGGGAGAGAGAGAGGAATAGAATGCATGCGTTAAACTCTTAAAGCTCTTTCCTCCACAACATTTCCTGATCTTTTCAAGGAGCCGTGGTTGACTTAACCCCACTCCACTTTTATATTCGTGCGTCAATCCTGAGAAAATATTCCTTTCATTACTTTGAAAAAGAAAAAAAAAACAATTTTTTTTTATTATCCTGCCCTTCCTACTCCATTTACGTTATTTTACGGTGCGATGTGAATTTTGCTTCATCTCCAGGCTTCTGCTCTAAAGATGGGTTTTATCGTTTAATTTTATGTATCACTGAAACCGTCAGTCTGATGTGAGGATATGGGGCTATAGGTATAAGTAGAAGTACTTGTCCATGTTATTAAATAATGGCTTCCGTCTTTGCACAAATACATGCGTGCTCACATGATGGAGATGGGAGTGATAATGATGCTGATGCTGGATGAATAAAAAGTTCTTTAAATTAAAGTTTTTTTTTCTGTTTTATTACTATTATTTTTAATCGCAATAAAATGTTTGACGGTTATCACCGGATGCGAGTACGAGGGGAGTCTTTAATGTCTTCTATATCCGTTTTCGTGGAGAAATAATTTTAATTCTAGGAAGCCGGTTTGTTGCTTGTGAAGGTAATAAGGAAAAGTGTGGCTTTGCGATGTTTTAATCAGGAACAATTGGGTTAAAAATCTGTTAAGGATGTTTTCGTTTACAAACTATTCACTACTTCATGTGCGGAATTCTGAGTGTAAAACTCAACGAAACTTAGTTAACTTCCTTCGCTTAGTAGTGGAAGTAATGCCAACCTTACGAATCGATTTGCAGCTTACTTTTAATCGATGAATCAAAACTCTTTCTTTCGCTCGTGGGCTTCTATTCAACGACGAGCTATTCTGGTTTTCTTTACTTAAGACTCTAAGAGGTACAAGAATTTCTTAAATTCTTATTGTTACCAATCCACATTTATTGCGTAATAGACAAAAAAAATAGGAAATCTAAATCATAACCAAAAACCTTCTTTTCCACCCTCTGCGATCCCGAGCACGCTGCTTCCAGTTGTCCAGACCAAGTGCTCTGGCATCCGCGATGGCTTGGTCTTTAAAACGGAGGTTCGGTCTTCCTTGTCATCTCGAACCTGGGGGCTGGGATTCGAAGATCCTCTTGGCTGGAGCGTTGTTGTCCATTCGCTCGATGTGGCCGAGCCAATGTAGTCGACGAGTTTTGGCTTTACGGACTACATCCACATCTTGGTACAGCTCATAGAGTTCGCGGTTGTATCTTCTCCTCCATTCGCCCTCCTCGCACACAGGACCAAATATCCGTCGAAGGATTATTCTTTCAAAGGATCCCAGTATTAACTCTCATTTCCTGCTTATCGTCCAGCACTCGGCGCCGTAAAGCAGAACCGGCAGGATAAGCGTTCTGTAGAGCACGCACTTTGTCCTTCGAGTTAGGAGTTTTGAACCCATTTGTTTTGCCAAACCAAAGTAGCAGCGGTTTCCTAGGGTAATTCTTCGACGGATCTCCACTAAGATATCATTTGTGGAGTTGATGTTTACCCCAAGGTAGATGAACACCTTAACTACCTCGAAGTTGCTGCTATCAACAGTGTCTTTAGTCTTGTCCTCATTCACTTCAAGGCCAACTAGTTTCGCCTGTTCTTCAATAGACGTGAAAGCCTCTATCACGGCACGCTGGGATTGACCTATGACATCTATATCGTCCGCATACCCCAGCATTTGGACTGATCTGTTGAAGACAGTGTCTTCCGTGTTGACACCTGCCCTGCGCACTATCTGCTCAAGAACAAGATTGAAGAAATCACTCGACAGCGCATCTCCTTGCCGAAATCCGGTGCATGTTTGAAAGAGTTCAGATGAGCTGCTGCCAAACTGCACATTGCATCGCGTGTTATCTAGTGTCATGCGACACATTCTACTTAATTAGTTCAATTAAATTTTATTGATTACATATGTAGGTCAGTAGGCTTATTGTTAGCGCCTCCCCCTAAGGGACGATGATTGGTGGAGGAAAGGGAGTGCTGATCGTAGTCCGCTCTTGCACGTGCGCTTGTGGAGACTTTTAGTTCCCTCCCAACCGCACTCAACAGACCAAGGTGATTAATTTAAGATCGAACCAGCGTTCGATCCATCAAGTTGGAAGCGATAGTGACGATCATACATCATCAGCGAAAAAAACAAAAAAAAAAACGCTTCGAGAATCAGTGTCAAGCATACTCACTCTACACCGCTCCCGACGTGGCAAACAAGCGAAAGTTATATTTTCCTACGGCGAAAACAGCTTAGAGCACTCACACACATCGCTCTTCAAATTTACACGAGCATCTTCAATCGTTACCACCATCTTCGTCCACACAACTAGTGGAGAGTTTCCGCCACACCACACTCGCTGCGCTCCACAATCCAACCCACCGAATGCCCAGTTAAGAAACGAATCAATCGGGAAATTGAACACGGTTGTTTTCGTGCTGATTGCGGAAAGCGGTTCCTTGCCGGCAGTGTGGTAAGCTTTGGTGGTACCGGCAATTGCTCGATGGTTAGACGTGCGGAAAAGTGGTTATGTGCTGTGATGGCTTTTTTCTTACATGAAATGTTTAAATATCTGAGTAATATCTCCCAAGTGGCTTAAACTAATTGTAAGTACAAAGAGCAAACATTTAACGAAAAAATATAATTAAGTCTAAGTATCTCCCTTACCTATCATAACCTATAAATTATTTTGCCTAATTTAACTTAATATTTATATAGCCTAAAATTATATTATATAATCCTTTTATATATACCTAATCCCCAGCAGTTACATTGATCTGCAGCAGTCAGAAGTTGTCCATAATCTATGGTTAGTGGATTGGAGTGGATTTTTTTTCTCCCTCCCTCATAAAATATTTTTTTCTAATAGTAGACCTTAAAATTGAATCTTAGATTATCCTACTTATTATTTTCCTCAAACTTAATTTGAAATATATGATAATGATAAGAACACATAACAATGATCTGATTTCCTAATTTGAAGGGGTTATGTGTGGTCCTGTTCAAGACTTCCGGTATGGTCATTTAGAGTAGATAGAATTTCATTTTTAATTTAGGGACAGTTCCATAGAACTGTCATGGCGTTCGCGAAGTTCGTGAGAAGGAAGGGAACACAATGTACTCAAGGCAACGTAACTTCTGTTGCCACGCGAACAGATACTTCTCAGGGTCAGTTGAGTCCGTCCGTTCAGGGTATGCATTTTTATATAAAATCTTGGCATGAAACAAATATTTTTTTTTTTGCTGCGTCTGGCTTCCTAAGGACAGGAACCACGCCCCATCCGACCCTACCTAGCTGTGCATATGCAAGCATGCCAAGTCCTTACAGGTAGATTTCAGAGTTTCTCAGAAGTGCAACAAATCTTAACAATTGGAATGAGTGGCGAGATTAAAATTCTAGTTTCTAGAAGAAGAGTTTTAAACATCACTTCGTTCACATCATTGCAGTAGACCCTATTGCCATTGGGCTTGAGAATGGATTCAATAAACAGTTGCAATTTTAATCAGGTGTCGTAAGGGTACGTCATTTTGACAAAATTACGCACATTGAGAAATTAGTTTCTTTTTAAGAACCAATATGAAGAAATTGTATTTGCTTTAGTTGAATTTGAGGTTTCATGTTGAAAAATTGTTTGTCAATTTGATGAACGCGTTTTTGTTCAATTAAGAAATTTAATTTGCATAATAAAAATGTCAACCTCTAGGCTCTGACTGGTTTTTGTAGAAGTTTATATTTGAAGCGATCGGGAGAGGAAATATACCAAAATATTTTGATAAAATCTCTACACAAGTCTTACAAAAACTAGCACCTGTACCATTTTTCTCATTTGCAGCTATATGGAAAATTGATTTTTCAATATTCCTGACGTGCCATGTGTTGTTACTCGAAAGTTTTTTTACTTCATTTTCAAACCATCACGTCAGCTACTTTATCTTTAGCAAAGACACTTCCCCTTTTTACACGAAATCGGACATAATCCCGAAAAAAGTAATCCCAAAAGCCCAAAAAGCCGGAAATCCAAAATCCCGAAAAGGCACAATCCCGAAAATCCAAAATTCCAAGAGGCCAAAATCTAGAAATTGAAAATTTTACTGAGCGTTTCGCGATCCCACTTTGTAAAATCTCATTTTTTACAAATCGCGCTAAAAAAGTTTTAAGACACCATCTTCTTCAATCCTGGTTTCTTAAACTAATTTCTGCATACTGAATTCGGGGTTTTGGATTTTCGATACTTCGGTTTTTGGGATTGTGTGCCCCACCCCTTTTTATATCCTGTTACTACGGGTATATTAATTTTGACACATAGTTTGTAACACCCCTCAATATTCGTCGTAGACCCCTTAAAGCATATATCTAATATTTATCATCCGCCGTCCGTTAACAAGTTTAAGGTATTTAATTTAAGCTAGGGAATTAAGCACACATACATACTCACTAGCGTCCGAAATGGTAGATTGTAAAAATCTTTTTGATACGCCGACTGCCACGCCCAAAATTTGGAATAAACTGTTTTAAGCCTAAAGTTGACGGAATAAGGCAATAAGACCTACAACAAAGTTGTAGACACTCACCTTCTTTACAAATTTGCCATACATCTATAACAAGTCAATTAAGTATAATAAAAGCACAAGTGCCACATGCCGTTGTCGACAACGGCGTGAATGCTGCTGCCGATATGACTACATATGGAACGATTGTCCGGTGGACTGCTTTAGAGAAAGCGATTTACCGTGAGAAACTAGCCAGGTTCAACGATCTGCTTGTTTATGCATAAGTGGGGCACTTCGAACCACTTGCATTGGATATTCTGTTCCATTTAATACCCCTGGACATTTTTAGCAGACAGACAGCTGCTACAACGGCCATTCGCCTCAAAGCAACCTTTCAATGATCGAAAAATTAAATCGGTCACTCTGGTATTCTAAACACTCAGAATCCTTCCTAGAAATGTAGACTTCACCATACCCCAACAGCAGGTTGATAAAAACTTAAAGCTAATCATTCCCCACATATCCTTTTAGGAGGATGGTGCCTTACTAGAGGAAGAGTCGATCCACTTTTACACAGACGGGTCAAAAAAAAAGAAATGTTGGTCGAGGCGATCTTCTCAGACAGACTAAATTTTAGTCTTCTTCATTGTAGTGTTTTCCAAGCAGAAATTAAGGCCAGTATTGTCCTGGCTAAAGAATAACGTGGTATCCGTAAAGGACATTCGAATCTCCTCGGACTGGATTCTGTCTCTATTAACTTCTTCAGTAGCCCTTTATTGCCGATTATCTATAAAGGCGATGGCTGAGCAGTTCAATATTCACCTGTGCTGGGCGCCGGGGCATAGAGACATTCCGGGTAACTGCAAGGCTGACAAACTCGCCAAACTTGGAACTAACCAAAAAAGGCTCCTTAGACTTACCAGTTTCCACATGCAAGCTCTTGCTAAAACTTGCAAACCTTGAAAAAATGTACCTTAGATTTACATGTGGTATTGCTTGACGTCCAAGGAAGCAGATTTGGATCTAAAACGCTCTAAGAGTTTGATTACCTTCAATAGATCGCACATTAGTGTTACAATTGGTGTCATCACTGAGCACTGTCTGATAGACAGGCAAGCAACAAGGCTTGGTGCTTATTCAAACAACTTTTGTAGCAGCTGTATGGATGAGGAGGAAGAAGAGACAACTTTACACCTTCTTTGCGCATGCCCAGCATCCAAAGTTGTTCTGCATTGACTGGACGCGGGTACTCTTCTTCCCGTTTGTGCAGGTTCTACAATTTCTAGGCTCCGACACTAAGTCTGCATCAATATTTTGAAGGGAATGCATTTGGAGATTGAAGTCAGTTGTTCGATTTTCTTGTAGATCATCCGGATATTGTTTCGTTTGACTTTTTCTCTTCTTGACCTTAAATCCCTTGAAGTGATTGACTGTTTATGGCTTCTTCCTTCCACTTTAGAAAATACAGAAGCTCCACTAATTGAATGCTGAGTGTAGAGGAGTTTTATGCTTCAAAAAAAAAAATATCATTCAGGCTAAGCTAGGGCACAATTTTTTAACCAAATCAGTTACCAAAGGTACGCCCAAATGAGAACTGACCAGCCCCTCCTATGAATTATAGTTCTATAGTACAAAATTCTGTTGAAACTCAAAAGTGACAAGGGTTATATAAAGTGGTTGCATGTGCGGGTGACGTGATTGTACTTTTGTCGGAGGTTGCTGCTATCCGATGGAGCGCTCAGACACAACTACAGGTCCATTGTACTACCATTCAGACACCTTACATTAATGTACTTAGTTTTCCCGTATTTCGAAGAAAAACGAGAAGGAGCTTCAGTGATAAAGAGCTTAGATGTTCGGCACTCACCACGTCAGCCCCGAAGATCCGCCACCTGATGCGAGCATAGGCCGGACAACTGCAGAGAAAGTGTTCTGCTGTGTCATCCTCCTCACCGCAAGCAGGACAGGTAGTGGTGTCGCTTAAGCCCACCACAATTAAGTGTTTAGCAAAAGCTTGGTGGCCCGAAAGAACGCCTACAAGCAGCCTACAGTCGATTCTCCTCAGAGATAGAAGAAAAGATGCTGACCTTTTGCAAATGTCCGGGCGCAGTAGTTTGGTTTGTCTACATCCACCGCAATCGCGCCACCGAATCTTGTGTTCACGAGAAACCCTAAAGATGCGGGCAGACCCAACACAGGTTCGGGTCCTGAGAAAACTTCTTCTGAACCTTGCCTAGCAAGCTCATCAGAGATCTCATTTCCCTGGATGCCAGTGTGACCTGGTACCCAGACAAGATTCACTGTGTTCAGTCTTCCGACCAAATTCAGAGAAAGCTTGAGTTCTAGCACTAACTTGGGCGAGGTAAGAGGGTTTAGAAGCGCTTTTAAGGCAGCTTGGCTATCACTGCAGATGCAAATGCCTCTAGCCCTCCACCTGTTGTTCACAATATAGCGCATAGCCATTAGGATAGGTAGTAAAGTCGTATATCATCGCATTCCACAAAGACTCCAGCACCAGACCCCTGCCCGGTTTTGGAGCCATCCGTGAAAATACGATGGCATTCAATCCATGGTCCAGAGTCTGACCGAAGCCATTCCGTTACCTGTGGAAAGTTGACGTGGTAGTTTTTTCGCAGAAGGATTTCCTTTTGTCATTGCATCAGACGGCATATCCATAAGACAGGGGTCAAAGGATAATTCTCGAGCAAGTTCTTCAAAATTCCAGTGCGCATTGTACCAAAAACCACCTCTCTTTAAGCGAAAGATGGGTTTTAGCGTACATCCCATGATATATAAGTCAAGGGGAGGCAGATTCATCAAAGCATCTAGAGCAGAGCCCGGGGTGTTAGGAAAGGCCCCTGTGCAGCCGAGACAAGCCGTTCTTTGGAGTTTGGCAAAAGAAGCAGTAACACGTTTTCGCGAAAGCCTGTTCCACCAAACAACTGATGCGTTTGAGAGTAGCGGTCTAATCATGGCCGTATAGATCCAAAGGACCCGTTTTGGAGACAAGCCCCATGTCTTACCAAAAGCGCCTTTGCACTGCCAGAAGGTCGACAGCGCTTTATCGGTTTTCGAATCGACATGTTTGGACCATAGAAGTTTTTTTATCAAGGATTACACCCAGATATTTGACTTCATCGGATATAGGGATGGTGACACCTTTAAGCACGAGATGGGACAGACCAGTGACGATTCTCCTTCTCGTAAAGAGAACAACCGTGGTTTTAAGAGGATTCACTGAAAGCCCATTACTAGTGCACCAGACATCGATCAAATCCAGGGATCTCTGCGCTTGAGAGCAGACAGCCCCTAGATTTGAACCGACAGAAAGAACGGCGACATCATCCGCATAAGTTTGAGTATAGTTTCCAGGAAAGTTGAGAGCCGTAAGCAGAGAGTCTACCACCATACACCATAGGAGGGGAGACAGAACACCACCTTGAGGGCAGCTACGTCCTGTACATTAGCATTGCTTTAATCCACAACACCAAAGTTTCATCTACACCATGCTGTCTGGCTGAGTTACACATACTGTCAAAGGTCGCATTATCAAAAGCACCCTCAATATCGACGAAAATGCCCAACGCGTACTCCTTCCGGTCAAGAGCACTATCAATCCAACCAACAAGGTTTTGAAGCGCAGTCTCGCAGGATTTTCCGCGCTAATAGGCATGTTGCATCTCAGAGAGAGGGTGTGATCGAAGAGCAACTTTGCGCAGATGCAGCTCAACCAGTCTTTCCAAACTTTTCAGTAAGAAGGAAGACAGACTTATGGGTCTAAAGCTTTTGGCTAGAGTGTAGTCAGACTTACCAATTTTTGGTATGAAAACCACTTTAACCATTCGCCATGGGGAAGGTATATAGGCCAAGGCCAAGCTCGAGGTGAAAATTATTTTCAACATTGGCAAAACCTGACTTAAACCTTGTTTCAGCAAAACCGGATAAATTCCATTCGGACCAGGTGACTTGAAACTCTCAAAAGATGCAATGGCATATTTGATAGCATCATCAGTCACCACTCCCGATGCAAAATGTAGCCACAGTAGTTTGAAGGGCTGAAGAACACGTAGTAACCTGATTTCCCGGAAAGTCATTTGTGATTGTACTAGTTTCGAAAATGTTGCTTTACGAGATTTTGACCCCAAAACTAAACCGTTTTAAAAAATCAATACCTATTCTAATCTTTTTAAGCAAGGTAACTAGGTGTGACTATAGATCCGAACCTTAACTGGAAGTTAAATATCCAACAACTTGTGCAAAATTTCAAGTGTAGCTTTTTATGCCTATAGAAAATCTTTTGGTAATAAGTGGTTACTGATACATGCTATTCACACCTAGGGGTCCTCTAGGTACTGAGCCCTGCCCTAAATAAACTTTAAGGCATCCCCAATTGAGTAGAATCCGAAACCAACTTGGAACCACAAGAACCCTTGGTCAAGTCCAATATGAACATTCTTCCCCTTCACTGTCTAAGTAGTCCTAACTAATACTTTCTACGTAGGCTTCTCATCTAGGTTGGAATGGGAGTTAGACACCGTCACAAGAGAATTCAAAGAAGCTATCTTCACGGATGATTCCCATTTGAACTCTGGACGGAAAGTTTATGCTTTCATTTTCTCAAATCCCCAATGTTTCTTTACTTTGGTGCTTTTTAATTCGATATCCCAGCTATCGGCTATCGTCGGCTTTCATCCTTGATAATTTGGCTGCGATCAATCCTCTCGACATCTTAGATGTAGGTTTAGATGAGTCGAGAAATACTACAGGGACGTATGGGCACAATCTTCGTATTTGTTTAATAAAGAAAAAGATAGAATAACCCTAAGCCAAGTCATCAGTTTGTGCCGAGTCTTAACAAAAATTAAGCGTGGAAGAAAAAAGTAGTAAGTCAGTATTATCAAATATCAACAGCTACACTATTTTTTCGGCTACCAGCAACCAATTAGCCCAAAACTATCAAGTGCTTCATGAGTTCACATTGGCATTGCAAGAACAATACTCTGCATCATGTAACCAAATAAATAGTTCTACCCACACATTAGGATGCTCGATTTATTCAAGGAGATAGACAGACATCTGCTACTGGAAACTCGAATCTGATACTAATACAACAAAGTGTCATCTAAGTTGCACAATGTTGATACTAAGGCAACAATATTAATCAAGCACAAACCTACTCAAAGGGTATCACCAACGATGCATCCGTAGCTCAAAATGACCACAAAACTTTCCTTTCAGGACAATGGCATCTTCCGAATAGTTAACGTTTACGTTTGCATGAGCATACCTACATATGTTGTGTATATCCTTTTTTGTGTACGACTCGTATTATTTGGTTCCTTTTGTGCAGAAAAAGGACTGATGTTTTGTTTGCTGCAATAAAATGCATGTTTATAGTTGCTAGTCTCCTCCGTCATGTAGTTAGTAGGACGATGTACTAGTGAGCTAGTTCGCCAGTGGTTGGTTGGTTCTTTTGAATCCAACCATAGTGGACAGAAGACAAAAGAAGTACATCTCCGGGTGTTCCGTTAACAAAGTTTTGCATAATTATATTTACCTTGTTGTAAGATATGTAAGTCTAAATACATATATGAAGTTTCGGAATTCACTGGACTCACAGGATTCTCTTCTTCTTCTTCTCCTTGGTTGTCTCCTTGCGAGACCGGAATTGACTGAGTGTACAAGAGATTGTACATACATGCTGGTTTTGTGCATGTTGACTTGACACATAAATTTATCATAAAGTGCAGGTGCATTGCTGGCACACCACAATGACAATGAAGTTTCCTGTTATTTCTTCTTGCTCACATATGTGCATTTACATATATATTTCCTTACAAGTTTTTCTGTCCTTTTTCATATATAAATTTTATTTTATTTTTTCATTTTCTAGTTATTTTCGTTATGACTTCGTGATATGTTATACTTACGTTTCTTTGCGGAGGAGGAGTATGCGCTTTGTGCTGCTTGGCACTGTCGTTAAGATTTTTCAGAAGTGTGGCATGCATATGAGACGTGAACGAGGACTTTTTGACTTATGTTTCATGACGCGCGTTAGGATAAAATTGTAAAATTTGCGGACGTATGTTCGTGGCACTTGAATCAGAGCAGCACATACATATAAATCAGGTGAAGATGGTTTCCCAAGATTTATGTCATCATCATCATCATCGTATGCATTCATAAAGAGAACCTTACGCTGAAGACCTAAACTTAATGAGATATGCTGCTCCTGGTGCTGGTACTGGTACTGCGTTACATTATGCGAAGAGAAAGCCGTTCTTCCTGACTGAGTGCAAAGCAGCAACCAGATCGATTGCATAAAAAGATTTTCACACAACTTTCGCGTGCTGATGGATGTATAAAGTGGATGAGATGTCTGGAGAAATGAGTTCCAAGGAAGTAAAAAAAAACAGATGAAATGATATAGAGTAGTCTAAAGGCAGACACCAAATTAGAGATATAGATATAACCAAATTAAAATTTGGTGCACGTTTTGTAAGAACTTTGATTTTAGTTGGCCTAACTAACTACAAGGATGCTAAGAGTACGGAAAAAAATGATAGCCGACTACTGTACTGATATAGTACACTGATTTTGGAGGTTCCAACTTACATGCCAATAAATTTACTCCTTTACTTAGACTCAACATAGATTTACTCATTTCAGTATGATCCGGAAGACTTAGGGTGTTCAGTCTTCCGATAGAGTTGAAGAATTCTGGAGTTGAAGAACTAACAATAGATTATTTGATAAAGGATTAAGTAAGGCCTTAAGTGCAATTGGTGTTACAGAAGCGGAGTTTCACAAAAAAATCAAATTTTAAAAATATATTTTTGTTTCTCTTTCGTGTCACCCGGAACCAGTACTTTTTTTTCTTTCTTCGATCAATGTACGCATAATGCATTTAGACCCTCTGTCTATGCTTCCGAGGCACATCTCCTCGCTTTAACTTTATTTTTGTGATCGACTTTAAGAGGAGACAGATCTCTTGGGTTTTTACTTGGCCATTTGCGTAAGTGACACGATTCTCCCTCTAAAGCCTCATTGCAATCAAAAAAATAAAGTCGCATTTGGACAAGCCACAAACAAAGAAAAAATTAAATAAAAAAAACAAAATTAAATTTTCGTATACTGACTGAAGCCTAAAGGACAGGTAAATGTTTTTTTTTTGCAAACTACCACCCTATGGTCTTCACTAATTCCGAATACATATAGGGTCCGCCATCTAACGTCTTTTTTTTCAACTAGTGCTTATTTCGCGAATGGTAACACTTAGCTCATGTCTGATTTGACAGATAATTAGTTTTATCCTTCCGCTGAACGAATATGGTTGTGTATACGCTTGAACAACGAACAACGAACAACGAACAACGAACAACGAACAACGAACAACGAACAACGAACAACGAACAACGAACAACGAACAACGAACAACGAACAACGAACAACGAACAACGAACAACGAACAACAACAACTTGAACAGCAACAAGGAGTGGCCGTTGAACGAATTTTTGTTCACAAAAATTGAAGAGGAGGATATTGGCAACATTTGGTTTCAACAGGACGGCGCTACGTGCCACACAGCCGAAGCTACACTCGATGTTTTGCGCCCTGTTTTCGAAGATCGCATTATCAGCCGCAGAGCTGATGTCGTTTGGCCACTGCGGAGCCGAGATTTGACACCGTTGAACTATTATTTGTGGGGTGCCGTAAAAGATAAGTGTTACGCCGACATGCCAGAGACAATTGACGCTTTAAATGATAATATTCGTGAAGCCATTGGTGAAATACAGCTGCACGCAATCGATAATGTGCTTAAAAATTGGACCGATCGTGTAGGCTACTGCATGGCCAGTCGAGGCAGCCATTTGAATGGCTTTCCATTATTAACCGGAAAGATTGTACTTTCAAATAAAAAACGAAATTTGAGAAAATATTCAGTAGTTTTTTTTATAGCATTTTCAAAAAAAAAAAAGGTATTTGGCGGACCCTTTATTATCGATTACCTTAGAGTACTATTAGTTTATCTGAGTTGATATCATGATAGTAACTGTGTTGCCAAAAAACCTTTTTCGATACCTCCAACAGCATTTGCATCATCGGAAATAAAAAAGGAACGCGCAAGTGACACACACTGATAGGGGATGGTGACCTTGTTCCATTAGATTAAAGAGAACTCTTTTCACTTACAGAACCAAAGAAATGGTATTGCCGATGTCCTTTTAGCCTCAATCATATTTCAGAATCGCAATATATAACCTTACATCTACCACATTGACTGGATCTCCTTACTAGCGAGAAAAGATGCGCCTTGCATGCGTCTTTTTAAGGAGTTCTGCTGGAACACGACGCTTTTACCAAGCGTCTGCGATACAACTATCTACGACCGAAGAACGCGAAGACAACGCGGGACCTTTTTTCTATGAATGTCAAGTCTTTGCTGGAACCAAGCACCATGCTCTAGTCTCTGCGCTGACGTAGTGAGTGCTGGCAATCGAAATTTCTTATGACTGAAGTTTTCTTTGAGCTTTCTAAAAAAATGTCCGGTAAATTACTTCTGAATCTGAGTACTTCCACCCAGTCAAACTTATAACGACCGACTGCATGTACCTGGATACGAGCCGGATCTTTTCACGGACATTTTTTTCCGACCATTTTTTTTCGACATGTGCAGAATTCTTATACTAGTGGCGCTCTTTTTCTTGGCTGCGCTTTTACTGTGCTGTACAATTCGACCAACAAAATATTTTCACTGTGTCACTTTTTCAGCTTGTGCTTGAGAGGCAAGATTTTTTTTAGTTAAAACGCCAGCGAAAGGCAAACTTAAAATTGAGGTAATTAATTTAAATCCCCAAACCACAACACACGTGGATTTTACCTCGATTTTTTTGTATTGCTTTTTAAAGGTAAATTGTTTGAAATGAGGCCGAAAGTGCTTTTTAGTAACCATTTTAATTTTCCTTCAGCTTATTGCTTTTGTGAAGCTTACGAGTGTTCCAGTAACCTTATCATGTGTTTCAAACTAACACACACAACCACTTGGTTTCCAGCGTGCTCCATAATCATCCGCATTGAAGTTTTAACAGTTCTCTAAAAAGCTCCGATCTTTATAGCTAGAAAAATCACTCTTGATCGCAGGAAATCAGGGTAACACTTAACTTTCTTTGGACCACCTTTTCATGAAGCCTAGCATAGAATTTGACTTATACGCAAAGAAACTGATATGTCCTATGAAGGTAAGTTTGGGTTAAAATAAACTCCAAGGTCCTTAAAACTATCGACATGGCAAAGCATATGATGAGATAAAGAAAAATCAAAGCTAGAAGAAATGTGCCTTCTTGAAAATTTCATATGTTGACATTTAGACGGGTTAAGTATTAAACCTTTCATAGCACACCAAGTAACGATACTATTAATGTCGGTTTGGAGAAGATTTCTGTCATCCTGTGCTCATGTTCTATAACATCATCTTCAGAAATGTCACACGTTCCATATATACAAAATACAAAAGCTGACCAAAACCATAGATGCCAACATCAGTCATGCGTGACATTTTTCATATATTGATGCGGTTTAAGAACAACGTAAGACCTTCTCCTGAGCTTTAAACTTTTTCGATGCGAGAAGTTCTCGACCGAATTACGGGCTGGTTGCTGGTTGCTGACAGATTTAAAAATGTTCATATCGTCAGCATTTATTAAAATATCGTAATGTTTTATACATGATTTAACATGTATTTATTTAGGTTGGCAGCACTGGTTAGTATTGGCGTCCAAACGTAACGAGCAACGATTGCAAATTATTGAAATTTATTATAAAAATTCGTGCTCTGTGAAAAATGTGAAAATCCGCTGTTTTATCGAAAAATACTGTTCAGCGATGCAGCTCATTTCTGGCTCAACGGATACGTAAATAAGCAAAACTGTCGCATCTGAAGTGATGAACAGCCACATGCCATATACAAATTACCAATGTATCCCGAAAAAACGACAGTTTGGTGTGGTTTATGGGCTGATGGCATCATCGGTCCATTTTTCTACAAAGACGACCGTGGAAGAAAGGTTACCGTCAACGGCGAATGACATCGAGCCATGATAAGTTACTTTTTTGCCCCAATTGGCTAAGTTGAACTTGGTTGACATGTGGTTTCATCAAGACGGTGCCACATGCCACACAGCTCGTGAAACAATGAAAATGGTGAAGAATGAATTTGGTGAGCAGCTTATCTCTCGAAATGGCCCTGTGAGTTGGCCGCCAAGATCATGCGATTTAACGCGTCTTGATTATTTCTTTTGGGGTTATGTAAAGTCGTTAGTCTGTGTGGACAAGCCGAACACGATTGAAGCCTTACAGGATCACATAACACGCGTAATTCGTGGAATACAGGAAATGCTCGAAAAACTAACACAATACCTGTGTTTGAAATGTGAATATATGTTTGTGCCACAGAAAAGCATTTTCGTCCAAATTTTCTTACATAAATACTTAAATGATATCTTAATATTAAAACATAAGGAAGATTGCCTCTTCAATGCTAAGAACTTTTGAGATATTACGATATATAATTTTTTTTTATTTTTTAATCGATAAATTATTCTCTCTACACAAAGTTGATGCATTAAATAACTTACATTAGTTGAGATGTGTTAGTGTGTACTTTGTGCGTGTGATCGCGATTTAGGGACGGTGCAAACAAGCGAAGTATGCCAGTTGCAAGGGGAGGGTCTCTCCAAGTGTCAGTACACCCACGAATGCCGGTCGCTACTGCCGATAATATCTAAGGTTTATGAGAAACTTCTGCTAAAACGATTACAACCAGGAATTGAAGAAAGACGCTTGATACCAGATCATCAATTTGGCTTCCGGGGCAAACATTCCACAATCGATCAGGTGTATCGAATAACAAATGAAATTGAAAAAGCTCTAGAAGTCATGCAAAAGGATTTGCTCTAGCGGTTTTCTTGACGTATCGCAAGCCTTCGACAAGGTATGGCATGAAGGCCTAATGTATAAGCTAAGGACAATCGTACCGGAAAAATTATACAAAATATTGAAATCCTACCTTGAAAACAGACTCTTTCTAGTTAGACATGAGACTGAATTCTCGGAATTCAAGGAAATCCACGCTGGTGTTTCGCAAGGAAGCGTTCTTGGCCCAATATTATTCCTGCTCTACACAAGAGATATACCACAAGATGAAGGGACCATCGTAGCAACGTTCGCAGACGATACGGCTATCCTCGCAATGGATGAGTCAGTCGAATCATCAACTGGAAAACTCCAACGGGCTCTGAATAAAGTATGCGAGTGGACAAAGACCTGGCGAATTGCCCTTAACGAGACCAAGTCGACGCATGTCAATTTCACGTACAAAAGGATAAACAACTTACCTGTCTTTATTAACTCGGTACAAATACCAGACGCAAACGGGGCGAAGTATCTAGGAATGACCCTAGCTTAAGTGGAAGCCACACGTTAAGAAAAAGCGCGACGAGCTCGCAATCAGACAAGCGTGTACAACAAACTGCTCCTGTATAAGCAAGTGCTAAAACCTTCTTGGACATACGGTATACAACTTTGGGGTTGTACCAAACCAAGCAATATGGCTATAATACAAACATTCCAAAACAAAACGCTAAGAGCATTCGTGAACTGGACGTGACATACCTTGAGCGCCGACTACAAAGAACAAGACCGTTCGAACCGCATGTAATGACGGTATTAGTAGGTGCGTTCGGTGGAAAGCCACCTACCAAACGCGATTAACACTACAGAAGCGTAAACTACTTGTTAAGGTAACGACTAAGTTACCTAAGTCATCACTAAATTGAAAAAATGAGAGGAACAAATTTCTTACTACTATGAGCGCGCACGCGACCGGATCTCATAGTGCCTCTCTGAGGGGTGAGGTTTAGCCCGTAGGCAGACTAGATATATCTGAATCGGGCATAACCAATGGTACGGGCCATTGGTATCTTCTCCAGATTACTCACCTCCAGGCGCAACACCCACGACACCACAGCTGATAAAGTTCTTATTCCTCCTTCTCATCATTTGTCTACAAAAGTATAAATGACCTTTTGTCATTGTTATTTGGAACAAGGGAAAAGCAGCCAAGATCCCACTCCTCCGACGAGCAGCTGCCTTGGACACTTTATCATCTGACCAATGGTCAGTCATGGAATGCCCCTTCCCGCCACACGACATAACTTTTGATGCTGATCAAATACATAATTTTAGATGTTACCCCAAAAACTCCAAATATACATAAACTTGTGTAGCCTCTAGTGAACAGACAAACAGACACATAACCACCGGCACAAGTTCAAAATTTCAGCACGATTGCAACCGATTTCTCCCCAGTATACCAAAATTTTGAAGAAAATTGGAAAGCAATTCCTACAAAATTTTGATGCTGTTTATCGACAGACATAAACAGCTCGATTAAGCAAGAAATAAAAATAAATAAATAATGTCTAAACTGAAAATTCAATTAACATTCCTTCACGATTTTCAATTTTGTGTGTTTTACGAAACAATAAAATTTCTCGCTTGTGTGAACCGCTCGCTTCCAGTTGGTTGTCTCATCGCCTTGGGCGGGCACCCACATTGTCACTTTAGTAGTGCATTGCAGCGAATAGTATTCTGTTTGTATCCCACAGTTGTTTGGTGGAAAAATAAGAAAACAGATCTTTTGTTGCTGCAGTAATTATTATTTTATGCTAATGCAATTATTATATTTATTTACTGATACCAACAAATTTTATTGTTTTATGTTTACGAAAGACTCTTGCCTTTTGCTGCTATGCTCACATAATTACGGTGACTTTTGCGGTTTAATTACCATTTCAAAACTTCCTGAAGCAGCAAGAACACTGTTACATTGTACCGCAATGGCAGAAATGAAAATCCATTTGCATTAAAACAAGAGATACGCACGAAATAAAATAAACGAAAAAGAAAAAAGAAATACCAAATCCGGGAGGGTATTTTAAAAGCATTCTTCACAGAGTCACAGTGGGTGTGAAACGATTTTTTGATAATATCTACGTATACAAGGCTGCACGGATGTTCGAGGCGTTAAAAATGCAACCCTTTTAGTTGCATCTCATACATATCTGTATGTAGGCGAAGAGGACAAAGAACGGCTTGATATCATTTCGCACGTGGAATGGCCATCACCCAAATGTACTTAAAAAGGTTAAAGGTTATTGTTTGTCAAAAAAAAAACGGGGAGCTTTAAACGTTTATGGCGGCGGACATTTATAACTATAGGAAAATGAAATTATGAAACATGAGCTCGATGTAAAAGTGACCTTTACATCTCTTATCGGCAGAATAAATATTTAATGCAATTCCGTTAGCCCTGAATGTTGTTTTTTTTTTTCTTGTATTATTATTCAAAACAATCGATTAGTTGCTATATTTGGTTTTGCATTCATTTATACATTTGCCGATGTTTATTGTCTAATTTTTTCTTTTTTTCTTACTATTAAGGTAAAATTAATTTTATTTATGAACCCTCAAGTGGGGGGCAAGTTTTTGTCAAAAAATTTAGTCAAAGGGCAAGAAACGTCATTGGACTATTGATAAAATAGGTAATAGTTTCACATCAGCAAAACAGAACCATCCAATGTTGGTGACGCTAGATTTCGGAGAGCCTATTTTTTGACCATTAGTAAGAGAAGTCTTTTGCCAACTAACGATTGAAATCAGATCCATGCATCCGTCAAACTTCCATCATTTTCAGATGTGTATTTTGGCGGGATGACATAAAATGTCCGTGACCATCAAGGGCGTATGCAGGATTTTGATCATTCATTCGGCAATACAAAGGCTGAATTCCTAAATGCAGTACTGCTGTAGTACTGCAACGGCAAGTGGTTCTTAATGCAATATTAATGTAGTATAGGGTCCGCCAAATAACCTATTTTTTTTTTGAAAATGTTATATAAAAAAACTACTGAATAATTTCTCAAATTTCTTTTTTTATTTGAAAGTACAATCCTTCCGGTTAATAATGGAAAATAATTTCATTCAAATGGCTGCATCAGCTGGCCATGCAGTAGCCTACACGATCGGTCCAATTTTTAAGCACATTATCGATTGTGTGCAGCTGTATTTCACCAATGGCTTCACATTCAATTTGTCCTTTAAAGCGTCAATTGTCTCTGACATGTCGGCGTAACACTTATCTTTTACGGCACCCCACAAATAATAGTTCAACGGTTTCAAATCGCGGCTCCGCAGTGGCCAAACGACATCAGCTCTGCGGCTGATAATGCGATCTTCGAAAACAGGGCGCAAAACATCGAGTGTAGCTTCGGCTGTGTGGCACGTAGCGCCGTCCTGTTGAAACCAAATGTTGCCAATATCCTCCTCTTCAATATTTGTGAACAAAAATTCGTTCAACATGGCCCGATAACAATCGTCATTGACTGTAACGGTTACTCCTTGTTGTTGTTCGTTGTTCAAGCGTATACACAACCATATTCGTTCAGCGGAAGGATAACACCAATTATCTTTCAAATCAGACATGAGCTAAGTGTTACCATTCGCGAAATAAGCACTAGTTGAAAAAAAAAACGTTAGATGGCGTACCCTTTAGTTAAAACTGAGCAGTTCGCCTCTTACTTTAAGCAGCAAGCTAATTTTTTCTGATGTGTTGTCAGCTAAGAAGTAGGTTTTTTATATATCCTTAAGAAGTGGGTTACTTTGCCCTACATATTGACGATTCAGCTTCATTCATGAACCTATCATACATGATAGCGCCAGCTTTTTTCAGCAAATCATTAAATTTTGTTTCAAGTAAATGATATTGAAAATGTTGTTTTCTTCACTCATTTACACATGTTGCATCCGAATTTATGACTTGTGTTAATATAGGATCCTCCAAATAAGGTTTTTTTTTCAACTAGTGCTTATTTCGCGAATGGTAACACTTAGCTCATGTCTGATTTGACAGATAATTAGTTTTATCCTTCCGCTGAACGAATATGGTTGTGTATATGCTTGAACAACGAACAACAACAAGGAGTGGCCGTTAATGGCGATCGTTATCGGGCCATGTTGAACGAATTTTTGTTCACAAAAATTGAAGAGGAGGATATTGGCAACATTTGGTTTCAACAGGACGGCGCTAGGTGCCACACAGCCGAAGCTACACTCGATGCTTTGGGCCCTGTTTCAAAAAAAAAAAGTTATTTGGCGGTCTCTATACATTCCCCATCGAGCATTATTGTGCGACTTGGGTAATCGCAAAAAACGTAAGGATGTGTTCCAGTTTCTGGGAGTTTGCCCAATACTTAGGGAATTCCGAAAATGCTTCCTTAGCCGCTCTCAATCTAGGAGAATCGATCAACATTTTGAACGGGGGACAAGGTTGGGACCTTCTCTATCAATATTGTTTAAGCGCTATTCGTTACAGAATATGTAAAGCTCAAGAAAATTTTTAAGGCTTTTCTCATAAATTTTGGAAAAAATGTTTTCGCTAATAATCCGTAAAGTAATAATTCTTTTTATTATGCATAACTTATAATACAAATGTCAGTCTGGTAGACGGCCTTCGGCCAAACCATTTAAAGACTGAAGTCAAACTTAAAATTATGTAAAAAATTAAATAATAATTAAAAGATACATTTAGCGTTCATTAATTTAAAAAAGCTCTATGCAAACTGTACTCACCAAAATTCGTTCGACCTTCTAATTTCTTTGGTTTACCCATTGCAATTTTAATCTCAAAGACGCCTACCAGTGCAATTCTGTTCTATATATAGATGAAGACGTCTTTGCATTTATTCAATCGTCACTCTGGGCCCATAACCTGTTGAAATAAACCTTTGATTAATAAATAGTGCGTAGATTGTGTGGTAACTAAAAAATAAAATAAAAGGCGTACAAAGTCGTTCTATGGTTGAGTAGAGATGAAAGGTTTATAGTTAGATATTATAAATTTCTGCGTTTCCTTTTCATGTATAAACACGCGGCTTTTATTAGCTGCTAAGCTTTCTGTCAATTACATATTGAATGGTTGAATGAAACAACCACCATTTCTCAAATCGGTACAACGAATTATTGGCTAATGAGTCTAATGGGGAAAAAGAAAGAATTCGAATGAAATGCAATGTACTTGTCAGCGCTTAGAAAAATGCTGGAGACCGAGCTGAACTTGTGGCTTCGATGGCGTTGTGTATATTGTGTGCGCTTGCTTGACGAGATCGCTGGTCTAAGTGAAGGTTCGATTCCTGATGGGGGAAAGCGTTTTTCGAATGTAATGACCGACATATAGACCAGCACCACACAAAGGAATCTGATGATCGGCCGTGGCAAGCCGTGAAACAGCTGTAATTCCAGCCTATTCATTGTTCGTGGTGGCAATGACAAGTTGTTGTGTTGGCTTTAGTAATAGTTTTACAGAAAGTTTTATGAGATGAACATAAATAAATGGAACATTCAATTTATTTTATTATAACAGAGCTAGGAAGCTGACTTATTTTACTTTACCCTCTATAGATCGCACATTAGTGCTACAATTGGTGTAATCACTGGACACTGTATGATAGGCAGGGTTGGCTATTATTCAAAAGACTTTTGTAGGAGTTGCATGTATGAGGAGGGGGAAGAGACAACTCTATAACTTCTTGGTGCATGCCCTGCTTACTTCTACATATATCTAAACTCGACCAACCCGAAATGACTTCCACGCTTTATTAAAAGCTCAAAATGGTTCAACGAGTAGGCAGAAACTTCAGATCCACGTGACGTCTCAATGTGTCGGACCTCACAACCAACAACCTAACCTAACCTAGGAAGCTGAAGTTTGTAACATATAACGGGTGATCCAAGTAGCTTTTTTCAATAGCCTTTTTTGACAGATCACGTGTGAGTCGTGTCATGCTGTCATGTTATTTTTGTTTAGTATTGTTTGGCATTTCATAATCGAAAGACTTACGAGTGAACAAGGTTTACAAATTGTTCAACTTTATTATGAAAATTCACGTTCTGTAAGGAATGTGTTTCGTGCACTTCGCTCAACTTATGATCAACATAATCATAACCATCACCCATTTTGAGACCCAGCATTTATTATTGGATAATATTCGACCTGTGAAGAAAATATAGCGGCCGTAGCTGAGAGTGTACACGAAGACCGTAGAGAGTCGATTCGGCGCCGTTCGCAGCAACTCGGACTGACGTATGCAACGACTTGGCGCATTTTACGTCAAGATCTTAAATTGAAAGCGTACAAAATACAGCTTGTGCAACAACTGAAGCCGCTCGACCTTCCCAAGCGACATCGCTTCGCTCTATGGGCTCTTGAAAAGTTCCAAGAAGATCCGACGTTTTCGAGGCAAATTTTGTTAAGCGATGAGGCCCATTTCTGGCTCAATGGGTATGTAAACAAACAAAATTGCCGCATTTGGGACGAAGAGCAACCTGAAGAGATTGAAGAACTGCCACTTCATCCAGAAAAAACAACTGTTTGGTGTGGTTTGTGGGCCGGTGGAATCATCGGTCCATATTTCTTTAAAAATTATGCCGGTGCGAACGTAACCGTCAATGGCGACCGTTATCGTGCCATGATAACCGACTATTTGATGCCTGAAATTGAAGCTCGTGATCTCGGCGACATTTGGTTTCAGCAAGACGGCGCCACTTCCCACACATCGCATCAATCAATGGACTTATTGAGAGAACATTTCGGTGAGCACATAATTTCACGTTTTGGGCCGGTCGATTGGCCACCAAGATCGTGTGATATCACACCGTTAGACTTTTTCCTGTAGGAATATGTAAAGTCAAAAGCTTATGCCGACAAACCCGCTTCGATTCAGGCCTTGGAGGAAAACATCACGAGTGTCATTCGCCAGTTACCAGTCGAAATGCTCGAACGAGTGATCGAAAATTGGACTCAACGGATGGACCATCTGCGACGTAGCAACGGCCAACATTTGATAGACATAATCTTCAAAAAATAAATGCCAAAGAATGTTCTTTCAAATGATAATAAACATTCTCCATTAAATTTGAATTTTCTGTGTTTTTTTCTTTAAAAAAGTAGGGAACCTCGAAATGGATCACCCTTTACACCCTACTGAGCCGAAATTTTAGAATGTAAAAGTAGTTGATACACCTAATGCCACGTCCACAAAAAGCATTTAAGCTAACTGTGACGAAATAAAGCATTAAGACCTTAACATGTCGAAATTTTTCATATACAATTTTTTGCAATTTGTTTGAACGTTTTTTTCGAAAAAAAAAAAAAAATTATATAAAAATATTTCGACAATACAATTCTAAATATTTCATTACTTACAAATCGAAAAAGTTATTGACATAATATTTAGAATATATTCTCCTTAGCATTCGACCTACACCCACAATTTTTGGCCATGCCCACTTTTTACGGTTATATTTTTCAAATTTTTACTTTTCGCTCCTTTTTCGCTTATTATTTTTTGTATGTTTTTTTTGGAAATCTTTGAAGTCAGCTCTGCTCGCAATTTCAAATATTAGTTCGGCCCATTGTGCACAGAAACAGGAAGCTGTAGTTATATTCCTTACATTCAGCGCGTAAACAGAGGACAAAGGATTGAGATTTTGTCTCACTGTTGTGTGTATCATAATGTCACCATCCGCCGGAAGACGAGATAATGAACGAAGGAACCTACCATCCAAATTTAGATTCGTATGCTAATGAGAAAGCCCGCACGTACACAATGTACCTACGTCATAATGTATGTAGGTTAAAAGAACATTTAGCAGATTCCACACTGTCATGTGATTCTTTGTTAAGCAAACAATAAAAAGTTGTTAGCGACACGCGAACATGGCTTCCATTGTTTATTGGCATCGTACCGCCACTGCTGGTGTTCTGGTTTTTTTGTTTTTTTCTGGAAGATACATCAATTGTTATGTGACTGAGTTAGTAGCATAAAATATGATAGCTTAATTTAAGGAAACAAATCAATATCAAAGTGGCGCCCAAAATGTTCTTTAATGAAAAATATAAATCTAACGGACCTAACTCCTTAAATAGTAAGATTCATTTTAGAAACTTTTTTTTAAATGATTTCGTTCAAAACCGCAAAAAATGTTAGACACTGTTAGTTGCTTTTTGCGTAATTGTTGCCATATCCAGCATCGAAAGCCTGATTGTGGGACTTTAACCTAACTAAAACTACCTCTGCTTTAAACCCTAGCTCACCGTGGTACCCCCGGTAGGCAGTTCATTCCGGGGAGGTTTTCAGCAGTAGCTGCTTCTCTCCATACGATCCGTCTGTCCGGGGCGTATGTGCAGCATATTGCATCCAGTTTGACTTCTATGTTCTCACTGAGTGTTGCTCCAGACGCATCTACGTGCGTATATCCGTCCTGCCTGGGGTTTCCGACGGGGTCTGGATTCGATCATTTGCTCTCCCACTTGTATGGTGATGTGCTCTATCTTTTTTCTGCTGCTTATCAGTACTGCTTCCGTTTAGTGCTCTGCCAGTTTTAAGCCAGCTGCGTGTTACCATAGCTTTACGTTTCTGATAGTATGCATGCATTTTTCAGACACTTCGTCTATTGTTTTAGCTACCACGATGACTGCAATGTCATCAGCGTATCCGATAATGTCTACTTTCATACATTATATTACATAGGACTGGGCCCAACACTGAGCCTTGCGGGATCCCTCCATTGATTTTGTATTTTCTATGACCCCTATTCCGTATCACAGTGTACGTTCCTCGCACTTACGAAGCTCTTTATTACTTTCAGTGGCTAATTTGGGATGCGCAGGTTGTTTAACGCTCTCAATATTCAGCTCCAGCTGGCTGAGTTAAATGCGTTTTTGACGTCGAGCGCTACGATGGTGCAGCATTGCTTACTCCCTCCAAGCCATCTTTGCTCCTTGCGCTATCGCACATACTTCTCTTATTGCCCCTGTGGTGCTTCGCTTCTTTCTAAAACCAAATTGTTGTCTGGAAAATCCCGCACTTTCTTCAGTATATAGCTCTAGGCGTATTCGAATTATTTGTTCGGGTACTTTTACCACATATCGAGCTGTGTTCAGTTTAATTTTCAGAAAATTCATTTTGAAAAGATTCAATTGATTTTGTCGACGAAGATTATGGCTCTGGCCCCTAACATGGTTGTCGAGGAGCACGTTCGAGAGAAGTAATACAGGTACAAAAAATATCAGGCTGTTTATATATTTCCAAAGTGGAAACACATATTTGCGAAAATGTGAACATTCTTACTCAAATACTTTACAAAAATTACCAATAACTGAAAAACTACTACTTTCTCGTAAACAAAGGGGAAGTTATTGCAATCGTGCGGAAATTTCGCAAACAACCTGAACATGAGGGACGATATTACCTACGCCTAAAGAGAAGTCTAAACAAATGGGTCCGCCAATATCCTCTGTCTGTCTGTTCGGGAGACTAATGGCGAAACATTTCGACAGATTTGCTTCAAAGTTTGTTTATAAAGTTTATAGCGTAATTTTACGTAAGTTTATGGCACAGATGAGTAATTATACAGATAGTCGACTCAGCATACCTCTGTCCCTTTGAACCCGAAAAAAATCCTCACTCAAATGTTCTATCTGTGAATACGTGTGAGCCAGCCAAATAAAGTACGGAGGCATTGATGTGTCAAAAATATGTCATTAGCGCTGGCAGTTATGCAAGAATTCCAATTGGCAACAAAAAACAGCTGATTATAGCGGATGTGTTGGGGAAGTGCTGCGAACTATTGAGTTAACGTAGTTCAAGTTTCATAGATATTTCAATTAAAATGATTACAAAAAAAATAGTTAGGTACATAATAAATAATGAAGTTGTTGCAATTGAATGCGTATATTTTTTGTGTTTATAAAAAAATAGTTCTAATTTTTGTATATGCCTTAAAATAAACATACTTGGGTTGTTATATTTTTTCCATTTTGGTTAATAAGATCAGACAAAATGTATATATTACTTTATTATTGCATGAATATTACCGAATTAGTAATGTTTGGGTGTAAAATATTTATAGTTAATACAAGGTAGCGCAAAAATAACCTTCCGATGTTTTTGGCTGTAATTTAAAATAAAAAGAAAAACTTTGATTCTTCTTGTGGATTATTATTTATTTGGTCTTTTAATTTTTTTTACATCAAGTCGAGAATATGATGTCATGTAAATGGCCGCCGCCACAGTTGATTGACGTTTGAGCCCTTTTTATGGCATTTTCCATCACTTTGGCCAAAACTTCCGGCGATAGGTCCGCACATTCTTGACGGATATTGTCTTTAAGAGCTGAAAGAGTCTGAGGCTTGTTGACATAAACCCGCGACTTCAAAAAGCCCCACAAAAAGAAGTCTGGAGCGGTCAAATCAGGCGATCTTGCTGGCCAGTGCAAATCGCCAAAACGAGAGATTAGGCGCCCGGGAAATGCATCCTTCAGCATATCGGTTGTGGTACGTGCAGTGTGTGCCGTTGCACCGCCCTGTTGGAACCACATGTTTTCCAATCCCAATTCATCAAGTTGCGGCAAAAAGAACTCGTTGATCATTGCTCTGTAGCGCTCACCATTCACAGTAACCGTTTGGCCCGCGACGTCTTCGAAGAAAAAAGGTCCGATGACTCCTCCAGCGAAAACAGCACACCATACAGTGACTTTGTGCGGGTGTAATGGCTCTTCGTGGGTTACACGCGGATTTTCAGTGCCCCAGAAGCGTAAATTTTGCTTATTACGTACCCGCTAAGATGGAAATGGGCCTCATCACTCATGATTATTTTTGATGAAAAATCATCTTCCTCTTGGTGGTGATTAAGGATGGCTTGAGCGTATGTTAGACGCGATTGGCGGTCAGCAGCTAACAGCTGATGCACCGTCTGGACTTTGTACGGAAAAATCTTCAAATCTTATACCAAAATTCGCTGTAAAGACCGTCGACTGATACCCATTTGCGTGGCACGTCGTCTGGTCGATGTCGACGGCGCTTCCATGACATCTTCGCCTACAGCAGCAATCTTCTTCTCTGCAGAACAGCTACCTCGGGGGTCTGCCACGCCTGGCAGCATCTCGTGTTGTGCCAGTATCTTCGCTGTGTTTCACCAGTAGGCGCTAAACGGCTAGGCAATCTGCGACGAAATTCACGTTGTGCCAAAGTCACCGACCGATTAGTGCTCAAATAAATAGTCACCAATATTCCGCGTTCTGGAGCAGTGTAACGTAACATTGTTTATTAACGTGTATTTCGCATGTGTTTACTACACAAATGTCAAAACAGAACTGACATTAGGGGCCGATCGCAAAATGTATAGCATTTTCTGATAGGAGGATTACTTTTGCGCCACCTTGTAGTTTTGGATTAATTTTTCATATATATTAAATTCTTTGGTTGTTTTATTATGTTTATACCCTATCCTAAGGGTATATTAATTTTGACACATAGTTTGTAACACCCCTTAATATTCGTCGTAGACCCATAAAAGTATATATATTTATGATCAGGACCAAATCCTAAGACTATCTAGCAATGTCCGTCCGTCCGTACGCAATTTTTAGGCCTTTAAATTCAAGCTAGAAAGCTGAAATTTGGACCACATACTCCCTAGGGCTCCGAAATGGTTAAGTGTAAAATTTTTTGGAATACGCCCACTGCCACGCCCACAATTTAGAAAAAACCGATTTAAAGCTACAGATGGACAGATAGAGGGTTATAACCTTCACAAGATATGTAGGCACTGCTCTCCTTTATAAGTTTGTCATATAAAGTTTTTTGCCACGCCTACTTTTTGTGGGCGTTTTTCACTAAAATGCTGTTTTCTTCGATAATTTTCATAGAAACCGAAAAAAAATGTTTAACAAGATATTTAGCCCATATTTTTTCCAATATATCGCCCATACAAAGTTTTTGGCCACGCCCACTTTTTGGGGGCGTTTTTTCAAAAAATGTTTTTTTTTTTCTAAATTTTATAGAATGAAATAAAATGCTATCCATCATCTTCTTAAGGTTTTTTTGTGGCATATAGGGATAGGGATAGGGTATCATACTGTTCGCTCCAAGCGGACTGTAGCCTTTCCTTATGTTTTTTTTAGAGGTATAGAACTTAAAATTTTGTCAGCTGTCAGATGATTTATTTTCAGTTTGGTTTGGCATTTCAACATGAATAGACTGGCGCCTGAACAACCCTTCCAAATTATGCAAATTTATTTTAAAAATGATGGTTCTGATCGAAATACGTATCGCGCGAATTTTGTTTAGCGACGAAGCTCACTTTTGGTTAAAAGTTAATAAACAAAAGTGCCATATTTGCAGTGATGATAATCCTGCAAGAACTATCGAGGCATTTCCCTGCTTAATGTCGCATATAAGATCCTATCCAACGTACTGTGTGAACGTCTCAAACCTTTCTGCAACACACTAATCGGCACGTACCAGTGTGGCTTCCGGCCCGGCAGATCAACTGTAGACCAATTCTTCACACTACGGCAAATCCTGGAAAAGACCAACGAGTTTCATTTAAAGCCGCATATGACAGCATTCATCGTCAGGATCCAGATGTGTCGCATGACACTAGATACTACCCGATGCAATGTGCAGTTTGGCAGCAGCTCATCTGAACTCTTTCAAACATGCACCGATATAGAGGCCGTGATAGAGGCTTTCACGGCTATTGAAGAACAGGCGAAACTTGTTGGCCTTGAAGTGAATGAGGACAAGACTAAATATATGCTATCAACAAACAAACAATCATCTGTCCACCGACTAGGACAAAATGTCACTGTTGATAGCAGCAACTTCGAAGTAGTTAAGGATCTTCGAATCCCAGCCCCCAGGTTCGAGACGACAAGGAAGGCCGAACCTCTGTTTTAAAGACAAAGCCATCGCGGATGCCAGAGCGCTTGGTCTGGACAACTGGAAGCAGCGTGCTCGGGATCGCAGAGGGTGGAAGGCTGCCGTATCTCAGGCAGGGACTCTTCATGGGTCGGGAGCCCGCTAAGTAAGTAAGCAAAATAATCCTCAAGTGTATGTAAGACACCGTTACATCCACAAAAACTGACTGGTATGCTTTATGGGTTGGTGGAATAATTGGTCCGTACTTCTTTAAACACGATGCTGGCCAGAACGTTACAGTCAATGGTGACCCCTATAGAGCCATGATTACTGACCTTTTCGTTCATCAATTGAACAAACATGATATGCAGGAGCAGTGGTTTCAACCATACGACGCAACATATCACACAGCTCGTGCCACAATTGCTTTATTGAAGGAAACATTTGGTAACAGTGGGGATATTTAGTGGTGACATTTAGTCGCTAGTCTACGCCGATAAGCCCGAAACGATTGACCACTACGTCCAAGCCAGCCATGGTGGTCATATGCCAGAAATCGTATTTAAATAAAGTAAATTTCATGTCAATTTAAAAAAATCATCTTTTTTTTATTCCATTCAAAGTTTCTAAAACAAAAACACCCTTTATAAGAATTTAACCCTTGTCCCTTTCCATTTATAATTTTTTGTTAAGAACAAAAACAAGTTTCAGTATCCGAATTTGTCTAAGATAAATTCGATTGTACATGTACAAACTTCCAAGAGGATAAAACAATCTTAATATAGCAATAGTTACCGACTGTGGGGAGCATGAAACAAATGGCAATATGGTGTTGCTCAATAAAACCACAGGACATTGAAATAATATGTATTATGATGGGGATGCGGCAACAAACAGTCACATAAGATACATTATGCTTCAAATGCCCTTGAAGCAGGGCATCGAGGTCCCCACTCACGAATCGAATCTCTGTCAGATGTAATCGGTGTGTATGTATAAAAATAACTACTCGTTTGTTGAGGCAGCCGCAGAATAGCTGCGTGCAATACAATAAAATGAAAGGAAATTTGAAAAGATTCTATTGCAACAGTGCATAACGTTTATACTTATCGAAGCGACAAAGTAGCATAATGAATTTATGCATACCATAAGGTATGGAATCGACATTTTCTTCTGACAGAAATTTCCAACCCTTTAGATGCTTTAGTTCATTTACGAATTAGGGTCAGCAATAAAACTCTGTGTAGTCTAAAAAAAAAAAATTATGTTATGTTGTGATACAATTGGGAGTATGCAGTAACATTCGAGGGTAATCTGTCATGGGGAACATGATATTGATATGGATATGTTAACTATTCGAGATCTCAATAGTAACTCACGTAAAAGTATGTGGTAGGACGTAACATTAGTTAGCTTATGTCGCAGAAGAAACAATACACCCTGCGAGCCATAGGGTTTGACTATGGAAAATAATGGCACTAATGTCGCAAAAGTTCACAGAATATTGTAGAAAGGTCTTGAGTTCGTAGCAAATTAAACATTGGCAACTACCGCACATTTATTTCTATTGAGTGTATTGTCTAATTTCTAGTTAAATTAACGCTATAGATCAGTCAAAATCAAAGTAGCGGCAGCATTAATAAATATGAATCCCACTTGGACATGCTTGACTTATAGTGTCTGACTACAGTTTTATAACTACCACTTTTTGTTTGACGATAAAAATCCGAAACGGTGCCTGGATCTACAAGTTTAGGATTGTGACGTCGGAGTAAGTTCCCGCTCAAGATATAACCCTTCAGTTAGCAGAAAGATAGGGATAGCATTGGATAAATAATTCCCTTTCACGGCAAGTGTGTACCTGGACTGTACACTACACTTTAGTCGGTCCTCTCGCTGTACAAGACATTACCGAGATCCTGGCGATACGCTGCGATAGAAATGTGACTGAGGATGAAACCATAATAGGACAGCAAGGTAAGAGATCAAGACAGGGAGTGGAGAGGTCTGCTCAGTATCTGAACAACGTCCTCACCCGCTGCTTTGAACTTTCGTGCCCTGTTTCTAAACCCCCCCGCAGAAAATCGGTACCCTGGTGGAACACCGAACTGCAGCGTCTTCGTAAAGAAACTAGGAAGCTGCTAAATCGGTCTTTAAAAACCAACTTAGTGGAAGACTGGAATCTTTATCGATCGAAGTTTTTAAGAGACTAATTCGCAAGTCGAAAAAGGACTCATATAAAAAGTTTTGTGAAGAGGTCGAATGTCTAAGTGCAACTAGTAGGCTTGTTAAAGTCCTCCAAAGGAACAGACCAAGTAAACTGGATGCAATCCTTAAACCTGATGGCACGTACACTGAGACAAAGGCGGAGCCTTTCAGTCTTCTACTTGAGACTCACTTTCCGGGAAATCAGGTTACTACGTGTTCTTCAGCCCTTCAAACGACTGTGGCTACATTTGAACCGACTAATACCACGCGGCACAGCTGGTATTTTGCATCGGGAGTGGTGACTGATGATGCTATTAAATATGCCATTGCATCTTTTGAGAGTTTCAAGTCACCTGGTCCGAATGGAATTTATCCGGTTTTGCTGAAACAAGGTTTAAGTCAGGTTTTGCCAATGTTGAAAATAATTTTTACCTCGAGCTTGGCCTTGGCCTATATACCTTCCCCATGGCGAATGGTTAAAGTGGTTTTCAAACCAAAAATTGGTAAGTCTGACTACACTCTAGCCAAAAGCTTTAGACCCATAAGTCTGTCTTCCTTCTTACTGAAAAGTTTGGAAAGACTGATTGAGCTGCATGTGCGCAAAGTTGCTCTTCGATCACACCCTCTCTCTGAGATGCAACATGCCTATCAGCGCGGAAAATCCTGCGAGACTGCGCTTCAAAACCTTGTTGGTAGGATTGATAGTGCTCTTGACCGGAAGGAGTACGCGTTGGGCATTTTCGTCGATATTGAGGGTGCTTTTGATAATGCGACCTTTGACAGTATGTGTAACTCAGCCAGACAGCATGGTGTAGATGAAACTTTGGTGTTGTGGATTAAAGCAATGCTAATGTACAGGACGTTGGTAGCGGATGCAGATTGTTGCAAGTGCGTCATAACAGGGGTAAATGGGGGCTGCCCTTAAGGTGGTGTTCTGTCTCCCCTCCTATGGTGGCTTACGGCTCTCAACTTTCCTGGAAACTACACTCAAGCTTATGCGGATAATGTCGCCGTTGATGTCGAACGATGTCGAACACAGTGAATCTTGTCTGGGTACCAGGTCACACTGGCATCCAGGAAAATGAGATCGCGGATGAGCTTGCTAGGCAAGGTTCAGAAGAAGTTTTCTCAGGACCCGAACCTGTGTTGGGTCTGCCTGCATCTTTAGTCATGTCGTCTATCGATTCTTGGGTTTCTCGTGAACACAAGATTCGGTGGCGCTATTGCGGTGGATGTAGACCGACCAAACTACTGCGCCCGGACATTTGCAAAAGGTCAGCATCTTTTCTTCTATCTCTGAGGAGAATCCACTGTAGGCTGCTTGTAGGCGTTCTTTCGGGCCACCAAGATTTTGCTAAACACTTAAATGTGTTGGGCTTAAGCGACACCACTACCTGTCCTGCTTGCGGTGAGGAGGATGACACAGCAGAACACTTTCTCTGCAGTTGTCCGGCCTATGCTCGCATCAGGTGGCGGATCTTAAGGTAAGGGTGCCGAGCCGAAG
This sequence comes from Ferdinandea cuprea, assembly GCA_963576555.1. Lineage (NCBI taxonomy): Eukaryota > Metazoa > Arthropoda > Insecta > Diptera > Syrphidae > Ferdinandea > Ferdinandea cuprea. The sequence continues at coordinate 65,056,345 of OY754958.1, forward strand.
ACGAAAGGATCCTGTGTAGAAAAAAAACGGAAATACACAGTCCCCCAGCTCAAGGTTTTATAACGGAGCCAATCAACTGGCTGCTGACTTTAAGAAGGCAACGCGGGCTCATCGAAACCAAGATGGAAACCTACCCACCGACAAGCAGAGAATGGTAGATGCATTTAGCAACATTTCCAGCAAGAAGTCAATTAAGAACCAGTCTTGGCACCCAGTATAAAAAGTATAAAAAATTGGCTCCTCTATAGGAAAGCTTAAGAACAACAAGGCTCCGGTGATGGTTTGGTTATGTGCGTGCATCAAACAATCAACCAAATAAGGGTGGAGGAAGGCATGCCCGATGACTGGACTATGAGCTCCACATGCCTCATCTGCAAGAAAGGCGATCCTATTTCTTGCAAAAACTCTTAGTCATATCCCTGCTAAATGTCGCATACAAGATCCTATCCAACGTAGTGTGTGAATGTCTCAAACCCTTCTGCAACACGCTAATCGGCACGTACCAGTGTGGCTCGGCCCGGCAGATCTACCATAGACCAAATTTTCACATTAAAGCAAATCCTAGAAAAGACCAACGAATTTGAAGTCGGGATACACCACTTCTTTATCGACTTTAAAGCCGCATAGGACAAGACCTCTACATTGCGATGGCCGACTTCGGAATCCCGGCAAAACTTATCCAATTGTGTCGCGTGACGCTGGAGAACACGCTGTGCAAGTGCAGTTTGGCAGCAGCTCATCTGAACCCTTCCAAACAAGCACAGGATTTCGGCAAGGTGACTTCAATCTTGTTCTTCAGCAGATAGAGCGCAGCTATCAGTACAGAAGGTAGCAACGGCAGATAAAGGAGGTGCACTTAGTACAAGATTTTATAGAATGGTCCCAGCAGTTCTTTTAGTTGCATCCATACAGAGTTATCCCTATAGACTTCCTGCCGTATAACAATTGAGGCCAAATGACAACCGTTTACGTTGAAATTTTGATTGAATGGGCCCAAAATCAACCAATTTATTTTCAAAACGCGGCTAACTAGATATAGATTCGCTAGAGAGCCATCAATAATGACTTTTTCGTTTCGTTATGGAGACAACAAAGAAAATGAACATAGCTCGCACTCCTTCAAAAAAAAACAGAGAAGGTAACTGGGTAAAAATTTGCTAAGAAAATGCAAACCTATTTGCAGAGTATCTCGAAGAGGTATTCCAACCTTATGAAGATAAAGATTATCAAAGAACTGAAGAAACGCGCGAAGGCAAAAGACCTATTAGCTCAGTTAGAGGTATTAATGATTCCGAAGCCTGCGAACCCAACGAGGTAACTCCATACCGCCCAATTTTGATACTTTCAATGTTTTCCAAGTTATTCGAAAAGATGCTGGTGAAAAGGGTGCAAAAAATTATTAAAGAAAAATCGCTAGTTCCAAACCATCAATTTGGTTTAGAAATAATCATTCGACTATTGATGAGGTGCCTAGAATCACAGACAAGATCAAAGAAGCATTTGAAGAGAAACATATTTGGTCTACTATATTTCTTGATAAAGCAGGAGCTTTCGATAGAGTCTGCCATAAAGGACTAATCCACAAATAGGAAAAGCAACCGAAGCAGTACTCAGAAATTCTTGTCAAATTCTTAAATTACGAATTTACACCTTCGGAGGGCTTATGTTGAAAACTCAAAGGAGAACTTGAAGATATACCAACCATCTCCAGTTCTAGAAGTATTTAAAATTTAAGGAATTCGTTTTTATTTCATTCGGTGGGTAATTGCGAAAAGTAGCCTATGAAAGTAGAAAATAAAATTAATTAAATGTTAATATGCCTAACAATAATTAAGGTGCACCGAAAACTATGATAACGTGCTAAGTGGAAAAAGTCCAGCGAATATAAAACGTAACTATCAATTTCTACATAACAAAATGTAGGTGTTGGTAGTGACAACAGCAGCAATAAATCTGTGGCATTGAAATCCAGGAAAAAGAAAAACAAACTAGCTGAATGTAATGCCATAAGAACCAATATGAATATAAATGATAATGCAGCTAAAAACAGGATATTCCTTCAAGAAACATACCCCCACCCCCAAAACCGTCAACCACGATCTGTGACCGAAGCAAGACTAGTTTTCATTTCCACACCACTCAACATCGTTCGATGCTGCTGGCAAAGCATAAACACTTTATGAAATTTACCCATCCTTATTTATTTCCATTTCCTTCATGTAAAATCCTATCGCGTGCGACCGCGAGTCCAAAAAACGACTCACATATGTTGACTTGTCGTCAACGTACATTGGTGTGCGCCCACGGGGTGAGTCGTTATGAAACGCACGCCCGCGTGCGTGAGACGATATAAAAATTTAGATAGCGAACATCTCACGGACGCGTGCGCTTATCTAATTTTTCATTTAAAAGCGCACGCTCGCGAACTGCTCGTGAGCGTGCGTTTCCGTACACTCTAGTATCTAACATATAAAGAAATTTATCTGATGTAACATTTTTTCTGCTGTTGTTGTTCTAGAACCCTTCAAACGTTATCTAGTTGTCGAGACCACCCGTTGCTGTGCACACATCTGACAAATATTCCGTAACTGTCAAAATACCAACTTGACTTCAAAGGCATCTGTTCGGACTTACAGTTCTATTCAAGTTTAATGTTACAATATCTGCAACAGCGTTCGCAATGCTTATGTCAAACTTGTTCATAATACCATAACCATTGACGGAACGCAGCCGCCGTACATCCTATTTACCTTTCTCTATATAAAAACGTTATATGTGATATAATTGTGTTGCGATGTAATCGCTATCGTTAACAGCATGAGGTCTAGGTTTTGCATTTACGTTCTCAAACAATTGTGATTGTGTGGGCCGATAGACATATAACAAATTTAAGCAGAAATATTCAACATATTTTTGCGCAGTTTGCAATTTGGGTATTTTTATTTACTATCGTCCTTTCAAAGACAATTTATTTATTTTTGTAAATTAGGGCAACATTCAACAATCCCTTAAATTGAAGGTCGAACTAGTACTGTGGCACTAAGAATGGTCTTCGCAAACACCATGTTATACGCTAATCAGTATTTTTCAAATCAGCTGTGCAAAAAAATCAGTGTATTGTGTTTGGGCACTCCACCTGGTCCTACTCCCTATCGTTTGCTGCTGCTTCGCTTGGCTATAGCAAGTGCCGTATGTTTTTGCGTCCACTTGCTATGGCTGGGTAGGGTATCATTTGGCGAATAGCGGGTTGCGTTGTGTAGATTTTGTTGGCAGACCAAAGCAATTCATTGTATGGGCATAACACCTGCAGTGATTTGTTTTGGAAAGCAGACGTCAGGATCTACACGGTACGGCCTAGCTTAGTCTGCGTCGGAGTTGAGTTTTTTTATTATGCGTGGGAATTTTAGAGTGGACGTGAGTAATATTCGTGGGTTGAGATCCATTTTTTTTTTTAATTACGCCCATGCGATTCACAATAAACCAGCCGTTTTGGCACTAAGTGAAACACAGGTCAGCATTGATTCCGATTCAACGGAGTTTAGTCTGCCTGGATATGACTTGGTGCCATTATTCTTTTCCCATCGTGGTATCGCCGTTTATATACGCAGTGATGTAGCCTACCAACTTCTACCTCAATATGGCCAATGTTCCAATCCGGAATTTAATTTTATTTGTCAAAATTCCATGTCCGTAGGCAATTAATTGTCATTGTCATTACGGGCGATTTCAATATACACAATTCAAGTTGGCTTCGACATTCTGGACAGACAACACCCGAAGGAAGGTATGTTGAGATCTTTGCTGAGGTTAATAATTTAAGCAAGAGTTCTTCGAGATCCCAACATACATAAATCCGCTGATCCAGATGGTATTTCCCCTATCGTTCTGAAGAGATGTTCTTCCACACTGGCAAAATCAATGCGTAAGCTTTTCTATTTGTCCTATTCTTCAGGGCTCTTTCCGAGAAGATGGAAAACAGCATTTGTCCAGCCCGTCCCCAAAAAAGGCGAATCTTCCTCTCCCCCTCTTACCGACCAATTGCACTTACGTCCCTTCTTTCCAAGGTCATGGAAACGCTGATTAACCGTCAGCTTATGAAATAACTCGAATCCAGAAAACTTCTTAATGACCGGCAGTACGGTTTTCGCAGCAACAGGTCCACTGGAACCGAAAAGTGGAACCAATCTATTCACCATGATGGTAAAAGCAAGGTCTTTGCGTTTGATATTTCAAAGGCATTTGACAGAGTTTGGCATCAAGCTGTCTTGTCGAAAATGCGTGCATTTGGAATCGATGATACCCTTCTTCAATGGATTAGAAATTACCTTTCGGACCGTTCAATACAAGTTGTTTTGGACGGTTTCAAGTCTGCAACTTACAAGTCTCCGTTTTGTCTCCGACTCTCTTTCTCATTTTTATAAATGATCTCCTCTCTGTTACTTCTAATCCTATTCATTCCTTCGCCGATGACAGTACCCTCAGCTTTACATATTCGTTTCCTGGGCAACGCCCCTCATCTTCGAGCGTTGAACGTGGAACGGCAACGTATGTTAAGCTCATTAAATTCCGATCTCGACAGCATACTTAAATGGGGTAAAACCAACAGAGTGGAATTTAATGCTTCCAAAACGCAATGCTGTCTGCTGTCATTGAAGCGAACCCCTAATTCTCTACCATTATCCATGAATGGCACTTGCATCGCTGATACCGAACGACTTTCCATTCTCGGTATGTGTGTTAATGACAACCTTCGTTGGAATGACCACATATTCGATGTCGCCAAGAACGCTGCGAAATGTCTAGGCTTCCTTAAGCGATGCAAGAAATATTTCACCCCTTCTGATCTGGCTAGAATCTACAAGGCGTTCATTCGCCCAAAACTTGAGTACAACGCTCATATCAGGTCTGGTGCACCAATAACATATTTGGAGCTACTTGACAGGATCCAAAAACGTCCGGTAAAACTTATTGGCGATCGAGACATCGCGAAATCACTTGACTCTCTTAGTCATCGTCGTAATGTCTCCTGTCTGTCATTGTTTTATCGGTACTTCCACCACAAGTGCTCAAATGAAATAGCCAGTTGCATTCCACCCCTAAAGCAATTCAACCGCAATACTCGCCATGCTAGGAATGCACATCAGTTTATCGTTAAGCCTCTAGTCGGACGTACAGTGAAGACAACGATGGAATGCTCTACCACTGTCTGTTTTTCCCTCACATTACAGTTTACAGACATTTAAAACCAACGTGCATCGGTTTCTCCCTTTCTCTTATCCTTCATTTCCGTAATGTCCGCACTGTGTCACTTCATTTTAAGGGTATCCAAAGTCCCTTTAGTGTGCGTACATTATAAAAAAAACAAGTTTCTTCGACCAGGCGTTTACAGTACATACAGAGCTTTAAACCAAATTCCTTCAACCATTGTGTGTGCGAAGTTATATATTTGGCACAATTCTCTCAGAAAACAATCAAACGTTTGTGTTGCCCAGGATTCGTCCGACCTTTCACTCTTTCGGGGTTTTAATTCAACACTTATATGCTTTTTCTTAGGACACCGATGATCTATAGTTCTGCCAATTAACAGTTTTTTTTTCGGAGCTTGCTACTATCCGCTGCTAGTCCTTATATTTATTAATGTGCTTAGTTTTTCCGTCTTTCAAAGAATGATGAAAACTGATGAAGAACATGAAACAACTCCAGAGGAAACGTTCCGCTGTGTTATCTTTATTCACCCCCAGCAGGTGGTGTCGCTCAAGCCCCAACACATTTTAGTGTTTAGCAAGAGCTTTGTGGCCCGAAAAGACGCCTACAAGCAGCCTGCAGTCGATTGTCCTCAAAGAAAGAAGGAAACACGCAGACGATTTGCAAATATCCGGGCGCACTGGAGGGCATGACTACATATGCAAGTAGACAGAGCGCAGGTTCGGGTCCTGGGAAAACTCCTTCTGAACCTTCCCTAGTAAGCTCATCGGAGATCTCATTACCCTGGATGTGAACTGGGACCCAGACAAGAATAACTGTGTTCAGCATTTCGAACAAGTTCAGAAAAAGATTTTGAGTTCAGGCACTATCTTGGAAAAGGTAAGACGATTGAGCAGTGCATTTAATTTTAATGCCAAGCTAGTTAACCCACATTTAAGGGCAAGCATTAAAATTTTAAAATTGTTGTAATACTCACTATTGCCAGTACCCTACAGGCGTTAACTTACTTTACTTTACGAGTTCCCGAGCCATGAAGACTCTCTGCCAATTACGGCAGAATTCCATCTTTTGCGGTCCCATGTATACTGCTTTGATTATTCCACACCAAGCGCACCAAGTTATCCCCGATGACTTGTTCCTTAAAACGAAGGTTGGGTCTTCCTTGTCTTCTCGAATCTGTGGGCTGTGATTTGAAGATCTGTTTAGCTAGAGCATTTACATTTGCACAGCTCATCGATTTCGCGATTATATTGTCATTTCCATTCTTTCTTCCTGCACACAGAATGCTCCGGATTTTCTATCGTCACGGGTTATATCGACATAAAATTCGTCTTTTCCAGTACTTGTCTTACAATTAGTGTGAAGATTTGGCACGCCGAAGCAGTGTACTTAAACAGGACTATATTTTGTTATTCTCGTGGGCCACATGGGGCTCGACGGGCATAATTTTTCCGTACTGAGTTAGGACATGAGTCCAACGAAATCATTACCACCATATTCAAGGATCATTGCTCCTAGTTCATCATAGCTAAGTAAACCACTTTAGTTGTGACTAATTGATTCGACTTTACCTTATCAATATGATTCACGTTTAACAGCTGCTGCCTAAATTTTCTGTTCTGTTTCGAAGATTTTGCAACACTTTACTGGACCCAGAAGGTTCCTGGGCAAAAATTACTTCCACAATAATATATAGGAAGAATAATGTCTGCTACTCCATAAGCCCGTATAATAAATTCATGAATAACTCATCTCCTACCTTCCTAGTTGCAATATAGATACATTATTTTCTAAATTATTGGCATATGCCCACTAATTGAGCTTCCTCTCGCTCTCTCTTCTTTTTTTTTCCAACATTACGGTTCAAAAGTCAAGAGTCCCGCTCAAAGGACAAGAAAATTAACTAAACGAGACATTGACATACGAATGTATATCCTGTGCCCTATGAGGAAGGAAAGTATCCCTAATGAAAATTACGGTTCAGCTAGTGCACACTTCTGTTGGCGTTCAATTAATGTTGTTTTTGTTTGGTCTTTCTAAAGGACACACAGAAAATTAATTAGTATACGCGTAGATTTATGTCCCAAGCGTTTGGGTTTGGGTTTGTTTTTGGGTTTGGGGGCAACATCATGTCAAAGTGCGAACACCAACAGAGCCAACAACTGGCCAGGTCATCTGGCCAGGCAGAGAGAGGTTTCAAACCAAACCAAAAATACACTCGTTTGTCAGAAGTGATTTATGCTCAATGAATTAATTTCTCGGAATCATATGAAATGAAATGAACCTACATACTTACTCCTTCCTAAATATTGAACTTTTTTCTTTTATCTTTTATCATTTTTTGTTGTTGTTGTTGTTTTGTTAGGTGAAAAAATCTAATTTGGATAATAGGTCGGTCAACAAACAATTATAAATATGGACTTGGAAAAGAGTAGAAGGGATACACAACAACAAACTATTTGACATTCGTAGAGTTTATTTATAAAACAGATAACATAACAGCTAAATAAATATCTACGTAGGTACTTTGTGAAATCCCAAAGCGTCACGAATAAAACGTGCGACAAATAAAGGATTGTCGGAACAAGGAATGAAACCAATGATTAAATTGTTGGTTTAACTAAAGTAATGTCGACGAACAATTTTAAGGGTAAGGGATTTATATTAAAGGATATGTTACAACACATTGGGCTTAATATTCAAAAGGATTATTCGGTGCAAAAACGAGTTGACACTCTAAAATGTATGCTTGCAAGCTGTAGCTACACTCAGAGAAAAAACTGTGTACAATTGTTGAATTGTATCAGTTTAGTTATTCTAAAAATGTGAATAACTTTTTGCGCAGAGTGTATGCTCCCCTAATTGAGCAGTTTGTACATTGAATATTTTTATCTATTATAAAGCATATATAAAGGGTGATCCAAGTAGAGATACTTTTTTCAATAGCCTTTTTTGACAGATCACGTGTGAGTCGTGTCATGCTGTCATGTTATTTTTGTTTAGTATTGTTTGGCATTTCATAATGGAAAGACTTACGTTTACAAATTGTTCAACTTTATTATGAAAATTCACGTTCTGTGAGGAATGTGTTTTGTGCACTTCGCTCAACTTATGGTCAACATAATCGGCCTACTGAGCAACACCATCACCCATTTTGAGACCCAGCATTCATTATTGGATAATATTCGACCGAATAGACCACGTCCAGCACGTAGCTGAGAGTGTACACGAAGACCGTAGAGAGTCGATTCGGCGCCGTTCGCAGCAACTCGGACTGACGTATGGAACGAGTTGGCGCATTTTACGTCAAGATCTTAAATTGAAAGCGTACAAAATACAGCTTGTGCAACAACTGAAGCCGCTCGACCTCTTGAAAAGTTCCAAGAAGATCCGACGCTTTCGAGGCAAATTTTGTTTAGCGATGAGGCCCATTTCTGGCTCAATGGGTATGTAAACAAACAAAATTGCCGCATTTGGGACGAAGAGCAACCTGAAGAGATTGAAGAACTGCCACTTCATACAGAAAAAACAACGGTTTGGTGTGGTTTGTGGGCCGGTGGAATCATCGGTCCATATTTCTTTAAAAATTATGCCGGTGCGAACGTAACCATCAATGACGCGTGGCATTCGCCAGTTACCAGTCGAAATGCTCGAACGAGTGATCGAAAATTGGACTCAACGGATGGACCATCTGCGACGTAGCAACGGCCAACATTTGATAGACATAATCTTCAAAAAATAAATGCCAAAGAATGTTCTTTCAAATGATAATAAACATTCTCCATTAAATTTGAATTTTCTGTGTTTTTTTCTATAAAAAAGTAGGGAACCTCGAAATGGATCACCCTTTATTTAGTGTAGCGCACATAGTCTAACCGAAGTTTCTTTTAGCACAATTTTTGCGGGATATTTTTCATCACTCGTCGTGTAATAAATTCATCAGTAATACACAGCGAATTATAAAAATCGAAAAATTGCAAAATGTGGAGCAGTGGGCACTTTGGAAGTTCCAAGTGAAGGTGCTTATGAGGGCAAGCAATATTTGGGATGTGGTCACTGGGATAGCGGAGAAACCCACAAAAGCGGGAAACGAGCAGAATGTATGGTCAGGGCAAGATTACAGGGCACAGAAAATGATAGTTACAACATTCGGCCAGGAGCCGATGTTGCACATTATGAATTATGACACATCTGCCGAACTGTGGTCTAAATTAGAAAGTGTACATTTGCTGCAGCAACAGTTATTCAAAAGACTCTGAAGATACAATAGCAGTACATATATCCAAGCTTCAGAAAATTGCGCAACAATTGGGAGACCTTGGAGGAGAAATTTCTGAAAATGTGTTAATTACAAAAATCCTTTAGACCCTTCCAGAATGTTTTGGTCATTTTTTTACATCCTGGGAGTCTACAGCTAAGGAAGAACGTAACCTAAAAAAATTGACGTCGAAAGGGAAGGGCATTGGAAGAATGAATGTCCGCGAAGGAAGGGAAAGCAAAGTGAAAGTAATAACAGGATCGGTGGTGCATTTGTTGGTGAAATGGCGGTATCAAATGCGACAGAGAGAGACAGCTGGTTTTTGGACTCAGTGGCAAGTGACCACACGTCTTTCAGAATAGAATGGTTGCAGGATTATCAGGAATTTGAGAAGCCAATGCTAATTACAGTTGGCAATGGCGATGTGATCAAAGCCATGGGTAAAGGTGTTGTGGAAATCGAGGCTTTTAATGGTAGATCGTGGTTACAAGGACAAATTTCCGATGTTCTCTTTTTTCCAGATATTAAACTTAACCTTTTCTCGACCAACTCCACACTTGAAAAAGGTTTTCATATAATCGCGAATTCAAATAGGTGTCAAATTCTCCAGAATGATGAGGTTGTTGCTGTAGGGCAACGCGGATCAAATTAACTATTTAAGCTGCTTTTCCGGGTTATTGATGCGATACCTTATGGTTTGGCAAACATGGTTCTCCCAATAGAATCATGGCATCATCGAATGTGTCACCAAAGCTTAGACCAGGTCAAGAGTGTGCTGTCGAAGCGTGGAATCAAATATCTTGAAAGAGACTTCTTTTGTGAGGCGTGCATTCTGGGAAAACATCACAGAACATCATTCAGCTGTAGTAAAAACAGAGCTGCACTTCCAGGTGATCTAATCCACACTGACCTTTGTGGACCTATGCAAGAGACGTCATACGGGGGTGCCAGATACATGTTGCTGTTTCGGGATGATTACTCTAACTAGCGACGCGTTTACTGTTTAAAGACAAAAAAAGAAGTTCCTGAATTTATTGAAAGGTGTTGATACGGAGCGCCAAGTTAAGACATTGCGTTCCGATAATGGATTGGAATTCGTAAATAAAGATGTACAGCACATCTTGCGAACAAGGGGAGTCTGTCATCAAAGAAGCACGCCGTATACACCGGAGCACAATGGAAGAGCAGAGCGCGATATGCCAGGTCAATGCTTCATGGAAAGGGACTTGGGGTGAAGCTGTCATGACTGCGGCTTACACACTTAATCTAACAGGACGAAGTCCTGAAAAAGGTAAGACCCCATTTGAGTTATGGTTCAGTAAGATTCCTGATATAACCCATTTCAAAATTTTTGGTGGCGATGTATATGTCCATGTTCCAAAGGAGAAAGGGCGAAAACTGGAGGCTAAGGCAAGGAAAGGCATATTCGTTGGTTATGCGGAGGATACGAAAGGTTGTCGAGTGTGGCTTCCTCAGAGCAAAAACATTGAAATTTTACGGGACATAGTTTTTAAAGAAACTGAAGTATATGAATCAACAGTTATCGGCATTCAGCAAAAAAGTACGACTTTAGATGATACTTCGAAAATCGAGCCGGTTATTAAAAAGGAAGAAGAAGCAGGTAATGAATCAAACGTTTCTAACACATCTTTTCATGAAAACGTACCGACGGAATCAACTTCTGAACAAGATTTTAATGTACGCCATCTGCGCTCAAGATCAGTAGCCATTTCTGCATTATGCGAAGGTTTTGCCTATGTAGCTAGTACTGATGAGCCTCGTTGTTTCGAGGAAGCAAATTCGTCGAATTATCATAAGCAGTGGAAGACTGCAATGGAAGAAGAAATAGCATCGCTTAATAAGAATGATACATGGGATTTAGTAGAGCTACCATTTAATAAAAAGGCGATAACTAACAAATGGGTATTTAAGATTAAACGTACGTCAAATGGGGATATCGAGAGGTTTTAACCAGCGGCATGGAACTGATTACGAGGAAACATTCAGCCCAGTTGTAAAATTTACATCGATTCGTATGATAATCGCTCTCTGTGCTGCGGAAGGATTGAAGCTTAAGCAATTCGATATCAAGACCGCCTTTTTGCATAGGAATTTATCTGAGGACATCTACATGATTCAACAAAAAGGATATAAAGATGGAAGTGACAAAGTGTGCAAGCTTAAAAAGAGTCTTTACGGTTTGAAACAAGCATCTAGGTGCTGGAATGCACGTTTTTCCGATTTCTTGAAGAAATTCTGTTTTAAAATCACCGATGCGGACTCCTGTGTATTTGTGGGTAAACAAGAAAAACGGAAAGTTATTCTAGCTTTGTACATTGACGACGGTCTTGTTGCTGCGGAAGATGATGGAGACTTGGAAGTGCTAATATCTTATTTGCGTGAATGTTTCGAGGTGAAGGTTTTCCTTGCAAATTACTATATTGGGATTGAAATTAGCAGACTCGCAGATAGAAGCATGCATCTCAAGCAATCTGCGTATGCAAAGAAGATTCTGGTGAAATTCGGTTTTCAGAATTCGAAATCGGTTACTACACCAGCTGAAACTACAAAGGCGGCAATTGAACGTAATGATGCCAACATATCAACATTCCCCTATCGTGAAGCAGTAGGTTGTTTAATGTATTTGACAATAGGGACCCGGCCTGACATTGCGTTTGCTGTTAATTTTGTCAGTCGTTACCTGAAAAAACCAAACAGTAGTAATGTTGTGGCGGTAAAGCCAATATTCGGGATTTATGTTAAAAATTCGAAATTTTTAGGATTTACTTGCAAAACTCGAAATTTTCGGGATTTTCATGGAAAAATCGAATTTTTGGGATTTTCATGGCAATTTCAAATATTTGGGATTTTCATGAAAAACTCGAAATTTTTAGGATTTTCTCGCAAAACTCGAAATTTTGGAATTTTCATGGAAAACTCGAAACTTTTGGGATTTTCGTGAGAAACTCGAAATTTTTAGGATTTTCTTGCATAACTCTAAATTTTTGGGATTTTCATGAAAAACTCGAAATTTTTAGGATTTACTTGCAAAACTCGATTTTTTTGGATTTTCTTGCAAAACTCGAAATTTTTAGGATTTTCTCGCAAAACTCGAAATTTTTGGGATTTTCATGAGAAACTCAAAATTTTTAGGACTTTCATGGAAAACTCGAAAATTTTGACTTTTCTGGAAAACTCCAAATTTTTGGGATTTCCATGAAAACCTTTAGATATTCGGGATTTATGTGAAAAATTCGAATTTTTTAGGATTTTCTTGCAAAACTCGAAATTTTGGAATTTTCATGGAAAACTCGAAATTTTTAGGATTTTCTTGCAAAACTCGAAACTTTTGCGATTTTCATGAAAAGTTCTAAATAATCGGGATTTAGTGAAAAATTCGAAATTTTTGGGATTTTCATAAGAAACTCGAAATTTTTAGGATTTTCTTGCAAAATTCGAAATTTTTGGGATTTTCATGAAAATCTCTAAATATTCGGGATTTATATGAAAAATTCGAAATTTTTGGGATTTTCTTGTAAAACTCGAAATTTTTAGGATTTTCATGGAAAACTCGAATTTTTGGGGTTTCCATGAGAAACTCCAAATTTTTAGGATTTTCTTGCAAAACTCGAAATTTTGGAATTTTCATGGAAAACTCGAAACTTTTGGGATTTTCATGAGAAACTCGAAATTTTTAGGATTTTCTTGCAAAATTCGAAATTTTTGGGATTTTTAAGAAAATCTCTAAATATTCGGGATTTACGTGAAAAATTCGAAATTTTTGGGATTTTCTTGTAAAACTCGAAATATTTAGGATTTTCATGGAAAACTCGAATTTTCGGGGTTTCCATAAGAAACTCTAAATTTTTAGGATTTTCTTGCAAAACTCGAAACTTTTGGGATTTTCATGAAAATCTCTAAATTTTCGGGATTTATGTGAAAAACTCGAAATTTTTAGGATTTTCTTGCAAAACTCGAAACTTTTGGGATTTTCATGAAAAATTCGAAATTTTTAGGATTTACTTGCAAAACTCGAAATTTTTAGGATTTTCTTGCATAACTCTAAATTTTGGGGTTTTCATGGCAATTTCAAATATTTGGGATTTTCATGAAAAACTCGAAATTTTTAGGATTTTCTCGCAAAACTCGAAATTTTTGGGATTTTCATGAGAAACTCAAAATTTTTTTGGATTTTCATGGAAAACTCGAAATTTTGACTTTTCTGGAAAACTCCAAATTTTTGGGATTTCCATGAAACCTTTAGATATTCGGGATTTATGTGAAAAATTCGAATTTTTTAGGATTTTCTTGCAAAACTCGAAATATTGGAATTTTCATGGAAAACTCGAATTTTTAGGATTTTCTTGCAAAACTCGAAACTTTTGGGATTTTCATGAACATTTCTAAATATTCGGATTTATATGAAAAATTCGAAATTTTTGGGATTTTCTTGTAAAACTCGAAATTTTTAGGATTTTCATGGAAAACTCGAATTTTTGGGGTTTTCATGAGAAACTCTAAATATTTAGGATTTTCTTGCAAAACTCGGAACTTTTGGGATTTTCATGAAAATCTCTAAATATTCGGGATTTATGTGAAAAATTCGAAATTTTTGGGATTTTCATAAGAAACTCTAAATTTTTATGATTTTCTTGCAAAACTCGGAACTTTTGGGATTTTCATGAAAATCTCTAAATATTCGGGATTTATGTGAAAAATTCGAAATTTTTGGGATTTTCATAAGAAACTCGAAATTTTTAGGATTTTCTTGCAAAACTCGGAACTTTTGGGATTTTCATGAAAATCTCTAAATATTCGGGATTTATGTGAAAAATTCGAAATTTTTGGGATTTTCATAAGAAACTCGAAATTTTTAGGATTTTCTTGCAAAACTCGAAATATTGGAATTTTCATGGAAAACTCGATTTTTTTGGATTTTCTTGCAAAACTCGAAATTTTTAGGATTTTCTCGCAAAACTCGAAATTTTTGGGATTTTCATGAGAAACTCAAAATTTTTAGGACTTTCATGGAAAACTCGAAAATTTTGACTTTTCTGGAAAACTCCAAATTTTTGGGATTTCCATGAAAACCTTTAGATATTCGGGATTTATGTGAAAAATTCGAATTTTTTAGGATTTTCTTGCAAAACTCGAAATTTGGAATTTCATGGAAAACTCGAAATTTTTAGGATTTTCTTGCAAAACTCGAAACTTTTGCGATTTTCATGAAAAGTTCTAAATAATCGGGATTTAGTGAAAAATTCGAAATTTTTGGGATTTTCATAAGAAACTCGAAATTTTTAGGATTTTCTTGCAAAATTCGAAATTTTTGGGATTTTCATGAAAATCTCTAAATATTCGGGATTTATATGAAAAATTCGAAATTTTTGGGATTTTCTTGTAAAACTCGAAATTTTTAGGATTTTCATGGAAAACTCGAATTTTTGGGGTTTCCATGAGAAACTCCAAATTTTTAGGATTTTCTTGCAAAACTCGAAATTTTGGAATTTTCATGGAAAACTCGAAACTTTTGGGATTTTCATGAGAAACTCGAAATTTTTAGGATTTTCTTGCAAAATTCGAAATTTTTGGGATTTTTAAGAAAATCTCTAAATATTCGGGATTTACGTGAAAAATTCGAAATTTTTGGGATTTTCTTGTAAAACTCGAAATATTTAGGATTTTCATGGAAAACTCGAATTTTCGGGGTTTCCATAAGAAACTCTAAATTTTTAGGATTTTCTTGCAAACTCGAAACTTTTGGGATTTTCATGAAAATCTCTAAATTTTCGGGATTTATGTGAAAAACTCGAAAT